>JADLSH010000121.1:0-2400000 GCA_016169945.1 Trachythela sp. YZ-2020 | reverse complement strand
AGATTGTCAGAATATCTCAACACTTATTGATAAAAAACTAAAAGAAAATGGGTAAGTCTTGAAGATGCTACGACTTCAAATCAAGTTTACATCAATCAATCAATATCAATACAAATATATCTAAACACGATAAAATCTCCAGCACATAGATAACCTAACTATTATATAACAATTATAAATTACATACACACATCAATTATAGAAAAAAGTCTAAAAATATCTACTTGTTTACAAGATTGCCGTGTGGGAGTTCACTTAAGTTATTATAATACTTATTTACAGCTTTCTTAAATTGTGAAAATGATTGAAGCTTCCGTATATCTTGAGGAAGACTGTTCCACAATTGAGCACCACTATAAAAAAAGCTTCGTTTTAAGTAATTTGGTCGTGGCATGGGCAAATTTAATCTCAATTCAGAATTCCTTAAGTTATACCCTGTGCCACGAATTGAAAAGAAGTCTTGTAGATATGAAGGTGTATCACCTTTGAGAGTCTTAAAGATTAGACCAGCCTTAAGCTTTTTGCGTCTTAAGGAAAGGTAATCCTAGCGTAAAGTATCTAAAAGAATACTTGCGCTGGTATCATAGCTAGACCTCGTAATGACCCTTGCCTCTCGGTTCTGTAATTTCTGTAATTTACCGCTTAGTGTTTCACCAAGACCATCCCAGACCGAGCAACAATAGTCAAAGTGAGGTTGAATCATACATCGTAACCACATCGGTTACCACTTCATGTAAGGACCACAAAACAGTTTAAACAAATATACCAGCGGTTATGCAGTATGTCATGTAGTTATTCTATGTATAGTCCTTAACCCTAACACAACTCCTACCCTAACCCTATAATCAGCGCATGCTCGGAGCCAAATAGCATTCAAAAAGTAGCCCAAATCTACCAAGAGGCCAAACTACTTTCCGCATAAAAGAAGCCAAATTCATACCTCTGCCAACGTATTGCCGAATTATGATTGGTTATGGTTTATCAACTTTACAATTGGCCGGATTTCATCAATACTGATTGCCTAGAATTACAACCAGGTTCTTTCTAGCAATGACATTACATTGAAAATGCAATCGACCTTCATACAATCAATGTTTTATACAAAAGAATCAATCTACCAACCCTGACTATTATGTGTTCCTAACATGAAGTAGTAAGGACCACATCACTTGTCAATTTCTATACATTAAAGACCCCAATTTAAATACAATCTTAATCCCGAAACCTTATTTCAAATCCTATCCCTTATCCTAATCCTAACCAAATCGTAAGCCTATCCCTCCTCCTAAACTCCATATCTTAACCAGTGAGCTCCATATGTATCTGGAGTAAGAACTTCAGTCATTCGGCCTATTAGAAAAGTGAAGTTGAAATTGACTTTCAAAGTCTGTGAAGGTCGTGAACAGTTTTCATACCATTTCCCCAGCTAATTCCAGCAGTGAAGCTGTGTAAAACCTGTAAGTATATAGATTCTTCCACTACAATCGTCGTGCTGTCGCAAACAATGATGCTAAACAACCTGTTGCCAGACATTTCAACACTGGCAATCACGGTGTTTCAGATATGAAAATTCGAGCTCTGTGTCCCATTTCTGGTAGTAATGATAGCCGCAAAAGGCAAGAAATGCGTCTCATTTCCCAACTTGGCACCAACCATCCTCTCGGCATTAATGGGCGCTTCTCTTACATTTAACTCCTATCTGTTTATGCCTGCCATCAGCAGATACTCTACATCTCACCTCCTCTCATATATAGTTCCTGAATTTCTGTTTTTCTTACTTTGTTCGCTTCTCCTTATATGCTAATATATTTTGTGATGTGATTTCCATATTTTGTTTATAGTTTGTTTTGATTAAATCCATCTGATTGGTTTATTTTTTATCACCTGATCGCTTTTGTATTCACTATAAAAGCACATGTTTTTCCCCGACCCATTCTACTAACTTCCAGACGAAGGGCCTTCGCTCGAAACGTCGAAGTTCTTATTGTATTTTCAGGTAGTTTTACACAACAGTCAACCGCCGTATATTTACTAAACTAAACTAAAATTCCAAAAATGCCACTCAAATTTTGTTTTTTAAAATTGATTTTTAGTGAGAATCGTTCGTATAATCTCTGGGCGCACGTGAAGTGTTTTGTGTTCATTTTGCTCGGATTGGTCATGCCGTTTGCGCTGATCTTGAGTGTCCTAGCGAAGCAAGGGGAAACATTACAGAAATTGATCGGTGAAAACATGGTCGATACTCTTCATATTTATACGGTAAGCGATGACCACAGGCAATTTATTGTGTACAGTCGAAGTGTCCGTATTAAGGTCTGTCCACACCAGTTAACTCTAAGTAGACTGGAACGCTAACTCCAGTGATTAAGCCCTATGATTGGGTGAAGCCAAATTGATGCATAATTTGAAGCAAAAGGCGGGAACCGCGCGACTAAAATGCACTTTCAAAAAGACTAAGGCGAGTTTTGAGGAGTGGGAAATTCAGTCAAAAGTTTCTGTTTTAGCGAAAATGAGAAGAAAAATAGCTTTTTCATCTGAATTTTTCAATTTCAAAGATTCAAACCTGGTTTTCTGGATAGTTCTAAGTAGTCTACATCCACCAACTGCAAAAACTTCAGGGGTGTCAGCTTTATATTCGAAATATTGGACAAGTTTGAACGTATTGGACAACTTTAAAAAAATATAAGGTTAAAATCTTTCTACGGTCTTGAAACGTGTTTTTTACTAAAGTTCAAGTATTGTTTGTTTTAAGCATTTAATCTTGCTCCAATGAGGATGTTTCGACGCTTTTTTAGGCGGTGTATTTTCGGCTTCGGACCTTCAATGGCGGCCTTCAGTTTGGCTTCAAAGATGGCGGCCGAGTTATCGTTCCAGTCTACTTAGAGTTCACTGGTCCACACGATCCGTGTTCGTTTTATGTGAGGTCACCACGATGACGTCATTCTCTAGACTCCACTGACAGTCAAGCATTCAGGAAGTAAAAGCACACAGAGATGCAAAGCGTTTTCAGCCTTCACAGAGGTGGAAAAAGTTTTTTTTCTTTCTGGGAACCTGGGTTTCAGACTCAAAATTAATAATTATGAGGTTCAAAGATCATTGCTTGATTTTGACATTGAACTGATTGTAGTGTTGTTTCTTGATATAGTGAATACAAAATGCATTACAATTACTAGTCTAGAGCATACTCTAGTTTTGTTATTTCTCATCAGTTAATTATTAATTTTATAAATTTCTGCAAAAGTTTAGATCCAAGAATATTTCTGGGAACTAGGTTCCCAGGATCCGATACTTTTTCCACCTCTGAGCCTTCCTCAAAACAACTGGAAATTTTCCAACATTTTGCCTGGATATATGTTTGCCAGTTGGCCATTGCAGTACTGCTAGTCTGACTGAGTGCTGACTACATGTAATACTAGCCTGACTAGTCTAGTACTTACTGCTTCCAATGTTATATTCAATGTTTCACTTTCAACCTTCCTCAATGCCAGTAAACCTTCCTCACGGGTGGTACCCGCATACCCACAGCTTTTTTGCAACTCTGAAAAACAGACCCATTGTATGCACAATAGGAAAATCACGCCTTTAATTTGTAGTCGTTACTAGCAAATGACTAAAATCAGTATTATATACAGTTGAATTGACTACTGCTACTGACAATATATTCTTTCCGGTATGGTTTATCGTTCTGGTAATGACCTTCTTCATCATCACCACTGTTGACTGTAACAAGTGACTCTTGAGTTTGTATGCCTTCACTGACACTATTAAAGCCATCGTTTCCGTCTTGGGATCTCATTTTATGTCTTATTTTATGTCTAGACACCTGTCGAGAAGCTATGGACTTCAATACCTCCACATTACTATAACCACTTCCTCATTGCTATTGTATTATTCTCACTTCTCTTGTTAACTTTGGCGAAATTTACTGGAAGGTAAGTTCATGCCCCAAACAGGAACCAAATGCCCCACGGCAGAATTTTTCCCATGGCTCCTATGACATCATAACCATATATTAAACAGCAGAAGCACTGCAATATTTGGCAGGTGTTGGTAGCAATGAACAATATTCACGAGCTTGGTCGAAGGACTAACTACCTGAAAAATGTTATTTCGAGTGAATGCCATGACTTCCAGACGAAGGGCCTTCGCTCGAAACGTCGAAGTTCAAAGTTTGGCACCCTTTCAAATTGGGGGCCCCTTCTCATCGGCAGCCCTTGGTAGAGTTGGGCGATATTTAAAAATCATATCATGATTATCGTCTACGAAATTATCACGATTAGAACAATGAGCAAACAGTTTTAATTTAAATTAATACGAAAACCATATTAACATAACAAGCTAGGCTGATACCTAATGATATATGCTATATCTTATTATAAACAACAGATTGAAGTAACTATCCGACTTGAAAAAGAAGTAATAACCTTGAAAAAGAATAAACAAATAAAAACTTGCTTCATTTCATAAACCTCAGCGAATGAATGCATAATTATACTAGCTTTTGTATGGCAATTCGCAGCATCCATTAGCGCCAAGCTTTCAGAAAATAGTCTTAATTCTTCTAAGAACAATATTTTCAAAGAACTGTTTCTGCATTTTATAGAAGCTATGTACAAATGCGAAGCAATATCACGATAGTCCTCGACCGTAACGATAATTACGATATATCGTCGCTCAAATTTCTACCTTCGATACGATAATCATGAGTGCAAATATCGCGATGGCATCGATATATCGAAATATCACCCAACTCTAGCCCTTGGAACGAAGGAGGGCGAAAATGAGCATGAGCGTTCTATTTTCATTTTTAAGGTTGAAGCCTACGTTAAGCCGTAAGCAACAGCGTCTATTATCTGAAAAGAAAAGTTTTGTTCAAACAATTGTTCATCCAAAAAGGGTAAGTATTAATATTCTCATGCATATTCATTCTGAAAGTTCTGGTTTTGCAACAAAAAAATAATAAATTTGAATGGTATAAATAGATGTTATTGTAATAATATTTTGGTGATGTTACGGCCAACAAACTCGTTGTATATACCATGTAATCGTTGTATTAACCTGCATCATATGACATGCCTAGTTTCTGGCCTTCGAGACGCAAGCGTGAAATTTACGGGCGAACTGATGTACGCTAAAAGGCTTAGCACATTTCGCAAATCCATAACGCCTGATTCCAGGCTATTCCAACATGGCATTCTAAAAATTTAATATCGATTCATTTATATTGTATGGTAGGTTATAATTTAAGTGTATCTGACGTTGATCATGTCTAACTCATAGAAGGGCAAAAGTTGTTCTTAGAAGGGCGAATTTGCGAATTGTGCTAGGTCTTCACGCTATGCTTCCAGTATTCCCCAGGCTTCTCACTCCAGCTCACCAAGCATCGCAGAATTGAAAAGGGCATGAGGAACTATGTTACCTATGACCTGTGGTATGACAGTTAATGAAACTAATTAGATCATGGCTAATGACTTTCATACAATGTTCTAATATTATAAAAATTATTTTTCGATTTAGGAGAAACTGTATAAAGAATATCTTCAGCAAAGTGTCGCGGAACATGATCTATAGATTTGCACAACTGTAATTCTAAAATACATGCACTATATACTGTAATTCTAAAATAATTTATAATAATAATTATTATATTGTTTGTTAATAACTTATAACAATGAACAGACTGGATGATATTTCGGGTCAAGTCTTAGGGCTGGATGAAGTTTGATCAAGTCCCAGGACTGGGTGAAGTTTAACCAAGTCCGAGGACTGGATGCCATTTAATAAAGTCTTAGGACTGTATGAAGTTTGATCAAGTCCTAGGACTGGATGCCATTTGGTCAAGTCTTAGGACTGGATGAAGTTTGATAAGTCTTAGGACTGCATAAAGTTTGGTCAAGTCTTAGGACTGAATGAAGTTTGATCAAGTATTAGGACTAGGTAAAGTTTGATGAAGTCCTAGGACTGGATGACATTTGATCAAGTCTTACGGTAGAACTGAATGAAATTTGATCAAGTCTTAGGACTGGATAAAGTTTGGTCAAGTCTTAGGACTGGATAAAGTTTGGTCAAGTCTTTATAGGACTGGATAAAGTTTGGTCAAGTCTTAGGACTGGATGAAGTTTGATCAAGTCTTAGGACTAGATGAAGTTTGATCAAGTCTTAGGACTGGATAAAGTTTGGTCAAGTCTTAGGACTGGATGAAGTTTGATCAAGTCTTAGGACTAGATGAAGTTTGATCAAGTCTTAGGACTGGATGAAGTTTGATCAAGTCTTAGGACTAGATGAAGTTTGGTCAAGTCTTAGGACTCGATGAAGTTTGATCAAGTCTTAGGACTAGATGAAGTTTGATCAAGTCTTAGGACTGGATGAAGTTTGATCAAGTCTTAGGACTAGATGAAGTTTGATCAAGTCTTAGGACTGGATGAAGTTTGATCAAGTCTTAGGACTAGATGAAGTTTGGTCAAGTCTTAGGACTCGATGAAGTTTGATCAAGTCTTAGGACTGGATAAAGTTTGTTCAAGTCTTAGGACTGGATGAAGTTTGATCAAGTCTTAGGACTCGATGAAGTTTGATCAAGTCTTAGGACTGGATAAAGTTTGGTCAAGTCTTAGGACTGGATGAAGTTTGATCAAGTCTTAGGACTCGATGAAGTTTGATCAAGTCTTAGGACTGGATAACGTTTGGTCAAGTCTTAGGACTGGATGAAGTTTGATCAAGTCTTAGGACTAGATGAAGTTTGGTCAAGTCTTAGGACTCGATGAAGTTTGATCAAGTCTTAGGACTGGATAAAGTTTGGTCAAGTCTTAGGACTGGATAAAGTTTGGTCAAGTCTTAGGACTGGATGAAGTTTGATCAAGTCCTAGGACTGGATGAAGTTTGATCAAGTCTTAGGACTCGATGAAGTTTGATCAAGTCTTAGGACTGGATAACGTTTGGTCAAGTCTTAGGACTGGATGAAGTTTGATCAAGTCTTAGGACTAGATGAAGTTTGGTCAAGTCTTAGGACTCGATGAAGTTTGATCAAGTCTTAGGACTGGATAAAGTTTGGTCAAGTCTTAGGACTGGATGAAGTTTGATCAAGTATTAGGACTGGATGAAGTTTGATCAAGTCTTAGGAGTGGATGAAGTTTGACCAAGTCTTAGGAGTGGATGAAGTTTGATCAAGTTCTAGGACTGGACGGCATTTGATCAAGTTCTAGGACTGGATGACATTTGTTCAAGTCTTAGGACTAAATGAAGTTTGATGAGATTTTAGGATTGGATGAATTTTGATCAAATCCTAGGACTGGATGACATTTGATCAAGTCTTGGGAATGGATGAAGTTTCATAAACTCCTAGGACTGGATAAAATGTTTTGAAATTCCATGTTGATTTGGGAGGGTAGGAGGAGCGGAGGGGGGCTGAGCCCCACTGTTTTTCAGGCGGAATAAAGCAAAAACATTCATATCATTATTGATGATTATTAACATAGTTATGTTTTTAACTAGTGATGTTTGTATTGTATTGTATTGTATTGTATTGTGTTGATTTGTATAGTTTTATGTTGTTTAGAAATGGTAAGCACCTTGCATGGGCATTTATGTCCCGTTCGTGCTTTATATTGTCCATTTTGGGTATTCTAATAGACCTGTTATTTATACGGTAGAATTCTCAATAAAAATTGTTAAAAAAACCCCAAAAAACATTAGAACAAATTGATGGTTGTAACAAATTCGATTATAAATCTAGAGCAAAATTTCGCGTCAGTCAGAGAAATTAGTAATTACTAAATCCTTGCTAAATTAATAGGGCTTTAGCTCGAAGTAGTCGTGCTTTTTTGTTTATTTTTTAGGCACACGTTAAGCTCTTCTATTGTTCTATATGTCCGTGGCCGACGCTGAATTAAAGTCTACAAAAAACATCTGTTATTACACAATTTCCAGGCCGGCTTTATGGGTTGTACATTTGGGTGGGACTCCGGTTGGGGATCCAGCCTAATGGCCCTGGTCAGGCCGGTTCTTAACCTTAACATGTATTAACAGCCCCCGGCCAGGCCTTCCAGGAATTTCAATATGAGGAATTCCTCCTGGAATTTCAGGAAATCTGAGGGGCAAGGAGGTTTATGGGAAAGAAATTATTCATCTCGTCCTCAGTCTCCCAGACCGCGCCGATTGCTTCACAGTTCACAGTAGAAATTCAGCATGGCTGCCACACGGAGGTTGACTAAGGTAGGAAAAACTGCTTTTTACTGCTTTGTTTCCACGCAAAGCTTTGCTGTACATTTCACAAAACCTAAAGAGGCTTTTGAGTTCATTTTTATTGGGCAAGCTCGATTTTATGTGCCATATTTTGGTGGCAAACGTAACCCCTTTGGGAGCCATAGTTTCGCTTTGTGATAAAAGCTATTGTATTTTCTTGATTGTATATCTCATTCATCGATAAAACGCTCTTTAGTTTTAAGTATTTTACGACCGCTAACTTGTCAAATGTGTTCAGCCGTTTAAGCGTTGATAAATATTTGTTTTATGGCGTTTGCAAGCTACGCCGAAAGGCTGAAGCTAGTAAAAGGAAGTCGAGACTTCGGTGATTTTTGTATGAAATGTATTGTATTTTTTAGGAATTGAATGATATAAGAAAATCTGGCGTTAAGGTGTTTCGTGACATTAGAGTAGACGAATCAAACATATTACAATGGCAAGGACTCATTGTACCCGTAAGTTGTCAAAATTCATTTTAAACTGTTTCCAAGCTACTGGGCGGAAACGCATAATTTATCATGTTTTAACTCATTTTAAAATATTCACCTTGTTGACATGATTCATGAATTTTGCAATAAACCAGTCAGTATGAAGTATTTGTTTGATAAAACTAGTATTTTAGTATATTCTTATGTCAATAAATAGTCTAGTTACAATTCTAGTTTATACAAATTGCAGTCTTATTTTCTGGTGGGTAATTTAATTGTTTACAATTGACTATTTCAACTTGACATTTACTCAATTGTAACAAACTTAGTTGCACTTACCAACAACTTTGTTACTTCATGCTGGAGATCTCTGGCATGGAGTACATGAAATGCAGTCTGGCATATTTTCTTAAAATCTTCAGTTGATATACTGAAAATATTAAATACTGTTTTTATTTATTTATTTATTTATTAACTTTGCCAGTATATATAAAAACTGCCTGTGCAGTTACTAATATTTACAAAATTTGGCAGGGTCACCGCAACAGCATATTGCCAATTACTGTGGGCCCAATTTTAGTATTAAGTGTGTACAAGAAATTGTCACAAATAACAACAAATGCCATCACCATCACAGTAGTCTACAAACATAGACGGTAATTTGTATTTCTTGTCTATGGAAATTCGCTTTTTCACTTGTTCCCAGCATGTCACCGTCCACACAGATTCCGGAATATATGATTGGTCATTGGTGGTCGAAAATTTACTTTTTTCTGATTGGTTGTTACCATACAAGATCTATCTGTATCAAATTGTCTTGTTTGTGCAAAGCAAATGCTTGTCTGTTACATAGCCTGCCAAAAAATATGTGATACAATTACTAGCCTGAATTGACAGATATATCGAAGTATAACAAGTATTTCTCATTTGGTTGACTAAGGCCAGCTTTAGCCAGAAAATGTTGATCACTTTTACAAGGAAGTCTGGAATTGTTCCTCTGCATTTATTAGATTTCTTCAATTAGTATAGGTAATAGTATGGTTTTGAGTGCAATTTGGAAAAAACATGCACGAGTGAGTTTTTCAAAGACGATCAAAATTGCACGAGTCTGAAGGACGAGTGCAATTTGACGTCTTTGAAAACTCACGAGTGTTTGTTTTCCAAATTTCACGAGAAACCATACTATTACTTATTAATAATATACATGTAAAAATTACACGCTTTGATAACACTTGTGCACTCACCTAAGCTGTTTAAGCATTGTTTTTGTTGCTTGTTAGCAAACTTTTTCAGTCTATGTGCTCCTTGAACTTAAATTGTTGTATTCACTTACGATTTTCCATTGAAAGTGTAGAAAAGTCGTCAAAAAGTTAAAAATTTACATTGCTAATACTAATATCCGCTGCCACGTTGATTTTTCTTGCCTCGTTTCCAGGCACTGATCTTGTTTTGTTAATTTGCACTGCTGTAATTGCACAGTGTGCAATTTCAAAAATAATTGCACTGCTCTTAGTCAATCAGAATTGAGTAATTTTTTCATCTATATTATTAATTATGAAATGGATTATGGTGCCAATCTACACAGACACTTGAGCTACCTAAACATTTAAAGGTGTCTGTGTTACAGGCTGAATACTGTACATTATTTTATAGTGTGAAGATATTTCAAAAAAAAAACTTACACTTTTGGCATGCACAAAGACTTGACAGAGGTCAGAGAACTTTGACAGAGAGTTGTCATTTCCACATCTGTATGCGAAAATAGCATTTGCATTCAGCCTTGCCTGAGCAAGATCTTATTGGCAGGGCATCTCCTCCACAGAACAGTTTAAACTTGGAGAGTGTAAGGCATCTGCCTCGTACCCAGGCATCTCCAGAGCATTATTTAGAAATTAGCTATGATGCCCTTCACGCGTCGCCTCCGTTGCAATACTTCATGTATTCCTCTTATATAGCCTGCCGCAAATTGAGAGCGCCTGGGTACGAGGCAGGTAAGGCATGCATATAATTTTCAAAGACACAAAATGCCTGTGCATTCCTTATATATATTTCTCTGCGGAAAAAAGTGAGGTGCAGCATAGGAAATAATAACAAACTCCAGATCTTGACAAAATGGCATGAGAGTCTCTCCTTGAAAAACTGAGTTGTCTACCGTAGACAGAGGAAAGTAAAAAATGATACGTATTGGCCTTTGCTGTTTGCGCCACAAAGTAATATGTACTGTACATAGTTTTCCACGATTTAAGTTTATTTCGAATTTCAAGATTTATTTTGGTCATTTATCAAAAGTGGGGCTTCTGAGATAACTTCTATTTTTCCTATTTACAGGGATGGAATTACGGGGGGGGTTCGCACCCCTCCTATGGGTGCAGGACGGGTGCAAATTCCATATTAAATCTGAATTTTGGATTTGACAGGGCATATATCAAACAAAAATCAAATATCTGGCCATTGATATGCCTGCATCAATTTCTGGCAAGATGATCCCCTTGACCGTGCAGTGGGTCCTTGGTGATGATTCACCCTGCCTCTGTCGCTGGCCACGCCCTGCTTCATGACCAGCACCTGATTTGCACCCCTCCTATCAGATCATGCTGGATCCATCCCTGCTTATTTATGCCCAAAATTTCTCCTACAGGTGGCCTGTGATGAGTAAAATTGTCTGGTTTTGGACAGAGTAGAATTGCAGACTGCATTGTGGGTTAACCATAATATAAATAAACTCTCACGGGTTCCCCAACGGGGGGGGGGGGCCCTTGCGCCACCCCTGACCTGGAATAAGCACAAACGGAACTTTGCAGGGGCATTGCAGCTTGATGGTTATATTAAATATATTGTATGATTGTGTAATCTTTTTCTAGGAATCTGCTCCATATAATAAAGGTGCTTTTAGAATTGAGATAGTGTTCCCAGCTGAATATCCATTCAAGCCTCCTAAGGTAATGAAACTGATGAAACATTTTAACATGCTCCTTTATATTTTGTGGGAAATCCATTCAAAGTGTATTAACTAACACCAGATAACAGCCTTCGTAATTCACCAATTTTTGCTTCGGCAAACTTGGCAATTTTTTGCCAGTCACAATATTCTCAACATGCCTTGGCATTTGCTTTGGCAATTGCAGAGTACGGAGGCGAGTTACAAAGGCTGGATAATAAACTAAAGCAATAAGCTTTGGATCTTTAGCATGGGTCGGGGAAAATATTTGCTTTATAAACCAATCAGATGGATTTAGTCAAAACAAACTATAGACAAAATATGGAAAATATTAACATCAAAGAAAAAGTGAGAAAGACATGAATAGGAGAAAATATGAATTATGTATGAGATGAGATGTAGAGTAGGGATGTTTGGTACAAGAAATTTTCGGTGTCTGTATACCGGAAAAATTATACTGATATTATCGGTATACCTGTCTTTTGGCCCGTGTTAATTAGAGAGGAAATTTCTTAGCAGAAATCTCAAGGAGATTAAGATTATGAAAAGTGGAAACAATTTCGAAGGAATTTCTGCCATATTCGCCTTTTCACACATCAATTTGGCATTTGCTATTTGGTAGTACCACGCGAGTGTAGACACACTACTTCTTTGCATTGTACTACAACCAAATCAATGATTTCGGCAAATCAAACATTTCAGCATACCGAAAAATTTCGGTATGACTCATAAGTCATACCGATATTGGATTCCATACCGGTATATCGGTACACTGTCAATGTTTGCTGATGGCAGGCATGGACAGATACAGTAAGAGTTAAATGTAAGGGAAGCGCTCCTTGATACCATAGGATGCATGGTGCCAAGTTGGGAAATGAGATGCATTTCCTGTTAAAGCCATGAAGAACAATGCTGTTAACAAGAACAATCCACGATATCAAAGTTCAAAATGTTGAGATGCACCAGATATTATATCCAGCTGGATATATTTCAGCTATCCTGCATATCTTGTATCCGATTGGTTATCAAAATGCCCTATCCCACCCAAACATTTAGGCACGTTAAAACAATGTCATGTACATAGAAAAATCTGACATGCAATGAGTAAAAAGTCTAAGGCAGTGGCACCGGCAAAGGGGGCGAAGGGGGTGGCTGGCGCCCCCCTCCCCCAATTGCTTTCAGAATGTTGTTTCATGCTCTCTAGACGAGCATGTTACCAAGGGTGAAAACATTTGGGTATGGGTGACGTCATAAGTAACCGCCCAATCCCATGATAACATTTCTTTACTATATTGATGCCTGAAATAGTCATAAGTGATGCTTGGAGAATGAAAATATGTTTTCAAGCATTCTTGCAAAAAAAAAGAAGAGGGGCTCAGCCTCCCCCCCATAGCCTGAGGAAGGGGGGTTTCGTTCCCCCACCCACCCCCAAAATAAAACACACTCAAACAGTGGCAAAATGGAAAAAAAAATTGAAAAGTATTTTGCCTTTATTCATTTTTGAAAAGTGTTTTGCTATAAGACCATAAATAGTTTGCCATAGTTCACGATCAGTTGCAAACGGTAGTAACTGTAATACTAACTTAAACTGTATTTTCAGATAACATTTAAGACAAAGATATATCATCCTAATATTGATGAGAAAGGTCAAGTGTGTCTGCCAATTATTGGTGCTGAGAACTGGAAACCTGCCACTAAAACAGATCAAGGTAATAATTATTAATAAAATATTAGGGACTTTATGTATAAAGCAGGCTGGCAACATGACAACACAGCTATAAATATAATGAAAGGGCCTGTTTATGTGAGCCCCGTTGGTTGAGTAGCTCACCTAAGTGGGACGAATTCTTTCTGTGTTCATATAACTGTTTTTATCCCATCTAATATCCCGCTTCGGTTGGACGAAATTAAGAAAACATGGCGCTTCTGAAATATCTTTTGTTGTGATTGAACAAACTGTATGTTGTATTACGACTTTTAATATGACATTTTCTTTATATTTTCCAACTACGCTGCTCAATAATAGGTCAAAAGCTGCAGAAAAATGTCCATCCCGGTTAGGTGGGATGAAGCATTCATATGGAGGTGCGATGTCACCTAACCGGGCTGGGTCAGCTCTCATATGAAAACACAATGATTTTTATACCCATTAATAAGGACATGCGATCTCGCTCAAGTGAGTTTCCCGGTTAGGTGGGCTCATATCAACAGGCCCAAAGTCACAACATTGTAGAAAATAAATGAATAATTAAAAGTCCCATGGAGTTTAAGACCTCGTCCTCGCTCTGTTCACCGTTTTCGCATCTTGCATGCACAACTGTCTACATTTCAAGCCGTGATAAGCGGGGCTTCGGTGGCGCAGTCGTCAGAGCAAGCGCCTTTCACCTCTGAGTCTTGAGTTCGATTCTGGTTGAGGACTTTACTCATCACACCCATGTGAAAAGAGTAAGTCAACACTCTGTCGAAAGTCGTGGGTTTTGTCCAGGCATTCCGGTTTCCTCCCACAGGGAAGGTTGACTGGGTGGGTCGGGATAGACAGATTAGGAAAGTAATATCACAATTGTAAAAATAAATAATGTAGGCTAAGTACATAATATAGGTAAGTTAGATACTTCATGTAATCGGGCACTGAAAAGCCCCAATGGGGAGTAAGCTGAATAATGTAATGTAATGTAAGTGATAGGCTCCATTGCTCCAATGTCCAACCCTAGCTAACAATGTACCATTCTATCTTAGTTTACTCAGTCTAATGCCAAATGACTTTACTCATCAAGGGGAAACTCTTGGAACATAATGCCAGGCAATGGGTTAATTATAATATGGTGTTTGTTTGTAAACAGATGTGAGCCAATTGAGAATGGTCATATGAAGATGCGATGAAGGGCTAGGGGGTGCAGAATAATCATCCCACTTAGAAGGTTTTAATATTGAGTACAGGCGAACCTCTACTAAAGGACAACACCTCTCTAATACAGTTTCCTATGTCCCCACAATAGGCTTCAAAAATGATACGGTCCCTCTCTAATACGGTCCCTCTCTAATACGGTCCCTCTCTAATACGGTCCCTCTCTAATACGGTCCCTCTCTAATACGGTCCCTCTCTAATACGGTCCCTCTCTAATACGGTCCCTCTCTAATACGGTCCCTCTCTAATACGGTCCCTCTCTAATACGGTCCCTCTCTAATACGGTCCCTCTCTAATACGGTCCCTCTCTAATACGGTCCCTCTCTAATACGGTCCCTCTCTAATACGGTCCCTCTCTAATACGGTCCCTCTCTAATATGGTCCCTCTCTTATACGGTCCCTCTCTAATATGGTCCCTCTCTTATACGGTCCCTCTCTTATACGGTCCCTCTCTAATATGGTTCCTCTCTAATACGGTCCCTCTCTAATACGGTCCCTCTCTAATACGGTCCCTCTCTAATACGGTCCCTCTCTAATACGGTCCCTCTCTAATATGGTCCCTCTCTAATATGGTCCCTCTCTAATACGGTCCCTCTCTAATACGGTCCCTCTCTAATACAGTTTCCTATGTCCCCACAATAGGCTTCAAAAATTACCTCTAATATGGTCCCTCTCTAATATGGTCCCTCTCTAATACAGTTTCCTATGTCCCCACAATAGGCTTCAAAAATGACCTCTCTAATATGGTCCCTCTCTAATACGGTCCCTCTCTAATATGGTCCCTCTCTACTATGGCCCCTCTCTAATATGGCCCCTCTCTAATACGGCCCCTCTCTAATACGGCCCCTCTCTAATACGGCCCCTCTCTAATATGGTCCCTCTCTAATACGGTCCCTCTCTAATACGGTCCCTCTCTAATACGGTCCCTCTCTAATACGGCCCCTCTCTAATACGGCCCCTCTCTAATACGGCCCCTCTCTAATACGGTCCCTCTCTAATATGGTCCCTCTCTAATACGGTCCCTCTCTAATACGGCCCCTCTCTAATACGGCTCCTCTCTAATACGGCCCCTCTCTAATACGGCCCCTCTCTAATACGGTCCCTCTCTAATACGGTCCCTCTCTAATACGGACAACAGACACTAAATGTAAATCTTGGCCCTAGAGAGCAAAGATATGTACATACCATTTTAACCCCTCTATTACCGACACTCCGATGTTATACAATTCCTGTTTGCAAATACATAAAAATCAATACGACTGTTTTAGTTACTGAACAGTTAAAACCACTGATCTGAAAAGGATGCTATTTTCAGTTCTAGTTTTCAGATCAGTGGTTAAAACTTAAAACGCTCAGTGGATCTTAAAAGTGACGTCGTTGTGGTGACTTAGATAAAAGGGACACCTTTCTCATACGGACACATTGCTCTGTCTAGAGACTGCACGTCAGAAATGCCATTTATAAAATAACATGTTTACTACGCGAGCTGTGATTGGTCAATACCCGTGCAGGATGAGACAATCATGCACGGAGAAATTTAGGCGCTTCGCGGGGTTTTTAAAATGTCGGGAAATGCTAATTTTTTCAACTCCTGAATTAAAATTTGACAATTAAAATATGTCGAACGAGAAGGAAATGAACGAAAACAAGGGACGGAGGTTCGCTCTAGCAACAGAGGAAGACGTTTTATGTTTAGAAATTGCATTTCCTGCATTCTGTAATACAATTCAGATTCTTAGTAGTCTGTTCCTGTGTCCCTGGACTAGAGTAGAGCTGGGCGATATTTAAAAATCATATCATGATTATCGTCTACGAAATTATCATGATATTCGATATTATCGTAATAAATCCAATGAAAACAATGGCCAAACAGTTTCAATTTATATTAATGTTTTATTATTATTATTATTTTTTTATTATTATACTGGGAATAAAATTACATACAATAACTTAGGTTAAATTACTATGCAATTTACAAAATGATGAATATCCTATTACAATAATTTTTTTCTTTAAAAATGTTTAGAATTCCTACTTCTGACTATTATTAAAAATATTTACAGCGTATAAAATTGGGCTGTTCTTAAATCTGTTAGTTTTGCTATAAAAATTGTAAAAGCACTCCTTGTTGGATCTTGTGTTCCTTCTAGCTACTTGACTTTTCTTTGGCGGGAGGAGATGATTAAGTTTGTGATCTTCATAGGATAGTTCTTTCACCAAAGATTTCTTCGTTCTTCTAGTGTGGTTAGATTGCGTGACTCTAGTACTTGTTCGTGGGTCTGTTCAGGAAAGATGATTCTCAGTGCGCGTTTTTGTACTCTCTCCAAGTTCATACGTTGCTTAGCAGTTATTCTACCTGACCATAAAACGCCTCCGTATTCAAGCACAGGTCTGATTACAGACTTAAAAAAAGTTAGCAAATCCTCTTTCTACCCTTTTTAATGATCGACCAAGTATGAGTTTCCCATTTTAAATTATCATCAATATGCAAACCTATTAATTTATATGAACCAACACGATCCACCGCCAGGTCTCCTATCATTAATTTTGGAATCGCAGTTTGCTTCTTTCTGAAATCTATAAAACTATATGAAAACCATATGGCATATTAACATAACAAGCTACACTATAATGATATATGTTATATTATAAACAACAGATTAAAGTAACTATCCGACTTGAAAAAGAAGTAAGAATTTTAAAATAGAAACCTTGCTTCAATTTCATCATTTCATAAACCTCAGCGAATTAATGCATAAATACTAGCTTTTGTGTCGTAATTCGTAGCCTCCGGCTCCATTTATAGCGGCAAGCTTTCAGAAAATAGTTTTAATTGTTCTAAAAACTATATTTTCAAAAACCTGTTTTTGCATTTTATAAAAACTATGTACAAATGCGAAGCAATATCACGATAATCGTCGACCGTAACGATAATAACGATATATCGTGGCTCAAGTCCCCACCTTCGATAGGATAATCATGAGTGAAAATATCGCGATAGCATCGATATATCGAAATATCGCCCAACTCTAGACTAGAGCCCATCACTGGTCCCAGGCTGGCTGAGTAAAGATAGCATCAGTGGATGGCATGCATGGATATTTTTCTAACAATATTATCAACGGCAATGCTGTATTTTTCTTAGTTATTCAAGCATTGGTAGCATTGGTGCAAGACCCAGAACCTGAGCATCCCTTGCGTGCAGATCTAGCTGAGGAATATACCAAAGATAGGAAGAAATTTATGAAGAATGCTGAAGAACATACCAAGAAGCATGCAGAGAAAAGGCCTGCAGACTAACGACAATCGTGGACCACTCTTGAACACTCTTGATGATGTAGATTGTAAAATTTTCCTTGGACAATGAGAAAGGTGGAAATTGGTCAGAAATAACTTTTTGTTGCTCTATACAAGACTTGTTGTATAAGCAGGTTTATGCCTTGACTACTGACAGAATGACAGTGATTTTTCTGTTGCTAATTTTCCAGGGTTCCCACGGCCCTTGAAAATCATGGAAAGTTCTTGAACTTGAAAAATATAATTTCCTTCCAGCTGTATTGATGACATTTAAAACTAACATGTTTAAGTAACAAGTTTTCAGTAAAATATAGCGCAGAGTAAAATTCGGGCAATTTATTTACGAATATTTGTAGTCAAAAGTTCTTGAATTTACTGGAAAAAGTTCTTGAAAGTCCTGGAAAAGTCCTTGAATTTCGTCTCCATTGAAAGGTGGGAACCCTGTTTGCATGCTTACTCCTTTTTCCCTGGTTTCCGTTTGGTCACAACTGTCCCGAGAAAGCCATGCTGCACAATGTGAAATAGATTGGGTAATGTGTTTTGTATGCTGTATGTAAATTAGTCTTCTCATTGTAGGGATACATGACCGTTAAGACTTTATGGAAACCAGGTTTTCTTTCTGAAAGTTTGTTTCGGTTTTGGATTGTTTATTTTAATACTGGCGGGATTTTTCAGTTTATATTTCAAAACTTCACTCAGCCCATGACTTTCTAGATTCAGTCATGTATATGGAGCAAATTGAAAGATCTCAAAAACGAACTAGACCGATATCGAAAAAGTGCATGCAAAATGTGATGTCCATTAAGCCTGGTCTTCGTTTGTTCGCAACTGTCGTGAGCAAGTCGACTGTTTGACGATGTAAAATAGTCTGCATGTATCTTGTCGTTTGTCTGCTGTATGCAAACCAGTCTTTAATAATTGCACAGATATATCGCCATTCTATTTCATCGGCCATGTTGATGTGTTCACGACCGTTACGAGGGACCGGTTGTACGAAGGCCGTTTAGCTTAAACGGTGGATAAGCCAAAATTAAATAACACTTTCACACATTTTGTGAATGACTGAGCTTAAATCTTATGCACTTAATATGTAGTTGCAAACATCATTGTTCTATTCGAGTTGAAAATTCTTAGCTTGGTTGTTCGATGAATGTATATACTTGATCGATATAGTCTAAACGGGCTTCGTACAACCGCCCCCAGGCTTTAAGGTTACACGATAGAAAAGCTTATGAAAATGATTGTCCAAGGCATTAAATATCATGTAGTCAAGGCATAAACTTCATTTGAATGTAACTCTCAGTATATATTGCTCAATACATATTGATGGTTCTTATATATACTTGTAGTTCTCCATATGATTTGTAAATTTTGACTGTGTTTAATCCAAATAGTGACTGTACTTTTAAAGTAGGCACACACTGCATGCATGCTATATAGGTTTTGTTTGTGAACATGGAATTTCCCTATGAAATATACCAGTAGAACTGTATTCTTTTAAAATTTCAATTCGTTTATAATTATATGTTGGAACAGACATGTGTGGTTATTATTCAAGGTCATAGAGTAAATATTATATGGAGGGTTCACTCTCGTCGGAACCGTTGAAGTTTTTGGGGTCGCGCATATCGCATTACGCGTGTTGGCCGCCATTACTCTGGCCAGTCAATTGCTTTTTCGGTTATAATTCCATGACACGCAATCACGAATATTTCTCTTTGATCTTGACCCCAATCCCTAACCCTATTTCGTGCGTGTCATGGAATTGTAACCGCTTTTTCTGGCCAATAATCACGCTGAACTGGCTGGTCCACCATTACTCTGGCCAGTAAACTGCATATTTTTGCATAAAAAACCGAGGACACGTTGCACCGCTGAGTGGCCCTTCTGTATAGATCTTTATTCTGTGACAAGGTGCTCTATAAAAATCTCCCCCTCCCCCTGGGACTACTGGGACTGAATTCAATGAGCCAATTTTGAAGCCAGAATACGCCTTTTCGCGGTTCGCGACGCCATCTTGCCAAGTGGGGCAAACACGATAGTTAGCTGTTATACTATGAAGCAAATGTCTTCTTATGTATTAACTTGAGAAATATAGGTTCCAACATCTCTTCTAATGAGTTTTAGAACGTTTTAAACACCACATAATTATGCCGTTTATGGCGGCCATATTGGTGTGACCTCAGTGATTCACCGGCAAATTTAGGAAAAAACTAAAGAGACAGTGATGATCAATTCTTATCTAGATAATACGTGTCCTTTCCCACCAATAACTAGGAACTGTTAGAACCTTTTAAACATGTCGCCAATAGAGGTGTGCATCGGATCGGATTGGACAGTTCGAATCCGACAATTGATTGATGATTAAAATCCGATCCAAAAAGTTTGAATCCGAGTCCAATCCGATCCTTAACTTTCCTACTATTTTAAAATTTCTATTTTCGAATGTTCTTTAACCGCAACGAAACTTTTATAAATCCATTTTCTCACGCGAGCATAATATGTTCGCGTAAATAATATATTTAGGACATATGATAGTGGCACCAATATGGCGTGCACTGGCTTCGTTTACGCATAGCAGATGTACTATCCAGTCCTTGTTTTCAGATCAGTGGCACGCGCAGGTGTAGTAGAGAGATTGGAGATTATAGAAGGGTACGTAGAACTACAAAATCCCGTTTCGCTTCGATCGTTCCGGCGGCCAAACGTGGTGGAAAACTCGATCGGTGTACACGGTTACGTGAATTTTCCCCAGAGACGGACAAACAGCTTCCACAAAACTTTCCATGGAACCAAATCAATCTGAAAGATCCATCTCTGACCATGTTCAGGACGATCAGGAAGGCAGTATAATTGTATCCAAACCTGTCCAAACTATCAATATGGACCTAGTTAATCTTCATGACAAAATTTTATGTGGTAGCTGAGTGAGATTGTATATTAGTTATGGCTATATTTCATTGATTTGTTTAGGTAGACAAGGCCAGACTAAGCGAAGTAACAGACTTGTCTTCAATATGAACGTCATATCTACTGTTAGACTGTACTTAGACAGTTTACTTTACTATAAACGATTTTGTGCATGTTTCGTTCACCATGGGCAAGGAATGCGATATAGGTTTTATACTAGCTCACTGGGTATATATTTGAAGGGGTTTGTTATACTGTATATAGCTTGCACAAAGGGCGTTTTTGCCACAAACCCGCCACTCTGTCTGGTATCCCGGGGTACAACCTGGCTTTTCGGCGTTGGCTATGAGTTCGGTGTCATGTATAAGATCCAAAGTTGGGTTTAAGTTATGCGCATGCGCGAGTTCAGACCAGTGAACTCTGGTTCAGACCAGTGAACTCTAAGTAAACTGGAACGCTAACTCCTATGATCAAGTCCTATGATTCGTTGAAGCCAAGCTAGTTTTTCTGAGGTTTGAGCTGAAATACTTAACGCCGAACATTGGGCTGTATATGAAATTGAAGCTATTAAAAAGTTCTATTTGATATAAAAACTTCAAGACTTTAGGCAAAATGGAAATACTTAAAAAATACAAAAACAACCGCAATTTTGTAAAATACGGCAAATTTTCCCTCAAAGTTTTAAGTATTTCCTTTTTGCCTAAAATCTTGAAGTTTTTATATCAAATATAACTTTTTAATAGCTTCAATTTCATATACAGCCCAATGTTCGGCGTTAAGTATTTCAACTCAAACCTCAGAAAAACTGGCTTCATATGGCTTCAATTTTCCCCCTTGAGTTAGCGTTCCAGTTTATTTATAGTTCAATGGTTCAGACCGAGAGAAGAATGCCATTTTGCAAACTTTTTTCAAAAATAGTTTTGGACTCATTTTATAATACTCACGAGTCAGGACGTAATAAATATAAATAAAAAAGTATCGAAAAAGGGTAAGTGTCTATTTTGCATACTTGCTTTTCCGATTTATAGCATACAGTATAGTTTGTGAATTTGAAAATGCGTAGATCATTCTGTGTGGTCAATATAACATTGATTGATCTAAAAAGTATTTTAGTATTGATTCAAATACGTTATAGAAAAATAAAAAACATTGAATCTCAAAAACTTCATTTCAAAAGGAAGTGCCGAAGTATGAAAATACTGCTCATTTTGTGAACGTCTAAGGTTGAATGTTACAGTAAATCAAAGCTAAAAGAGTACATAATAGCATACCCACTTTATATAGTTGGGCAAAATGTCAATATTTTGTACAAATTACAGTAAAATAAAAGAAATAACAGTGTTGCGTGTTACCATGGTTACAGTGGTCGACTCAGTCATCATTAATCTCATAATCTGTGACTCAGTACTTCATGAAAACTTCATGTTACAATAACTTTTGGGGAGTAAATTGTTTGGTTCAAATGGGCGGGGGATTCTGCATGTATGTATTCCTAGTATACAGCAATATCTATAGTATATATAATGACCGTTTGTTTGGGAGCCAATATACGACAGATATATAGATTTAGCATAATTTGCTTTCCTTTTTACTTGGAACAATGCATTCTCACATGTGTTTCTTCAAAACACTTTGCGTTGTTATGGATATACAAGATCACTCATAATACCATTCGTAAAATGAGATTTAGTCAATGCATACCCAAACAGCCGGCAAACTGCATATAGATTTCGATAACACAGCCCGCTCGATATATAATGAAGCTTCGAGTGAAAAAAGAACATATAACGGAATTTTTCTTTGCAAAAAGCTTGACGAACTCTTTAATATTCCGTACTGACTACTGGTATATGAGATTATATTATAGCTATTTCTTTTGCCAAACGCAGACTGGATATAGATTCGAAATATATAATATATACAGTATCCCACGATATAACATATATTCTCGGAGTCTGAGACTGAGTATAGGATTAACAACTTTCAGTCACGGACAGCCGGATCATGACTAAAATTGGACTGTTCCTTTTTGCATAATTTTCTATTTACTCTTGCTCTCAAAATTGTTTCCTTAACTTGTATCAGAGTTTGGAATATACCTTTCTATAATATTATACGTAACATTTCATATATTGAAAAATTTGTTATTTTTAAACCTTTCTGGAATGTTGAACTTTGGCAAATGTCTTGCATGATAATGTCTATCTCATGAAATTTCACACACGACTTTATTCACATGAATCAGGAGACAATTTGAATGTACTTGTGAATACTGATCTCAATTATGCAACTACAGGGTGTCCCAGAAAAATGTCCCCCTTTGGAATGATCACTCTTGTGCGTTATTATACCTTTGGGAATTTAATTGAATTGTACATAAACGGAGGAGTATTTTTTCGTCCAAATAATTAATCGCGAAGATCGAAGCAAGCAAAACGATTTCACAGATGGTTTTATGACAAATACTCGTTGCTCTGCAGTCAGTTGAACCATTCTTACTCGATCTGACGGTAAGACGAATTTGTAATTTGACATTTTTTTGTTGCTGTTCGGTTTAGAAGCTATTTTAAATTTCCAGAGGTATAACAACGCGCGTAATTAACAAAAGATGAGTAATTTGTATAGGGGGACATTTTTTGGGACACACTGTATATAACTGCGTGCTAAAGCCCGCCGCACACTAGAGCTGTACATGTTGAACATCAGGTGCCGATGGCACGCGTGAACAATAGCGCTCAAAACGCCACCGCACACTGGGGGAACTTGCTTACGCCAACAGTCACGAGTGAAACTTTGCTAAGCTGATAGCTCTAGTGTGCGGCTGGCTTAAAGTCCGGTTCACACGAGTGAGATAAGCACAGGCATAAGGAAGACAAAAGGTAAAACAAAGAGATGCAGTGAAGTGTGCAACATAAACGTCGACATAAGCACAAGCATCAGCACAAGCCTGTAAGCATAAGCTAAGCCGGAACAAAAGACATTTCAAAAGAAAATTATTTCCGCTTTGTCTTTGTAAGCCCTAGAGGGAAAGTTTTCTTTTGTATTTCTGCTTATGCTTATCTCACTCGTGTGAACCAGGCTTAACTGCTAAGACGTTATTTAAGAGGAATGTGTGACAAACCTAAACAATGTCTGGTTGTGTTTTCGGTTTTATCGAAATTTATTGCTATATTTTGCGGTTTTGCCTTTTGGATGATTTTTGTGCGATATTGCTGTTTCCTATAGGCCTTGACAGCCACTCCTTTCAACCATAGTCCCTATAATACAGGGTGTCCCCCAAAAAAGTAGACCCTTTGAAATTGAAATTAGCATTGCTGTCAAACAACCTATTGTATTCAATTCACGAAAGGATTCAGAAGCTTTTTGTCTTCGTTTGAGGCCTGTTTTAGATGACGAATTGCCGTCCACAAAGATATTTCATATTAAACTTGACGAGTTAAATTCAACGGAAATTCGACATGTCAAACAGGCCCCTCGAAATATTAACATTTGTAAAACAAAGAAAACGTGCACTCTCAGTACACCCTCAACATCAACCCACGCACATGGCCATACACTTTCAAGTTTGCCGCGTTTCCAGACACTGTATTATACTGTACTACAGGGTGTATCAAAAAAACTGCAAATACCATAATTTGTATGCACGAGATCATACATTAGAATTTCAATGGCTGTGCAAATAATTACGCTTCTGGGATTTGAAAATACGTTTCCCAGGGGTATCAAAACAAGCACACAAAGTGAATTTTAATTCACTTTGTGTGCTTATTTTGATAGTACTGCACGTGGAAACGTATTTTCAAATCCCAGAAGCGTAATTATTTGCACAGCCATTGAAATTCTAATGTATGATCTCGTGCATACAAATTATGGTATTTGCAGTTTTTTTGATACACCCTGTATAGGGACTATGTTTTAACTAAGTGTCCTTTTAACTAAAGTCCTTTTAACAAGAGTCATTTCAACTTCAATGTCCCCCTTTAATCCTCTTATTTGTGTATATCTTGGCTATATATTTGCTAAATAGTCAATATCGCACTCAAAGTGTATGCTCGTTCTAAATGCAAGTAGGTATAATATATTTCTAATCGACTAAAGAGTGATCAGTGATCTAATTATTAAAAGAAAACTTTATTACTGCACAAAATTGCGTTTACGATTACACAAATCTCTCCCTGTTATATGAAATATATGTATTAAAAGCACAAATGCTGTAGCGAAGTTGTAGCAATATCATATCACAAACGTTATTCATAAACGTTGTGACGACGTTCCCCTGGACTGGCTGGAGTCAACAAATTCACGTTACCAGGACGTTCATGGCAAACGTTTTCACAAAATTATAGGCGAACGCTCAGACAACGTTCCTACAATGTAATTGTGCTAGCTGGTATGTCAGTAAAAAAGGTCACAAAATTTTCTGAATGTGACCATATCACCGTAGATAAAGTTCACCAAACCTCGTACCCGGGATCTCTGCTCCAGTTACCGTGTTTCAGGGGGAGGGTAGCTAAGAGCCTCGCTTAATTGCGAGGTTGAAATTTTCCTCTATAAAATTTGCAACCGTTGAACCTTCGCGTCGTTCGGAAATTTGCTCAAGTGGTTTCAATGTGCATTGTCGTCTGGCGCACGATGCGTGAAGATCAGTGTTAATTTGGGTAAGATTTTTCCTCAAACTGCGCACGAAAACGATACTATATAAGAAGCTCATTTCGCCAACCTTGCTCATAACACTTCATCTTGCTGTTGGATTGAGATAAAGAAGACTAACTAATTCAGGTACGATGATTTATATCTTGTTATTTCATTGCAATATTTAGTATAAATTGTAATATATTTTTTTATGGGACTAAATCAGGTATAATGGTAGTTGTATTCTTGTTACTTCATTGCAAAATTTAATATACAGCTTTCTCTGCGACTTTTTTCAGATCCAATTGCTGTTGCTGTTGTTGAATTGAGATAAAGACCAATTATGAAAGCAGGTATATGATTTATATTTTCTAGTTTCATTGCAATATTTTGTAAGCTGAATAGTCAATAGAGTTTCCTCTTGGACCTTTTCGTAAATGTTTTCCTAGTCTGTCCACGATGTAATAGAGAACAGAAGGCGGGAGAACATTTCACATTAGTAGTGGAATAGTATTCCGGTCGAAATATGAAAAAAGGAAACAATTGTAGCCTTCAAAACTGGTTTAAGGAAATATTTACTAGATTCATCATAATCCAGAAACGTTTTTGTCAAATATTTTTACACATGTAAATAATAGTTTAAACTACTTACCTTTCATTGCTTAAATTGTAGCTGTAATTTAGATTTTATGGATATTTGGAGGGCCACAGGTTTTTCAGTGTAAACTTACTTACTTGCTTACTTGCTTACTTGCTTACTTGCACAGACTAGATTTGTTTGAAAGCTCGTATTTCGAGGGTCTTTCTCCGGCCCTACGGTTTTGCTCCCTCACCAAAAAGTAACCTCCCACCTTAACTGTACTCCATGACGAGACATATATGAGAGACTTTGTTTAATATCAGGACGTGTTCGCACAGCTTGTTCCCAGCTTGTTGACAAGTTGTCCTCGGCTTGTTGACAACTTGCTACAAGGTTGTTGGCTCAAAAGACGTGTTATAAGTTGTTCCAACAACTGTGAATAATAACCTTGTAGCAACTTAATAAAATGACAACCATATTGTTACAACTTGTTTAGAAGCTTGCTACGAGTCTGCTGCGAACACGACTTGTCGACTGACAAGATGTGGGATTTTTACTTTTGTAGTTAGCCTTCGACTAGGTGACGTTTGAGTGGCTGCATCCTTTGCAATTTATCACTCAGCTGAAAGAAAAAAATGATTGGCAAACCCTCCCCCCCTGTATTTACCTTTGCTGATGTTAATGATGATTTTTATCTTTAGATTTGTGGCCTTTGCTGGTACTAACCACAGTTTACTTGCTGTCAAGTTCTGTATATGCTCGAAGTGGTAAGCAGTTTTTGTTAATACGATAATTAACGGACTCTATAAATTATTTAACCAGAAGGCACTCAGAGGCTGTATACCTCCGCCAGAAAATTAAGTCGAGTATATTCATGGGCAAAAGCAAGATAAACTTTCGTTAATTTTTCAACCAATTTTCATCCAAAATTTAATCCAGACCCATGTACGCTATAGCATACCTATTTCTTATATAATTGTAAACCACAAGCTTACATTCGTCAGACTATCATCACGCTTTAACACCCATGTCTACCTCAGCTGATCGCCCTATGTAAAGGAATCCAAGACGGTGTCGGATTCCGGATCCCGGATCGCGGCTCGTGGATTCCGGATCCCGATTCGTGGATTCCGGATCCTGACTCGTGGATTTATCTGTATTCCGGATTCCATCAAAACAGTGGATTCCGCATCCCAGTGTATGGATTCCGGATTCCAAAGTGTAAATTTTGTTGCATTCCGGATTCCTTTACACAGAGCGAGCGGGCATTCGATGTTCATATGAGACATTTTCAAATATTTTAAACCTATTATCACTTTTATTCTTTCATATTTTCTTACAAAAAAGAAAAGTGTGTGGTTCCTTGTCCCAGGATAGCGCTCCCTCAAGTATGTGGATCAGATGGAACAACATATCCCAATGAATGTGTGTTGAAAGAGACTGCTTGTGAGTTCAAACAAAATATCACGATTGTTCATGATGGACCTTGCAGTGAGTAAAATCATCTTCACTAAATATTTGAGACGTTTTACAAGAGCCCCATGAAATTTGGTTACAATTAGATTTTGGCGAGGTTTTTCGTTATATATAGCGACTTTTATGCATATTTTGGAAGCATTATATAAAGTATATAATTAATAAATTTAACAAAAACTGAAAACATTTGTAACTCAGCCCCAGTTTTTATTAATCAGGGTTCGTACACCTTCATAATTTTAAAAATACAGGACTTTCCAGGACGTTTTTCTATCCTTTCCACGGGTTTTTCACGGGTATTCGGGGCTTCGGTGGCGCCGTCGTCGGGGCAAGCGCCTTTCACCTCTGAGTCGATTCTCGCTGAGGACTATACTCGTCACACTCATGTGAAAAGAGTAAGTCAACGCTCTGCCGAAAGTCGTGGGTTTTCTCCAGGCACAGGATATACAGATTAGGAAAGTAATATCACAATTGTTGTAAAAATAGATAATATAGGCTACGTACATAATATAGGTAAGCGAGATACTTGATGTAATCGATCACACGGGGAGTGAGCTGAATAATGTATGTATGTATGTATTTGAAACAAGACAAAAATACGACTGTGCTTCGGTGGCACAGTCGTCAGAGCAAGCGCCTTTCACCTCTGAGTTGTGGGTTCGATTCTCGATGGGGACTCTATAAAAATATATAGTGTAGGCTAAGTACGTAATATAGGTAAGCGAAATACTTGATGTAATCGGTCACTGAAAAGCCCCGATGGGGAGTGAGCTGAATAATATAATATGTATATGTATATATATATATATTTAATTTTACGTCACAGTTTTAATTGAATGCTTGTGTAACAAATATAAAATCGTTATACCAATTACTTAATTGCTTTTAATTCCTTGTGACTTTTCCCGAAATATTTATACTGATAGTGTACTGTTCTTCCTTCGCCGGGTATTAAATGAATTCGTTTAGTAATTATATGTTCCATGGTTTAGAGTTTATACATCTTTTTGATAATCTGTAAACAATTGCTGGCAGCCTTGTAAATTTCCAATTACTAAAGAGACAATAAGATGGAAAATAGCCAAATGCAGTGGTTGTCTATATTATAAAACCACGTATTCCCCCAACTAATATACATGGCTGTATATATCTTTAAATTAGCGACCATGCTAGCTGCCTGTCTATTATAGTGACCATGTACTAGAAGATGATATATTGTTCTTAATTAACTCAGTGACAAATTAATTATATTGAATTCTAAAGAAAATCTGTCTATTTGCTCTAGAACCAAAGTGTCAAGAGGCTTGCACAAGGGAATACAATCCGCAATGTGGTACAGACGGCAGGACATATGCTAATCCATGCATATTTAAAATTGCCTTATGTAAAAGTAACGGAAAAATAAGACTGGCACATCATGGAGAGTGCCGCGGTACGTAAATTACTCATTCCTTTTAGATTCTCTCATCTACATTACTACTACAATAAAACAGCAAAAGATAAATAACCTCTTCAAATAACAGTAAAGACCAGCATAAAAGAATTTGCGGATTAACGATCATCTGTCTGGTTATGTCACAATAGCTTAGCCCCCTTAAAATTTCGCCTGTATTTGTTCTAAGCACAGTCCGTTTTGACAATATATAGCGAGTGCGACGGTTAACCTAATAAGTTTACAAAGATAGGCATAGTTTCGGATATTTAAACCTTTATAAAGAGTTTATATATCGCAGAGTGTATACAAAATGTGAAAGCAGTGATTTTTAAGCGAGTTTTCAGCATCGAATAAAGTTTTACAAGCATAAATATAGTTTTCATACAAACGTTGTATATAGTTTTTTTGGCGTTAGAAACAAGCAAAATTCTATCCGTTGGTATGTGTTGTTAGGCTATAAGTTAGACTATGAGTATAGTTATGGACGCTTTAACACACATGTCTACCTCAGCTTACTTCTGCATGCACACGCCATTCACAAATATCAATTATAGATAGATAGATAGATAGAAGTCTTTATTGTCACTACTCAAAACACACGTCTGAGTTTATGCCGTAATTTGAAGGTGAATCGCTTTAATGTCGATGCTTAGCGAAGCGACAACCCTTATGGAATGGTGTGTCAAATAATTTTAACTAAAAATTGAACTTCAGTGTTAAAATTTACCTGAAATATAATGATTGTAATAGACCTTTTTCTGATTGATGATCATTGTAATACTGAATTGTTTATATTTTTGAAGCGAATTTGCAAATCAATTGCGTCGAAATTGACTGTAAATTATATGGATCTTTTTAAATAGATCAAGTTCTTTGAAATGATTTAACATTCATTTAGTAGATGTTTCACCAAAATTGGTGAACGGAAGATCTTATATTCCCTTACGAACTGGTCAAAATATTAGTGAATATAGATGTAGAACTGAAAAATTAAAAAAATCCTTTTCTTCCACGATTTCTCTATGGAACTCTATTATCTTGATGTTAGAAATTCGACTTCCAATGTTAGTTTTAAAGTTCAAATAGTTAATCTTTATCATTCACTTCATTATGATAAATGGCTTCAAGTTTTATATACAAGGCTAAGATTAGGATACTGTGCTCTAAATGATTATTTATATAGCATAAATTGTTGTAAATCTCATTTATGTGTGTGTGCATGGTTTAGAAAGAGAAACAGTAAAACATTATTTCTTATCATGTCCTCGTTTTGCTGCTCAACGTAACAAACTCTTACCTCTGCCGCACAAGTTTGTGTTCAAGCATGGCTAGTGAGTAGAGACAATGATAAAGTTCAGTGCATGTTGAAAGGATCCACTCAATTGAGTAATGAGGAAAATTGTTTGCTATTTGGTATAGTTCAACGGTTTATTCTGGATAGTTGTCGTTTCTCCTAGTCTGTTGCTTTAATTGTCTTTGTGTCTATGTTCTATTTCTTTGTTGGCTGTTTCGTTCTGTGTTTGTACTTGTTTTTAAAAACACTTTGTAATTGAATGTGAGCCTCCTCGATAAGCCTTGGCTTTTGAGGCAAACATATTAATAAAGTTTAAATAAAAAAACCCATTCAATTTTAGTTATCAGTTTAAATTACCAAATTGTATCGGAAAATGTGAAATATTTCCCTAGAATTTTGCTTGATTCTTTTTTACCTTTTATCGTTGGGGGTGTTACACCCCCACACCCCCTCGCTCGTGGCGCGGGGAAATTTCATATATCATTTCACATCTGGAATTTGGTGTGGAATTGGAACATCTCACATGTGAAAATGCTGATATTATAATGTGTGAAACTCGGTATTTTCAAATATTAAATTTCAGTTTCACATATACATTCACATGTATATAGCTATATATTCAGAAATCCTTGGTGTGCAAGTTACGTCGTCGCCGCCATGTTGGATGGATTTGACAAAAGATCTTCCTTATCTTGCAATTCAAATTTCATCCAACTTGGCGAATATTTCTTTGCTTCTCTTCTGAAACGAGGATTGTCTTCACACCACCAATATATTGAAATGTATGCATTATTTTCTTAGTTTGCTTATTTCTCTAAAGAAAAAGTGTATTCAATGTTTATACAGACATTTTCAAATATTTTAAATCTAATATCACTTTTATTCTTTCATTGTTTCTTAGAAAAAGAACCAAAGGCAAAGTGTGTGGTTCCTTGTCCCAGGATAGCGCTCCCTCAAGTATGTGGATCTGATGGAAATACATATCCCAATGAATGTGTGTTGAAAGAGACTGCTTGTGAGTTCGAACAAGAGATCACGATTGTTCATGAAGGACCTTGCGGTGAGTAAAATCATTTTCACTAAATATTTGAGAAGTTTTACAACAGCTCCATGACATTTGGTTAAAATTAGAATTTGACAAAGTTTCTTTGAAAGTATTTCGTTTTTTAGCGATCTTTTATACATATCTTGGAAGCTTTATATAAAGTCTTTAATAAATTTAACAAAAAACGAAAATATTTGTCGGCTCATCCTCAATTTCTATTAATATATATTTCATTTTAGCTACGTCACAGTTTAATTGCATGCATATGTAAAAAATATAATTCAAATAGTTATGCAAAATAGTTTAGGGGATTTTGAATGGAAATTTGTTTTTTCTTGTGACTTTTCCCGAAAAATTTATACTGATAGTGTACTGTTCTTCCTTCGGTATTAAAATAATTCGTTTAATAATTCTATTTTACCTGGTTTAGAGTTTACAATTCGTTTTGATAATCTGTAAACAATTACTAGCAACCTTGTAAATTTCACTTACTAAAGAGAAAATTAATAAGATGGAAAATAGCCAATATGCAGTGGTTTAACAGTCTGTGGTTGTCTATAATACTATATTATAAAACCACGTATTCCCCCAACTAATATACATGGTTGCATATACCTTTTTTACACCTTTTTTTGTTCTATATAATATACCTTTAAACTAGCGATCATGCTAACAGCTGTCTAGTGACCATGCACTAAAAGATGATATATTGTTCTTAATTAACTCTGTGACAAATTATACTGAATTCTAAAGAAAATGTGTCTATTTGCTCTAGAACCAAAGTGCCAAGAGGCTTGCACAAAGGAATACAAACCGCAATGTGGTACAGACGGCGAGACATATGCTAACCCGTGCATATTTAAAATTGCCTTATGTGAAAGTGACGGAAGAATTAGACTGGCACATCATGGAGAGTGCCGCGGTACGTAAATTACTCTTTCCTTTTAGATTCTCTCATCTACATTACTACTACAATGAAACAGCAAAAGATAAATAACCTCTTCAAATAATTTAGCATTCATTTAGTAGATCTTTTACCAAAATTGGTGAATGAAAGATCTTATATTCCCTTACGAACTGGTCAAAATATTAGTGAATATAGATGTAGAACTGAAAAATTAAAAAAATCCTTTTCTTCCACGATTTCTCTATGGAACTCTATTATCTTGATGTTAGAAATTCGACTTCCAATGTTAGTTTTAAAGTTCAAATAGTTTATCTTTATCATTCACTTCATTATGATAAATGGCTTCAAGTTTTACATACAAGGCTAAGATTAGGACACTGTGCTCTAAATGATTATTTATATAGCATAAATTGTTGTAATTCTCATTTATGTGTGTGTGGTTTAGAAAGAGAAACAGTAAAACATTATTTCTTATCATGTCCTCGTTTTGCTGCTCAACGTAACAAACTCTTACCTCTGCCGCACAAGTTTGTGTTCAAGCATGGCTAGTGAGTAGAGACAATGATAAAGTTCAGTGCATGTTGAAAGGATCCACTCAATTGAGTAATGAGGAAAATTGTTTGCTATTTGGTATAGTTCAACGGTTTATTCTGGATAGTTAATTGTCGTTTCTCCTAGTCTGTTGCTTTAATTGTCTTTGTGTCTATGTTCTATTTCTTTGTTGGCTGTTTCGTTCTGTGTAGTTGTACTTTTTTTTAAAAACACTTTGTAATTGAATGTGAGCCTCCTCGATAAGCCTTGGCTTTTGAGGCAAACATATTAATAAAGTTTAAATAAAAAAACCCATTCAATTTTAGTTGTCAGTTTAAATTACCAAATTGTATCGGAAAATGTGAAATATTTCCCTAGAATTTTGCTTGATTCTTTTTTACCTTTTATCGTTGGGGGTGTTACACCCCCACACCCCCTCGCTCGTGGCGCGGGGAAATTTCATATATCATTTCACATCTGGAATTTGGTGTGGAATTGGAACATCTCACATGTGAAAATGCTGATATTATAATGTGTGAAACTCGGTATTTTCAAATATTAAATTTCAGTTTCACATATACATTCACATGTATATAGCTATATATTCAGAAATCCTTGGTGTGCAATTATCTTGCAATTCATATTTCATCCAACTTGGCGAAAATTTCTTTGCATCTCTTCTGAACCAACGAGGATTGGCTTCACACCACCAATATATTGAAATGTATATATATGCGTTATTTTCTTAGTTTGCTTATTTCTCTAAAGAAAAAGTGTATATATATTCAATGTTTATACAGACATTTTCAAATATTTTAAATCTAATATCGCTTTTATTCTTTCATTGTTTCTTACAAAAAGAACCAAAGTGTGTGGTTCCTTGTCCCAGGATAGCGCTCCCTCAAGTATGTGGATCTGATGGAACAACATATCCCAATGAATGTGTGTTGAAAGAGACTGCTTGTGAGTTCGACCAAACTATCACGATTGTTCATGAAGGACCTTGCAGTGAGTAAAATCATTTTCACTAAATGTTTGAGAAGTTTTACAACAGCTCCATGAAATTTGGTTACAATTAGCATTTGGCAAAGTTTCTTTGAAAATATTTCGTTATATAGCGATCTTTTATACATATCTTGGAAGCTTTATATAAAGTCTTTAATAAATTTAACAAAAAATGAAAATATTTGTCTCTCATCCTCAATTTCTATTAATATATTTCATTTTAGCTACGTCACAGTTTAATTGCATGCATATGTAAAAAATATAATTCAAATAGTTATGCAAAATAGTTTAGGGGATTTTGAATGGAAATTAATTTGTTTTTTCTTGTGACTTTTCCCGAAAAATTTATACTGATAGTGTACTGTTCTTCCTTCGGTATTAAAATAATTCGTTTAATAATTCTATTTTACCTGCATGGTTTAGAGTTTACAAATCATTTTGATAATCTGTAAACAATTACTAGCAACCTTGTAAATTTCACTTACTAAAGAGAAAATTAATAAGATGGAAAATAGCCAATATGCAGTGGTTTAACAGTCTGTGGTTGTCTATAATACTATATTATAAAACCACGTATTCCCCCAACTAATATACATGGTTGCATATACCTTTTTTACACCTTTCATTTGTTCTATATAATATATACCTTTAAACTAGCGATCATGCTAACTGCTGTCTAGTGACCATGCACTAAAAGATGATATATTGTTCTTAATTAACTCAGTGACAAAGTATATTGAATTCTAAAGAAAACCTGTCTATTTGCTCTAGAACCAAAGTGCACAAGCGTTTGCACATTGGAATACAATCCGCAATGTGGTACAGACGGCAAGACATATGGTAACCCGTGCTTTTTGAAAGCTGCCTTATGTGAAAGTAACGGAAGAATTACTCTGGCACATCATGGAGAGTGCGGTACGTAAATTACTCTTTCCGTTTATATTCTCCCATCTACATTACTAAGCAGCAAAAATGTAAACAATGTCTTTATAAAGTAATAGTAAAGACCAGCATAAAAGAACTTGCGGATTAATGATCATCTGCCTGGGAAGTTACAACATATTATATACCTAATTTAATACTAGAACATATCCAAAAATATGCTCTTTTGTTTATTCCCCAACAAAGCGTCGAGGATAAGTTATATTATATTATATTCAGAGGCTTTAAAAGGTCAGTATAAAAAGTGCCACAGTATACTGGCTTTTTTATTAACATTTTCAATTAGAATACGATTTAAAACACTAAATTAAACAAGTAATAATTGTTTGTGGCAACGGCAACAATTTTCTGACTATGAAAGGATGCCAGAGAAAATGTGGTAAGCTTAAATTCGATTTTGAAAGTGAACGAGATCGCGATCAACACTTTTACATAGCCCTTAGATATAGTTATAGTTGGTGATGGGAATGTACTATAGTTGGCCCAAACCAAAAGCACTGGTAATGAATTATGCAAACGCGTTACCTTTTACACCTGACTTAATTTTATAGAACGAAGTAATGCGTAATGGCTAGCGGTTTCTCGCAGCACAGTACTGTATTCTCGGCTAAATTAGCTGTCACCAGGCTAGGCAGGCTTAGCTAGTCTATCGTGACATCATTCAGAAATCATTGGTGTGCAAGTTACGTCGTCGCCGCCATGTTGGATGGATTTGACAAAAGATCTTGCAATTCAAATTTCATCCAACTGGGGGAAAATGTCTTTGTTTCCCTTCTGAACCCACGAGGATTGCCTTCACACCACCAAAATATTGAAATGTATGCGTTATTTTCTTAGTTTCCTTAATATATGAGCCATCTAAAACTGCTGTTATTCTCATGCTATTTGCATATATTATAGAACGAAAGTGTTCATTCGCTTGCCCTTATATATATCGTCCAGTATGTGGATCAGATGGAGAAACATATAATAACGTATGTGAGTTGATAAGGGCTGCTTGTAAGAAAAAAGAAAAGATCACGGTTGTTCATCGTGGACCTTGCAGTGAGTAAAATCATTTTTAACTCTTTGAAATCTTTCAACCACACAATTTGTTTGAAATCGCTTAAAATCTAAGCATTTAATTTATTCAAATATCAGTATCTGATTCTCGAATCTTTTAGTTTTCTTGTGTCCTGGAGATATAATGTATTGAAATATTATATGAGTCATCTAAAACTGCTGTTATTCGTTTGCCACTTGCGTATATTATAGAACGAAAGTGTTCATTCGCTTGCCCTTATATATATCGTCCAGTATGTGGATCAGATGGAGAAACATATAATAACGTATGTGAGTTGATAAGGGCTGCTTGTAAGAAAAAAGAAAGGATCACGGTTGTTCATCGTGGACCTTGCAGTGAGTAAAATCATTTTTAACTTCCTGAAATTTTTCAAACCACACAATTTGTTTGAAATCGCTTAAAATTTAAGTATTTAATTTATTCAAATATCAGTATCTGATTCTCAAATCTTTTAGTTTGCTTGTGTCCTTGAGATATAGTTCTAAAATAACGATTTCCTTCTTTTTAGCTGTGTGTTCTCTTAAGAAAGATCCAGGTCCCTGCAAAGGTTACTTCCCACGATATTACTACAACTCTAAGTCAAAAGCTTGTGAAAAGTTCATATATGGTGGTTGTCAAGGAAACAAGAACAACTTTAAAACTCTTTGGGCTTGTAAAGTTAGATGTCAACGACGTGGTATGATAACGACATATTAATTTGTTTCACTTTGCAGACCTGCAATAATATACTTTTTCATCATTGCCCCGCCATTGTTATGTATTGTGCTTTGAAACGAAAGCATGAGCTGGCGACTATACTTTGATATGTGGCAAACTTCACTGCATTATGCTTGTTTGAGCGCAGTATATAGTTAATTAAACGTTCGCCAATATTTTGCAAGTACATCTTCGATCAAAGATATGCTCCTTTCCAATCCAGTCTTCACCTTCACAGGCTGATCAGGCTGCAATTTAGATTTTGATAATATTTCCTTCTTTTATATACGATTAAGTTTATGTTTTTCATATAACTTTAGGCTAATTCTGAGACCCATCGTTGTTTCCAAAGAGAAAGTAAGAATGAAGAAAGATAGATGTTCTGATTAGTGTGATTGACGTGCATAGATCTGTATACCTAGTTTGTCATGCAGTAAATGATTTTCTGATCTGATTATAATGTATTGCATGGTCTTATTGTATTAGGTACTTTATAGTACTGTAGTCCTGTTCTTCTTTGTGCTATTCTTCATTCAATTTACAAATAAATATTTGAATCATCAACACTTGTTGTCTTTTTAAAGAATGTATTAGAGAGGTATTAATACAGTCAATAGAGAGGTTACAGGTAACCCATAGAGACAAGTGATGTCATTTTCTCGAGGATTATCGGTATATACTCGTGGTGGGTACTCGTCTTGAAGTTGTAGAGAAAAAACTGTAAGAATATAGTTCCGATCGTTCCCACGCAGATGATCCAGTGTTATTACAGGAGGAACATATGCTAACCGAACTTTATTTATACTAGACACCAGGCCCCTATAAGTTCTAAACTGTTCCTAAAAGTCTAGAAAAAAACTATTCATATTATTCAAGAATCAAGCTAACTGTTCAACGTAGAGGTCCAGTAAGGGGCCAGGTCCATCACTCATTTGTCCAAACTTTTGTCAATTTCTCACCCCCAATTTTCATCCAAATTAACCAAAATTTAATCGATTTGTCCTTGGCCAAAGATCGTTACATCCAATTTTCGTATTAAAATATTTGAATTTTTTTGTGTTATCGTGCCTACAAACAAACAAACAAACAAACACACACACACACAAATTCAGGTGGAAATGTAACCTCTTGGCGGAGGTAATCATGGTTGTATCTGAGAGTAATGGTACAAAATGGATTTTTTAACATCTTCTATATCTAAAACTGTAACTATATCAATGTTTTTAACTGCATATGAATTTTGAAAAAGTTTCACTAGCACTGTTTACACACTGAAGGAAATCTTGCGAATGAGCAGCACACGCATAAACTGTACCCAAATGCCTTTAGTACAAAGAGGGGCATTGTATGCATGATGGTGACAGCTATCTTTGGGAGAACTTTTTGATTGGTTAGACCCAAGTTTACATCAGTTGTTCACATGCTAAGTTTCCAAAGTTCAAGTTCTTATCATATTTTATATTTATTAACAGGACACGAGAATAAACGCCTTGTTCTAACAAGGTACTTGAGTTTTCCCTGAGCTATAATTGTTGGCGCATGCACTAATTGTGTTGACAGACTGGCAAGGCCTTAGGGCAAATGTAATCTTCTTGAACATATTACTTCATTAACCGCAATTTTTGGCTTTGCATAAATTGAATATTATTTAATTAAAGCAGGGAAAAATTTACATAATGAAATTCGAGCATATACCAATATCTGCTATGTTTCTTATTTTTAGAACAAATGATCATGAAACCTCTACTTATGATTTCCATTTGTATTTCATTTCGATTTGCAAAGGAGGTCTTCCGCCACTTTAAATAAATATTCAGTAGTGACCCCGTAATAGAGACATAGGTTTGCAAACTTTAATTAAAATCTGGCCTAAAGTTATATTATAAAAACGCGCTATCTAATATTTATAACTGTGACGATCCGCGCACGCGGAAATATGTGTGTGTATGTTAAATGTAAAAGGGCTAGGTCCCTTAAATGGAGTTCTAAGTTGTTGTTAGTTGTCTGTTACGTCGATTGTAATAAGTTCAGTCGTATATTTACTTTGGTTTCGATTAAAATTGTAATTTTTATGTAAATCATGGGGTCGCCGTACAGTAGCAATTCCCTTTCGTAAACGGCTATCAGCATCATTAACCAGTGCGAAACGAATTACTACATAACAGGAACAGCAGAAACGTCATGTGAGAATAATGCGTCTGGATGCAGTCCTTGCAATTGCACCGTTGCGAGTTCGAACGGGACGGAATGCTCTGATCAATCCGGAGAGTGCACATGCAAGTCTGATTTTTATGGCAAGAAGTGTGAGAATCGAGATTGTGTGTGGTCACCCTGGTCTGCCTACTCTTCGTGTTCCAAAGGCTGTGGCTATGGTGGTGACAAGACGAAAACTAAATCACACAACGTGACAGCACAGGGACAAGGTAAAACGTGCAACGGGTCAAATAATGAAACAACTTCCTGCTTGTTAGGATGCTGCAGTGGTCAATTTCACTGTTCAAACAGGAAGAAATGCATATCTTCCACTTCCAGATGCAACTATAATAATGATTGTGGAGACAGACAAGATGAAGCGTCGTGCAACGAATATTGCTTCACGAGATACACGGGCTGGAACTCACATGGTGGAGGCAATTTGGTCTATCTCGACCGCCAAAGAATCAACTGCGGAAGTAGTGGCTATGTCCTTAAAATGTTCCATATGCAGCGAAGTGGAGGCTCCATGCGATTTCAGTACATATGTTGTAAACTAAAAGCATCGGTCTGCAGTAATACAGGAAGATGGTCTCGTTACAGCTATGATGGCCGTGGCAATACGGTTTACTTGGACCGGCAAACGGTTTCCTGTGGCGACCACGGCTATCTCAATGGCTATCAGCTACGAAGAGGTGGAAGCAACGTTCGATACTACTACACTTGTTGCAATCTGTTCTACAGCAGTCAACGTTCAAGAACATCTTGTTACAATGGTTACACTGGCTACACCGATAATGGAGGCGGCAAGAATTTCTATCTCGACAGACAAACAGTTCGGTGCAGTAGAAGGTACTTCCTCACCCAGTTCAAACTGCAGAGAAGTGGACATCGCTGGAGATACTATTATCGCTGCTGTCGAATAGTTTACTAGATGGACACTAAAACTAACTTCCGTATGGTTTTATAGTTTATAAAATCAGAACTACATTGTTAAACTGATGAGTACGTTGATTTGAGTATGTTGATTTGAGTAGGTTGATTTGAGTATGTTGATTTGAGTATGTTGATTTGAGTAGGTTGATTTGCGTAGGTTGATTTGCGTAGGTTGATTTGAGTAGATTGACTTGAGTACGTTGATTTGCTTAGGTTGATTTGAGTACATTGATTTGCGTAGGTTGATTTGAGTAAGTTGATTTGAGTACGTTGATTTGAGCATGTTGATTTGAGTATGTTGATTTGAGTATGTTGATTTGAGTAGGTTGATTTGCGTATGTTGATTTGAGTAGGTTGAATTGAGTATGTTGATTTGCGTAGGTTGATTTGAGCATGTTGATTTGAGTAGATTGATTTGAGTAGGTTGATTTGCGTAGGTTGATTTGAGCATGTTGATTTGAGTAGATTGATTTGAGTAGATTGATTTGAGTAGGTTGATTTGAGTAGGTTGATTTGAGTAGGTTGATTTGAGTATGTTGATTTGAGTAGGTTGATTTGAGTAGGTTGATTTGAGTAGGTTGATTTGAGTAGGTTGATTTGAGTAGGTTGATTTGAGTATGTTGATTTGAGTATGTTGATTTGAGTAGGTTGATTTGAGTAGGTTGATTTGAGTAGGTTGATTTGAGTAGGTTGATTTGAGTAGGTTGATTTGAGTAGGTTGATTTGAGTAGGTTGATTTGAGTACGTTGATTTGAGTACGTTGATTTGAGTATGTTGATTTGAATAGATTGATTTGAGTAGCTAGGTTGATTTGCGTAGGTTGATTTGAGTAGGTTGATTTGAGTAGGTTGATTTGAGTAGGTTGAATTGAGTACGTTGATTTGAGTAGGTTGATTTAAGTATGTTGATTTGAATAGATTGATTTGAGTAGCTAGGTTGATTTGAGTAGGTTGATTTGAGTAGGTTGATTTGAGTGGGTTGATTTGAGTAGGTTGAATTGAGTACGTTGATTTGAGTAGGTTGATTTAAGTAGGTTGATTTGAGTAGGTTGATTTGAGTAGGTTGATTTGAGTAGGTTGATTTGAGTAGGTTGATTTGAGTATGTTGATTTGAGTAGGTTGATTTGAGTAGGTTGATTTGAGTATGTTGATTTGAGTAGGTTGATTTGAGTAGGTTGATTTGAGTATGTTGATTTGAATAGATTGATTTGAGTAGCTAGGTTGATTTGCGTAGGTTGATTTGAGTATGTTGATTTGAGTAGGTTGATTTGAGTAGCTAGGTTGATTTGCGTAGGTTGATTTGAGTAGGTTGATTTGAGTATGTTGATTTGGATATGTTGATTTATAATGCTTTCATGTAGTTCATATATACTTTGTAATGCTATGCTTCGTAATGTATTTTATTTTATATACTATACAGGTACGTTTATTTTAATAATGTCTCAGTGTATTTCGTTTTAAAGGTCGACTGTTCACACGATCCGATTTGTCGGTTCTATTCTCCACTTGACGCATGTGATATCACACAATACAGCAACAACTACAGCAACAACTAATAGCCTTACTCTTGTCAGCAAATCCAATGAATCACATACGCCAACTCGCCGAGCTAGAGGAGATCGGATCCGACAATTTAAATCGGATAGTGTGACAAGGCCTTAATAATGCTTTTGCATTACAAATGAGCTTTCGCGCATTCCGATTGGTTAGTTGAGCAGTAAATTTGACGGAATATTTGCCGCCTAGAGCTACCAATAATGTTTTTCAAATCAATGCCCAGGAAAACTGATTTATATTAATTGAAAATTTCATTCCCAAGAAAACGAAAGATTAGAACAAAATAAGCATACCAGTGGTCTGGGAAACAAGTTGCAATATATGACTAAAAGCATTTGCTGTAAATACTCTATTAAACCCTCGGGGGATTATGTATTTCAAGCACGTTTGAGGAGAGGGGGGGTAACTCTGGAATGTGGTGGTGCTAAATGGAGAGGGGAGCTTTTTGGTTTTTCCGAATCGCAGTATGCGAGAAACGCAGTTAATTTTAATGTGAAATTCCAGGTCAATATCTAATAAATAATCTATAAATCTTACTTATGAAGGGTAAGAAGGGCGTAATAAATTTTTTCTTCGAAAGCTTCTTCGAAAGGGAGCGCATTTGAGGGGAGGGCTTTTTATCGCGGGACAGGCACAATCGTGTTCATTATATTCAAAATTCAAATAACATGAAGTATATATTACGGCGACATTACGGTCTAGCGCAGTGAGTGTATGGTGTTTTTGTTTGCTGGACAGTTTAATGTAAAATTTTATAATAAATCAATGAAATTATTTATAAGAGAATCAACAGACATTTCAAAGTTGTGCCATTATGTACAATAGAGGTATGTAAGCTGGTGAAAGGATGTTTCATTTCTATTATCAGTGTATATATACTCCAGTATCCTGGCAGTGTAAATCCCAAATTGGCCAAATATTTGGCAATTCTATTAACCATAGGTCCAACTGATATGTAAAATGATATGCAGAATAACAATTTCTGTAAAATGTGTTCCTGAGTAGCGAAAATCTCGCTTTTTAAATAAATAATTCGCATGGAATGTCTTCCGCATGCACGACAAAGAACACAGTCTGGAGTCTGGTGTATTGCCACTCTGGAAAGTTTGTATCGCACAAACGAGATATCGGGTGGCTTGTGTACTTTTATTTGTTTCAGATGGTCGAAACCGTGGTGGAAACAGGGATGGAGGGAGATGGGGAAGGGGTGGAGGAAGGGGTAGAGGGAGAGGTGGCAGGGGTGGTCACCCCCGTGGGTTGTCTGGTGCACAGATTGGATTGTGGTATAAGCAAAAATCACAGGAAACAAAAATTAGAAATGAACGTGAACAGGTAAACCTATAAGATGTGATAAGACTTGTTATTACGCATTACATATACAGCTTCGGTTTTGATTGGCTGCTGGCCTACAAATAAATGTTGATATTGTGTAATTATGATGTCACACCTGCAAATCATAGTTTTCTGCATGTAGATATGACGTCATATCTACAGAAAATAATCACCATGCCATCAAAAACAGCATGTTTTATACACAAACAGAAAAAGTATAGCAATTTGGAGGTTTACCTCGATAACAAAACGTGATTTGCAAAACCTTTTGGACGAGAAAGATGCAGAAAATACTAAAAAAGCGACAAAGTTAGCACTACGATTTTCAACACCTATTTGACAGAAAAAAATATACAAAATTGCAAAAAATACACAGATTTACAAAGAATTGTGTAAGTTGCTAAGTATTTGTCCTTACTGAATATAGTTTCGTGTGATATCGAGAATTATCAAGGCCGAGGTTGTGTTATCAACCTCATCCAAAAATTATTAATACTAGTCTGCTTCTCAAATACTCGAGAGATTACTCCCAAATATGTTCTCAAAATATTTTTACATCGATCTATTTCATCACTTTGCATTTGTTCATTATATACATAGGCATTGAAAACAATATTTTCAGTTTTTAAGAGAGTGACAAGGATTGTACAGGAAGTAAAATATTGCTTGTATGGTTTAGACCCGTTTTACAAATATATTGTTTAACTATCAATTGATCAATTGCAAATCAATCAGTTAATGATAATGATTTATTTAAAGATAGTAATACATATGTTAAAACTAATTTTTATAATACAGTAAGTAGTATTTTTAGCTTGGTATATTTTAGTACTTGGAGCAAGTGTAGGGCTTAATTAAGCTTAACAAGAGACACTGGCAGATAGTTTTGTTAACCCATTAACTGGCAGTACCTTACCACTGACAAGTAAATTGTCTGGCGTTAGACGGAGTAAAATACTAAAGTAGGGTGCATCTGGGCACATTGCAAGCTAATGGGTTAAAGTTCTCCAAGAGTCCATTAATAATAAACACAGCAGTACTCACTAGACTAATTTGTATATAGATCTCATAAAAGCTGATATTTCTACTCTTTGAAATTTTTGTCCGATTTCAAGCAGAAACATGCAGAACCACTAGTTAAGTACAGCTCATGAGAAGCATGCCTGTTTGAATCAAACATAAATTAAATAGTAAATACAAGTATAACTTAAAACCATGTAAAGTCCATTCTGCGCATGTGCTATGGGGGGTCCCGCGATGTAAACAATGCCCAAATTTCGCGTTGTTTCGACTAAAATTCGACATCTTCTAAATCAGAAACTCGAATCTGTATTTATTTAAAGCATAGCGAACCAGAACACATCATAATTTTTTAAATATAGCGTGTTTAAAATGTAAACAAACCGGCAACGTCCTTTAAGTAATCAAATATGAATTACTGTAAGTATGCCATCTTAACCAGGCTTTTAAACCAATTGAGCATTTGAGAGTATAGGTACTCCAGTCTCTATTGAAATTGAAGAGAGGTTTGTTATTTTGATCAGCTAAATATGAATCAATGAACATGACAGCAATAAGCCAATATTGAGACAAAATATTTATTTGGGCATCCTGACCCAAAGTGTTTGATTTAATAAATATAAAATAAACAAATAAAAATTGAGATTGTACAAGGAAGACCGTACGATATGTCATGCAACCAATTAGCAAAGTTGCAAACACATCAAAATTTGATACCATAGCCCCATAGGGGGTTCTACTAAACAGCGTCAGCGTACTTTCAATTGACAAAATGATTCTATATTATATGATATATCCAACGTGCGGCGCCGATGTAGGTAGTGTCTATACGAAATACTGCGGGTCTTTTGGATTAATCTACCTGAGAAATACAATAAGAACTTCGACGTTTCGAGCGAGGGCCCTTCGGCCGGCTTCGTCTGGACGTTAGAAGCTAATATCAACACAATTAGTCAATTACCGACGACCAATCAGATGTCGATATTCTCGAAATGTCGATTTCACAACGTGTGGAATGTAGTCGCATGAATGGCCCGAAATCGAAACCTGATAGCAAAATGTTTGTTACTTTGATAAATCAACGAAGATGATATCATAATAGTTTTCTCCATGACTATAACAATAATGCGGCATTAAGTTTATCAATATGTTAGATTTAGTTGTACAAGGAAGGTCGTTTAAAGCTAAAGTTGCAAACTCATCGAAATTTGATAGTACAGGGCCGGTTGTACGAAGCCCGTTTAGCTTAAACGGTGGATAACTCGAAAATATGGATCAAGTCTATCCATTCATCGAACAACCAAGCTAAAATATTTCAACTTGAATAGAACAATTATATTTGCAACTACATATTAAGGGCATAAGATTTAAGTTCAGTCATTCACCAAATGTGTGAAAGTGTTTTTTAATTTTGGCTTATCCACCGTTTAAGCTAAAAGGCCTTAACAACCGGCCCCAATCACTTGACCGTCTTGTGACTGTCTCATTATAATAGTCTTTGTCATCAAAATATTTCCGCATTTTTTAACTTGACTTAGTTGTGTTACGATGTCAGAAGCCATCTCAGGCATATTAAAGTTTGCCTTCGGTTTAATATCGAACAAACTTCGCACTTATGGCGCTGAGAAACTGCAAGATGGGGGTCTCACTGACCAGAAATTAAGAGGTTGGATTGTTCGTGAATTGGACGACATCAAGTTTAAACTCGACGCTAATGCTCGAAAGGATCTTTCTACGAGCATTAGTTCTCTGAAACAAGGCGTTCAACGTCTGAGCGTGTCTTTTGGCGAATCTACGTCTGAATTATCGAAGAATGGTTTAGGAAAGCAAGCAAAAGATGAAACGAACACTGGGGCAAGTTCAACCGAGGCGAAGCCAGCTCAACAGTCAATGACTGTGAAAGACGCAGTTGCACTTGCGAATGCCATTGGGAAACTGAAGATCGAATCAAACGAAGTATTTGAGTTGGCTAAAAAATCTTTCGAAGAGGCAGGGAAGAAAGCGAGCGAAGCATTTCACAACGCAGCACTGACTACCGAAGAAAGAATTTTGGCATGTAAAGTACGCATCGCAAGCGGAATACTGCAACATTTAGACCACCCGGAAGTGGCGGCAAGCGACTGTTTGCAGTATGTTGAAGAGTTGCATAATATGCCAGCCATACAAGAAATATTTGCGGTGCACATTAAAGGAGGAATAAAATCTCTCTTTAAGAAAGAGTCAAGAGCCGTAATCGTCGAGGCCGTAACGATGATCAATGTGGTCTTGGCTGATTTTATCTCGAAGTTTACAAAGCGAAGAATGGCTGTATTTGATTGGCCAATGATAGATTGCGGTACGCAAGTTGTCCATCCAATTCATTACGAGAAAGAGAGTGTAGAAAAAATGAGGGAGATGGGAATAACACCACCTTGGGACAATATTGTAATAAACTGTACTAATATTAGACAGGATTTTGTCATTAACAGCAAAGGAGAAATAATAGATTTTTCTGGGCGTTGTCGTTGTGTGCTTCGAAAGCTCGACAGAGCAACAGGCAGGTGGCGGCCGTTCGTTCCTTTGTCCCCGTTATCTAGTGGAATTTGGCGTAGTATGGCTGTAGATATCGATGATAATGATGCATTCTACGTTATATCGATAAACATTGAGCCGAATTATCCTAACGAACCTACGTTATCAGTTTACAGTTCTGATGGAAAACTTGCTCATCATTGTCGATTGGACTTTATTACAAAAGGAGGCTTCTATAGCTTAACTGTGACCAAAGGCAAAGTCAAAAAGCTTGTTGTACAGCTTGTCACAGTCGGTTCACAAGACGTTGTATATTATGTGTGTGATATCCATGGAAAGTTAATAAAGAGCTTTCCCATAGATACAAATGGTAAGAGAATATTGGGACTGGTTACCTCTTGCGATAATTCAGCCAATGATGAAATGAAAGTCTCAACTCGAGAGGTTCATACATTCAGGTTGTACCCAGTGGTCCTGCTTCGTGTGTATACACTGGAAGGAGAGTTAAAAAAGACTGTTAAGTTACTTGATGAAGCATCTGGTTGTCCTTACGATGTCACGTTTGACGATGTCACAAAGAATTACATTGTTTGCAGTCGATACATTGACGGCAAGATAATACATGTAGAATATGTTTCAGAAACTGGCGAGCGTCGAAATTCACTTTTCCTGAATGGTAGCTTTAGTTATCTGATTTGTCATAATGGTTCAGTTGCCATGTTGAATACAAACACTGTACTTTATCTCCAGTCATCATTGATGTAATCCTGTATAGCAATTGTATAGCAATATAATGTATAGCGTTTTTCAAACGTCAAACTTTTCACGTGTCGAAACTTTCTATTTTATAGCTCTGATGATGTTGATTTATAAGCAATGAAATGCTGGCAGTAAAACGTTATAAAATTAAAGTGTTTTGTCATGATTTCTATAAGAATGGTTTGCTGAGCGTTAATATTCATATTGTAATATATAATCTATTAGTAAAGCTGTTGTAATTTCACAGGCGGATTTTCAGATTTTGCTCGGGGGGTGCCGAAAAATCATGGAGGAGGGAGGTGGTGTGAGCGATGGCGTGCATAGTGCCGCCAAGCAAACTAGATCAGGGGTCTGGGCATGCAACCACCAGCTGGGTAGGAGTTAGGGGGGAACCCGAGGAGTATGTTGGTGTATAGTTTGTTGTTTTAGCATGTCTAGAACTTGAGTTATTAATGAAAGTTGACGTACGTGTTAATGTCAGCCATCTTGGATTTCATTTTATAATTAGTTTTAATTTTCCCAGTGGAATTTGCCACACAAACTTGCGGAAGCCAGACCATAGAAGGATTTCATGTAGCGTCACAAAATTTATAATATATTAAAAACGAAAGCTGAAAAGCTGATTATTTTACATGTTTTGTAGATCATTACACCGAGTTTTATTCAAAAATCCTAGGTTAATGCAAATATTCCTTCCTGAGTTATAGAGTTTTTAACATGCTGCTGACGTCAGCATGACATTGTGATGCCAATATTTCAAAGCGCTTCAGCCAAAATGCTACAACGGTAATTTGGAACAGATTATTAATCCGTTTGAAAGCCAAACCAACACTTTTCAGTTACGTTGTGCATAAAAAATAGCGTGTAACGATTTTTAAAATAATGCTGACGTCAGCAATTTTTATAACTAAAAACTTTGTAACTCGGGAAAGAATAATTGCACGAACCTATTTTTTGTGTTGAATGTTCCTCATAATGATCGATAAAACGTGTTAAAGTTTCAGCGCAATAATCTGGATTTTAAGAGTTTATTATTTAATGTGAAACCCCTCTATAACGACTGGTGACGTCAATTGCAAAGACTGAGTAGAAAAATTTGGCAGGATTAGACCAACTCGCACCCCAAATGAAGCAGAGGGTCTTTCTCCCCTCCTGCTCCCCCCCTGTACTACACACCTGGTTGTGCTGAACGGTAGTTAGTTAAGTTATTTCTCACCTCCTGCTCCCCCCTGTATTACACACCTGGTTGTTCTGAACGGTAGTTAGCTAAGTTCGTTCGATTTGTAAGATTGTATGGTAATAAATACAATCGTTCTATTTTGTGGAAAACATCACTTGTACTTACAATAGAACTCGGCTATGTCGAACTCGGGATACCGACAAAACCCCACATGACAAAACCCCAACGACAAAATCCCCACCGACAAAACCCCCAACGACAATATCCCCGGCGACAAAAGCCCCCAAATTACTGAATTGAGACCCCCCCCACATTTTAATCCTGATGTCGAAAATATAATCCCCGACACAAAGTTTTTATTTCTGTGTATTTAGACTAAGAAAATAACCCTAATTTTATCACAAAATCACAAAAACTTCTCTCTCTCAGACTTGTTTTTAACCACGCCGTTTCTTCGAACAATAACATTCACCGGTATAATCCGGAACTTTCCAATGCACGATAGTTCGGACTCGCGCGTCCCACGCGTGAACAAAATAAGTTAAATTATGAAAATATAAATGTAAATAATTATGTCTATATTATTGTCGAGTTTTGCACACTGAGTGACATATGAATTTTTTTTGTTAATATCATGATTTTCTCGCATATGCGTAGAACTCGGAGATGGAGCAAATTTGCGTGGCGTCGATCACATGCAACATTCGAATTTGATAGTCACATGCATGAACAGTAATTTTCCATGATACTTTTTTTACTCTTATGTATTTAAATATATGTGGGGTAGGGTACGGTACGGTACGGTACGGTACGGTACGGTACGGTACGGTACGGTACGGTACGGTACGGTACGGTATGGTATGGTATGCAACGTAACGTAATGTAGTCTAACTTACTAGTATTTACACTGATGAAGCAAACCAAAGGTTTCGGGTTTGATTTCCACCGCGGTCAAGCAATTTTCAGCTTGCCCGGTGTGGAGATTTTTATAGTAGCGTCATCTAAGATTAATTTACTCGAGTTCTAATTCATTATGGCCTGTTCACACGATCCAATTCTCTTTCTGACGCATGTGATTTCACACAAAACAGCAACAACGACACTTTTCGCCAGGTATGAGCCAATAGCCTTACTCTTGTCAGCAAATCCAGTACATCACATACGTCAAGAGGAGAATCGGATTCGACAAATCGGATCGTGTGAACATGCTTTTAGACTTGTCTGTTTGTTGTTTTAGCGACAGGAAGTGAACATGACCGAGTCACGTGAGAGAGAATTAACTCGCATGCTGGAAAGCCTGAACAATGCACCATCTTCAATGGATCAAGCGGGTAACGACGATAAGTAATATAGAGATTGATGCATAGGAGTCTCAGTGAAGTGTAGTTAAGCTTTCATTTAGTAGTAACTGTCGTGAACACAGTGTCAAAATCACTGATCTGAAAACAAGGACTGGATAGAGAATCCCATTGAATTAAATGAGACAATTTTGAAGCCAGAATATTTTTTAATGAAATCAGAATTTTTAAATCTGTCAAATTCTTGACTAGTCAAATCGTTAGCTGCTTAAATTACTTATAGTATGAAGCAAATATCTTTTCCAATGTAACTTGAGAAATATAGGTTCCAACATCTCTTCTAATGAGTTTTAGAACGTTTTAAACACCACATAATGGGGCTTATGGCGGCCATATTGGTGTGACCTGATTAGTTATTCACCGGCAAATTTAGGAAGAAAGAGAGGCCATACGTAGACAATACGTGTCCTTTCCCACCAATAACTAGAAACTGACAAACTGTTAGAAGCTCAGTATGTCCCCAACACCACAGTAGATTTGTGGTGGTCACACCAACATGGCCGCCATTGGCTTCATTTATGCATAACAGATGCACCATCCAGTCCTTGTTTTCAGATCAGTGGTCAATATACAATCGAACCTCCCGTAAGCGGATACCCTCGGGACCTCGTCGTTGTTTCCGCTTACGGGAGGTATCCGCTTATGATAGGTCATTAATATTCTGTTAATAATTCATCATTGTAACATACGAGTCCTTTTATTAAGGAGTGAGAACTAAAGAAACAAAATATCCTTGACTTCACAAATTAGTAACGTTTTCCCGACAAAAACACTTTGTACTAAATCTTAATGTATGTTTGCTCTCGTTCTACCAAGCGGATATCTGTTCGAAGTTTCGAATATATCGTGCTACTTGTTATGTAGTTGAAATTCCGTGTTTAAACATTGTGGGGTGATCGATTTTCATAGTAAATGGCGCGTTTTTGCTTTCTTCCACGATTTAATCTTAGGCCACCCAGGGAAATTCAGCACAGCATCTGACGAAGACTATTTGAACGGGAGTAGAATGCAAACTGTCCACTTACAGGAGGCTATAATGTTATTTGAGGTTTTCGTTTTGGTATCCGCGTCCGCTTATGGGAGGTGCCCGCTTAAGGGAGGTTGAAAATGTAGTGATATAATAGACGTTTGGCGGGGACCCAAGAATGGTGTCCGCTTACGACGGCATCTCGCTCAATAGATCTGAATGTTGATGGTGTTAATTTGTTGATGGAAATTCCGAGCGAAAATGATATACAATGTCATCGAGCGAGATGCCCAAAAATGTAGAATATTTACTCTTCTACCAAACACTTGCATCACGCTAGTATATATACATAAACTTGTGGTTAGATCTTGACAACTGGACTCTGTAAGTTTCTGTAGCTCAGTTGGTTAGAGCGCTGCACCGGAATCGCAGGGTCACAGATTCGATTCCTGCCAGAGGGTCTACAGTTGCATTTTTTGCAACTGCTTCTTGTTAGGTCTAAAATTATGTGTGTAATTTTCGCTCGAAATTTTCATCTACCAACACCAGCAACATTCGATATATCTGTACAATCAGTAAACGCTGATTTGCATGCAGCAGACAAAAGACGAGATAGATCCAGACTATTTCACATCGTCGAACATGACTTGTTCACGACAGTTACGACCAAATGGGAACCTGGGTGAAGAGTGGGCCTTTGGGCGCCTCTGACTATGTAGGCAACCTTATTTTTCAAACTTACTAATGATGTAGAAGGTGCTTGTAGATGGAATGCTCGAACGAAAATTTATATACATTTTAGACCTAGCCAGGAGCAGTTGCGAAAAATGCAACTTAGGCCCTCTGGCAGGAATTTAACCTGCGGCCCTGCGATTCCGGTGCAGCGCTCTAACCAACTGAGCTACAGAGTCCAGTTGCTGAGCATTAACCGCAAGTTTGGTATATATGATGGGAGTGATGCCAGTATTAGGTATGGGTAAATATCAAGATTTGTTCTTGGCATCTCGTTCGATAGGACTAACAGTACTACTTTTGTATTATTAATTTTACTATTAATCCTATCGAACGAGATGCCGAGAAAAATTCTTGATTTTTACTAATGATGTACCCTGTCATTTCATGTGGCATTTAACATTTGAGTAAAGCAGATGGATGACGCACTGCCTTGTTTAACGAGTTAAAACATGACTCAAGCTTAAAGTAAAAAAAATCAAACATAATAATATTTTTTTATTAAACTTCTTTCAGAGAGTTCTGCGACGTCAAGCTTAGGAAGTTCCCATCACAAGTTTTTCTTACGAAAACCTCTCGTGGAAAATGATGAAGATATGAACGAATGGTTGAAAAATGACTTGATTGAGAAGGAGAAATATAGTCAAACTTACAAGCGTATGGCTGTAAGAAAACTCACATCATTAGTTGGCAGCTCTAATGCTTTTTCTTTCACTTATTGTACAATTTGGTCGACACTACTTGAATTGGCTTATTGGTCAGACAAGTGTTACTACAGGAGAAATACCTGGAAACCAAATCAATTTTGTTCTGACCTTATTAAGGTTTCAGTTCTGTCTGAGGTGTTCTCCCTAGAGGCAGTGGCGTAACGAAGAAAGACGGGGCCCTTAGGCATATTTGGCGTGGGGGCCCATGTCGTCATGATTTGACTGCCACGCATTAATGTATTTGTTTGAAAGCTGCCTGTATTAGCGTTTTACTTAATACATGTGTTTTTAGATTAAGAGATTGCCCTCTTTTGCGCCCCAGATTTGTAGTTTCCACTGGCAGACATTCTATTTTGAATCAGGTCAGTGGTTTGCAGTCATCAAATGGAAAGTTCAAGAACTTCATGCAATAAGACGTCAACAGAGTCGCACCTCGATGTTAAGCTGCATTTTTTATGTTTAGTCGTTATAATACTGTATTCTAGTTTTGACGGGGGCAGGGCAGCAGCAAGCTGGGGGGGGGGGCAACTGTCGGGGGCCCTTACTTTTCGCCCTAACCCTACCTTATGAGCGTTACGCCACTGCCTAGAAATCCTTTAAGGGCCATCCCTGATTGGCCCCGTGGTACTTTAAACGGAAACCGGAGTAGTAGAGAAGTAAAAGTGTTTTGGACCCTCCTACCCACGTAGCTATGTATACGATTTGAGAAACTTCTAATAGATAGTTTCGTTCCCTATATAGGAATTCAGAAAGAAATTACCCTCCTATGAAATGAAAAATGTAGGTAGAAGATCGATTTTCAGGATAATGTTAGAGCCTATTTAGACATTTTTGATGATATTTTTGATGAGATTGTTGGCACCACGAGTGCTTTCACAAGTTATTTACAGCATTCGTGTCCATGTTGTATTGAGTATATACGGGACTTTAAGATTGCCGACTACGGACCACAGAATACGGTTAAGAATTTGCGCATGGACTGGGTCGAGTACGGTTGTTGTCTCCTGCGCGCGGAACTTTAATTAAGATACAGGAAAACGACTACAGCTACGGCTGGGAACGATTTCTACTCCTTGTACACACGCAAAAATCTCACATCTTGTGACAAGTCTGCCAACAAGCCGTCAACAAGTTGTAACCGCACTGCTTGTCTCAAGTTGTCAACAAGCATGGAACAACTTGTTAACAAATTGTAACAAGCTTGATGGCATTATCAGACCTGTTACAAGGTTGTTCCAACAAGTCCGTTACATGCTTGATATAACAATATTGTTACAACCTTGAGTTGTCAACCTTGTAACATTCTTGTTGTATCATGGCTGTGACAGACCTGTTAGAACAACCTTGTAACAAGTCTGATGATGCCATCAAGCTTGTTACAAGTTGTTAACAGCTTGTTCCAAACTTGTTACAACAACTGGGAACAAGCAGTGCGAAGACAACTTGTTGACAGCTTGTGAACAGATTTGTAACAACTTGTTTGCAGACTTGTTACAATTTGTGCGTTCTTACGCGTGTAGTACAAGTTAGGTGTCACATTTCGTCGCAATGTACAAAACCTGAAGAGTCAAGCAATTTCAGAACATCTTCCATGTCGTCTAAAAATACTAGTTAAAAATTTGATGAAAATCTTGACCGTAGTCAGCACTGCGAAAACAATTTTCCAACTCAACATCGCAGCTTGGCTACGGTGAGCTGAAAGCCGTCATGTGACTCGACCCAGTTCTCCAGCCTGCTCCCGTCCGTAGTGTATAGTCCGTAATCCGTTATCTTAATGCCCCTATAATCACGGCCGCAACACGACCGCTCGTGTTGAAAACATTACAAGCTTTATGGATAGTCTTTGATGTATTTATTATTATAGAAAATTGTTGACTTAATATCTTCAAACCAAGTGGTTGTTATCAGTGGTGAAACTGGATGTGGAAAGACTACTCAGGTTATTTTCAAATATGTTGATGTTTGTTGTACTGCAAATCATGGCGTTGAAATGTCCCCGTGGATATAGAAGGAAACTCGAGTTCCCGGAGAAAACCTGCGGTGTTTGGTAGAGTAAAACTGGAAGTAATATATCATACACGAGAAGGAGTTTATTATAGTGATTTGAAACACCAAAAAGTGTGTTGAAAAACAAGGCGCTAGCCGAGTTGTTTAACATACTTTGAGGTGTTTTTAAATCACTATAATAAACGACTTCGAGTGTATGATATAGCTTCTCAAACAAACCAGTATTTAAAGAGAAATTCAACGCGAAAGTTGAGTTAATTTATGGGTGTTTATTACCGTGGTATCAAGACAACGATACGGTGGTGATTTCCTTTGTGTTTTGCTCATGAATTATTAATGAGTTTGAGAAGCACTCTTCTCACATGCGACTAAGGGGAAATTATAATCACATCAATGCCATGTTACATGGAGTAATTTTACTGCAACTTGCAACGCTTTTCTTCACAGAGCCATGTCGTGTAGAAATGTAGGCACAGAAAAACAGTGAATATGGTCCGCGTTTCACTCCACCGATGTTATCATTCTCATTCATTTCTTTGTTGCCTTCTGGGCATGTTTAGCAAGAAAAATATATCGGCAAAGTAGAACAAGATTCGTGCTCACAATTTCTCTGCGAATATATTTTTTTTACCTAACATCGCTCTGTATCCGAAATTGCGTTACAAGTTGCAAACAAAATTGCTTCGTGTAACATGGCCTTAACTGCTTGTTCAACCAATAAGTAACCTTGTGTATTGTACTTTAGGTTGCACAGTTCATATTGGATGATGCTATCATGAAGGGCAAAGGATCCACTTGTAGAGTTGTCTGTACACAACCTCGAAGAATTAGCGCTATATCTGTAAGTAAGACAGTCGAATCTCTGCTAACAGTTACCTCTCTAATACGGTCACCTCTCTAATACAGACACCTCTCCAATATAGATACCTCTCTAATACGGACGTCTCTCTAATACGGACACTTCTTGAATACAGACACCTCTCTAATATGGACACTTCTTGAATACGGACACCTCCCCAATATGGACACTTCTCTAATATGGACACCTCCCTAACACAAACTTCTCTCTAATACGGACATCTTTCCAATATGAACACCTCTCTAATAAGGACACCTCTCTAATACGGACACCTCTCTATATAATACGGACACCTCTCTAATATGGACACCTCTCTAATATGGACACCTCTCTAATTCGGACACCTCTCTAATACGAAAACCTCTCTAATATAGACAGCTCTCTAATACGGACACCTCTCCAACACGGACACCTCTCTAATACAGACACCTCTCTAATATGGACACCTCTAATACGGACACCTATCTATATAGTACGGACACCTCTCTAATATGGACACCTTTCTAATATGAACACCTCTCTAATATAGACAGCTCTCTAATACGGACACCTCTCTAATACGAACACCTCCCTAATATTGACAGCTCTCTAATACGGACACCTCTCCAACACGGACACCTCTCCAACACGGACACCTCTCTCATATGGACACCTCTCTAATATGGACACCTCTCTAATACTGACACCTCTCTAATACGAACACCTCCCTAATATAGACAGCTCTCTAATACGGACACCTCTCCAACACGGACACCTCTCTAATACGGACACCTCTCTATATAATACGGACACCTCTCTAATATGGGCACCTCTCTAATACGGACACCTCTCTAATACGAACACCTCCCTATTATAGACAGCTCTCTAATACGGACACCTCTCCAACACGGACACCTCTCTAATACGGACACCTCTCTATATAATACGGACACCTCTCTATATAATACGGACACCTCTCTAATATGGGCACCTCTCTAATACGGACACCTCTCTAATCCGAACACCTCCCTATTATAGACAGCTCTCTAATACGGACACCTCTCCAACACGGACACCTCTCTAATACGGACACCTCTCTATATAATACGAACACCTCTCTAATATGGACACCTCTCTAATACGGACACCTCTCTATTTCCAACAACATGTAAATCAAACACATGTAAATTTAACATCTCTCTAACAGACACTTATGATAGTTTGTGTATGTCATACAATTTCCTACGTGCAGTATTGCGATATAGCTCGTGTCGTTCCAAAACAGTTCCCTCGCTTGCATCCTGGGAGGTTTCTGTCCTTCGAAATTCATATTTGGAGTAATTGACAACATTATTTGTAGATAGCAGAAAGAGTGGCTGAAGAACGAGGCGAGACGGTTGGAATTGGAACTGGAAGCACAGGATATCAGATACGACTAGAGAGGTCTCTACCAACTTAAACGACGTTTACACATTGTGGTTTGTCAGGCCAATTATAGAACTATTTTACAGCAAAATCTTATATTGGTCCGCCAAATCGTAATTAGTAAACATACCGTAAATATACTTTGGTATTATGACTTGCTCCAAGCATTGCTCAAATTTAAGTTGTTTAGTCCTATTATGTTTTTCCTTCTCAGCCGTTTAATATTGCTGTTATAGCTACAATCCTGCCCCTCCCTCCCACAGGCCCTCCTCACAGCCTACCCTCACTTCATTTGCTCCCGTACATACATCCTCTCCTCCCTCTCCTCCCTCTCCTCCCTCTCCTCCCTCTCCTCCCTCTCCTCCCTCTCCTCCCTCTCCTCCCTCTCCTCCCTCTCCTCCCTCTCCTCCCTCCTCCCTCCTCCTCTCTCCTCTCCTCCTCTCTCCTCTCCTCCTCTCTCCTCTCCTCCTCTCTCCTCCCTCTCCTCCCTCTCCTCCCTCTCCTCCCTCTCCTCCCTCTCCTCCCTCTCCTCCCTCTCCTCCCTCTCCTCCCTCTCCCTACTCAATGTTAATTCACCAACAATGTAAAATGAAAAACGTTTAACAGTGAATAGCGGTGGGGAAGTAGAGACGTTATCTTTAGAATCAATACTTAGAAAATGTAAGGTGTCCCAAGACATCTCATGCAAACTTCAGAACTACTGGCAAAAGGGTTTGGCAAGCATCTGCAGACATGTATATGGGGGTTCCCTTGACCAATTTTTTTCTTACCCTGACACAGTGAACCCTATAGAGATGCCTGCGGAGGAGGCTAGGTTTTGGTCAGGTTTTAATTATCCCGGCCCTGGAGAATAATTTATTTTTTAAAATTTTTAGCAAGCCACCACGTGACCAAGGTTCCATTCTGTTCTGTACGACCGGAGTTATATTGAGATGGTTGATCAATGACCCGTAAGTGGATGGAGTTTACGTGTATTGTCGATGTTTTTCTACTGCTTGTAAAATTCAGAATCAGATCAGAAGTTAGACCAGCATAATGTACACACGTAAAAACGCACAAGTTGTAACTAGCCAACAGCAGATTCGCAGACTTGTACCAATGTTGTTTCAACAACTTGTTATCAGGATGTGTTCGCACTGCTTTTTCCCAGCTTGTTGATAAGTTGTCAACAGCTTGTTGACAACTTGCTACAAGGTTGTTGACTCAACAGACTTGTTGATAAGTTGTTCCAACAACTTGTTAAAGACAACCTTGTTCCAACAACATTGTTACAACTTGTTGACAAGCTTGCTACAAGAATGTTGCGGACACATATTGTCGACAAGATGTGAGATTTTTTACGCGTGTAACTGTAAGTGGGCGGGGGAGGTCCACGATTATCTGAAGTATTTGCCCACCTCTTCATACACCCCAAAATTCCGCTATTTCCATGCTCTCCAGAATTCTATTTCCTGTGATACTGGTAAGCATTGGAAGGCTCTTGGGACATTTGCCTTACAGAGGCCCCACTTTCTCCTCGAATTTTCTCCTAAGAAGTTATACCATTTTTGTTTCAGTGATTTTTCTCGAGCTAGTCATGTTATTATTGATGAAATTCATGAACGAAGTATTCAGTCGGATTTCCTACTTATTGTTGTGCGAGATATTTTGTCTAGAAGGTATGGTTTAATCACTGATCTGAAAACTAGAACTGGATAGAGCATCCTTTTGAATTGAATGAGCCAATTTTGAAGCCAAAATATTTTTAATGAGATCAGATTTTTAATGCTGTCTAATTCTTGACTAGTCAAATCGTTAGCTGTTTAAATTAGTTATGCTATGAAACAAATATGTTTTCCTATTTAACTTGAGAAATATAGCTTCCAACATCTCTTCTAATGAGTTTTAGAACGTTTTAAACACCACATAATGAGGCTTATGGCGGCCATATTGGTGTGACCTCATTAGGCAAGTTTAGGAAGAAAGAGAGGCCACTGATGATCAATTCTTATCTAGACAATACGTGTCCTTTCCCACCTAGAAACTAGAATGCAACAAATGTATGCAACAAATAGATGTGTTGTGTTCACTTTTCTGGCTTGAATACTTTCTTTTAGGCCAGATCTGAGAGTTGTTCTCATGAGTGCGACGTTAAATGCTGAAATGTTCTCGGAGTATTTTAGTAAGTTGAAGTGACATGAAGTGTAGCGATGTTTCGAAGAGACATGGCTATTTTGTTCGCCTGTGTTTAATGTTATCCCCTCCTTGTCGAGGATTTCGTACTTTGGGGAGGGGGCGTTTATTAGAGAAGGGCGTTTATTAGAGAGGGGCGTTTATTAGAGAGGGGCGTTTATTAGAGAAGGGCGTTTATTAGAGAGGGGCGTTTATTAGAGAGGGGCGTTTATTAGAGAGGGGCGTTTATTAGAGAGGGGCGTTTATTAGAGAGGGGCGTTTATTAGAGAGGGGCGTTTATTAGAGAGGGGCGTTTATTAGAGAAGGGCGTTTATTAGAGAGGGGCGTTTATTAGAGAGGGCGTTTATTAGAGAGGGGCGTTTATTAGAGTGGGGCGTTTATTAGAGTGGGGCGTTTATTAGAGTGGGGCGTTTATTAGAGAAGGGCGTTTATTAGAGTGGGGCGTTTATTAGAGAGGGGCGTTTATTAGAGAGGGGCGTTTATTAGAGAGGGGCGTTTATTAGAGAGGGGCGTTTATTAGAGAGGGGCGTTTATTAGAGAGGGGCGTTTATTAGAGAGGGCGTTTATTAGAGAGGGGCGTTTATTAGGAAGGGCGTTTATTAGAGAGGGGCGTTTATTAGAGTGGGGCGTTTATTAGAGGGGCGTTTATTAGAGTGGGGCGTTTATTAGAGGGGGCGTTTATTAGAGAGGGGCGTTTATTAGAGAGGGCGTTTATTAGAGAGGGGCGTTTATTAGAGAGGGGCGTTTATTAGAGAGGGGCGTTTATTAGAGTGGGGCGTTTATTAGAGTGGGGCGTTTATTAGAGTGGGGCGTTTATTAGAGAGGGGCGTTTATTAGAGAAGGGCGTTTATTAGAGAGGGGCGTTTATTTTTACATGCAGCAGTTTTACGCTTCCTAAACAACACTGTCCAACACTTATTAGTATAGGTAATAGTAATAATTTGACGTCTTTGAAAACTCATGAGTGTTTGTTTTTCCAAATTTCACGAGAAACCATACTATTACTTATTAATAATATACATGAAAAAATTACACGCTTTGATAACACTTGTGCACCCACCTACGCCGTTTAAGCATTGTTTTCGTTGCTTGTTAGCAAACTTTTTCAGTCTATGTGCTCCTTGAACTTAAATTGTTGTATTCACGTACGATTTTCCATTGAAAGTGTAGAAAAAGTCGTCAAAAAGTGAAAATTTACATTGCTAATATCCGCCGCCATGTTGATTTTTCTTGCCTCGTTTCCAGGCTCTGATCTTGTTTTGTTAATTTGCACTGCTGTAATTGCACAGTGTGCAATTACAAAAATAATTGCACTGCTCGTAGCCAATCAGAATTGAGTACTTTTTTTCATCTATATTATTACAACTGTTATAAGACCAGTTCTGGAATACGCATGCCAAGTGTGGCATTTTAGTATTCCCGATTATTTGAGTGATGATATTGAAAGGGTTGAAAGAAGGCTTTAAGAATTATATTACCATCATCAAGTTATAGCGATGTACGAGAACTTATGGATATGCCATTATTAAAAACACCGCGCGACATTTTATGTGAACAATCTTTTTGAAGGATGAGAACGTTAATAAATTGCGCGAATTTTTACCAAATAAATCCTCCTCGGCTTATGAAACGAGGGGAAATTGTAAATATATGAACTATTATTGTAAAACAGAACGTTTTAGGAAATCATTTTTACCTCAAATAATTTCTCAGTTAAATCGTAAATAATGTCCTATTTTTTAATTGTATATATAGATTACTCACTGATGTAATTTAACCTTTGGTTACAAAATCAGTTGATTATTAAAAATTATTATTATTAACAGTTCGCAAGAGTGAAGTCAAAATTCTTACCTTAGAAGGGGCGTTTACTAGATTCTTTACATAGAAGGGGCGTTTACTAGATAAGAGGCCTTTAATAGAGAGAGGTGTCTATTGAAAAACTCTGGTTTTACCGGAGCGTCTATTAGAGAGAGGAGGGTTATTAGAAAGAGGGCGTTTATTAAGTCATTTACGGGAATTATAAAATATTATATCCATGCATGTATGTATGATGTATCATTGATGATGTAATGGTCATAAAAGTATCTTCCATTATATAACAAATGAATTTTGTGTCGAAAAATGATGGCAAGTGACTCTGACTCACGTAATGTTCAAGGGCAACACATTCCATAATCTACGTATCCGAATAAAACGACTGCATCTAACCACGGTTAATGGAAGATCTAACAGGGAGACCATGTTACACAAGGGGATCATGTTACAATTATGTGAGGTGTGAGGGGGTCTGACAATATACGATACAAAAATTGTCAATAAAAGAAATCAACATTGCAAAACCCAGAGATATATTTTCCTCTTAAAGCAATATACTCAAATGTAAGATGACATAGCCGTATACGACTGCGCAAAACCTCCTAACTTTTGCTCTGCCGTACTGTGCGTTCTATTTTCACGTCAATATTCTCGAGTAAAATTAAGTCAACTCTGTTATAAAAATGCAGTTTCTAATTGGGTCTTTATGATGTTGAAGGTTACGTTTTGGGGGCGTTTTCTTTAAATAACTGCATTTAAAGAAAATTGCGACGAAATATTTCAATTCGAAACCAGAGTGTTTGAAATCTTATATATATTAATGAAAAGGCATATAGCGAAAATGCCGTTTCCGACGATCCAATGCCATTTTTCAAAATGCCATTTCCGACGATCCAATGCCATTTTTCAAAATTTTCCCCGTCGCCGCCAACCATGTTGGCGCCTCGTGGGAGTCGCCCCCCTATTTTTTTAACAATCCTTCTACACCCCTGGCACTACACATATTTTTAAATTAACTCGAAATACATGTTTTGATGTGGTCAAACAAATATAAAAAGTCGGTCCCTGAACAATGGACACCACCAAACTTTTTTGGAATGTGCGCCCCTGTACACAATGAATTTTTGCTGCAACTTGCAACACAACTGTCCACGTTTGTCGTATGCTGCTGGACTTGTGGAACTCAAGTTGCCGACCCTCTTTGATAGACGAGAATCACTTTGTAAATCATTTTATTCAAAGGTTTTACGTGCTCCAAACAACTTAAACACCTTGATGCCCGATCCAGTCCAGTCTCAATACAATCTTAGAAAAACTCGTAAATTTCCGATATTTAAATGTCGCACTAAACGGTTCCAAGACAGTTTCTTACCATACTGCGTAAGAAAGTGGGACGCATTAGTTTAGCGCAGCTTCTCACTGAACATAAATATTTAACTACAAATTTTAACATTTTAACATTTTACTCTAATTAGTATAATCGACTTATATAATTATATACTGTATTGTCTCATATTGAGATAGAAAATTTTTAAATTTTTAATTATAACAATTGATGTAAACTTGAGTTTTTCAATTTACAACCTGTGTATATTGCAAATCAAGATTTTAATAAATAATAATAAAAAAAAAAAAAAAAAAAAAAAAAAAAAAAATTTCGGACACAGAGCGAGTTGGCGAAAACGTATATTCTCAGATAAATTTTTAGCACGAATCTCGTTTTACTTTGCCGGCATTTTTCTTGCTACAGTAAGCATGCCCAAAAGGCAACAAAGAACATAAAATGGCTCTGTGCAGAAATTGCGTTGTAATTTGCAGCAACTTGTAATGGCCGTGTAACATGGCCTTTTAAAGCTTCTATATCCTGAATAAGAAATATCAAGGTGTTAAAGTATAGCCAAAACCATACCTCGCAAATCATACGTTAAAATATTTGTTCTAGACAAGTGTCCTATGTTGAATATCCCTGGCTTCACCTTCACCATTCAACAACATTTCTTGGAAGAAGTTGTGAAAACCATCAGGTATGCAAACAATCCTTGCGTGGAATTCCTGTGACATCCTATCGCCCAAATGCATAAAATATTCTACCTTAAATCCTTGAAGAAGAGGGGGGGGGGCTTAAACTCAGGATTCAAATCATACATGTCGACGTGTTTTGATATTTGATATATTTTAATAAGTAAGATTTACCGTTATTAGAAATGCATGTAGCCTGTTTATTTATCACCACAGTTACAAATGTCCACCAACGACGAAAAGGAATTTCTACAGAGGTCGAGGTAAAAACGATGAGATGCGAAGGAAAGAAGAAATGTGGAAGGAGTATTTAAATCTCGTACAATCCAGGTAAAATTACTACTGAAGTTATTAGTATTATATAGTGAGGGGAAGCTTTCGCGCAGTAATCTATTCAGCAATGCTCGCCTCATCTGTTCATTTGAATGAAGGTATTGGGCTGAAAATATTGGTCTGAACCGATGTGGCGAGGTTGCATGAAGCTGACGGCGCCCGAATCGTACGAATTTCCGTGTGGGTGGGAGATTGTTTTCTCTTTTGGCACTTTTGTGTGTCGGCCGACGGAATTCACACTAAATGGTGCAATTCTCACTAGGTGTGGTCCTTTTAATACCATGTCTATACCATGTGATACATAATCTACATAATATATATGACGTAATTATACCTTAATCCATTTACATATGATTACGAGCATTACGTATGGTCGTCAGAGCAAGCGCCTTTCACCTCTGAGATCGTGGATTGAATTCTCGCTGCGCTCCTCTCTAATATACACCCCGATCTTATAAATGCACCCTCCCCCCTCTAAAGTACCAAATCCTCGATAAATGGGACCTTCAACCAGTAGCGAAGCCAGCCTGACAATTTGGTCATGCAATGCAAATTTTAAATCATTATCATTATTCATTTCTTTAGAAATTGATTGTTTTCACAGTCTATGAACACGGAAATATTTGCATAGCATGACCAAATTGTCAGGCTGGCTTCGCCACTGCCTTCAACACAGGGAAGTTGTTGTCACAAAAGTATGACAAATAATGGGGCTTCGGTGGCGCAATCGTTAGAGCACGCGCCTTTCACCTCTGACATCGTGGGTTCAAGTCCCGTTGGGGACGACTTATGATAGCCATGTGAAAAGAGTTAGTCAACGCTCTGCCGAAAGTCGTGGGTTTTCTCCGGGTACTCCGGTTTCCTCCCACAGGGAATGTTGACAGGGTGGGTTGGGTTTAACCCCTAACTAGCCCTTCCATCGTAGCTGTGCTCCGTGATGGCGAGCAAAAGGTGGCTGCAATATGCGCCCTAGAAAGCCTTCGACTTGGTCACGTTGAGCTGTGTCCTTCGCAATTCAGCTTAGCTCTCAGCTGCAAGTAAGGATAATAAGCACCCCTGCTTACTTTACTTTACTTAATAAATTTCGTGTCGAAAGATAGCCAGTACATATTATATTCAAGGCAGCACATTCCATAATCTACATATATGAATAAAATAACTGCATTTACTGGCATAGGCGTACGGGGCCAAATCTCTTCGATCGTAGCTGTGCTCCCTGATCAGACATGGCAGCCAGAGGCGCCTTTCATAAGCTTTCGACTCGATCAAGTCGAGCTGCGTCCTTCGTAATTCAGCTCAGCTTTCGGCTGCAAGTAAGCATGATTAGCACACCCCCACTTACTTACTCGAACATTTGCTCTGCAAAATATGATTTTGGAGTTCGTAAGAAAATAAATTAGTTGTAGGAAAGCTATTTTAATGCTTAAACACGAAGTGAAAACCAGCCCTGGTAGGGTAGCCCTTCATGTAAACAGGGTCAGTGTCCATTAAAGTCTATATATTAGCAATAGATTTCAACGAAAGGGGCCATTGACCAGAACCTTCCTTCTTCTTTCAAACTGCAAAATGGCTAAGTTAATCTCATCAATTTTCTTCTTTACTAGTGAAAAAGATACGTCAACAGTCGAGTGTTTAGAAAACATGGATTTTGATAAGATTGATCATTGCCTTGTGGAGCAACTGTTAATGTATATTGGTCGAAATATGCAGGTATTAATTTTCACTTTCTTTTACTGTTCTTCTTTACGCAGAAAACCCAACGATGCATGGATCCCAAATAATATTTGAAAGTTCAAAATTTTTCATGGAGTTAATGCCCCCAATAATATACATGAACAAATCTCAATTCTTATTGGGTAAGAAAAGTGTCTTAGAATTAAGAACCAAAAATGACAAAAAATGTAATCCTAAAAGACACGTTGATTTAAAATTTTGACTTCAGACAGTAACTGTTGTAAATATGAATTTTGTAATTGTGTCATTTAAATAAGTGAATATATTTCCTATTTCGCATGTGACTCATGCATGCACGTGATTATTTATATACACGTAAAGATCTCACATCTTGTCAACAAGATGTGTTCGCAACAGGTTTTTGCAGCAGGTTTCTCAAGAAGTTGTAACAATGTAACAATAAAATAACAATTTTATCAAGTTGCTACAAGGTTGTTATTAACAAGTCGTTGAATCGCAGAACGATAAGAAGTTATTGGGACAACTTGTAATAAGTCTGTTGAGCCAACAACCGTTTTAGCAAGCTGGGAGCAAGCAGTGCGAACAAGGCATATTTTAACATATATACTGGGGGGCCAGTTGGCCCCCCATGCCCTCTTGATGGCCCCCCACTCACACAAAATTGGCCCCCCACTCCCTGGGCCCTTTATACATTGGGTCGTTTACAGAGTAAATGATTTGTCTGTGTTTAACGAAATATTGTTTTATGGCTTATATAGTTAGACATTTTTAAAGTTTTAGTTAAAACATTGAAATACTATTGGCTTGGCAATTTCAGAGCTCCAGATTTCAAAATTTTCCCGGGAAAAAACTCCCCCGGACCCCTACAGGGCTCGCGCCTTCAGCACTCAGATTAAGGGCCCTTTTTCACAAATGGCCCCCCACTTAGAAATCCTTAAAATATGCCCTGAGTGCGAACACATCCTGATAACAAGTTGTTGAAACAGCATTGGTACAAGTCTGCTGCAGGTTTTCTGCGTTTTTACGTGTGTATATTATTCATAAGTAACAGTATGATTTCTCCTACAATTTGGAAAAACAAACACTCGTGAGCTTCCCTGTTTTCTATGCGGGTATATTTACCGTATCTGCATCGTATTTCAGGAAGGTGCTGTTCTGGTGTTCTTACCAGGTTGGCAGGATATTTCTAAAGTACATGACTTGCTGAAGAAAAATCCTTTTTTCTCGTCAGGTATTCTACAGCACTAAGAAACTTTAATATAACAAAATATTTGAAGAAAAAGTACTTTGTTAAGCCTGGTTTCCATAGTAACTGTCGCGAACACATCAACGTGACTGATGTAATAGAATGCTGGTATATCTCTTACAAACATTAAAGACTGATTTGCATACAGCACGCAAACGAAGAGATAGATGTAGACTATTTCACATCGTCCAACATGACTTGGTCACGATAGTTACGACCAAATGACACCAGGCTTTAGTTGAATGATGAGTTAAATACCCCTGAACCCCCCCCCCCCCTTGATGTCAAGTCTAACGCCTTTATTCTAAAAGCTCACTCACACGCAAAGAGTGGAGGTTCAATATGAGCTTCCCTTGAGTGTCAGTGCTGTTTTTGAACAGCTGGAGGGTTAGTGCCGTACCATACTATGCGAGTGCTCACCCTCCAGCTATTCAAAAATATCACTGACACTCAAGGGAAGCTCAGATTGAACCTCCACTCTTTAAGTGTGAGTGAGCTTTTAGAATACAGGTGTAAGCGTTACTCTACACTGATTGATTGAAATATTCAAATGCTTGTTTTAATAATACTGAAATCTCTCGTGGGAATAGACAATATTATTTATCTGCGAATACACATAGAAATCTAAAATCTTGTCAACAAGATGTGTTCGCAACAGACTTGTAGCAAGCTTGTCAACATGTTGTAACAATGTTGTCGTTTTATCAAGTTGCTACAAGGTGACAACTCGCAACTTGTTAACAATTGCTGGACGATAACAAGTTATTGGAACAACTTGTAACAAGTCTGTATCAACAACCTTGTAGGGAGTTGTTAACAAGCCGTTGATAACTTGTCAACAAGCTGTGAACAATCAATGCGAACACATCCTAATAACAACTTGTTGAAATAGCTCAATGTACACTCCGTAGCAAATGACCCTAGCCTATACTGTCGCTCCTTTTACAAAAAGGCCTATTGTATCAGATATTATGTCACAATTTTTTGCCATATTAAAATACTTTTTGTTTATTTAGAGAAATTTCTTATTTTGCCTCTTCACTCTCTCATGCCAACCGTTAACCAACGTCAGGTAAATCCATTGAACTATATACAAACTGGAACGCTAACTCAATACGCCAAACCCGATAATAGGATGAAGCCAAGCTAGTTTTTCTGAGTTTTGAGTTGAAATACTTAACGCCGAACATTGGGCTGTATATGAAATTGAAGCTATTAAAAAGTTATATTTGATATAAAAACTTCAAGACTTTAGGCAAAATGGAAATACTTAAAAAATACAAAAACAACCGCAATTTTGTAAAATACGGCAAATTTTACCTCAAATTTTTAATTATTTCCCTTTTACCTAAAGTCTTGAAGTTTTTATATCAAATAGAACTTTTTAATAGCTTCAATTTCATATACAGCCCAATGTTCGGCGTTAAGTATTTCAACTCAAAACTCAGAAAAACTGAATTAAGCTGGCTTCAATTCCCCCCCTGCGTTAGCGTTCCAGTCTATTATAGTTCAATGGGTAAATTATAAACACATGTACCCAAGGTACGTTGCAAGGTGGAGTAATATGAGCAACAAAATTGCTAAGACTTACAACAAAATATGATTTCAATGCACGTTACGTAAAAATGTTCAAAAATGTTGTCTCGGTCGTCGTGACTTATGTGTGAACATTTCAAATTAAAATTTGCTACAGTCAGAATTTTTTCTTTATTTTTCCACCTTAAAAACGCCGACAAAACAGCTCAAACACAATTTTGCTAATGCAAATTTTTTACAATAGAATATTTATAATGAGAAAAGATTTTTAAAGCTGTCAAATTATCTACAAATCGAATTGTTAGGTGTTTAAATTGGTTTTACTATCAAGCAAATGTCTTTTACTATGTAGCTTGAAGACCCTATTAGCAAAAAGAGAGGCCACTAATGATCAATTCTTATCTAGACATTACATGTCGTTTTCCATCGATAACCAAAACGCTGTTAGGACCTTTTCTAACATATCAGCAACACCACAGTGGGTTTGTGGTGATCACACCAATATGATCGTCATTGACTTCAGTCCTAGTTTTTGAGATCAGTGGGTCTGTAAATATTTAGCTCCATTAGCCCACATTGACGAATTTCATGCTAGTGATGTGGAGGTTATTGGTTATTGGACTGTGAAATACAATGTGATACTATTTCCCCGCTAGATATTTGACAGGCCGCCGCGTGGTGTGAGAAAAATTGTTCTCTCGACAAGTTTGGCTGAAACAAGGTAAGATTACATTTAAAACAACAGAGCAAACTAGAGCATTGTTACAAAAATAGATTATTATAATTTTAGCGGGCATTGTGGCGTATTTTGCGCGCTAAAATGAACAAAACAGCTGGCTAAAATATATTTTAGCCCGCTGAATTTTAATGAGCGAGTGGAGCGACTGAAAACCATTGTTTAAGTCTTTAGCCGGCTGACAGCAAGTGTCTTTTTTACAAACTGTACGAAGAAAAATTTATCGGTCTAAATGAGCAAGAATCCATTCCAAAAAGACGAGAAGACAATGTCTGTAGTGCCAGAAACTATTAGTATAATTATGCACATCTCGACTCAACCAAAATGTAATCAATTTGTCCTTCGCCTAGCCACAGAATACTAACCTATACAGAAAGTCATCTTCATATTGTTTTTGCGTAAGTGCTATTCGTCATCGATTCGCCACTCAGCAAGTGCCCTAAACAGAAGTAGTCAACCCCCTGGAAGTATTCAAAATGGCTATATTTCCAGGGGGGTGACTACTTCTGTTTAGGGCGCTGAGTGGCGAATAGATGACGAATAGCACTTACGCAAAAACAATATGGAGATGACTTTCTGTATAGTATTCTGTGGCCTAGCTATGGCCATTAACTCCACAAATTTTCGTAGTATTTTAAATAGCTAAGCTGGCCATTAACTCCACAAATTTTCGTGATAAAATGTTTGATATATTTTTGAGTTATCGTGCTCACAGACAAACACAGACGCACCACGCACACATGCACGGACGCACACACGCACGCACGCACACATGCACGCACGCACCGGTAATCTAGTTAAATGGTCTTCATATACCGGAAACTCTAGTCCTGTCCACACGTTTCGATTTGTCGGATCCGATTCTCCTCCTGACGTATGTGATTTCACACATTACAGCAACAACTACATTTTTCGCCAGGTATGAGCATTGAACTAAATATACCTGGAACGCGCCTAAGATCGCATGAAGCCAAATTTTACACCCACGGAGGTCAAAACACGCGTGTTTATGTCGCGAGACTTTCCCGCGAGACCACTTCAGGGAGTGAGCGTGCCTTTTTGTTGAAAAAGGTCGGAGTGCATGTATGTCAAAACTAGCAGGATTTACATAAACAAAGAAGAAAAGTTCCTTTTTTAGATTTTCTTAAAGGTTCCCTGGATATTTTTATATTGGTAGCGCAATAAAATTTTATTTTGCATACAAACTATGCATGATCGATAAAAAACTGTCCTCGAGATCGATCAAAATATTTTAAAGTAAGTTTCTGATATATTTTATATTATCTAAACTATTAAAAAAGCAACACTCTGGTATAGAGCAGTTTATTTCTGTGAAATTGGCTTTATAAACAAGAGTATATAATCAGTGTGGAAAACGAAAAAATATTCGCAAAACATCCAAGCCGAAAGTCAACAAACGAACTTTCATACTTGGCACACTTTTATCGAAAAAGATCATTCAGCCATTACAAAAACTAGGAAGTTTTACCTGAATGAAAGTATTAATAAAAAGCTTTGAACCTTGTAAAGATGTTTCTTTTTGCAAATTTTAAGCCGGTTTTCAAGAATGCATGACTGAATAATCAAACGTTTTTGTCAACACGGACGTCACCCGAAAATTGGTATATCTAATTTTGGCGGCATTTTGCATCATAGCGCTCGTGTAAGGAAGCAAAAAACTTTAAAAATCTTATGTTTTGTCATATGTGTTGAAGATTACCACAAACTGATCCAAACACAATTTTTAATTGTGGCAATTGCCCTCGGCAATTTGACGTCCGTATTGACAAACACGTCGCTTGCTTAAGCTCGCTATTTAGTTCAATGGGTTTACTCTTGTCAGCAAATCCAGTAATTCGCACACGCCAAGAGGAATATCGGATCCGACAAATCGGATCGTGTGAGCCAGCCGTAAACAGGGCAGGCCTGCTGAAACGATTTCTGTACTAAGCACTTCCATCTTTTTATAGTATTACGATTGATGACGTGGTGTTTGTGGTTGACTGCGGGAAAACGAAGGAAAAGGTGAGGACATATGATACAAAGCCGCGATAAAACGCACTTGCGGGCATGGAAAGTAGAGGTGTTGGTAGCAGGCGAAGCTGCGGGTATGCGGGCACCACCCGCGAGGAAGAGTTGCTGGCATTGATGAAGGTTGAAAGTGAAACACTGAATAAAACATTGCAAAGCACTAGCAGTAAGTACTAGACTAGTCAGGCTAGAATTAGTAGCAACAGTCAGCACTCAGTCAGACTAGCAGTACTGCAATGGCCAACTGGTAAACATACCCAGGCAAATGCGTGTATATGTCGGAAAATTTCCAGCAATTTTGAGGAAGGTTGGGAAAACCAAAATCCTACCTGGAGGAAGGCTGAAGACGTTTTGCAACTTTGGTTTGTAGCGGTGGCAAATATACAGGTTACTACTTCATGTAAGGAACGCAAAACAGTTTGAACCAATATACAGGCGGATATACGATATGTAACACAACCCCTAACTCAACGCTAACATCATCTAATTATTTAACTCAAACTATTATGCGTTCCTAACATGAAGTAGTGAGGAGTATACCTTTGCGACCGCTGTTATGTAATATGCATGCATAATGACTTATGATTTTAATGACTTATGATTTTAATGACTTATGATTTTAATGACTTGATTTTCTATATTTTTGAATTTTCTTTCTAGAACTTCGATGTCGACAAACAGCTCGCAACGTTACTGCCTGTGTGGATTAGCAAAGCTTCGTGTAAACAACGGAAAGGTCGAGCTGGAAGGTATACTGTCCAGTGTGGTGTTTACATAAGTAAAAATCTAACATCTTGTCAACGAGATGCGTTCGCAACAGACTTGTAGCAAGATTGTCAACAAGGTGTAAGTATTTTATCAAGTTGCTACAAGGTTGTGACACAAAACTTGTTTAGAAGTTGTTGAATTGCAGGACGACAACAAGTTGTTGGAACAAGTCTGTTGAGTCAACAATCTTGTAGAAAGTTGTCAACAAGCCGTTTACTATACTGTGCATGCACACATCCTGATAACAAGTTGTGGAAAGAGCATTATAAAATAACTGAAGTAAATAGAGCGCGCTGATTGGTCAATACCCATGCAGGATGAGAGAATCATGCACGGGAAATTTTCCCGCGCCTGAAATTTTAAAAATGTCGGGCGATAATAGTTCAACTTTTGACTTTGACAAAGAAAATAATGACGAAAAAAGTAACCAGAGGTTCGTCTTAAAGTCGGATAAACAAGTTGACGAGTTGATGGATAGCGTACAAGCAGAAAGCACAAAGCATAAAACAGTATACGCTGTTGTTGACGTTTTTTGGGAGAATTGCAATGTACGTCAAATATATTAATAAACCTTTTTTTATATTTCTGTGTGGTTATTTTATAAAACAAATATCGCATTGATTTCCGTGCATGATTCTCTGTTTCTTACACGCGGGTTGTTGCGAGACTTTCGAAAAGCGTAAAAAAAACGAGCCGATATAGGCGAGTTTTTTTTAGCTTTACGAAAGTCGAGCAACATCCCACAATACGGTATTCCTTTATTCCTACAAGTCTGTTGCAAGTTTGTTTACAAGTTGTACGCTTTTACGTGACTATGTAGTTCATGCATGCAAGTGTGTTTTAAACATAAGTACACTTAGAAACTGCACTAAAGAATGCAATCCAAAAGAACTTGTTGTACTACCGTTCAGGGGCCAGGGAACGGGGGGGGGGGGGCACTTGGGGCATGTGCTCCCCTACTATTTTTCAAAATGGAAAAAGTGCCCCTTTTCTGAAATGAAAGTGTCCTTCTTTCTGGTTTAAAAGTGCCCCTTTCCAATCATTGGGGAAAATCGATGTGCTTATAACAATTTAATTGGGTAAAAAGAGTTCCCTCAGAATTCAGGAAATTGTATTGCAGAGACCTTAGAAATCCATATTTTTCCCGGAGAGACCCCGTCGGACCCACCTACTATGCTTGTTCCTAACATGTACCATCAGGAGCATTTTGATCATTTTGTTCCTTTACTTTTGAGATGCTTTCGCGGCCTTTGCTACTACCGTTTGTACTATTTCTAGTCAACTGTGAACTGCGACGAATAATTTGAAATGCTGTACATTTAGTTTGATTAACTTGTGCAGTAAATTCTATCTCTCTATTTTAGAGTACAAGAAGGAATCTGTTTTCATCTTTTCACGCAATTCCATTATAAAGAGATGGCGGATTATCAGCAACCAGAAATACTTCGAACCCCCCTGGAGGAAATCTGTCTACAAGTTAAAGTAAGTACATTTGTATACGGTTTTCTAGGAAATAGAGGTGTAGCTAAAAGGGGGGTGACGGCTGTCTTCTTAAATTTTTGTTTGAATTTGAGGGCTCGTCCCCTTCGCATTTTTTTTATACTTGCTTCCCATTTTTTGAAAATTTCACTTCTATTTCTAAGCCATCTCTTCTTTTATATATGGAATGATTTGGGCCCGCAGTAATTGGCTTCACGCTGTTGCGGTAACCCTGCCATAGATATGTTATGCACACGTCTTGTATATCTATGGCGGAACTAATAACGATTTAAACTTAATATAATATAGTTTGTTCGTTCACGCCAACCATGCAGATTTAATTTTTATTCTCTTTCGCTACGCTCAGCGGAATAGAAAACATTTCAAATCTAAGTGACACAATGAAACAGGTTGGAGGTGACCGCCCAGCGGATGTCAGCCGGTCGAAATTTAATAGTAACGTGTAATATACGTACATGTTTGGCATTAATCTACTGTCCAACTGTCCTTCTGGGAAACCTTACTAATATTGCTATTGACAAGTATTCATTTTATCGCTAACTATAATTACAAAAATTCCTAAATAATATACACACGCACAAGCTAGTAAACAGAACAATCCTAACAAAGAAAAATAGATGAGGGCGAAAAGCAAACATGTGCGGCTCAAGGCCCGTTTCAGACGCCGCTCCACTCATGCGCCGAACTTAATTGTATTAGGTGCGACGCTGGAGCGACACAAGAGCGGCAGTGATTCAAACGGCGTATAAAATATAATGTTGTTGACGAGAGAGGAGGGTAATTCGCGCGGGAATTCCAAATACAATTCAAAAATATGTAAAAATAGCAAAGTGGCTAATCTAATCCTAACAAATTACAGTAAATTTTGATTTAGGTTCGGCACATGAGTGGAGCGGCGTATGAATCAATGTCGCTCTAACGTCGCATAATGCGACAGGCTCTGTCGAACTTCTGCCGAACTTATGTCGCTCCAAATTCTGCCGTACCTAATTGATTCATACGTCGCTCTTCTGTCGCACCTAATTCGTCATTTAAGTTCGGCGCATGAGTGGAGCGGCGTCTGAAACGGGCCTTTTGACTGACTGAGTGGCGTCAAGTTGTGACTCACGTGATAGGAGTGGTTTATATACTGCTGCATAGCCAATGAGAGATCCCGCGTGGGATAATACAACAACGAGTTTAAATACAATTCATTCATGCTTTCTTCGCTACTCTGGTTTATTACATGGACCGGGCTGAAATATATTCATTAAAACACTCATTTTTTTCAACTGTTGAATAATCGTTTAATTGAATATTGTTTATATGCTGCATTTAAGGTCTTCTTCGCGTATCGATTGATGTTTGTTGGTGTGATTTATGCATTCATGCACTCATTCAGTATTAGCGTAAACAAGTTTCTTCGCTTGTACCTTCGTAAAATGCTGTCTGAAATTTTTAAGCGTCTATGAAACACAAAAAACACCCATTTTAATGCTAGTTTGAGTTTCTTTTAACGCTATTTGTTTACATTTTCAATACAAAAGGCCATGCGTGTGCGATTTTCAGCCCGGTTTGCTGGGATAAAACGATTACATGGCGATTTTCATCCCGTCAAACCGGGCTAGCCCGCTTTCAACAGCCGAGATATCGACAAAGCTGGCTAGCCCGGCTCCCATATAATCGCAATGCAACATTTATATAAGATCACCGGTTTAGCGAGCTAGCCCGGGCTATAAATGCAAAGCCCGCTCGAATTGCATTCACGACCGCGAAAACATTATTAATAGTCTTGTGTTTCTGCATTAATGTATCAACTGTGACCTGTCGACCTTATAAATAGCAGTGTATATATATATATACGGAGCACTAGAAACATCCTCGCAAATAAACTAATGATTGTCACTTTGTTTCTTCAGAGTTTAAAGTTGGGGATGACGGAGCCATTTTTGAGTAAAGCCTTGGAACCGCCTTCAGAAAAAGCCATAAGGCAGGCCATCACAACTTTGAGACAGCTGGTGAGTATACGTGCCCAGGCCCCTGCGCGGTCGACAGCTTGTATGAAAAGCCCGCGAAATTTTGAAGTCCGAAACAAAATGGCCTCTTGTGAATTTGCCTATTTAAACAAAGAGAAAATGCCCAAATTACTGTCAGAAAAAGACAGAGACTGTACCAAAAAGGCCACGACTGTACCAAAAAGGCCACGAAACAATACAAAACCATCTTCAACAAGTATTTGTTGTTTTATTAAATGTTAACTTATGTGTTTTTGCATCTTTCCCATCAGCCGCAAGTCTTGGCTTTCTTGTCTGAATGTATTCGCTTCGGCAGATAACATTGACCTCGGTCTGAATAATTATTGATATCATACTCAGCCTCATCCAATAATTGTTTATTATCTGACATGTGACCAGAATCCTTAAGAATTATTATTGATTTGAAAGTACTAATAAAATATCTGTTGTTTTAGAACGCGTTTGATCCTGATGAAAATCTCACTACACTTGGCTACCATTTAGCCCGCCTGCCCGTCCACCCGCGGATTGGGAAAATAATTTTGTTTGGCGCCATCATGTCGTGCCTGGACCCAGTCCTAACCATCGCGTCAAGCATGGGATTTCGAGATCCTTATGTTGTGCCTTTGGTAAGTATATACTAAATGTTCAATCTCTTTTGTTGGGCGATAGACCATTTGCAGAATTACGGGAGCGTATATTGTCCCATAAATGAGATATAAGAACTGTTTTGATTGGTCGACGGACTGCTGGAATGAATTGATGCTTACCTGCTAGATTTGATGTTCACCTGCGATAAGCAATTTCATTGGCTAATTACATTACTATTGGCTTTTTTATTAATGTTCTCTCAAAATATTTGGCAAAATTCACTATTTTCAAAATGGCGTCGAAATTTATAAACAATGCCGAAGTTGAAAGCAGTTTTTACGAAGCACAAACACATGATTATTCTTAATAGTTCGGTAAGTAGCAAGACTAACAAATATCAGTCTATTTGATTTATGGGACAAATAAACCCATTGGACATCGATTTTCCATTGGAGATCAATTGCGGTTTACCTCAAAATCATGGCACAACTGATACTGCACGCATTGCCCAGGGCTCGCAAAATTTTAGAAAAAGTGATTGCCCTTGGGCAGGTCAGACCAACAATTTGGTTGCCCGAAGCTATTTCTGGCACCCATCTCAATTAAGTGAAAAATGATCCACAACAATGTATGTCGACCTGGAAGCCGCGGCCATGTTTTATCTCGTGAGTTGCGTGATGAATTGAATTTACCCCTCACGATAAATACACGCTCACTGAAATGGCGCACAGGGAAATTTATTTTATCGCTCATCAATTAAACCCTTTGATATCAATTTTTTTTGTTCAATTTCAATACATTTGACAAATCAACTTTTCACATGGCTTTATTAAATGCATAGACTTGTAAAAGTATGTTTTTAATCGTGGTCTTAGCCTAATTTCTGGTTGCCCGTCGGGACATAAGTCAAGAGATTTTGGTTGCCCGACAGAAATTTTAGCTGCCCCGGGACGTCGTGCAGGCGATTTTGCGAGCCCTGGCATAGCCTCGACGTTCGTACATTTAGACAAAAATGGCGAATTCAAAGTTCGAGTGAAAAGCGCAGTATCAAACTTAACCTGAAAAAATGCTTCCAAACTGATGTACGAACGTTGATGTATGTAAACGTACTGTACATATTATGTTTATGTCGTGTACACAAATAAAAATCTCACACCTTGTCAACAAGATGTGTTTACAACAGACTTGTACGAAGCTTGTCAACAAGTTGTAACAATGTTGTCATTTCATCAAGTTGCTAAAAGGTTGTCATTCACAAATTGTCAACACGTTGTTGAATTGCAGGACGATAAATTAGAAGTAAAATTGCCTATGTCACATTATTGAGTTAGGCAAAAATCTGACTGAGATCTGAGAGCACATGCATAATTGGAAAATCGACATACACACGTGTTTAGGAGTTGTATTACACTTTGGAAGCCTGGCTAAGTCAAATAACTAAAATTCTTCAAAACTGACTTGGGCAGATAAGTTAGTAAGCTATCGCGATGGCAACTTGTCAACAAGCTGGGAGCAAGCATTGCGAACACGTCCTGATAACAAGTTGTGGAGACAGCATTGGTACAAGTCTGCTGCTGGTTTTTTTACAACTTGTGCGTTTTTACGTGTGTAGAGCAAGGAAAGGCAGGCTGATGAATGTCGACGAAGATTCTCTCGTGGAAACCAAAGCGATCATCTAACTTTATACCAAGCTTTCAAGGTATGTTAGAAATGCAGTCACATGTCTCGAATTTCGGAATAGAAAATGCAAGGCCAACTACAGATACTCGACGGATACTGTTGAGCGGCATTAAGAGGCATAGGAGACTGTGAATTATGTTTTCACATCGGCTTGTTTGTGTTCGTGTTCGTGTTCGTGTTCGTGTTCGTGTGCGTGTTTGCGTGTGTTTGTGATTGTGTCTGTCAGCAGGAATAATTCAAAAATTAACAAACAGTCTAATACGAACATTTGTGGAGCTAATGACCATAGGCCAAGGATAAATCGATAAAATTTTGGTTCAATTAGGATGAAAATTTGATGAGAAATGTACAAAGGTTTGTCGTGCTTTTCCCGGCTGAAAATAGTTGAATGCGTAATTAGTGCATGTATAACTTACGATAAACAGTCTCTGGGTGCCCTCTGGTTTAAAATATTTTGATTTCATTTTCAGGAATGGGAATCAGCGAACAGATATGGAAATGGCTATCAGTTTTGTTGGGATAATTTTCTGTCTCATTCTGTTTTGCAGGTAAATAGACATAGGGTGACTCACCTATAACATAGAATAGGAAATGACTAGAAGAGCCACTTGAGGCCGAACCTTTGAAGTTTTTGACGCTGCGCATGTCGCAGTACGCATGTTCATTACCATTATTCTAGCCAGTCAATTGCATTTTCTGACCAATAAACACGCTGAACTGTGGCTGGTCCGCCATTATTCTGGCCAGATAACTGCATAAAAATAGGGTGTCACGTTGCACTGCTGAGTGGCCTTTCTGGTCATTTCCTATTATGTGCCTATAAGTGGGATGAATTATTTCTATGTTCATATGCCTGATTTTATACCGGAAATATACGTATAGGCATAAGCCTGGTTCACACGAGTGAGATAAGCACAAGCATAAGGAAAGACAAAAGATAAAACAAAGGAATGCAGTGAAGTGTGCAACATAAACGTCGACATAAGCACCAGCCTCTAAGCATAAGCTAAGCCAGAACAAAAGACATTTCAAAAGAAAATTCTTCCCGCTTTGTCTTTTTAAGCCCTAGAGGGAAAGTTTTCTTTTGTATTTCTGCTTATCTCACTCGTGTGAACCAGGCTATTATAGACCACTTTCATAATTCAGACGAGTTTAAATATTCTTTTATGTGCATATTAATAAGCCTTACCAGCCTCGTTTCTGTGCATGAAATTGAAAATAATTTATTAATTTTAACGAGGTCAATAAGGCTTATCAAAATGCACATAAAAGAATATTTAAACTCATCTGAATTATGAAAGTGGTCTATAGTGCCTTCGATATACTTTTTTGTTGTGATCATAGACGAATTTTCATATTTATTACTAGGGGGTGCCAGAAATTTTAGGGGGGTGAGCTGGTGAGGTAACACAAGGCGTCACCAGACGTTGTGCTACAGGGCTCAGCCCCCAGTGAGGTCCAGGAGTGAAGCCGCTGGTGGGAGGTTAGAAAGCAAAGCACCCCCGGAAAGTCAATGAATTTGGCAGGTCCTTTCAGAGAGTGGCCATAGGTGAACGTCTGTGCCTTATATGGCAGTTTTAGCTCCTGATCCCTGCGTGGCTTTACTTGCCGTGAAAATCCCCGTGAAAATTGCCAGTGTACACGGGCCTTAAAGCCCATTTTTCTCATCAACACTCTGCATGTTGGACTATTTATTATGTCCAGTTCGGGATAAAAAGATGGAAAGTTAGCAGATATTTTCAATAATTTTCAATGATAATTTTTGACATAATTTACGGTGGTGGTGTGAAAGATTATATCCTCTGAAAAAATGAGCAGTTCAAGTTTAAAACACTGAACTTTAACTAATAACGTTTATATTGGTTATAGTCACAGTTCACAGTTGCAGTTGCTAGCTGTAGCTAAATTGGCCGTTTGCATAACATTTATAGCATAATGACATTGTCATCCAGTGTTCTGTTGTGGGCCAGCCAAAAAGCTTGCAACAAGCTTTTCAACAATTTGTTACAAGTTTGTTGAGCCAATGGGCCCTTTGCATCGGAATGTTCCATCGTCTTTTCATTGTTATGAATATCCCACTGTTCTCCATGACATCCAATCACTCATTATTGTGACGTTTATGCAAAGGTCTCTTAAACCTTTTAGAGACGTGCCTTATAGACACGTAAAACGCAAAGCTTGTAACAAACCTGCAGCAAACTTGGACCAATCCTGTTCCAACAACTTGTTATCAGGATGTGTTTGCACTGCTTTTCCCAAGCTTGTCGACGACTTGTCATCGCCTTGTTGACATCCTGCTACAAGGACTCATCAGACCTGTTACAAATTGTTCCAACAACTTGTTATCGTCCTGCAATTCCACAACTTGCTACAAGGTTGTCACTCACAACTTGTTAACTTGATAAAACGAGAACATTGTTACAACTTGTTGACAAGCTTGCTATAAGACTGTTGCGAACACATCTTGTTGACAGGATGTGAGATTTTTGCGTGTGTACATGCGAATGGGTGTTCCTTGTCTAACTATATTTTCTTCTATACAGTTGATCAGAAATATGAAAACGCAGTTTGCTGAACATCTTTGTGACATTGGTTTTATCACATCAACTGATCCGAAGCAGGAGACGGCAAATTACAACTCTAGTAAGATATTTTGATTGTGTTTTTTTTCATTTTTCAGAAATTATGAGCATGAATCTCCTTTTACTTTTCCGAAATGTTTCTTGCTAAACACGCCCAGAAGGCAACAAAGAAGTGAAGGAGAATGATAATATCGGTGAAGTGAAACGCGGGCCATGTTCACTATTTTCAAATTGCCAAACTTTACATGATCTTTGAATTTTTTTAAATCTATTTTCCAGACAACAAATCGCTAATTAAAGCAATTCTTTGTGCTGGTTTCTATCCCAACGTCATTCACGTTTGTCATTCACCATATTCTTCGAGGTGAGTAAAGAATATTAGGGTTGTTGTGCTTTCATATGCCATTTGTTTCAGTGGCGGCGTTTCGCCATGATAATGGGTCTATCATTGACATTTGGAAAGGCGTACATTGAGCTTTGTACGCTTGTGGAAAGGTTGTGATAACTATGGGTGATGTCAGACTCAGATAGTTACTTGGTTAACCAGCTATCTTTCAGAGACATTAAAGGACCGTCTCCCCCCCCCCTCTCCTCTTGTGTCTGTCACTGGATCATTGTGATGTGCGTGTATATGCTTGCCTTATTCAGTTGATTCGTTTGTTTGTTTGTTTGTTTGTTTGGTTTGTTGGTTTGATCTGTTGGTTTGTTGGTTTGTTTGTTTGTTTGTTTGTTTGTTTGTTTGTTTGTTTGTTTGTTTGTTTGTTTGTTTGTTTGTTTGTTTGTTTGTTTGTTTGTTTGTTTGTTTGTTTGTTTGTTTGTTTGTTTGTTTGTTTGTTTGTTTGTTTGTTTGTTTGTTTGTTTGTTTGTTTGTTTGTTTGTTTGTTTGTTTGTTTGTTTGTTTGTTTGTTTGTTTGTTTGTTCATAACAATAGTGTCATCCAGTTACGATCCAGTGATCGGCATGTTCCATTGTTTTGAAAATCCCACTGGCACTGTTCTCCATGCCATCCAGTCGCTCATTTTTTGACATGGCCTACTGCAAACGGTATCCTCTTGTTCTTTCCCTTTTACAGACCTCCAAAGCTGTCCATGCAACAAGATGGCCGTCAAATTAAGGTCGAAGTGCATCCAAAATCTGTAAATTTTTCTGTATCTTCATTTCAAAGTAACTGGCTTATTTATTTAGAGAAAGTCAAATCGTCAAAGGTAAAGATCAAATAACCGCTTTTATCCTCAAGCCCCCAAGATTTAGGTCCTGTTCATATGAGCCAGTTTGCAGTGGTGTAACTTAACGCTTGTCCGCTTGCCCGGGGCAAGTGAAAATCATTGCGGGAAAGTATAAGTTTCTTCTTGGTTGCCCAATCGGGCAAGTTGCTTTCTGTTTCAGCTTTGCCAGAAAAAGCTGGCCATCTCCAAGTTATTATCCTCAAGTACAGTATTAAATGAGGAAAATATAGACCAGTTAACTATTCATTCTGCTGGATAATTTGAAAAATGTAAATACATGAACACGCCTCGACGGACATTGCGCCTCGACTTAAATTCCACTTCAGTTCTTAAGGAAAATAAAAGAATGGTGTAGATTTGTGTTATATAATGCAAATTGTAGTTATCCATCAACATATCATGCTTACTGCAATCATGCATTTGCTTCAAATTGTATTATTATGTGAACCAAAGCTAGATCTAATGGCAAGTGAATTCTATTCAGGGCAACCATTTCTCATGTCCAACTTGCCCTGATCGCAAGGGGTAAAAAAGTTAAGTTACACCACTGGTTTTCCCGAGAAGCTCACCTAAATGGGATGAATTATTTCTGTGTTCATATGACTGTTTTTATCCCATCTAATATCCTGCGTCGATGGAACGGAATTATGAAAACATGGCGCCTTCGAAATATCTTTTGTTGTGTTTGAACCATTGAACTATAATAGACTGGAACGCAGGGGGGGAGGAATTGAAGCCAGCTTAATTCAGTTTTTCTGAGTTTTGAGTTGAAATACTTAACGCCGAACATTGGGCTGTATATGAAATTGAAGCTATTAAAAAGTTATATTTGATATAAAAACTTCAAGACTTTAGGTAAAAGGGAAATACTTAAAACTTTGAGGGAAAATTTGCCGTATTTTACAAACTGGCGGTTGTTTTTGTATTTTTTAAGTATTTCCATTTTGCCTAAAGTCTTGAAGTTTTTATATCAAATAGAACTTTTTTATAGCTTCAATTTCATATGCAGCCCAATGTTCGGCGTTAAGTATTTCAACTCAAAACTCAGAAAAACTAGCTTGGCTTCATCCTATTATCGGGTTTGGCGTATTGAGTTAGCGTTCCAGTTTGTATATAGTTCAATGGATTGAACAAACTATATATACTTTCTATTACGACATTTATAATGGTGTTTGCTTTGGTCTATTAATATGCATTTTTCTTGTTTATATTTTCCAACTACGCCGCTCAATAATAGGTGACGCCCTGTTAGGGTTTTAGGATTATGGATTATTCGGCTTTTGTGAGTAGGATTACGGATTATTGGGGCATGAAAAACGAGATTATGGATTATTTGGGTGGACTTTAGGATTACGGATTATTGTTAAGTCAATATCATAAATCAATTTTTGCTATTGACAATGAAAACATAAAGGTTGAGATGCCAGTCAACATAAATAACATCGCCAACGACATGCCGGAGACACAGATTAAAGACATTAGAATCTGTTTAAAATCTGTTTCGAGCCGGAACGCGCGTGAAACACGCACATACCTGCCACGCGTTAATCACATGAGCGTCAGCTTGATCGCGCGAGGATCCAAATTCCAAAAAATGGCGAACATGTGTACTTTTGATACTTGTACTGTTCATGTTTGTTGAATATATTTTAGGGATATTTTTGTCTAGAAAAATGGGATACGGATTATTTTCATATTTTAACTGACCCCCTCCCCCCCCCCCCTCCTCTCCCCCAACAGGGCCTCAGGTCAAAATCGGCAAAAAATATCCATCCCGATGGGGTGGGATGAAGCATTTATATGGAAAATTTTATCCCAGCTAGTTGACTGAGATCTCAGCCAGCAAAAGGTGAGATTCACCTAAACGGGCTGGCTCGTCTCAAGGCAAAAGGCCTTGGTCTCAAACTCGAAATGTCGAAGTTCTTGTTGTATTTTTCAGGTAGTTCGTTCCTACATGCCCCCAAGCATATATCATTTCAGGGCTCAAAATAACGGCCGATAGGTCTCCGGTCAAAATGACCTGTCAGCTTGATTTTAGCTCGGTCAAAATCTGTTTTTCACCGGTCACTAATACGCATATACTAACAGTGAAACAAATCATAAGAATTTGTTCAGAGACATCGCTTTTATTGTTTCACGGTAACGTTCTAAACGCTCAATACGTTAGCAATCACCGTGTATTTAAGTGAATAGGCAACGTTTCAGTGTTACTGTAGTGCTTTCGGGGAAATCTTTATCATAAGGATTTAAAATTCTAGCGGAAGGCATGAAAATGTGGCCGGTCAAAATGACCGGTCAACAGGCATTTTTGGCCGGTCATTGACCGTTGAGCCCTGCCATTTATCGTTACCTATACAGAGGCTCCACTGGAACCACGCATTCAAGATTTCTTTATGTCTCTATTTTTGTGTAGATATTTATTCACGACTGTAGCACAGTGACTCCGTACTCTTTGTTGTTCTTTGGTGGTGAGATATCGATATCTATGGACGAAGAGCAAGAGATTGTCACTGTAGATGAATGGATCAAGTTTAACTGCAGAAGAACTGTTGCCACTTTAGTTCAGGTATTGTTCATCTTTGTCATGTTTCATGGGCTTTTCCAAAGCTGCATTGCTCCTGCTCCTGGCTAGGTCTAAAAATGTAGATCTGAAATTTTCGTTCGAATATTCCATCTACAAACACCTTCTACTGTCAGTCCTATCGAACGAAATGCCGAGAAAAAAATCTTGATATTTACCCATACCATATACTGGCAGCACTCACATCATATATACACGAATTTGCGGTTAATGCTGAGCAACTGGACTCTGTAGCTCAGTTGGTTAGAGGGCTACACCGGAATCGAAGGGCCGTGGGTTCGATTCCTGTCAGAGAGCCTAAAGTTGCATTTTCCGCAACTGTTCCTGGTTAGGTCTAAAAAACTGTATATAAATTTTCGTTCGAATATTCCATCTACAAACACCTTCTGCTTTTCCAAAGAAGGCCTGTTTCATATGCTGCTCTATCGTCGAATTTAATTCGACGCTAGTCCATCGTTAGACTTGCTCCAAGTCTCTCTTTCATTGTGTTTCTGTATCGATCCACTATAGTGTAAATAACATGACGTAGCGAGGGGTGGCGGAGCGAGAAAGAGAGACTTGTCAACTTCGGAAAATCTCGGTTCAAAATTGAACCGAAGCGGCTAGACTTGCTCCAAGTTTCTCTTTCATTGTCTTTATGTCGATCTACTATTCGGCTTCAGAGATTCGGCTTGTGTAGTCACGCGAGAATATCACGCGTGCTGTATAACCGACATTGGCGGCAATTTGGGTGGCATATCGTGGATTTCATCGAAATGCCGTTTTCGTTTATATCTTGCGAAATACTGAGAGTTATGCGATAATCTATACCTCTCTAGAATCCTTGAACAACGATGAGTATTTTGGTGTATAGTTTGTTGCTTTAGCATGTCTAGAACTCGAGTTATTCAGGAAAGTTGGCGTACGTATTGATGTCAAAAATTGTCAGCCATATTGAATTTGATTTTAATTAGTTTGAAATTATCCAATGAAAATGGTGGAAGTTGCCACCCAAAAAACCGGAAGCTCACACAATTTCGAGTTGTGAAGTCACTTGCACAAGCCAAATAGTGTAACTTTACACTATAGTGGATCGATACAGAAAGACAATGAAAGAGAGACTAGAAGAAGACGATTTATCCGTCATGGGCAAGATGTCAAAACGTCTGTAGTAGACGGCCGGCCAGCCTCGAAAAAGTGACTGTCGATGGCATGTTATTGACAGGAAACCACACTACATGTCATCGGAGTGTGTTCACTTTGAGGGTGAGAATGGTTGCCTTCCGTAATTTTTGTATTAATGTAACGAAATTGGAAGGTTTTTATGACGACATTTCGATGGATGGGATTCCATATGTTTTACGGATGCATTCCGGTATAATGTTCTTTCATGATTCGCTTATTATTATTATTGAATATATAAAATCGCACCAAACGATGAATTACTTTATATTTACATGAGGTATTAGAAGTTATAAAATCAAATATTTACAATTAAAACTATTTTACAAGCAATTAATTAATGTTGATTGAAAATTTGAATCATGGAAGGAAAAAAGCTTTATTGAAATCGATTAGTTCTACATTTAAACGATGTTAAATTATCCCCAGAGCGGACCAATCGTCCATGTGATTCATACCTAGAGGGGGGAATGAGGTGGGCAAGTTTAGAATGATGTTGAGTTTTAAAAGTATTAAAAAGTTTTATACAGAGTTCTTGGCGATGGTTTTAATTAAAAAAATAGATAAAGAATTATTTGCAAATTTCCAATTTCACCCCGCAATATCGCCCCGCAATTTCACACCGCAATTTTACCCCACAATATCACCCCGCACTATCACCCCGCAATATCACCCCGCAATATCACCCCGCAATTTCACCCCGCAATTTTCTGTTTACTACGTTTACACGCCTACTTACAACGTACATTTGATATTGTGTATCCCACAAAAAAACTTTCAACGAAAAATGAAATAATATTTATGTTTACTTTGATGCTTCAAGATACCTCACCAGCCTTAAAGGCTGATAGAATGGCTAAAATAACTCAACGTAAACGAAATGTACGAAGACGCCGAAGATTCTGGAAAAAGCGCGTATTAAGCAACAATGTCCCGAGCAACATCCGATATAGTTTCCGAACATCTCCCGAACAAATACCGACACTAATTATAGGCATTATGTCTTTATGAGGAATTTATCTGGTCCCGTGTAAACGGGAAGCCAATGTGGACAAATCTTTGTCCGGTACCGTGTAAACGCAACGATGAGTACAAATTTGTATCCGGCAACAATCAAACATGTATATTATAGCTGCCACTCGCTGGACTTTAAAAGCTATAAACCCAAAACGCTCAATGGCAGCTGCATGCCTGTATGAGATCACTTGAATATAATCTTTGGTTAAGGCCGCTTAAAATATATTCCTTGATTCTGATCACCAAATTTTTAAGATGTCCAGGAGGCGGGAGGTTTATATTTTATATCAAAAATTAAATTGATTTTTTATAAAATTTATATAAAATGGAGAGGGAGGTATTTTGAAATTTATATGTTTGGCCTTAAAGAAGAACGCTGCCACAAGCCGAAATGAACACAGAACACAGTTTTCTAATTTCATTTAATCTAAGATCTAACGCTAGGTCGACATTACCGAGTAATTTAGTGATATATAGGGAACATATATAGAGGGTTGTGTTTGTATGTTTTGAAGTACGAAAAACTGAAAACGTGCACGACTCGCACTATAATGTCACTAGAGTTAAATAAACAATACACAATCACAACACACGTTTCATTTCAGCCCAATTGCCTTATCTCGCCAACATCCAGTATTTTCATACATAATTTTCTAATAGTGCTAGTTTATCATGCAAAAGGCACAAAATGTCAACATAAGATTGCAGTTTTTGCAGCGTCTATATGAGACAACTTAGTCTTAGTACAATGAAAAACAAAACAAAATCTAGAAAGCAAAGCTTAACCATTTTCAAACAAGGATGAGAATGGCCATGTATATGTTTTGAGGTACGTATTGGAAAAATATGTCAGACTTAAACAGCATTCAAAAGTCCAATCTCTTATCTTACAATGTTTAGACCCCAGGGAAGAAATTTTACTTGTTAAGAGCATACGATTATGAAAAAGTACAGAAAAAAACCTTTTCTTTCAGGTTTTATACGGAAAGCAAATATTGTGTATGTTTTGAGGTACATATACCTGCATGTAATGAATTATTTACAAATGTCATATACGTACTTCAGGAATGTCATTCCAACAATATCTGCCGTCTATACTTGTTATGTTCATTTCTTCAGAAGAAGTCGCTTGAAAATGGCTTTTAATTATTTTATCAATATGATATTCATATTGGTTTTGAACGTATTGTTCTTTTTCTCAGGAATATGTTTAAATTCCTTGGTCATACGCAGTTTCTGGATGTCTGTGCAGCTTCGAAAGAAATTATGTTATTTCATGATAATGGTTTTGTCATGTTGCGATTTGCTCGGGGTTTTAACTAATCATTCATTGATGGCTGTTATCGCGATGTTATGGTTGTCTGGAAAGTTTGATGTGTACCCTAGCTGGGTGGGTATATCCTTAAGCCTAGCAGATATTTTCCAGGGGTTTTCTTTGCTTGCTCTTCTGGTCATGAATTTTGATCGATATTTGGCGATATCTTACCCTATCTTTCATCGAACATCGGTGACGAAGGGAAGACTTTTAACTCTTCTTGCAATACTAATTATTGTCGAGCTTACTTTGTTGCTGATATCTGTAAACGACTTTGTCATTGCCTACCAAGTGCATGTTCTAATTTTTCTCATCATTTTCGTTCCTCCAATGTTGTTCATCAACTACAAACTATTTAAAATTGCCAGGAAAAGTCGCAACGGACTATTACCCGAGATGAAAAAGACGTTTTCTTTGAAAAATATATCAAGTTGCTTGCTAGCAGTCGCTTGTGTTATGGTACTATCCATTCCAGTGTTCGTCTACATTTGGCTAAAGCAAACTTTGAAAAAGACAACGACGTTGTCTGATAATGTGACACTTGCAAGGCTTTGGGCAAAAACCATAGCCTCGATGAATGGTACATTTAACTGCTTAATCTTTTACTGGAAAAACAAGATTTTACGCACCGAGGGAAAGAAAGTTATTAAAGGCATGAAAATATGTCGATCCTAGACTAACAATTAAGACTTCTGCAGCAAACGTTTGACTTTCGAAGAAAATTTTATGTATCCATCTTGACCTTAGAATTTGGATTTTTCCCCTCACTGACTTCTCGTGATCTATATTGCAATACCCTATAGTCATAGTGAATGTGAAGGCAAACCTTACATGACTGTCTTCTGAAAACAGTTAAACCTACAACACTGGTCATGGTAATATGTGTTACCAACACAAAACTGACTTATATATAGATATAAGTCTCAGTTCTTAAAACTTTCTTGCTTGGACTATAAAGGCTTTTGTGCTTGTAAAATCATTAATACAATTTAGTCATTATCAACCAAAGGCATTGAGAAATTACTGGGGGGGGGATTGCCCTCCTAGTCTCTGCCACTGGTTGACGACCGTTACAAATATCCAATGGAAACTACACATATCTGGCTGTTCTTTATCACTTAAGTTAAGCCAAGAGAGGCTATAATGTTACATGCCAGAGAAATGCATGCAAATCATATACACTCTGGTGTGAGTGCATGGATGAGGGGGAGGGGGGAACCATGGGTGGGGGGGGGACTCTGACATGCATGTTGCTACTAACGTCCATACAAGAAGTTCACCCTCCCCCACAAAAAGCTGTCTCAATAAATGGTGATGGAATAGACCATGGTGTGACATTGACTACAGACAAACAGTTCAATTGCAGTATTTGTTTTTAAAACATGAACACATTAACTGGCAATTAGACATAGTAAAATACCAAAGAAGGGGGCATCCGAGTGCATTGCCAGCTAATGGGTTAAAGTGGACAATTTACTATTTTAGAGAAAAATGTAATTCATATGGAACAATTGACAACATATACAATACATAAATTATAATATATTGTAGGTCATAAACACAATACATAGGGATTGATATCCACTTAAAAATGTAAACAACAGCAGTCAGAGAGTCTAAATGTGCGTTATTGGTTATTGCAAGTTTTATAATGCAATTGCTATTTTCATGTTGTTGTAAAGAAATAAAGAACATTTTAATCTTATGATTAAGTGCCTTGATCATAACTATTAAACTTGCACCAATTGACCAATATACAAATGTTAATTTAGACCCTCTGGAAAGTCTTAAATTGGTTCGTTTGGTTGAATTCTCAATGTGTGAATATTCGCAGTCTCAATCACTTTTAAAGAACCTCTGGGCCAAATTTCATATATAGAACGTGCATTATTAATAGAAAGTTGTGTTATTGTTATAATGGTCAGCGGTACTTCAACGGCAACGTGTTTCCCTTACTGCGTCTTACTGCGTCTACAAAAAGTCAACTGTCTGTCTATATATGTGTATCCTATTTCTGATATTAACTTCTGATATTAACTTCTGAATAAATTCTCATTCTCAACTGTATTCGCATGAGTTTCTGAATGTATATATACACTATACATGTATACAACGCGTTTAATGCAATCATCAGGCGACGAAGTCATCATAAGTCTCACCGGAATAGTCGGAATAGGGAACATGTGTTTCAGTCGCCTAATGATCACATTAAAACGTGGGATGAGCACTCGTTCTACACTCTAAATTTTGAATATTATTACTATATATATATATATATATATATATAGTAGCTTAATCTTAAAATATATTCACCGCTACACAGTGTTTCACGCCTCTTCTTTTCACTGTGTAGCGGTGAATATATTTTAAGATTAAGCTACTATATTTTGCTCTTTCATATTCTGTTATTGAGCACTCTTCGTTCTGCTACGGACAACGAAAAATTGTATATATATATATATATATATATATATATATATATTTCTCAAACTCATATATTTCTCATTACCGTATATCGTTGTCTTGATACCACTGTAATATAAACACCCATAAATTAACTCAACTTTCGCGTTGAATTTCTCTTTAAATACTGGTTTGTTTGAGAAGCTATATCATGCACTCGAAGGAGTTTATTATAGTGATTTAAAAACACCTCAAAGTATGTTAAAAACTCGGCTAGCGCCTTGTTTTTCAACACACTTTTCGGTGTTTCAAATCACTATAATAAACTCCTTCTCGTGTCTGATATATTACATAATGCACTGGCACGATCACGTCTTTGCGGATTATCTCTATTCTCCAATCCTCTACTTTAAAGTCCCAGCGACTAACGCTTATTAGAGCGTCTTGTTTACATATATAATTGATTGGCAAACTTTAATTTACATGTCTCGCCCTCTCACGACCTCTCAAGTTGTTTTCCAAAACTGCAAACTAATAACTGCTGAAACAGATGTTTAACTATATATGTTTTATGAAACTAGATTATGTATACTTTGTATATAACTTACAAAATATTACATCTGTACCACAACATGGAATGAAGTTATATAATATGAAAATTAACCCGAACAATCTAGATCGTAAATTTTCGCATCTGAAAATCAGTAGCTATCCACCTTAAGTATATTTAAATCGGAAATCTTCAATTTTTTAACAGTATAGGGAGCCACCTTAAAATGAAAGTATGAAACACCGCAGAATTTCTCCGAGTACTCTAGTTTTAACAAATGGTTCTTACTGGACCTCAAGAAAGAATAGTTTAGAACTGATAGAATTATCAAGAAATTTACACCACAAGTTTGTATCTATAGTGTTTAATAAAACATTTTCGTGAAAGTGTTCTAATGGTAATGAATTATTTATATAGGTCTTAAAAGTCTACTTTAAAATGTCATTTCAACAATATCATCTGCGCTTCATACTTGTTATGTTCAATTCTTCAGAAGCGATTAGCGACAATGGAGTTACACTATTTCATCAACCTGACATTCATATTTGCTGTGAACGTATTGTTCTTTTTGTCAGGAATATGTTTAAATTCCTTGGTCATACTCAGTTTCTGGAGATCTGCGCAACTTCGAAAGAAATTGTGTCATTTCATGATCATGGTTTTGTCCTGTTTCGATTTGCTTGCGGTTTTAACTAATCATCCTTTGCTGGCTCTTATCGCGATGTTATGCTTGTCTGGAAAGTTTGATGTGTACCCTAGCTGGGTGGGTATATCCTTAAGCTTAGCTTCCATTTCCCAGGCTTTTTCTTTGCTTGCTCTTCTGGTCATGAATTTTGATCGATATTTGGCGACATCTTACCCTATCTTTCATCGAACATCGGTGACGAAGGGAAGACTTTTAACTCTTCTTGCAATACTAATTATTGTCGAGCTTACTTTGTGGCTGATATCTATAAACGACTTTGTCATTGCCTACCAAGTGCATGCTCTAATTTTTCTCATCATTTTCGTTCCTCCAATGTTGTTCATCAACTACAAATTGTTTACAATCGCCAGGAAAAGTCGTAGAAACAACAGACTATCACCCGAGATGAAAAAGACGTTTTCTTTGAAAAATATATCAAGTTGCTTGCTAGCAGTCGCTTGTGTTATGGTACTATCCATTCCAGTGTTCGTCTACATTTGGCTAAAGCAAACTTCGAAAAAGACAACGACGTTGTCTGATAATGTGAAACTTGCAAGGCTCTGGGCTAAAACCATAAGCTCAATGAATGGTACATTTAACTGCTTAATCTTTTACTGGAAAAACAAGATTTTACGCACCGAGGGAATGAAAGTTATTAAAGGCATGAAAATATGTGGAAGAGTCCGACCCTAGACTGAGAATTAAGTCTTCATGCAACTGTTGACTTTCAAAGGAAATTCTATGTATGCATCTTGACTTTAGAATTGTGATATTTTCCATATCATATATATATTGGTTACTGTGACTGTGAACACTGCACGTATACACGCATTTGGTCTTTGCTTGACCTCTAGGAAGAACAGTAATTTGGAACCCATAGAACAATGTCACTGCCCTCTCAGGATCTCTCAAGTTATTTTCTCAAACTGCAAACTAATAACTGCCGAAACAGATGTTTAACTATATATGTTTTATGAAACTAGATTATGTATACTTTGTATATAACTTACAAAATATTACATCTGGACCACAACATGGAATTGTAAAGGTAGTAAAGGGACGAAGCGTTGAAAAAAAACTCCTAAAGAAAAAGAAAAACAATGAAAAGGGATGAAAAAACTAGCCTAGTGTCTTTTCTTAGACACGCGAGCGTGAAATTTACGGGCGAACTGATGCGCGCTAGAATACCCAGCACATTTCGCAAATCCTTACTAATCAATTCTTGGTACTTTAGTTGAAATACATTATATATAAAATTATATACAAAAACACAAAAATAAATTTATCTTATTGATCGTGTTGCCATGACTACAGTGCTCCCACTGCTTGAAACAAAATTTCCATTTTCTATCCTTTCAAAAATCCTTAACCCAAAATATATTTCCCAAAATATCTATATTTCCTTCCAGTTTTTCTTCCAAGCTATTATAGTACTATGATTAAAATTTCCATCGCACATTTGAGATGAACGGAAACACTTAGTATTTACGTCTAGTAGTACATTCATAAGGAGAAAACCTTTGAGTGCATCACAAAGAGAGAGGGGGGTGCGATTCCGAATTCTATTTTCCAAGCCAAAATTTTGTCTGAAACCCAGATATCCGACTCGGTCACTGATATAGCGAATCCCATTTCCAGCATAAAAAATGCTGGTGCAACTGCCGTTTTTCCAGTTAAAGAATAAAGAAATCCCAGATCTTGTAGTCTCCGTTTACCCCTTCACGATCCTATTGTGACAACGTCTATTCTTGTTTCGAGCAAATCATCCTTTGCATATAGCAGATTTTGCGACGGAAAAGCTTAGTAATGTTTGGGAACTGTCGTTGTTTAGCTGTGGCGAGGGGTTACTGCATGGATATATTTCTTGTCTAAATCGTAAATTTCCACATTTGAAAAACAATAGGTAGCCATCTGAACGTAATTGTTCAACGCATTAACGTGTACACAAAGACATCTTTTGAAAGACAGTGTTTAATAAAACATTTTACATAAAGACAATGTCTAAACACACTGTTGTGCAATTTAGCCACAACAATATGTATTTTAGTGATGTTATTTCAACAATATTATCTTCTGTCTTTACTTCCTATGTTCAGTTCTTCACAAGATGTCGCTTGACAATGGCTTTCAATTATTTTATCATCGTGATATTCCTATTTGATGTGAACGTACTATTCTTTTTCTCAGGAATATGTTTAAATTCCAACGGCCGTTGTTATCGCGATGTTGTGGTTGACTGGAAATGTAGAAGATGCTAGCTGGGTGAATATTTCCAAAAACCGTTCAACTATTTTCATTGCTTTTTCTTTACTCGCTCTTTTGGTCATGAATTTTGATCGATATTTACCGACATCTTATCCTGTATTTCATCGAAATTCGATAACGAAGCGAAAACTTTTTGCATCCCTATTATAATTTTTGTCGAATTCGTTTCACTGCTGTTGTTTCTAAACTTTATAATTCCCTACCAAGTTGCTGTTCTAATTTTTCTCGTTATTTTCCCTCCTCCAATGTTGTTTATCAACTACAAACTTTTTACAATCGCCAAGAAAAGTCGTGGAGACAAAAGAATATTACCCGAAATGAAAAAGACGTTTTATTGAGAAATATATATTGAGTTGCTTGCTGGCAGTCGCTTGTTTTGTGGTGTTATCCATTCCATCATTTGTCTACATTGTACTAAGGATAAACTCGACAAAGAAAACATTCACTTTGGATGATGCAGACCTTGTAGCGATCTGGGCTAAAACCATAGGCTCAATGCAAAGCACCTCCTTTTGATCACGATGCAAACCTTGTTGGATACTGGGCTAAAACCGTAGGCTCGATGAATTGTACATTTAACTGCTTGATCTTTTTCTGGAAAAACAAGATTTTACGTACTGAGGAAATGAAAGTTATAAAAGGCATGAAAATATGTGGAAGAGTCCGATACTAGAATGACAATTAAGTCTTCAAATTTTGACATTCAAAGGAAATTCTATGTATCCATCTTGACTTTAGAATTGTGATACGTTTGTTGTAAACGTTCTTATACCTATAGCACTGGTGGTATCATATGTGATACCAAGTTGAATTAACAGAAGAAAGAATTCAAGAACAAAATAAAATATGTTTTTCTTTGAAGTATGCATGAACAAAGAAAGAAAATGCAACATGTATGTATGGAGAGAGACAACAGTCAAACAAAGTCATGTTTATAACATCGCCATGATTGACTTTAGAAACTATAGACGCTTAATGCAGACGACAGACGAACTATCCTGTATAGATAAAGTTAGGTAAGTTGAGTTTTTTAATGAGCAGTTTTAGCTGGAGTTTTAGTCTCTGGTCGGATGAAACGTGCTTATTGCTTGGGCCATCTGTTCTCTCTGGTGTATAATTAAAATATATTTTGAAATTGATTGACAACTTTAATTTACATGTCTCGTCCTCTCAAGACTGCAAACTAATACCTCCCGAAACTGCAATGTGCACCGTTAGACGGAATTCTTCGAGCTGAAGACAACTACAGTACATCTCAATCTTTCATCAGCCTCGGACATTTATTATCCTGTACTACAATTCATTGTTATGTTCAAAGTGAGTATATTTCAATGCTATGTCGTTTGACTCTCTCTTTCCAGAAGTTTGGAAATGCGCAATTCCGTTGTGAAGGCAGATACAAATAGAATAATTTTGCTCAAACAACTAATTACGATCGTGTTCCATACTTGCATTAGTAGAAACTTCATGAACATATAAATATCGAAACTATATCAACACATCAAGACACAAAGGCAATTTATTTAGCTGATAAGGAAACGTTTAAATTAATGAGACTTTTTATGAAAAGTGTCTCATGATAATGCGCTATTTAGATATGTCACTGTACTCTAAAACTTAAAAGAGTAAACTCAGTGAATTCTAATTGAAATGTTAGGCATAATTGAAATGTGTGTTCACTTTTTCAGAAGAAGTCGCTGCATAATCATTGTGTAATATGTGTTGGAACATAAATATAATGCATGTATAATCATGAGCTATGAAAATTGAAGTTTTGACTTTTTGTGAACGGCTGGAGAAAGTGTTGTTTAAGAATCGTAAAATTGCCGTATCTAAGAATAAATGCCCTCTCTAACAGACGCCCCCATCTTGCTTAAAGTTTAGACCTATCTATTAGCCATTCCGAAGTTGATGAGAGGACTGGGGACAAGTGTTAAAAGGTGCCCAAATGAAGAAATGAACCTCAGAATTAGTAAGTATACAACGTTTGAAGACGTTTACATATATATATTAGTGAGATTTCAAAAATCGTTAAAATTGCTATGAAATTTATACTCTTTTGGAAGACACGCGTGCCCGACAACATAAATAACAGTGTATTTCGTTATAACAATCGCGATTTTTGAAAGCTTATTATTTGAAGCGTATTGGTGCAAACGTCTTCAAACTTTGTATACCTACTAATTTTGATGAATTATTTAAAAATGTCATATATATGTACTTCAGGAACTATGTCATTCCAAGAATATCATCTGGTGTCTGTACTTGTTATGTTCAATTCTTCAGAAGACGTCGCTTGACCATGGCTTTCTTTCACATTATCAGCATGATATTCATAGTTGTTTTGAACGTACTGTTCTTTTTCTCTGGAATATGTTTAAATTCCCTGGTCATACTCAGTTTCTGGAGATCTGCACAACTTCGAAAGAAATTATGTTATTTCATGATAATGGTTTTGTCGTGTTGCGATTTGCTTGCGGTTTTAACTAATCATCCATTGCTGGCTCTTATCGCGATGTTATGGTTGTCTGGAAAGTTTGATGTGTATCCAAGCTGGGTGGGTATATCCTTAAGCTTAGCAGATATTTTCCTGGGTTTTTCTTTGCTTGCTCTTCTGGTCATGAATTTTGATCGATATTTGGCGACATCTTATCCTATCTTTCATCGAACATCGGTGACCAAGCGAAGACTTTTAACTCTTCTTGCAATACTAATTATTGTCGAGCTTACTTTGTTGCTGATATCTGTAAACGACTTTGTCATTACCTACCAAATGCATGTTCTAATTTTTCTCATCATTTTCGTTCCTCCAATGTTGTTCATCAACTACAAACTATTTAAAATTGCCAGGAAAAGTCGCAACGGACTATTACCCGAGATGAAAAAGACGTTTTCTTTGAAAAATATATCAAGTTGCTTGCTAGCAGTCGCTTGTGTTATGGTACTATCCATTCCAGTGTTCGTCTACATTTGGCTAAAGCAAACTTTGAAAAAGACAACGACGTTGTCTGATAATGTGACACTTGCAAGGCTTTGGGCAAAAACCATAGCCTCGATGAATGGTACATTTAACTGCTTAATCTTTTACTGGAAAAACAAGATTTTACGCACCGAGGGAAAGAAAGTTATTAAAGGCATGAAAATATGTCGATCCTAGACTAACAATTAAGACTTCTGCAGGAAACGTTTGACTTTCGAAGAAAATTTTATGTATGCATCTTGACCTTAGAATTTGGATTTTTCCCCTCACTGACTTCTCGTGGTCTATCTTGCAATACCCTATAGTCATAGTGAATGTGAACGCAAAACTTATATGACTGTCTTCTGACAACATTTAAACCTACAACACTGGTCATGCATAGTAATATGTGTTAGCAACTTGAACAAAATTGAAAAAAATTTAAGAACAAAACTAGTCAGAGAAATTTCAAGAACAAAACAAAAATGCAAAGAAAAAATGTATGTGCACAATGGAAGAAATCTATATATAGATCTATAAGGATCAGCTACGGTTGCATGAACAACATGACCAGTGTGATTAAAGGACACAATAGGAAAATACTGAACGACACAAATGAACAGTACCGGGTGCAATTGTAGAAAGAAAACCGACTGCCCATTGGATGGACATTGTCCAGCATCCAACGTCATATATCAAGCGAAAGTTACTCAACCAGATAAAGACCCGAAGATATACATTGGCATGGCAGAGTCTGAACTCAAAACGAGATTTAATAACCATACAGTTTTACTTAGAAACAAAAAGTATGCAAATAAGACAGCGCTCTCATAATTCGTATGGAACTTAAAAGAAAAGGATTGCAACTACAAAATTGAATGGTCCATTATAAAACGAGCTAAACCCTACACTAGTGGAACAAAAACTTGCCAATATGATCGCCAATAGCCGTGAAACTCGAGTAACAGATTAGTTTTTATGTTTTTATTTTAGCTACCATTCTTGTATCACATTATATATATTTCGCTCCACAATGTGTTGCATAGGCGGATTTTCAGATTTTTCTCTGGGGGGGTGCCGAAAATTTAGGGGGGGTGCCAAAAATGTAGGGGGGGAGGTGAGCGACAGGGTGCGTAGCGCCGCCGAGCAAGCTGCAGCAGGAGTCTGGAGGCACAGTTGCCAATGGGGGTAAGGGGGCGAAGCCCCCAGAAAATTTTGAGATTTTTGGTCAAAATCCTTATTTAGTTCAAAATCCTTGTTTTTAGTCTTACTTAGTTCAAAATCTTTATTTCAATCACACTACTGTCATTTATCCCAATGAGCATTTAAATTTTTTTGGGGGGGTGCAAATTTCTCTAGGGGGGGTGCGAAAACGTTTTGGGGGGGTGCAAAATATTTTTGGGGGGGTGCGCACCCCCCCGCACCCCCCCAGAAAATCCGCCTATGATGTGTTGAGAACTCCGAGTAGGCGAGCAACACAATACTGAATGGTATATATATATATGTTGAAGTGTCAAAGTCTCAGTTCTTAAAACTTTCTTGCTTGGACTATAAAGGCTTTTGTTCTTGTAAAATCATTAATACAATTTAGTCATTATCAACCAAAGGCATTGAGAATTACTGGGGGGGGGGGCAATTGTCCTCCTAGTCTCTGCCACTACTTGACGACCGTTACAAATATCCAATGGAAACCATACTTATCTTGCTGTTCTTTATCACTTAAGTTAAGCCAAGAGAGGCTATAATGTTACATGCCAGAGAAATGCATGCAAATCATATTCACTCTGGTGTGAGTGCATGGATGAGGGTGAGGGGGGAACCATGGGTGGGGGGGGGGGGACTCTGACATGCATGTTGCTACTAAAGTCCATACAAGAAGTTCACCCTCCCCCACAAAAAGCTGTCTCAATAAATGGTGATGGAATAGACCATGGTGTGACATTGACTATAAACAAACAGTTCAATTGCAGTATGAACACATTAACTGGCAATTAGACATAGTAAAATACCAAAGAAGGGGGCATCCGAGTGCATTGCCAGCTAATGGGTTAAAGTGGACGATTTACTATTTTAGAGAAAAATGTTATTCATATGGAACAATTGACAACATATACAATATATAAATTATAATATATTATAGGTCATAAACACAATACATAGGGATTGATATCCACTTAAAAATGTAAACAACAACAGTCAATTTTTGGAGAGTCTAAATGTGCGTTAATAGTTCAATTGCTCTTCAAACTTATGAACAATAATAACACAGATAACAATTGTATGTGGGAGAATGGGTTTTGGGGGGTGAAGTACTCCGGTTATACATGTACATACATCAACTGTTATAAAAGTGTGTTCATCCCAAGAGACTCGTTTAAGCCTTAATTTTCATCCCACGGGGGTATACATGAGACCCGCTAGGAGAGACTAAATGCCCTAGGGGTAAAAACCCCGATAGAGCCCTGTCCTCAAGGTTGCGACCCTCTCCGACATTACCTGAACCAATGGGTGATAATCCCCTTGGACAGTCCTTACGATTCGACTGATTATAGTTACACCCAAATACCTGAGTCTATGGGCATGAATGTGACCATTGGGAGCACTTCAACCCCAAAACCATGTTTTATTTTCAATAAGAACCATCAACAAATAACGTCAAAATCACTAAGTATTTCCCATATATATAATATTCTTACTATTAGTAATGTTTGCACATTAAAGTGCTCTTGAATGTTTGAAAAATCTTCAACATCTACTAAGTATAACAACATTAATTCATATTAATAAAGTGTTCTCCCATGTTTTCGCCGTTTCCAAGATATAAATGTTCCATAATATGTTCTCTTTGTAACCAATGAATACCACCTGAGCATACGAGGTGGGTGGGTGGGTTTTAAATTTTCTTTCTTTGCAAATATACTTCACTATCTCGTTAGCAGGAACAAAGTGATCCCTTTGGAGCATGCTTCAAACTATTGTAATACCTTCGCGAATTTTGATTTGCTAGATTTGCTGCCACTCAGAAAACTAGCATTCTCATTGGCTGCTAGATTATATATCATTACCTGTTCACGTGCACACCTGATAGTAATAAAAGGTGATCTTTGATCTTTCAGCCATAGGTGGGCAACCTTTGAACCTTGCGCAGATCATATTTTTTATATAAAACAATAACCGGAATTGATAATGTGTGCGTTAAAATCGCAGGTTGCCCAAATATGTAAGCATTGCCCTATTAACTTAAATTTATATTGGGCATATAAATTGGCTCTAATTATGATGAATTATTTAAAAATGTCATATACGTAATTCAGGAATGTCATATCAACAATACCATCTGGTGTCTATACTTGTTATATTCAATTCTTCAGAATACGTTGCTTGACGATGGCTTTCATTTATTTTATCAGCATGATATTCATATTTGTTTTGAACGTACTGTTCTTTTTCTCAGGAATATGTTTAAATTCCTTGGTCATACGCAGTTTCTGGATGTCTGTGCAGCTTCGAAAGAAATTATGTTATTTCACGATAATGGTTTTGTCATGTTGCGATTTGCTCGCGGTCTTAACTAATCATCCATTGACGGCTGTTATCGCGATGTTATGCTTGTCTGGAAAGTTTGATGTGTACCCTAGCTGGGTGGGTATATCCTTAAGCTTAGCAGGTATTTTCCAGGGTTTTTCTTTGCTTGCTCTTCTGGTAATGAATTTTGATCGATATTTGGCGACATCTTACCCTATCTTTCATCGAACATCGGTGACGAAGGGAAGACTTTTAACTCTTCTTGCAATACTAATTATTGTCGAGCTTACTTTGTGGCTGATATCTGTAAACGACTCTGTCATTGCCTACCAAGTGCATGTTCTAATTTTTCTCATCATTTTCGTTCCTCCAATGTTGTTCATCAACTACAAATTGTTTACAATCGCCAAGAAAAGTCGTAGAAACAACGGAATATCACCCGAGATGAAAAAGACGTTTTCTTTGAAAAATATATCAAGTTGCTTGCTAGCAGTCGCTTGTGTTATGGTACTATACATTCCAGTGTTCGTCTACATTTGGTTAAAGACGACGTCGACAACTATGTTGTCTGATAATGTGAAACTTTCAAGGCTCTGGGCAAGAACCATAGCCTCGATGAATAGTACATTTAACTGCTTAATCTTTTACTGGAAAAACAAGATTTTACGTACCGAGGGAAAGAAAGTTATTAAAAGCATGAAAATATGTCGAAGAGTACGATCCTAGACTAACAATTAAGTCTTCTGCATGCAGCAAACTTTTGACTTTCGAAGAAAATTTTGTGTCTGCATCTTGACCTTAGAATTTGGATTTTTCCCCTCACTGACTTCTCGTGGTCTATCTTGCAATACCCTATGGTCATAGTGAATTGGTACTATATGCCAAAGACTGCTGAAATCATATAGATAGACGCAAATATAGTTTTAGAACACTAAAATATACTATAGTTCTGTGATTAAAATGAAAAATTACACTGCGCCTTTTTGGATTTCTGTGAAGAACAGTTTATAGAACTGATAGAACAGTTAGTTTAGTTTATAGAATTTCTGTATAGGAATATGGAGTTTAGTTTAGTTTTATACTGTATCTCTGGAACACTGGACTGATAGTTAGTTTAGAGCTTTCCAAGTATAAATAATCTGAGGATAGGACACTGATAGAGCTTTCAAGGTGAATTTAGTTTGCTTTATGAGTCTAACACACAATCATAATGTGCTTAACTCTGTGCAAGGATGAAACTGCTTTACCTTTATAATTACATATATGATTTTTCTCAAACTTTAATTTACTGTTTCTACGACCTCTCAGAACTTGTTTTCCAAACTAATAACTGCTGAAACAGATGTTTAACTATATATGTTTTATGAAACTAGATTATGTATACTTTGTATATAACTTGCAAAATATTACATCTGTACCACAACATGGAATTAAAAAGGTAGTAAAGGGACGAGGCATCGAAAAATAAACTCCTAAGGAAAAGGAAAAGCAATAAAAAGGGATGAAAAAGCTAAGCCTAGTTTGTGGCCTTCCAGACGGGAGCGTGAAATCTACGGGGGAACTGATGCCCGCAAGAAGGACGAGCACACTTCGCAATGTCTAAACACACTGTTGTGCAATTAGCCACAACAAAATATGTGGAAGAGTCCATTCCTAGGGCGACCATGCTGAGAAAAGCAAAAATAAAGCAAAAAAAGAAAAACAAAGAGCAGGGAAAAATATATTTGGCTTCGAACGGTGAAGAAGGGAAGAGAATAGATTTATATATAGTGAGATAACAGTCAAACATGTCTATAACATCGCCCTGATGAACTTGAGAACTATAGCAGCTGCCTAATACGTGATCACTAAAATACTGCCTAATACGTGATCACTAAAATACTCTACAGCTTTACTCGCTTGACGATGGCTCTCAATTATTTTATCAATGTGATATTCCTGTTTGCTGTGAACGTACTGTTCTTTTTCTCAGGAATATGTTTAAATTCCTTGGTCATACTCAGTTTCTGGAGATCTGCGCAACTTCGAAAGAAATTGTGTCCTTTTATGATCATGGTTTTGTCCTGTTTCGATTTGCTTCTGGTCTTAACTAATCATCCAATGGTGGCTCTTATCGCGATGTTATGGTTGACTGGAAATCTAAATGCTGGCTGGGTGCGTGTTTCCAATAAGCTATCAACTATTTTCCTTGGTTTATCTTTACTGGCTCTTTTGGTCATGAATTTTGATCGATATTTGGCGACATCTTATCCTATCTATCATCGAACATCGGTAACGAAGGGAAGACTTTTAACTCTTCTTGCAATACTTATTATTATCGAACTCGTTTTACTGCTGATGTTTCTAAACTTCGTAATTTTCTTCGAAGTTGGTGTTCTAATTTTTCTCATTATGTTCGCTCCTCCAATGTTGTTCATCAACTACAAACTGTTTACAGTCGCCAAGAAAAGTCGTAGACACAACGGAATATCACCCGAGATGAAAAAGACGTTTTCTTTGAAAAATATATCGAGTTGCTTGCTAGCAGTCGCTTGTTTTGTGGTGTTATCCATTCCATCGTTTGTCTACATTGGACTAAGGATAAACTCGAAAGAGAAAACATTTACTTTGGATGATGCAGACCTTGTAGGAATCTGGACTCTAACGATAGGCTCAATGAATGGTACATTTAACTGCTTGATCTTTTTCTGGAAAAACAAGATTTTACGTACCGAGGGAATGAAAGTTATTAAAGGCATGAAAATATGTCGAAGAGTCCAATCCTAGTGTAACAATGAAGTCTTCTGCCGCAAATGTTTGACTTTCAAATGAATTTCTATGTATGCATCTCGACCTCACAATTTGGATTTTTCCCCTCACTGACTTCTCGTGGTCTATCTTACAATACCGCAGTCATAGTGAATGTGAACACAAAACTTATATGACTGTCTTCTGAAAACAGTTAAACCTACAACACTGGTCATGGTAGCATGTGTTACCAATTTGAACAAAATTGAAAAAAATTTATGGACAAAACTAGTCAGAAAATATTTCAAGAACAAAACAAAAATGCAATGAAAAAATAAGATTATATATATATAATATATTATATATGTGATCACATCATTCAAATGAGTATACAATCGCCTGAAGATCGCTGTAAAGCGTGAAACACTGTGTAGCGATAACTTTATTTTATTTTAAGATTAAACTATATACTGTATATGTTTCTAAAATTCATTAATTATTCATAAGCAAAATACAAAGGAAACTCATGACCCGTAGCGGATCTATATACTTGATATAGATTTGCTCAAATTTTCTCCTTCAATTTTTACAGCATAGATAACATCAATCTTCAAAATTCCAACGCCAGTGAGCGTACAAAACGAGTCATTTTAGAAGTCATATACAAACCTTGCGGTTCGGCCTTTTTCAAATCAGAGAAAGACCTCTCGCGCGGTTTGTATATATTATATATCGGATATAGTTCCAACAATATCCGATATATATAGTTTCCGAACATCTGCCAAACAAATACCGACCCTAATTATAGGCATTATGTCTTTATGAGGAATTTATCTGATCCCGTGTAAACGGGAAGCCAACGTGGACAAATTTTTGTCCGGTACCGTGTAAACGAAACGATCAATACAAATTTTTATCCGGACAATTCTCTTGTGCCGTGCAAATGGCGCCTAACTCTGTGCTAGGATGAAACGTGCTTTGTGCTTGGGCCACCTGTTTTCCTCTAGTGTACTAGAAATGCATGCAGTAACCCCTCGCCCATTTGAACCATAGTTAAGTTTGAACCAAACAATTTACTCCCCAAAAGTTATTGTAACATGAAGTACTGAGTCGACGAATGTAACCATGGTAACACGCAACATTGTATATTTTTTATATTTTAATTTGTACAAAATCTTATTTTGTTTTTAACTATAAAATTATCAATTGTCCAACTATATAAAGTGGGTATGCTATTGTGTACTCTTTTAGCTTTGATTTTCTGTAACATTCAACATTAGACGTTCACAAAACGTTTCGAAATTTTCAAAAAACTTCAACTGCTTTTCGAGGAGTATTTTTATACTTCGCACTTGCTTTTGCAATGAAGTTTTTGAGATTTAATGTTTTTTTATTTTTCTATAACATATTCAATACTAAAATACTCTTAAAGATCAATCAATGTTGTATTGACCACACAGAATGATGTACACATTTTCAAATTCACAAACTATACTGCATGCTATGTTAAAAAATCGGCAAAGCAAGCATGGAAAATAGACACTTGCCTGTTTAAAACGCTCCTTTTTCGGTCTTTCGACTTTTTCTCCTCTTGTTAATTTGTCCTCTGAATAATTTTCATTTATCTTGTTTTGGAGACATAGAGACTTACTTATAAAATGAGTGCAAAACTAATTTTGAAAAAGTTTGCAAAATGGAAGTCTTCTCTCGGCTTGAACTTGCGCATGCGCATAACTTACGAAAAGGTCCTGTCCAGTCCAGTCCTGTCCATGACAAAAAAAAATGGCGGACGACTTTGCATTCCACAATGTTTTCACATACCCGGGTGTAAATCTCCGAGCGGAATTAGTAATTAGACTAGAAATACATGCATGCAGAATCCCCTCGCCCATTTGATCATGAACCAAACAATTTACTCCCCAAAAGTTATTGTAACATGAAGTACTGAGTCAACGAATGTAACCATGGTAACACGCAACATTGTATATTTTTTATATTTTAATTTGTACAAAATTAATATTATTTTGTTTTTAACTATAAAATTATCAATTGCCCAACTATATAAAGTGGGTAAATGCTATTATGTACTCTTTTAGCTTTGATTTACTGTAACATTCAACCTTAGACGTTCACAAAACGTTTCAAAATTTTCAAAAAACGTCAACTGCTTTTCGAGGAGTATTTTTATACTTCACACTTGCTTTTGCAATGAAGTTTTTGAGATTTAATGTGCTTTTTTTTCTATAATATATTTGAATCAATACTAAAACACTCTTAAAGATCAATCAATGTTGTATTGACCACACAGAAATTACAGAATGATCTACACATTTTCAAATTCACAAACGATACTGCATGCTACAGTAAGTTAAAATCGGCAAAGCAAACATGCAAAATAGACACTTGCCTGTTTAAAACGCTCCTTTTTCGGTCTTTCGACTGTTTTTCCTCTTGTTAATTTGTCCTTTAAATAATTTTCATTTATAAATGAGTGCAAAACTATTTTTGAAAAGAGTTTGCAAAATGGAAGTCTTCTTTTGGCTTGAACTTGCGCATGCGCATAACTTACGAAAAGGTCGAGTCCCGACGTCCCGTCCATGACAAAAAAAAATGGCGGACGACTTTGCATTCCACAATGTTTTCACATACCCGGGTGTAAATCTCCGAGCGGAATTATTACCCTCGCACGGCGCTTCGCGCCGGCTCGGGGATAATTTACATATATTTTGAAATGTCTGACAAACTTTAATTTACATGTCTCGCCCTCTCGGGACCTCTCAAGTTGTTTTCTCAAACTGCCTCTCACGACCTCTCAGGTTGTTTTAACTATATATATATATTTTATGAAACTAGATTATGTATACTTTGTATATAACTTACAAAATATTACATCTGTATCACAACATGGAATTGAAAAGGTAGTAAAGTGACGAAGCGTCGAAAAAAAGCTAGCCTAGTTTTTGTCTTCCAGACGCGTGCGTGAAATTTACGGGCGAACTGATGCGCGCTAGAATGCCTAGCACATTTCGCAAATCCTTACTAATCAATTCTTGGTAACTTAGTTGAAATACATTAATTGTAAAATTATATACAAAAACACCTCGCCCGAAATCAATACATCACTCATGATTCTTACAAATAATATGTAAAAGTTGATTTATGTAAATGTACATAGCTTTTTCATAGCCAAGTTCCTGGCCATTCATTTCCGCAATACTTGGTGCGCTGGAGTGAGAAGCCTGGGGAGTGGCTGAAAGCGAGAATGCCTGGTACAATGAGTTTAATTTTTAATGATGAGTTTTAGTCTAACACACAATCGTAATGTGCGTAACTCTGTGCTAGGATGAAACGCGCTTTGTGCTTGTGCCACCTGTTCTCTCTAGTGTATAATTAAAGTATATTTTGAAATGACTGACAAACTTTAATTTATCAGTCTCACTGCCCTCTCAGGACCCCTCAAGTTGTTTTCCCAAACGGCAAAGTAATAACTGCCGAAGCAGGTGTTTAACTAAACGGTATATGTTTTATGAAACTAGATGATGTATTCTTTGTATATAACTTACAAAATATCACATCTCTTCCACAACATGGAATTGAGAAGGTAATAAAGGGACGAGGCGTTGAAAAAACCTAATTAAAGTAAAAAGAAAAACAATGAAAAGGGATGAAAAAGTTATAGCCTAGTTGCTGACATCACAAGAATTAAGGTTGGGATTAATGGTTAAGATTTGGGTTAGGGTTAGGATTACGGTTGGGATTAAGATTCGGGTCAGGTTTGGGTGAATTCAGGGTTAGTATTACGCTTTGGGTTAGTATAGGGTTAGTGTTATTTTAGGATTGTAATTGAAGTTATAATATGAAAATTAACCCGAACAATCTAAATCGTAAATTTTCGCATCTGAAAATCAGTATGAAAATCTTCAGTTTTTAACAGTATAGGGAGCCACCTTAAAATGAAAGTATGAAACACCGCAGAATTTCTCCGAGTACTCTAGTTTTAACCAATGGTTCTTACTGGACCTTAAGAAAGAATAGTTTAGAACTGATCACGACAAGTTTGCATCTATAGTGTTTTAATAAAACATTTTCGTGAAAGTGTTCTAATGGTAATGAATTATTTATATCGGTCTTAAAAGTCTACTTTAAAATGTCATTTCAACAATATCATCTGCGCTCCATACTTGTTATGTTCAATTCTTCAGAAGCGATTGGCGACAATGGAGTTACACCATTTCATCAACCTGACATTCATATTTGCTGTGAACGTATTGTTCTTTTTGTTAGGAATATGTTTAAATTCCTTGGTCATACTCAGTTTCTGGAGATTTGCGCAACTTCGAAAGAAATTGTGTCATTTCATGATCATGGTTTTGTCCTGTTTCGATTTGCTTTCGGTCTTAACTAATCATCCATTGACGACTGTTATCGCGATGTTATGGTTGACTGGAAAGTTTGATGTTTACCCTAGCTGGGTGGATATATCCTTAAGCTTAACAGATATCCTCCTGTGTTTAACTTTGCTTGCTCTTCTCGTCATGAATTTTGATCGATATTTGGCGACATCTTACCCTATCTTTCATCGAACATCAGTGACGAAGGGAAGACTTTTAACTCTTCTTGCAATACTAATTATTGTCGAGCTTACTTTGTGGCTGATATCTATAAACGACTTTGTCATTGCCTACCAAGTGCATGTTCTAATTTTTTTCATCATTATCGTTCCTCCAATGTTGTTCATCAACTACAAATTGTTTACAATTGCCAGGAAAAGTCGTAGAAGCGACGGAATATCACCCGAGATGAAAAAGACGTTTTCTTTGAAAAATATATCAAGTTGCTTGCTAGCAGTCGCTTGTGTTATGGTATTATACATTCCAGTGTTCGTCTACATTTGGCTAAAGAAAACTTCGAAGAAGACAACGGCGTTGTCTGATAATGTGAAACTTGCAAGACTCTGGGCTAAAACCATGGGCTCAATGAATAGTACATTTAACTGCTTAATCTTTTACTGGAATAACAAGATTTTACGTACCGAGGGAATGAAAGTTATTAAAGGCATTAAAATATGTCGAAGAGTACGATCCTAGACTAACAATTAAGTCTTCTGCAGCACACTTTTGACTTTCGAAGAAAATTTTATGTATGCATCTTGACCTTAGAATTTCCCCCGCACTGACTTCTCGTGGTCTATCTTGCAATACCCTATAGTCATAGTGAATGTGAACACAAAACTTATATGACTGTCTTCTGAAAACAGTTAAACCTACAACACTTGTCATGGTAATATGTGTTACCAACTTGAACAAAATTGAAAAAAGTTTAAGAACAAAACTATTCAGAAAAAGTTCAAGAGCAAAACAAAAATGCAAAGGAAAAAGTGTATGTGAACAATGGAAGAAAATAAAATTATATATATAGTGCATGATATAGCAGTCGAACATGTATATATAACAGCTAGCCGCTGAACTGAATAAACTAGACGCTTAATGGCAGCTTTATGCCTATATGAGAACGCTAGAATATACTGTAGTTCTGTGATTACAAATACCAACCCTAATTATAGGCATTATGTCTTTATGAGGAATTTATCTGGTCCCGTGTACACGGGAAGCCAATGTGGAAATATTTTTGTCCGGCACCGTGTAAACGCAACGGTGAGTACAAATTTTTATCCGGACAAAAATTTCTATGGTAAACGGGACCTAACTCTGTTCTAGGATGAAACGTGCTCTGTGCTTGGGTCACCTGTTTTTTGTAGTGTATAATTTACATATATTTTGAAATGTCTGACAAACTTTAATTTACATGTCTCGCCTTCTCAGGACCTCTCAAGTTGTTTTCTCAAACTGCAAACTAATAACTGCCGAAACAGATGTTGAACTATATATATATATGTCTTATGAAACTAGATTGTATATACTTTGTATATAACTTACAAAATATTACATCTCTACCACAACATGGAATTGAAAAGGTAGTAAAGGGACGAGGCGTCGAAAACTCCTAAGGAAAAAGAAAAACAATGAAAAGGAATGAAAAAGCTAGCCTTGTTTCTGGTCTACCAGACGCGAGCGTTAAATTTACGGGCGAACTGATGCGCGCTAGAATGGCTAGCACATTTCGAAAATCCTTACTAATCAATTCTTGGTACCTTCGTTGAAATATATTAAATTATATACAAAAACACCTCGCTCGAAATTAATACATCACTCATGATTCTTACAAATAATATGTAAAAGATGAGTTATGTAAATGTACATAGCTTTTTCATAGCCAAGTTCCTGGCCATTCATTTCCGCAATACTTGGTGCGCTGGAGTGAGAAGCCTGGGGAGTGGCTGAAAGCGAGAAGGCCTTGCACAAGTCGCAAATTTGTCCTCCTATAGGGACTTGCTATGAGTAAGACATAAACAGATCCAATACACTTAAATTATAATTTACCATACAATATAAATGAATCTGGTTTCATTGATATAATTTTCCGAATGCCATGTTGGAATAGCCTGGAATCATGAGTTGAATGTTTTAGTGATCTCTATTTAATTAGTTACGTTATAATTCGTATTTGAAATAATTATGGAGTGTATATAAAAGGCCAACACAATAATTCGCTAGTTTGATGTAGAACGTTATATTTTACAGCAAGCAACAATTGTTTACAATTTTCGTGACTTTCCATACTGCTATCCCGAAATGACGGCACAAGAATCAAAGTTAGTATTAAGGGTTAAGATATGGGTTAGGATTATTGTTAGGCTTTGAGTAAGAAGTTGGGTAAGGAGCATGGAAAGAGTTAGGATTAAGATTAAGGTCAAGTTTAAGGTCAGGTTTAGTGTTAGTATTAGGCTAGAGGTTAGTATAGGGTTAGTATTAGGCTAGGATTAAGATTAAAATTAGAGTGAGATTAAGATAAGGTCAACTTTCTATGAGTAAGACATAAACAGAAAAACATAAACAGATCCAATAGACTTAAATTATAATTTACCATACAATATATATGAATCTGCTTTCATAATTTTCAGAATGCCATGTTGGAATAGTTTGGAATCATGCGTTGACTGTTTTAGTGATCTCTATTTAATTAGATACGTTATAATTCGTATTTGAAATAATTATGGACTGTGTATAAAAGACCAACACTATAATCATTGCAATATGCAAAAATTACTCGAAGAACAATTACTTTCCTCACGATTGACTCGCTTTAAGTTAGAAAATTTATTTTGCTTACACAGAAGACAGTTCTATTGTGGCTATATGTGAAACACAAATGAATGATTGAACAGTTGAATACTTTGACATGCATATTATAATTCTTCCAGTCTTAGCTACATGTTATGATTCAACTGCAATTTTATCTCGACGCAGAACGCGTCATTTGGATGCGCAGTCGAAACTCCGAACCGGCTTATTGTTTACAATTTGGGTGACTTTCCTACTGCTATCCCGAAATAACGTCACAAGAATTAGGGTTAGGATTAAGGATTAAGGATTAAGATTTGGTTAGGGTTAGATAATGGGTTAGGATTTGGGTAATGAGTTGGGTAATGAGTGTGGAAAGAGTGTGGACTCAGACGCAGAGAGAGTCTGACTTGTACTAAAACAATAACTGAAATGATTGAAATTTTTTAAACGACATCCATTACTGCCGTTGCTATGGCAACAATGACGTTTCAATATGGCGCCGGATATTTTGGTTTTAAAGTAATTTTAAAGCGGAAATCTTCCATTACTTTTTTAAAATGTGTAGGGAGCCACCTTAAGTATATCAAGCACCGTAGAATTTCTCCGAGTACCCTCTGGTTTAATGAATGTTTTTTACTGGACCTCAAGAAAGAACAGTTTAGATCTGATAGAGTTATCAGGTATAAAAAGCCAAATTTGTATAGGTAATAGTATGGTTTCAAGTGCAATTTGGAAAAAACATGCACGAGTGAGTTTTTCAAAGACGATCAAAATTGCACGAGTCCGAAGGACGAGTGCAATTTGACGTCTTTGAAAACTCACGAGTGTTTGTTTTTCCAAATTTCACGAGAAACCATACTATTACTTATTAATAATATTAATAATATACATGAAAAAATTACACGCTTTGATAACACTTGTGCACTCGCCTACGCCGTTTAAGCATTGTTTTCGTTGCTTGTTAGCAAACTTTTTCAGTCTATGTGCTCCTTGAACTTAAATTGTTGTATTCACGTACGATTTTCCATTGAAAGTGTAGAAAAAGTCGTCAAAAAGTTAAAATCTACATTGCTAATATCCGCCGCCATGTTGATTTTTCTTGCCTCGTTTCCAGGCTCTGATCTTGTTTTGTTAATTTGCACTGCTGTAATTGCAAAATGTGCAACTTCAAAAATAATTGCACTGCTCTTAGCCAATCAGAATTGCGTAATTTTTTCATCTATATTATTAGTAGCTATAGTGTTTAATAGAACATTTTCGTGAAAGTGTTCTAATGGTAATAAATTATTTATAAATATTTTTAAGTGTACTTCAGGAATGTCATTCCAACAATGTCATCTTCTGTCTATACTTGTTATGTTCAATTCTTCAGGAGGAGTCGCTTGACCATGGCTCTCAATTATTTTATCAATATGATATTCCTATTTGTTGTGAATCTATTCTTCTTTTTCTCAGGAATATGTTTAAATTACTTGGTCATACTCAGTTTCTGGAGATCTGCGCAACTTCGAAAGAAATTGTGCCATTTCATGATCACGGTTTTGTCCTGTTTCGATTTGCTTGCAGTCTTAACTAATCATCCAATGGCGACACTTATCGCGATGTTGTGGTTGACTGGAAATCTAAATGCTAGCTGGGTGCGTATTTCCAATGAGCTATCAACTATTTTCCTTGGTTTATCTTTACTCGCTCTTTTGGTCATGAATTTTGATCGATATTTGGCGACATCTTATCCTATCTATCATCGAACATCGGTAACGAAGGGAAGACTTTTAACTCTTCTTGCAATACTTATCATTGTCGAACTCGTTTTACTGCTGATTGTAAACTTCTTAATTTTCTTCGAAGTTGGTGTTTTAATTTTTCTCATCATGTTCGCTCCTCCAATGTTGTTCATGAACTACAAACTGTTTACAGTCGCCAAGAAAAGTCGTAGACACAACGGAATATCACCAGAGATGAAAAAGACGTTTTCTTTGAAAAGTATACCGAATTGCTTGCCAGCAGTCGCTTGTTTTGTGGTGTTATCCATTCCATCGTTTGTCTACATTGGACTAAGGATAAACTCAAAAGAGAAAACATTTACTTTGGATGATGCAGACCTTGTAGGAATCTGGGCTATAACGATAGGCTCAATGAATGGTACATTTAACTGCTTGATCTTTTTCTGGAAAAACAAGATCTTACGTACCGAGGGAATGAAAGTTATTAAAGGCATGAAAGTATGTGGAAGAGTCCACTCCTAGTCTGACAATCAAGTCTTCTTCAGCAAACGTTTGACTTTCAAAGGAATTTCTATGTATGCATCTCGACCTCAGAATTTGGATTTTTTCGCACACTGACTTCTCGTGTTCTATCTTACAATACCCTAGTCATAGTGAATGTGAACACAAAACTTATATGACTGTCTTCTGAAAACAGTTAAACCTACAACACTGGTCATGGTAATATGTGTTACGAACTAGAACAAAATTGGAAAACATTTAAGAACAAAAAAAAATAAAATTCAAGAACAAAACAAAAATGCAAAGAAAAAAATGTATGTGAACAATGCAGAAAAATAAGATTATATTTTTTTATATAGTGCATGAGATAGCAGTCGAACATGTATATATAACAGCTAGCCGCTGAACTGTAGAAACTAGACGCTTAATGGCAGCTTTATGCCTATACGAGAACACTAAAATATATTATATTTCTTTGATTAAAATTAAAGTTTCAAACACGGCAGGTTTTTGTCGAGTACTCTGGTTTTTTCTTAACACTGCGCCATTCATTTTTTGAATTTCTATGAAGAACAGTTTAGAACTGGTGTAGAATATAGTTAGTTTAGTTTAGGTTTCTTTCTGCATAAGGAACACTGGACTGACCAAGGATTAAGGATGATCCAGTAATCTAGGAAGAACGGTTTGGAACTGATAGAGCTTTCCAAGTATAAATAAAGTGAGTTTAATTTTTAATGATGAGTTTTAGTCTAACACACAATCGTAATGTGCGTAACTCTGTGCTAGGATGAAACGCGCTTTGTGCTTGTGCCACCTGTTCTCTCTTGTGTATAATTAAAGTATATTTTGAAATGACTGACAAACTTTAATTTATCATTCTCACTGCCCTCTCAAATTGTTTTCCCAAACGGCAAACTAATAACTGCCGAAGCAGGTGTTTAACTAAACGGTATATGTTTTATGAAACTAGATGATGTATTCTTTGTATATAACTTACAAAATATCACTTATCTTCCACAACATGGAATTGAGAAGGTAATAAAGGGACGAGGCGTTGAAAAAACCTAATTAAAGTAAAAAGAAAAACAATGAAAAGGGATGAAAAAGTTATAGCCTAGTTTCTGACGTCACAAGAATTAAGGTTGGGATTAATGGTTAAGATTTGGGTTAGGGTTAGGATTACGGTTGGGATTAAGATTCGGGTCAGGTTTGGGTGAATTCAGGGTTAGTATTACGCTTTGGGTTAGTATAGGGTTAGTGTTATTTTAGGATTGTAATTGAAGTTATAATATGAAAATTAACCCGAACAATCTAAATCGTAAATTTTCGCATCTGAAAATCAGTATGAAAATCTTCTGTGTTTAACAGTATAGGGAGCCACCTTAAGATGAAAGTATGAAACGCCGCAGAATTTCTCCGAGTACTCTAGTTTTAACCAATGGTTCTTACTGGACCTCAAGAAAGATTAGTTTAGAACTGATCACGACAAGTTTGCATCTATAGTGTTTAATAAAACATATTCGTGAAAGTGTTCTAATGGTAATGAATTATTTATATAGGTCTTAAAAGTCTACTTTAAAATGTCATTTCAACAATATCATCTGCGCTCCATACTTGTTATGTTCAATTCTTCAGAAGCGATTGGCGACAATGGAGTTACACCATTTCATCAACCTGACATTCATATTTGCTGTGAACGTATTGTTCTTTTTGTTAGGAATATGTTTAAATTCCTTGGTCATACTCAGTTTCTGGAGGTCTGCACAACTTCGAAAGAAATTGTGTTATTTCATGATCATGGTTTTGTCCTGTTTCGATTTGCTTGCGGTCTTAACTAATCATACAACGGCGGCTGTTCTCGCGATGTTGTGGTTGACTGGAAGTATAGATGCTACCCGGCGGCTTCTAAATTTCTCAGACCTATCAGCTATTTTCATTGGTTTTTCTTTACTCGTTCTTTTGGTCATGAATTTTGATCGATATTTGGCGACATATTATCCTATCTATCATCGAACATCAGTAACGAAGGGAAAACTTTTAACTCTTCTTGCAATACTTATTTTTGTCAAACTCGTTTTACTGCTGATGTGGCTAAACAATGTAATTTCCCACCACGGTTTTGTTCTAATCTTTCTCATCATTTTCGCTCCTCCAATGTTCTTCTTCAACTACAAACTGTTTACAATCGCCAAGAAAAGTCGTAGACACAACGGAATATCACCCGATATGAAAAAGACGTTTTCTTTGAAAAATATATCGAGTTGCTTGCTAGCAGTCGCTTGTTTTGTGGTGTTATGCATTCCATCGTTTGTCTACATTGGACTAAGGATAAACTCGAAAGACAAAACATTTACTTTTGATGATGATGCAGTCCTTGTTGGAATCTGGGCTAAAACCATAGGCTCGATGAATAGTACATTTAACTGCTTGATCTTTTTCTGGAAAAACAAGATTTTACGATCCGAGGGAATGAAAATTATTGAAGGCTTGAAAATATGTGGAAGAGTCAGACCCTAGACTGACAATTAAGTCTTCATGCAACTTTTGACTCTTTCAAAGGAAATTCTATGTATGCATCTTGACTTTAGAATTGTGATATTTTCCATATCATATATACATTGGTTACTGTGACTGTGAACACTACACGTATACACGCATTTGGTCTTTGCTGAACCTCTAGGAAGAACAGTAATTTGGAACTCATAGAACTTTCCAGTATAAATAAATTTAGATAAGTTGAGTTTTTTAATGACAGTTTTAGTCTGTGTTCGGATGAAACGTGCTTATTGCTTGGGCTACTGTTGTCTCTAGTGTATAATTAAAGTATATTTTGAAATTGATTGACAAACTTTAATTTATCAGTCTCACTGTCCTCTCAGGATCTCTCAAGTTGTTTTCCCAAACTGCAAACTAATAACTGCTGAAACAGATGTTTAACTATATATGTTTAAAGAGAACTACTGTAGATATGTACTTTGGCTTTGTATAACTAAAAAATATAACTTTATATTACTACGGCATCATAAATATTAAAATTCACAATCCGGCTTTTTTAATATGTCCATGCACTTCTTATTTGAGTTACTTTGTTGTTTCTATATACTATAAGACTACATGAAGTATTATCCTGGGGGTATATTTCATTCTGAGACGAGATTAGTATCATTAAAAATTATAAAATAACATGTTTACTGCGCGAGCTGTGATTGGTCAATACCCGTGTAGGATGAGACAATCATGCACGGAAAATTTTAGGCGCTTCGCGGGGTTTTTAAAATGTCCGTTGTTTCTTTGTCGTTATTTTATAAAATAATTACCAAATGCTTTTCCGTGCAGGATTGTGTGATCCTAACACTTGGGATGTTGCTCGACTTTCTGAAAGCTAAAAAATACTCGCCTATCGCTCGTATTTCTTTACGCTTTCAGAAAGTCTCGCAACATCCCGCGTGTTATGATCACGCAATCCTACACGGAAAACCATTCGGTAATCCTTTATTCTTGCATGTTCGCCCGTATACGAATTAGTTGTTTGTTTGTTTTTTTATTCAACTTCGCCTCAATGGCAGGGAGTCCACAACAGCGTCAGCCAATGTGGCCCCATTGTTAGTTCCTAAGGGTTAGTATTAGAGGGAGGAAACCGGAGTACTTGTGAAACAGGCAAGAACCCAATATGCCGACACGCGTGATCTAGCTATCATACACTTTACTTATAAATTCTTCTGATAATCTCAAATGTGTTGCATTAGCACAAACTTCATGAACATATAAATATATCAACTATTCGTACACACATCAAGACACAGTCCCAGAGGCAATCTATCTGAAGGTAGCGCTAATGAAACTTTTGATGAAAAGTGCCTCATGACAATGCACTATTTAGATATGTCACACCTATGGCCGGGACGAGTCTTCTACGTGCGCGCATGCGCCCCGTAAATACTATGCTATGCTGTAAACTGTAATTCCGCAAGTTTGTCAACATTGAACAGCGTGTTTGTCAACATTTGCAGCGTAACTCCCAAGAGAGCTTCGTTATTGTGATATTCATTGTTGAATCACAATGGCGAACATAATCTTTTGTATATCGGAATTTGCATGGCGGCAAAATGTAAACAAGGCAAGCGGTCTGTTCATGCATAAATTATACATGCAGAAATTATACATGCACTATAATTACGTATTCAGTTCTGTTCAGCCGAAGAAGGCGAGACAAACGTTTAGATAGATAGATAGATGATTTATTTCTTAAAACTAGCAGCCGTTTAGCTGAAATACGTTTAAGATTACAAAATAGTATAATTTAAAGTTAGATAAAAATTTAGTAAATTACATTTTTAATGAGTTATACGTTATAAAACTATTCCTAAAACGTTTGGTATTAAAATTTATATTAAATAAGTGTTGTGTCCTAAGTTCCATAGTTAAATGTTCTAAACGGGGAGGCAGGAGGCTATGGAGCATGTGAGATGTATCTGCAACTGTTTTCTGGAACAACTTCGTTGTTAGATCATTCCTCCTTTCGCTAAGACATTGCAAGTTAGTGCACTGCAGAGCGTTTTCATAGTCATGATGGGGCAGAATTATTTTAGTACTCGCCTTTGGACTGATTCTAAGTCGTTTGACAAATACGATGCAAGGCCATTGTGAAAGACCGGGCAGGCGTACTCCAATACAGGTCAATACAGGTCGATTTAAGTCCAACACCTGCTCGTTTTAATTGCGTTTTAATGCGTTTACGGCATTTCTTGATTACTTCATTCACGTGGATGTTCCACTTAAGGTTGTCAGCTATATGCAGTCCCAAAACTTTCGCGTTTTGGACAATATCCAGTGTAATGTTATTGATAATGATTGGTTGAAGGTCGTTAGTGTTAGATCCAAAACAAATTCGCATTTCTTTACATTTTAATTCGTTTAACTGGAACTTATCAGACGAAATGCTGTTCGCTAAAATGGCCGTTTGGTTTTGTAAATTACTTGTTTGATCTTTTCAATTACTTTACTGGCAGTGGTGTCGTCCACGAATTTCCACATTTCATTGTTTGGTAACTTAAAGTCATTGATCATAATCAAGAATAGCCAAGGCCCCAATTTTGTCCCCTGCGGAACACCCGCAGGTACAAGCTCCCACTGTGAAAAACAATCGTATTTCAGCTTAACTCTTTGCGTTTGTAAATTTCTCGTCCAATTTTTATCCAAACTGAACCAAAAATTAATCAATTTGCCGTTGGTCTCTGGTTTTAGTGAATGGTGTTTCTGGCAATCAAGAAAGAACAGTTTAGAACTGATAGAGTTATCAAATATAGAACGACAAATTTGAATGCATGAAAGTGTTGTAATGGTAATGTCTAATAAATTATTTATAAATGTCATACATGTACTTCCGGTGTCTATAGTCTGCTGTCTATACTTGTTATGTTCAATTCTTCAGAAGAGGTCGCTTAATAATGGAGTTCAGATATTTCATCAACCTGATATTCCTGTTTGCTGTGAACGTACTGTTCTTTTTGTCAGGAATATGTTTAAATTCCTTGGTCATACTCAGTTTTTGGAGAACTGCACAACTTCGAAAGAAATTGTGTCATTTCATGATCATGGTTTTGTCCTGTTTCGATTTGCTTCTGGTCTTAACCAATCATTCAATGGTGGCTATTGTCGCGATGTTATGGTTGACTGGAAATGTAGTAGATGGTAGCTGGGCGAATATTTCCTATAAGGTATTAGCTATTTTCCAAGGTTTTTCTGTACTCGCTCTTTTGGTCATGAATTTTGATCGATATTTGGCGATATCTTATCCTATCTATCATCGAACATCGGTAACGAAGGGAAGACTATTAACTCTTCTTGCATTACTAATTTTTGTCGAACTCGTTTTACTGCTGATGTTTCTAAAGAATGTAATTCCCAACCAAGTTGCTATTCTAATTTTTCTGATTATTTGCGCTCCTCCAATGTTGTTCATCAACTATAAACTGTTTACAATCGCCAGGAAAAGTCGTGGAAATAGTAAAATATTACCCGAGATGAAAAAGACGTTTTTTTTAAAAAATATATCGAGTTGCTTGCTATCAGAATTTGGATTTTTTCGCACACTGACTTCTCGTGGTCTATCTTACAATACCCTAGTCATAGTGAATGTGAACACAAAACTTATATGACTGTCTTCTGAAAACAGTTAAACCTACAACACTGGTCATGGTAATATGTGTTACGAACTAGAACAAAATTGGAAAACATTTAAGAACAAAAAAAAATAAAATTCAAGAACAAAACAAAAATGCAAAGAAAAAAATGTATGTGAACAATGCAGAAAAATAAGATTATATTTTTTTATATAGTGCATGAGATAGCAGTCGAACATGTATATATAACAGCTAGCCGCTGAACTGTAGAAACTAGACGCTTAATGGCAGCTTTATGCCTATACGAGAACACTAAAATATATTATATTTCTTTGATTAAAATTAAAGTTTCAAACACGGCAGGTTTTTGTCGAGTACTCTGGTTTTTTCTTAACACTGCGCCATTCATTTTTTGAATTTCTATGAAGAACAGTTTAGAACTGGTGTAGAATATAGTTAGTTTAGTTTAGGTTTCTTTCTGCATAAGGAACACTGGACTGACCAAGGATTAAGGATGATCCAGTAATCTAGGAAGAACGGTTTGGAACTGATAGAGCTTTCCAAGTATAAATAAAGTGAGTTTAATTTTTAATGATGAGTTTTAGTCTAACACACAATCGTAATGTGCGTAACTCTGTGCTAGGATGAAACGCGCTTTGTGCTTGTGCCACCTGTTCTCTCTTGTGTATAATTAAAGTATATTTTGAAATGACTGACAAACTTTAATTTATCATTCTCACTGCCCTCTCAAATTGTTTTCCCAAACGGCAAACTAATAACTGCCGAAGCAGGTGTTTAACTAAACGGTATATGTTTTATGAAACTAGATGATGTATTCTTTGTATATAACTTACAAAATATCACTTATCTTCCACAACATGGAATTGAGAAGGTAATAAAGGACGAGGCGTTGAAAAACCTAATTAAAGTAAAAAGAAAAACAATGAAAAGGGATGAAAAGTTATAGCCTAGTTTCTGACGTCACAAGAATTAAGGTTGGGATTAATGGTTAAGATTTGGGTTAGGGTTAGGATTACGGTTGGGATTAAGATTCGGGTCAGGTTTGGGTGAATTCAGGGTTAGTATTACGCTTTGGGTTAGTATAGGGTTAGTGTTATTTTAGGATTGTAATTGAAGTTATAATATGAAAATTAACCCGAACAATCTAAATCGTAAATTTTCGCATCTGAAAATCAGTATGAAAATCTTCTGTGTTTAACAGTATAGGGAGCCACCTTAAGATGAAAGTATGAAACGCCGCAGAATTTCTCCGAGTACTCTAGTTTTAACCAATGGTTCTTACTGGACCTCAAGAAAGATTAGTTTAGAACTGATCACGACAAGTTTGCATCTATAGTGTTTAATAAAACATATTCGTGAAAGTGTTCTAATGGTAATGAATTATTTATATAGGTCTTAAAGTCTACTTTAAAATGTCATTTCAACAATATCATCTGCGCTCCATACTTGTTATGTTCAATTCTTCAGAAGCGATTGGCGACAATGGAGTTACACCATTTCATCAACCTGACATTCATATTTGCTGTGAACGTATTGTTCTTTTTTGAGGAATATGTTTAAATTCCTTGGTCATACTCAGTTTCTGGAGGTCTGCACAACTTCGAAAGAAATTGTGTTATTTCATGATCATGGTTTTGTCCTGTTTCGATTTGCTTGCGGTCTTAACTAATCATACAACGGCGGCTGTTCTCGCGATGTTGTGGTTGACTGGAAGTATAGATGCTACCAGCGGCTTCTAAATTTCTCAGACCTATCAGCTATTTTCATTGGTTTTTCTTTACTCGTTCTTTTGGTCATGAATTTTGATCGATATTTGGCGACATATTATCCTATCTATCATCGAACATCAGTAACGAAGGGAAAACTTTTAACTCTTCTTGCAATACTTATTTTTGTCAAACTCGTTTTACTGCTGATGTGGCTAAACAATGTAATTTCCCACCACGGTTTTGTTCTAATCTTTCTCATCATTTTCGCTCCTCCAATGTTCTTCTTCAACTACAAACTGTTTACAATCGCCAAGAAAAGTCGTAGACACAACGGAATATCACCCGATATGAAAAAGACGTTTTCTTTGAAAAATATATCGAGTTGCTTGCTAGCAGTCGCTTGTTTTGTGGTGTTATGCATTCCATCGTTTGTCTACATTGGACTAAGGATAAACTCGAAAGACAAAACATTTACTTTTGATGATGATGCAGTCCTTGTTGGAATCTGGGCTAAAACCATAGGCTCGATGAATAGTACATTTAACTGCTTGATCTTTTTCTGGAAAAACAAGATTTTACGATCCGAGGGAATGAAAATTATTGAAGGCTTGAAAATATGTGGAAGAGTCAGACCCTAGACTGACAATTAAGTCTTCATGCAACTTTTGACTCTTTCAAAGGAAATTCTATGTATGCATCTTGACTTTAGAATTGTGATATTTTCCATATCATATATACATTGGTTACTGTGACTGTGAACACTACACGTATACACGCATTTGGTCTTTGCTGGACCTCTAGGAAGAACAGTAATTTGGAACTCATAGAACTATCCAGTATAAATAAATTTAGATAAGTTGAGTTTTTTAATGATCAGTTTTAGTCTGTGTTCGGATGAAACGTGCTTATTGCTTGGGCTACTGTTCTCTCTAGTGTATAATTAAAGTATATTTTGAAATTGATTGACAAACTTTAATTTATCAGTCTCACTGTCCTCTCAGGATCTCTCAAGTTGTTTTCCCAAACTGCAAACTAATAACTGCTGAAACAGATGTTTAACTATATATGTTTAATGAGAACTACAGTAACTGTAGATATGTACTTTGGCTTTGTATAACTAAAAAAAATTATATCTTTATTTTACTACGGCATCATAAATATTAAAATTCACAATCCGGCTTCATTGTCATAGCACGTTTTAAGATCCAGACATTAATATGTCCATGCGCTTCCTATTTGAGTTACTTTGTTGTTTCTATATATACTGTAAGACTATATGAAATATTTTCCTGGTCTGTATATTTCATTCTGAGACGAGATTAGTATCATTAAAAATTATAAAATAACATGTTTACTGCGCGAGCTGTGATTGGTCAATACCCGTGCAGGATGAGACAATCATGCACGGAAAATTTTAGGCGCTTCGCGGGGTTTTTAAAATGTCCGTTGTTTCTTTGTCGTTATTTTATAAAATAATTACCAAATGCTTTTCCGTGCAGGATTGTGTGATCCTAACACTTGGGATGTTGCTCGACTTTCTGAAAGCTAAAAAATACTCGCCTATCGCTCGTATTTCTTTACGCTTTCAGAAAGTCTCGCAACATCCCGCGTGTTATGATCACGCAATCCTACACGGAAAACCATTCGGTAATCCTTTATTCTTGCATGTTCGCCCGTATACGAATTAGTTGTTTGTTTGTTTTTTTATTCAACTTCGCCTCAATGGCAGGGAGTCCACAACAGCGTCAGCCAATGTGGCCCCATTGTTAGTTCCTAAGGGTTAGTATTAGAGGGAGGAAACCGGAGTACTTGTGAAACAGGCAAGAACCCAATATGCCGACACGCGTGATCTAGCTATCATACACTTTACTTATAAATTCTTCTGATAATCTCAAATGTGTTGCATTAGCACAAACTTCATGAACATATAAATATATCAACTATTCGTACACACATCAAGACACAGTCCCAGAGGCAATCTATCTGAAGGTAGCGCTAATGAAACTTTTGATGAAAAGTGCCTCATGACAATGCACTATTTAGATATGTCACACCTATGGCCGGGACGAGTCTTCTACGTGCGCGCATGCGCCCCGTAAATACTATGCTATGCTGTAAACTGTAATTCCGCAAGTTTGTCAACATTGAACAGCGTGTTTGTCAACATTTGCAGCGTAACTCCCAAGAGAGCTTCGTTATTGTGATATTCATTGTTGAATCACAATGGCGAACATAATCTTTTGTATATCGGAATTTGCATGGCGGCAAAATGTAAACAAGGCAAGCGGTCTGTTCATGCATAAATTATACATGCAGAAATTATACATGCACTATAATTACGTATTCAGTTCTGTTCAGCCGAAGAAGGCGAGACAAACGTTTAGATAGATAGATAGATGATTTATTTCTTAAAACTAGCAGCCGTTTAGCTGAAATACGTTTAAGATTACAAAATAGTATAATTTAAAGTTAGATAAAAATTTAGTAAATTACATTTTTAATGAGTTATACGTTATAAAACTATTCCTAAAACGTTTGGTATTAAAATTTATATTAAATAAGTGTTGTGTCCTAAGTTCCATAGTTAAATGTTCTAAACGGGGAGGCAGGAGGCTATGGAGCATGTGAGATGTATCTGCAACTGTTTTCTGGAACAACTTCGTTGTTAGATCATTCCTCCTTTCGCTAAGACATTGCAAGTTAGTGCACTGCAGAGCGTTTTCATAGTCATGATGGGGCAGAATTATTTTTAGTACTCGCCTTTGGACTGATTCTAAGTCGTTTGACAAATACGATGCAAGGCCATTGTGAAAGACCGGGCAGGCGTACTCCAATACAGGTCAATACAGGTCGATTTAAGTCCAACACCTGCTCGTTTTAATTGCGTTTTAATGCGTTTACGGCATTTCTTGATTACTTCATTCACGTGGATGTTCCACTTAAGGTTGTCAGCTATATGCAGTCCCAAAACTTTCGCGTTTTGGACAATATCCAGTGTAATGTTATTGATAATGATTGGTTGAAGGTCGTTAGTGTTAGATCCAAAACAAATTCGCATTTCTTTACATTTTAATTCGTTTAACTGGAACTTATCAGACGAAATGCTGTTCGCTAAAATGGCCGTTTGGTTTTGTAAATTACTTGTTTGATCTTTTTCAATTACTTTACTGGCAGTGGTGTCGTCCACGAATTTCCACATTTCATTGTTTGGTAACTTAAAGTCATTGATCATAATCAAGAATAGCCAAGGCCCCAATTTTGTCCCCTGCGGAACACCCGCAGGTACAAGCTCCCACTGTGAAAAACAATCGTATTTCAGCTTAACTCTTTGCGTTTGTAAATTTCTCGTCCAATTTTTATCCAAACTGAACCAAAAATTAATCAATTTGCCGTTGGTCTCTGGTTTTAGTGAATGGTGTTTCTGGCAATCAAGAAAGAACAGTTTAGAACTGATAGAGTTATCAAATATAGAACGACAAATTTGAATGCATGAAAGTGTTGTAATGGTAATGTCTAATAAATTATTTATAAATGTCATACATGTACTTCCGGTGTCTATAGTCTGCTGTCTATACTTGTTATGTTCAATTCTTCAGAAGAGGTCGCTTAATAATGGAGTTCAGATATTTCATCAACCTGATATTCCTGTTTGCTGTGAACGTACTGTTCTTTTTGTCAGGAATATGTTTAAATTCCTTGGTCATACTCAGTTTTTGGAGAACTGCACAACTTCGAAAGAAATTGTGTCATTTCATGATCATGGTTTTGTCCTGTTTCGATTTGCTTCTGGTCTTAACCAATCATTCAATGGTGGCTATTGTCGCGATGTTATGGTTGACTGGAAATGTAGTAGATGGTAGCTGGGCGAATATTTCCTATAAGGTATTAGCTATTTTCCAAGGTTTTTCTGTACTCGCTCTTTTGGTCATGAATTTTGATCGATATTTGGCGATATCTTATCCTATCTATCATCGAACATCGGTAACGAAGGGAAGACTATTAACTCTTCTTGCATTACTAATTTTTGTCGAACTCGTTTTACTGCTGATGTTTCTAAAGAATGTAATTCCCAACCAAGTTGCTATTCTAATTTTTCTGATTATTTGCGCTCCTCCAATGTTGTTCATCAACTATAAACTGTTTACAATCGCCAGGAAAAGTCGTGGAAATAGTAGAATATTACCGGAGATGAAAAAGACGTTTTTTTTAAAAAATATATCGAGTTGCTTGCTAGCAGTCGCTTGTTTTGTGGCGTTGTGCATTCCATTGTTTGTCTACATTGGACTAAAGGTAAAATTGAAAGAGAAAGCATTCACTTTTGATGATGCAGACCTTGTAGCAATATGGGCTAAAACTATAATCTCAATGAATGGGACATTTAACTGCTTAATCTTTTACTGGAAAAACAAGATTTTACGTACCGAGGGAATGAAACTCATTAAAAGCATGAAAATATGTGGAAGAGATACATACATGTGAAAATCATATATACATTAGTTACTGTGACTGTGAACACTACACGTATACGCGCATTTGGTCTTTGCTGGACCTCTAGGAAGAACAGTAATTTGGAACTATCCAGTATAAATAAATTTAGATAAGTTGAGTTTTTTAATGATCAGTTTTAGTCTGTGTTCGGATGAAACGCCCTTATTGCTCGCGCCACCTGTTTTTTCTAGTGTATAATTTAAATATATTTTCAAATGACTGACAAACGTGTTTCGCCCTCCCAGGACTTCTCAAGTTGTTTCCCAAACTGCAAACTAATATCTGCTGAAACAGATGTTTAACTATATATGTTTTATGAAACTAGATTATGTATACTTTGTATATAACTTACAAAATATTACATCTGGTCCGCAACATCGAATTGAAAAGGTAGTGAAGCTAGCCTAGTTTCTGCCCTTCCAGACGCGTGCGTGAAATTTACGGACGAACTGATGCACGCTAGAAGGCCCGCACATTTCGCAAATCCTTACTAATCAATTCTTGGTACCTAATTAGTTGAATACATTAAATGTAAAACTAGGGAGATGCCAAGCATCATGGGGCGAGCCTGAGCAAGAGCAATACTAAGATGCGAGGAAAACATGTGTCAGTTTGTTACTTTACTATGATTCAATGCTCATCCGTTTTTACGGCTTTATATAATAAGATACATTTTCAGAAATTTCGAGAAAGCGCTATACAATTGCAGCAAGTAATATTGATGCTGTAGTTTGATGAAAAATCGGATACGCTCACGCTGCTAGAAGTGTGTCAGAGGTCAGAACTGTAAATGAAATAAAAATGACAATAGCAAGAGAAATATAATACACTTTGCGTCGTATACACTTCTGTGCCTATGGTGTTTGTCACGCGATCTAAAAATACCAGCTGTAAACAAAAGAAATTTTAAATTCAATGCTTAGATAATTATGTTAAACCGAAATAAAGTTAGAAATAGAAACTAAAAGCTTGAATTAACACTGAATCACAATAAAAGCCGAACAGGCAATCTATCTCGTGATATAGTCAATGATAGGCAGGAGGCTTTGACAAAAACTTCTAAATAAAAAGAAAAACCATGAAAAGGGATGAAAAAGCTATAGCCTAGTTTCTGCCCTTCCAGACGCGTGCGTGAAATTTACGGCCGAACTAGAAGGCCCGGCACATTTCACAAATCCTTACTAATCAATTCTCGGTACCTTAGTTGAATACATTAAATGTAAAATTATATACAAAAACACCAAAAGAAATGTATCTTATTGATCGTGTTGCCATGACTACCGTGCTTCCACTGCTTGAAACAAAATTTGCATTTTTTATTCTTTCAAAAATTCTTAAGCAAAATTAATTTCCCAAAATATCTGTGTTTCCTTCCAGTTTTTCTTCCAAACTATTATAGTACTATTATTTAATTTTTCATCGCACATTTGAGATGAACGGAAACACTTAGTATTTACGTCTACTAGTACATTCATATGGCGAAAACGTTTGAGTGCGTCTTGAGGAGGGGATTCCGAATTCCATTTTCCCAGCCAAAATTATGTCTGAAACACAGATACTCGACTCGGTCACTGATTTACCGAATTCCATTTCCAGCAGCAAAATGCTGGTGCAACTGCCATTTTTCCAGTTAAAGAATAAAGAAATCCCAGCTCGTGTAGTCTCCGTTTACCCCTTCACGATCCTATTCTGACAAAGTCTATTCTGGTTTCGAGCAAATCATCCTTTGCATAGCATATTTTGCGACGAAAAAGCTTAGTAATGTTTGGGAACTGTCGTTGTTTAGCTGTGGCGAGAGGTTACTGCAATCTGCATCGTAAATTTCCACATTTGAAAAACAGTAGGCAGCCACCTGCACGTAATTCTTCAACGCATTAACGTGTACACAAAGACATCTTTTGAAAGGCAGTGTTTAATAAAACATTTTACATACTGTTGACACACTGTTGTGCAATTTACCCACAAAAGTATATGTACTTTAGTAATGTTATTTCAAGAATATTATCTGCCGTATATACTTCCTATGTTCACTTCTTCACAAGAAGTCGCTTGACGATGGGGTTCAGATATTTCATCATCGTGATATTCCTATTTGCTGTGAACTAGCCTACTATTCTTTTTCTCAGGAATATTTTTAAAATCCAACGGCCGTTTTTATTGCGATGTTGTGGTTGACTGGAAATGTAGTAGATGCTAGCTGGGTGAATATTTCCAAAAACCTATCAACTATTTTCATTGCTTTTTCTTTACTCGCTCTTTTGGTCATGAAATTTGATCGATATTTAGCGACATCTTAACCTGTATTTCATCGAAATTCGATAACGAAGCGAAAACTTTTTGCATTACTAATTTTTGTCGATTTCGTTTCACTGCTGTTGTTTCTAAACTTTGTAATTCCCTACCAAGATGCTGTTCTAATTTCTCTCGTCATTTTCGCTCCTCCAATGTTGTTCATCAACTACAAACTTTTTACAATCGCCAAGAAAAGTCGTGGAGACAAAAGAATATTACCGAAATGAAAAAGACGCTTTCTTTGAAAATATATTGAGTTGCTTCCTAATCCTGGTAGTCGCTTGTTTTGTGGTGTTCTCCACTCCATCGTTTGTCTACATTGGACTAAGGATAAACTCGAAAAAGAAAATAATTACTTTGGATGATGCAGACCTCGTAGCAATCTGGGCTAAAACCATAGGCTCAATGAATGGTACATTTAACTGCTTGGCCTTTTTCTGGAAAAACAAGATTTTACGTACTGAGAGTATGAAAGTTATTCAAGGTATGAAAATATGTGGAAGAGTCGAATCCTAGGGCGACCATGCATGCTGAAAAAAGCAAAAAAAGCAAAACAAAGAACAGATAAATATACATTTGGCTTCGAAGGGCGAAGAAGGGAAGAGAATAGATTTAAATATAGTGAGATAACAATCAAACATGTCTATAACATCGCCCACTTAACAAACTATTTAGTCACTAACAATTTCAAGGCAGTGATTACAAGCCTAGCCTCTCACTGGGCGACTAGGTTTTAAAATTATAGTCTTGTAAGGCGAGCCTGTCTAGTTTTAATGAAAATTTCAAAGGACCACAGCAAAGAACAGTTCAGAACTGAAAGTTATTAAGGCTACAAAACAAACAATTTCAGCCAGAAGCGAAAACAAACAATTTCATGAGAAAAATTTTTGGAAAGGCTCAAATACAAAGTAGAATGGTTTAAAATATATCACATATTTTTGCTGAATATAACGATATAAATGAGGATAAAACGAATAATTTTAAAAATAAACACTTGTGGTTGAGCCGTACGGAAAAAGTTTTATACATGTTCATTTCAACAGCGAGAAAACGTTGCCTTTCATGGAAGAAAAATAGTGTATTTGTTATCGCTTACCTTTAAAAATGTCAAAAATATATCCTCCTTTAATTTAGCGGCAGTTTTTTTCATTTAAAACTTTGAATCAGGCTCAAAAAAACGATTTTTGTTTTAAATTCGGCAGCTTGCGAAGAAGCCATTTTGAAAAAAAAAAGTGATAGTCACTGACCAGTGACTATCACTTTTTAGAGGCTCAATTTGGACCAATCAGCATGCAGGAAAATCGATAGTCACCTGGAAATTTCTACTAAAGATGCTTAATATACATAGATGGCAGCTGCCTTATAGGTGATCACTAAAATACTCTTTGGTTAAGGTGGCTCCCTACAGCCTTACTCTTTGGTTAAGAAGAAATATTTTCGATCGAGATCCGAACTTTTCGACAATTATTATTTGTAGAAAAACACAGAGAGTCTGACTTGTATTAAAACAATAACTGAAAAGTTTGAAATTATTAAAAGAAAACTATGACTACCGTTGCTATGGCAACAATGACGTTTCAATATGGCGGATATTTTGGCTTTAAAGTATTAAATTTTAAAACGGAAATATTCCGTTTTTTAAACAAAATGTAGGGAGCGCCCTTAAAATGAAAGTTTTAAACACCGCAGAATTTTTCCGAGTACTCTGGTTTTAATGAATGGTTCTTACTGGAACTAAAAAAATAACAGTTTAGAACTTATCAAGTATAAAACGACAAATTCGTAGCTATTGAGTATTGTGTTTAATAGAACATTTTCGTGATGTAAAGTGTTCTAATGAGTAATGGTAATGAATTATTTATAAATGTCATATATGTACTTCAGGAATGTCATTCCAAGAATACCATCTGCCGTCTATACTTGCTATGTTTAGTTCTTCAGAAGATGTCGCTTAAGAGGGTCGTGAAAGGGTACAATGAGAACTGGAAATAGCCTAATTTTGGACTGGGAAAATGGGATTCTCTGCACTGTGACTGGGATTTAACCACTGGGAATAGGATAAACAATTTTAGAAATGGGAATGGGATTTCTCTCCTTAGTTTGTCTCCAACTCTAGTATCTGACACATCAGCTTAAATTATCCCTTTTTTGACCTGAGCAGACAAATATAATTTATTTTTTCGCCTCAGTAGCGTAATTAAGTTCTATCTACCAAAGTCAGTGGTTAACCACTCAGTGGGATTTGAGCCAAATGAATGGTACATTTAACTGCTTGATTTCTCCTTGAAAAACAAGATTTTACGTACTGAGGGTATGAAAGTTATTAAAGGCATGGAAATATGTCAAAGACTAGGGTGACCATGCTGAAAAAAAAATAATAACCAAAAAAAAGGAAAACAAAGAACAGAGAAAAATATATTTGGTTTCGAAGGGTGAAGAAGGGAAGAGAATAAATTTATATATAGTGAGATAACAATCAAACATGTCTATAACATCACCCTGATGACTTGAGAAACTATTATAGATGCTTAATATGCATAGATGGCAGCTGCTCAATACGTGATCACTAAAATACTCTTTGGTTAAGGTAGCTCCCTGCAGCTTTACTCTTTGATTAAGGTGGCTCCCTACAGCTTTACTCTTTGGTTAAGGTGGCTCCATACAGCTTTTAAAAAGAATGAATATCTCCGTTTCAGATCCGAATTTTTCGACAATTATTATTTGTTGAAAAACGCAGAGAGTCCGACTTGAATTAAAACAATACCTGAAAAGATAGAAATTTTTCAAACGGCATCTATTACTGCCGTTGCTATGTCAACAATGACGTTTCAATATGGCGGATATTTGAAGAAGGGAAGAGAATAGATTTATGTATAGTGAGATAACAGTCAAACATATCTATAACATCGCCCTGATGAACTTGAGAAACTATAGCAGCTGCCTAATACGTGATCACTAAAATACTTAAGGTGGCTCCCTGCAGCTTTACTCTTTGGTTAAGGTGGCTCCATACAGCTTTACTCTTTGGTTAAGTTGGCTCCATACAGCTTTTTAAAAAGAGGATATCTCTGATTCAGATCCGAATTTTTCGACAATTATTATTTGTTAAGAAACGCAGAGAGCCTGACTTATATTAATGATTGAAATTATTCAAACGACATCCATTACTGCCGTTGCTATGTCAATAATGACGTTTCAATATGTCGGATATTTGGTTTTAAATTATAGTAATATTAAATCGTGTACTCTCTGAAAGAACAGTTCAGATCTGATAGAGTTATCAAGTATAAAACGGCAACTTTGTAGCTATAGTGTTTAATATAACATTTTCGTGAAAGTGTTCTAATCGTAATAAATTATTTATAAATATTTTTAAGTGTACTTCAGGAATGTCATTCCAACAACATTGTCTGCTGACTATACTTGTTATGTTCAACTCTTCAGAAGAGATCGCTTAATGATGGAGTTCAGATATTTCATCAACCTGATATTCCTGTTTGCTGTGAACGTACTGTTCTTTTTCTCAGGAATGTGTTTAAATTCCTTGGTCATACTCAGTTTCTGGAGATGTGCGCAACTTCGAAAGAAATTGTGTCATTTCATGATCATGGTTTTGTCCTGTTGCGACTTGCTTCTGGTCTTAACTAATCATCCAATGGCGGCTGTTATCGCGATGTTATGGTTGACTGGGAATGTAAATGCTAGGTGTGTGGTTATTTCCGATACGCTATCAACTATTTTCCTTGGTTTTTCTTTACTCACTCTTTTGGTCATGAATTTTGATCGATATTTGGCGACATCTTATCCTATCTTTCATCGAACATCGGTAACGAAGGGAAGACTGTTAACTCTTCTTGCAGTACTTATTATTGTCGAACTCGTTTTACTGTTGATGTTTCTAAAGAATGTAATTCCCAACCAAGTTGCTATTCTAATTTTTCTGATTATTTGCGCTCCTCCAATGTTGTTCATCAACTACAAACTGTTTACAGTCGCCAAGAAAAGTCGTAGACACAACGAAATATCACCCGAGATGAAAAAGACGTTTCCTTTGAAAAATATATCGAGTTGCTTGCTAGCAGTCGCTTGTTTTGTGGTGTTATGCATTCCATCGTTTGTCTACATTGGACTAAAGATAAACTCGAAAGAGAAAACATCTACTTTTGATTACGATGCAGGCCTTGTTGGAATGTGGGTTATAACCATAGGCTCGATGAATGGTACGTTTAACTGCTTGATCTTTTTCTGGAAAAACAAGATTTTACGTACCGAGGGAATGAAAGTTATTAAAGGCATGAAAATATGTGGAAGAGTCCGGTCCTAGACTGACAATTAAGTCTTCGTGCAACTTTTGACTTTCAAAGGAAATTCTATGTATTGCATCTTGACTTTAGAATTTGTGATATTTTCCATATCATATATACATTGGTGACTGTGACTGTGAACACTACACGTATACACGCATTTGGTCTTTGCTGGACCTCTAGGAAGAACAGTAATTTGGAACTCATAGAACTATCCAGTATAAATGAATTTAGATAAGTTGAGTTTTTTAATGACCAGTTTTAGTCTGTGTTCGGATGAAACGCGCTTATTGCTTGGGCCACCTGTTTTCTCTAGTGTATAATTTAAATATATTTGAAATTGATTGACAAACTTTCATTTATCAGTCTCACTGCCCTGTCAGAATCTCTCAAGTTGTTTTCCCAAACTGCAAACTAATAACTGCCGAAACAGATGTTTAACTATATATATATGTTTTATGAAACTCGATTATGTATACTTTGTATATAACTTACAAAATATTACATCTGTACCACAACATGGAATTGAAAATGTAATAAAGGGACGAGGCGTCGAAAAATAAACTCCTAAGGAAAAAGAAAAGCAATGAAAAGGGATGAAAAAGCTAGCCTAATTTCTTGCCTTCGAGACGCGAGCATGAAATTTACGGGCGAACTGATGCGCGCTAGAATGCCAGCACATTTCGCAAATCCTTACTAATCAATTCTTGGTACCTTAGTTGAAATACATTAAATGTAAAATTATATACAAAAACACCTCGCCCGAAATCAATACATCACTCATGATTCTTACAAATAATAATTATGTAAAAGTTGATTTATGTAAATGTACATAGCTTTTTCATAGCCAAGTTCACTTCCGCAATGCGTGGCTATGCTGCGCTGGAGTGAGAAGCCTGGAAAGTGGCTGTATAAAGCGAGAAGGCCTGGCACAAGTCACAAATTTGCCCTTCTAGGAACCATGTTTGCACTTCTATGAGTAAGACATAAACGGATCAAATACACTTAAATTATAATTTACCATACAATATAAATGAATCTGGTTTCATTGATATAATTTTCCGAATGCCATGTTGGAATATCCTGGAATCATGTGTTGATTGTTTTAGTGATCTCTATTTAATTAGATACGTTATAATTCGTATTTGAAATAATTATGGAGTGTGTATAAAAGACCAACACAATAATCATTGCAATATGCAAAAATCACTCGAAGAACAATTACTTTCCTCACGATTGACTCGCTTTAAGTTAGAAAATTTATCTCCTTAAGTGTACCTTTATTTTGCTGACACAGAAGACAGTTCTATTGTGGCTATATGTGAAACACAAATGAATGATTGAACAGTTGAATACTTTGATATGCATATTATAATTCTTCCAGTCTTAGCTACATGTTATGATTCAACTGCAATGTTATCCCGACGCAGAACGCGTCATTTGGATGCGCAGTCGAAACTCCGAACCGGCTTATTGTTTACAATTTGGGTGACTTTCCATACTGCTATCCCGAAATAACGTCACAAGAATTAGGGTTAGGATTAACGGTTAAGATTTGGTTAGTGTTAGGATGAGGGTTAGGATTTGGGTAATGAGTTGGGTAAGGAGTGTGGAACAGGTTAGGATTAGGATTAAGATTAGAGTCAGGTTTAAGGTCAGGTTTAGTATTAGTATTAGTATTAGTATTAGTATTAGTATTAGTACTAGGGTACCTGCAAGGTAGGGAATGCTGCGGCGACTGTTATTATTCTTTAGCTTCTTGAAACAAACATGCAAACAAATATGCAACACAAATTATATTCAGTAGACGGTAATTATTGGCATTGACCCAGTGGCTTGCGCGCTGTCAGTAGATGCATACCCTAGCATAGTTTGCAGGATGAGACAAGCTAAATATATCACGAAACATGAAAGACATCAAATATTGTAACATCTATTTCAAAATATCAATATTTTCCATGTATTGTTCTACCACATGGAATTCCCACATGAAACCCATGTTTACTGCGATGAGTAATTGGACACTGCCACGCAAGGAAATTTGCATATTTTTGTAGTGTATAAAAGCGTTAAAAATATATACATGTGCGCAAAATAATTTTGCATTTGGAAATGCGAGTCACCTATATGTAAAGCACAACTCATTTCAACTCATTGCCATTCGAATATTTGTCTTAGTGCGCGCACAACTGAAACCCTGTCTGTTCTGACAATAATATGTGAAGGCCCGCGGCTAGACAAAAATGTTAAGTCCATTGTAAAATAGGAATAAAAACATATTTATATGCCTACAGTAGCCTATTTAATAGGTTATTCAGTCAGGCAATTTAGACGATCAATTGCATATCTGTGACTTTGTGTCAAGTTCACACGGAGTCACAATCGTCAAGCGGCATACACGAAACATCACTTGATGCAAAATATGGAAATCAGCAAGAGAAAGCAAACGCGAATGGATAGAAAAACCTTTTAAAGACATCTCTATGTAAGACTTCCATGCTTTACAGCACTAACAGCTCAAGCAAAGTCGATAGCACATTAGCAGAATATATAGTTTATATATAAACAGACACTGAATCTAGCTGCGATCGATTGTGTGCTTTCAGCGTTTCATAGATATATAAATTGAGATTGCCAACTTTCCAAAAAGGAGTAAACAAATGTAAACGTAACATATAAACAAAAGACAAAATATCCTACCTTGAATGGTCAAAATAGACTTTAAAAACCTTTAGAAATTCGATAACAATTCGAAGACTCCGCCCGTCAAAATCGAAAAGCACAGGAACTGAGCGAGTTTAAAATTTGTGTTCTGCGCATAGCAAGCGCGCACGACCACAATTCCATGCGCTAAATAAAATTTACTTCAAAACCCCCTCTCTGCACATATTAGGCTGCTGCTACGCTCGCTCGCTTCAGGCTCGCTCGCTCCGCAGCAAATATTAGGCTGCTGCTACGCTCGCTCGCTTCAGGCTCGCTCGCTCCGCAGCAATTAGTATTAGTATTAGTATTAGTATTAGTATTAGTATTAGTATTAGTATTAGTATTAGTATTAGTATTAGTATTAGTATTAGTATTAGTATTAGTATTAGTATTAGTATTAGTATTAGTATTAGGCTTGTGGTTACTATAGGGTTAGTATTAGGTTAGGTATAGGATTGTATTGATGAAACGGGGTTGTCTTGGTATATAAGGTACTGACACCGGAGAGGGATGTGACAGTCTGACAGACGGCATGTATGTATATATAGTGCATGAGATAGCAGTTGAACATGTATATAATCTGGTTTCATTGATATAATTTTCCGAATGCCATGTTGGAATAGCCTGGAATCATGTGTTGATTGTTTTAGTGATCTCTATTTAATTAGATACGTTATAATTCGTATTTGAAATAATTATGGAGTGTGTATAAAAGACCAACACAATAATTGGCTAGTTTGATTTAGAACGTTATAATTTACAGCAAGCAACAATTGTTTACAATTTGGGTGACTTTCCTTACTGCTATCCCGAAATGACGGCACACTGAGAATTAAGGTTAGGATTAAGGGTTAAGGTTAGTGTTAGGATTAGGATTTGAGTAAGAAGTTGGGTAAGGAGTATGGAACTCTAGGACTAATCGCCCTAATTGTCGAAGTGAATGAGCTTACGCTGTTAACTTGCTTTTATGTTATAAATACATTTCACATATAGAAATTGACCCAAACAATAAAATCTAAATCGTAAATTTCCACATTTGAAAAACAGTAGGTAGCCACCTTAACGTAATTCGTCAACGCATCAGCGTGTATACAAAGACATCTTTTGAAAGGCAGTGTTTAATAAAACATTTTAGTAATTTAGTGGAAGTGATATCTCATGTTAATGAGCTATTTATATCATATATGTACTTCATGAATTTCATTTCAACTATATCACCTGCCGTCTATACTTGTTATTATGTTCAATTCTTCAGAAGAAGTCGCTTGACGATGGCTTTTAATTATTTCATTAACGTGATATTCCTATTTGCCGTGAATGTATTCTTCTTTTTCTCAGGGATATGTTTAAATTCCTTGGTCATACTCAGTTTCTGGAGATCTGCGCAACTTCGAAAGAAATTGTGTTATTTCATGATCATGGTTTTGTCCTGTTTCGATTTGCTTGCGGTCTTAACTAATCATCCAGTGGCGGCTTATATCGCGATGTTATGGTTGACTGGAAATCTAAATGCTAACTCGGTGGTTATTTCCGATACGCTATCAACTACTTTCCTTGGTTTTTCTTTGCTCGCTCTTTTGGTCATGAATATTGATCGATATTTGGCGACATATTATCCTGTATTTCATCGAAATTCGGTAACGAAGGGAAGACTTTTAACTCTTCTTGCATTATTTATTATTGTCGAACTCGTTTTACTGCTGATGATTGTAAACTTCGTATTTAACTTCGAAGTTGCTGTTCTAATTTTTTTCATTATTTTCGCTCCTCCAATGTTGTTCATCAACTACAAACTGTTTACAATCGCCAAGAAAAGTCGTAGACACAACGGAATATCACCCGAGATGAAAAAGACGTTTTCTTTGAAAAATATATCGAGTTGCTTGCTAGCAGTCGCTTGTTTTGTGGTGTTATGCATTCCATCATTTGTCTACATTGGACAAAGTATGAACTCGACTACTTTTGATGATACAAACTTGGTAGGTACCTGGGCTAAAACCATAGGCTCAATGAATGGTACATTTAACTGCTTGATCTTTTTCTGGAAAAACAAAATTTTACGTACTGAGGGTATGAAAGTTATTAAAGGCATGAAATTATGTGGAAGAGTCCGATCCTAGACTGACAATTAAGTCTTAAACTTTTGACATTCAAAGGAAATTCTATGTATGCATCTTGACTTTAGAATTGTGATGCTTTTGTTGTAAAACGTTCTTATACCTATAGCACTGGTGGTATCATATGTGATACCAAGTTGAATTAACAGAAGAAAGAATTCAAGAGCAAAAAAATAAAATATGTTTTTCTTTGAAGTATGGATGAACAAGGAAAGAAAATAGATTTTTATGGAGAGAGACAACAGTCAAACAAAATCATGTTTATAACATCGCCATGATGGATTTTAGAAACTATAGACGCTTAATGCAGACGGCAGCTGCCTAATACGAGATCACTAGATCTGGTTTCTTCCTGTAATAACACTGCGCCAAATTGGATCTCCAAGTAAAATAAGGTTATGTCGAGCGTTGCTGTAGAATGCAACTATCTGAGAAATAAAGTTACTTTAGCTTAGGTTTTTTCTGTAGTAATTGCACTGGAGCAATAAATGACCGTCCTAACTGAACCTCCAGCGAGAATGGTTTGGAACTGATAGAGCAATCCAGTATAAGTAAAGTTAGTTTGCCTTATGTTTCCTCTTGTAGTAACACAGGATCAATTAAGGGTGGTGACCCTTCTAGATATCTAGGAATAACAGTTTAGAACTGATAGAATTATCCTGTATAGATAACGTTAGCTGCAAAGTGCAAACTATAATAACTGCCGAAGCAGGTGTTTAACTATATAAATAATATATATATGTTTTATGAGTAGATATATATGTACTTTGTTTAACTTAAAAATATGACAGCTTAATATTCTGCGGCCTCATAAAAATTGCATCATGACATTGTACGTTTTATAATACATTAATATGTCCATGCATTTCTCATTTTATTGGCTTTTCAGTTACCTTCAGGGGCCGGTTGTACGAAGCCCGTTTAGCCTATCCGGTGATAAGTCTATACATTAATCGAACAACCAAACTAAAATATTTCAACTTGAATAGAACAATGATGTTTGCCACTACATATTAAGTGCATGAGATTTAAGCTCAGTCATTCACAAAATGTGTGAAAGTGTTATTTAATTTTGGTTTATCCACCGTTTAAGCTAAATGGCCTAATTTAAGAAAAGTCGTAGACACAACGGAATATCACCCGAGTTGAAAAAGACGTTTTCTTTGAAAAATATACCGAGTTGCTTGCCAGCAGTCGCTTGTTTTGTGATGTTATGCATTCCATCGTTTGTCTTCATTGGACTAAAGATAAACTCGAAAGACAAAACATTTACTAGTTTTGATGATATAAACCTTGTTGGAATCTGGGCTCAAACCATAGGCTCGATGAATAGTACGTTTAACTGCTTGATCTTTTTCTGGAAAAACAAGATTTTACGTACTGAGGGTATGAAAGTTATTAAAGGCATGAAAATATGTGGAAGAGTCCGACCCTAGACTGACAATTAAGTCTTAAACTTTTTTACTTTGAAAGGAAATTTTATCTATGCATCTTGACTTTAGAATTGTGATATTTTCCATATCATATATACATTGGTTACTGTGGCTGTGAACACTACACGTATACACGCATTTGGTCTTTGCTGGACTTCTAGGAAGAACAGTAATTTGGAACTCATAGAACTATCCAGTATAAATATATTTAGATAAGTTGAGTTTTTTAATGACCAGTTTTAGTCTGTGTTCGGATGAAACGCGCTTATTGCTTGGGCCACCTGTTCTCTCTAGTGTATAATTTAAATATATTTTGAAATTGATTGACAAACTTTCATTTATCGGTCTCACTGCCCTGTCAGAATCTCTCAAGTTTTTTTCCCAAACTGCAAACTAATAACTGCCGAAACAGATGTTTATAACTATATATGTTTTATGAAAAAACTATATTTACAGTATACTTTGTATACAACTCACAAAATATTATATCTGTACCCCATCGTGGAATTGAAAAGGTAATAAAGGCAGGAGGCGTTTATAAAAAACTCCTCAGGAAAAAGAAAAACAATGAAAAGGGATGAAAAAAGCTATAGCTTAGTTTCTGCCCTTCCAGAGCGAGCGTGAAATTTACGGCGAACTGATTCGCGTTATAAGGCCCAGCACATTTCGCGAATCCTTACTAATCAATTATCGGTACCTTAGTTGAAATGGATTAAATGTAAAATTATAGACAATAACACATCGCCCGAAATCAATACATCACTCATGTAAATTGATGATGATTTATGTAAATGCATGTACATAGCTTTTTCATAGCCTAGTTCCTGACCTTTTACTTCCGCAATGCTTGGTGGGCTGGAGTGAGAAGCCTGGGGAGTAGCTGAAAGCGAGAAGGCCTGGCACAAGTTGCAAATTTCCCCTCCTAGGGACCATTATTGCCTTTCTATGAGTATATAAGACATAAACAGATCAAATACACTTAAATTATAACTTACCATACAATATAAAAGAATCTGCTTTCATTGATATAATTTTCCGATGCCATGTTGGAATATCCTGGAATCATGCGTTGACTGTTTTAGTGATCTCTATTTAATTAGATACGTTATAATTCGTATTTGAAATAATTATGGAGTATGTATAAAAGACCAACACAAAATTGGGTAGTTTGATTTAGAACGTTATAATTTACAGCAAGCAACAATTGTTTATAATGTGGGTGACTTTCCTTACTGCTGTCCCGAAATGACGGCACACTGAGAATCAAGGTTAGGATTAAGGGTTAAGGTTAGGGTTAGGATTAGGGTGAGGATTTGAGTAAGAAGTTTGGTAAGGAGTATAAAACTCTATGACCAATCGCCCATATTGTGGTTATCGAAGCGAATCAGCTTATATTTATGCGGATGATACTACGATGAGTGCCTCTGCTTCGGTCCTAACACCGTTGGAGGTAGGGAAAAGGTTGCAAGAAGATACTAACAAAGTCGTTGAATGGTCGGACAAAAATCGGATGGTTCTCAATGCGATGAAAACTAAATCCATGCTAGTGACAGGAAAGAGACTAGAAAAGAAGTTAACGGCTATCGAACTTAATGTTAATGTAAAAGAAAAAGAAGTTGAACAAGTTACTTCCCACAAACTGTTGGGTATAAAACTGGATAAACAGTTAAATTTTAATGAACACATTGACGATCTGTGTAAGAAACTGTCACAGCGTATAGGGGTTCTAAACAAGATTAAACGAAATCTACCAACAAATGAACGTAAGTTGTTTTACAACTCAATGATCAAGCCTGTAATGTTATATGGATCGTGTGTATGGAGTTCGACGTCATGCGACAATATAAACCGTGTTTATAAACTGCAAAAACGAGCTGCGCGTGTTATCCTTGATGCTGGCAGAGATGAAAGAACAGTTGACCTTTTTAAACAACTTAACTGGTTACCGCTTAATCAGGAAATAATTATGCAAAAGTGTTGTATATTATACAAATGCAATACAGATGACTCCCCAAATTACATGAGACAGTTTTTAGTTAAAAACTCAGCTTTACACGGTAGACAAACTAGGCATGGTCATTGTAACCTAGTGTGCCCACGCTATAGCAGGGAAACGGAAGGTGGGAGAACCTTCCACATTAGTGGCATAAAGTTGTGGAACAGTATCCCGGTCGAGATACGCAAAAAGGAAACAATTGTTGCCTTTAAAACTGGCTTAAGGAAATACTTATTAGATTCCTTGTAATCTAAGGAAATAGTTTAGTTAGTTTCATGATATTGTCTATAAGTATATAAACAGTTTAAATTGCATGCTTATTTTATATATTTATGTATTTACCATGTATGTTTTTACCTTTTTAGATTGTAAATTTTTAGAGAGGGCCACAGGTTTGTCAGTGTAAACTGTTGCGTGTTACCCTCGTTAAATAAAGTGGTTACTTACTTACTTACTTACTTACTTACTTACTTACTTACTTACACTGGAAATTGACCCAAACAATTAGAATCTAAATCGTAAATTTCCACATTTGAAAAACAGTAGGTAGCCACCTTAACGTAATTCTTCAACGCATCAACGTGTACACAAAGACATCTTTTGAAAGACAGTGTTTATTAAAACATTTTAGTAATTTAGTGAAAGTGATCTCATGTTAATGAGCTATTTATGTCATATGTACTTCAACAATTATAAAATTATATACAAAAACACATCGCCCGAAATCAATACATCACTCATGTAAATTGATGATGATTTATGTAAATGCTGTACATAGCTTTTTCATAGTCTAGTTCCTGGCCTTTGACTTCCGCAATGCTTGGTGGGCTGGACTGAGAAGCCTGGGGAGTAGCTGAAAGCGAGAAAGCCTGGCACAAGTGGCAAATTTGCCCTCCTAGGGACCATTATTGCCTTTCTACGAGTAAGACATAAACAGAAAGACATAAACAGATCCAATATACTTAAATTATAATTTACCATACAATATATATGAATCTGGTTTCATTGATATAATTTTCCGAATGCCATGTTGGAATATCCTGGAATCATGAGTTGAATGTTTTAGTGCTCTCTATTTAATTAGATACGTTATAATTCGTATTTGAAATAATTATGGAGTGTGTATAAAAGACCAACACAATAATTGGCTAGTTTGATTTAGAACGTTATAATTTACCGCAAGCAACAATTGTTTATAATGTGGGTGACTTCCCTTACTGCTGTCCCGAAATGACGGCACACTGAGAATTAAGGTTAGGATTAAGGGTTAAGGTTAGTGTTAGGATTAAGGGTTAAGGTTAGTGTTAGGATTAGGATTTGAGTAAGAAGTTGGGTAAGGAGTATGGAACTCTAGGACTAATCGCCCATATTGTGGTTATCGAAGTGAATGAGCTTACGCTGTTAACTTGCTTTTATGTTATAAATACATTTCACATATAGAAATTGACCCAAACAATAAAATCTAAATCGTAAATTTCCACATTTGAAAAACAGTAGGTAGCCACCTTAACGTAATTCTTCAACGCATCAACGTGTATACAAAGACATCTTTTGAAAGGCAGTGTTTAATAAAACATTTTAGTAATCTAGTGGAAGTGATATCTCATGTTAATGAGCTATTTATATCATATATGTACTTCATGAATTTCATTTCAACTATATCACCTGCCGTCTATACTTGTTATTATGTTCAATTCTTCAGAAGAAGTCGCTTGACGATGGCTTTTAATTATTTCATAAACGTGATTTTCCTATTTGCCGTGAATGTATTCTTCTTTCTCTCAGGGATATGTTTAAATTCCTTGGTCATACTCAGTTTCTGGAGATCTGCGCAACTTCGAAAGAAATTGTGTTATTTCATGATCATGGTTTTGTCCTGTTTCGATTTGCTTGCGGTCTTAACTAATCATCCAGTGGCGGCTTATATCGCGATGTTATGGTTGACTGGAAATCTAAATGCTAGCTCGGTGGTTATTTCCGATACGCTATCAACTACTTTCCTTGGTTTTTCTTTGCTCGCTCTTTTGGTCATGAATTTTGATCGATATTTGGCGACATATTATCCTATCTATCATCGAACATCGGTAACGAAGGGAAGACTTTTAACTCTTCTTGCAATATTTATTATTGTCGAACTCGTTTTACTGCTGATGATTGTAAACTTCGTAATTTTCTTCGAAGTTGGTGTTCTAATTTTTTTCATTATTTTCGCTCCTCCAATGTTGTTCATCAACTACAAACTGTTTAAAATCGCCAGGAAAAATCGTAGACACAACGAAATATCACCCGAGATGAAAAAGACGTTTTCTTTGAAAAATATATCGAGTTGCTTGCTAGCAGTCGCTTGTTTTGTGGTGTTATGCATTCCATCATTTGTCTACATTGGACAAAGTATGAACTCGACAACTTTTGATGATACAAACTTGGTAGGTACCTGGGCTAAAACCATAGGCTCAATGAATGGTACATTTAACTGCTTGATCTTTTTCTGGAAAAACAAAATTTTACGTACTGAGGGTATGAAAGTTATTAAAGGCATGAAATTATGTGAAAGAGTACGATCCTAGACTGACAATTAAGTCTTAAACTTTTGACATTCAAAGGAAATTCTATGTATGCATCTTGACTTTAGAATTGTGATGCGTTTGTTGTAAAACGTTCTTATACCTATAGCACTGGTGGTATCATATGTGATACCAAGTTGAATTAACAGAAGAAAGAATTCAAGAGCAAAAAAATAAAATATGTTTTTCTTTGAAGTATGGATGAACAAGGAAAGAAAATAGATTTTTATGGAGAGAGTTTGACAACAGTCAAACAAAATCATGTTTATAACATCGCCATGATGGATTTTAGAAACTATAGACGCTTAATGCAGACGGCAGCTGCCTAATACGAGAACACTAGATCTGGTTTCTTCCTGTAATAACACTGCGCCAAATTGGATCTCCAAGTAAAATAAGGTTATGTCGAGCGTTGCTGTAGAATGCAACTATCTGAGAAATAAAGTTACTTTAGCTTAGGTTTTTTCTGTAGCAATTGCACTGGAGCAATAAATGACCGTCCTAACTGAACCTCCAGCGAGAATGGTTTGGAACTGATAGAGCAATCCAGTATAAGTAAAGTTAGTTTGCCTTATGTTTCCTCTTGTAGTAACACATAGTCTAGGACCTGTATATGAGTTTGTATGCATTTCATTTAGGACAGATAATCTCAACTGTTTTAGGGCAAGTTGACCATGACGGTCAACATGGTAACGCTGCCGAACCCCAATCCGGGACGAACGTCGAAGCGGACCACACCCAAAAGCGACACTTTCGCCATGGTGCTATCTACCAAACCATAAAAGCTTTGGCTATTCTGAGGTGCTTATATGGTTCAGAGATAGTGCTTTTAGGGGGGTCATTGGTAAGTGTGAAATGCCTAGCACTGATATTTCACAAGAAAATGACTATACAATACTCATGGTCAAACGTCAATTTGTGGCTTACAACTTCAGATAAACAGCAGTGGACCTACATTACCTTTTTTCCTAAATCTTTTTGATAGAAACATAATTGGTACTTATTTAAGTATATTACCACTGTTTTGGTGTAAAATAGTAAATATTTTGTGACCGAAATAATAATTTGAAATGTACCTACCTCCTGCAAATGGACGTATTTGGCCAAATTCGCCACTTTACTCCGCTGTTTATCACCGATACTCGTTGAAATCCTTCCAAATATGTAAGACAGTTCAGACATAATGGTATCAAGCACATTTTAAACAAGTTTTAACTAGGTTTCAAGTAGATCCTAGCTGTTTAACCATCGACAAGGTAAAGCCTCAACTTTGTCCAAATTCGGCGCCATTGTGTCATCCCGTGTCGGTTGTCAACAATTCGGCCTCGTTATTCTTTCATCCAAGCCATTTCGATTACACTAGTAACAAATTTAACCCTTTATTATGGGTATGAAGATAAAAATATGAATAAAAGATACGAAATGCAGCATTTTACCTCCCTGTAAAATGTTGCTTACGAGTCTTTCAAAACATTCCGTACAAATCTCACGTGGGCAAAGTGACAGGACGTGACAGGGGGGGTGATGTTTTCACGAAGATAGAAGAAGGCTGCGTGTGACAACAGGAACCCAAGCTGACTTAATTAACTTTAGTTGAATATAGACTAAAAACTGAACTATTAGTGAAAGCTAACTCTAAAATACCCTAAACTATACTGTTATTTACTGAATACTACTTTTTTAAACTAATAAAATATTTTTTTCTACATTTCTGTCCTCAGTTTTGTAAAAGTATAAACAGGAAAAAGTTCAACACTACTAACCAATAATATAAATGTTTGATAATATATACCTGTAGTTATTTTCATTAATATAATATTATTCTAAAAATAACAAGTCAGAGTTGCAGTTTATACTTGACGTTAAATATGAACTTTATATAATATATTTGGACAAAAAATGCAGAAAAAAGATGTTATTAGTTTAAAAAAGTAGTATTCAGTAAATAACAGTATAGTTTAGGGTATTTTAGAGTTAGCTTTCACTAATAGTTCAGTTTTTAGTCTATATTCAACTAAAGTTAATTAAGTCAGCTTGGGTTCCTGTTGTCACACGCAGCCTTCTTCTATCTTCGTGAAAAACATCACCCCCCCTGTCACGTCCTGTCACTTTGCCCACGTGAGATTTGTACGGAATGTTTTGAAAGACTCGTAAGCAACATTTTACAGGGAGGTAAAATGCTGCATTTCGTATCTTTTATTCATATTTTTATCTTCATACCCATAATAAAGGGTTAAATGTGTTACTAGTGTAATCGAAATGGCTTGGATGAAAGAATAACGAGGCCGAATTGTTGACAACCGACACGGGATGACGCAATGGCGCCGAATTTGGACAAAGTTGAGGCTTTACCTTGTCGATGGTTAAACAGCTAGGATCTACTTGAAACCTAGTTAAAACTTGTTTAAAATGTGCTTGATACCATTATGTCTGAACTGACTTACATATTTGGAAGGATTTCAACGAGTATCGGTGATAAACAGCGGAGTAAAGTGGCGAATTTGGCCAAATACGTCCATTTGCAGGAGGTAGGTACATTTCAAATTATTATTTCGGTCACAAAATATTTACTATTTTACACCAAAACAGTGGTAATATACTTAAATAAGTACCAATTATGTTTCTATCAAAAAGATTTAGGAAAAAAGGTAATGTAGGTCCACTGCTGTTTACCTGAAGTTGTAAGTCACAAATTGACGTTTGACCATGAGTATTGTATAGTCATTTTCTTGTGAAATATCAGTGCTAGGCATTTCACACTTACCAATGACCCCCCTAAAAGCACTATCTCTGAACCATATAAGCACCTCAGAATAGCCAAAGCTTTTATGGTTTGGTAGATAGCACCATGGCGAAAGCGTCGTTTTTGGGTGTGGTCCGTTTCGGACGTTTCGTCCCGGATTGGGGTTCGGGCAGCGTTACCATGTTGACCGTCATGGTCAACTTGCCCTAAAACAGTTGAGATTATCTGTCCTAAATGAAATGCATACAAACTCATATACAGGTCCTGGACTAACAGGATCAATTAAGGGTGACCCTTCTAGATATCTAGGAATAACAGTTTAGAACTGATAGAACTATCCTGTATAGATAACGTTAGCTGCAAAGTGCAAACTATAATAACTGCCGAAGCAGGTGGTTAACTATATAAATAATATATATATGTTTTATGAGAACTAGATATATATGTACTTTGTTTGACTTAAAAATATGACAGCTTTATACTCTGCGGCCTCATAAAAATTGCATCATGACATTGTACGTTTTATAATACATTAATTAATATGTCCATGCATTTCTCAAGGGGCCGGTTGTACGAAGCCCGTTTAGCCTATCCGGTGATAAGTCTATACATTAATCGAACAACCAAACTAAAATATTTCAACTTGAATAGAACAATGATGTTTGCCACTACATATTAAGTGCATGCGATTTAAGCTCAGTCATTCACAAAATGTGTGAAAGTGTTATTTAATTTTGGTTTATCCACCGTTTAAGGTGGCTCGATACAGTTTTGTATTATTTCGTATAAAATGAAAAATTAAGGATATAGAAAATAAATTTCGGGCAATTATTAACTGTAGGATGAAAAATGTATCTGAAATACATAAAACCATACTTGAAGGGTTCTAAAAAATTTTAAAAAGTATCATAACTACCGTTGCTATGGCAACCGTGACGTTTCAAAATGGCCGATATTATGACTTTAAAGTAATTTAACTCGCGAAAAATTGCGGTGACCCCCATTTTTTATTTGATAAAACGTTTCCACTTGCAAAGGAAGTGTTGCAAATTTAAAAATTCTGTAATGAAGAACATTTTTAATTGCAAAAAAACACATTTTATTAAATTAAAAATTTTCCTCATTACAGAATTTTTTTTAAATTTGCGAAACACTTCCTTTTTGTAAGTGGAAACGTTTTATCAAATAAAAAATGGGGGTCACCGCAATTGTTCGCGAGTTAAATTACTTTAAAGTCATAATATCGGCCATTTTGAAACGTCACGGTTGCCATAGCAACGGTAGTTATGATACTTTAAAAATTTTTTAGAACCCTTCAAGTATGGTTTTATGTATTTCAGATACATTTTTCCTCCTACAGTTAATAATTGCCCAAAATTTATTTTCTATATCCTTAATTTTTCATTTTATACGAAATAATACAAAACTGTAGCGAGCCACCTTAAGCTAAATGGCCATCGTATATACTCCCCAACCCCACCCCACCCCTAAATACTATATGACTATATGAAGTATTATGCTGGTCTGTATATTTCATTCTTAGACGAGACTATTTATCATTATTTAATGTTGCATCTTCGCCCGTATGCGAATTAGTTATTTGGATTATATTCTAAAATTTAAAACAAAATCAAAATAAATAAACATTGGTTGCCATCCAATATGCCGTCAAAGACGCGTGATCTAGCTTCCATACACTTGACATATATTTCTTCTGATACCGTATTTACTCGATTGAGCGCCGACCTCGAACAAGCACCACTTGTGAGAGCGAAAATATCAAAGAGCGGCAACCTCAAGCGCCGCACTTCACAACACACGGCGCTTATCGAAGTACCATTAGACGGAAATGTTCAAGCTGAAGACAACTACAGTACATCTCAATCTGACAATCTTTCATCAGCCTCGGACATTTATTATCATGTACTACATTGTTATGTTCAAAGTGAGTATATTTCAATGCTATGTCGTTTGACTCTCTCTTTCCAGAAGTTTGGAAATGCGCATTCCGTTGTGAAAGCAGATACAAATTTATTTATTTTTAATTAAAGAGCGCCTCCCTCGAATAAGGGCCTCTTTCAAATAAGCGCCGCATTAACGACTAATTACGATCGTGTTTTATATTTGCATTAGTAGAAACTTCATGAACATATAAATATCGAAACTATATCAACACATCAAGACACAAAGGCAATTTATTTAGCTGATGAGGAAACGTTTAATGAGACTTTTTATGAAAAGTGTCTCATGACAATGCGCTATTTAGATATGTCACTGTACTCTAAAACTTAAAAGAGTAAACTCAGTGAATTCTAATTGAAATGTTAGGCTTATAAACGCGACGGTGATATTTTGTGTTCAATTTTTCAGAAGAAGTCGCTGCATAATCATTGTGTAATATGTGTTGGAACATAAATATAATGCATGATTGTATAATCATGAGCTATGAAAATTGAAGTTTTGACTTTTTGTGAACGGCTGGAGAAAGTGTTGTTCAAGAATCGTAAAATTGTCGTGTCTAAGAATAAATGCCCCTCTCTAATAGACGCCCCTATCTTGCTTAAAGTTTAGACCTATTAGCTCTAATTCCGAAGTTGATGAGACGACTGGGGACAAGTGTTAAAAGCTGCCCAAATGAAGAAATGAACCTCAGAATTAGTAGGTATACAACGTTTGAAGACGTTTGCATATATATTAGTGAGATTTCAAAAATCGTTAAAATTGCTATGAAATATATACTCTTTTGGAAGACGCGCGTCCCCGACAACATGAATAACAGTGTATTTCGTAATAACAATCGCGATTTTTGAAAGCTTATTACTTGAAGCGTGTTTATTCAAACGTGTTTATTCAAAATGTGTACCTACTAATTTTGATGAATTATTTAAAAATGTCATATATATGTACTTCAGAAATGTCATTCCAGCAATATCATCTGGTGTCTATACTTGTTATGTTCAATTCTTCAGAAGCGATTGGCGACAATGGAGTTACACAATTTCATCAACCTGGCATTCATATTTGCTGTGAACGTACTGTTCTTTTTCTCAGGAATATGTTTAAATTCCGTGGTCATACTCAGTTTCTGGAGATGTGCGCAACTTCGAAAGAAATTGTGTCATTTCATGATCATGGTTTTGTCCTGTTTCGATTTGCTTGTGGTCTTAACTAGTCATCCAGTGGAGGCTGTTATCGCGATGTTGTGGTTGACTGGAAATGTAGGAGATGCTAGCCGGGCGAATATTTCCCATATGGTATCAACTATTTTCGTTGGTTTTTCTTTACTCGCTCTTTTGGTCATGAATTTTGATCGATATTTGGCGACGTCTTATCCTTTCTATCATCGAACATCGGTAACGAAGGGAAGACTTTTAACTCTTCTTGCAATATTTATTATTGTCGAACTCATTTTGATCTTGATGTTTCTAAACGACCTCGTAATTTCCTACCAAGTTGCCATTCTAATTTTTCTCATTATGTTCGCTCCTCCAATGTTGTTCATCAACTACAGACTGTTTACAGTCGCCAAGAAAAGTCGTAGACACAACGGAATGAAACAGACGTTTTCTTTGAAAAATATGCCGAGTTGCTTGCTAGCAGTCGCTTGTTTTGTGGTGTTATGCATTCCATCGTTTGTCTACATTGGACTAAAGATGAACTCAAAAGAGAAAACATTTACTTTTGATCATGCAAACCTTGTTGGAACATGGGCTAAAACCATAGGCTCAATGAATAGTACATTTAACTGCTTGATCTTTTTCTGGAAAAACAAGATTTTACGTACTGAGGGAAAGAAAGTTATTAAAGGCATGAAAATATGTGGAAGAGTCCGACCCTAGACTGACAATTAAGTCTTAAACTTTTGACTTTGAAAGGAAATTGTATCTATGCATCTTGACTTTAGAATTGTGATATTTTCCATATCATATATGGTTACTGTGACTGTGAACACTACACGTATACACGCATTTGGTCTTTACTGGACCTCTAGGAAGAACAGTAATTTGGAACTCATAGAACTATATCCAGTATAAATCAATTTAGATGAGTTGAGTTTTTTAATGACCAGTTTTAGTCTGTGTTCGGATGAAGCGCGCTTATTGCTTGGGGCACCTGTTCTCTCTAGTGTATAATTTAAATATATTTTGAAGTTGATTGACAAACTTTAATTTATCAGTCTCACTGCCGTCTCAGGATCTCTCAAGTTGTTTTCCCAAACTGCAAACTAATAACTGCTGAAACAGATGTTTAACTATATATGTTTTATGAAACTAGATTATGTATACTCTGTATATAACTTACAAAATATTACATATATTCCACAACATGGAATTGAAAAGGTAATAAAGGCAGGAGGCGTCGACTAAAACTCCTAAGGAAAAAGAAAAACAATGAAAAGGGATGAAAAAGCGACTCTAGTTTCTGCCCTTCCAGAGCGAGCGTGAAATTTACGTGCGAACTGATGCGCGCTAGAAGGCCCGGCACATTTCACACATCCTTACTAATATCAATTCTTGGTACCTTAGTTGAAATACATTAAATGCAAAATTTTATACGAAAACGCCAAAAGAGTCCGATCCTAGACTGACAATTAAGTCTTCAACATTTGACTTTTAAAGGAAATTCTATGTATGTATCTTGACTTTAGAATTGTGATAATTGAGATTTTTTTGGAAAGAGACAACAGTCAAACAAAGTCATGTTTATAACATCACCATGATGGACTTTAGATACTATAGACGCTTAATGCAGACGGCAGCTGCCTAATACGAGATCACTAGATCTGGTTTCTTCCTGTAATAACACTGCGCCATTAAGGATTGCTCCTAATTACTAGAATAAAGTTATGTCGAGCGTTGTTGTAGAATGCAACTATCTGAGAAATAAAGTTACTTTATCGAAACTATACCAACACATCAAGACACAAAGGCAATTTATTTAGCTGATTAGGAAACGTTTCATGAAACTTTTTATGAAAAGTGTCTCATGCATGATAATGCGCTATTTAGATAAATTCAGTGAATGTCACTAAATTCAGTGAATTCTATAATTGAAATGTTAGGCTTATAAACGCGACGCTGATATTTTTAGGTTCAATTTTTCAGAAGAAGTCTCTTAATGTAAGGCGTAATCATTGTGTAATAAATGTTGGAACATAAGTATGTGTGATGAGCTATGAAAGTTGAAGGGTTACGACTTTTGGCACTCTGCATGCAAACGGCTCAGGAAAGTGTTGTTTAAGTCTTTAAAAATCGTAAAATTGCACTGTAATGTTAATTGTAACAATAAATGCCCCTCTCCGATAGACGCTCCTTATCTAATAAACGCCCCATCTAAGAGTATAAAATATTCGAGTATAAAATATTCGGGCGTGTATTAGAGCATTTACGGTAATTGAGAGAATGTGGTGATAACAGAGAATGTGGGATCAGGGCCGTATCTACGGGGGGGTTTGGGGGGGTGTGACACCCCCCCATGAATTGTATTTAGAGATTTAGTCGGCAGAAGCGAGATTTGAGTCGGCACATAACAATACAAGTCGGCACAAAACAAGTCGGCACAAAGAAAAAGGGAATTTTTGTTTTTAGGAAGTAATTTTTTTTGCAAGAACAAACTTATTTATTGGTTATATAGTAATATAACAACGTTAGTAGTCCGGGGAAAATTTATTAAACTTTAAGTAGTCGGTACAAGTTCGTTTGGCAGTCGGTTGAAACCACCTTACACCCCCCCTGGATAATTTTCTGAGTACGGCCCTATGTGGGGGATACGCTTCAATGCAGAAGAGATGATTGATGAAACTTTTCTCCTTGGTCGATAACAATACCAAGGAGGAATCCAACCTAAGTCATCTCTTCAAATTAGCAAATCGCGATTGTTATAACTTGAAGAGTAATAACAATACTCTAATCCTTGCTAAACCAAACACAAATGCGTCGAAGCGAACATTTGGATATCGTGGGGCCATATTGTGGAATTTAAGGAATCTAAGTTAATTAATATTCAATAATTATCAAACTTTGTAAATAGTAACTTTTAAAATTTAACTCCATTCTATATTTTATTCTTAATATCTTTATTCTACATAATTAAGCACACGGCCCACTGAAAAACAGACTGCATCGGACTGACGTGGCTACCGTGTATAAAGATTTTTAAATCAAATAAATAAATAACAATCGCGATTTTTGAAAGCTTACTATTAGTGAAGCGTATTTATCCAAACGTTTTAAATATTTGTGTACCTTCTAATTTTTGTGTACCTTCTAAATTTTGACCTATATTTGTGTATATAGGGGATTTTTATACCAAAGTTTTCCAACACATTGCATTGTGGTCGTGCGCTGTAGGTGCTGCGCAGTACACTAAATTTCCCGATTGTGTTTCCACAATTTCTTGTGCGAATTCCATGTGGTATTTTAAGTATTTTGAAATAGATGTTACAAAAATTTCGATTGAAGTTTCATGTTTTGTCACAAACCTGGTACATTTAGCTTGTAAACAAGTGTTTCACTGCTGCTTGCCGACGTCTCATCCTGGCAAACTAAATTCATCGCCTTCATCTCTTTCAAACACTTGCCAGAGCATCACACGTAAACACAGCGCAAGACAGCCCGCAACCCGCTATCTTTTGGCATACACACTGGGTCAATGTCTATGTATAGTTTGGGTTGCATAAACGTCCTGTTTCAAGAAGCTATAGAATAATAAAAGCCCCGCAGGCCGCAGCATTCCCTAACTTGCAGGTACACTACTTAAGATACGTTCACACACAGCGATTTGTCGGGCCGATTTCAGATGCACGTTAATGATGTTTGAAAAATACGTGGCAAACGTCATCTAGTGACATCGTCAACTGAAAATATTCGTCATTAACATTCAGCAAAACCTAAAATCGGTCCAACAAATCGCTGTGTGTGAACGTACCTTTAGATGTTATTTCTAGTGCTTGGGTTCGTTTCTCGATTTAGGCACTTTTTAACACTCGTCCCCAGTACCCTCGTCAACTTCGGAATGGCTAATCGGCACGACTGCGATGAAATCTTGAACGTACTTTATTTCTTGCAGAGATTACGCGAAGAACTGGAGAGATTGTTGGAAGAAAAGATCAGATACCCTGGCCTGAGGTTGACATTAAACAAGGACTCTACCAAAGACAGACAAAGCATCCTGATTAGGACTATCATAGACCTTATCACAAGTGAATGACCTTTCTATGTAAGTTACTGTTGTTGTGTGTTGAAATCAGATTCCTGACACTCAACCTGTGTGACGTTTTTAGTATTATACCCCAGTAACTATACCCGAGGGGCCGTATATCCCAGTAACTATACCCGAGGGGCCGGTTGTTTAAAAGCCGGTCAGCTTACAATCGATTTCATCTAAACGTCTGCTCACACAATCCGATTCTCCTCCTGACGTATGTGATTTCACACAATACAGCAACAACGACACTTTTCCCAGATATGAGCCAATAGCCTTACTCTTGTCAGCAAATCCAGTAAATCACATACGTCAAGAGGAGAATATGTGCCGAACTTCGTTTTCGAACTTCGGAAATTTGTTGCGGAGTTCAAAAGTTCATAATTTGAAAAATGCGCATTTGATTGGTTGCTTTTTCTCTATAGTAGCCAATGAGAGCCTTTGTTTTACAAACTTGCTCATGAATTTCATTATGTACTTTTGAACTTTCGAAGTTCGAAACGAAGTTCGGAAAATCTTTATTAGTGAAAAGTTGGTTGAACATTTTAGTGAAAAGTTAGTTGAAATCGACTGTAATCCTCGTTAGCATAAAATTTCAAAGCAAACTTCCCAAGAGCTTATTTATAAACTTGGAAACAGGTGCAGAGTCAGACTATTTCCTTTTGCTGAAAATTCACCTGGCTTCTAAGCTATGATAGTACACACATGCATGGGCCCAGATTTTATTCCTGACCGAGGCCCAAAAAGCTGTCAGTCCGCCCCTGCTTGGAAATATTTCTTCAGAAGTCTGCCAGGGTATCTCGGCTATACTGCGTGGGAACGAGGATGCGTAGAATTAAGCTAACTGGCTTTTTAACAACGTCCCCCCCCTGGTTGTTAAGCATAAACACATGCCGTATTATAACTTTCAAAGTTCTAGTAACACAAAAGTCCCCTGTTAAAAGGCACACAGAGCGATGTTATTTAGTTACCGATGACTTTCAAAAAGTTCCAGGACATTACATCACAGGCAGTCCGACCGTACTGCTCAGTGTCGAATTTGATTTAAAGCTTTATATAAACGATTCTAAGACAGACAAATAAACAAAATTTAACTTGTATAAAAGAGAAATCAACAAAATCTACTTGCACTAAATAACATCGTTCAAAGGGTACCTTTAAGGCTAGTTCATTGAACTATAAATAAACTGGAACGATAACTCAGGGGGGGATTGAAGCCAGCTTAATTCAGTTTTTCTGAGGTTTGAGTTGAAATACTTAACGCCGAACATTGGGCTGTATATGAAATTGAAGCTATTAAAAAGTTCTATTTGATATAAAAACTTCAAGACTTTAGCTTAGGTAAAAAGGAAATACTTAAAACTTTGAGGGAAAATTTGCCGTATTTTACAAAATTGCGGTTGTTTTTGTATTTTTTAAGTATTTCCATTTTGCCTAAAGTCTTGAAGTTTTTATATCAAATAGAACTTTTTAATAGCTTCAATTTCATATACAGCCCAATGTTCGGCGTTAAGTATTTCAACTCAAACCTCAGAAAAACTAGCTTGGCTTCAACGAATCATGGACTTGATCATAGGAGTTAGCGTTCCAGTTTACTTAGAGTTCACTGGGCTAGTTTACACGATCTGATTTGTCGTACCCATGCAATTGTATCAGATCCGATTATTGGATGTCCGTTCAGACGATCTGATCTTAGACGTTCAGACGGTTTTGTTTATTCCGGGGGGGTTTAAAGGCTGGTTCACACGATCCGATTTGCCGGATCCAAATCTCCTGTTGATGCATGTGATTTACTGGATTTACTGCCAAGAGTAAGGCTATTGGCTCATACCTGGCGAAAAGTAAAGAAACATATGATCAGAATACGACAAAGTATAGACGCCCATTTTAAGACTTCGATATGAAGTGGTTGTACAAGCATAAGAAGCTTCTGTGGAGAAGAGATTTTCAGAACATGTGAATTTTGTCTTTCCATATGTATTTCTTTGTCTTACAGGTAAACTGCTTCAAGCGTTCCTCTTTTCAGTTCCTAATTCATTTGCAATTTTCCTAATTACCTTTGCAATTTTCAAAAAGTTTGTTGCAAATCCCTTGAGGAAATTTGCAATGTTCCTAAACCAATTAGAAGTTCCTCAGTTCCTGTTAGAAGTTCCTCAGTTCCTGTTAGAAGTTCCTCAGTTCCTGTTAGAAGTTCCTAACTTCCTGTTAATAATATATTCGAGCGCGAAAGCTTGCTGGTTTTGTTGAATTCGAAGTTGAGAGACTTTGTATTCTAAAATATAATATATAAAGACTTTTGCAGCAACAGGAAGTGAAAAAAAATAACAGTAAGTCAAAAATTTTCAAGAAGGAACCTTTATGAGTGTAAATTTTGTTTGAAAGGAATTAAATATAACAATACAACGTCTCTCAACTTCGAATTCAACAAAACCAACGAGTTCTTTTCGCTCGAATTGTTAACAGGAAGTGAGGGGTTTAAACAGGAAGTGAGGAACTTTGAGTCGGTTTAGGAACATTGCAAATTCCCTCAAGGGATTTGCAAATAATTTTTTGCAAATTGAAAAGGTAATTAGGAAAATTGCAAATGAATTATTAGGAAATGAAAAGAGGAACGCTTGACGTAGTGTACCTGTAATATGAAAGTGCAGTATGCTTGTCTCAGGCGTGTAAACACTGATTGTTTTCGTCTGTCAACGTGATAGGCTTTTTAGAGAAGCTTTTTAGCTATTTCAGATGACATCAGCATTGACCTGAATTATTTTTCTTATGTAAATATTTATTGCCATGTGTGCTGAATCAGGGATGGATTACTGGGGAGGTGCGGGGTGTGGTTCGCACCCCTCCTAGCCTTGGCCAATTATCAAACAAAAATAGAATATTGGGCCTTCGGGGGCCTCTTTGACCATCTAGGCAACTGGATTTTTCAAAAATTTTCTGACAAGCTCAGAGTTACTTAGTGATGATGTATCTGAACACGTAGGCAGTCTCGTCCCCAGGCACCAACTCGGACGCGTGGATATCGCGCGCGGGCGCAGCACTAGACGGGTCAGGCGTTTTGGAGCCTGGGGATGAGGCTGACACCTAGGTATTTCTGCTCTGACGACAAGCAACAAAAGTAGAAATCTTAAATTGACCAGCAATCTTCAACACCGTAACAATACTGGCCATAGTGCTTCTCTCGATGACTTTAAGATTCTGTCTTCTTGCCCTTCCTCTGATGAACGTATCATCCGCGAAAGCCTCCAAATTCAAACCTTCCCTGAACAAACAAAGCAGTTCTGTCCCTCTTCTTCTACTCTAATCCCATTTCTACCCTGTGTAACCCCCCTTCGTCCCCTTATCCTTGTCATACTTGTAATTCAATATCATATAAATAGTCGTGCTTTGTAATTTCATATCATCAACTCCGAAGATGTCATGAGCAAAAGACGAAACGTTAGTTCTTTAATAAATCTTCTTAAAATTTCATTTTATGATGGCTCTTTTACGTACATTATCGTGGCATTAATTTTCATTGTAAGATTGCGATTCCCGCCTTGTTCATCCCTCGCATCTATGATTCACCCTGCCGCCAGTCGAAGGTCGACCCACCCCTGCTTCGGACCTAACGCCCGTTCAGCACCCCCCCCTGCCTCCGCTCCGCCCCTACCAGATCAAACTAGATCCATCCCTGTGCTATACATGTCCAATATTGGTAAAGTATTCTAGAAAATAATACATTCCTAGGCTGAGGGTACTTCTAGGGGCACTATCGAATTCGTTTCCGGAACTTTCACACTCTAACGTCTAACGAGTAAGCCTGTCGCTCTTGAAACACGATGTCAAAACTCAACAGAACTTTCTCATCTTTCTATTAAAGGTGATGTAAAGTCCCGATGTAAACAAACCGGCAACGTCCGTTTGTTTACATTTTAAACACGCTATATTTAAAAAATTATGATGTGTTCTGGTTCGCTATGCTTTAAATAAATACAGATTCGAGTTTCTGATTTAGAAGATGTCGAATTTTAGTCGAAACAACGCGAAATTTGGGCATTGTTTACATCGCGGGACCCCCCATAGCACATGCGCAGAATGGACTTTACATGGTCTTTAAATAAACCTACTTTTTTATTATTAATATAATTAAATTTAATGAAGAATTATACTAAATCAATATAAATGTCAGTATAATCCACTCTTTCTTGATAACAATACGTATTATTAGATATTCTTTACTGATAATCAGGACTAACGAATTCAAGACTTTGCCAAACAAACAAATCAGTTGTGTTTTGAAACATGCAAAACTATAATCACAAGCGGAAGCCTTCTGGCTCTGTCTCGTTTGTGAAACTGCTAATCTGTTAATTACATCCGTTATCCGGAGTTTCAATATATCGAAAGACAAAACCTTTTTAATGGCAGTGATCTGCCTGTTATTATTAAGGATTTATCCTTCAGTTGGAAAACAGGAATTTTGCATATAGTGTTAATTTACTTTTAACATTTGTTTGAAAGGAAATCAAAATTTTAGGGGAATTTTTTAAGGAAGTCACAACTTACAAATATCTAAGGAAAAACTTCGTTTGGCTTATGAAGACTGATTTTTCTATTTTTGTACTTGACATCTGTTTTAACTGGCAACTGCCCTAATCAGTGCTATAAACTCCAAGAAGTTTTGTTGTTCTAGACTTTCTTTGATTTAACGATAAGCTATTGAAAGCTTTCTATAGACTTTATAGGCTGTTCTTAATAATTTTAATTACGCATAAGACATTTGATATCATTTTATTATAATTAGATCTAATTATACAACACAATTAAATAGCGGACGAAATCAGATATACTGTATACATATTGAACTAAATATAACGTTGCTTCTATATTTGGTTGAATGGAAGTACCGTAAATCCTCTATTAGCCCCAACCATTGAACTATAAGTAAACTGGAACGCTAACGCAGGGGGGAAATTGAAGCCAGCTTAATTCAGTTTTTCTGAGTTTTGAGTTGAAATACTTAACGCCGAACATTGGGCTTTATATGAAATTGAAGCTATTAAAAAGTTATATTTGATATAAAAACTTCGAGACTTTAGGTAAAAGGGGAATACTTAAAACTTTGAGGGAAAATTTGCCGTATTTTACAAAATTGCGGTTGTTTTTGTATTTTTTAAGTATTTCCATTTTGCCTAAAGTCTGTATTAAAGTCTGCCAACGTTAAGTATTTCAACTCAAAACTCAGAAAAACTAGCTTGGCTTCATCCTATTATCGGGTTTGGCGCATTGAGTTAGCGTTCCAGTTTGTATATAGTTCAATGGCCCCAACCCCTTTCTCAAATTAGCCCTATTAAATGAGGAAATGCATTAAGCCCTCCTCTCTATTAACCCCTTCTCCCCCCCCCCCCCCACACACACACACTTCACAACAAAGAATCAAATGTGTACTGATGACATTCGCTAATTTGCCTGGAATTTCGCATCAGTTTACTGCGTATTTTACTTGCTGTGTTTCGATCAAATTGATATGCCTTCCACTAATAACCACTCCCCTCCCCTTCTCCTCTAATAAACCTCCCCCAACCAAACGAATCTGAATAAGTAAGCCCGGGAAGGGTGGGGGGGAGGCTTTTTATAGGATTTAACTGTGAAAGGCTTTTCTATCTATTCTTTTTCAAAGTTCTTTCAAATCAGACAACATTCATGTTTCCTAATAACTGCTAATGAGCAGGGATTCTCAAAAGACTTAAGAGTTAGAAAGAAATGTACTTAATAAGGTCGTGACCTCAAATCCGCTTAGCTGAGAGGCTTCTTCAAGCTTCTTAAAGCTCGTTTTCATTCTTAAATCAGTAAGCACGTGTGCACTATTTAAAGGAACTTTGGATTAAGCTGTAAGAACACCTGAAAATATAGAACAAAGGCGCTCTATTGAGCGTTAAGTCGCTTTGCACATCTGTGTACTTTTTCAATTCTCGAGAATGCTTTCTTCAAACTTCCATGAAGCTTCAATCGGTCGCCATCTTGAATACACGATCCACTTATATCCTTCAATCACTGCCTTCAACCATCTTCTTTAGACTTGGTAATAGGCACCTTCACTGAAACCCCACATTAAGGAATACATAAAATGCTAAACGGATAGTTATAGTCACTCTCAGTTCCAGATTCTTTTCACTTGTGTGGAAAGACAATGGTATCCTGGAAACGAGATTTTACAGTTGAGCGTTGCTTAATTAGTGTTCTTTCACGTCGTGTGAAAAGGCTTTTCATGTGCATAGACCATGAATAATTAAGAGGAGATCTATTTTTGTATGTTACGTAACACGCGCTCAAAACTAATGAGACTGGTGATTATAATGCCACATGCATGGTTATCACTGGAGCATTTCAAAATATCTAAGACGTTTCTTAAACGGCAAACAAACTTAAAAAGTATGTTTAGCGCATATTAAATAATAAAATAATGCTAAAAGATTTAGATGGTACAAAAATTATCGGAGTTACCGTTGTTTGGTATTTTAGATGGTACGCCAAAGAGAAAACGATGTTTGTGGTTCAATAAGTTTTTCTAATATATTACTGTAAATATGGCATCAATTTTATACCATCATTATTAATGAATGGTTGTTTTTCAGCCGACAGATGGATTTTAGGTCCCGTCCACATGAACGTATGCGGATTCGTTTGAAAAACGGTCTCCAAAGTCCAGAGTGGATTATTAGTGGAAACTTTTGAAAACGCGACGAATCCGGATGACGTAAATCGATGAAATTTGAGAGCCACAAACGCTAATAACACATTAAATAATAACGGTATGGAAATTTTGTGTGGAAACTCCTTACCGATCTGTGTACCGGTTTCTGGGGGAAGGATAATGTGCTACAAACAGATTGAAAATGTCAGAATACTTGTCTGGAACCGTGGAAGGTTTCCCAATCGACATTTTCTGTTGAAGTTAATTGCTGCATTATATTCCTGAATCACATTAAAAGAAGCTCGACTTCGTCGTCTGTCCACGAAAAGGGCTCGCTCGCTCTTATTTCTTTTCAGTTAGACCAACCTATAATCAATAATCCTGCTATTGAAAAATAAATTATTTGCATTCGTTCTCTAAAACTCCCGAATAATCTACAATCCTAAAACCCTAACAGGACCTCTATGTTAAGACTATCGCTTAATGATTTAACGTTTCATAATTGTGACAAGGAGAGCACAAAATGCCATAGGCAAAATGTTAAAACAGAAATGAGGCATTGTAAAAAAGTTTTGAAACTATATATATATCGAAACTCCGGATAACGGATGTAATTAACAATAAGGTCATGTTGTGAATTGCCAAAAGTTTCACAAACAAGTAGTACTTAAATCCTTAAAGGCACACAGTCACCCTTTGAGCGATTTTAAGCTTTATATAGACGATTCTAAGACAGACAAATAAACAAAAATTATATAACTTGTAAGAGAGAGAAATAGACAAAATTTATTTGTACTAAATAACATCGTTCAAAGGGTTCCGGGACAAACTCCAAGCCACGGATAGGCAGGGGCGTAACTTGGGTCTAAACATTGGGGGGGAAGGTGATCGTTTTGCCCGACGAAAGGGCGTGGTCAGGACATAACGTAAAGGGGCCGGCAAAAACCAAAAAGGTTTATGGGGGTCCTCGTGCCGCTAGCGAGAATGCACATGTATCAAGTGCTGAAGGCACGAGGCCACTTGGGGGGCATGCTCCCCCAGAAAATTTTGACTGAATACGCCATTTTATCTTCTTAAAATAGAAAGAGACTTCAAACATTACGTAAGACTGACTAAAATTCAAAATAAATCAAAGAATGAAGTTGAGGCTATTTATATATGCGTGTTTAAATCTGTATAATGCTAGCTATTTGCACTTTGTAAAAAAGGCATAAAAACAAGAAGGTACCATAAAAGTTATGTTCTTAATAGTCTGAGCCTCCGTTTTCTGTAGACCTGTAGTATAATATACTATGGTCAACTAATATATATTTGACCGAGCCGTGAGAGTTGAGTACAAAAGTAATAAAACTCTCATGCAAAATCTACCTTTGCCAAGTCCGACATAAACATTTGACCCTCTTGTAATTATATTTGACAATTACGTGTACTAGCGCACTTTTTTGTTCTATGTTGTGCTCACTGATTTCCTAATTTTCTGCAAGTCACGATTTTTCCCGCCAAGTGAGATAAAGACCGCCTATTATATGCAAATAGCATTCTTTGAGTCGATTAGCGATGTCTATTAGTGTCACAAGGTGTTAATTGTCCGTTGGTATTTTTTGGCACATACATTTGTTCATTTCTTATATATGTCAATGCCGGGGGACATTGTTTTCCTTGATATTGTTGGATATATTGTTTATATCGATAATTTTGCGGTTAAAAACAGTGGCCAAACCGTCAAAACCCCATGCCTTATCTGAAGAGGAAGTGTACTTGACCTCAACAAGGGAAAGGGAAATACGTAACTGCATATGATAATCGCCAGCTGGCTTCTCCTTAGATTAATATCGACTCAATTTTTGGCGCGATAAAGATCAAGATTTTTCAGTACTTTTGCCGCCCAATGATAATAAATAATAAAGCACTGATAGCTTAAATAGAAGTCTAAATAATTCTCACGCAGTTAGCTTTTTCTCAGAATTCGTCGGTAAACATGCGCCCTCTTAGATAAACAGCCATTTACAGGCATATTTACTAATGTTGGTTAAATAAACTGTAAAATATTTACAGAAATAGCATAGCACTCTGGAAGGGTAATATAAAACTTTAAAATGTTTACAGAAATAGCATAGCACTGCTGAACTTCGAGGGTAACAAATGGTCATAATAGAGATAAGCTAAAAAGGAATAGATCTGTTTAGCGCTGAACTGTAAAACATGTCTCTCAAAACTGTTCCCGCAGCCGCAGGGTCAATAATGTCAGAATAAATCAACAATTTTTTTCAAAATTCCGGAGTTTTGAGAAATGTGAAACCAAACTTTTGTGCGACAGTAGACAACAATATCACACCCAGATTTTGACTACTGACCGCTATCTGATGCCGAATATTCGATAATAATGGGGGCTCGGTTTAGTTATAACCCCCCGGTTGGGAGCAAACCCAGGAACAAATCTAATTATAATTTCCGTTTTGTAACCTGCCCACCGGGGGTTGGTGTAAGATTGTTTGTCTGAAATAACATGCATACATTTGTATTGTTGTGATTATTGTGCCTTTTAGAGTTTAATATATTCTGCTTCTGTTGGTCATATGATTCGACTGCCACGCCGTCGATAAGTGATCGTGTTATGAATCGACACGAGGAGTATTAACAAACGACATTCAGACTAGCTCGTCTCGTTGAAATACTAGAACATGTATCTCAGCACCATTGTGTTGTGGACTTTGATAGGTTGGGGTATAATCGCAGAAGTATCTTCAAAAAGATTTACATCGCCACAACATTTGTTTAGCGAAGAGCCGAATACCTTGGATGAGAGCGTCTTCGTATCTCAAAAAGAACATGATCGGTTCGATCACTCGACAGAAGAACAGATTTCTCACTCGAGATTTCGACGTGAAAGCCCTATTGCAAGCCGTGTGCCAGACCCAGTAATCACAAGATCGGTGAGACTTTTTTGAAAGACTTGATAATTAAACGTCTCGTAATATAACGTTTGCATGGCTCTATAAGAATTTTCCCGTGTTTGTCTGAGAGGTTTGTCGCCCAACAGGGAGACATTTAAATGTGCATATGCACGAGTAATCACAGAATAATCATAGAAAAGCCGTGAAGAAAGTTGAATATCTTTTTGAACATCTTTTTTGAAGGTCTATTATTGTATAAAAGTCACATGTATGTATTGGTATTAAAGTTATTGTTAATAAACGAGTATGTTATATTTCGTTGTAGGATCCGTTATGCAACCATGATCGGCTGATTATGCGCTGGACAGACAACAATTTAATAAGCCAAACAGGGACAATTGTAGCTTTATGTGTCGAAGATTCTTCGAGTACAACTGCACAAAACAATGCTGCCGTATTTGCCTCGTACGATTTTGGTCTGAACTGGAAGAATTTGACCGGTGATTTTGAAACAGCCATAGGCAAGAAACCCACAATCAATCAATACTATTTTGTCAAAGAAAAACCAAATTTTGTAAGTAATAATACGAAGTTTTCAATACCGCTTTTATTTATTTAAAATACTACGCAATGTCTGACTGCCTACTGCTATATGTCATGTTTATATAAATATGTTTTAAGCTGCCTTATAAAGAGTTCCCTTATTGTTTCCAATTTCCATTATAAAACGGTTTTAAAAATGATTTGCTGTTTCGATTTGACTTTTCGGTTGGGTTTTTAAACTCTTAATAAAAGTTTTTGTATTTTTTTTGGCGTTGACGGTGTACAAATTCGGCAGGCAAAATGCCAATTTCGTCTCGCTTTAGTGAAGGTTACATATTATACCGTTTATCTTTTATGATTATATAATGTTGATCGATGCCGCCTAACGCGCTGTATTGTTCAAGGCTAAACTATTAATCAAAGTATCGCAATTCGAGGACAAAAATGTGATTTATCTTGCTTTTAGGCCGCTTTACATTTCGACAACCTTTTAAGTAGCACGTTGAACATGCTACTTAAAATGATAATGAGACCTGCAAACACGTGTTTTTGAAATTCCTATTTGGCTTTATGCAAACGATATTGTTTCACAAAATATTTCCCTTTTTATGACTGTTTATAGGTATATTACCATATTTATGAATTATTTCCCATTAGTTCCCCTGTTCAACGAAATAGGAATGAAATGTTACTAATAATACTGTATTAAAAGCATGTATAATAAATTAAAGACTATAAAGTTCTGTTTTAATATTGTTATAATATTGTTTCCTAGCCAAATGTTTCCTGAATGTGCTCAAGCCCAGGAAACAATTTGTTTCTGCAACAAAATCGCACTTTTGGAGTAGAAAATATGTTTTTGATTTGTTGGGGAACATTTTTACTTCGTAAGAAGCGAACTTTGTTTCTGCAACTATGTTTCTATTAAAGAGTAACCATTGAGTAATAGAGAAACATATTAAATTAGGAAACATTGAAATTTTCCAAATGTTCCACCACAATTCAGCTTTCTTTGAGATTAAATCTCTTTTAAAGACTTATAAATACTATAAATCCCCTATCAAACATGCTCAGGGGCTTGTTTACTTCAGGCATGTTTGAGGGGAGCGAAAAACGTTTTGGAGAAGCAAGACATGATTAGGGGGGGGGTATTTAATTTTATGTGTTAACCCATTAGCTGGCAATGCATCCAGATGTGACCTACTTTAGAGTTGTGCTAGAGTCTCCACCAGCAAGATGTGGAAGCTGGGGTTGGCAACTATCAAGCGCCCCTCCTGCTCATTCCTAAGGGGGGCAATGGGGACCAAATTGCCCTTTTAATATAAATGAAACAATAACAAAACTGCCAAAGAAAAGCGAATACAATTGTAAACTAGACGATCAGTTCATATTGGGAAATTCAATTTTCTTCAGAGAAGCGCTCATTGATACTGTGAGGATGAATGGTGCCAAGTTGACCCGAAGCTTACTGTATAGAGTTGCCTCTATTAAATGTCCACTCGGCTTGGTATTAAATAACTGATAACTGTAACAAGTACAATTTATAGAAATGACAAGTATATGTAACAATACAGTTTGAAACGCTGCTTGTTGTTAATTTCTATTAGGTGGCCGAAATAATAGTTGAGGTTATACAAAATCAGGTTTTACATTGACCGACATGAAAGCGAAATGTGCCATATCAATATTTGGTGACGACGAAGTAAATTTCGAAACCGTATATTATTATTTTAAACAAGTCCTACCCCTTCGAGATGGTAGGTCCCTAATTACTTTGCCTCCTAATCGTACTATATTCAGCGGCCACCACACACAATTATTTAAAATTCCTTAAGGCCGGTTCACATGATCCAATTCTCCTCCTGACGTATGTGATTTCACACAATACAAAGCAACACTTTTCGCCAGGTATGAGCCAATAATAGCCTTATTCGTGTCAGTAAATCACATACGTCAATAGGAGATCTCATCTGACAAATCGTAATGTAATGAATCGAAATGCCTAGTGTGTCGAAAGCGTTCAGTCAAATTTTCAAATAATATTTACAGAGCTATTTTCGCGCCAAAATACAATACATTGCAATCGAACAATGGAGGAAATTCAAATTTCCGACAAACTCCCCATTTGCACTCAAAATAGGCTGTTTTTAACCCTTTTTAGGTCAAAATTTCCGACGAATTGTCAATTTTCCATAAAGTTTTCCATAAAATTTCCGACGATTGCAGCAATTAATTTTTAGCATTGCAGCGTGTAAAGGCCATGTTACACAGGGCAATTTTTGCTGCAACTTGCAACGCAATTTCTGCACAGAACCATGTTATGTAGAAATGTACGCACATAGAAATGTACGCAGGCTGCGTTTCACTTCACCGATATTATCATTCTCATAGTCATCTCTTTGTTGCCTTCTGGGCATGTTTAACAAGAAAAATATCGGCAAAGTAAAACGAGATTCATGCTCACAATTTCTCTGCGAATATACTTTTTACTTAACATCGCTCTGTGTCCGAAATTGCGTTGCAAGTTACAGCAAAAATTGCCTCGTGTCACATGGCCTTAACATGGCCTTCAGTCTCTGTTATTTTCCTTGGTGATCGCGGAAAAAATGGCACCGGAAAAGATGGCGCCGGTAAAAATGGCAAGGGAGAAACGACTGACGCAGAAAATATGGCACCGCCCATGAAACTCAAACTCTGAATGTCGTTGTAAAACTCATTAATAATTCATGAAGAAAACACAAAATAAATCATTAGCGTGAAGGAGTTTGTATATCTGATACAGAATCATGCTGATTTACATAAACTTTAAGGGCAATTTTCTCGCCAAATATCATTCATTTATTTTAAATTGTTGAAGAATACGAATGTTCTCATCAAGACGTTTCACAAGCTATTTACAACATGAGCGGCAGTGTTGTATCGGATATACAACGCTCGCCTTCGGCTCGAGTTTGTATATCCGATACAACAAGGCCGCTCATGTTGTAAATAGTACTAGTCTACACGATACGATTGTCGTATGCGATTGCCATTTTGGCGTATGAAAATGAGTGCTGACGCCACAATTCTTACTCATCAGTCGATGGCTAAATTTAAAATATGAGATTTTCACCCGTGTTTTTTCGATCACATACGCCAGGATAAGAACTTGTCGCATCGTGTATACGAGCCTTAACAGATTTCAAGTGTAAACACTTGTTTAGTGTTTTTCGCACTATTATTTTTGGAGACGAACATATCCATTATTAAAATGAGTCGTGAGATGCATATCTTTCAATTCTGAACAGGCATTTAGCCAGGCGGGCGTCCAACCGTCCTATATGGACCGCCACTTTTATATTAGACGGCTACTTTTTAACAGACGGTCATGGACGGCCTAAGAAAATATTTCCTTTCATTGGCAACTTATAAACTTTGTTATATTTCTTGAATACTTCAAGAGTTGTTAGCCGCTGTTTGCTTTGCTATTGCATACATTTCAATTCTTTTTTGTCAAGAACACGCTGAATTATGAGCATCTGACAATTGATTTCAAACGCCATGTTTTTTTACCACCCCCGCGAAAATTTTGGCATCCTGGTTAGGAGCCTGACTCTGAATTTCTATAGAATCAGCATGTCAATAACTTGTTTTCGCCATTTAGCAAATTCGAGTACAGTTGAGTCATATGCATCATTCATCAATCCTCGTTTACATTCAACATCCGTCGCTATTTTTTCCTAAATTCCTTCCCGTTGTTCAAGCATATAATGATTAATTGTGAAACTGTGAAATTGTGAAACTGAATAAAAGAGGACTTATTAAAGCTATCGTTGATTCCTATGTAGTTTTATCGTCCAAATAGAAAATATTTTATTACATACTATAACTAGTTATTTATTTATTTATGAAAGTTATTTAAAAACGGTGGCCCTTCAGCTATTTCTAGTATAACTATATCGTAGACTTTAATTCGCGATGCAACCCTCAATTTGTTAGTATAACTATAGATTGTTTGTGGCGTATGCTATAGAATTGCGAAATGGCCCCCGATTCAAAATGGCTGCCGTTTACGGAGTGAGAAATATGTATTAATGTGAATAGCCCCAAATTTCTGGGGACTTATCCTCATAGTCTATTCTTCCTCATGTTGAAATGGCTGTTTTAAATTCCACTTACGATGACCCCTGTAGGGTCTGAAATTTGCAGTATCCCGATATCCACAGGATACTAAAATTTGGTTTTGGATACCAAACCGTGAATGACTTGTATCCCGAATGGATATTACAAAACTTCAAACATGATAGTGTTAAATGTCTCCAGTGTTTTAATAGCTTCTGAACACTATAAGTCTGCCACCTTGAAAATAGCCAGACTTTCTACATTCAGGACAAGCGTATAGAAGTTTGTTGAAGGTTTATGTGTATAAATTCATGATGCCAACTTGTTCACTGTCTAGTTGTTGACTGTTTAGTCTCCTGATGTTATTGTTACTTAACAGGGACAGACAGGATACTTATTTGGGTGGGTCAGGGATGCAGATTCTCAGGGGGGGGAATACTAAAACTTTGAATCTTGGTATCGGCCAGTTGGATACTGAAAATATATTCAAATTTCAGACCCTGTGTCCCGCCTGTTAAATAATATATTTGTGATTTCTCCTTCAGATCCTCTTTACTGACAAGGTTAACAAGAAAATATTCTACAGTAGAGACGGAGCTAGATCCATCAATTCGGTAACTGTTTCTTTTGCTCCTGACGATATCACCATTAACCCTCTCAAACCAAATATTGTCTTGGCTGCTGATTATACCAGCACTGTGGTTGGTGGAAAAACTAAAACTCGGGTAAGAAACAGTTGTGAATTTTTTGTATTTTATTCCGCCCCAGTGAGCTCCATATATATCTGGAGTATGAACTCGCGTCCAGTGAACTCTAAGTAAACTGGAACGCTAACTCCTATGATCAAGTCCTATGATTCGTTGAAGCCAAGCTAGTTTTTCTGAGGTTTGAGTTGAAATACTTAACGCCGAACATTGGGTTGTATATGAAATTGAAGCTATTAAATTTTGTAAAATACGGCAAATTTTCTCTCAAAGTTTTAAGTATTTCCCTTTTACCTAAAGTCTTGAAGTTTTTATATCAAATATAACTTTTTAATAGCTTCAATTTCATATACAGCCCAATGTTCGGCGTTAAGTATTTCAACTCAAACCTCAGAAAAACTGAATTAAGCTGGCTTCAATTCCCGTCCAGTGCCAGTCCCTTTCAATTGTTTTTCGTCCGCGCGGTTTGCACAAGGTGGCAAGGAGTGTGCGAACATTTCGTGTGTTGACTTCGATTTAGAGAATAGTATTGTGATTTCATGAACTGACAACTTGACTAGCGATACGATCGGTTAGAAAAACTGGAATTAGCTGGGGAAATGGTATGAAAACTGACCTTCACAGATTTTGGACGTCAATTTTCGCCATCTTGGCTTCACTTTTCTTATAGACCGAGTAACTGAAGTTCTCACTCCAGATATACTGTATATATGGAGCTCACTGTTCAGCCCTTGCAAGTGACGTCTAACTGATAATTGTGTGGCTTTCGCTATTTTGCGTGCCGGCAAATTCCACTGGGCAAATTCAAATGAATTAAAATGAAATCCAACATGGCTGACATTAATACGTACGCCAACTTTCCTTAATAACTCGAGTTCTAGACATGGCAAAATGACAAACTATACACCAAAATACTCCTGATGTTCCAGTTTTGAACCAAGATTTTCCGAAGTTGACAAGTCGCTGCGCCACTCCTCTCTACGCCATGTTATTTAAACTATAGTGGATCGATACAGAAAGACAATGAAAGTCTAGCTTAACTGGGGCCACGTCATTTTTGGAGTACTAGCGCGCCTTTAACCCTTGCTATTAACAGTATTAAGCCATGCCTAGATTGTCCCGACCAAACTGTCTGTTCTCAACCATTGTTCAATCTAACACAATATTTTGGACTATATTTAGTTGTATATATCGAAGGATAGTGGACAAAGCTATAATATTTTGAGAGGTTATGTTGATGTGAAAGCTTTTTGGTGGTAGGTAAAATTCGTATTCAGTGGCGTAGCCAGCCCGCCGATTTGGTCCCGCTATGCAAATTTCAAATCATTATCATTATTCATTTCTTTAGAAATTGATTGTTTTCACCGTCAATGAACACGAACAAATTTGCATAGCGGGACTAAATCGGCGGGCTGGCTACGCTACTGTTCGTATTGGTAAAAGTTGCACAGAATTTCAGTTTTAGAACATCAGCCTTAGTAATTCACCTCGGCCTTCGGCAATTGTCGAAGCAAATGCCGAGCCATGTAGAGAGTGTTCTGTATAAGGGTAAATGTTCTAAATTTTTGGGCATCTTACTCAACAGGGGGCGGTTGTATCAAGGCCGGATAGCACTATCCACCGGATAGCGAATTTTTCGACTCTTGTAAAAATGCTCAAAAAGCTATAAAACTACGAATGTAGACCCCACAATTAATAAAAAGAAACTTTAACTTATAAATGCTAATGTTTAATCTAGATTATACAAATCAACGCACAATTTTAGGAAGGTTGGAAGATTCGCTATCCGGTGGATAGTGCTATCCGGCGTTGATACAACCGACCCCTGAACTGAATGTTGAAGGTGTTTGTAGATGGAAATTTCGAGCGAAAATTACTGTTATACAAATTTTTAGACCTAGTCAGGAGCAGTTGCGAAAAACGCAACTATAGGCCCTCTGACAGGAATCGAACCTGCGACCCTGCGATTCCGGTGCAGCGCTCGGCCAACTAAGCTACAGAGTCCAGTTGTCAAGAGCTAACCACAAGTTCATGTATATAGATACTAGGGTGATGCCAATGTTTGGTTATAAGGGTAAGTATTCTAAATTTTTCCCAACTGCTCCTGGTTAGATCTAAAAATATATGTATAATTTTCGATCGAAATGTCCATCTACAAACATCTTCAACATTAAGTTCTATCGAGCGAGATGCCCAAAAAGTTAGAATATTTACCCATATACAAAACATTGGCACCACCCTAGTTTATATCCATGAACTTGTGGTTACCTCTTCATGGCTCAAAGTAACGGCCGATCACCCGCCAATGACCGGCCAAATCTTTAATATGACCGGTCAAATTTGTATGACGCCGGTCATAGTGACTGGTCAGATCTAGGCTCTAGGAACGAGATTGATTTTTGAGATGTTGTGGACATGTTAACTATTATGTCAATTTGTCAATGCGTTGTGATTCACGCATCGATGTTTTACTTTCCTAACATGCTGTAAGAGGTGGGAAGAGCTGACCGTTTACGAAAGGGAAAATTGCATCGCCGACAGCCAAAACGATCTTCGCCGAGAATTTTCAAAGATCAAGTGACAACGCTTCGGTACCAGCATATAGTCTGGCGGTTAAGTGTAAGAATTGTTCATTTTGTGATAAAAGCACCATATTTGCAGGAAGTATAGACTTTGATATGACAATAACTTTTAGATATGGAGGCATCTGAAAAATTAAAGTCGCCGGCGTAAAATTTGGGTTCTTTTTCATTTTCCTCATTAAACTCCTATACTTGTAAAACCGTGAAATTCCAAGTTCATTTAAAGCAATAATGACTTACATCATTGGAAAGCTTGCAAAAAACTATATATAGGTCACTTAAGCGGTTACCTTTATTTTCCCAACCGATTTCGAGTTATTGCTGTTCCAAAATGGAAAAAATGCCACGAAATCGCGCGAAAAGCCTGGGTACTAGCTTGAAAATGCGTATTTAACAGCTTGTAACTCAAGAAGGATTTGAAAAATCATGGTAAATATAACTTTTTGTAAGCTTTCTGATTCTGTAATCACTTTTGCTATAAGTGAACTTGCAATTTTATATTTTTCGACAATATAGGAGTTTAATGAGGAAAATGAAAAAGAATCCAAATTTTAGGCCGGCGACATTAAATTTTCAGATGCCTCCATATCTCAAAGTTATTGTCATATCAAAGTCTATACTTCCTGCAAATATGGTGCTTTTATCACAAAATGAACAATTCCAGCTAAATTTCGCTCTTAACCGCCTCACTAATAATAGCGCATGAGAGTATGATTTACGCGTTTTTTGTTGTGTTGCGTTTTCATTGTTTTCGGAAGGGCTCGAGCGAGTGGACCGGTCAGAAATCGTGTTTGACCGGTCATCATGACCGGCGAATGATGAAACGTTATTTTGGACTCTGGCTCTTGACAACTGGACTCTGTAGCTCAGTTAGCAGAGTGCTGCACCGGAATAGCATTGTCGCAGATTCGATTCCAGGCCTATACTTGCATTTTTCGCCACTGCTCCTGCTTAGGTCTAAAAATATGTCTACAATTTTCGCTCGAAATTTCCATTTACAAACACATTCAACATTCAGAGAATGTTCTGACCTGTCTCGGCAAAAAAAGTAGCCAATTTTGCAGACGAAAATCGGCAAATTACGATGGCTGAACATTAGATTATAACTAGAATGTGACCACTTGAAAAATATGGCAAAACCTCGACGAAGGCCATCGAAGTATTTCACATATTTTTCAGGTAGTCAGATTACATGTACTTATCTAAACCTGGAGTTATTGGCTAACAACTCCAAAAATCATTGGCAACCTCCAAAACTCATCATCGGTGTGGGGGGGAGGGGGGTCTGCCCCCGAGTCACCCATTCCTGTCCCCGAGTCACCCAATAATTATTTTAAATTCACGACGAATTTGGAGGACACTTACTGAATGCACTACATGTATATACATATTAGTATTGATAGAAATGTAACACTTTTTAAATGAGTTTGAGCATCCAATTTTCAACCAAATTGAACGAAAATTTAATTGATTTGTCATTGGCTTATGTCCATCAGCTCCACAAATTTTCGTATAAAACTGTTTCATAGTTTTTGAGTTATTCTGCTGACAAACAAACACACACACACACACACACACACACACACACACACACACACAAACCAAGGTGAAAATATAACCTTCTGGCGTGGGTAATTAAAGAATGAAAAAATGGTTGTACTAAATCTATTTATTTACTTGATATTTTTACGTAATATGTTTAGGGGTTCTCCAGAATATGGTGACAAAGCAACGGACCTCTTTATTGAGGCTAAAAAAAGCAGTAAGTATGTGGGGGTAAAGTAAGTGCATGGGGGTGTAAGTGCATGGTGGTGTAAGTAAGTGCATGGTGGTGTAAGTAAGTGCATGGGGGTGTAAGTGCATGGGGGTGTAAGTAAGTGCATGGGGTGTGTAAGTAAGTGCATGGGGTGTGTAAGTAAGTGGGGGTGTAAGTGCATGGTGGTGTAAGTAAGTGCATGGTGGTGTAAGTAAGTGCATGGTGGTGTAAGTAAGTGCATGGGGTGTGTAAGTAAGTGGGGGTGTAAGTAAGTGCATGGGGGTGTAAGTGCATGGGGGTGTAAGTAAGTGCATGGTGGTGTAAGTAAGTGCTTGGGGTGTGTAAGTAAGTGGGGGTGTAAGTAAGTGCATGGGGGTGTAAGTAAGTGGGGGGTGTAAGTAAGTGGGAGTGTAAGTAAGTGCATGGGGGGTGTAAGTAAGTGGGGTGTAAGTAAGTGCCTGGGGGTGTAAGTGCATGGGGGGTGTAAGTAAGTGGGGGTTGTAAGTAAGTGCATGGGGGTGTAAGTAAGTGCATGGGGGTGTAAGTAAGTGGGAGTGTAAGTAAGTGCATGGGGGTGTAAGTAAGTGCATGGGGGTGTAAGTAAGTGGGGGTGTAAGTAAGTGGGGGTGTAAGTAAGTGCATGGGGGTGTAAGTAAGTGGGGGGTGTAAGTAAGTGGGAGTGTAAGTAAGTGCATGGGGGTGTAAGTACGTGGGGGTGTAAGTAAGTGCATGGGGGTGTAAGTACGTGGAGGGTGTAAGTAAGTGCATGGGGGTGTAAGTACGTGGGGGTGTAAGTACGTGGGGGGTGTAAGTAAGTGCATAGTAGTGTAAGTAAGTGCATGGGGTGTAAGTAAGTGGGGTGTAAGTAAGTGCATGGGGGTGTAAGTAAGTGCATGGGGGTGTAAGTAAGTGGGGGTGTAAGTAAGTGCATGGTGGTGTAAGTAAGTGGGGGTGTAAGTAAGTGCATGGTGGTGTAAGTAAGTGGGGGTGTAAGTAAGTGCATGGGGGTGTAAGTAAGTGGGGGTGTAAGTAAGTGCATGGGGGGTGTAAGTACGTGGGGGTGTAAGTACGTGGGGGGTGTAAGTAAGTGCATGGGGGTGGAATTAAGTGCATGGGGGGTGTAAGGTCACACTAGCGCTTGTGCTTGGAGATTACCACCGGATTAGCGTGCTTGCGTGAACACCATACCAAGTTCGTGCTAGAATGTAAGCCAAGCACGTCGCGGTCACACTAGAAAAGTACTGCTTGCTTGTTCGCTGTTGTTGACAGATAACTTATCTAATAATCTAAAAGTCCATTAAAAATAATTTTTTGGATTTCGTATAGAGTTTCAGTTTTAAATATTTGGCGCGCAAGATGGAGAACGCTTCTTTGCTATTGCTTTATTACCAATATCAAAGAACGCGCGTTTCTGCCAGACGCAGATCGCTTATAAGAAGAAGGAGAAGGTTATTTCTTACATTGCAAAGAATGTGATTTTAGATCCATCAAATTCGGACGTAATTCGTTTGCGAATTCACTCCAGAAAACGCGAAAAATGCAGTCCTAGAGCTTCAACAATGATAATCAATCAGAAAAGGTCTATTACAATCATCACACTTCAAGTAAATTTTAGATTGAAACACTCCAGATGCTTCGCTACGTCCCTGAATTCACATGAAGTACTTAAGTCTCCCACATTCTGAAAAAGTACAATATATAAAATATTGTATGGGAAATCGTTTATGTTTTTGTTTCTTAGTATAGGGTTTGAAGCGAAATATATATTTCATATATAAATGAACATTAGGAAGAATATTTGCAGTTTACACCCTTGAAAATACTGTAAAAAAGATTTTGCTCCAAATTGCCTTCAAGCGTCGTGACAAGCAAGTAATGTAACGTATTTTGCCCCCTCAATAAATAATCCTGCCGGCGCCACTACCTGGCTGATCAAGGGGCTGAGGATATACTTCACTTACTTTAGCGCGCTGGCCCGTGCCTCTGAGTTAAGCCGGCTATACTGCAGGTCGAGGGCAGGGTCCGGGTACTCCGGTTTTCCTCCCTCGATAAAACTAACCCTTGGAGATTAACCTTAACTAACTAACCCTCGGAACCTTTGTCAATTGGGTTGTAAAAGCTGTTGAGGCTTTCCGTCCACCTCGGAATGGTAAATATAATAAATAAAATATCTGCTAACTGCGTATTAATTCTTTCGATTTGATATTGATGTTTTCCTATTTTCGTTATGCTACCACAGACATTTTCTGGGACCTGTAGTTCCATGGTCCGCTATTTTTCCTACCCCAGATGCTCCGGTACCCTGATGCCTGACGCCTTGCGGGTGAATTCTACAGTAATTGTATTAACAGGAGAAATGAGCTTGATGTTGAGTTATTCTTGTATTGCAGGTGGGAGTATTCAAGGGTATAAACTTGATTGCAGTGCCACTGGTTCAACCACAACCTGTAGTAACGCTGTGACATTGACTGACGGTGCCCCTTTAAATGGAGATATCACAGATTTTCTCGTCAAGGGGCCCTACATGTTTGTTACACAACATAATAAGGTAGGTTCTACACACGTCACACGCACAAGTTGTAACGAACCTGCAGCAAACTTGTACCAATGTTGTTCCAACAACTTGTTATCGTCCTGCAGTTCAACAACTTGTTAACAAGTTGTGAGTGACAACCTTGAAACAACTTGATAAAATGACAACATTGTTACAACTTGTTGAGAAGATTGCTACAAGCCAGTTGCGAACACATCTTGTTGACAAGATGTGAGATTTTTACCTGTGTAGTCGTATGTATACAGTAGAATGTGTAAACCAAAAACATGTGCAGTTAGCATTGCGCCTTGCGAGCATAAGCCCCCTCTCTAATAAGCTTCCTTTCTAATAAGCCCCCCTCTCTAATAAGCCCCCTCTCTAATAAGCTCTCTAATAAGCCCCCTCTCTAATAAGCCCCCTCTCTAATAAGCCCCCCTCTCTAATAAGCCCCCCTCTCTAATAAGCCTCCTCTCTAATAAGCCTCCCTTTCTAATAAGCCCCCCTCTCTAATAATCCCCCCTCTCTAATAAGCCTCCTCTCTAATAAGCCTCTTCTCTAATAAGCCTCTTCTCTAATAAGCCTCCCTTTCTAATAAGCCCCCCTCTCTAATAAGCCCCCTCTCTAATAAGCCCCCTCTCTAATAAGCCCCCCTCTCTAATAAGCCTCCTCTCTAATAAGCCTCTTATCTAATAAGCCCCCCTCTCTAATAAGCCCCCTCTCTAATAAGCCCCCCTCTCTAATAAGCCCCCTCTCTAATAAGCCCCCTCTCTAATAAGCCCCCTCTCTAATAAGCCCCTCTCTAATAAGCCCCCTCTCTAATAAGCCTCCTCTCTAATAAGCCTCCTCTCTAATAAGCCTCCTTTCTAATAAGCCCCCTCTCTAATAAGCCCCCTCTCTAATAAGCCCCCTCTCTAATAAGCCCCCTCTCTAATAAGCCCCCTCTCTAATAAGCCTCCTCTCTAATAAGCCTCCTCTCTAATAAGCCTCCTTTCTAATAAGCCCCCCTCTCTAATAAGCCCCCTCTCTAATAAGCCCCCTCTCTAATAAGCCCCCTCTCTAATAAGCCCCCTCTCTAATAAGCCTCCTCTCTAATAAGCCTCCTCTCTAATAAGCCTCCTTTCTAATAAGCCCCTCTCAAATAAGCCCTCTCTCTAATATGCCCTCTCTCTAATAAACCCCTCTCTAATAAGCCCCCTCTCTAATATGCCCCCTCTCTAATAAGCCCCTCTCTAATAAGCCCCTCTCTAATAAGCCCCCTCGCTAATAAGCCCTCTCTCTAATAAGCCCCATCTCTAATAAGCCCCCTCTCTAATAAGCCTCCTCTCTAATAAGCCTCCTCTCTAATAAGCCTCCCTCTCTAATAAGCCCCCCTCTCTAATAAGCCCCCTCTCTAATAAGCCTCTTCTCTAATAAGCCTCTTCTCTAATAAGCCTCCCTTTCTAATAAGCCCCTCTCTAATAAGCCCCTCTCTAATAAGCTCCTCTCTAATAAGCTCCCTCTCTAATAAGCCCCCTCTCTAATAAGCTCCCTCTCTAATAAGCCCCCTCTCTAATAAGCCCCCTCTCTAATAAGCCTCCTCTCTAATAAGCTCCCTCTCTAGTAAGCCCTCTCTCTAATAAGCCCCCTCTCTAATAAGCCCCCTCTCTATTAAGCCCCCTCTCTATTAAGCCCCTCTCTAATAAGCCCCTCTCTAATAAGCCCCTCTCTAATAAGCCTCCTCTCTAATAAGCCCCCTCTCTAATAAGCCCCCTCTCTAATAAGCCCCCTCTCTAATAAGCCCCCTCTCTAATAAGCCCCCTCTCTAATAAGCCCCTCTCTAATAAGCCCCCTCTCTAATAAGCCTCCTTTCTAATAATCCCCCCTCTCTAATAAGCCCCCCTCTCTAATAAGCCCCCTCTCTAATAAGCCCCCCTCTATAATAAGCCCCCTCTCTGGCCGTCCATAGGACGGTTTGACACCCGCCTCATGGCTAAATGCCTGCTGCGAACACTATGGTCTATAGAAATCACAACATAACTCGGTAAATATATATTTATTGTCAAATAGATCCATTAACTGTAATTGTAGGTACATTCTGCTATATTTGTCTTGCCAATCTCGTTATCTAGGGCAAGACTGCCGTGAACTTGTTTGTGAAATACCCACGAACAGGAACATTTAAGAAGGCGACCATTATAACAACTAGTCCCATAAAGGTATGTTTTTCGATCGATATTAATATATTATTAGTTGCTTCTGGTTAGGTCTAAAAATATGTATTGTATATAATTTCGCTCGAATTTCCATCTACAAACACCTTCAACATTATTATTGGCAAGACCCTTAATTTTGTTACCTAAACTGTAGAAAGCCCTAAAACCGGATGCTCTTCGGTTTATGACTGCATTAATTTTGTCTTTGTATCTCTGGAGATTATTTAACCCGACTAAGGCAACAAAAACAATTTTTTTCTACCAGGATTAATTTTGGTCGCTAGCAACTTTGGGTAGTTTTCAAATTGACAAAAACATCGAGTATAGTTCTAAGTTAAGATCCGTGAAAAAGGCAATCGTGTTAAAACAAAGTAATATTGAGTGGTATATAATTATAGGCAATGCACAGTTGCAGACATTATGTGAGGGGGGGGAGGCTGTTGGGGAGACGACCCCCCCCCCCCCAATGATTTCTGAAAGCCTTGAATGGTAGCTGGATTATTAATTGTGTAGCAAAGGTGAAACAATAGTTTTACAACCATGAAAGCATTGGTAGGCTATAAATGAAGCAAATTTGCAAAGGCTAAAAAGTTTAGAGAACCGAGATTTGCAGCAACAAAAGGGTGGTAATATGGTAAAGACCTAAATAACCCCCCCTTCCCCCCTCCCTTCCCCAAGTGTCCGCCACTGAACATGCATGTTGAGCGAAAAACTCGCCACTTACCTATTTGTAATTTTCGTCTCTCAGGAGGCGTTTGTGTACGACGTCTCTGGCGGTCACGTTATGTTGATTGTGAATCATCGAAAGAACGAGACGAACTTGTACAACTCTTTTGATGTGACTGGATCAAACTATTCTTTGTCCTTACCAAGAGTCTTGTATCATAACCCGCATACTGAAGTGTCGTCGCTCTGGTTAAGGTAGGGTGAAGGAAATTGTCTTTGTCCGTATACGGGGCTGTCTATTCGGCGTCAAATGTTTACCTTCCGCTAGTTTGGGGGGGAAATTCCGCCATTCCCATTGGACAAATTCAAGGTAATTGAAATGAAATCCAACATGGCTGACATTAATCGTACGCCGTGCCTTGTGTTTATGTTTATGTGAGGAAATATCATCCTGCCTGCCGGGATCTTGGCAACCGGGCCAGCCGGCAACCGGGCGCACGTGAGTCGTGGGTTATTACAGACTTTATCAAGATTTTTTCTCGGCATCTCGTTCGATAGTTCGCTGTACCGGAATCACAGGGCCGCAGGTTCAATTCCTGCCAGAGGGCCTTAGTTGCATTTTTCGCAACTGCTCCTGGCTAGGTCTAAAAAGTGTATCTAAATTTTCGTTCGAGTATTCCATCTACAAACACCTTCTATTACAGACTTTGCGATTTTTACTCATGACCTGTATTGGTTTCTGTTAGGAGTGCTGTGAGGTACCGCTTTGTTGACGTTTGGCGTGTTCGAGGTCTACCCTCGGTGTATTTTGCCACACAGTTGACTCAGGGTCCTGTTGGAGGCCGATATCTCATCAGTAAGATGACGTTTGATAAAGGAGGCATTTGGAGGAAGATAAAAGGGCCTGATAAGGACAAATATAACAGACCCTGTCACTTTGTGAGTATACCATTGAACTCTAAGTAAACTGGAATGATAAGTCAGGGGGGGATTGAAGCCGTGCTTTGCAGGTAGTGCCAGTCCTTTTTTACAAATTTTTTTTTGAAAAATATAGTTTTTAAATCTATAAATTTTGTCACTTTAACTCTCATTTACGCCTTCCTTTTTCATCTTAAGGTACGTTCACACGTTGCGATTTGTCGGGCCGATTTCAGATGCACGTTAATGATGTTTGAAAAATACGTGGCAAACGTCATCTGGCGACATCATCAACTGAAAATATTCGTCATTAACATTCAGCAAAACCTAAAATCGGCCCGACAAATCGCTGTGTGTGAACATACCTTTAGAGCACACTAGGACAATTGAGATTTTTACCGAAGAACTTACGATAAACATAATTTTTCCAGCTACTGAAATAGTCCAGGAACAACACTAAACTTATAGTTCAATGAGCCAGCCAACATAATGTTTTCTATTATAAAAGATATTACGAATGTCCAAAAAGTGGATGCCCCCTGTCTCCCCCTGAATTTACGCCCTTTCGTTTCGTTCTTTGAATCTTACCACTTGCTAATTTGCGAGGAATTTGTTCCAGACAAATTTGTCTCACATGCATGTTCAATGCAACTTGTCCAATGGACAGAACTTATATGAAGTAACTGCCATATCGGAGTGCCGTATCACCACAGTATAGAGACGACCAGTAGGGCCACTCATTTGAAATTTTGTGTGGCCGCTCATTTATACGCATTGGCAGCCAGTCAATTGCTTTTTCTTGCCAATAAGCAAGCTGGACTAACTTTCCTGGCCAGTAAACTGCAAATTTTTGCATAAAAAGCCGGCTACATGTTGCATCGCCGAGTGGCCCTACTGGTCGTCTCTCTACTGTGGTATCACCCCGTGTGGACATGAGGTCGCATACTGTAATTATTGAATCATAATATGAGCAATGGACTTGTGGCTAGCGTGTTTTGGCTATGTGCAGCCTTGAAATGAATTAATAAGTTTTTTATATAACTAGGTGTTAGGTAGAAGTAGACAACGGAAATACTTGATGCGTTCAATGCGCAGTCGAAACTCCAAACTGGCTTATTCTGAAAATGGGTGATGGGAGCAGTGAACTCTAAGTAGTCTGGAAAGTACTCCAATGATTAAGCCCTATGATTGGGTGAAGCCAAATTGATGCATAATTTGAAGCAAAAGGCGGGAACCGCGCGACTAAAAGCACTTTCAAAAGGACTAATGCGAGTTTTGAGGAGTGGGAAATTCAGTCAAACGTTTCTTTTTTAGCGAAAATGAGAAAGAAAAATAGCTTTTTCATCCGAATTTTTCAATTTCAAAGATTCAAACCTGGTTTTCTGGATAGTTCTAAGTAGTCTACATCCACCAACTGCAAAAACTTCAGGGGTGTCAGCTTTATATTCGAAATATTGGACAAGTTTGAACGTGCCGATGAAAGCTTCGCTCTTCAACTTTAAAAATAATAAGGTTAAAATCTTTCTACGGTCTTGAAACTTGTTTTTTACTAAAGTTAAAGTATTGTTGTTTGTTTTAAGCCTTTAATCTTGCTCCAACGAGGATGTTTTGTGTAAGAAAATCGACGCTTTTTAGGCGGTGTATTTTCGGCTTCGGACCTTCAATGGCGGCCAAGTTATCGTTCCAGTCTACTTAGAGTTCACTGGATGGGAGGCACCTACCTGGACGAAATGTATTCTCGTATTATCGCATTAATGAATAATGAACATATTTCACTTTAGCCTGTATGCTCGTTGCATGTCAACTTGCTGTACGGCAGTATATATCGCTATTCGAAAACCACACCATTGATGTCACGAAAATCTGCCCCAGGATTGCTCATGGCTACAGGTATCAGAAAAGCTTTAATATAATTGCAAGGCAATGTTTCGAATATACCTTTTAGACGGCCGGCCAAAGATCTGAAAGTTAGACTCTGATGGCATTTTTTGTTACAAGCTGTTTGTTACAATTTTCTTATAATTTAAACATTGGTGAACAAGATTATATGTGTTGGCACTTCTGATTTTGGCTTTACAGCCGAAGACTTGAGAATTTCGAATTCCTGTATATTTGGCTCTTAATAATGGCGGATTTCTATTGTCCAATGTTTAACTGGCTTCATTTTCTGTGCCAGTGAACAATAGGTTGCGCTATCCAGTCTAGTTTTCAGATCAGTGGAAGCCGCCCCCCTTAAGATAAGAAACAGTTTCATGTCATATGGATTTAACATCCTTTTTGTTTTCTCACACAAATCGTACTTAGAGAATCTTGTATGTTTGCAGGTGTATTGGGTACAAATCTGAAGATAACGCCTGACACGTTTTTATCAAGAGACGGTGGAAACACGTTCAAATCGGTATGGTACAGTACATTCGTAAATATACAGCTATTTCAATTAAGGTTACCACAGGCAATAGTCAAGTGTACAATTCAAGCGCGAACAGCAAGATGGGTGTATCATATTTTAATATTTGTAGCTGTTTAATGCAGCCAATGAAGTAGCCTATGACTATAGCTCTTTTTTGTTTTGGCAATTCCCGAGTTTATTGAGTTTCTCACTCATTGGTGAGCGGATTTCCCAACAGGCTATTGCCCAATTGATCCCCATCCGAGGTACCTACGATTTTCACGTCCTTATCCGAGAAGACGCGAAAGTCTAACCATTTACTGATGTCAATGTAAAGGTAGCACTTTCTCCTCAATTATTTTAAGACCATGAGTAGAGGTCCGACCAAGGATTGAACCCGGGTCTCCCAGCTTGAAAGGCAAGCCACAAGTGATGACCACGACACCACAAGTGCTGGTTAAATGTACAAGGGCGTTGCATTTAATTTGTCGGCGACAACGCGTACAGAAATTTACAAATTAGCGACAAACGGTTGCAGTTTGTAAGTAAAGCTACTGTTGTCATATTATTTCTGTCAAGAAGATAGTTCTCCATCGGATGTCTTGTCTGTAAGACTACGCATAGGGTATCCTTTGCTATATCAAGATTCAAGCCATTGATATTAAAGAGCTGTATTACAATACTTGTAAATATGCAAATATGATAAATGCAGATCACTTGCTTATCCCACGAAGCGATTTATAATACATTTTAGCCTATAAAATATCTCATTCCATCTTGGATTGTACATTTGACTATTGCTTGTGACAACCTTAATTGAAATAGTTGTTGACTAAAAATGTAAAGATACAACTATTCGGCATGTGCAAGTGACGTCACAACGCGTAATACAAATTCCACCATTTCCATTGGACAAATTTAAGCTAATTCAAAGTGAAATCCAACATGGCTGACATTAATCCAGGGTTTATACAGGTCAGAAAGAATATAATTCAAGGACTTTTTAAGGACTTATCAGGAAATTCAAGGACTATTTAGGGCTGAAAAGAGGGCGTTAGAAGTCGGTAAAAGTGCTGTTAAATTTTAAACGGAAAAGATATGAAAACAGCCACTAAGGCTCCAGTTACACGATACCGGATTCGCTTGTCACAACATCAACTTATGCCGTTCAGTGTTGGCCTACAAAACTTTCCCCATTACGTTTCATTTTATTTTGTCATATCCGAACTTCAAATTTTGCGTCTTGAAGGAATCTTGAAACTGTTAAATTCGATGTCGTGACAAGTGAATCCGGTATCGTGTAACTGGGGCCTAAGATTGAGTTTAAAGTTGCCAGCGATAAACAGGAGCGTATTCTTGTATTCAGGGAAGGATCAGTGCTGCAAGTGATTTTACATTTTTAGTATTTGGCTTGTGCAAGTGACGTTACAACGCGTAATAAGTTTTGCTTCCGCCACTTTGGGTGGCAAATTCCGCCACTTTGGGCGGCAAATTCCACCATTTCCATTGGACAAATTCAAGCTAATTAAAATGAAATCCAGCATGGCTGACGCTGACATAAACGTATGCCAAATTTCCGTAATAACTCTAGTTCTAGACGTGTTAAAACAACAAACTATACACCAAAATACTCCTTGTTGTTCAAGGATTCTAGCGAGATATAGCCTGTCTTATAACTCTCACTGTGTCGCAAGATATAGGCGAAAACGGCACTTCCCGCGCAAAATAGGGAATAATTTCAATCTACAAACACCTTCAACATACAGTTCTATCAGCGAGAGGTCTCAAATTTAGAATATTTACCCTAACAAACGTGAAACGTTTGTGGGAAAAGGACAACATTTTAACTGGTTATATTCACTGAGTTTTTACAAGATGATCGTGTTCTGTTTCTGGTTTTGTTGTATACTAATTCAATCAAGCCATCAAGAATATATTAAAGAATTAGTGTCATGGCAATGCATTGCGGGCTTTTGTTAGTGTTTTTATTTACCCAACAACAACGACAACAAATAACGATAAAAACACCTTGTTTGGTGCATTTGCAATCTAAATCTGATAAAAGAAGCAAGGATTCTCAAAGGATGTTTTAAATATATGACGGATTAAGAAAAACGTACTGAACTTCAAACATCGTTTCCTCTTTGGCGTACCATCTAAAATCTCTATATTTTAGCATTATTTTATTGATTATGCACTAAACATACTTTTTAAGTCCGTTTGCCGATTGAGAAACGTATATATCAAAAATGAAAATTTTGAAATGCAGTCGTAAACCAAGTGGCATTATGTGCATAGGCGTGTTACGTAATATACAAAAAGTATCCTCTTAATACTTCGTACAAGCAAAACAAACAAATTCAAACTTCCATGTGTTTTTATTATCAGGTTCTACGTGGAAAGAGACGGTTTAGCTTTGGTGATCACGGTGGTATTGTCTTAGCTTCAGATTTTCAGTCCTCCAGATATTTACAGTAAGTCCTAGGCCCTTATATGCCACACACGTAAAAATGCACAAATTGTAACAAACCTGCAGCAGACTTGTGCCAATGCTGTTTCAACAACTTGTAATCAGGATGTGTTCACAGCTCGTTGACAAGTTGTCAACGACTTGTTGACAACTTGCCACAAGGTTGTTGACTCAACAGACATGTTACAAGTTGTTCCCACAACTTGTTATCGTCCTGCAATTCAACAACTTGTTAACAAGTTGTGAGTGACAACCTTGTAGCCACTTGATAAAATGACAACATTGTTAAAACTTCTTGACAAGCTTGCTACAAGTCTGTTGCGAACACATCTTGATGACAAGACTCGAATCCTACAGTACAAGTTTGTAATTATATCTCGTCCGTGATTTTTGTGCTAAGCCATCAAGAATATATTAAAGAAGCATGATTTTGAGCCTGAAAATTCTCAGGAGGAAATGTCTGTATACAGCCCAAAGAGGTTCACCACCTCGTGTATGTTGAATCGTAATGGCCTGTTCTTAACGTATGTGATTTACTGGATTTGCTGACAAGACTAAGGCTATTGGCTCACACCAGGCGAAAAGTGTAGTTGTTTCTGTATTGTGTGAAATCACATACGTCAGCAGGAGAATCGGATTCGACAAATCGGATCGTGTGAACAGGCCTTAAAGCATATCCCAGATTTAGATATCCAGATCCCGGCCAGTGAACTGTAAGTAAACTGGAACGCTAACTCCAATGATCAAGTCCTGTGATTGGATGAAGCCAATTTGAAGCTAAGAGCGGGAACCGCGCGGGAAAAACTTTCAAAAGGACTAGGGAGACTTTCGAGGAGTGGAAAATTCCGTCAAAAGTTTGTTTTTGACCGAAAATGAGCAAGAAAAGTCCTTTTTTCATCCGAAGGCTTCAATTTAAAATAACCGATACTGGTTTCCTGGATAGTTCTCACTGTTCTACACTTAGTTCCAGCAAAAATTCGAGGGGTAACAGTTTTGTACACGAAAAAATGGCAAATGTATGAACGTGCCGAAACAAAATTAGCTCTTCAACTTCGAAAAAAGCTACTTTAAAACATTTCGACTGTCCCCAAACTTGTTTTGTACTAACGTCCAAGTTTTGAAGTATATTTTGAGCTTTTAGTCATTGCTGTAACTGCTGTAGAACGTGAGTAAATCCATGTTTTCCAAGTGGTGTATTTTTCGACTCCGTACGTACATGGCGACCATCATGAGTGGCTTCAAAGATGGCGACCAAGTTATCGTTCCAGTCCCCTTAGAGTTCACTGGTCCCGACTCAGACCACTGACCTCAAACGTATGACTGGATAGTGCATCCGCTATACATAAATGAATCCAATGGCGGCCATATTGGTGTGACCACCACAAATCTACAGTGGTGTTGCTGACATGTTAAAAGAGGTTCTAGCAATTTCTGGTTATTGGTGGAAAAGAACACGTATTGTCTAGCTAAATATTGGTCATCAGTGGCCTCCCTTCTTAAATTTACCAGTGAACAACTATTGAGGTCACACCGACATGGCTGCCATTTGTCTCATTATGTGATGTTTAAAACGTATAATTTAACCCCAACCCCCACCCCCACCCTATATATAATCACAGACATAACTCGTGTAGGACTACATAAAGAACCAACCCAAACATTGTGTGTATATATTTTAGGTATTCCGTGGATTTCGAGAATTTTCGTCATGTACTACTCCCACGCACTCCCGGAACTGTTGATATTAAGAAGATTGTGACAGAACCAGGGGAGAAAGGGGTTATATTTCTCGTCATTGCGTATGACAAGGTCGATGATCATTATTTTATCTATAACGTTAATGCCACAAACACTTTAGGTAAGAGAATGTCGTTTTTAGGAAGTTTCAAACTGGCTCCGACGCCTTGTGCACTGACTTCTGTTCATTCTGCTGCATATCAGATCTACATGTTAAGGTGGCAGGTGCGGTTAACGCGCTTCCTGTAAACGTTTCCAACCATATACTTTTGGGTTTTCCTAACCTTCCTCAAAACATAGTCAATAGAGATATGGTCTGGAAATTCGGTAAACTTCAAAACGTCTATAATGAGCTAAGAGTTTTTGTTGAGACCGCTTTACCATAGAATAGGAAATGACTAGAAGGGCCACTTGAGGCCGAACCTTTGAAGTTTTTGACGCTGCGCGTGTCGCATTACGCATGTTCATTACCATTATTCTAGCCAGTCAATTGCATTTTCTGACCAATAAACACGCTGAACTGGTTGATCCGCCGTTATTCTGGCCAGATAACTGCATAAAAATAGGGTGTCACGTTGCACTGCTGAGTGGCCTTTCTGGTCATTTCCTATTCTGTGGCTTTACCTTGTCGGGATTTATTTAAGCAGTAGTTTTTAGTAGCCAGCCATTTCGTGCGGTTTCAGGGTGACACTCTTGCAACAGAACACAAAACATTGTAACATTTTTAGCGTGTCTTCCCCCCCCCCCCCTTTTTGCCAATATTTTTTCACGTGGCCCACCCTTTTAAGGCCATCTTTTTTGGATGGCCCATCCCCTAATTCCACCAGCCCACCCCCGGATAAAAAATGAGTGGTCCCGGGCTGGCTCGGTTCCCGAGATCTCGCTTGAAACAGGGGAAACTTTTCATATAAATATTCCGTAATGGCGTCACAAAGATTAGGGTTTACAGGATAAAAGTTGGGATTAAGTTTAGGGTTAGTTTTTCAATTAGGATTACAGATTGAGATGTTATACCGTAAATCCTAGATTCAGCCCACTTCTGAAATAAGCTCCCCTTTTTGAAAGAATTTCTCTTTTCCAATAAGTCCCTCCCCCCAAACATATAGTATCGATGTAGACTATAGTATCTCTTAATACCTTATATAGGAGTGCCATGCACTAAGAATGATTTCTATGCTGTGAATGTGACTGATGTCGGATCGGGCGGTTGTGCAGTAAATCAGATTGAACTACGAAACTCAAGTAGTCGATGTCTGACTGGCAAGAATTATACGAGACTTATCAGCATATCTTACAGTAACTGCAAATGTCGACGAAGGCATTATACATGGTAAGCTTTATATAAAGCCGAAAGAAATTATAGTTTTCTGGTTTCCAACCAGGGGCCGGTTGTTCAAAATCCGGTTAGCCTAACCCTGGGTTAACGAAAATCTTCAAATCAAACTTCCCAACAGCTTGTTTATAAAGTTGAATATGTTTTTCCAGAAATCTTTTCTGGATCAATATAAGTTTTATTTTCTAAAGTTTAATGAACGGCCATGCAGAAATACATAACCCGAAACAGCGGGTTAAAATTTAACCCAGGATTAGCGATAATCGTCAATACGGCAAGACCGAGGTTTAATATTTTACCGTAAAGACCGAACGTTTGAGGTTAATAAGTAGTTTATTATATGGCACAACCATCAGTAGTAAAATAAGTAGTTTATTATATGGTTTGTTTTTATTGTAAGGCTTTAAATTACGTGATTACGTGATTTTCCGGACCGCTGATTAGCCAATCATATCGCGTAAACTACAGGAACTACTGTAGCTCTTGCCATATAATAATATTAGTTACTACCAGTTTCTTGACGTCTATGGACCGTAGTTTAACAGTGATAGAGCTATCCAGAATAGATAGATAGATAGAGTTAAGTTAGATTTTCTCCTTTCGTAACACTGTATCAATTTAAAGTACACCAAGTAAAATTATATAATATGTACCAAGTAAAATGTACCAAGTTAAATTAAATGTACCAAGTAAAATTATAAATAATGAACACGAGATTACTGAAGCAAAGGAACTTGCAGATGCCTTTATTAGATACTTTGCTACCATAGGAGACAAACTTGCCAGTGATATTGCCAATGTCTCCAAGTCACCATTAGAATATGTTGAAAGGCAAACCTCAGACCTCCTACCACATAAACATTTAAACTTAAAAATTAGCAAGGCTTTAGGACTTTTTTTTAAGCGTCTCCAAATCTTAAAGCTTTCTAATCTTATTACATTACATATGATTATGTTCATGTACAAATATTACAACCACCTAGCCTTCGAGTTTAAACGAGCTCTTTACTCCCGTGCATCAAATTCATTCATATAATACTAGACTTTCAATATTGGATTATTTAATATAATGTATCAGGGAGTAAAAACATGGAATATGCTGAAAGAATCTGATAAGAAAATGTCATTTTATCAACTAAAACGAAAACTTAAAACTGATTATATTCATTCCTATTGATCTTCTTCTGATTATATTTCTTTTTCTTTTTTTGAACATTCAATGAATTATAAATACAAATCAAATGTATAATATTTGAGCTATACTTGGCCCCCAGACTTCGTTTTCCCTTTTGATTATTTTGGGGTGCTAGCTCCATTTCCTAATTTAAAGTACTAACTAATTTGTATTTTTCTTTTTTTAAAACTATTATCAATAAGGGGTGACCCTTACTCAGGGGGGTGGTCGAGCACGTGAGCGCCGCTCGCAGGAAATTTTAAAGAGCTGCAGGAAACTTATTAGGTGAAATGTCTGTAACTTGAAAATTTGAAGAAATACCTTAAACATGGGCCTCACTATGGACCCAACAACTCGTTATTGAGTTGAGACCTAAATTTAAAACCATGCTCAGTAGACATTACGTATGGGGACTATGGCTAGATTTAGACCAAGAATACTCTGCAAGTCTGCAACAAATTTATATATTCAGGTTGTGCTCACAGGACGAAAGCTGTCCAACAGACGATAGCCCTTACTGGACCTTTAGGGTGAACAGTTTAGAACTGATAGAGTGATGGGCTATCCATTGTAAATAAAGTTAGGTTAGTTTAGGTTTCCTCTTGCAGTAACACTTGAGCAATAAGTGACGGCTCTTACTGGACGTCCAGGGAGAACAGTTTAGAACTGATAGAGCTATCCATTGTAAATAAAGTTAGGTTAGTTTAGGTTTACCCCTGCAGTTACACTGGAACAATATGTGATGCCCTTTACTGCACCTTTAGGGAGAACAGTTTAGAATTACTGATTCCAATCTCCATTTGATATTTTAGTGATCTCAAGTTTTCTCCAGACGAGCGTGGTAGCTGCATTCAAATGCCCGGTACAAATTTAATACCAAGTCACTGTCCCGAGGGCTCTTTCTATATGAAGTCACGAGGGTAAGTTAACCTTGCGAACGAAAATTATAATCGTAGCTATTTTTGTGTGCTTTATTGATAATAGCGAGCTTAAGATCTACGACGACGCGGCAGTCGACAACGCCATATAAATATGTGAATATAAAGAGACCGTGATTGAACAACGTTCTTGTTTTAGCTCACAGCTTTTTCTTCATGACTTTTAAAACGTTTCAACTGCAGTTATCGACTACAATGCAGGCTGTAAAAACAAACGCGAAAAGCAGCTATTCGTCCTTCTGACTTGCCGTCGTCCTGAGGACGTAAAAATGCCCTAGTTGGCGTCGTTAACAAGACATACACGACGTCGAGAATTCTCTTGGGACTACAAGTTTTTCCATTGCTTTATTACAAGCGAAAAACTTCATTGTTAGAAGGGCCGCATCGTCGACGTTGGCGTTGTAGATCTTAAGCTCGCTAATGACTCGAACCGGGATCATAAAACCGCTCCTAAATGACGAGTTTTTTTCTTGTTTAGATACGCCAAGATACCTGAATATAAAACCTGTCAAGATGATAATGACACATTGAGTACACTTTCTCCTGTCAAGACACCATGTCCTGTTGAACGTACGTATATGATACACTGAGCTATAAAATATTCTGAACAACTCGTTTCGGTGATGTCGAAAAGAAATTGTCTAGCAGGCTTAATCTAAAAATAGAGTGGCCATTGCTTCAAACTCTTCATACACCCTTCCCAAGGGAATTTGGGAAACTTGCAACAGATAAAAAACGGCAATTTTCACAAGGAAAATCAAATCTTGTAGTTTAATATACAAATTGTAAGTCCCAACATTGACACCTTGGAAGGGTTGTGCTGTCTGGAACACAAGATATATAATGAAAATGAAAAGAAGCCAAAAGTATTGGCTACCCTAAATGTACTATTAGTTCAGTTCAAGAGATCACATCCTTGCCATCACTAACTAGTATGCTGTCAATCAGAATCTACAAATTCTACTGTGTTTTTGTAAGTTGAATGTTTCTTTGATACTAATAGGTCAGGTTCATCACTGAAAGTATAGCCAAAAATTCAGCATTATTCGAAATACTTTATTTCAATTCGGTAATACTGCTGGCAGTTCTAAAATTGAACTGGTATCAATAGGAGCTCTTGGAACACAGATGTTATTTAATTGCACACTTTTAGTATAGTGAATCAAGATATGGTGTGGAAACTCGACCAAAGTCCTTCGTTCTATATTTGTGTTCATGTTTATGCAAACTTGTGCACGGTGAAGACAGTTAATAATCAAAATTTCTAAAGATTTGTGCGTGGTGAAGTCGTTTCAATATAGAATCAGGCCATAATAATAATAATATTTATTTCCAGGAAGCTTTCTCACAAAGTGATTTTCAGAAAGGTCCTGAACTCAATTACAAAGTTACAAACAAAGGAATACATGCAAACTACATAACTAGGAAAATACTAACGATATCATATACAAAAAGTTCAAAATTAGTTAAAAAAGTTACTCCTAAATGTTGAAATACTGTTCGAAAGTTTTATCTGTCTGTTCAAGTTGTCCACTCTGATACGGCCTGGTATTCCAATCTTTGTTTCCCCCAATTCCTTGACACCCTGGGCAGCCTTAAATTGTCTTTGTTTCGTGTATTATAGTTGTGTACCTCACTGTTGGTTAAAAATTCAAACTCATGCGAGGTTAGATTATTTATACATTTAAAAACCAATAAGCACCTATGATACAATCTTCGTTGCTCTAGAGTGATCCAGTTCAGAGTGTTTAGCGCGTCGGTTGCCGATGAGAGTAGTGGTCTGTCTAAAACAATCTTGGCGGCCTTATTCTGCAGTACTTGGAGATTCTTCATTAGCATTGTATTGTTTTTGTCTCCCCACACAATATCCGCATAGTCGAAGATTGGGAGTACGAGACTGTTATAAAAAAGGATTCGTGCATTAAGTGGTAGCAAGTGTTTTATCCTACGAAGTAAACCTAAGCGTTGATTGATTTTAGACGAAACACGATTTATATGTTCTGACCAGGTAAAATTGGCAGTTATGGTAACACCTAAGTACTTGAAATTGCTAGCGTTGGAGATTTCAGTATTACTGACGGAAATGGACATCGGAGATACATTGCATAATTTTCTATCACTGCCTATAATCATTGATCGAGTTTTACTTAAGTTCAGTGTCAGCTTATTTTCCTTCAGCCAAATTGGAAAAATCATAATAATCTATAATCATCGCTCGATTGACTATGCTTTTAGCTTGTCATTATTTGCCACTTAATAAAAAAGCTTTGTATTCAGCTCCATCAGAACTCTGTAAAACCTTCCCCGACCCAAAGTGCATGACATGGCATTTCAAAATTTCCTGGGGGATCATGCCTCCATACCCCCTCGTGCTTTCGCCACCAGCTACCTGGGCGTTCCCGCTTGTGGCATATGGGCCCCCATAAATGTTTTTGGTTTTGACCGGCCCCTTTACGTTATTTCCTGACCACGCCCGTTCGTCGGGCAAAACGACCTGCACGGCTGCACCTCCCTAATATTTGGACCCAAGTTAAGCCCCTGGACTCAACACGGGACATCCAATCCACATATATGACAAGCTGTATATCTTGAACTTTACAATTTTTCAGCAAATGATTTGACGCCATTTCGACACACAAAGTTACTGTAATATTCATGTACTGCTGGCGACAACAAACCATGCCATTTACTATTCCCATGTGGTGTATTTTAGAGTTGCAACTTGCTGGAGTAAAAACCATACCTAGTATGAAGAACGGAATGGTACGAATCGCGCTTGGTGAAAAGTTACATGTAAAGGTCGCTCTCACCAATGGTTATCTACCTAATGTCAACTTTAAGTAAGTGTAAATTTAACATTCAGTTTTAGTTTGTATGTGTGCAGGAATGGATTTACTGGGGGGGGGGGTGCAGGGTGTGCGCACCCCTCCTAGCCTTGGCCAAGGGGGGTGCAGGAGGGGTGCCAATTCCCATATCAAATCCAAATTTTGGATTTGACAGGGCATTTATCGAACAAAAATATAATATTGGGCCATTGATGGGCCTTTTTGATCATCTAGGCAGTCTTATTGTTTTTAAATTTTCTGACAAGATAACCCCCTTGACCCTGTAGGTGGTCCTCGGTGGTGATTCACCCTTCCTCGGTCACCGACCACGCCCTGCTTAGCACCCCCCCCTCCTATAAAATCAAGCTGGATCCATCCCTGTTAATCTGTCTGTCTGTCAGCACGATAACTCAAAAATATTACAGCTACAGTAATCCAGGTCAAGCGTTCCTAGGAACGCTTGACCCGATTTAGCTGTAAACATTTGATTTGAATACGCCGAGAATTTTTAGAGCTAGTGGCAATGGGTCAAATTTTGCTTCCATTTGGATGGAAATTGAATGTGAAATTAACAAGAGTTTGTCTTGTTTTCCGGGGCTGAAAAGAACTGAACGCGTAATTAGTACATGAATACTTTACTGAATTCACTGGCGGAGATATGCAGTCTCTAAGTGCCTCTAGTTTGTTTATAAAATAATAAGAACAACTGATTGTATACCCTTAATCGATATTAATCTACGGCTATTTCAATGAAGGTTGTCATGCACAGACAATAGTCAAATGTACAATCCAAACGCGAACAGCAAGATGGGACATAAACATAATGCAGCCAAGTGAAGTAGCTTATGACTATAACTCTTACGTTTTGGCAATTCCCAGAGGTATTCGGCTTCTGCAAGTGACGTCACAACTCGAAATTGTGTGGCTTCCGGTTTTTTGGGGGGCAAATTCCACCATTTTCATTGGATAAATTCAAACTAATTAAAATCGAATTCAAGATGGCTGACAATTTTTGACATCAATACGTACGCCAACTTTCCTGAATAACTCGAGTTCTAGACATGCTAAAGCAACAAACTATACACCAAAATACTCAGCGTTGTTCAAGGATTCTAGAAATGTATAGATAACTCTCGATGACATCCACGATATGCCCCCAAATTGCCGGTTATATAGCATGACGTAATATTTTCAAGCCGACTGCACAAGCCGAATACATGCATACTTTTCTGGGTTCGCATTTAACTTGTCGGCGACAACGTGTACCGAAATTTACGAATTAGCGACAAACTGTTGAAGTTTGTAAGCAGTCGCCTTTTCACTTCCAACCGTATTAGTTCTATCAAGAGAATAGTTCTTCATCGTAAGTCCTATCTGTAAGCCTATACATAAGGTATTCTTTAATATATCAAGCGATTGATACTGATTTTTAACTTGTAAATATGCAAATATGATGAATGTTCACCACTTTGTTATCCCACGAGGCGATCTATATTACATTTTAGCCTATAAAATGCCCTTGCTTGTGACAACCTTAATTGAAATAGCTGCATATGATATCGATTAAGTGTTTCAAAATAAAAAATTGTGCTTTTTGACTGTTATCCACCTTCGACGTTATTTTTTGTTTTTGTGCTTTACACTTTTGTTTGAAAGGGTTTTGATTGTAAGAATAACAAATTATGTTTATTTTAGGTACGTTTTGGGTGACTACAATGTGAGTGGCATTGGGGAAAAGCATGCATCACACGTAATCCCGATGAACAAGTAAGTCAGAGTATTAAGCCGGTTACAGACGAGCAAATTTTCTACGACAAGTTTTTATATGGCATGTTTTATTTGCTAGTTGCACCTGTGTACGTACAACATGTTTTTGGTGGTAGAAGGTGAAGGTGGTCTGGCTGATAGGCCGGCAATCCAGCCATGTGCCAGTAAGCGGTCTGCCCTAGTGCTAGTTAGCAATCTAGCGAACAGGTTGCGAACAGGTGGGAATTTTTCCAGCGCTGGTCAACAAATTGCTGGCGCACGTGAAAGTTTTTTACAAAAATTGTTAAAATGAACAAAAACAAGTTTTTGTGTGTGTTTTTTGCCCAGAAAACAGTGGATGTATCAGTAAAATATTTTTCTACAAAGTTTATGACAAAATGAACAGGAGGAAAGAAATTGGACTGAAATCAGAGAAATATAAAGGATATTTTTCTACGACGGAACATGAGCGAAATTTTACTTTGTTCGAAGATGTTAGTTGTCTTGGCTTCGTAAACATATAAAATTAGAAAGTTTAACTTACGGTGGGTTTGAATTTCATTTTTCAACGCATGTTTCTATACAAAAATTGCTATAATAGTTTTCTCATCAAAACCTGTGAGATTTCGTACGGCCAAAATCGGCATTTTTCGAAAAATAGGAAAATGCCAAATTTTCAACTTTAGGATTGCAAAAAATCTAGCCGAGAGCCTCAAAACGAGACTATCCTTAAACGGTAGTCTGAACCTTTCTTAATCTCTTAATCAAAGTAATTTAGATATAAATACCAATATATTCGCTCTGATACCAAAAACGGCGACACTATTTATGTGATCTGAAATTGTTCACAAAAGTACCTTTGAAAATGCTGCCAGAAATTCTATGTTTATACTATTCTTGCTTGTTAAAGCGATTCGGTTGAGAGATGAAAGCCCATTGATTCCAGAAAAATGGGCAGTTTTGAAATCATATGAATATTTTTCCCTTTTTCTCTAATATGGTAAATAGTAATTCAAGGTGTGAAAATCAGCACAGTAAAATGATAAAGAAATAAAATATTTCAAAATTTTGTCGAGAGCCTCAAAACCAAATACGGTTTAAAATACCCCTAATAGCGTATACATTATGTTGGGGAAGAATTTGTTTACATCCAAATTCGCGCTAGTACGAATTTTGGTGATTTTCTGGGATATTCCGTCGAATTCCGAGAGTCTCCGATCTTTTCCGATACGTATAAAGATGTTTCTTTACGCAATTTTTAAAATTTGTAAGAATCGCCCGGAAATTCAATAGCCGAGTTTACTCGCCCCAGGTCTCATTTCTAACAACCGCGCGAAATCCAACGCATGCTCAAACAAAATTCCCACCTGTTAATCTAGCGTTGTTAGGAAGCAAGCAAAGGAAATGCCGTAAGCTATTCGGCAATGAACGAACCGAATTAAAAATCGAAGTAAAAAAAACTTATTTCGGGGACGCTTTAAAATTGCATCTCAGTCGCTTAAAATAATATTTTTCGTGAACCAATGGTTCAAATTATAAAAGTAACCCACCGTTGGAAAGCTGAATGGCTAAACTTTCAAATGAATGTATACATATGATAGGCTTTACTGCTATATTATTTTCAAAAAGTACATCTGTATTTCAATACCGTATTTACTCGCTCTTTAAATTTTTAGTGTTTTTGATGCGGCGCTTATTTCAGGGCGGCGCTCTCTTAAAACTATTCTATTTGTATCTGCCTTCACAATGAAATTGCGTATTTCCAAAGTTCTCGAGAGAGAGTTAAACGATAGAGCATTGAAATATACTCACATTGAACTTAAAAACAATGCAGTACATGATAATAAGTGTCCGAGACTGATTAAAGATTGAGATGTACTGTAGTTGTTTTCAGGTAGAACAATTCCGTCTAACGGTGCTTCGATTATTGTTGTGAAGTAGTACGGCGCTTGTTCGACGGCAGCGCTTAATCGTGTACGGCGTTTAAACAAGTAAATACGGTATACCACAAGCTAATTCTTAGATTTGTTTGGTATTTAGAATTGGGTCTTTCGTGCTGCTTATCAAAGTATCCAATTCGAAGAGCAACTTATTTTACAGCATTAACGTTAACGTTATACGTAAGTTTGCTTTTTTGGTTTTAATATTTTACTGGCTTTGTGTGTGTCGAGTTGGCTGTGGAAGTTAGGGAGCCATTGAGCGACGCTACCTCCATAGTGTAAGGGAGCGCTTCACAATGAAATCCTTCCTTGAAATAGGAATTCTGGAGTTACAAGCCAACTCGAAACATCATGTGAAGGCATGTCAATATTTCGAGCAATCGTCTCAACTGTTATGTCCAAGACTGATTGGCTAGCAACTCCAAAATAGAAAATCAGCTAGAGTTACAGGTATCCAAGCCTGAAGTTGCTGGCTGCGCCTGCATAGCCTAGGCTACCTCCATATAATCTACACGCATGGTGTGTCGAGTTGGCTAATCCAATCCAATATTGACTGGTCTTAAATCCGCGCAGAATTCGTACGGAGATTGGCACCCCTTTAGTAGCCAAGCCTAAAAGCGCGGAAATTTTACAGATATTACTAAAAGTATTTTGTCGTGTTTTTGTGGTTCAGGTAAATTGAATGATTCAATGGCGACGTTAATTCCATATCCTGAGGAGCCAAGTATAAAAGAAAGAGTCACGGTTATGTTTGAGATGTCCAGTAATAACGAACCGGTAAGTAATATATCATACACGAGAAGGAGTTTTTATTATAGTGATTTGAAACACCGAAAAGTGTGTTGAAAAACAAGGCGCTAGCCGAGTTTTTTAACATATTTTGAGGTGTTTTTAAATCACTTTATTATATAAAGTATAGTGCTTTATAGAGATTTCGAGCACTGATAAAACTGATAATCTCACATGTGAGATTATTTATGATAATCTCACATGTGAAAATTATCGCTTTTGAAGTTTATGAAAATGGATATTTTATTTTATTTTATTTTGTTTGAGAATACTGTCCTTTATATAATAAACATACACTCGAAGTCGTTTATTATACAGGGTGTATAAAAAAAAACTGAAAAATTAATTTACTCCTTTACCTAATTTGCATATTGTCTAGACAATTTGCATATTGTCTAGACAATATGCAAATTAGGTAAAAGCGTAAATTAAGCATACAAAAGCTGTTTTTTTCTTAAAAATGAAAGTTTACGCGACGTTTTGAAGGGCTTACACTTAAGCAAATTTTCTGAAATTTTGAACAGCAATGCAACACCCAACACATTTTACACCCACTAATTCAAAATAACTTTTAAGCATTCAAATTTCGTGCGCAAGCCATTTTTGATTTGTTGGACAAGACACCCCCCCTGGGTTTTGAAAAATGTAACTTTCAGAATTTTTTTGTTTTTTCTACATTATAAATACCCAAACAATATATATTAATAAAAAACTTCGTATCTGGAGCCGCTTCGCGAAGTTGAGAGCAATTTCAATTTTGTTCAGTTTTTTTTTATACACCCTGTATAGAGAATAATGCATGGATGCTTGGAAATACCAGATTTATTTCTCGTGTTGAACATGATATCTCACATCATGTTCAACACTCGAAATAAATCTGGTATTTCCGCGCACCCATGCATTATTCTCTATATAATAAACGACTTCGAGTGTATGATATAGCTTCTCAAACAAACCAGTATTTAAAGAGAAATTCAACGCGAAAGTTGAGTTAATTTTTTGGTGTTTATTACCGTGGTATCAAGACAACGATACGGTGGTGATTTCCTTTGTGTTTTGCTCATGAATTATTAATGAGTTTGAGAAGTGCTGATCAAACGTGTGTTACACATCTTGTCAACAAGATGTGTTCGCAACAGAGTTGTAGCAAGCTTGTCAACAAGTTGTAACCATGCATGTTGTCATCTTGTCAAGTCGCTACAAGGTTGTCACTCACAACTTGTTCCAAGTTGTTGAATTGCAGGACGATGACAAGTTGTTGGAACAACTTGTAACAAGTCTGTCCAGTCATCAACCTTGTAGCAAGTTGTCAACAAGCTGGGAACAAGCAGTGCGAACACGTCCTGATAACAAGTTGTTGAAACAACACTGGTACAAGTCTGCTGCAGGTTGGTTACAACTTGTGCGTTTTTACGTGTGTAGGGGAGGCGTGGCTACCCTGGAAAAGCTGGGAAATTAAATACACGGGGCCCACTTTATAAATGCTCGTTTACACTATCCAAGTATTCCCTTTGATCCAAGTATCCCCCATCTCATCCACAATAGAGGGGTTTCACGTTACATAATAAGATTTTAAAATCCAGATTATTGCACTGATACTTTAGCAGGTTTTATTCATTGAAGAACATTCCACAAAACAATTCGGTCAGTGCAATTATTCTTTCCAGAGTGGCAGAGTTTTTAGTCGTTACACGCTATTTTTTATTCACAACGTAACCGAAAAATTTTGGCTTGGCTTTCAAACGGATTAGTATCTGTTCCAGACTGCAATTGTAACATTTTGGCTGAAGCGCTTCGAAATATTGGCCTCATAATTTTGGCCGCCATGTTTGTGGTCAGATTTGACCACAAACATGGCGGCCAAAATGCAAATGTTCAAGTATGACTATTTTTTCAAATATAATATTCAAATTGAACTTACAAAAATGGTAAGACATAACTTTTAATGCATAACCAAACTTTATGCATCAAATTACGTTATACAAAATAGCTTATTAAATATACAAAATAGCATATTAAAAACTCTATAACTCAGGAAGGAATATTTGTATCAACTTAAAATCTTTGAATAAAACTCAGTGTAATGGTCTACAAAACTTACAAAATAATCCGCTTTTCAGCTTTCGTTTTTAACATTCCAAATTTTGTGACATCACATGAAATCCCTCTATTGAGGTTGCTAATAGTTATGGAGGCATGTAACACGTTTTAATTTTTCAGGGCATTTTCGCATCATTTATAGACACATCCCTACAGGAGCGTAACTTGGGTCTAAGCGTTAGGGGTGTGGGTTCGTTTTGCCCGACGAAAGGGTGTAGTAAAGGGGCTGGCCAAAACCATTATTGTCTATTGGTGCCTCATGACGCTAGCGTGAATGCGCGCAGTTATAGATGTCCCGAAAGGACAAGGACACTAGGGGGTATACGGGCATGCTCCGCAGAAAAGTTTGAAACTGTAGAGTCCTTGAAACGCTAGAGGAAGACTTCACAGAATGCTGATGATCTGAACATGTCGTATAAGCAAAAGTGGGGGGGGGGGAGAATTACATATTGATCCCCTCTGCCCAAAAAGTGGTGGATTTGTTCCCCCCCATCCCCCCAGGATTGACGCCCTTGCAAAAGGGAGGAAATGTCAGTTCAATAAATGTTAGATCCTACAAACCTTCAAGCGTACCGTTCATCGCTACCTACATCGGAACCAAGATTTTATCGTAAAATATGTTTTCTTATCTCGATAAATTAGCGTGATTATGGAATTCCATTGTATTACACATGGAAGGTGGAGACATTTCATCCGGTTACGAAGACGATACTTCAGAAAAAAACCATGTTGCCTAGCCTACGGGTAACATTCAACGTGTCAGGAATGTAAGTATATTATACAATACAGCTTTCAGCCCAAAATCGTATCTGATTGGTCAATTGTATTTCTCCTTAGCAACGCATAGCAACCGTGAAAATTCAATATATTTCATAAGGAATAAACGCCATTTATGACCTTTTATAAGTTAATTTGAGCTGTTTGGGTCTTGTGCATAAACTTTTGCAAGAGTTTTAGTTCCCAAGTTGATCTTAAACGTTCAAAATTGTTTTAAAACTCGTTATTCATGTTGAAAAATGACAAACGTAGGCTGTAGCGTAGACAACTTCAAATCATCAAAGTTTGTTGAATTTTTCGCCTCAAAACATTGAAGTGGATGAAGGGTGACTTTACTGCCAATAATTATTAGTCTGATTGTTTCACAAATCCCCCCTCCCCTCCCCTGCTCTGCGGTCCCTGTGTATACCCTAAACCCTCTAGAAAGCCCCTCTCTCGTATAAGCTCTAGCTCTGATGAGACAGTAGCCCATCTGTAAAGCGAAAACCTGGTTAAGCTCAGGCCTAGGCTTGTATTATAAACACTGTTTGATTTAGGGACCGTTCATTATTTAGGAGGGGGTGGGGCGGTTGATTTGGGGGGTGGGCCAGAGTTATAAAATGTGGTGGGCCAACATAATTATAAATTAGGAAAGGGGTGGGCCAACCCAAATTTTAAATAAATCTTGAAAGACTCTAAATCTCACTTGTCTTGCAATTGGTTTAAAAGCACTCCAAAATGGCTAAATTTCAAAATTTTCTAAAGGAGCATGCCCCCAGACCCCCCACACTGACCACACTGATTACCTTTTGGTTGCAATATTTTTATCATAATACTATCTAAATATATTATTTAAATGGCGATACAGATCTTGAGGGGAAAATAAATTGAACTGTAACAGGGGTGGGCCGTGAATCTGTGTCCGATGACATGGGGTGGGCCACAAACATTAAACCATTGTTGTTGGGTGGGTCAAGAAAATACTATCAATCAACATTGAAAAATTACCAGCTCACCCCGTATATGTATCTTACTCTTTCTTCAGCAATAGAGTCTATGTAACCGTCACAAATGGCGTAAAGGACAGTACCATTACGTTGCAAAGAGATGTCATCGTTACAAAAGGTGAGACGAAAAGGTCGGGAAACTCGAACTAAACTTCGATTTCATTGCTACTGAAAAGCTCTGTCCACTCTTCTTTCTAGGACTATTCTTTCTGGAGTTCCGTGGAAATTTCGAACCGAAAATAATAGATATATAATAGACAGCCTACAGTTGCATAGACAAATAAAGTTTGTCGCATTTGAAAGAGATGGTCAATATATACTGCAAAACCGATATAGATTTTTCTGTATCGTTCGTGGTACAAAGAATATTCCACTTCATATTATCAAAAATAATTGTGCGTTCCGCCATCTTGGATATGCATATCCATCTTCGGATATGCCTAACGTCACAACAGGGTAAAATTATTTGTATATATATTGAGCAATTATCGTGTAATTGTAATGCTAAATTCTATTATTTTTGTATGTAGAAGCTTTCCACTAGTATTTAGGTTATTTTTACCAGTTTTATAACGTCTACCGCTGTTGTGACGTCATTTAATTAGATCGAATTATAAAACAAGATGGCGGATGACAGGATGTCTTTGGTCACAAATATCTCAAAAATTAAGAAAGTTACGTAGAATATGTAAAAGGTCTTAGTAATTATTCTCAACGTTCTTCTAAATTGGACAAACAAAATTTGTGTTGCCATTTCCCTTTAAATTAAGATTTATGTTCAAATTGGGGGCAAGAAACGTGAGAGAATGGCTACTAGAGTATGACAGAATAGTTTTGGTTGAGATATCCAGTATAAATTAAATTGGTTTTATAGGTTTCCTCCTGTAATAACACTCTACCTATAAGGGATGGTCCTTATTGCATCGACTTCAAACGTCTAAACTATTATATATTGTATTTTAGATTTAAAACCCAAAAATGTGAGGTTGTCATACGCAGACCCCATTTTGACGGTGCAGTGGGACGAAATTAACGAACCAGGTGTATTAAGATATCGAGTGTGGTACAGGTAAGGTCTTATACATACATATATTATTCAGCTCACTCCCCGTCGGGGCTTTTCAGTGACCGATTACATCAAGTATTTCGCTTACCTATATTACGTACTTAGCCTACACTATCTATTTTTACAACAATTGTGATATTACTTTCCTAATCTATATATCCTAACCTACCCAGTCAGCTTTCCCTGTGGGAGGAAACGGGAGTGCCCGGAGGAAACGGGAGTGCCCGGAGAAAACCCACGACTTTCGACAGAGCGTTGACTTACTCTTTTCACATGAGTAACACGGGTCATGTTCGCTGATCTGAAACTAGACTAGAAAGCGCAACGTCTATTGTTCACTGGTACAGAAAATGAAGCCAGTTAAACATTGCGAGACAAACATTGCTAAGGGATCAAAAATACAGTAAAATTATCTCTATTTCTTTTTAAACGTCTTCAAACTCAAAAATACCAAATGTTGTCAGTTGGTCCCTGAATAGTGGCTGACTTCCGGCTTCACATTTAACACAATAGATACTAAATCCAGTTCTATTTCAAGATCAGTAGCCATGTAAAATTTCCCCTGTAAAAATTTCCCTACCAAAAAATTTCCCTACCAAAAAATTTCCCTACCAAAAATTTCCCTAAAGATCAGTGGCCATGGATCAGTGGCCTAAGATCAGTTTTCTAAAAGGTTACATCACATGATATACATGCGTTATGATAGATTGGACATTGCGCAACGCATTTTACGTGTGGTTTTACCAAATTTTCATGTGAAAAATGCTGATTTCGTAAAACTTCGTTTGATGGGTGTTCAGGTAAAACCTTCTAATTTTGTCTGACTGAATAAAAATATAGGTACTCCATAAAAACAAAAAAAATAAGTGTACAGTTTACCCCAAAGTTTGTCTAGATATCGCAATTTGAATCTTCATAGGTAAAGTAAAAAAAAGTGTGCGAAACTTTATCGTCTTTAATGGTTCATTTTTATAGTGATCTTAATTGTCATGATAGTCAACGAAGCCGTAAAACAACACGGCATATCAAAATAACCATTAGAGAAGAGACAATTTCCGCACACCTTATTTTTACTTTACTAATGAAGATTGAAATTGCGATATCTAGACAAACTTTGGGGTAAACTGTCCACTTATTTCTTTGTTTTTATGGAGTACCTATGTTTTTGTTTAGTCAGACAAAACTTGAAAGGTTTTACCTAAACACCCATCAAACGAAGTTTTTCGAAATCAGCATTTTTCTGGCTTTTTTCACTGAACATTTGGTAAAACTACACCTAACATTCGTTGCGCAATGTCCAATCTACCATAACGCAAGTATATCATGTGATGTAACCTTAATTTATATTACTGTGTATTTCAGAAAAGAGGGTGAACAACAATTCCAAGAGGCAAGCTGTAGACCGAAGAGAACAGAGACAAAATGTGAAATTACAAATGTCGCATACTACACAAAGTACCGTGCAAAAGTTCAGGCGGCATTGCAAGCCGAATATGGTCCAGAGTCAGACGAAGGGAGCATCATAATACCCAGTGGAAGTAAGTTATTTCTACTTTGGGTGCAGTTACACCTTACAGATACAGCTAATCCAAGTCAAGCGTTCCTATTTTCAGTTCATAATTAATTTGCAATTTTCCTAATTACATTTGGAACTTTGAAAAATTCCTCACTTCCTGTTCAAAGTTCCTCACTTCCTGTTTGAATGCCCTCGAGCGCAAAGAAGTCGCTTATTTTGTTCAATTTGAAGTTGACAGACGTTGCGCTCGAATTGTTAACAGGAAGTGAGGGAATTCAAACAGGAAGTGAGAAACTTTGAACAGGAAGTGAATAACTTTTAATTGGTTTAGGAAATTTGCAAAGTTCCTAAAGGGATTTGCAAAAGGGTTTTTCAAAATTGCAAATGTAATTAGGAAAATTGCAAATGAATTAGGAACTGAAAAGAGGATCGCTCGACCTGGATTAGCTGTAAACTAATGGTAAAAAGCAGACCATAATGTATTTTTGAGTAGCATAAATATACGAACAAATACGTGCTAAATATTAATAATTTATAAGCAATAAATCGGCTTCGGTGGCGCAGTCGTCAGAGCAAGCGCCTTTCACGTCTGAGATCGTGGGTTCAATTCTCGCTGGGGACTCATGACACTTCAACGCTCTACCGAAAGTCGTGGGTTTTCTCCGGGTGGTCCGGTTTCCTCCCACAGGGAATGTTGACATGGTGGGTTTGGATAAGCCCCAAACTAACCCTTCCATCGTAGCTGTGCTCCCTGATCACACATGAGTCATACGGTGGTGCCTTTAATAAGCCTTCGACTCGATCAAGTCGAGCTGCGTCTTTCGTAATTCAGCTCAGCTCTCAGCTGCAAGTAAGGATGATTAGCACACCCCCACTTACTTACTAAAAACTAACCATGTATCAGTGTGTTGTTGTGGTTTTTGCTTGTGAAGTTATTTTAATGTATACTTTCTTAGTTCTTTCATAATATGCACTTTAGTCCTCGTCAGAAAGCTATAATGAGATGACTTTCATCGGATCACATTACGCAGCTTTTCTTGTTGTCGGCCGACCAATTAAATTCATGTATTTTCGTTTCAGAGCCAGGGGTCCCGCAACAAGTGAAACTTGCTAATGAAAGAACTGTGACACTTGAGGCCTCGTGGCAGCCGCCATTATTACCAAACGGCATGCTTATTGGTTACAAGGTGAGTTTTCTTCAGTCAAGTCTGCAACGGCAATGGTTTTATCCTAAAGTTTCGCACAGGGGCTGTGTATGCCTACATAAGTGCAGGGATGGATCCAGCCTGATCTGGTAAGGGGGGAGGGGTGTGCTAATAATAATAATAATAATAATAATAATAATAATAATAATAATAATAATAATAATAATAATAATAATAATAATAATAATAATAATGGAAACTTTATTAATGAATTTTTTAGATTATATATACAATTGTAAATCTCACTTATATAAGGTAATTTACAACCGGCTACTTGAATCAATAATGACTATAATACTCTATATACACAACATAACATATAACAAATATATACACAGCACAAATTTCAAAATGTTAAAAATTCTAATAATAATAATAATAATAATAATAATAATAAATTCACATTACTTGACGATAAAACACTTAATATTGACCATCTAAATCCAGGATAATTCGTGTGTATTAACCTATAGATATAACGTGTGTGATAATAGACAAGTAATCAAATGGCAAATATAACAAGAATTGTAACCAAAGCTAATTCTTAACATTATGCCTAGTTGCATGTAACCATCGCATATTCTCACTGTAGTTGATTGGTATTTGTTTAAATTGGAAATTAGATAGTCGTATAATAAATAAATAGCCGAATTCATACTACACGACGGACCCCCGCCCAAGACGGGAAAGTTAGACAAAAAATTTAGATCATAACGAGTTTCTCGTCCGAGACGAGTCACCCGTCTACGGCGGAAATCCGACCCCCCACTATGAACTCGGAATATTAACTTCAGTTTCTTAATAGATATTAGTTTTAGTTGATTTTAAATGTTGGTCCAGCGAGTTCCAGAAATTGACAGCTTGAAAAGAAATTGATTTCTTGAGAAAGTCTGTGTTCGGTTTATTGTAGTACAGTACATAATAACTACTTACTAACTGAGCGTCTGTACGGTAAAATATCAAGCTGAGGTCTTGCTGTATTGACCGAGCGATAGCGAGGTCAATACAGCAAGACCGAGGCTTGATATTTTACCGTACAGACCGAACAGTCGAAGTTAGTAAGTTGTATATTATATGGCATTTCAGACAACAAAAATTCATTTTGCCAAAAATTGGTCACGCGAGGGCAAAGTACAAAGTCCGAAACTTAAAGCCGGTCATTTTCAAATGTCAAAATAATTTCAATGATACGAATTTGTCTTAGTTTTTTACAAATTTATCTAATCTTAGCTTAGTAAAACTACTCTACAGTACCATTTATAGAATAAAATATAAAATTAATAGAAAATATAGTGATATTGAGCTATCGGATCAAGGACAAAAACAACTTTGCATGTTCGAAAAAACAAAAATATTCTTGACTGTTTTAGTTAAAAAACATCGTAAAATTTACCTTAATATTTCGACTTGAGCCAACAAAACTTGATTTTATCCCTTGTAGTTATCCCTTTTCCGTATTTTCCGTTTATTTTTCATTGTTTTAAATTATTTTAAGGATTTTTTAATGCTTTTATTGGTTTGAAATGTGTTCAAGTCGTCGCAGGGCAATAAGAATACCGTATTGCCCGTGGGCAATACGGGAAAATCCTGCCTCGTCAGCGACCAATCAGATTGCGAGATTCACCAAAAGAAGCACTTGCCATATAATAAGTCATGTTATTTCTAAGTTGATAGCGATGGATATTTACATCAAGAAGCAGGGCGTAGCCGGCGTAAAGCTGCTTGCCGTGAACGAACAAGTGAACATTGTAGTCTAATATAGGTGTAATTTCTTTCAGTATAAATTTTACAAATCGGGTCAAAATCCGCCATATGATGAAGTGTTCATCCGTGATAATACGACAACCAAGAAAATATTCGATAAACTGGATAATGACGTAAACTATATGTTGGAGGTGGGTGGAAAATATTATACAGTGAAAGGGTTGGTGGGTGTGAAGTGGCGTATTATAGTCTTCGCCCTATTAATATTAGTAATGCTGATTTGAAATACTTTCTTTCATACTTCAGGTGGCAGCTGTAAATGAGAAGTACACTGGTGTATATTCTGAGGCGAGATCTGCAAGGACCGGTGTTGGGAGTAAGTGTAGAGAGGGAGGGAGGGGGGTAATGTACTATTCTAAAGAAGGGTGACCATGATACGTTCATGCGTAGTGTTCTTCTTTGGCTTATCCCTAATGGGATCGGCTGGGCTGGTATATTAACACCAATAAATTATTTCTACTCGATGTCTTCATGCTACTTTGAATTGATCTTCCTCCACAATCTATCCTAGGCACCCTCTACCTCCTCCTCAGGCCCTTTTTCCCGCGGGCGGATGATATTTTGCTTCAGGGGAAAGAGTGACGAAGGGCCTGCCAAGTAATGGTCGAAAATCAGGCATAAATGTCGACAATCGGGAATCCAAAAAAATCTGCCTGAAATATTGCCCATCACAGCGTAAAACGATATATTTTCGTGTTTTCCATCTTAGATGGGTATATTTTAAAAGTTATTGCTGAAATATGATCCATATTAATCGAAATATGAAACGTTGAATCAAAGTGTTTTTGTCCTCAGTCTCGATGGGCGACAACACCGAAAAATGCACTCAAAATGCGAAGGGTTCAATTGACTTCAGTGATAGTGATGTCGACATCATTAATGTGTCATTCAGTATGTAGTATGAGTATGTATTTGACTACGAATATGTATAACTTGAAAGGAAAATTATATGCAAAATAATAACAAATATGTATAACAAATCTAAAAGTATATATGCTCATTTATTTTGCCATCAGAAGCGTGACAGTTAGGGCAAAGTACTTTCCCACCTTCCTTAACCTTTTGTAAGAGCCTACGTTCATAAGAATCATTAACAAACTCTTTCTCCGGACGATTATAGTCAAATAAGTGGTGAATAGCTTCTGCCATCTTGAGAACATTAGTCAGCAGGCGCTTCTCTTCGCCTTACCCGCATTTTTTATGCCGCCCATGCGTCCCTTCCCTAATTTTCCAAGCCCGCTCCAATTAATAAAGCGCCTGTGGAGGAGGTAGAGGCACCCTCTTGTCTTAGGTTTGGAACCCTCATATACATGTATTTTTCCACAGTATCCTTCCATCTCGTGCTTTGTCTACAAACTGTTCGTCGTCTTTCTACTGGATGTCTTCATGCTACCTTGACTGAATCTTCTTCCACAATCTATCCTAGGCATCCTCTTGTCTTAGGTTTAGTACCCTCATATATCTTTCCACAATATCCCTCCATCTCATCCTTTGTCAACAAACTGTTGTATTTACTATTGTATAATATATAATTGATATTTTGCATGATTGCATGTATACATACATACATACATACATACACTGTCCCTTGAAAAACAATCCTTTATTGAATTGATGTTGGATACCGTGTCAAAAAGATTTTTAAATAAAATCTCCCTAGACTTGCTCCAAGTCCCGCTATATAGTGTGATTGACGCGAAACTTACTTCAATTTTTAATGTTTTAGAACCCACCCTCCCTCCCACAGGAATCATAGCCACCTCAATATCAAGTACAACAGCTGAGCTCACCTGGACTGCTCCTTTGCTAAAGAAAGGTTCTAAGTTTTACTTTTCACCCAAGGTGTGTATAGCTTCAGTGTTCAGTGTATTTCGCTTCAGCGTTCAGTGTATTTCGCTATAATTCTGGGGTCAGTTGCACGAGACCGGATAGCACTTTCGGGGCTTCGGTGGCGCAGTCGTCAGAGCAAGCGCCTTTCACCTCTGAGTTGTGGGTTCGATTCTGGCTGGGGACTCTACTCATGTGAAAAGAGTAAGTCAGCGCTCTGCCGAAAGTTGTGGGTTTTCTCCGGGCACTCCGGTTTTTTCCCGCAGGGAAAGCTGACTGGGTGGGTTAGGATATATAGATTAGGAAGGTAATATCACAATTGTTGTAAAAATATATAGTGTAGGCTAAGTACGTAATATAGGTAAGCGAAATACTTGATGTAATCGGTAACTGAAAAGCCCCGACGGGGAGTGAGCTGAATAATATATGTATGCATGTATAAATATCTCAAACGTGCGGTGCCAGTGTGGGTAGAGTATAGCAAATACGGCGTTGACTGTTGTGTAAAACTACCTGAAAAATACAATGAGAACTTCGACGTTTCGAGCGAAGGCCCTTCGTCTGGAAGTTACTAACTTCCAGACGAAGGGCCTTCGCTCGAAACGTCGAAGTTCTCATTGTATTTTTCAGGTAGTTTTACACAACAGTCAACCGCCGTATGTATGTATAATCAGATTTAAAAATGTTAAACAACAAAAAATGTGACAAAAACCCCGTGGAATATTTGCTCACAGTTGATTTTGAAAGCAAGTACAACCACGAAGAGTGTTGGAAGGTTTTGTAGATGCAAATTTCGAGCGAAAATTATATACATATTTTTAGACCTAACCAGGAGCAGTTGCGAAAAATACGACTAGGTCCTTTGGCAGGAATTGAACCTGCGGCCCTGCGATTCCGGTGCAGCGCTCTGTCAACGGAGTACAGAGCCCAGTTGTCAAGAACAAAACTATAGGGTGATACCAGTGTTTGGTATAGGGGTAAATATTCTAAATATATTGCGGTGCCCCTGCAAAGTTGGGCACTGCTTTATTTTCTCGATGTGCGTTCGTTCGTTCGTTCGGAATCTTAAGCTAACACAGAAGCCCAGGCCCTATAATTATGCCTGTTAGCAGATTTCCGGCGGCCGCCCGCGCCTGTCATTAATATTCTGCCTCTTCAAATTATTTTGTCAACAAATATCCGGCGTGTTTGGTGCTACGATTTTGGATTTTTATGAAATATGCCCATCTCAACTCCAAATCTAATCACAAATGTTTAGAAAATTGGGAAAAAGACAATGGCGTGTCTGGTTGTCAGTAATTTTCGCTCGAAATTTCCATCTACAGTATTCAAAAACCTTTAAACATTCAGTACTATCGAGTGAAATGCCCAAAATTTGGAACTACAACACGAAGAATTACCCTATTAACATCGATGCTTTATGCTTCTATTAGAGCTACAATATCTACATGAAGAAAGGTGGTAAAATTACTAAGATTGCCTCTGCACCGGTAAATCGATATAGGTTTACTGGACTAAGTCCTTCCACCCTGTACGAAGTGGCTATCGCAGCATTCGCCAACGAAGAAGGACCAAAGGCCAATTTTAGTTTCACCACCGTGATGGGAGGTACGTTCATTGAACTATAAGTAAACTGGAACGCTAACGCAGGGGGGGGAATTGAAGCCAGCTTAATTCAGTTTTTCTGAGTTTTGAGTTGAAATACTTAACGCCGAACATTGGGCTGTATATGAAATTGAAGCTATTAAAAAGTTATATTTGATATAAAAACTTCAAGACTTTACGTAAAAGGGAAATACTTAGAACTTTGAGGGAAAATTTGCCGTATTTTACAAAATTGCGGTTGTTTTTGTATTTTTTAAGTATTTCCATTTTGCCTAAAGTCTTGCCTAAAGTCACAGCCCAATGTTCGGCATTAAGTATTTCAACTCAAACCTCAGAAAAACTAGCTTGGCTTCAACGAATCATAGGACTTGATCATAGGAGTTAGCGTTCCAGTTTACTTAGAGTTCACTGGGTACGTTAGACAGCTGTGAGCTGCTGTAAGAGGGGTATGGTAGCCTCTGCTTACGGTCAAAACGGAAATACCTGCACACTTCCGTTTCTGTAATTGCTTGTGTATTTCAGTATTAACATTTGATTGGTTGTCAATTTCTGGAACGTTTTCAAAACTTCACAAAATTAGAAACCTCTTTACCTTTTCAACCCACAAAAATTGAAAAACATCGTTCGTTTATGCTGTTTTTTCTTGTTTATATTCGTGTATTAGAGCTTCCGTTTGCTATAAAATTACATACCGCTGGCTCAATTTCATATCTGCTAGACAGATTTATCCGCAATTCGTGTGACTGCTATATTTATCTCTAACCTATTAGCCAATCAAAACGTGTATATTGACTACAATGTATATTAATGAGCGTTATTTTTACAGTTTCTCCCCCTCCAGTCGATTTAAAAGCCACGCGTATTGGTTCTCGTGATGCAACGTTCACTTGGTCGGCAGCAGTACCAGATGGTAAAAAAATTTCCTACACACTTTATCAGGTACGTAGAGCAGGCGAAACGCGAAATTTCTGACTTGCGCAATTCATGAGTATTGTAATATTTAGCCCAAATTACGTCTGCCGTGCCATGAATATTTGTGTTAGCGATATGTTAATATTCATATTTTAATGTTATATTCCTTGTTGCCTGCGAGCAACAGTAGACCCAGCAACTACTACATTTTCGACACGCCACAATAATATGATCGTAGATAATTGTTATTCAAATACAGAAGTAAAAAAATTGTATGGAAAACGCTTGCGTACAAGACGCACAAGCCTGACCACGGATAGTTCTGTGATAATCATAAGACATATGAGGTCTGAAGCGCAATAATAGCGTGTAAACGATCTTAAATTTTGGAAAATTCAGACAAATACACAAAAAAACAAAAAACATACGATTCTGGTCCTGTGATGTACCAATCATATAGGCATGATTACATCCTCTATACTCGCATGTGAAAAAGTTTTATGAAGCCGAAATTCTGCTATTTGGAAGATTTCTTCCGTTGCCTAAAGGAGCCTACATTTCCCTTAGGCGGGCTTAGCCTTTCTCATTTAACGGCTGAACATTTGTTTAGTATATTTACTATCAATCGAAAGCGAACAGTCCGAACGTTTCGATTGTCTCGCTTATAGATCTGTACTCTGTATCGAATTTCCATGAGAAGCGCTCTTTTATATGATAGTTAGCTATTCACCAGACTTCTGCTCTATGACGCGCATTTCTCTGGAATTTTTGGCTTCAAATCGATGACACAATTTTGACCTCTGCTGACCCGGCGTGACCAGGCGAGTTTGTTCGCGCGAAGCGTAAAACAAATTTCGGCGATGTGATTCGAAACTGAATGTTTTAATTTTAGCTTAATCCGCCTACATCTCGCAAACCGTGGCAATTCACAACAACCAAAGGACAGGTTAAGAACCTAACACCTTACACCAAGTACACGTTTGCCGTAACCGCTTCAAACATACTTTCTGAAAGCGTGAAGAGTGGAAGTTATACTTTTAAAACCAAAGAGGACAGTAAGTCAATTGTTCAATCTATAAGTTTAGCTTAGTTTAGTTTATGTTTATGTTTACCACTCTGAGGTGGACATGGAAGCCTTTTAACAGGTTTTACAACCCAATTGACAAAGATTCTGAGGGTTGGTTAGTTAAGTTTAGTGCCTAAGGGTTAGTTTTTAGTGACAGAGGAAAACCGGAGTACCCGGAGATAAACCCTCGAAGCACAGGAGAGAACCAACCAATCTCAACTTACATGAGTTTATCAAGCACAGGGATGTTACCCAACCTAAGTAAATCCCTGCCCTCGACCTGCTGTATAGCTGGCTTAACTCAGAGGTAAGGGGCAGAGCGCTAACGCATATGCCACCTGTGCTTCCCACAGTTTCCCCTAGAGCACAACTTCCAACTTAACCTGCCATGTTTGTTATTATTTGGAGCCATTTGGCATGGAAGATGTGTTTTAACACGGCGTAAACATTGTATTTTCAAACAGAACCTGACAAGCCAAGTGATGTACAAGTGAAAGATCTATGGCCTGCTTCGTCATCAGTCAATGTTTCCTGGCAGCCACCCAAATATCCAAATGGCATAATCACTAAATATACGGTGAGTAAATAGCCATAGTGAATCCACCTCTAAAATTCGGCAATTAAACTCGTTTTCAAAGTTGCATGAGCAATACGCTTCGTTTTTATTAAGTAACAATCACTGATCCGAAAACTAGGACGGGAGAGTGTTGTGACCAATATTGGTGTCATAAGAAGATGTGTGGGAAGACATATCTTTCAAGCTACATAGTAAAAGACATTTGCTCTACACGCGTAAAAACGCAAAAGTTTTAACAATCGAACGAAAATTTATATACATTTTTAGACCTAGCCAGGAGCAGTTGCGAAAAATGTAGCTTGGGCCCTCTGGCAGGAATTGAACCTGCGGCCCTGCGATTCCGGTGCAGCGCTCTAACCAACTGAGCTACAGAGTCCAGTTGCTGAGCATTAACCGCAAATTCGTGTATATATATGATGGGAGTGATGTCAGTATTGGGTATGGGTAAATATCAAGATTTTTCTCGGCACCTCGTTCGATAGGACTGATAGTAGAAGGGTAAATTCAAGATTTTTCTCGGCATCTCGGTCTACAAAAATGTATATACATTTCCGTTCGAGTATTCCATCTACCAAAACCATTTACTATTATTAATCCTATCGAACGAGATGCCGAGAAAAATCTTGAATTTACCCTTAACCATATAGCTACTGGCATCACTCCCATCCTATACACCGAACTTGCGGTTGACGCTCAGCAACTGGACTCTGTAGCTCAGTTGGTTAGAGCGCTGCATCGGAATCGCAGGGCCGCAGGTTCAATTCCTGCATGCCAGAGGGCCTAGGTTGCATTTTTCGCAACTGGCTAGGTCTAAAAATGTATATAAATTTTCGTTCGAATATTCCACCCACTAACACCTTCTACTATTAGTCCTATCGAAGGAGATGCCGAGAATAAATCTTGATAAGTTCTAACAAACCTGCAGCAGACTTGTACAATGCTGTTTCAACAGCTTGTTATCAGGATGTGTTCGTACTGCTTGCTCCCAGCCTGTTGATAAGTTGTCAACGGTTTGTTAACAACTTGCTACAAGGTTGTTGACTCAACAGACATGTTACAACTGTTCAAACAACTTGTTATCGTCCTGCAATTCAACAGCTTGTTAACAAGTTGTGAGTGACAACCTTGTAGCAACTTGATAAAATGACAACATTGTTACAACTTTTTGACAAGCTTGCTACAGCCTGTTGCGAACACCACAACATACGAGTTTTTACGTGTGTTCAACGCAAAAATCTCACATCTTGTAACAAGTCTGCCAACAAGCCGTCAACAAGTTGTCTTCGCACTGCTTGTTCCAAGTTGTCAACAAGTATGGAACAACTTGTTAACAAGTTGTAACAAGCTTGATGGCATTATCAGACTTGTTACAAGGTTGTTCCAACAAGTCCGTTACATGCTTGATATAACAATATTGTTAAAACCTTGAGTTGTCAACCTTGTAACATTCTTGTTGTATCATGGCTGTGACAGACCTGTTAGAACAACCTTGTAACAAGTCTGATAATGCCATCAAGCTTGTTACAAGTTGTTAACAGCTTGTTCCAAACTTGTTACAACAACTGGGAACAAGCAGTGCGAAGACAACTTGTTGACAGCTTGTGAACAGATTTGTAACAACTTGTTTACAGACTTGTTACAATTTGTGCGTTTTTACGCGTGATAGTAAGCGTTTGACTCAGTCACGTACTTGAGTTGCGTTCTTCGTCATCCAGCTTTCAGTTGAAAGTAAGGATTAGCACCACCTAGCACCTACTATCGCATCATGAGAATTATTCATTGTTCGGTCATTTTCAGGTCAAATGGTTCTCCATGACACAGATCTCTGCGGACCATACAAAATCTGTGGACGAAAAACAACCAGTAGTCGTTTCCAAAGGACTCTCGTTACAAATCGATCATCTCCGACAAGAGACAGACTACATGTTTCAAGTGCTGGCGTGGACAAAAGTTGGCAGTAGTGATCCGCACTCTGAAATGTTCAAAACACATTATTGTAAGTCAAAACAAAACTCAAACGAAAATTGCTGCTGCTTGCGACAAAAGCTGGTTATAACGCACGTTTAAGGTACGTTCACACATTGCGATTTGTCGGGCCGATTTCAGATGTACGTTAATGATATTTGAAAAATACGTGGCAAACGTCAGCTGGTGACATCATCAACTGAAAATATTCGTCATTAACATTCAGCAAAACCTAAAATCGGCCCGACAAATCGCTGTGTGTGAACGTACCCTTAGCACAAATTTCCACGCATAAGTTACACCATGTAATGCAGCACGCGTAAACTATTCTACGTAACATGTTCCAGAGATTTTGTTGCCCTCATTACATCACCTGTACTCAAATAAGTTTTATTGTATCCAGAAAAGGCTAACTTAAATTTTGATGTATTACAATACGATTTTCATGCGATATTAACTGAGCTATCGATGTTTTCAATTGAATAAGCACTTTTGACAATGCTATAAAATGGCATAAAATGGCATATATATCAATTACTATTTGGTTAAACTTCATATATAGTTTTATTGTGGTCAAAAGAACGCATGTATAGCATAATTGTTTCAAAGATCAATATCTCTTCAACTGAAAAAGCTTGTCCTATGGCAAGAGTAAATCGTCTAGCACGGGAAACCATGACATCAAAGGAATATTGGATGTGATTTGTTGATCCAAATTTCTCGTGTTTCTTTGCAGCTTGTCATGTGGGACGTTCCAAATTCTTTGTTTTAATTCCCAATGCGAGGAAATATTAATAAAATTGTAAATTTACTAGAAAATAACTTATATATACAGTAATCGCGAAAGAATATTCAAATTAGTTTAATACGCCATTTTATGCCGTATTTTGATTAACTCGTCAAACCATAGTCCCTATAATACAGTGTCTGGAAGCGCGGCAAACTTGAAAGTTTATAGCCATGTCCGTTGGTTAATGTTGAGGGTGTACTGAGAGTACACGTTTTCTTTGTTTTACAAATGTTAATATTCAGGTGCACGGATTTTATTGGCTGCTTCCTTCATTATGCTGAGAGAACAATGTGTTTACTGAGCGTGAAGGTGCACAAACATGAACAAAAACATAGAACAAAAGCTTTAGATGCGTTTCCAGACACTGTGTTATAGGGACTATGGTCAAACGTACTCCAACTTCGAACATTTATATCTCGCTTAATATTGAAGGAAAGTTGAAGTGTTGTATACCAAAATTTAAGTTAACCTATCCTGAATCAAGTAAAGTATATGCTAAGGTAGCCTGTTTTGGAGGTTTAAGAGTTCCTGGCTAGATCAACTTGACCGATATGCTTTATTTAAAAATGTCTATTTCACTATACAGATCCGTATGGCAGTCAGCCAATCGCAATTCCGTTTGAAGATAGCTACCACGTAGAGGAATTGGCTAAGAGAAAGACGTTCGAGGACAGCTTTATTAAAGCTGTAGCAAATACAGCTGGTATTTTAGAGTAAGTCTTTCTTTTGGGGGTACCGTTGGCAATTAAGGGTGAACAGTTGAGGGTTAAAATATTGTCTATTCTCATGCGAAAATTTTTGTAACCAGCATTTGATTGTCTCAATTTCGGGTCAATTTTCATATTATACTAATCTTAACTCTAATCTGCAACCAATTTTAATCCTAACTTTTGACCAAATTCTAGTCCTGTCCCTTTAGACGGCCGGCCAACTCTTAAAAATGTACCCAGAAAAAGTGTTTGATGGCATTGTTTGTTACAAGTTGCCAACAGGCATTTTCTTAAAGCTTATGCATTGGCGAACAAGACTATATATGTTGCCATCGCTGATTTTGAATTTACAGCCAAAAATTTGAGAATTAAGAAATTTTTCCTATTGAATTACTATAACAGCAAAAAATTCAAAATTTCATATTGACGTTTTACAAAAATAAACTATATCATTAGAAAGTTCACAAAAAAGTATATATAAGACATTTAAACGAGTTGTACGTTTTTCATACCGTATTTTGAGTTGTTGACGCTCAAAAATGCAGAAAATGCACTAATTAATGATATTCAGCACTAATTAATGTTATTCAGTTACTATTTGCCAACTTTAACCTTCTTTAACTCAAAACGGGCTTGAAAAATCGCATTAGCCATTTAATTGTCTTATGTATACTTTTTGGTGAACGTTCTATTGGCATAGTTTATTTTTGTTAAAAGTGAACTTGAAATTCTGCATTTTTTGCTATTATAGTAATTCAATAGGCAAAACTCTAAAATTCTCAAATTTTTGGCGGTAAATTCAAAATCAGAGGTGGCAACATATATAGTCTTGTTCGCCAATGCATAAGCTTTAAGAAAATGCCTGTTGGCAACTTGTAACAAAAAATGCCATCGGAGTCTAATCCCCGAGAATTTCGTTGCGAATTACCGTGCAAACCTCTGAACTTCCAAGGAATTTAATTTTTGAATTTTAAAATACAACTGATTTGGAATTCGACGAAAGTCGTTAGCTTTTATCAGAAAAAGGTAAATATAACATAGTCATTTGCTAGCGAAAACAGCGCGACTATATTTTTGTGCTCAGGATATTTATCTTGTCGGGTTAAATAATCCCATTTTTCGTAAATGAACGTTGCTGAAAGCTATTGCCGAAAATCGTATGTTTTTTAATTTGTTTTCTCTTAAATCTAGAATACGTATTGCAGATGTCCGTTTCAACACGCAAGAGAATGCTGTTGTTTTTGAGTTGATAAGCAAAGAAGAATTGCACAGTAAGTTCTCAAACTCATTACTATGATACTATCACCAGCTGTCACTTCGTTAAACCTGAGCTGATGTAGGTCGGTAGTAAGCTACTGTATGCGATGAGTCACTACCTTGCACTGACTTCACGTACTCAAAAACTGAAGTCCTGTGATTGGATGAAGCCAATTGCAAGCTGAGAGCGGGAACCGCGCGGGGAAAATGCACTTTAAAAAAGACTAGGGAGAGTTTCGAGGAGTCGAAAATTCCGTCAAAAGTTTGTTTTTGAGCGAAAATGAGCAAGAAACGTCCTTTTTTTCACCCGAAGGCTTCAATGTAAAATACCTGTTCCTGGTTTTCTGGATAGTTCTCACTGTTCTACACTTAGTTACAGCAAAAATTCCAGGGGTAACAGTTTTGTTTACGAAAAATGGCAAATGTGTGAACTTGCCGAAACAAACTTAGCGCTTCAACTTCGAAAAAAGCTACTTTAAAACATTTGACGGTCCCAAAACTTGTTTTGTACCAAAGTCCAAGTATTGAAGTCTATTTTGAGCTTTTAGTCGTTGCTGTAACTGTTGTAGAACGTGAGTAAATTCATGTTTTCCAAGTGATGTATTTTTCGACTCCGTACGTCCATGGCGGCCATCGTGAGTGGCTTCAAAGATGGCGGCCAAGTTATCGTTCCAGTCCCCTTAGAGTTCACTACCTTGCACTGACTTGACGTACTTGGTTCTCTACTGTGCGGATCCTCTGGTTTATCTCCCTCGCCCAAAACTAACCCTTAGGTGTCGAACACGTGTATCGCGAGTCTCTGGTAGTGAATTGGAAAGCCCCCCCCCCCCTGTGTAAACGACATTAAATAACTAGATGGCGCTCAAAAACAGAAAATTTGTCAAGTATCATGCATAAATTATACATGCCCTATAATTATACGCATTCAGTTCTGTTCAGCCGGGAACGCGAGACAAACTTTTATAAATTTCGCATGCAATTTTCATCCAAATGGAAGCAAAATTTAATCTATTTGTCCTTGGGCTATGGTCATTAAGCTTGATATTGTTTGAGTTTTCGCGCTCACAGACAGACAAACGCAAGCACAAACACAAACACAAACACAAACACAAAACACAAAACACAAGCACAAGCACAAGCCTAGATGAAAGTCTAACCTCCTGCGGAGGTAAATAAATATACTACTATTTATGACTTATTAGGGTCTTTTGAGTGTTGTGAGAATATGTAAACGTATTTATACACGAAACATTTCTCTCCGTTTAGATAAAGTAGGCAGCGTTATCCTGGCAGAGATGAACATAGCTAAGGCGAAACTTCAGGCTAGTTTTACTGTGGAGGGCGCCAAGACCAAAGCTAATGCACTCACGTAAGTAGCACGAAATATAATTGGGGACACGCAACTACACAAGTAAAAATCTCACATCTTGTCAAGAGGATGTGTTCACAACAGCCTTGTGGCAAAAGGAAGCTTGTCAACAAGCCATTCCTAAACGAAACTTTATTTATACTGGATAGGTCTTACTATCAGTTGGAAACTGTTCTCCTTGGGAGGTCCAGTAAGGAGTATAAATTGTGACTCGGCTCGGCGACCATAGACTTGGTCCAGTGTTACTACAGGAGGAAACCTAAGCTAAACTAACATTACTCCAGTAGCGGTCATCCCATTCCGCATCAACACATGTGCTGTCGTCATGACCCCAATTCACTCTATTTTGAAATCACACTAATTGAGTAATCTGTCTTCCTAGATCTGGAGAGACTCGTTCGGGCACGCCAGCCGCTAGTGCACGTGATTCAGGAGGGTCCTCTAATATGGCTTTGATTGTAGGCCTTGTGTGTGCTGCTGTCAGTAAGTATCGCTTTTGTCTCATAAAATCAAGGGTGTCCCAAGAAATGCCTCCCCCCGTCAACTATATTTTGTAGTGTTGCTACCTTAGATTTAATAAAAGTTTCAGCTTTTTATATTGGATGGAATGACTATCATGTCAGTCTAATACATTGATATTTGACAGATCAAAATAAGCAATCGTTTGCCTTCTATTAAGTTGGCAACACCAATTTTGCACCTCGTCCAAATTATGAAAATTTTGACGTCATTCGGCCAGTGGTGGCCCGCCCTCAACCTCAGTACTTAGTAAAACTGACGATTAAATTAATAGCAAGAGATTTTGAGCGACTGTTTCTTAAAAGAAGGTAAAAGTGTAACATTAACCCATTAACTGGCAGTGCCCTACCACTGACGAGTAAAATCGTCTGGCATTAGACAGAGTAAAATACTAAAGTTAATGGGTGAAAATACAAAACGGTGAATTGCGTGTAACATTCAAGCAGTGGCGTAGCCAGCCCGCCGATTTGGTCCCGCTTTGCAAATTTCAAATCATTATCATTATTCATTTCTTTAGAAACTGATTGTTTTCACCGTCAATGAACACGAACAAATTTGCATAGCGGGACTAAATCGGTGGGCTGGCTACGCTACTGCATTCAAGGCCAAACTGGCCATTAAATAATGTTTATGAAATGTTTCCATTCATTCCCATGTATTTTCTCGTTTTCAGTTATCGCTCTCATCGTGACTATAGCAATGATGTTCGTTCGCTATCGTCGCAAGAGTCTGTACAATAAATTTGACAACAATTTCCAATATAACCATGACGATGATACTGTCCGTTATCAAGGCTCGCCAGAAAGTAAGTACACCAGTATACTGAAAAGCCGTTGTCAAACGAGGATAATAATATACAAATAATGAATGTTTATGAGTGCAATGGTAAAAATATTTTCATGAGGTAAAAGGTGGAATTTTCCATTCCACGAGGCAACAGCCGAGTGGAATGGGAAATTCCATATTTCACCGTGTTCGCAACAGGCTTGTAGCAAGCTTGTCAATAAGTTGTAACAATGTTGTCATTTTATCAAGTTGCTACAAGGTTGTCACTCACACCTTGTGAACAAGTTGTTGGAACAATACAAGTCTGTTGAATCAACAACCTTGTAGCAAGTTGTCAACAAGCCGTTGACAACTTGTCAACAAGCTGGGAACAAGCAGTGCGAACACATCCTGATAACAAGTTGTTGAAACAGCATTGGTACAAGTCGTCTGTCGCAGGTTTATTACAACTTGTGCGTTTTTACGTGTGTAGTATGGCAACAGTCGGCACGTCTGAGTCGGCACGTAATGGTCGCCCCTGACCTTAACTAAACCAAAAATGTATTTTTCTTTGTGAACAGTTGAAATGGCACCACCTCCTTCACAGAAACGTCGCCATAAAAATATCGAAACAGTTCCTTTGGCTGACGCTGATGAACTAACTTAAGCATAATAACTCTTTAAATATTTTGATAAGGTTGTAAATTTCTTGCCATAACTAATCGCAATTGTGTTGTTGTTTGTACACTAGTATTACGTAGCAATGTTTGCAAATTGGTAATAATATCCTTGAAATACCATTTGCCAGGCTATTAAGAAAGGGAAGATTTTGCCTGAGTAGTCGGAGGTCGGGTGGGTTTACCCGCAAACCTAGACTTTTTGGTAAGAGTGTAGTGAAAATCTAATTTTATGTATGACATTTCGTTGGTCAAAGTATGCTTTCATTAAACTGTGTATGACAGGGCAAACCATCAAAATTTTTGTAACTTTGTGTCCTGCCGTTATAGCATAGCTGTTTTTCATCAATGCTACTCCAACGAACTCCGTTAAAACTCACCCCGACTAGAGCAGTCAAAATTTTCCACAGCTTTCTACGAATGAGCTTCTATTATTATGGCTTAAAGTGTGTTTTTTTTGTGTATTTAAGTAATCAGTAATCCGTGTAGTACTGTAGTTTTTAATCTTTTCATAAATCGAAATGTGTACACGGATGCTCTAAGTATAATTGAGATAAAACAATTTTTGGTTAACATGTGCAGTCTCTGTCCTGTTTTTCTGTAGAGTATACTTAACGGTAAAAACTTTCGTGCGCATGTGCTATGGGGGGTCCCGCAATGTAAACAATGCCCAAATTTCGCGTTGTTTCGACTAAAATTCGACATCTTCTAAATCAGAAACTCGAATCTGTATTTATTTAAAGCATAGCGAACCTTTAGCGAACCAGAACACATCATATTTTTTTAAATATAGCGTGTTTAAAATGTAAACAAACGGACGTTGCTGGTTTGTTTACATCGGGACTTTACATCACCTTTAACTCACTAATATACCAGTGATGAAGTATCTTTCAGTTTGCCCAAATACGGCCAGATGGATTATCTGTCTCTAGTGTATATCGGACAAAATATGAAAGCATTCTGAGGTGTCAATTTAAACAGGACGAACTCTATATCAATTAAAAGTAATTTATACGACATATAAGATGATAGCCTGAACTCCTTTTCTAGATCCAACCTTTCCTGCTATTATTATATTTCCTGAATTAGTTGCGTGCTTCAAAAATGTTGTTTCCCACAGCGCCGCCAACTTAGGGATGTGACCAATAACTTCCATATCATCTGACTTTTCATGTGGATGAATGTAAATTAGAATCTAGAAGAGCATGTTACCAAGGGTGAAAACATTCGGGAATGGATGACGTCATAAGTAACCCCCAATCCCATGATATTCATGCCTGACATAGTCGTATAGTGATGCTTGGAGAATGAAAACTATGGAAGCCCCTCATAGCTAGAGGAAGGGGGGATCCGCCCTCGAGGCCCCCCTCCCCTCTCTTTTCTACACCACTGCTTAGGGGTTCGACTGTAATTTCCAACAAAGCCCATTTTAAACTGATCCCAGTTGATTACGTTGCCGTTGTTTGGGTAACGTGAATTTCAAAATCATCGCCATTGACACTAGAAGTATTTATAAGACAACATAATTCTAGTTGCTCACAAATTACCTCGATCGATGATAATAGACGAAAATTTAATATCATACTTTTTGAAAAATTCTGAGCATGCGCAATCGATCTGATATGCTCCCACATTCATAAGCGAGAAGTATTTAAGCACCGATTTAATATTACTCCAATACAGTAAGGGCTAAAGGGAGACAGATTATTAATTTGGAAGAGTAACCTTGTACTCGGATTTTATGGTTGTAATGGTCGCTGGGCATGGCCGGCATCTTTAAAATTGTCCTTTTGTATTTCTCAGATGTCGAGTGTTTCGTGGGACCAAATTTGTACAACTGAGGACACGCAATCCATCTGATAAGAGAGAATTAAGCATCCCCGAGCACACTTGGTCATTCTGTCTAGCCCTTACATAACACCAGCGACTTAAAGCTCCATAGAGCTTCTTGTTACTTTATATTAGTACCTTCAGAATCTCGTTTCAGTTTCATTCCGCCTTTGCTTTTTTTCTTCGAATTCATGTCGAACATGGATTGACCTTCATATAGTTGACTGGATTTCGACTTTAAGGCTTGAAGCCTCCACCGATATTCTTGTCATCTACGCGATAATTTTACCGCTATTATCCCAGTAAAAGCACCATGAATGCCAATTACCATCCGATCATTGTCTTCCTGCGAAGAGTTAAGCCGCCGCTGGAATATTAGAATAACATAACACTGTCAAACAATAAGAAATATAGTAACTAATCATGACTTAGTTAGTGACAGTCGTAATGTTCCTATTCATATGATCTCATCACCTTTAAGTGTATGAAGGAGCTGTCACCACCATATTTCTGTACGTTTTTTTTGTACGCGAAACACAATCCATGATCGTGACACAAGGAACAAGAAAACGTTGAATATCCCATTGTGCAAAATAAAGTCTGGACAGAGAAGCTACCATTATAGAGCAGTAAAAATATGGATTAACCTAGATAATGACTTGAAACATTTACTGTTAAAAACATTTAAGAATAAGCATTTAAGAATAATACCATCGGTGGTACATGCTGTAAACTTATTATAACACTGCACTCAAGATGTTCGCCCGACTTTCGATTCTGAAATATGTCCTTGAGCCACCTTAAGTTTCTCGTGCAACTTCCAAGTTGTTGTGGTAAAAGTTTACTTTCTCCGATGTCCCTCTGTGGTGATAGTGTTTGACCTATATAACATACGATAATTTAGTACTTGAATATTAAGATAATTATACTTGGCTTGTGGACTACACGGTACGAAGCCCAAAGCCGTTAAGCCCTGGTCAAACGAGAATGAGAGTTGATAAGAGTTGGCAAGTGAGATTTTTCATTAATTTCATGCCCCGGTCCAACGAGAACAAGAGTTGTATGAGAATTAACTGGATATTACCAAGCCTGCTATCATCAGAGTGTGAACATAAGTGTCGACGAGAGTTGGTGGTTAAACGCAAGCGAGAATTTCAACTCTGTTCAACTCTCTTAGTCTCTTCTCGTTCGGCCATTCATTTTATAACAACATGAATAAATGATAAACATCTTACTTTTTTGTGTCGTCTCTTGCTGAAGTTCTTTGAACTTTTCCTCGAGAGCTTCGCGCTCTGCTTTCATACACTCTCTGCTCTCCGCCGCTCTTTTGCGTTGGTTTGCTAGGTATTCTGGTGTAAGCTCATCGGTTTTGCCCTCTTTTATAAATGCACCTAGCTTTTCATAAAGCCTCTCTAGCTTTTTCTCCGTATTTTATCAGCCTTTCATGCTGTTTTCTCGCAGCAGCGAGAGTTTCGGGTATTTTTGGAATTTCCATTTCTTTCTCAGTTGGGTCCGCAATGAACGCTGTCAATTGCAATTATGACGGATTTAATTAGGTCACTGCTTTTATAGTCGCGCGCGCGAGGATTTGTGGTTAATTAATTAACGTGTTGTTACGTACGTTGCGAGCGCGTGACACTGATCTCAATAGTAGACTGTGTAGCGCAACCTATTAGCACAGAATAGATAATAGACCAGAAGTCTCACTGTACACCTTTCCCTAACATTTTCGTGTCCGCGATTTTCGCCTTGTGGATCACGAATTGCGCACGCTAGATGACGTGTGTGACACTTGCTGCGAACATCACGTCAGCGTCAATACACGCGTCATCACGTCAATACACGTCAATTTCGAGTGTATTGCTATGGGAACAGCTAGTGATGGCAATTGATGGCGTATTGCTCGCGTTTGATGGCGTCGTGATTACACTTGCTGGCTCGCGCCTGCGCATGAAAAATCTCGGACATAATTTTGGCTAAGTGGACCTTCTGGTCTATTATCTATTCTGTGCTATTAGAGACCTTACGATTTCAAGACGGCAACGTGACGACTGTGGTGACGACGACGGCTATAAGTACAATAAAATTTATAGTATTTTAGAATAGAAATGAATAATTAAAATCCCACGGGAGTTTTAGACGTCACCTCGCTCTGTTTACAACGGTAAACTACAGATTTTTACGCCTTGTGTTCAACGTCTGCATTTCAAGCCGCGAGAAGTGGTACTCAGCAAATTGACTCAGTACTGAAGTAGAAATCTTCTAAACCAAAAAGCCCTTATCTCAACTTCCACAAACTGAAGTGAATTCATACGATTGATAATACACGACAAGTTTTATTTAATTGATTTATTTGAAGCAGTTTCTTTTGGCCGTCGTCGTTCGCGTTGCCGTCCTACATCGTAATGTTTCTATTGTTCACTGAGGCAAACAATGAAGCCAATCAAACATGGCTAAACAATAGAAATCTGCCATTACTAAGAGATCAATACCAGATATAACTACACTATATTCACATAAAACAACAATCCCAACAATGATATTTGTAACCTAATACATAGAGATCATAGATAATTTTTAAGTTCTTGTCAAACGAGGATGAGAATCAATGAGGATTCGATTTTCCTCTCTTACAAAAAAGCAATTAAAACGAGCAAACGTGTATAACGAAGACCTTGTCAGATTCTTCTGTTCTTGTATTAGATCCAGTGGCGTAGCCAACCCGCCGATTTGGTCCCGCTATGCAAATTTCAAATCATTATCATTATTCATTTCTTTAGAAATTGATTGTTTTCACCGTCAATGAACACGAACAAATTTGCATAGCGGGACTAAATCGGCGGGCTGGCTACGCTACTGATTAGATCTGTCATGGAATATGCGTGTCAGGTCTTTTATAGTAATCTGCCATCATATTTGTCGAATGAAATCGACGAGCAATGCATGTGATCTCTTCAGACCTCAGTTATATGCGCTTGCAGAGACTAAACTTTGAAAACTTGGTGAAAGATGGGACAAATTGAGTGGTGATTTATTTAGTAATATTGTTAAGAACGATAATCATAAATTAGCCCATCTATTACTGACCTCCTAGGAATCCTAGAACTTTTGAAATTCCGACGTGTAAGACAGATCGGTTCAAGAAATCATTTATAGTAGATTTCGCTGACATTTTTAACTTAGATTCATAATTCTATCTAATTTCAGCGTAATTCAGTCTTTGACTGCAAAGCTGGTAACTTTTGTAATAATGAACGATTTATCTATCTATCTATCTAGAGGGTTTTTCTATCTATCTTGCTAGTCTTTTACAAATGTTGAAACTTTAAGCCGGGAAAGTAAATGGTCATAAATATTTTAACAGAACACCCGTTTTATTGCATAATCCCAGACTATCAATCAGGCTACAATTAATACAGTCTGCGCGCAGGCTATCAAAGGTTCAAAGGTCAATGTCAATACTAATGTCAATAATAATGCAACCGCTGACTAGTGATACGAAGGTCTCTCGTTCCACGTGAAAGTTGTGAAAGTTAAATCTCTCTAAAAGTTTTGTGGTCGAAGTGAAATACTCCACAAATCGAGCATTTTTCACGACGAAATATTCAACACTGTCGCTTTATCTTGGTAAGTTGAACAGCTTAAAACATATATTATATATCTAGTTGTTAAAACACAGCATTCTAGTTTATACGTGAAAATTATCACGACATTTTGAACTCTGGTCCTCAATATATAACTACATAAATTACGGATATTTTACAACAACATGTACGGGGGAAATTACAACAGATTTTATAGCTAATTCTCTCTATATTTTATGCATCACGGCAGATTTTCGATATATATTTATATAGACAGTTCGTATTCTTGTGTGTTCTTTATTACTGTACATTTGAACATTTTAAAATACGCGTAATCGTGATGTTGTATTACGCAACAAGGGGGATGTTTTGAGGCCGTGCCGGGTAGTGCAAACGTGCTAAAAATTGTAATCTTTTTGCAAACATTTTATCCCTTGTTGATCTCAATTTAAGTCTGCAAACGTGGCAATCTATTCACAAGAGCTTTATGAAATTTTAAGCTGCAAAATGAAACGGAAAACAATAAAATATTAATTTTAGTTTGGCTTTGAATTTGAGGTCAAAAATTATGGCGTGAAAATTCGGCCGAAAGTTGGCCGAAATTTTGATAAAAATTCTACACTCCCATTCGCAGTTTGTTTATAGATTACTATAGTTTGTGTTATTTATTGGTACTAAATAGAACCTTTTTTTTAAAGAAGGATCCTTTTAAGTCTTTTGAGCAATATATATGCAAAACACATTGTCTTATATTTTGAAATTGCAATGGTTTAATAATTAGCAAAGTTGTTAATATGTTATAAGTGTAATTGGCTGCCTTGCTTGTTTTGTTTCATGACATATTGCATGATTTATTGGGGCATTTTGTAAGGGATTGTGTTAAAATATATGTTGCTTGATTGCCATCCGGAAAAGCTAGTCATGCATTTAAATTAAAGTGGTTTTAAATATTAAATTTGACAAGTTTCGCACAAATGAATTTTAATGCAGAATCATTGTGCTTTATAATTATGCACCATTTTAAGTCTGTCTTTTAGTTGAGAGCAATCTAAGAAACTAAACTAAAATGTATATATCTTTGAGGAACTAGTTTTTGGAGATGTTTATGGGTTTAATAATGTCTCGATTTAAAAAAGAGTTCTTGGAAATTTGAGTGACAGAAAGTTTTAAAAATTTATATTTTTCAATTACAGTGTTTTGAGATTGAGGGTCATCTTGAATAATTTCAATTTGTTTAGATAGAACTTAAGATAGCTTTGGCCTTTGGGGGAGGTCAAGTGATTCATGATAATAGCAGTCAGTAGAATTTTAGAAATTACCTCAGAGATTATTTAAAGACCATGTAAAGTCCATTCAGCGCATGTGCTATGGGGGGTCCCACGATGTAAACAATGCCCAAATTTCGTGTTGTTTCGACTAAAATTTGACATCTTCTAAATCAGAAACTTGGATCTGTATTTATTTAAAGCATAGCGAACCTTCAGCGAACCAGAACACATCATAATTTTTTAAATATAGCGTGTTTAAAATGTAAACAAACGGAGTTACCGGTTTGTTTACATCGGGACTTTACATCACCTTTAAAGTGGCTGATAATAGAGAGTAAATAATAAGTAATTATACTTATAGAGAGTGAATTAGGCAGATGTCACTCTTGCGTTCTGCACATGGAATATTTGTTGGGGTTTTAATCACAAGCCGGCAAAGTTGTTATCTTGCAAATTAATAAATGCGTAATTATCTTGCAAAGAAAGATGGTAATTCTTTTAAATCATTCATAGTTGACATTCAAAATGTACACATATTGAGTTGATTGACTTCATGAAACTACAGTTTTCTTCATGAAATTTTGTTTGTATGTTGTGAAATGTATGTTGATATGCATATTTTAATTTTTTCACTCTAAGCTAGATGTTATGATTAAATTGCAATTTTATCGCGATGCAGAATGTGTCATTTGGATGTTCAGTCAAAACTATCAATTGACTTACCATGTTTAAATGCCTTCAGTGGCATGGTGGCTCCAAAATTTCAAGGGGGCCAGTGTTAAATTTGGCACCCCTAAGGGTTATTTTGATACTTGTGCCTCCCTGCCCCCTCCACCCTCCCCAATAGTTCCCTATTCGGTATTGCCCTAATTTGAAGTTTCTTACTTAAGCAATGCTTATAATCGACTACGGGCATGTGACGATAAAATTGTCGCTAACATCTCAAAAACAGTTTAAATTTGTTTTCATCCCGTCTCTGCAGTCATTGTTTACAACCGACGATAGTTTTTGCAGTCGCAGCTAAAACTTTTAAGTTATAGAGGCTCTATAACTTAGATTGTTGTAACAACATTAATTCTAGAATTAAATACTAATCCCTTCTTGGTGATTTTGGCACCCCACCTGAATTTCGTCGCCCTCCTTGAAACCATCGCTGCAGGGAGCCATGGCCCCCCAGCCACCACGCCACTGAATGCCCTGGTGCTCTTTAAATTTTTTATGTTTTGGATTTGGAACTTATTTGAGGGCGGCGCTGTTAAAAACTATTTTATTTGTACAGTCCTTGAAACTCCCGAAATTTCAGGTCGGCAAGAAATTGCCGACCTAAAAGCGATAATTCTCAATCTAGGTCGGCAAATATTTTCAAAACAAATAGACAATATCCAAATGAAAATTTAATTTGCTTGCTGCAAATACGCGTATTTATAAACAGCAATTAATTGCAATAGCAAACAAAACAACTAACAAAATGTATGAACTCCAATCGAACAGTGCATATACATATAGCATGACCATGAGCAAGCAAATTCCATTGACAGACAATATGTATTTGCTTGTGCATAAACATGTCAATTTGATACTATAAGCGTATTTTGACTACGCAAGCTTAAATGATCAAAACCTGATAATTAAAACATCATAGTTGAAAATGCGTATGTGCATGAAAGATGCGTTCGCGGAAAAAAATGCCGAGACGTATTTGAAAGTAGGTCGGCAAAATTTTGCCGACCTAAATCTACACATATCGCTTTGCAGGTCGGCATTTAGGTCGGCATTGCCGAATGCCGACCTGAGTTTCAAGGACTGTTTGTATCTGCCTTCACAACGGAACTGCGTATTTCCAAGGTTGTGGAGAGAAAGTTAAACGACAGAGCATTGAAATAAACTCACTTTGAACTGAAAAACACCATAATATATGAATTGTATTTCCAAGGCTAGCACGGGTAGCACGGGTGGCGGAAGCGGTTAGCCTCTTACCACTGAGTTGAGCCTGTTTCACAACAGGTCGAGGTCACTGTTGGTACTCGCATGAGATCGGCAGTGTGCTCAAATAACTCATGTAAGTTGAGATTCTCTCCTGTGCTTCGAGGGTTTTCCCCGGGTACTCCGGTTTCCTCCCTCTAATACTAACCCTTAGGAACTAACAATGGGGCCACAGTAATTGGCTGACGCTGTTGTGGACTCCCTGCCATTGAGGCGAAGTTGAATAAAAAAAAAGAAAAAAAAAGACTGAGATATATTATTATTGTTTTCAGTTAGGTTTCTCAAACCATTCCGTCTAACAGTAATTCGTTTAAGGGCTGCGTTGTTGTGAATAAGTGCCCCAGTGTGGTGCTTATTCGAGGGCGGCACTTAAACAAGTAAATACGATATAAGAGTTCCTATGTGATCATGTCAGATTTGTTTATAAGGGGAAGTATTTATTTTCAGATTCCAAAAGATAGTATGCCTGCAGTTGTTTCAGATTTAGATGCAGTTTCAGCGAAGGGTGAGAGTGAGAAGCCACAAGATGAGACCGTAGCTAAATGTCCATTTGCACACAACAAACATACTGGGGATGTTGCGAATGATTTTGGAATAGAGACAAATGGCAATGAACAAAATGGTTAGTTTGGTATTTTGTGAATGTGTTGTTCCTGTGTCGGGGATGGATCCAGCTTGATCTGGTAAGGGGAGGGGGGTGCTGAGCGGGCGATGGTCATGAAGCAGGGTGTGACCGTTGACTGAGGCAAGGTGAATCATAATTGTGAAAAATTTTGAAAAATAAGATTGGCTATATGGTAAAAAAGGCCTCCAATGGCCCAATATTTTATTTTTGTTTCATAAATCAGGGCGCGAAATAACGGCTGGAGGGTTGTCGGTCAAGGTGACCGGTCAAACCAACTTTAGCTTGGACATCCCGCATTTCTGGCCGGTCAAATTATTCAGCTAAACTAAAGCCTGACAAGGTCCCCCCATGTAACTAGAAAAATGTCTGTAGAAGTCAAGAATCACTTCTGAGTTTTATTGTAAAGTCTGTGTAGCAAATATTATTCAAAGTAAACGCAACATCAGACGAAATTAATAAAGAACATAAGTTTTGACAGTTGCAGCCACTGCGTGCTGGCTATTTTCACCTGTCAGCAACTTCGAAACTTAATCCATGAGAAAATTGCATGAAAATAGTTTGCTCGTTCGCTTTATAGCAACTGAATTGCATGTAAACTTTAAAAAGTAGCCGGTCGAAATGACCGATCATGCGAGAGTTTGACCGGACAACTACTCATTTTAACCGGACATTGTCCGTTGACCGGCCGTTATTTTGTGCCCTGTAAATGCCCTGTCAACTCCAAAATTTTGGATTTGATATCAATGGAAATTGGCATCCCTCCTGCACCCCCCTTGGCCAAGAATAGGAGGGGTGCACAACCCCCTTGGACCGCTCCCCCCCCCTCAGTAAATCCATCCCTATCCTCTGTAGGTAGCAAAAAATGACTTACTTGAAGAATGACAGGATAAACGACCAGAAAAATATAACAAGAACTTTGATGTTTCGAGCTAAAGCCATTTGTCTGGAAGTTATATAGTAGCCTTTCTATTGCATTGTTGTTTACAGGAGAAGTTGAGAATCTCGAGAAGAAGCAAGATGAGAAAATGGAGCAAGAAATTCCTCCCTTGTATTTCATGAATCTGAAACTTGTTGTTCCTGGATCTAGTGAAACAATAACAATACAGGTAGCCCAATCTTTGTACTAAAATCAGTGGCATACCCAGAACGTTTCCACTGGGGGGGGGGGGGTGCTCATGGCAAAATTTACCGACGATGCAGGGTAAAAAAAGACTATGTTAGTTGCCAAGCCTCAACTAGAGCACAGCGTTATTAGTCTGCCTCGCAGCTAATTAATTGCTATTGGAGGGAGGGACATAGGAGGGTCTGGAGGCATGCTCCCCCAGGAAAATGTTTCATTTTTGAAACCTCAGAAGTGCATTTTCTGTGTTTCCTGAGAGGATTTTTAATAAAAATTTTGAGGTTTTTACACCTTAGAATTTAAGATTGATACCGTTTCTGAAATTTACCGACAAAGTTACTTTCAAATTCTACGTTTTAACTGACGAAGATCAATTTACTGACAGTTTTCGTAAAAACTGGGGAGTGTCGCACCCCCCACAACACCCCTCCCCCCTCGGTACGCCCCTGACTAAAATACCTAGTTCACAATTGTTGTAAGCCAGCGCAAGCTTGGGGGGGGGAAGGCAAGGCAAATTTGGCCTTGAATGTTACTACCAGCTTGCAGGGCATGAAGGCAAACTTTCATGATTCAGTTGATATTTGAAGCACCTTACTACACATTGATTAACTGATGTAGCATGAAGATTTAAAAGAGTACATGCATAATATACCGTTTTTAGTTTCTAGAAAATTATAGTCCTTACAGTAAATACGGTGTTCATAAAGTCAAAATGTGTTGCACCTTTTCACGAGAAGAACAGAAATTATTCAACAACTCATTTCATCGTTTTGTATTTAAAATTTTCACTTTTTCCTTGCTCTAAATCTCTTGCTATTAATTTAATTGTCAATATTACTTAGTACTGAGGTTGAGCAGGTCACTGCTGTGTGTGGAGTTTAGTGATATTACGAGGGCATAACGGCCAACAAGCAGAGCATCGACGGCCAATGGTCGCCTGTGCTGCCGCTAAATTAGAGGCGTAAAACCTGGCCTCAATTTACTGCAGTTTTATGTTTGAACCTTTTTTCATAGCAAGACGAGTTTGTCTTTGATATACTGCATAATGTACTGCGATAAATATTTAACAATTATTGCAGAATGCGGTTGAGCATGATGTGAAGTATTATCATGGCCGAAGTTTGTGTTATCTACCGAAGCTGAATAATTCTTCATTTCAAATTCAATATTGTTTTATTATTTAATATGTAAAAGATATAAAGCATCCGCACCTGGGGGATTCGGCGACGCAGTCGTCAGAGCAAGCGCCTTTCACCTCTGAGATCGTGGGTTCGATTCTCGCTGGGGACTCATGACACTTAGGTGAAAAGAGTCAGTCAACGCTCTACCGAAAGTCGTGGGTTTTCTCCGGGTACTCCGTAATTTCCTCCCGCAGGAAATGTTAACAGGGTGGGTTTGGATAAGCCCCAAACTAACCCTTCCATCGTAGCTGTGCTCCCTGATCAGACATGAGTCATACGGTGGCTGCCAGTGGCGCCTTTAATAAGCCTTCGACTCGATCAAGTCGAGCTGCGTCCTTCGTAATTCAGCTCAGCTCTCAGCTGCAAGTAAGGATGATTAGCACACCCCCAGTTACCAGAAGAACGAAAAATTCGTTGTCTCAATTAAGCGCGATTCTAATACCCATCTAATTTTCGTTGTAGATATCTTCCCATGAGACAATCCAAGATATACGTCAGGTTGTGTTAGATCGTCAAGAAAGTTGCTTCAGGACGTGTGTTTCACTTTATTTTGATGGGAAACGTCTGGATGACTTTGCTGAACTTCATACAGTAGAGGGACTGAAGGATGACTCTGTTATCAAATTCGTTGAAGGTTCATTGTTTCCCCAACTTTTAAACTTTTTCTTTAACATTTAGCAAAACCTTTTTTATCTTGGGCCGGTTGTACGAAGACCTGCATGATAACGCTATCCACAGTGGTGTAACTTAACTTTTTTGACCACTTGCGATCAGGGCAAGTTGGACATGAGAAATGGTTGCCCTGAATAGAATTCACTTGCCATTAGATCTAGCTTTGGTTCACATAATAACAAAATTTGAAGCAAATGATTGCAGTACGCATATGTTGATGGATAACTACAATTTGCATTATACTGTAGTACACCAATTTACACCAATCATCATTCTCTTAATTTCCTTAAGAACTAAAGTTGAATTTAAGTCGAGGCACAATGTCCGTCGTACAATGGCCGGACTATGTTCATTTCTTTCATATTTTACTCATTTAATACTGTACTTGGGGATAATAGCCTAGAGATGGCCAGCTTGTTCTTGCAAAGCTGAAACAGAAAGCAACTTGCCCGATCGGACAACCAAGAAGAAACATCTACTTGTCCGTAATGATTTTCACTTGCTCCGGGCAAGCGGGCAAGCGTTAAGTTACACCACTGGCCGGCAATATCTGGTAGATATTGACTTGGCCAAAATGCCACAGGTTTTCTCCGGGTACTCCGGTTTCGTCTGGTAATAGACAATTATGGCTGGTCCTTGCTGAACCTCTAGGGAGAACAGGTTGGATCCAGTATAAATAAAGTAAGTTTAGTTTAGGTTTCCTTTTGTAGTAACACTGGATCAATAAGGGATTGCCTTTACTGCACCTCTAGGGAGAACAGTTTAGAACTGATAGAGCTATCCAGGACTGATATATAGTTATAAAGTTAGTTCAGTTTAGGTTTCCTCCTAAAAATAGAACTTTCATTTTCTTCATTTTAGAGCAGTATTCAGTTCGAGAAGCTCGTATTCATGTGCGAAGATTGCGAGATTTGCTGAGCACATCATTTGAAAGTAATGCACATAACGCTGCTGATAATTTATCTCTCTCGTTCTCTGTCGCTGTCTCAGGAGTGGAGGTTGAAGGTAACGACAGGGATTATTTTAAGGAAATTTTATCTCTACACAAAAAGCCAGGGAAGGAAAAAATTTAGCGGAGTGTAAGTAACAACATCAACGAGCACTGAATATCTCTGTAGTTTCTCAGTTGTTCTGTGCATTACTCAACTACATGAAAAATTTGCAAAATATTGTGTTATTGCATGAACATATGAATTTCTTGTCTGTGATCCTTTCATGAATAACCTTGTTTTTCAATGTTAAAATAAGTTTATTACTGTACAAAAGCTAACTTATCACCGCATAAATATCATTTATCACTGCACAAATTGGTTATCGTTGCACCTTAAAATATTCCGTGGGTAAATAATATACGTGTTTATAAAATTGCGCGACCAGCCCTGGCCAGAAATATTTAACAAATTTGTTGCGATCAGGCATCGTTAAAATGCGCGAGCGAACGAGCGCCACTCACAGCCATTTTTTGGATTTGTGCTGGCACATTTTTACATCCTGGCATTTTCGAAATATTTCGCTCTGAAAACCTAAAATATGATGCATTTTTGCAGATTCGACACATTTTGAATTCGATGAATTTTGCTCGCAAGCACTAAATAATTCATAAGCTTTTCGGCAAATCATGTCACTCGCAGTACGTGTTCTTTTAGGTCTAATACCACTCGCGCTGCGCGCTCGTGGTTTTAAAACCTAATAAAACATTCCTGCTCGTTTATTAAACAGTACTTAATGAGCCCTGGTTGCGATTACTGATTTGGCCGTTGCATAGCTCGTTTGTAAGCTGAGTCTGGAAGATTGCAAATGCATGTAGATTAAGTTATTTAACTATTCAATCATCATTTGTGCTTTACATATAGCGAAACTGCTGAAAGTTGATTTGAATATGCAAATATTTTCTCGAAGAACAATTAGTTTTCGCAAGGTTGAAGTGCACTACGCCTATTTATTTTACAAACGTGCGGTGCCAGTGTGGGTAGAGTATAGCAAATACGGCGGTTGAGTTGTGTAAAACTACCTGAAAAATACAATGAGAACTTCGACGTTTCGAGCGAAGGCCCTTCGTCTGGAAGTTAATACAATGAGAACTTCGACGTTTCGAGCGAAGGCCCTTCGTCTGGAACTTCGAAGGCCCAGGTTCTCATTGTATTTTTCAGGTAGTTTTACACAACAGTCAACCGCCGTATTTATTTTACATTGCAAGGAGAACAAATATGCTAGTATTGAATTAAACGGACAGTTTTTTGTGTTGCCATATGTAAAATACGCGCTGATGATTGAGCAATTGAATATTTTGATACACATGTTTTAAACGTTCTTAGATACATGTTATGGTTCAACTGCAATTTTATCCCGGCGCAGAACGCTTCTTTTCGATGCGCAGTGGCAAGTTCGATCTGGCTTGTACAAGAAAAATACTTCTCAAACTCATTAATAATTCATGAGCAAAACACAAAGGAAATCACCACCATATCGTTGTCTTGATACCACGGTAATAAACACCCATAGTTAACTCAACTTTCGCGTTGGATTTCTCTTTAAATACTGGTTTGTTTGAGAAGCTATATCATACACTCGAGGTCGTTTATTATAGTGATTTAAAAACACCTCAAACTCGGCTAGCGCCTTGTTTTTCAACACACTTTTCGGTGTTTCAAATCACTATAATAAACTCCTTCTCGTGTATGATATATTACTTCTCATGCCTGCATGTTGTGTTGAATTTTTCAGAGGAAGTGATAAAAATGAAACGAGACAACAGCAATACCGTACCAACTGAAGAATGTACACCACCTGATCATGTCTTCCCTTCTGAAGAACAACCACTCTCTATGGAAGCATTGTTTCCTAAATCTGTTACACCGAAGGTGAGGAACATTAGCGAGTTTAAGCTTCACCATTGAGGGCAACGGCACACGGCAGATTTGGATTTTTTGGCAGAATTTTCATTGCCAATCGCCGCTTCATATTTTCTTTCTTTTGTCAAAAGGTTCAAGGTTCATTTTAGTCACACAAAAATAATAATATTTACATAAGAAGAAATAACAGTAAAAAAGGAGAAATTATCTATAGAGGTGTTGCACCATCACGTCAAGGCATATTTTAACATATATACTGGGGGGCCACTTGGCCCCCCAGGCCCTCTTGATGGCCCCCCACTCACACAAAATTGGCCCCCCACTCCCTGGGCCCTTTATACATTGGGTCGTTTACAGAGTAAATGATTTGTCTGTGTTTAACGAAATATTGTTTTTATGGCTTATATATTTAGACATTTTTAAAGTTTTAGTTAAAACATTGAAATACTATTGGCTTGGCAATTTCAGAGCTCCAGATTTCAAAATTTTCCCAGGAAAAAACTCCCCCGGACCCCTACAGAGCTCGCGCCTTCTGCACTCAGATTAAGGGCCCTTTTTCACAAATGGCCTCCCACTTAGAAATCCTTAAAATATGCCCTGCATCACGTGACCAAATTCTAAAATCTTTAACGTGCGACCTATCAAGCTGGCTGTTAAACATGTTTTGTATGTCATTATAACAAGTATTCGTAACAAATTTCAAGTCGATACAATTATTCCCTCGCGAGTTTGAATAATTCGTATTGCTGACGTCAGCATTATGTTCAAATGCCGTGAAAAACTACGTTTTTTCCAAACCTAACGCGAAAAACTAGGTTAGCTTTTAAAAGCAATCTATAGTATCATAATAAGAAGAATATAAACATTTGTTATAAAACACATCATTTCTTGAGCTTTTGTGTTTTGGCCGCCATGATGGCCGCCAAAAAAACATGCTTAAGGAAAGACGTGTTTTATTAGACATGTTTATATTCTGTTTACTATGATACATATATGTTATTTACCGGGTGGGAGGGCCGTACTGGAAAAATATTTTCCCGAGGCCTCAGAAGCGGCCCGAGACCGAAGGTCGAGGGCCGCTTCTGAGGCCGAGGGAAAATATTTTTCCAGTACGGCCCGACCTAAACGGTAAATAACGTATTTATTTTTTTCGACATGACTGGAACTATTTAATGAGATATCATAATTATAAGATGAGTGGCTAACAAATTCGTGACGAAAATTTAAATTTAAATTTAAATTTTTCGTTTTCCACAGAGTTTAAATCGTCTGGGTAGTAAAATTCGCTCTCACTATGATAGGTATCATCGGAGAACATTTTTTTGACTAGTTTGACCAATTTACATTCTCATTAAATCAATTTTCAAAATTTAAAGACCACTTTGTAAAATTTTGTAAACAAAAAAATAACTCTCCTGCCCGCGGCCTAAATATCGTAAAAAGCCGCCCGCTCGTGTAGCCAATCAAATTGCAGGAAATTACAAAATAACACTTCCGGACCGAAAGTAAAAAAATAATATATATTACTTTTAAAAGCTAAATGAGTTTTTCGCGTTAGGTCGATAATTGTATCGACTTGAAATTTGTTATGAATACTTGTTATAATGACATACTAAACATGTTTAACAGCCAGCTTCATAGGTTGCACGTTAAAGATTTTAGAATTTAGTCGCGTTATGGTGCAACACCTCTATACAGAATTATTTGAAATATTTAATCGACTCTCATCAACTCTCATCAACTTTGAGCTGGTTCAAATGTTGATGAGAGTTCTTGCTATACGCGCGGTAATATCCAATCAACTCTCAAGGCCCAGACACACGCGATTCGGCAACGCGACGCGATTTTTCAGTTTTTAAAAGTAAATACAACCGTCTATATGGAAGGAAATTTTAAAAGATATGCAGACCAAATAACTCAAACTGTTATAGCGCTTTTGAATATTTGAAAAACATAAAACAGGATCAAAGTTATATGTCAGTGAAAATCGAAAAATCGCGCCGCGTTGTAGAATCGCGTTCAGTCTGTCTGGGCCTTAATGCAACTCTTGTTCTCGTTTGACCATAGTTAATAGAAATGGTTTGACAGGGGCGTGAGAGTTGTTGAAATTCTCTTGCAAACTCTCGCTTGCCAACTGTAATCAACTTTACACTAGACACTGATGTTCTGTCTGGACGAACTTAGCCATAGAAAAGATAGTTCGGCTGATGGTTCGTCCGTGTACATCAGGGCCTTTTTTAACTAATGTACTGGAGGGGCAAAAGCCCCCCCAGCCCCCATGTTGCCCCCCCCCCCCAGTAAGCTATTTTGGCCCCCCCAGTGAAGGTCCTTTTTTCCAAAGTATAAGCAAAAAAAGGGGAAAAAACTGAGTTTAGAGCAAAGTTATGGTATTCTCACAACTAAACCTGGCTCCGTTTAGATGGGATATATCAAAAATTTTCTCTGAAAATGCAGGAAATCAAGCCACAGAGACTCAAGAATACAAAAATTTTCTGGAGGAGGACCCCAGACCCCCCTTCACCTTCCCACACCTGTAATACACCACCTACTTGTTACGTCCCCTTTCGATGATGGCCCCCCACTAACGATTTCTTAAAAAAGGCCCTGGTGTACATAAACGCGAGAAGCACGCGGATGGTGCGTTAAGACGCACTATGGTATCTTGACGAACTGTGCGGTTCTAGTGTAAATCGTGCCAGTCAGTATACGTGTATTTTGGCAGAGTGTTAATGAACATTTTACCTCGCATAATTTAATCTCGCGTCTCATTGTATTCCTTTCTAAGGTGCCAATGTGTGTGAAAGAGTTATCATTGAGCAGCTGGAACCCACCTCCAGGACACCGTAGGCTAGCAGGTAAGGGCGTACCCTTTTTCCTGATAGTGCGAGTGCAAATTTTGTAAAGGGGTGCACCCTTCTTCGACCACCGAAAATTACCTCAAAAATACAATGACTCGTATGCTGGGGGAGGGAGGTGAGGGTGGGAATTTTACACTTCTTATGGCAGCGCACCCCTTGTATTCCTACCAGAAAACCCACCTACGAATGTAACTCTCTATATGATGTGTTTTGCTTCAGGTGATTTGCTTTATATTGACGTCGTAACTCTTGAAGACGATCACGTGAACGTCACGTCTTGTCCATCAGGCTTCTTTATAAACAGGTAAACATGGGTGGAAATATTGTTGTGTATAAAAGTCCAAAGCCAAGGTGAAACCAGAATGCGTGTGGTCCAATCTTCTCATGTGAAAATATCACCAGCGCTCTAACCAACTGAGCTACAGAGTCCAGTTGCTGAGCTTTTATCAGTCCTATTGAACAAGATGCCGAGAAAAAAATCTTGCTATTTACCCATACCATATACTGCCATCACTCCCATTAATGCTCAGCAACTGGACTCTGTTGCTCATTAATCGCTGGATCGATTCCTGCCAGAGGGCCTAAAGTTGCATTTTTCGCAACTGCTCCTGGCTAGGTCTAAAAAATGTATATACATTTTCGTTCGAATATTCCATTTATACTAACACCTACTCTGGGTACATAGCAGCTCTATCAATTCTGTATAAGCTGTTTTCTCTAGAAGTCCAGTAACAGCCTTCCCTTTTTGCATGGCCCTGCGTTACTACAGTGTACATGAGGAAATCGTGGTACACTGCTACCTGCCGTGTTTGGAAGCACTCCTCGCACAATGACATGTGACTAAAGTGAAAGGTGCATGAACTAACTACAGTACACACGTAAAATATCGCATCTTGTCAACAAGATGTGTTCACAACAGCCTTGTAGCAAGCTTGTCAACAAGTTGTAACAATGTTGTCATTTTATCAAGTTGCTACAAGGTTGTCACTCGCAACTTGTTTAGCAAATTGTTGAGTTGCAGGACGATAACAAGTCGTTGAAACAACTTGTAACAATTCTGTTGAGTCAACAACCTTGTAGCAAGTTGTCAACAAGCCGTTAACAACTTGTCAACATGCTGGGAACAAGCTGTGCGAACACATCCTGATGACAAGTTGTTGAAACAGCATTGGTACAAGTCTGCTGCAAGTTTGTTACGATTTGTGTGATTTTACGTGTATATTATATATACATGTACAGATCAACTAAAGTATAATTTAATACACTCGTCGACGATGCATTCATGAGAACTATAGAGTTACCATTTCTGCTTTTCTACGTGTAATTACAGATGTGAACATGGTGTATTTAACCCTCAACCACGAACAGAGAGTTGTCGCTCTCATGCGTTGGTCGGACTTTTATCCCAGGTAAGAACCTCGTACTCAGGTATTATTTATAGGACGAAACTCACGAACGTCCTGTTCCTTTCTCTTGTCACAACTTTGGGGTAACTATATGGACTAAACAATTAATAATAATCCTTCGATTTATAAATACAAGAGTTCCATCCGGGTATACCAATCAACGAAAAATGTAAAAAGCTTGACCGCTATAGCGCAATCCGGCCTTTGTATACAACGCGTCCAGAGTGTGTCTGTTGATTAACGGTAAACATGTAATCAAAAAAGCAATTTTTCAAGAGTGCCTTATTTTAAGCGTTTAACACGCATATTTAGAAACCGTAAATCACTTGTCTGAATAATTTTCCAAGCGTTTGGTAACTTACTTTGGCGTATTTAACGTTTTAAAATTTTGTTAACGTCAGCAATATCTCTTTAATAATGCTGACGTCAGCAATATTTTTAACGTGCCGTTTCTCGAGAACTGGCAAGTATTTTTCTTGGGAACTTTTTTTGTTAACTAAGCATTCATAGTACTATGCATCGAAACAGAGAAAACCCATTCCCTAGACGGGTGCCACGAAATTGCATTTCCAGGCACTTTTTCATACCACGGCCTAATTACTAACCCGAAACGACATCACGATGATTAGGGTTATTCTGTAACGACCATAACAATTTTATTCCACCTCGAAGTACCCTCAAAATTTTTTTAACTCAAAATTAAAAAAATTTCTCGCAACTCCATCCCCCCCCGGGTTAAACAGACAGAACAGAGGTTATATTGTCTATAAGAACTTGGCCTCCCGGTCGGGGACCTTCGCCCCCTTTCGGGGAATTTCTGGCGCCACCCCTGGACACTTTAATTATTTGCCATTTACAACAAACAAAGAAGACTTGAACAATCTCTAGTTTTGTTCTTCAAATGTTTTAAGCAGGGAGGGCCTGCATATATCTCGGAGTTTTTTACACTTCGTATATCTCCCTATAATCTAAGGCATAATGGCCTTAATGTTGAACAAGATAAGATTAATAGCCGTTACTTGCATGACTCATTTAGCTATATTGTAGGACATATATTGCCACTCGCTGTTAAATCTGCCTCGACGTTGGCTGAATTTAAAACGGAACTGAAACATTGTGAACTAATCGGGTGTCAATGCCAATCTTGTATATAATTTTATATAACTTATTTTTGTATTAATCTTACTGTAGTTGATGTACTATTTCAAAAACGAGTTTGAGTGTTTGATCACGGTATCAAAACACGAGAATGAATTGTTACTGTGATCAAACACGCAGAACGAGTTTTTGAAATGGCTTCTCAAAACGAAAGGCAGTGAACCGTTTTAGGACAATCGCATTGTTTTTTTGTTAAATTACGATGAATGAAACACTAGTGTTTGATTATCAAACACTAGTGTTTGATGCAGTGTTTTACCTGGTATGAAAGCCCATTCACGTGACGGAATGGAGCTGTCTGATTGAGTAAATTGCTAAAGAATTATTAATGAGTTTGAGAAAGTGTAATATAGATTTCTAACCAATGCATACTATATCTAGGTAAATTTATGTCGTGCACTTTCACCATGAGCCCCTGGCTCGGATGAATGGGCAACCACATCCTGTGCTAACGACTTTAAATAAATCATTACATTACATTACAACGTTTTCTTATCCGTTTGTAGCTTAGTCCACTTTTCAAGAAGAACTTTGCGTTATTGCAGAAAAACAGGTACGTGTGTTGTGCATGACATGTATATATTGATTTACCATGTACCAGGGATGGACCCAGCATCATCTGATGGGGGGGGGGACGGGGGGTGCTAAGCGGTTGCTGGTCCTGAAGCAGGGTGTGGCCGGTGGCCGACGCAGGGTGAATCATCACTAAGGTCAAGGGGGTCATCTTGTCAGAAAATGTTTGAAAAATATGATTGCCTAGATGGTCAAAAAGGCCTATCAATGGCCAGATACTTGATTTTTTGTTTGATACTTTGCACCCCTCCTGCACCCCCTTGGCCAAGCATAGGAGGGGTGCACACCCCCCTGCACCCCCCGCAGTAAATCTCCCTGCCATGCATCATTCCCATGGATTTCCCTTCTTTTTTCTTAAATTGCACTCGAAAATTATTTTTCTAATCCTATTTAGTGTGAGACGGCATCCACTGGAAGTAATCCCAACTCCCTATCAAGGTACTGTATCAGTATAATGTAATTTACCCAAGCCATACAAATTATAATTCACGGCCATTATAGTTCTGCATAGAGTTTCAATTACCTACGGCTTATTCTTGTTTGAAGTTGGGTAACTTGTTCAAAGTTACCCTGTTGAAATGTGGGTTCAACAATGAGGGTCTTAAAATATTTGAAGACGAACGGGCTGCCGTTGCCTTAAAACTGCATTAGTGGTTAGACGTTAAACCGTAGCCCAGGGCAAAGTTTACCCATGACGTCGTAATTTTCAAACTGCAGAAACAGTGCTATACTTGAGAATGCCCTCTGCAGGGGTCTGGTCTCGAAAATGGGCGTACATGTGCCCCAACCAAAGCGAGCGGAAGGCCACAACTTGCGCAGGGATCCACTCAATTTTGGCGGCCTCTTAAGTCGTGGCCTGCTATGTGTTCGGGGTCCCAGCTAAACCGTAGATTCTCGGTGACCTTTGTCAATAGGCCTATTGGGCTGTAAGAACGTGTTAAACACTCTTGTGGTAAACATAAAGGATTTGAAATTCACACAAAAATAGCATTTCGTATTAAAATGGCTCCCACGCAATATTGACTAAGTTCCGCATCGTATTTGCCTATGTTAAGTTATTGAAAAGTTGTAAGCAAGTTCAGTGCATTTCGCTGCAATATTACAGTATTCTTATACATATTTTTTCATTCTATCTTCTTCGATTTAGTATTTCATTGGGCAGTTCCTAAACTTGACCACACACAAGACAGAATGAGAGCGGAAGACTGTAAGTATGGTGATGCAAGTTTAATGATAATTTCAATTTTGAAAACAAGGAAGCACTGCTTGCATGCAAGGAAGCTAAATACATTTGGGGCCCCTGGAATTTTTGGTGTCAAAGATCTCTGGCGTCATGTGCTCGTTTAGAAAAATAATTTATATACCCTTGAACTTCTGGATTACGTCCTGTAGTCTTTAACGTTTTAAATAACATTCTCAATCTGCATTCAGTACTAAAATACTTTAGGGGGCTCCGGGGGCATTCTCCCCTGGAAAATTTTTGAAATCTAGGGTTTCAGGAATTCCTGCATTATGAGAGACGATTTACAGTAATACTGTATATCTGCATATTTCACTTCATTTCTATTTTGGGGTCCCCTTTAGTTTGGGGCCCGGTGTCACAGCGGATTTGGTCCCCCCTCAAAATGGTCCCCCCGGACCATATCCGCTAGCGGATATGGTCCGGGGGGACCAAATCCGCTGGCGGATATGGTCCTATGGGGGTCCATATCAGCTAGCGGATATGGTCCCCTCTCGCGGATTTGGACCCCCTCGCGAATCTATCGTATGGCATATTAAATATCGAATGAAAACGTTTTGAATCATCTTTACATCTAACAGAGAAACGATTCTGAGAAACGGTCCTGGAAACGATTACTAATCTGTTATTTGTGTCTGTTTCCGCATTAAATACCATGCCTACAGTTATGTAAATTTTAACTTTCAATTTAGATAATTTAAATGGTCTGAATGGAATCCCATAAACAATAGGTGATGACTCATAAGATAAAAATGGTGATCTGAATACATATAAATACGCGCGACCATTGAATCGTGTCCTTGTGAAAAACAGCTTAGGTTGACATGGTGACGTGACAGTCAGCGTGTTTAAATAAAGTTTTTTACTACTTAACTTTCGTAAATGTTTAATCAAAACGTCAGATATTTAATTTTATACGCCAATATGGAAAGAAAACCGAAGAAAAATATTCAGACGATTACTCTAAAACCAAATCATATGCAGCTCAAAAATACTTGTAGACTTTTGGCGAGAACTTTGTAAACAGTAATATACTTATTGTTTACAAAGTTCTCGTCTGCCTATGATTTCATAGGGGGGACCATTTCCGCGGAAGGGGGTCCATATCCGCTAGCAGATATGGTCCGGGGGGGGGGCAAATCCGCGGGGGGGGGGCAAATCCGCTGTGACACCGGGCTAATGCAAACAAATAGCGTTCAATTTCAGACAGTAAAACGACTGCATTTTACGAACGTACAAGCGAAGAAACTTGTTTACGCAAATACTGAATGTAATCACACCGGTTTAGACTTTAAGTATTTCTAAGCAAAATTGATTTGATTTTTAGCCTCGTACGTAAGAATTGGTCACGAGGAGCATATGCCAGGCCAGGTTTGTATTTTCAACAACGTTTTAACTTTATTTATACATTTCTTAAAGCCGGAAGCAGGGGAGTTATTGTGACAACTCATAACAGCACGCGGCCATCATAAAACATGGTAAAAGAGTTCTGTATAAAAAGAGAACTGATGGCTGCATGTACCTATGACGTTGCAATTGCTACAAGTTTCTCGTACAGGGTGTATAAAAAAAGGTAATCCAACTTCAGCATGTTGTCGTACGTTTATTATTTAGTTTATATATTTTTCTTTTTTCATACCAATAAATCGTATTGGGTCATTATTGATCGCAAAGACACTAAAAAGGTGTCATTTGACAGCTAAAAGCCTGATCTTTATTTGTGTGAAAAAGGTAAATCTATAAACTAAATATTATGCGCGCGATAGCATGCCAAAGTTGGATTACCTATTTTTTTCATACACCCTGTATAACATATTTACAAGGCATCGCATAAGAAGTTGACATGCAATTATATCGTATATTACTGGAAAAAAATTTAAATCCATATTAATTATTATGGAAATAATATGTAAAATTAAGTTATTTCCAAAATATTTCCATAGTATGAAAATGACAATTAGTATATTTTCCATGCTAATTGCCATTTCCATGCATATTATTTCCAACTATAGGATCCATACTATTTCCATAGTAAGAATTTTGGAAAAAATCCAGTGTATAGTTAATATGTATCATATAAAATATTCAGCATATAGGTGTTTCTATCGTTACCTTGGTGCTTGTATCTTTGATCCTGTACATACCACGTCTTAGCATTAATTTTGCCGTCGAATTCTATTATCCCAATGGCAATCTATGCACTGCACCATAGTTCCTATAATACAGTGTCTGGAAACGCGGCAAACTTGAAAGTTTATAGCCATGTCCGTGGGTTGATGTTGAGGGTGTACTGAGAGTGCACGTTTTCTTTGTTTTACAATTATTAATATTCAGCTGCAGGGATTTTATTGGCTGCTTCCTTCATTATGCTAAGAGAACAATGTGTTTACTGAGCGTGAAGGTGCACAAACATGAACAAAAACATAGAACAAAAGCTTTAGATGCGTTTCCAGACAATGTGTTACAGGGACTATGCACTGCACTTACATCAGTGTTGGCATCTCCGCTTGTTGGCAACGTTTTATTGCTGTGGAGCTTATACTACCGTTTACAATCAATTTTATTTTGTAGTCGTTGCTGACAGACTTGAACCTTTTCCTCCATACCTTCTCGGTTGCCCTGCGAGTTTAAATGCCGCTTGTGACAACGAATTTTTGGTTGTTCTTCGCAGTGTGAGGGGAAAAAATGAATATCTCTGAAGATTATTCAGAATGTTCTGTAATATATTTTTTGCATTGCATTTCCTTTGTGTTGTTTCTTGCTAGTTACGAGATTGGAACGAAGAACTTCAGTCGGCGAGAGAATTGCCAAGAGAAACTTTACAACAACGTCTTCTTAGAGATAGAGCAACGTTCAAGGTAATATTTCTGAATACTGGTATCTCTGTCTATTTTTTCTGTTTATCTCTTTTATTGGATCCTACGAACCCTCAATTATATCGTTCATCGCTACCTGCCCAAGATTCTATTTCTTAACCTCTATTTCTGATCATTTCTTGCAATCCCTATGTCTGTTCGTTCCGTGTAGATCACGAGTGACTTTGTAATGGCTGCTACACGTGGAGCGATGTCTGTTGTTGATGGAAATGTCCTCTCAATCAACCCTGGTGATGACGAGAAGTAAGTCCAGCTCTGATATACAATCTACTTTACTACAGTTCACTGCTTATAGATTATTTGGCGTGGAAAATCAAGTATGTTAAGGTGGCTCCCTAGGGTTTTTACTCAAGACAACACTGAATAAAACGTCTCCCAAACCATTACCTTGCGTGATATGATTTTGTAAAGTAAAGTTGCGCTCAAACTCTGTTACCATGGCAACAGCACGTCTTCAATGTAGTACGTTTTTTCTATTTTTCTTGCCATTTTGAAGATTTTCTTGGGTAAATTTTTTTGAAAATTTGCAAATCAAAGAGTAGTGTTTCAATAGTTCTTTTGCTGTATTTAAAAAAAATTAAATCGATACTTTTCGAGTAATGTACGAAAAGGTTCAAAATTGATATTAAAAAAAAATGTATCGATTTAATTTTGTGAAAATGTGTATTTAGGTTAACGAAAGTAATGTCTTTATACGTATGAAATTAAAAAGAAATTCAAAGTTATGTTTGAAAGATGCCACACGACTATTTTAAATTTCCCGCCATGTATACGAGAAACGTTACCCTCGGGGAAAAAACCCTAGGGAGCCACCTTAAGGCCATTTTACACGAGGCAATTTTGTTGCAACTTGTAACGCAATTTGCTTTTGGATTTCGTGATATTAATTTTTCACTCTCATTCATTTCTTTCATGCCTTTATGGTATGTTACGTAAGGAAGAGGTCGACGGAGTAAAGTGCGGGACAAGTTCTCAATTTTACTGTCTCTGTGTCGGAAATTGCGTTGCAAGTAGCAGTTAAAATCGCCTCGTGTAACATGCATGGCCTTTACTGCGAAACGTCTCAGTAAACGAGCTCATGCGAACAGGCTCTAAAGTCCCTGTCAAACAAGTATGAGAGATGATGAGACAGGTGGTGTAACTTAACTTTTTTGACCACTTGCGATCAGGGCAAGTTGGACATGAAAAATGGTTGCCCTTAATAGAATTCACTTGCCATTAGATCTAGCTTTGGTTTACATAATAACACAATTTGAAGCAAATGATTGCAGTAAGCATGATATGCCTGATGGATAACTACAATTTGCATTATATAACGCAAATCTGCACCAATCACCATTCTTTTATTTTCCTTAAGAACTGAAGTGGAATTTAAGTCGAGGCACAAATGGCCGTCGTACAATGGTCGGACAATGTCCGTCGAGGCGTGTTCATTTATTTACATTTTTCAAATTATCGAGCAGAATGAAAAGTTAATTGGTCTATATTTTACTCATTTAATACTGTACTTGAGGATAATAACTTAGAGATGGCCAGCTTTTTCTGGCAAAGCTGAAACAGAAAGTAACTTGCCCGATCGGGCAACCAAGAAGAAACTTCCACTTGCCCGTAATGATTTTCACTTGCTCCGGGCAAGCGTTAAGTTACACCACTGTGAGAGTCAATGAGAGTTGCAACTCTTGCTCGCGTTTAACCGGCAACTCTCGTCGACTTTGAGCTGGTTCAAATGGTTCAAATTTAGATGAGAATTGATGAGAGTTTTCCCTCGTTTGACCGGTACGCGCGGTAATATCCAGTCAACTCTCATGCAACTCTTGTTCTCGTTTGACCGGGACATGAGAGTTGATGAAACTTTTTAACCTTTCCATATTTAATCAATCTGTATGTGTTCATGTAGATCTCGGATGTACATTTGGAATAATATTTTCTTCAGTCTTGCATTTGATAGCAGAGACCATTTCAAGGCTGTTGGTGGTATGTACTGAATATGTAGATCTTCGTTATTTCCCTCCCTTCCACTTCATATACTTGAAGGACATTGCAAGAAAGTTCAATTTGATCCGAGCGCACAAGATGCTTTATTCGGAGTATGTTTTGTGTTATATTTGCTGTTTATCACTGCACACTTTCACTTTATCACTGCACAAATTGGTTATCAACGCACGCTAAAATTTGGTATGGAAAGACTTCAAAACTGTCATTTAAAATGCCACAGACCTACAATCAGAGAATAGTTAATCGGGACAATTTCCGTCAAAACGGCATTTCTGACCTACTGTATCGTATTATCTACAATTAGATCAAGGTTAAATGACATTATAAGACTATAGCGCATATACTAAAAAACCTCATACACCTACACGGACTCTCACCTCCCCCTGCCCCACCATACAATGTTGGTTATTCACCACAATCTGTATTGGGAAAAAGCATATAATATGTTTCAATGGCACATGTTTGTCAGCCTGAAACATTGTAAGGTGGGGGTGGGGGGAGGGGATAATACTAGTGCGCAAAATGATTTTTTGTTTTGAGGTAAGATTTTTTAATTTGTCCCAATGCAACTATTCCTTGATTGTAGCTGATATGATTTTTGGTATACGTAATAGTTACTTCATTCTAAGAAATGTAACTCTTCGCTCTCGAGGTTGTCTTGTATGATATCATTTGATGAATTTTTGCAGCGAAAAACAAAGGCAAACTAATTTGCAGTTCATGTAGTGACGTAGTCATGATCACAGAAACATGGTTATCTGATATCGTACCTGATGAAGTCGTTAATATTCCGAAATTTAGCTTGGTCAGAAAAGATAGACCTATTGGAAGGGGTGGTGGAGTGCAAGTGTATATACGGGAAAGTATAACTTACAAACTTCGACTCGACTTGTCAAATGATCAATATGAGTGTGTTTGGATTGTATTACGCCCTGTCTGGCTTCCAAGATCAATTTCTAGAATTGCAATTGCATGTGTGTACATTCCTCCATCTGTAAATATGGAGACGGTAAATAGTTTCTGTGACTATTTTTGCTACTGTTATGATAAATTGAAATCGGAAAGCCCATGCACAGCAATCATTGCAGCTGGTGATTTCAACCCTGACAGTAATGGGTTGAATATAAGAACAATCACACGCCAATGCCACATAAAACAAATAGTAAAAACACCAACCAGGGGTAATGCCGTGTTGGACCTAATTATTACGGACATACATAAGTTTTACGAAGATCCAGAAATACTGCCCCCCCTTGGAACTTCTGACCATAAACGAATTGTATGGAGACCCAACAATCGAAATCAGTTAGGAAACAAAAAAGGAAAAAGAACAGTAACTGTAAGGCCGCTGAGAGACTCATCTATACTTCAATTTGAGCAGTTCATTAGAGAATATAATTGGTCATTTGTATTTAACGCTGCTGAAGTCGATGATGGGGTGCGTTTATTTCTTGAGGCAACTAATAACATGTTTGATACCTTCTTCCCCTGTAAATCAATCAAAGTGTATGAGGACGATAAACCATATATCACTGGAAGAATAAAGGAAATGATGCATAATCGCGATAAAGCATACCAACGTGGACAAGCCGAACGCTTTAAGTATCTACGAAATAAAATTGTATCTGAGATTCGGAAAGAGAAAAATAAATTTTATGAAAAGAGAATTAAACCGATATGCAGCCATAACCCAAAGCAATGGTGGAAACAGATAAAGAAAGTTGTTGGAACTAAGAAGGATTCAGTCTCTATTATAGATCCGAAACTGAAAATCCACTAAGCGCAAAAGAGTCCGCTGAGTTTATTAACACCTTTTCACAGACCTAACTAAGAACTACCCAGAAGTGGCTGATGAGTGGCTGACGATTACAGCAGATGAGACTCTGCCTCAAATCTCTGTGACGAATCTCATAAAGAAATTAAAAGGCATAGATGCCAATAAAGCACATGGGCCATTTGATCCCTGTTTAAAGATAATAAAGTTATTCGCTGAATATTTTGCGGTACCTTTAGTACATATTTTTAATCAATCCTTCCAAACTATGAAATTCCCGGAAGTTTGGAAAATTTCTAACGTCTGTGCTATCCCCAAAACAACCCCATGCAATAGAGTGGAGGAGTTAAGACCGATTTCTTACTAGCGTACTTCCAAAGTGCAAGAATCGTATGCTGTTGAATGGATCCTTGAGGACGTTCAAGAAGAAATTAGTGATTCTCAATTTGGTGGCCTGGCGGGATCTTCAGCTGTTTTGACGTTAGTGTATTTGGTACATAATTGGTATAAGTGCATGGAAAACACGGGAAAAGTTGTAAGAATCTCCTTTTGGACTTTCGTAAAGCCTATGATTTGATCAACCATAACATTTTGTTAGGAAATTTTATGGACATTGGTGTGCGCCCTTCGTTAGTAAGATGGTTTGCGACGTATCTACAAGGTAGACTACAAATGTGTACGTTTAGAAACCACAAATCAGAGTGTAAAAGTATAAGAGGAGGGATCCCACAAGGAAGTAAATTGGGGCCCTGGCCTTCATTATAAAGATTAACCAGCTGGCCAATGTTGTTGAAACACCAAATGATGATCAGAATGGAGGTTCTGACCAAGACGACATTGTTATTTTTATGGATGACACTACTTTATCCGAGGTGATTGATGTCACTGATCATGTATCTGGAAATTGTATCGGAAATAGTCAAAATAATATTGATAACATAATTCGGTTCACGGAAAATGAGCAAATGGAATTAAACGCCAAGAAATGCAATGAAATGGTAGTAGATTTTAGAAAGATTAAGACTGTAATCCCTCCTGTCTGCATTGGGCAACAACCAATGTCTAGAGTCAAAACGTACAAGTTATTGGGACTCTGGATAGACGATGATTTAAATTGGGAATCAAATACAGAGTACATTATTAAGAAAGCGACCAAACGTCTATATTTTTTGAAGGTTCTTAAGGGTTATGGCGCACCAAAAAATGACCTCAAGACCTTTTATTGCTGTGTAATCAGATCAACTTTGGAGTATGGTGCCCAGGTATGGAACGGCAACTTGACGCAAGCACAGCGTAATGATATTGAAAGAGTACAGAAACGAGCTTTGAGGATAATTGTTCCTGAATATGAGTACAATCGTGCGCTTCAGGAATGTGAACTAAAAAGTTACAGGAACGTAGAGATGATTTGTGTGTTCGTCTCATCAAGCAGATGTCAGAGCCATCACATAAATTACATTCATTGCTTCCTAGGAAATGCTCTGAGGTAAAAGGAAGAGAAACTCGAACAAATCCGAACAAATTTTATAACTTCTTCTACAGAACCGAAAGATTTAAACGCAGTCCGTTAGTATATGCAATAGATAAATACAACGATAGGCTAAAACTGTAGTTGTTAATTTGAGAACGTTCTATATATATAGTCGTATATTTTAGTCGTATTTTAGATATAAATTTGTATATACATGTAATATTTTAGAATTAGTTGTAATCTTAACTAGTAGTTGAACCAATTTGTAAACACATTATAATTTAGTGTATCCGCTATTGAAATGTGGGAAATAAAGCCATTATTATTATATCAGTAAAAAAATCCACAAAAATTAGGTTATTTCGAGTGAAGATATGTTACACTTCTTCTTAGAATGGCTCAAATATTAAACATACGAAAATGACTGATTTTCGGTACACACGTAAAAACGCACAAGTTGTAACAAACCTGTAGCACGCAGACTTGTTATCAGGATGTGTTCGCACTGCTTGTACCCAGCTTGTTTTGCAAGTTGTCAACGGCTTGTTGACAACTTGCTACAAGGTTGTTGACTCAACAGACTTGTTACAAGTTGTTCCAAAAACTTGTTATCGTCCAACAACTTGTTATCGTCCTGTAATTGAACAACTTGTTAACAAGTTGTGAACGACAACCTTGTAACAACTTGATAAAATGACAACATTGTTACAACTTGTTGACAAGCTTGCTACAGCCCTGTTGCGAACACATCTTGTTGACAAGATGTGAGATTTTTATTCGTGTGTAAGTGGCACTTATTTTTTAGCTATACTTTAGTTTCGTAGCACGGTCGGAATTCGTCGGGTCGCTGATTGTTCGAATTTGTTTCTTATTTTTAGGTGACGAGGCTGCTTACGCCGCTGCTGTAAGTAAACAATATATTATTTCAATTTGCATTCAAATATATAGTAGGTGTGCACCGGGACTCAGTCCTATGCTGAGTAATTATCTGCCTTATCTTTGCCCAGGGTGCAGATTTAAAAGGAGTCGCGGCATATAACAGAGTTGATATTGAGGTATGTATGTAAAAACGCTTTTTAACAGGCTTCGTACAAAACTCGAAAGTCCTTGAAAGTCCTTGAATTTGAAAACAAAAATTCAAGGCCTTGAAAGTCCTTGAATTTATAATGAGGTGCTTGAAAGTCCTTGAATTCTTCTTGCTTTAGTTTTTGGATACTGTATTTTCTGAAATTTGTTGGTATGTGGCACGATTGTACAGTTTAACAGCACTTTGTACAGACTTCTAACGCCTTCTTTTCAGCCCTAAATAGTCCTTGAATTTCCTGTTACATGGCCTGGAAAGTCCTTAAAAAGTCCTTGAATTTTATTCTTCCTGATCTGTACGAACCCTGTTATAATCATGAAGAATATAGTTGGTTCTAAATACTACAATCTACGGCTTGTCATGAAATGTTATGTTGTCATGAAACGTTATTTAACTGTCATATCCGAGCGACTTAAAATATGTGGTTTCAAAGACGCTTATCGTAGCTTTAAAAGTGATATCCGCGTTTTATCCAAAAGGAAAAACGTCCGTGCGTACTCACAAAAATGTCGACTGCAGATTAGCTTCTAATGTTGGATTACGAGTTGAAATAGAGCCCTGAAAGTTATCGCAGTCTAACATAAAGGTACGTTCACACGTTGCGATTTGTCGTGCCGATTTCAGTTGCACGTTAATGATATTTGAAAAATACGTGGCAAACGTCATCTGGTGACATCATCAACTGAAAATATTCGTCATTAACATTCAGCAAAACCTAAAATCGGCCCGACAAATCGCTGTGTGTGAACGTACCTTTAGGCCACATGTAGCTTATCTGCTTATGTAATTTGTGGTTCCGTGTAGGGTCTATACACGCTTGGAACAGTGGTCATCGACTATCGTGGTTACCGCGTCATTGCTCAGTCCATCATTCCAGGTAATAAGGATGTGATGAGCACGGGTGACAGATGCGCTTAGCGCGCTGCCCCTTACCTCTAAGTTAAGCCGGCTATACAGCAGGGCCCGGTTGTACGAAGGCCGTTTAGCTTGAACGGTGGATAAGCCAAAATTAAAAAACACTTTCACACGTTTGGTGAATGACTGAACTTAAATCTTATGCCCTTAATATGTAGTTGCAAATATAATTGTTTTATTCAAGTTGAAATATTTTAGCTTGGTTCGATGAATGTATAGACTTGATCTATATTTTCGAGTTATCCTTAAGCTAAACGGGCTTCATACAACCGACCCAGCAGGTCGAGCGCACGGATTTACTCAGGTTGGGTAACGTCAGTGTCTTTGATAAACTCGTGTAAGTTGAGATTGGTTGGTTCTCGCCTGTGCTTCGAGGGTTTTTCCCCGGGTACTCCGGTTTTCCTCCCTCGCTAAAAACTAACCCTTTCAACTCAGAGTGGTAAACACAATAAACTAAGGACGCCTTTACACGAACATTTTACATGTGTGTCCACACAGCAGCACCTGTTTAACACTGCGAAGGTCTAAATGAACGACTATAGTTAATAACAGTGTGACTAGATTTGGTAAAATATTTTACTTTTGGTAAATTTTAGGAAATTAGCAGGGTTTTCAGGCCATAACAGTGAACTCTAAGTAAACTGGAACGCTAACTCCTATGATCAAGTCCTATGATTCGTTGAAGCCAAGCTAGTTTTTCTGAGTTTTGAGTTGAAATACTTAACGCCGAACATTGGGCTGTATATGAAATTGAAGCTATAAAACTGAAAAAATACAAAAACAACCGCAATTTTGTAAAATACGGCAAATTTTCCCTCAAAGTTTTAAGTATTTCCATTTTGCCTAAAGTCTTGAAGTTTTTATATCAAATATAACTTTTTAATAGCTTCAATTTCATATACAGCCCAATGTTCGGCGTTAAGTATTTCAACTCAAAACTCAGAAAAACTGAATTAAGCTGGCTTCAATTCCCCCCCCCTGCGTTAGCGTTCCAGTCTATTATAGTTCAATGGGCCATAGTCACTTTGTCGGAGCCATGACGTCACTACGAAAAGTACATCGTGCCTGCGTAAACTGATACTTATTCATAATTTTAAAGTATTGTTACCACGGATTTCTTATCAAACCGGGGGGGGGGACGAAATTTAGTAAAAAAATTTCTCGATTTACAGTAAAATTTTTCTCGATTTAGTAATATTTAACACAAAGTTTAGTAATAACCGCTGGAAAAATCTGGTCACACTGGTTAATACCATATCACATGCAGCTGCAAGGATTAACATCGATTTTGCTTTTGTGGTACTCCTGGGAGTAAATCGGGTTTGCGTTAAGGCCCGTTTGCACGATACGACCATGTATACAGTCCGCAAGCCTTGATCATCATTAGAGCAAACAATATATTATATTGTTTGAACATTTTTAATCGAAAATACGCAACATGGCAAGAAAACCTCTGCAAAAATTGTGTAAATTATCGTAAATTCATAATTTAAGGCATTTTACAACGTGATCAAGAGAACTCAGTGATCTATGGCTCAATAGACGCGGGCAAAACTGTCACTTCAAATCCAGAATTTCTTAAATTGGTAAGTATTCCTATGAGCGAAAGTAGAAAGAAAATTGTAAACTGAACTTTGCTGCTAATTAAATTTTGTGTATTTTTTAGCTTGGCAAGGCTGCTAGAGTTTTGAGACTGCGATCGCAAAAGTAAGTGAACCAAATGGATGAATAAATTACTCTAATAGACAATTTGCGTTATAGACTAAATTTTGTTCTAGACAAGGAGAAGGGAATCACAACAACAGCTACAAAGAACATAATAAGATTAGTAAAATTGCAATGTTTGGTTGCGAAATGTTGTAAAATGCGGAAAATATAGCCTTGCAAAGTTTGCAAATTTTGTATACTTTTGTATTACGTGCGGAAATTTCTACCATTTTCGGCTCAAATGTGGTAGGAATTTCCGCACGTAATACAAAAGTGTACAAAATTTGCAAACTCTACAAGGCTATATTTTCCACATTTTACAACATTTCGCAACCAAACTTTACTAATTTTAGTATGTTCTTTCCGGGAATATACTTTTTTCCTAGATAAAAAATTAGTCTATAATGCAAATTGTCTATTAAATAAGCCCTTTCGTATATAACTCGCCAATTAACTGGAATTTTGGTTGTATATAATCCCCCGGCATGTTGCGTGAGCAATCATTTCCATACGCCAGAATTACAGTCGTATCGTGTAAATTGGGCTCTTAAGAGAAAAAATGCTTTTCTGTTTCAAGGGTTCTTAACGAAAAGGACGAAGAAGTCGAATTACTCTCTTCTGTCGAATGCAAGGTTTGTTTTTCTAATATTCTTAGTGGCTGGTCTATAGTATAGGTAGTATTTCTACAATAAGTTACCGTAGTAAGTTATAGCATCATAGACTATCGAGAGGAAATCATTCATCATAGACTATCATTCCTTTCGATAGTCTATGGTAGCATGCATGGTAACGATTAACAACGAACCTGTTACAGTTGTCAATAAGGCAAAACTTTTGGGTATTACCATCTCAGATGAATTAACATGGAATGATCACATTCACGATATCTGTTCTGAAGCTAGTAAACGCTTATATTTCCTAAGAATCCTGCAACGAGCGGGTTTTGATGATGTGGATTTAGTAAAAGTTTTTTGCTGTTACATTCGGCCAGTTTTGGAATATGCTTGCCCTATATGGCATTCTTGTATCCCTGAATATTTATGTGAACAGGTTGAATCAGTTCAAAAACGAGCCCTCCGTATTATATGCAAGAATTTGTCATATTCAGAAAACAGGAAGACTACTGCATTAATGACACTAAAGGATCGAAGAGAAACATTATGTCGTAAATATTTTAATCGGATAAACATGCCAAGTAATCGCCTTTTTAATCTTTTACCATCTAGTAGTGAACATCAATATAATTTACGTAATGACCGTCTTCCGTCTATTAAAGCCAAAACTGAGCGTTTTAGAAATAGTTTCATTCCATACGCAATTAGAACATATTCGTAGTTTTAGATTAAAATTTTAATCATTTTTATACTCTTCTTATAGCTTAATTTTAACAAAGTTTTATATATATATTTATGTAGCTATGTATAATGTAAGAACGTGTAATTCAATCCTTGACTGCTAAACGTTTAATTATTAATAAAAATCGAATTACATGGTAATACTACACTAACTTATCCTTCGTTCGAAATGTCGACTATTTCTATATTTTTCTAGTACATAGGCTCAGACGCCAATCACGACAACGTTTTTATAACTTAAACCGTATAGGTCTTGCCTTGTTTACGTTTTTTTGGCAGACAAAAGTTTTTTAAAGCTCCCAAGAGAGCTTCGTTATTGTGATATGCATTGTTGAATCACAATATAGAGAACATATTAATCTTTTGTATAATCGGGATTTGCCTGCCAGTAAAATCTAAGCAAGGCAAAAGGGATCTTTACGTTTCCTTGAGGATGCTTTAAAATGTAACTCGTATGTTCCTTTTTTCAGGGTATCCTAGGTGCTGATGGTCGCCATTATATTTTGGATTTATTCCGAACTTTTCCAACAGATGTCAACTTCTTGGAAGGTTTGATTCTATTATACAATTACTTTATGGTTTCCGTGTTTGGATGGCCTGATCCAAACACGCGGGAATGTTGCGAGAGTTAAGAAAAGCGCGCGAAATCTCGAGCCGAAGGCGAGTGATTTTGCGAGCTTTTCTTAACTCGAGCAACATTCCCAAGTGTTTGGATCAGGCCATCCAAACACGGAAACCATAAAGTAATTGTTTTATAAAATAACAACAACACGATAGTCTTCCGTGTTTGGATGGCCTGATCCAAACACGGGTTTCGACCAATCAGAGCACGCGTTATATACATGTTATTTTATATATTAATTTACTTCACATTTCTTAACGTAAAATAGGTTTGTTCCATTTCAAAGAACGTTGAGAATAGTTACAAAAACCTTATGCAAGCTTTCTCTAACTTTTGTGATTTTTGAAATATTTTTGACCAAAAACATCCGCGTTGTATAAAGCCCAGTACAGACGAGCAAGTTTTCCTTGACAAAGAGCCTTTTTAGAAGCTAGTCGTACCAGCTTTTGAACAAGGAAAATTGTTCATGTGTACGGCCGACAAGGAAAACATGACAAAGAAATGCGCAGTACGCCACTGCACGCTCATCTCCATGCACTATATAATAGGTATACATGAAGTCTTTATTTGTGTCCTTAATATGAAAACTTTACAAAACTTGTCAAGGAAAAATTGATAGAAAAAACTTGTTTGCCGTACACACGAACAAATACTCGTCAAGAAAAACTTGCTCGTCTGTACTGGGCTTAAGACTCGTAATAACATCCTAAATATCAGTGAAAAGCTTCACTTAACTTGTGGTCAATTAAATATGGACGAAAGCTAATTAAAACTAGGACTTAGCATTATAATGACATGAAAATTAACCAAAATGCAAAATTATTTTACCCTGATTGCGACATCACGCACACGATGTTTATGCATTGTTCGGCAGCATTCTTTTGTTTTTAATATCAGGTATCGGATCATCAATTACAGCCAACACAGAAGCAATATTTTCCTATCCTTCAACGTACAAGACAAGATTGGTAACTTTCCGACCAGAGTTCATCCAGTCTTTTATCGCGTAAGTTTGACAAAACTCAAAGGCTATAGCCAAACATTTTCGAGATTTTGAATGCAAAATGTTGTCGTTCACACTATGTTTGAAAAATACATACATATAAAATGCCCACAAACTTCCCTTCTTCCCCCAAGTACAGTATATGACTATATGCCCATTCCTGTATGATATCTCGAATGTCGTGGTCCAATGTATGTAGTAGTCTGCCATAAGCTGCCGTGGTTTGTGTCTGAACTATACCTGAAAAGATATCTCAAACATGGAGGTCCAGTGTAGGTAGTATTCTACAATACGATGGCGTGGTTTGTCTCTGAACTACCTGAAAAGGATATCTCAAACGTGGGGGTCCAGTGTAGGCAGTATTCTATCATAAGCTACCGTGGTTTGTGTCGGCATGAACTACCTGAAAAAGATATCTCAAACGTGGAGGTCCAGTGTAGGTAGTATTCTACAATATGCTGCCGTAGTTTGTATCTGAACTACCTGAAAAAGATATCCCAAACGTGGGAGTCCAATGTAGGCAGTATTCTACCATAAGCTGCCATGGTTTGTATCTGAATTACCTGAAAAAGATATCTCAAACGTGGGGGTCCAGTGTAGTTATAGTATTCAACAATAAGCTGTCGTGGTTTGTGTCTGAACTACCTGAAAAAGATATCTCAATCGTGGTGGTTAATAATCCTTCGACCTTTCGAGCAAACGCCCTTCGCGAATGGTCTCGATGCACAAGCCCATCAAAAACGTTTATATATTAAACAAATATAAGCTCTGGGCATCAAGCCCATCTAGACCCACCCATGTGCGCGAGCTTTGTACAACTTCAGATCATCTTAAAATAATCCACATTCAGGAATATCTACTAACCTTGGCTTTTCATTGCTCAGGTCGCGTTACGTGAATTTCCTCAGACTTGTTGCCAAGAATGTCTCCATAAAGTCCAAAGATAGCGAGGTAAGCTATTCAAGGCAACCTAGTGCATGCAGACGTGTATCACTGCCGCACACTTTCAATTTATCACTGCACAAATTGCTTATCATTGCACACTAAAATTAGGTATGTTTGTCTCTGAAGGAAAACAAGAACACGATAAAGAAAGAGGAAACAACTGAAAACGGCGAATCAAATAATTCCGATGATTGTAAAGATGCGTCCATCACGGTGGAACAGAATGATAAGGAGAAGGTTAAGGAACAACGGAATGGTACGTTATTGTTAAATGGTGCGTGCGTCGTGCGTGCGTGTGTGTGTGTGTGTGTGTGTGTGTGTCCGGTGTCCTCTTGTTTTCTAACGCGGGAGAAGAAAAAAGGGATGACCCTTACTGGACATCTTAGAGAGAACAGTTTAGAACTGGTGGAGATGTTCAGTATAAATATAATTAGTTTAGGTTTTCTCCTGTAGTAACACTGGAACAACAAGAGATGGCCCTTACCGGACCTCTTAGAGAGAACAGTTTAGAACTGTTAGAACTGTTGGAGGTGTCCAGTATAAATATAATTAGTTTAGAATTCTTCCTGTAGTAACACTGGATCAATAAGAGATGGCCCTTACCGGACCTCTTGGAGAGAACAGTTTAGAACTGATAGAGCTATCCAGTACAGATAAAATTAGTTTAGGTTTCCTCCTGTAGTAACACTGGACCAATAAGGAATGGCTATATCACTGGACCTCTCAGAGCGAACAGTTTAGAACGGATAGTTATAGAGTAACGATCACGCTCATGCATTGTCGGCCAGATCTAAATTAATTGAGAGTAACGAAGGGCCCCTCCTTCGAAACGTCTTGTGTTTGTAATCTTCTATATCCTGTCAGGCATTGGTCAATATTCAACGAAATCCAAGTGCTTTGTGCTGCAGTATGTTTCTTCCATTATGTCATATATCCTTAGATAATTCTTATTTCCATAGAAGAGAAAGTATCAAGTGATGCTGTGAAAAGTGCGGCCATAGCAGTTGGATCTCTTAGTGAAATAGGTGAAAGTTGCATTTTGCTATATTTCTTACATGTTGATGAGAGTTGATGAGGGTCAATAAAGGCTCTTTTCCACTCATCGCAAAACCAACTCGCAAACTCGCTGCGAGTTCTTGCATGTAATTAAAATAAAGAAAGTACTCGCAGCGAGCTTGCGAGTTTGTTTTTGCGACGAGTGGAAAAGAGTCTTAAGAGTTGCAACGCTCGCTCGCGTTTGATTGCCAACTCTCATCAACATTGAGCTGATTAAAATTTTGATGAGAGTTGATGAGAGGTTTCCCTCGTTTGACCGGTACGCGCGGTAATATCCAGTCAACTCTCATGTAACTCTTGTTCTCGTTTGACCGGGGCATGAGAGTTGGTGAAACTCTCACGCAAACTCTCGCTTGCCAATTTTCATCCTCGTTTGATCAGGGCGTAAGAAACACAGTCACACTGGACACTATAGTGTATAATAACATATTCCATTTAATTTTCTAGAATTTGATGTACGATTTAATCCTGATGCGCATAACGAAGAAGTCAGACATGCCGAATGCGAGGTATGGTTAGAAATGAGTATACAAGAATTTACATGTAAAGTTTAGTTCTGATATGTGCAATCTGATTCTCTAATTGGCGCACGTGAAACGCATTAGAGAGTGACATCTCAGACGTTTAAATCCAATCTACGTAGTATCCTACAATAAGCGTCCGTGGTTTGAGACTACACATGTAAAAATCTCACAAGATGTGTTCGCAACAGGCTTGGAGCGAGTTGCCACAAGGTTGTCACTCACAACTTGTTAACAGGTTGTTGAATTGCTGGACGATAACAAGTTGTTGGAACAACCTGTAACAAGTCTGTTGAGTCAACAACCTTGCAGCAAGTTGTCAACAAGCCGGTGACAACTTGTCAGTGGTGTAACATAACTTTTTTGACCACTTGCGATCAGGGCAAGTTGGACATGAGAAATGGTTGCCCTGAATAGAATTCACTTGCCATTAGATCTGCTTTGGTTCACTAGCAGAATGAATAGTTAACTGGTCTATATTTTCCTCATTGAATACTGTACTTGAAGATAATAGGGAGCTTAAGATGCACGAAATCTACGACGCGGACGCGACTAAAAACTGCCGCTATTCTCACAGTTTCACTTCACGGGTAAAAATTATGGATTGTTGTTGGTAAAGAATGTCAGAGACACGAGAAAAACAAAGTAAAACTGATTTCCGATTATTAGCGACTGTTTTTTAGTCGCGTCCGCGTCGTAGATTTGGTTCATCTTAAGCTCCCTAACAACTTAGAGGTGGCCAGCTTTTTCTGGCAAAGTTGAAACAGAACGCAACTTGCCCGATCGAGCAACCAAGAAGAAAGTTCTACCTGCCCGCAATGATTTTCACTTGCCCCGGGCAAGCTAGCAAGCGTTAAGTTACACCACTGCTTGTCAACAAGCTGGGAACAAGCAGTGCGAACACATCCTGATAATAATTTGTTGGAACAGCATTGGAACAGGTCTGCTGCAAGTTTGTTACAACTTGTGCGTTTTACGTATGTACTTGAAAAAGATTATACGGCGTACTGGAATACTTAAATTTAAGGAATACAATTTATCATCTTATATAGCATGCTATAAATATGCTATTGTTAATGAACATGTCATCATTGACCTTGCCGTTTGCTGAATTGACAATACTGTAAAAAGAGCGTTTCCTTTAGCGAGACTCGTGGTCATTTTTACTGATACTGTGGTGATCTAAGACATGATGTACTGATATTATCCTTTTTATTTAACTTCGACAGAGTGCTCGTTTACCGAAAGATAAACAGTTGATTCAAGATGCTGCCTCGTTCTTATCTCATCCTGTTCTAGCTACATTGGTGAGCAAATTTTAGTTGTGTATGTTTGTGACTGTAATAATAATTTCCTTTACAATCCTTGTCAAAAACCTTGCCTCACCATGAAGCATAAATATCAAATTTGGTTTTGCAGACTTAAATTTCTGTAACTCCCCCCTACCTCCCCCTTCAATGTTGAAAATATAAATTTTTATAAATTTTTTTGTGATATTTACATGTAGATAAACGATTTTATAAGTTTAACCCAATCTCCTATGGATGGGGCATCTTTTACAGAAATCTTACATACTAGGTGAGTTGAGGCAGTGTACTATTTTTTGCACTTACACGGCCGTGGCAAATACAATTCGCATTAGATTCGAGGAAATTACATTAAGTTCGACGCTGGTTTCAAACACCTCAAACTGTTCTTTTTACAATTCCTGTTTTTAGAGGCATCAACATTCGATACCTTGGTAAAATTGCGATCTGTATAGCAGGAAAGAAGGACTTGGAACATGTATATGTAAGTGAATGAACGTAGTTTGAATACTCGAATCTGAAGTTCTTTACTGCGGCGGTTTAGTTAATGTTGTTTGTTTATTGTTTTGTTGATCATTTATTTTTACGTTCTGACAGAAAATATGTCTTTCTGAAATGATCTTGAGAGCTGCGAAGAAACTATTTAAAGTTCATATGCGACAAGGTAGCCATTGTTATTATATACTGCATGTTGAAATGAAGCCTTATTTCATGGTTGAGCGTGCTCAATCGAGTTATTGAGCACGCGTGAAGTTGGGAGAGCACGAAAGAAGCTAAACCATTAAATAATTATTTTATAATATATAAACAACGCGAAAATAGCGAGAAAACGCGTTTAATTTCTGCTGTTAAATTCCCGCGCTGTTTTAGCGTGCTCAAACGAGTTATTGAGCACGCTTTTCAGTCAATCAAAAACGTTCTTATATTAGATATATATTACCTTTGGTTTGTTTGTTTGTTGGTTTGGTTTCGTTGGTTGGTTTTGTTTGTTTTTTGTTTGTTTTTTGTTGTTTGTTTGTTTACAATAAGCATGATAAGTGGAAAATATTGAACAGCTATATATTTCAATTCTATAATGATCTATTTTACGTTTCAGCATTACAGCAAAATCTAGCGACGGCTGTCAGTCACTTTCTAAACTGTCTATTGGTATGAAATATTTTCACATTAAAGGGCTGTTTATATGGGATCAGGGGTGGCCCGCAGTACGAGGCAGCCCGGTCAGATCTCGGCATCCAGAGTGGCTGCCCATACACACTATCTAATATCTATTAGTAGAATCATACTAGTATACTATTGCAAATGCTGTATTTGATTGGCTACGCTACTCGCTATCTAATTGTCGATAGATAGCGAGTAACGAAACAGCCATCTCCTCGGCGCGATTTTTAACGAGTTTATTTCAATAAATTATGAAAAAGGTTTTGAAATACTGTTTTCTTGCTGGTTTCTACTAAAACAATTAGATTATTCGCTCTCGATTTCTATGAGATGATAGTTCATTCGGGCTTCGCCCTCATCAACTATCATCTCATAGAAATCTTGAGCTCATAATCTAATTGTTAATTATAATAACACCTTAGTATATTCTCGTCATTTAATTGGTCGATTATGATCACGTGACGTTGAAATAACATTTCCATTTTCACGTTCGTGTCACGTTCGTATTTTGGTGTCGTATAAAACAAAAATGAATGTTTCATTCGTGCAACTGGAAAAAATATTTTCCATTGCACTCATACCATTGCACTTAAACATTCTACTCTATTCTATTACGCGGCAAGATCTCGCTTAATGAGCTGTCCTTCTGAGGGAGCGCTCCTTATTTATGGCAGGTGGCGCCAAGAGAAACGTTTCTTTCCTTTAAATTGGTAAAATTCACTTATCCATTACCTACAATGAATGGTCTACATAAAAATGATCAAGTAATGACCATGACTATATTTGCATTTACGTGTACATTTTTCCTTTCTAACTTTCCTATTTTGCGCGCATAAAAATACAACTCAAAGTTGTCTCTTTGTTTGTTCGTTTACGACAATCAGGTTTACCATCATCGTACCATTCGGTACCATCGTACCATTCGTTCAACCATCTCGTACTTTTTAAGATCATCTAGTCAGAACTTGTTGGTTACACCAAAGTCAACCACTGTATCGTACGGTGATAGAGCGTTCTCAATTTGTGCACCAAGACTTTGGAACTCTTTACCATCAGACATCAGAAGTGCCGAATCAGTAAATACTTTTAAATCTAAGCTAAAGACTTTCTTGTTTAAAAATTTATAGGCACGGTATTTGTACTTTTTAATCAACACATGTAACTAGACTTTTTAATTATTTCTATTTTACGTATAGTTCAGAGTTTTTTTCCATGTAAGAGCATTGAGCGTTGTATAATGCTCTTAAAACGTATTTTATTATTATTTTAATATTCAATTTTCGTAAACTCGCGTTCTTATTGGTTAATTTGTACCACGTGTGTGCATTTTATATAGCAACAACGCACGGCCGTGCCGTTATAGTTTATATCAGCACGGCAAGATGGCGCCCGAATTCACGAATGGAAAAGTTTATAAGATTTCGTTTATTTTAAACCGAAGACAATCCCAAAACCACGAAGTGGCCAAATTTCTAAAATAATTCCGTATTTAAACGTAAACATGTGTTGTTTATTTAGTTATTTTACGAATTTACGGAATATAAGTTGTGAATGAGCGGCGAAGCCGGTTGAAAATATATTCGTAATTCGGCAGACAGATTCAAAACAACAACAAGGTTGTTTCTTATAAAAGCTATTTGTCGTTTTAAAATATTCTAAAAACACTTTGGAATATTATCAAAACTAAACAAGGAACTAGTAAACAGTTAGTTCAACAAAGTTTATAGAATGTTTTGCTCATAATTCATAAATAAAAAAATACCGCCAAAGCGTTTACTCAAATTGAACATTAAAATGTGGTCTATTTTTTACCCAATTCAACTCTGAAATAATATTTTACTTACACAACCGTTTTCCCATCGGCTCCCCGTCTTAGCCATAACTAATGATCGGTCTCTATAAGATTCTCCTCAGAAAGATGTGTCATTATTTTAAAACATTTTTGACGTAACGAAATAATTTTACGCTAAATAGACTTACTTTTTTTTCTACAACAGAGCTCGTATCCTAATCCTGTTCCGACTATACCAAATGACGAGGTGAGTTGAGTGTATTAAATATTATGAAAGTTCAATTTTATAGCGATTTTAAGAGGCTATTTATTTGAAGGTGAAGTGGCCAGATCGCGTGCACCGATTCAGCATGTTCATGCATACCATTTAGACAGATTTAGTCGATATTTAAGTTTTAAATTGTTTCTAGATAACGCATAAAAAGAAAAAGAACAAGAAAAACCGAAATAAACAGAACTCAAATAATGAAGGTATGAAAATTTCGAGTGTCTTTCTTTCTGTCTTTCTTTCCGTCACTATTGCTGCCTTTGAAGAGTGTCCAGTCTCTCCGGATGCTCGATATACGAACTTCAGAACTACTGTACAACATTTAGGCTAGATTTCTCTGAAACCGGTGTAAGGAAGCTCCCTAAAATTTTTTCAAATATGGAAAATCTATGATTTATATTAAATTTTTTGAAGAATTTTTACAAAAATGACGTCATTACCGTTGCTATGGTAACAATGACGTTTCAATATGGCCATTATTTTGGCTTTTAACGCAGTTTACTCGAAAAAAAAGCCTGATTACCCCCATTTTTTATTTTATAAAACGTTTTCCTGTAGTAAAATAGATTATCTGAACGAGTTTAAGAGTATTCTGTAGAGCGAAAAAATATTTATAACGAAAATCATGTTTATTAAATCTATAACAATTTGGCTGTACAGAATATTTGTAAACTTGTTCAGATAATCTATTTTACTAGAAGAAAATGTTTCATCAAATAAAAAGTGGGGGTAACCAGGCGTTTTGTTGAGTAAAGTGCGTAAAGGCTAGATTGAAACGTCATTGTTACCATAGACGACGTCATTTTTGTGAACAATTTCCAACTCTTAGAATGTTGCTCAATATATGTGATACAATTTTTGTTTTCTAACAAAAAATCGATTTAAGTAATATATTTTCCATATTTCGAAAATTGCAGGGAGCCACCTTATACCTGGTTTTTGCCCACTGGCATTTGAGTAAGTCCAATCAGACATACTCTCTTCAGTAAACTGATTGAACGATTTTTCTCATCGTGTTTACAATTTCTTTGTTTAGTAATTTGGGCCAAACTAACTCCAAAACTTCTCTGGTCCTGGGTTGTCAACGACATACGAAACCATTTCGGTTTTGAACTTAAACAGTAAGTTTGATTTATTTTGCTTTCTTGGTATATGGCTGGATCAACGTTTCTAAAGCCCGGGATGAGAGTTGATGAGAGCTCGCAAGCGAGAGTTTGCATGAGAGTTTCATCAACTCGCATGCCCCCAGTCAAACGAGAACAAGAGTTGCATGAGAGTACAGTGGATATTACCGCGCGTACCGATCAAACGAGCAAAAGCTCTCATCAACATTTGAACCAGCTCAAAGTTGATGTCTGATGAGAGTCTGCATAAAGCCGGTTTTCCACTTGCGATTTTTTTCGCGCGAAGCGAATTTTTCTTTTGTCTTTATCCAATTAGTTCCACATGGTTCCAGTTGAGAGACCAAAGACAAATGAAAAATTCGCTTCGCACGAAAAAATTCGCAAGTGGAAAACCGGCATAAGAGCAGTGAGCTCTATATATATATATCTGGAGTGAGAACTTATGTCCAAAAAGTGAAGCCAAAGATGGCGGAAATTGACGTCCAGTGCCAATCCCTTTCTATTGTTTTCGACCGCGCGGTTTGCACAAGCCGGCAAGGAGTGTGCCGAAATTTCGTGTTTTTACTCCGATGTAAACAATAACATCATGATTTTATGAACTAATAACTTGATTAGCGATGCGATCTGTTAGTATAAACTGGAATTAGCTAGAAAAATGGTATGAAAACTGTTTATGACCTTCATGAGTTTGGACGTCAATTGCCGCCATCTTTGGCTTCACTTGGCCTATTGGCCGAACATTAGAAGTTCTTACTCCAGATATATATGGAGCTCACTGCATAAGAGTCGATGAGAGTTGGCGGTCAAACGCGAGCGAGAGTTACAACTCTCCTTGACTCTCATCAACTCTCATCCTCGTTTGACCGGGGTTTTAGACAGAAGACTAGTATATTCACATGATGAATCTGTTTATCCGGTTTTTCAGATTTCAATGAGATATATTTTCTTGTACATATTATATCAGGGAGTTTAAAGCCGTATAGTAAAACGAGCCCCGTACAGACGAGCAAGTTTTCCTTGACAAGTTCCTTGTCGAGTTTATTTGTTCGTGTGTACGGCAAACAAGTTTTTTCGATCTATTTTTCCTTGACAAGTTTTACGAGCCCGTGTATTAACGACACGAGTGAATACTTCATGTTTATAGTGGCAATGGCCGCTCGACAATAGATCGAAGATAAGTGCATTGTCGTACTGCACATTTCCTTGTCAAGTTTTCCTTGTTGGCCGTACACACGAACAATTTCCCTTGTTCGAAAGCTGGCATGACTAGCTTTTGAACAATGCTCCTTGTCAAGGAAAACTTGTCAATTTTTTTCCGTACACACGGGCAAATAAAACTTGTCAAGGAAAAGTTGATCGTCTGTACGGGGCTTGAGAGTTGATGAGAGTCGATGAGACTGCGGAGGTTGAAAAAGTATCGGATTCTGGGAACCTAGTTCCTGAAGTTTCTAAAGTTAATAATGAACTGACGAGTAATAACAAAACTAGAGTATGCTCTAGTCTAGACTAGTAATTGTAATGCATTTTGTATTCACCATATCAAATTGAACACCACTGAATATCAAGAAACAACACTCCAATCAGTTCAATGTCAAAATCAATCAGTGATCATTGAACCTCATTAATTATTAATTTTGAGTCTGAAACCCAGGTTCCCAGAAAGAAAAAAACTTTTTCAACCTCTGACGCGCGTTAATATCCAGTCAACTCTCATACAACTCTTGCTCTCGTGTGACCGGGGCATGAGAGTTGATGAAACTCTCTTGCAAACTTTCCTTTCCTACCTCTCATCAACTCTCAGTCATACTCCTTTGACCAGGGCTTAAGATCTACGACGCGTCAACTCGACGATGCGCTTTTGAAACAAAGAAATTCTTCAAGCAAAACAAAAGGAATGAGAAATTTTTGGTCCCAGGGGTATCCTCAACAGCGTTGTCATTCTTATCACGACCTAGGGATATGGCAATATAAATCTCCCTTACCGATTTTTCGTATCTTTCTTAGTTCTCGAGATATTTTGACAGAAATAATCATAAATCAGCGAGCTGTCCGCCATCTTGGATTTTTGTGGATGTGCATGTACGTCACAAGCAGGGTCACGCAAGTACTGTTATCCAGAAAGCCAATGGTCATTATGAGCCCAAAATTATACTTCGGCCACTATTTCAAATAACAAATTGACTGACAGCTTTTTAAACATCTACTGATTGTTATTTGGTCACCTATGAGTCGTTTTATATGGCTAACCCTGCTTGCGACGTCACTAAAACTACCGTTAATGAGATAAAAAAATAATCCAAAATGGCGGACAGCTCATTGTTTTAAGTCAAAATATTTCAAGAACTAAGCAAAATACGCAAAATCGGTAAGGGAGATTTATATATAATTTTATTATCTTTGAGCAAGGTGAAAACTTGCGACGTAAGAGGTTTTACTCAAAGTCGACATTATAGCAGACACCGCATTGTCTCAGCCGAACTTGTAGCTGTTTTAAAGTTATGTAAACAATTTTCAAACGTTTACTAAAGTAATGAAATTCCGTAATGCTCTTTCTGTCGCGTAAATCGACACGGCGCCTTCGAGTTTGCCGCGTCGTAGATCTTAAACTCCCTATTTTATGGTAGGTAAATGCATTGTTTTGGCCTCATTTTTACGCGCTTTCTTTGCAGAGAAAGTATAGATGAAGTTACAAGTACATGTGGACTACAACCTCTCTCGCTACTTAGATCATTCTGTTTAAAAACAGGTAAGTTAAAATGTTAAATACAGGTGGACATGATATCAAGCAGAGCGTAGAGAAAAATGCAGAGTGTCATAGCATTTTTGTGATAAATTTTTTAAATTCAAAACTGATTAGGATGAAGCTAACAAATTGTCAAATAGAAGTCCGTTTTCAATTTGCAATAGAGACCTCTCGTTGAAGTTTACAGTATAGACTAAAAACCAGCGTATAATAACCTTGACTTTTCCAAGTTAAGCCCCGGTCAAACGAGGATGAGAGTTGATGAGAATTGCAACTCTCGCTCGCGTTTGACCGCCAACTCTCATCAACTCTCATCAACTCTCATGCACTCTCATGCACTCTCATCAACTCTCATGCACTCTCATGCACTCTCATCAACTCTCATCTTAACTCTCATCAACTCTCATGCACTCTCATCAACTCTCATCTTAACTCTCATCAACTCTCATGCACTCTCATCAACTCTCATGCACTCTCATGCACTCTCATCAACTCTCATCTTAACTCTCATCAACTCTCATGCACTCTCATCAACTCTCATCTTAACTCTCATCAACTCTCATGCAGTCTCATCAACTCTCATGCACTCTCATGCACTCTCATCAACTCTCATCTTAACTCTCATCAACTCTCATGCACTCTCATCAACTCTCATCTTAACTCTCATCAACTCTCATGCACTCTCATCAACTCTCATGCACTCTCATGCACTCTCATCAACTCTCATCTTAACTCTCATCAACTCTCATCAACTCTCATCTTAACTCTCATCAACTCTCATGCAGTCTCATCAACTCTCATGCACTCTCATGCACTCTCATCAACTCTCATCTTAACTCTCATCAACTCTCATGCACTCTCATCAACTCTCATCTTAACTCTCATCAACTCTCATGCACTCTCATCAACTCTCATGCACTCTCATGCACTCTCATCAACTCTCATCTTAACTCTCATCAACTCTCATGCACTCTCATCAACTCTCATCTTAACTCTCATCAACTCTCATCTTAACTCTCATCAACTCTCATGCACTCTCATCAACTCTCATAAACTCTCATGCACTCTCATCGACTCTCATCAACTCTCATCAACTCTCATCAACTCTCATGCACTCTCATCAACTCTCATGCACTCTCATGCACTCTCATCAACTCTCATCAACTCTCATCTTAACTCTCATCAACTCTCATGCACTCTCATCAACTCTCATGCACTCTCATGCACTCTCATCAACTCTCATCTTAACTCTCATCAACTCTCATGCACTCTCATCAACTCTCATCTTAACTCTCATCAACTCTCATGCACTCTCATCAACTCTCATGCACTCTCATGCACTCTCATCAACTCTCATCTTAACTCTCATCAACTCTCATGCACTCTCATCAACTCTCATCTTAACTCTCATCAACTCTCATGCACTCTCATCAACTCTCATAAACTCTCATGCACTCTCATCGACTCTCATCAACTCTCATCAACTCTCATCAACTCTCATCAACTCTCATCGACTCTCATCAACTCTCATGCACTCTCATGCACTCTCATCAACTCTCATCAACTCTCATCAACTCTCATCAACTCTCATCAACTCTCATCAACTCTCATCAACTCTCATCAACTCTCATCAACTCTCATCGACTCTCATCGACTCTCATCGACTCTCATCAACTCTCATCAACTCTTATCAACTCTCATCAACTCTCATCAACTCTCATCAACTCTCATTAACTCTCATTAACTCTCATCAACTCTCATCAACTCTTATCAACTCTCATGCACTCTCATCGACTCTCATGCACTCTCATCAACTCTCACCAACTCTCATCAACTCTCATCAACTCTTATCAACTCTTATCAACTCTCATGCACTCTCATGCACTCTCATCAACTCTCACCAACTCTCATCAACTCTCACCAACTCTCATCAACTCTCATCAACTCTTATCAACTCTTATCAACTCTCATGCACTCTCATGCACTCTCATCAACTCTCACCAACTCTTATCAACTCTCATCAACTCTCATGCACTCTCATCAACTCTCATGCATGCACTCTCATCAACTCTCACCAACTCTCATCAACTCTCATCAACTCTCATCAACTCTCATCAACTCTCACCAACTCTCATCAACTCTCACCAACTCTTATCAACTCTCATCAACTCTCATGCACTCTCATCAACTCTTATGCACTCTCATCAACTCTCACCAACTCTCATCAACTCTCATCAACTCTCATCGACTCTCATCAACTCTCATCAACTCTCATCGACTCTCATCAACTCTCATCAACTCTCATCAACTCTTATCAACTCTTATCAACTCTTATCAACTCTCATCAACTCTTATCAACTATGAGCTGGTTCAAATTTTGATGAGAGTTGATGAGAGTTTTGCTCGTTTGACCGGTCATGAGAGTTGCATAAGTATTTTAAACAACTATAGTCAGACTAGTGTTTTGCAATTCTATTGTAATTCTATAAGAATTAGCTTAACAAAATAACACGTTATTACTCTGTCTATAACAAGAAAAGCTAAGAAGGAAATTTAAACACTTTGTTTACCAAAATTTTAGAATTATTCTCAGGGCTCCGTTTCGCGCGCTAAATTATTTCTGTCGTGACTCTCATGCAACTCTGTGAAATTAGGCAAAATAGCCTATAAATATAGGTCCTTAAATTATGCATAAATTTTCTCCAACTGACTCCAATCTGAGAAAATTGCACTGTCCTGTGCTTTGAATTTTAGCACAGGACAGGTTCTTGTATAAAAGGGAAATTTTTAGCCTAAAAGGTTCTTAAAATGCATGTAACTACATCTTATACGCAGATTTTTACTGTATGACGTTGTAATAAACACATTTTTATATACTGCGTTATGACATCTAATTATTAACATTTTGAGGGGTGATTTTTAAGAACTCTGAAACTTATAATGGAATAGTGTGGACCTGTGTTATGTCCCTTAACTTAGGCATTCCAACTAGTCATGTACTTTCGTGTCGACCCTGGTCAGTCAAGCTAGGTTAAACTTGATTTCTATTCAATATTTCCAGGTGTCCAAGTATTGCTGTCTGATTACGACTTCAGTTCAAAGAAAAGTCCAACATTCAATGAAGAACACATTATGAATATCTTCCCTATCGTAAAACACACTAATCCTAAGGTTAGCTATAACCAATTAACACCTAGAGTTGGTTCTCTTTTACGAGTAAAATAGTTTTTGAGTGGCAGGTCAAATCATAGATATCTTATATACACTAGATAGCGCATCTCTTTTAGTAAAATTGAAGCCAGGAATATTTCAGCGGTTTTCCCCATTTGAATGGATGGCGGCCATATTGCTCGTTCCCACTCGCTAATAAACACTTAAAAGACACCAATAACTTTCATGATTTGAATAGTTTAAAACTGTATTTGGGATAGGTTTAACCGAATGTTTAAGTTCGCTGTTTAAGAAATAAAAAAATATACGAATCTTGTCATTTCATGGGAACGACCTGAGACTGCAGTCACGGCTTCAATTTTTGACTTGCGGAATAATTAGATGCACTATCTAGTGTATTTAAGATATCTATGGGTCAAATACACGTGGGCCTTTCGCATAACGCTTAGCATAACAACAGTGTCATCCAGTCATAATCCATTGGTTGGAATGTTCCGTTGTTCATTATTTTGAAAGTCTGACTGTCCTCTATGCCATCCAGTCGCTCATTGTTTGTGACGTTATGCAAAGGCCCTATCAATACCAGCAATTTCTAATAAAGTCCATCATTCATCTCGGAATACTTGCAGCAATTTACTAATAACTTTATTTAAACCATCCATTCTTTGTTTCCTGTTTAATTAGGCAAGTGATGCTGCGGCTTTATTCGAAGCTGCTCAAAGTAAACTCCAATCAGGTAAGTTTTTTCGCCTGTTTTCCACTTTAAGTTTACCGTATCTTACCGAGACATACCGTGGAAGCACGGGTGACAGATGCCGTTAGCGCGCTGGCCCTTACCTCTGAGTTAAGCCAGCTATACAGCAGGTCGAGAGCAGGGATTTACTCAGGTTGGGTAACATCCCTGTGCTTGATAAACTCATGTAAGTTGAGATTGGTTGGTTCTCTCCTGTGCTTCGAGGGTTTATCACCGGGTACTCCGGTTTTCCTCCCTCGCTATAAACTAACCCTTAGGCACTAACCTTAGCTAACTAACCCTCGGAACCTTTGTCAATTGGATTGTAAAACCTGTTAAGGCTTTCCCTCCACCTCAGAGTGGCAAACATAATAAACTAAACATGCGTTAAGTAGTAAGTAGATGCGAATGTTTTATCGAACTTAAACAACGACCCATCTTATGAGTTCATTGGCGAAGTAATTTTAAAAATAAACATTGTCTAAGCCGAGAAAATCAAAGCTGAAGTTTATGTAAATCAGGACAAACCTTTATCCGATTTACAAACATTGATTAAACATTCATTTCTTTTGAATTTTCCTCACGAATTATTAATGAGTTTGATAAGGTACAATACAAACGTGCTTCAAATTGCGTATTCGAAACTGTGAGAGAAATTCAATCTCGTATTAAGAGAATTTTAACACTCTTAGGTTGGTTCATATAAATGGCGTGATGTATTTTTCAAATGATAATCAATGATCTATAAACTTAAGACCGATTCGAAAATTTCTTCCATAATATTTTAAAATCTGAAATAGAAAATAGAATACATTTTATTCAAACAAGAGTTTATTTCCTAATACAGGTTTCCTGAGTGAATCGCACAGCATCATGGTGGAAGCTTTGAATCTTTATCATCAAGTGTATGGGCCGTTGCACAGTGATATCGCAGTCTGCTACAGGTATGGTTCAATTTAACCGCGAATAACCAACATTGGATTGGGGACATGCTTACATGGAGTAAAGGCTTTCGACATGCATACATGAAGTACTTGCCGTCTAATGTTTGTCATCATCATTTGGAGGTTTCAATGGACCATTCCCCTATTAGACTAACTTTTGAACTAGGAAATTGTGTCAGTACAGCTGGAAAGAGCATCCTAAGTTTAGCAAAATTGCAAAGTTTGGTTGCGAAATGTCGTAAAATGTGGAAAATATAGCCCTGTGAAGTTGGTAAATTTTGTATATTTTTGTATTACGCGCGGAAAACCGTTACCACTTTTAAAAAAGTGGTAACGGTTTGGCGTGCGTAATATAAAAATTTACCAACTTCACAGGGCTATATTTTCCACCTTTTACAACTTTTCGCAACCAAACTTTGCAATTTTACTAAACTTAGGATGCTCTTTCCAGCTGTACTGATACAATTTCCTAGTTCAAAAGTTAGTTTAATATGGGAATAGTCCATTAGCTATGCCAATCAGCGTATGGCTAGTTAACGTGATTGACCAATCTAATTAAAATCTGTCATATACTGTTGACAAACATCAATGTATCACGTGAGAATAGCCAGTGTTTATCTGCGACTGTTCATCGTTAGATGCAAACGACGGTATATGCTCGAAAATTTGCTGTGTCGACAATATTTTCATTGCATACTTGGTGCAAGATAGATATTCTAATTTGTGTTTATATATCTGTTTAGACAAATTGCTCGACTTTATTACATGGCCGATGACTCTGTTCAGGTATTACTTGTTTATTGTGGCATATATTGATAATAGACTACGACTACGAGATTCGTTGTTTGCACACGCCATCGTCTTACGCAATCACGTACTGACGCCATAATCTCGTAGCCGTAGCCAAATTGGCAACGGGATTTTTTGAAAAATCTCGTAGTGAAATAAGCATCTAGTACGAGATTATGGCGTCAGTATACATGATGGCGTAAGACGATGACGTATGCAAACAACGAATCTCGTAGTCGTAGTCAGATCTAAAGCTCTCTAATAACACCATCGTCATCCTGATATCAGGGAACTTTAGATTTGACGACGGCTACGAGAACGACTACGATTACGAGATTTTCCCGTTAAATATCTGCTAATACAAACTTGTTATCATCCTCTCTTTGGCACAGCACATCTTTATAACAACAGTTGAGCCAAAGCGAGTACAACTTTGAGTTTGTATTAGCAGATATTTAACGGGAAAATGTCGTAGTCGTTCTCGTAGCCGTCGTCAAATCTATAGTTCCCTATCGATCTCCTCTCAAGGGAGGTCCTTGTCGCAACAGTCGATATTCTTTGATCCAAAGCTAAGATCGCCTTCACACGATCTATCGCTACTGTGGTCTAATGCGTGGTCGTTTTCCGTCTTCTTTCTTTCCATCGCCCATTGAGTGATATGATGTGGCTCTCGTGTTCTAACATGCCCAAACATCTCAATCTTGCTTTCTCGATTTTCTCTCCCAGTCGACGCACTTTGTCTAATGTCTTCATGTCTCCATCTCTCGTATCATGTTGTCACGGCTCTTACCCGTAAGCGTATTATTTCCGCAACTTCCAATTTCTCCACTTGTTTTTTCTTCACTGGCCAAATCTCAGCACCATATAATTCAGTCGCTCACCCTCGACGTGGATGTTAAGTATAGGCAATGACACTATCATGATAACGACACCAAATGCAACATTTTAAAAATAATTCTAGGCTGTTCTACATCAACGCAAGGCTGTGATTGTCTGTGAAAGAATTTATGGCATCGATCATCCCGACACGATAATGGCTTACGTAGGTTTACTAATCTCATATCCCCAGTAGCCGATATGTAATATATCATACACGAGAAAGGAGTTTATTATAGTGATTTAAAACACCGAAAAGTGTGTTGAAAAACAAGGCGCTAGCCGAGTTTTTTAACATACTTTGAGGTGTTTTTAAATCACTATAATAAACGACTTCGAGTGTATGGATATAGCTTCTCAAACTCATTAATAATTCATGAGCACAACACAAAGGAAATCACCACCAACAAACTTGTTTGTTTGAGAAGCTATATCATACACTCGAAGTCGTTTATTATAATGATTTAAAAACACCTCAAAGTATGTTAAAAAACTCGGCTAGCGCCTTGTTTTTCAACACACTTTTCGCTGTTTCAAATCACTTTATCAAACAAACCAGTATTTAAAGAGAAATTCAACGCGAAAGTTGAGTTAATTTATGGGTGTTTATTACCGTGGTATCAAGACAACGATACGGTGGTGATTTCCTTTGTGTTTTGCTCGTGAATTATTAATGAGTTTGAGAAGTATAATTCATAACTTTACCCATGTGCAGTATAAGTTATAGAAATGAGAAATTTGTGAGAAACGAAAACTTTTTTGTTCCGCGGTGCCAATCTGACGAAATCGAACGACAAACGCCAGGCAAGGAAAAATGTTACGCTCTAAGGCAATAAAGGGCGAATCAATTTGCTGTTTTAAAACTGTAATATATGTATACGTAATAGTATGGTTTCGAGTGCAATTTGGAAAAAACATGCACGAGTGAGTTTTTCAAAGACGATCAAAATTCACGAGTCCGAAGGACGAGTGCAATTTGACGTCTTTGAAAACTCACGAGTGTTTGTTTTTCCAAATTTCACGAGAAACCATACTATTACTTATTAATAATATACATGAAAAAATTACACGCTTTGATAACACTTGTGCACTCACCTACGCCGTTTAAGCATTGTTTTCGTTGCTTGTTAGCAAATTTTTTCAGTCTATGTGCTCCTTGAACTTAAATTGTTCTATTCACGTACGATTTTCCATTGAAAGTGTAGAAAAAGTCGTCAAAAAGTGAAAATTTACATTGCTAATATCCGCCGCCATGTTGATTTTTCTTGCCTCGTTTCCAGGCTCTGATCTTGTTTTGTTAATTTGCACTGCTGTAATTGCACAGTGTGCAATTACAAAAATAATTGCACTGCTCTTAGCCAATCAGAATTGAGTAATTTTTTCATCTATATTATTAAGAAGAAGTTAAACGAAAATTCTGCCAAGAAAAATTCGAATCTGCCGTTTGCTGTTGCCCTCAAACGTGAACACGGCAACACGCTCTATTGTTTTCCGCAATCTTGGTTTTCCCAAAATACGGGAAATCTGATCAGAATGGATCTGCACACGTCGCGAAATATCGTGGGGTCGAGTTTAGGTTGCCACCCTATTACTACTCTCTTGTTGCTGCAAATCTCAGTTCTTTATTTTTTTTTGCCTTAAATTTCATGCAAATTTGCTTAATCTATAACCTATAAACGCCTTCATGTTTGTGAAATTATTGTTACAGCTTCGTTACACAGCAATCAACAATACTTCAAAGGCTTTTAGAAATTATTGGGAGGTGGGGCCACAGATTAAAGAGTCTATCATTAATCTGTGGTGGGGCGGTGACCCTATTTTCCGCCACTGTGATCAGTCTGATCGGATTAATGGGAAGCGCCCATAGTCTAAAACCAACTATTTATAGTTTTTAAAACAATATTTATTCTATTTTCAACCAGCTCCACTTGGCATTATACTCTCACAACGCTGGTCTTGTATCTACGGCTTTAAAACTGATGTACAGAGCTCGATATCTTGCCTTGATTGTGTTTGGTGAAGGACATCCAGATATGGCCACATTTGATGTAAGATATCAGACAATTAGTATATGAAAATGAACTTACATTGCCCTATAAGCTAACTTTATTTATCGAGATTTTTCTCGGCATCTCGTTCGATAGGATTAATGGTAGAAGGTGTTAGTAGATGGAATATTCGAACGGAAATTTATATACATTTTTTAGACCTTGCCAGGAGCAGTTGCAAAAATGCAACTTAAGGCCCTCTGGCAGGAATTGAAGCTCTGCGATTCCGGTGCAGCGCTCTAATCAACTGAGCTACAGAGTCCAGTTGCTGAGCATTAACCGCAAGTTCGGTATATAAGATGGGAGTTATGTCACACCTTCTACTATTACTCCTATCGAACGAGATGCCGAGAAAAATCTTGATATGTCGATACCGTTCGAGTATTCCATCTACTAAACCTTCTACTAACTTTATCTATACTGGATATCTCTATCAGCTCTAAACTGTTCTCCCTAGAGGTCCAGTAAGGTCGTTCCTTTTTGGTTCAGTGTTACTACAGAACAAAACCTGACCTAAACTAACTTTATTTATGGATATCTCTGTCAGTTTAAACTGCTCTCCCTAGAGGTCCAGTACTGACCATCAATTATCGGTCCAGTGTTACTACCGGAGGAAACCTAAACTCAACTAACAATATATATATATATATATATATATATATATATATATGAAATACATCACTCGAGAACATTTTCACCTATATATATATATATATATACTGGTTAGCTCGATCAGTTCTAAACTGTTCTCCTTGGAGATCCAGTGAGGTCGTTCCTTATTAGAGAACACCTGTAAACCAACTTTAGTTATTACTGGGATGCTCTATCAGTTCTAAGCTGTTTGCCCTAGAGGTCCAGGTTAAGACACATCCCTTACTGACAGGGCTCATGAATAATATTTTGTGCCTGCGAGCAAAATTCATCCTATCCTATTTTAGATTTCGTGAGTTACATATATATAGAGAAGTATTGTTATAGAAAGTCAGAATTTTAAAATGTGCTTGCACAAATTCAAAAGGCGCGTGCGAACGGCGCTCGCGCGCTCGCACACTTTAATACTACCTGCTTATTGGTCCACTGTAAGTACTTACAGAAGGTAACTAAACTAACTTTATTTATACTGATTAGCCCTAAACTGTACGTTCTAAACTGTTCTCCCGGAGAAAAGTACCCGAAGAAAAGCAGTCGAGGAGTTTTGTTAGGGTTAAACTGGAAGCACTCTTTTCACATTTTGAAAAAAGAAGAAAATTCCATCTTAAAAAGAGAAAAATCTTTTACTATGCAGTACAGTAGAACTCCACTATCTCGAACAGCCAAGGGAAGCGACAAATATTTAGTGGGTAGATAGCGGGGTTACAAAAGGATAATTATAATAATTATTCAAATGAAATTAAATTAACGTGGCTGACCCCAGTGAACTCTAAGTAAACTGGAACGCTAACTCCAATGATCAAGTCCTATGATTCGTTGAAGCCAAGCTAGTTTTTCTGAGAGTTGAAATACTTAACGCCGAACATTGGGCTGTATATGAAATTGAAGCTATTAAAAAGTTATATTTGATATAAAAACTTCAAGACTTTAGGCAAAATGGAAATACTTAAAAAATACAAAAACAACCGCAATTTTGTAAAATACGGCAAATTTTTCGTCAAAGTTTTAAGTATTTCCCTTTTACCTAAAGTCTTGAAGTTTTTATATCAAATATAACTTTTTAATAGCTTCAATTTCATATACAGCCCAATGTTCGGCGTTAAGTATTAAGCTGGCTTCAATTTCCCCCCCTGCGTTAGCGTTCCAGTTTACTTATAGTTCAATCGCTGTGACCCATTGTCTTGTGACCCATTGATACGACTGTTATTTGCGAAATATACATTAAATACATTTTAATTAACAATTGTGATGTAAGTATCTTAGACTGAAAGAGTGCATTCTTTATTATATCAAGGTATCTCGTTCGATAGGACTAACAGTAGAAGGTGTTTGTAGATGGAATACTCGAACGAAAATGTATATACATTTTTTAGACCTAGCCAGGAGCAGTTGCGAAAAATGCAACTTAGACCCTCTGGCAGGAAGGGCATGCTTACGTTGCAAAATCAAATACGTGCATGAATTCCCTAATATAAACAACGGACTGAAGTGATTAAAGTTCGAGATAATCGGGTAAATTCGGTCAAAGGAAGCAAAATTAGTTCGAGATAGCTGGGAGTTCGAGTTAACCGAATTCGAGATAAGCGAGTGAAAATGATGGAAATAATACGGGCAAATCCACGGGAAATGGTTTAAGTTCGAGATACGGCTGGGGAGTTCGAGATAAGCGAGTTCGACATAGCGGAGTTCTACTTAGCTAGCTATAAGGAAATTCTTCCTGGGTAAAAGACTCCTCTAATGAGTATAGAACATTCCCATATTAGGGAGTTTAAGCTTCACGTTTGAGGGAAACGAATTTTCTTGGCAGAATTTTCGCTTAACTTCGCTCCATATTTTCTTTCTTATCTCAAAAGAATCATCATACATTACAGTTTTAAAGTAGCAAGTTCATTTTCCCCTTATTGCCTTGTAGCGTAACATTTTTCTTCGTCTGGCGTTTGACGTATGAACGTGAAGCTTAAACTCTCTATTAACAACCTCTTTAACCTTGCCTGTTCCTATCCCTTATACCCTAATCCGTACCCTAATAATAGCCCTAATTCTTGTGACGTCATTTTGGGATAGTAATATATAAAAAGTCGCCCGAATATTTAAAGTGACGTTGCTACTTATGTTTTTCTCAGAGCAACATCGGCCTGGTGCTTCAAGGACAACGAGAGTTCGATCTTTCGGTAAAATTTCTGGAATATGCTGCACAAGTTCAACAAAAGTAAGTACATTTAGTAAATTTGGAAGGCGTTGAGCAATTCCCAGTGAACTTGGCTCTTTTATCCTTGACGGTCATGCTGCTCATTTAAGCTATCTCATCTTGTTATCACGAATTGGCTGCGAATGTGATATTGTGATATCCGGAATTATCAAGGTCAAGGTCAGTGTTATCAGGCGAAGGCTGAGACTGATAACACTTACCGAGACCTTGATAATTCCGAATATAACAAAAACCGAATTCAATAATTGTTTTATTTTACATTGCATTGTTATTATTAAACTCCTTCGATAAACAACGATTTAAATTCTGTCGCACAAAACAACGTTTAGCTCTAAAATATTGGGGTAAAAACCAATTATAAAATTAAAACAAGAACGACAATATATTAGAAACATGATTTACTTACTATAGTTCTGATAATAGTTTCAAAAGAGTGTATTTTTTACGCAAAATCTTTCAAAAAACACAGTGTTTTTATTCTTGTATGTAAAGCTGCCGCTCGCTAAAAAGTACGTACTGCGGGCTCAACTTACAGATAACTCAGTTATCTGTAGGTTGCGTGATTGCCATATTTAACTGTAAGCAATTAGCCAATCAGAAGACACGTAGTGACTACAATGTATAATAATTCGTGGTGTCTGTAGCCTTGTAGGTATAGCGTAATTTATGTAGACAACACAACGTAACTGTCTGCAGATCTGACGTAATTGTTACAAATGATACCGCAGTATCATTCATTTTTCGGGATCAGATAGATATTAAAACATGGCGGTTTGAACGAAGGTGAGAAAGAAATAAAGAGTTCAAAACGGCTGCATATATAATGTTTAGTACTCATTTCTCACGTATTTAACTTGTTCTTAGATTACTTTTTACATCAAGACCTTGTTAGAATCGCTAGACATTATTTTACTATGTTGTCGAGGAGTGAAACCTTACGTTACGAATGTAATGTAGTTAGTTGTTTTGGTAATATATTACACATTAAATGCATAACGCAAACTTCGGCCTTGATAATTCTCGATATCATGCTTAGCCTCATCCAATAATTGTTTAATATTTGTGTAACATTTCCTTTTTATCTTTCAAGATATCACGGACCGGACAGTATCCACACGGCTATGAGGTATGGTGCAGATGTCATTCACATTTAGTATGTGGCTTGCTGCAAGATATTCCAAAAACTCAATATCAGCTAGCTGTGGCAACCTAGACCTAGCCTAGGCCTTGTATTTCAGCGTTTTCAGCGCATTTCACATAGGAAGACTGGGGCCAGGCGATTTGGGGACGGTCGGAGCACTTTCACAATGAAAATGCTCAAAACTGTCCAAAACTTGCCCAGCTTCCATGTGGCCGCAGGGAAGTGCTGTCCTTTGGGACAACACTTCGCCACGTGAAGTGCATTTTACAGGACATTCATGTCCGTAAATGCGACCTAATGACCTGACCTAGAGACTCGATGGGTCAGTCGTACATAGTTGAGTACCCTGCACCAATGGTTGGTCACCAGTCCAACTAGGACTCAATTTCAACGAGCTGACTGAACGGGGGTCCGCCTGTTCCCCTGTTATCTAGAGGTTCACCTGTTCCTCTAGAAAAACCTACAGTTTTTGCATGCTCTGTCAGGTCTTGAGTGCTTTTACTGTCTCAGTATAACCGATGGTCGTCTCTAGACCATCAGGCCTCAACTCACTGAACAACATGCCAGAGCTGGCTCAACCCTCTGCAATCTAGAGGTCCTCCGTCTCCTCTAGGTAAAAACTTAGGTTCGCTAGAGCCTCTAGACCGTTCGAGCACTTCCTTGCCCAAAATATATGCCACAAAATGCGTCTGTTGTGTTTGTTGTCTTGCTAAAGTTGCCAGTTGTCCAAAGTACTTCATGATATATTTCAAGATATTAAACTTCATTAACAGCGATTTTAAACCAATACAGGTTAAATAAACTGAGTCCTGATGTAAACGTGCAATTTATACTTGGATATACGTCTACAAAGTTGGTTGTATTACGCATAAAGTTTGAAGCAATAGTAATATTGTTTGACGTGTATATTTAAGCTCAAGCGAGAGAGCAAAATTGGTCACAATATATAACAGGACTAGTCTTTCAGAACAGAGTCTTTGATGAAATTTTGTCACACAGAACTTCAATCATATATTTCCTCACAATTTTGGTAATAAGCATTGTAAAATATAGGCGGAAATCTATTTATTACGCGAATTATAAACCGACATACATCATTTTAAAACATTACAAAACTGTACAATAACATCAAAACTAAAGGCAGGCCTTAGTCTAGGCTGAGGCTGTGGATGGAATGCTTGTTCCCAGATTGTTCATAAGGTTGTTTCAACAAACCAGCAACATACTATGATTTGTTTCTAACAAAGTTTTTTGTCTTTAGTTTTCATCTCCTAGCAAGAGCGCAGGCTTGTGCGGGCGATTACCGCTCTGCGTTACAAAGTGAGAAATCTGCTTTCAATGTCTATCAAAAGAAGGTAGTGTGTCGCTTTTTTCAACATTATTGAGACAATTAACAGTACCCTGTACTAGCTAAAATGTTCGAGAATTTAAGATTGAGGTTTAAGAATTTTACTGTTAGACGTCAGAGGTAATACGTACATTTTGTGGAGATTAAGATTGAAGTACAAACTCTGAGATGTTCTTGAATATAAGCCGCCATCTTGTTTTGACAGCTGTGCTTTATAGTTGGTTCCAAGCTTAGTTTTGCGTTTTTTATGTTTAAAAATGAGTGAAATATGAAGCTAAGATGATGTTTTAAACATTTATTCTAGTAACACAAGAATATTAGTTTGATATTTTCGAGGGATTATAATATTCACACCCGAAAACAATTTCCACACGTCGAAATGCCTGGTTAATGTTAAAAAGTGACTTCTAATATGACCTGAAAAAGAATCTAAACATTCTGGCTAAAACTCGCTGTTATTTTAGCATTTAATTTTTTGCCGCGATGTTGAATTACAGGATTATGCCGGCAATATTGTAATCCAACATGGCGGCCAAGAATTAAATGCTAAAATAACAGCGAGTTTATGATCGTTGTGAATTTTTCAGTTTGGTAATTTGGACATCCGTTGTCAAGAAAGTTCAGAGTTCTTAGAACAACTTACCAAGCAAGCAGTTCAGATGCAAAGAAAGGTAGGAGGATCCATATGGAATTTACACCCGTTTTCAAAATTACGCGACTAGCCTGAAAATATGTCAGTTCGAAATTCAAAGCGTTTACTGTTAATCCTTCAAGATTATTAACTTTGTAGCCTTAATGTATTGAGTTTATTGAGATTATTCTCAAGATAATTTAGTGATAGTTATTGTAAAATACAAAATTATGGTATGACGCTATAGTCTAGCGCAAGCGGGTTTGACACACAGTTAAATTATGCTTTTTCAAACTTTCAAAGTCATTCACGGGATAGATTTCTGGTGTGATGCTTTGACATTTCTCTTAGTATGTATATCTAGCTTTATTTCGGTGCAATATGCTCCTTCAGGTATTGAATATGGTTTAAAATGTCTTTTGTTACGTTTGCTATTTTTATTTCGCGTGACGTAAAGCCAGAGAACTCTACATAAACTGGAACGCCAACTTCAATTATCAAGTCCTGTGATTGGATGAAGCCAATTTGAAGCTAAGAGCGGGAACCGCGCGGGGAAAATGCACTTTCAAAAGGACTAGGGAGAGTTTCGAGGAGTGGAAAATTCCGTCAAAAGTTTGTTTTTGAGCGAAAATGAGCAAGAAAAGTCCTTTTTTCATCCGAAGGCTTCAATTTAAAATAACTGTTCCTGGTTTTCTGGATAGTTCTCACTGTTCTACACTTAGTTACAGCAAAAATTCGAGGGGTAACAGTTTTGTATACGAAAAAATGGCAAATGTATGAACGTGCCGAAGCAAACTTAGCTCTTTAACTTCCGAAAAAAGCTACTTTAAAACATTTCGACGGTCCTAAAACTTGTTTTGTGCTAAAGTCGAAGTGTTGAAGTCTATTTTGAGCTTTTAGTCATTGCTGTAACTGCTGTAGAACGTGAGTAAACCCATGTGTCCCAAGAGGTGTATTTTTCGCCTCCGTACGTACATGGCAGCCATCATGAGTGGCTTCAAAGATGGCGGCCAAGTTATCGTTCCAGTCCCCTTAGAGTTCACTGCGTAAAACTGACATTTCAACTCAAATTATGTAGGGCGTAATTTTGAAAACGGGTGTAATTGTGATCTGCATATTTGAGTTGAAGAACAGACTATACAGCTATCGTCGTTTGCATGTAGCTTACGTGTTTGTCTATGCTTACGTGAGACTTCAATGTTTGTCAATAGCATTTGATAGGTTTTGATCTGACCACCCAATCATGTTTAACCAGCCTCGCGATGACTGACAGAGCTAATTGAAACCTTCAACATTACAAACATTGAGGTTCCATATGAGAGTAGACAATCTTGTAGTTGCAAATATTCATCCTTCGATGCAACTGACGGTATCAATTGTCATGAAGACCTGAAATTGTCCAATGTCCTTATGGCAAGAGTTGTAAAATTTCTTTATTCTATTTTTAGTTGAATGAATTATCAGGTCTGGGTGGACGAGGCACAACAACAGCAGAGGTCAGTGTGGCAGATACTAAGAAAGAAGGAAGGGGTTAACCCTCAAATAACCCGCCAACCTTAAGGTGGCTCCCTACAATTTTTGAAATATGGTAAATTTATGATTTAGATTGAATTTTTTGAAGAACTGTTACTTGTTAGAAAACAAAAATTATGCCACATATATTGAGCAACATTCTAAGAGTCGAAAATTGTTCACAAAAATGACGTCATTACCGTTGCTATGGTAATGCAACGGTATGGTAATTTCAGCTCTTAGAATGTTGCTCAATATAAGTCATACAATTTTTGTTTGGTAACAAGTAAAAACTATTCAAAAGGTTTGATCTAAATCGTCAATTTTCCACATTTCAAAAAATTGTAGGGAGCCACCTTAACACGTTTTTAAAGGCCGCAGGAGGGGGCATCTCAAAAGTGGGGGGGTGGCCCAGCCAAAAGGGGGAACCTATCGGTGGCCTACCCGGGCTCTTTTTTGGGGGGTTCGAAAATATCCGGGTGATACAATGTAAGGAACAAACATGGTAGAGGGGTCCGGGGGCATGCTCCCCCGGGAAAGATTTGGATCTCTAAGGTTAAGTGGGGGTGCGCTAATCATCCTTATTTTCAGCTGAGAGCTGAGCTGAATTACGAAGGACGCAGCTCGACTTGATCGAGTCGAAGGCTTATTAAAGGCGCCTCTGGCTGCCACCGTATGACTCATGTCTGATCAGGGAGCACAGCTACTATGGAAGGGTTAGTTTGGGGCTTATCCAAACCCACCCTGTCAACATTCCCTGTGGGAGGAAACCGGAGTACCCGGAGAAAACCCACGACTTTCGGTAGAGCGTTGATTGACTCTTCACATAAGTGTCACGAGTCCGCAGCGAGAATCGAACCCGCGATGTCAGAAGTGAAAGGCGCTTGCTCTGACGACTGCGCCACTGAAGCCCCTCGTGATTGTAATCTTTGACATTTGATATGGTGTGCTAAGTCATTCATTATTCACGTGTAATCGTACAAGTCTGTATATTTTAGGTAACTGTTCCACAAGGCGACAGGGAAGAAATTTCTCGCTTGATGGGATTCATCTCAGGTCTTCAGGGTGCACCTTCCAGGTACGTGGGATAAATACAGGCATGCGCTGCGTACTCTATAGAAGTAAAAGTATCTCGACAACGAAGCAACCGGACATAAATCTTCAAAATAATTTAGTGATTCTAAGAATATGTAAATTACAAGATGTTTTTTTCTGCATCTCACTCGATTGAAATTGATGTAGAAGGTTTAGGTGGATGGATATTTCGAGTGAAATATTATATACAATATTTTAGACCTGAACGGGAACGGCTGCGAAAAATGCAACTCTAAGTCCTCCGACAGGAATTGAATCTGCGACTCTGCGATATATCTATATATATCTATAGATTATCGCAGGTTCAATTCCTGTCGGAGGACTTAGAGTTGCATTTTTCGCAGCCGTTCCCGTTCAGGTCTAAAATATTGTATATAATATTTCACTCGAAATATCCATCCACCTAAACCTTCTATAAGAATATGTAATGCTTTTTTCAAACATCGTACAATGAAAGCCTAATAAATAAATAAATGTTTTCGGAGAACATCAAAAGTTCAGATGACTCCGCGACAATGTTTCCTTGGTTGCCTTAGACTTGCTGCCAATCTCTATTTCATTGTGTTTCTGTATCGATCCACTATAGTGTTAATGACATGACGTAGCGTAGAGACTTCGGAAAATCTCGGTTCAAAACTGAACCGAAGCGGCTAGACTTGCTCCAAATTGAATTGAACTTTATTGAAACACGGTGTCTCATCATTACAAAATGCTCTTCCTGAGAGCCGTGTATATTATTATATAAAACAAATTAATTACTTAAACTATTTTCATATTCGATTTAAGTATGTTTTTAAAAACAGAAATATTTTTGCATGCTTTTGTTGCGTTATCAAGCGAATTCCAGGCAACTGCTCCACTATAGGCAAGACTATTTTTTAGAAAGTTGGTATTTGGCCTAGGTATGCACAAATTCAAATTCCTTACCTCTCACGTCATAGTCATGTATTTCATCCCTCTTCGAAAACTGGGATGTCAAATAGGAAGGTGCGGCATTGTTTACTACCTTAAATATCAACAATGCCTTATTCATATTCCAACGTCGCTCTAACGTTTGCCAGCCTAGTTTATCTATGATCTCTGCTGACCTAATTTCCAAGTCTGTCTTTCATTATCTTTATGTATCAATCAGTGAACTCTAAGTAGACTGGACGCTAATTCCTATGATTAAGCCCTATGATTGGGTGAAACCAAATTGATGCATAATTTGAAGCAAAAGGCGGGAACCGCGCGACTAAAATTCACTTTCAAAAGGACTAAGGCGAGTTTTGAGGAGTGGGAAATTCAGTCAAAAGTTTCTTTTTTAGCGAAAATGAGAAAGAAAAATAGCTTTTTCGTCCGAATTTTTCAATTTCAATGATTCAAACCTGGTTTTCTGGATAGTTCTAAGTAGTCTACATCCACCAACTGCAAAAACTTTAGGGGTGTCAGCTTTATATTCGAAATATTGGACAAGTTTGAACGTGCCGATGAAAAAAATCAACTTTTGAATGAAAAAAATCAACCGCTCTTCAACTTAAAAAAAAAAATAAGGTTAAAATCTTTTTACGGTCTTGAAACTTGTTTTTTACTAAAGTTCAAGTATTGTTGTTTGTTTTAAGCCTTTAATCTTGCTCCAATGAGGATGTTTTGTGTAAGAAAATCGACGCTTTTTAGGCGGTGTATTTTCGGCTTCGGACCTTCAATGGCGGCCTTCAATTTGGCTTCAAAGATGGCGGCCGAGTTATCGTTCCAGTCTACTTAGAGTTCACTGGTATCAATACGCTATAGTGTAACTCATGTTATTTACACAAAAGTGGATCGATACAGAAACACAATCAAAGAGAGACTTGCAGCAAGTGTGAAGTTGCCCAGGCATTTATTTCGTAAGGGTCGCCAACCTTTATGACTAACAGGTTTTGTCATCTTTCATTATAACAATAAAACACAAAAAAAACAAAGAATAAATTTTCGAAGGAACGACTCACAAACGCATTGATTCACTTTCGTTTAAGCAAGCTAATCACGAAAATGTTCATTTTAGGTTAGTATTTACAATGTACATTGTTGTCTTATCTTATACTAAGGCTATGTTAAACCAGACAACTTTTGCTGAAACTTGCAACGCAATTTCAGACACAGAGCGATGTTAGGTAAAAAGTATATTCGCAGAGAAATTGTGAGCACGAATCTCGTTTTACTTTGCCGATATTTTTCTTGCTAAACATGCCCAGAAGGCAACAAAGAAATGAACGAGAATGATAATATCGGTGGAGTGAAACGCGGGCCATGTTCACTGTTTTTCTGTGCGTACATTTCTACATAACATGGCTCTGTGCAGAAATTGCGTTGCAAGTTGCAGTAAAAATTACCCCGTGGAATGTGGCCTTTATAAACTCTGCTTTTATTTCATTAGAATAAGGGAGCAAGATGGACAAACCTGAATCGAGCTGGCAACAAATACCACTGATATCTCTTGCTAATCTACGTTGTCCCTGTATGATCCTAATTACCCTGCTCGTGTCCCTGCCCTGTCTAATAACGTTCACCTGGAAGCAGTGTTTTTTATCTGCTAGAAAGAACCACTAGAATTTCTAAAAAGTTATTTATTATTTATGTGATATAGTCCCGTTTCAGACGCCGCTCCACTCATGCGCCGAACTTAATTGTATTAGGTGCGACTCTGGAGCGACACAAGAGCGGCAGTGATTCAAACGGCGTACAAAATATAATGTTGTTGACGAGAGAGCGTGTTCGCGCGGGAATTCTAAAATTAAAACAATAGGTAGACATTACAAAGTGGCTAAACTAATCCTAATAAATTACAGCAAATTTTGATTTAGGTTTGGCACATGAGTGGAGCGGCGTATGAATCAATGTCGCTCCAACGTCACATAATGCGACAGGCTCTGTCGAACTTCTGCCGAACTTATGTCGCTCCAAATTCTGCCGTACCTAATTCGTCATTTAAGTTCGGCGCATGAGTGGAGCGGCGTCTGAAACGGGCCTTAGTGTGTTTTTGATTTCGGTAGTATAATATACTGGTGTATTTTCCAGTTTCAATGCCTGTATACAATACCGCACGTTTACCATAGGGGGTTTTCCATTATATGAGAAATCGTTTCCGAGGACCTATTATCACTGCTTTATAAGTAGTGAAAGGCCTTGGCTAGTTCAAAAGTTGAATTTTTCATCTGCTGAACCTAAATGCAAATGAACACAAACAATGAGTTTCGGTCATTTACATCGGATTCGGCACATGATAAGCACGACGATTGAACTAGGCCTAATAGGAGGAAACACGAAGGTACTTACTGTCGTTTGCGTCCAACCATGAACAATAGCACATAAAAGCATTGCCTATGCTCACGTTTTATGATAGGTTTCAATCTGATCAGCCAATCACGTTTAACCTGCCTTACGCTGATTGGCTGAGATAATTGGAGCATTCAAATGCTCGTTAAACAAACATACAATTTTGGACACAGATTAAATATACATATGTAATACTTAATCTGTGATTTTGGACGAGGTTGAGCAAGATAGCGTGATTTGTCAGTGGCGAGCTGCGAGCCACTCACAAGCTGACAAATCAGAATATTTTGCGATAACCGAGTTCAATAATTGTTTTATCATTCACTTCATGAAAGATAATTATTAATTATAAGGAAAAACTCAATAAGTAAAAGTTCATATAAAGCTTATCGTTGTTTTTCTTCGCCTTTGTCCACGTAAAATTTCCTTGTTCAGCTGTAAAACGTTTTTCATCGCAACTATGTCATTCCCTAGTAGCGAAATAAGTTTTATGCAACTTTAGCTTCTTTTTATACGTTTTGAATTCAAGTAAACACAAAATTTTGATTTTCAAATGTTCAGCAAAATAAGCAAGCCGTCGTTTCAATGTTTACAGAAGCGAAGCAAATGCGCATGAGCATATCATTATTAGCAGCTGAGCAACGGGTTTGGCCAATGCGCATGCTCAGACCATTATTTGCACAAGTTATTTGCAGGAAAATTAGTCAATCGAAATTGAGAAAATAGTTATGTGAATGATAATAAAGATTCAAACGAGCATAGACAATGTTTAATTCATTCTTCGATGCAAACAACAGTATATTTATATCTACTGCTCCGGCAAGAGTCTTAAGGCCGGGCTCCACTTGCACGTACGTACGCACAATTGCACGCACGTATGTGTTTATACTTTCGTGAAATTTGATTGGTTAAAAACTTGACGGCCGCACAGAAAGTAGAATACAGTTCTACTGTCATACGTACAAAAAGTTAGCCGCGACGGTCAAGATTAGCGATCATTTTCGAGTCACAGAGCATGCGCAAAATCGAAAATGATCGCTAATCTTGACCGTCGCGGCTAACTTTTTGTACGTATGACAGTAGAACTGTATTCTACTTTCTGTGCGGCCGTCAAGTTTTTAACCAATCAAATTTCACGAAAGTATAAACCCATACGTGCGTGCAATTGTGCGTACGTACGTGCAAGTGGAGGCCGGCCTTTAGACAATTGTTCAAAATAGAAAAAATAGAAGTTATATGAAAAGCAGATCACTCGAAAATTTCACACAATAACGCTGATAAACAAATTTGGTTTATGCATGTTTGCACCCAACCTACAACTGGATAACTCACATGCCTTCTTACTATTGTTCTAGTTTGCGAAAACATCTAGAATAGAACAAAAGTAACAAAGCATTAGTTGATCAACACGAATGAAAAACTGGTATGCATATTTGTGTGTTCCATTTTGAAGTCGAATGACTTGTCGAAAATTCATTTCAAGGAAATCTAACTCAAGCTCTCTCGTTCAAGGTTCGATACAGAAATGAATTTTTCAGCAAGCTGGTGATTCCACTTCAATGGAACACAAAATCGTGTACACCAGTTATTCACTCATGAAGTTTATTCCAATGCTTTGTCACCTTTGTTCTATTTCATATTTTCGTAAACTGGAAAAATGTTATTCAAATGCTTTCGTCGCGACAATCTCGCAAGCCAAGTTCCTTATACCCCCCCCCCCCCCTCCTACATGTCATAGCGTGTTTTCAGGGTGGAGCAGAGTTAAAGAGCCTGGATTGCGAGGTTGTCGTCGGAGCCTTGTAAAAACATGCTATATTTCCATACGAGTTTAAACAGGTTATTTTCCAACAGTTAGTGTAGAGAAATCTTTAATGCAGGCTGTCTTAACTAGGGTATTTTTGTACAAAATTATATTTCGGTTATAATCTACTTTGTTTAAAAGTTTGACAAATTACAAGAAATAAAAGTTTAAAAAAGGTGTAATGATTGTATTCTGTTTGTGTCTCATTTTTGTCCGATTTCGCTGGTCGAACGTGGAAAAACGGTACAATTATATACTGGTAACTCTGTCAGTTCAACCTGAACTGTTCTCAACAAAGAGTCAAGGATTCAGAGATAGGGTCGACTTTTATTGCTCCAGTGTTGCTATTTTTGCAGGAGGAAACCTAAACTAACTTTATTTATAACTGGATGATAGTTCTGTCAGTTCTTTCGAAACTGTTCTTGAGATTCATCCAGTGTAACGGCAAGAGGAAACCTCAGTTAAACTAACTCTGTTTCTACTATTGTCAGTTTTACCAACATTTTGCTCTCTAGAGCTCAAATGTTACTGGTCCAGTACAGAGCTGACTCTTCCACAGTCCCTCAAAATCTCTCCGAAAATAATTCAATTCGCGCAATGCCCAATTGCAACGAGAATGCTCTATCTAGGACAATAGGATACCTTTGCTAATGCTGCAGTAACACGGACCGATAAAAGATCATTTACTGGACCTCCAAGAGCTATCCATATTATCCAGTGTAAATAACGTTTGTTTAGGGTCAGGTCAGGCTTGGTGCCTGCTACTGGTAACATGTAACCCAGTACAACCTGCCGCATGGACGAGTGGCTGGCGCCGAATCCCCGACCAGTGCAATCCTGGTGAGGGTCATCGTGGGGAAATTTACTGTGACTTCATTCCCCCATCTCCATAATCACTTTTGTAATAAGGCGTCCTTTCTTTGAATTTGGAACAAAGCATCCGATTAGGAAATTACTGCTTATGAGTTCAATATTGAGCAGCGGTAGAGGTCCAATAAGGTCCATTCCTATTGTTTCAGTGTTACTACAGTAAGAAACCTAAACTAACGGTTCTAAACTGTAGTCTCCCTGTTCTCCCTAAAGGTCGGGTAAGGGCCATCCATCGTCCGTCAGTGTTACTACTGGAGGAAACCTGAGTACTTTGGTGTTTGAGGCAAGCTGAAAGGACTGTGGTGGACACCTTCTATATTTAAAACTAACTATATCGATGTTTTCAACACTGCGTATATCTTTCATTGAAGTAGGAAAATAATTTGCATATAAAAGTTGAGAACATTGCCGATATCCATGATTTTTATTTTTGCAACAAATGAAATGCTTTATGGCTATTATGATAATTTATATTTTAATTCGATTTGTACAGGAGGTTTTCCGCCACATTTGAATCAATATAATTCCATTGACATAGACATTAAATTAAGAACTGTTAAATGTTTGCTACACACAGTTATCGGCTCGGACAACATGATTATCTAAACATGCGTGATATGCTCTGTCGAGATTGTCATTCATAAATAATTCCGAGAATAATTCAATATGATAAGTTGCATATTTCTTCACGAGAAATTTGAAGTATAAACACTAACCAAAACACACGATGCTAAGGATTATATAAAGCCAAAGTGCCAACAATTATTTTTACAACATTTGGCTTGGATAAAATGGTTTTTGTATATATTTGCATGACGATCAATATAATTGATTTGTTTTGTGAGTTCAGTGCAGTGATCTGGATCAGTGGTTCAGTGGCAGTGTGGGTCCTCTATGGCTTGAGTGCCGACACGTGTAGATGTCAAGTGCAGACTTATGTTAAAACATACAAGAGAAACAAAATTGCTATAACTTGCAACAATATAGCTGATTCCCGACGCATGTACATTGACAAAGTTTATGTGTTTTTGGATAGCTCTATCATTTCAGCGATACCTTAGAGGTCCAGTAATGGCCATCCCTTTTTGGCTCAGTCAGTAACTATGATATATCCATGCTTTCAATAGTGTCTTTCATAAAAGGAGGAAAAAATTACATATGAAAGTCGAGCACATTGCGAATATTAATGTTTTCTATATATATTTTTGGAACAAGTGAAACTTCGTACATGCGCAAGCGCGATAGCCGATATGTTCTGTAATTAATGTTTTAAAATTTATAATTCGATATGGAAAGTCGTTTTCAACAAAACTCGTGCATATTTGATTTGCAAAACAGGAAACAAAATACATGAAGCTAAGAATATTAAAAAAACAAAATTTCCAAAGATTGCGTGTAGCGAATAGCGATTATTTTTACAGCATTTATCTCGATCCTTGGGTAATGAATTCTTGATCAATATATTTGTTTGTTTTGTGGAAACTCAATATATTGAATTTGTTTTGTCGCTAGATTACAATACATTACATGCAGCTACAAATAGATATCAACTTGCTGACGAACGGCGCCTCTGTAAAAGTTTAACAAAGAGTCTTAATTCAAACATACAGACTCTAGAAATGATTTTGTAAAAGTAAGCTAACTGCATGTTCATGTTGAGAGAATGTACTCTAGACAAGGTCGAAGTCCGTCTCTCAAGGGTTGAACTCATACATGGTTCATTTCTCTTTAGCACAACAATTCGTGGATTTAGCATCTCTGTGATAAATGCATTAGCAGTCAGCCATGCAATCATCCCCTAACCTTTTATACACACATATTTTTGTGTTTACCATTTCGATACCTTAGGCTTAGAGGTCCAGTAAGGGCCAATCTCTTACGCGGATTTTAACTGTACGTGCTCCCGAAAACTCCTTAAATGTCTTAATGTTGACAACCATCAGCTGCACGATAGTGCTTAGTGAAGCACATGCACCTATATTATATCAGAATTATCTCATTCTGATAACTGCCAGTTGACCACCATTCGTACTGCACGATAGTGCTTAGTGAAACACACCTATGGTTCTAAATTATCCTATTCTTATGACTACCAGTTGACACCATTCGTACTGCACGATGGTGCTTAGTGAAACACACCTATATAGTTCTAAATTATCTCATTCTGACAACTACCAGTTGACAACCATTCGTACTGCACGATGGTGCTTAGTGAAACACACCTATATAGTTCTAAATTATCTCATTCTGACAACTACCAGTTGACCACCATTCGTACTGCACGATGGTGCTTAGTGAAACACGCCTATAGTTCTAAATTATCTCATTCTGATAACTACCAGTTGACCACCATTCGTACTGCACGATGGTGCTTAGTGAAACACGCCTATAGTTCTCAATTATCTCATTCTGATAACTGCCAGTTGACCACCATTCGTACTGCACGATGGTGCTTAGTGAATCCCACCTATAGTTCTCAATTATCTCATTCTGATAACTGCCAGTTGACCACCATTCGTACTGCGTTGACCACCATTCGTACTGCACGATAGTGCCTATAGTTCTCAATTATCTCATTCTGATAACTGCCAGTTGACCACCATTCGTACTGCACGATGGTGCTTAGTGAATCCCACCTATAGTTCTCAATTATCTCATTCTGATAACTGCCAGTTGACCACCATTCGTACTGCACGATGGTGCTTAGTGAATCCCAACTGTAGTTCTAGTAAACCAGTCTTTCGATCAGTTGCTGCCCATGTGCACAAACGAAGAGGGAAAATTATTATTTGTTCACCCAGGCTCCCCCTAAATCTCTACTGTAGAGTTTCGTGTCGCGCGACTAACTCTCAAATATATTTTAATATTGAGAGCGTTTACGTCAAAGTGAAAAGCAATGTTTCCGCTTGATCAGTATAGCTTAAATGCCGACACGAGAAGACGTAAAGTTAAAACAATCTGCAACATATGCTGATTTGAAATCATACTCATTCACAAAGTTCATATGTTTGAAGAAACCAGATATAATATCAGACATGTCTTCGCTACTCTGGTGCAAACAAACTCAAACGAGAGAGTAAAAAAATACCACCAAGTCGGGTTTCGATCACCTTACGATCATCAATATCCTGCCTTCAGGCTTCAAATTGGCGTAAACACAATCTATTTTGATCGATTGCAAGATCAAGAACCACTTCAGACTGACAAATAGGCTTAATTGTTCATGAAAACGTTTTGATTTTTGTACTTCAGGGCCGTTCTAGTCTTATTAAGGGCTTCGGTAGCGCGGACGTCAGAGCAAGAGCCTTTCATCTCTAAGATGGTGGGTTCTATCTGAATCTGATCGATTGCTCGAAAAACAATTAGTTTCCGCACGGTTGACTCGCTTCAAATTACAAATATTCCATTAAATCTATACCTTATTTACGCGCAAGAGTGGCAAGACAAAACATTCCAGTATAAATATTGGTCAAATGTCAGTTCTAATGAAAACCTTAACTCAGGATCCATCCATGTATTAGTTTGAAATCATTTTAACAGTATTGGAAATGAACTATAAAATGTTTCAAACGTAGATAATAAAGATAAAGGTATATCTTTCCCTTGCAGACATGTGAATTTTTTTCCTGCTTCAAAAATTCTTAAAATCAGTAGAAGCTTCAATGAAAATGGTTGTATAGATTGTGTCTCCGCCAGCTCAAACAACGGATATTGATACAGCAGGAAAATCCTGTGAAGAAAAGAAGAAACAAAATATCCGCGCCAATTAACACTTTTAGTTGTTTGAACTAAGCTACCCCCTTCGGTAACAGATCTGTGAAAGCCGGGGAAAGTGGGTAAACAATTGAAATAAGTTGCTTTTCTTATTCTTTAGAGCGAAACGCTCATAATATTAAAAACATTTGAGAATTAATCATGCGATCGGAAACTCAACGACAGAGATTTCGGAAAAGCAGGGTCAACAAATAGATTCTTTCCCACTTCTTTCTGCGCAATCGCTGCAACTGATGCCTTGGAGAGACTGACTGAAAATTAAAACCGTGGGGGGAGGGGTGGGTGTAGATAGTATTCTAAAATATACCAATTCGGAGTTTCGATTGTGCATCCAAATGACGCGTTCTGTGTCGGGATAAAACTGCACTGAGACTGGATACGCATATCAAGGTATTTGACTGTTCAACGGCCATTCGTGTTTTAAATATAGCCACAATCGAACTGCAATTTGATTCGTTTTCGCACGGTTGACTCGCTTCAAATTAAAAATAATCCCTTAAATGCATCTCTCTATACCGCCTTATTTACGCAAAAGATTGGCAAGTCAAAACATTCCAGTATAAATATTGGTCAAATGTCAGTTCCATTGTAAATAACGAATGGAATTGAATAGTTTAATATGCATTATAAATCTTCCAGATAAAATGGGGTGGTTTGTGTCTCAAGTACTTGAAGAAGCGAACCAGAACACTTCGTTCTCAAAATGTTTCATATAGTTTCTGCATATTAACTATTATAAATTGCAGATCCGCCTGGATCATACATTGGTTATAGTAAACTAACCATTATAAATTGTCGCTTCCTTTAACAGCGGACAGATTTTGTTTTGTATTTTGCGCATGCGCTAGATCATTTTCCAATTAAACAGCATGTTTAATACAATGTCCAATATATAATTATTAAGAAAAAGATATTCACAAGTCCACAAAAATATATACTCGTCACTTCGTTCGACGAAAATAAATGATCATTTTTTAATTTGTAACCCCCTATAAATATGAAACCTTGGAACACATGTCACGGTTCGGTGTCCTAGAAAATTGCGACGTTTCGCGTCGTCCGGAAGTTTGCTCAAGTGGTTTCATTGTGCATTGTCATCTTGCGCAAAGTGCGCGAAGGTCAGTGTTAGTTTGGGTTGTTTTTTTCTTGACAAATAGGCTTGTTCATAAAAACGTTTTGACTTTTGTACTTCAGGGCCGTTATAGTCTTATTAAGGGCTTCGGTGGCGGAGACATCAAAGCAAGAGCCTTTCATCTCTAAGATCGTGGGTTCGATTCTCGCTGCGGACTCGTGACACTTATGTGAAAAGAGTCAGTCAACGCTCTACCGAAAGTCGTGGGTTTTCTCCGAGTACTCCGGTTTCCTCCCACGTACAGGGAATGCTGACAGGGGGGTTTGATAAGCCTTCAAAAATTTTCCCTCTTTTTTGTGCGCATGGACAGCAACTGATCGAGAGACTGATTTACTAGGACTACAGTTGGGATTCACTATAAGCACTATCGTACAGTACGAATGGTGGTCAACTGGTAGTTATCAGAATGAGATAATTTAGAATTATAGGTGTGTTTCACTAAGCACCATCGTGCAGCAGATGGTGGTCAACATTAAGACATTTAAGGAGTTTTCGGTAGGCAGTGCATGAGGGAAAATCCGTGTAAGAGAACGAGTGGATGTAAGTGGGATAAGTGGGGGTGTGCTAATCATCCTTACTTGCAGCTGAGAGCACTGAGCTGAATTTCGAAGGACGCAGCTCGACTTAATCGAGTCGAAGGCATATTAAAGGCGCCACTGGCAGCCACCGTGTGACTCATGTCTGATCAGGGAGCACAGCTACGATGGAAGGGTTAGTTTGGGGCTAATCCAAACCCACCCTGTCAACATTCCCTGTGAGAAACAGGAATACCCCGGGAAAACCCACGACTTTCGGTAGAGCGTTGACTGACTCTTTTCACATAAGTGTCATGAGTCCCCAGCGAGAATCGAACCAACGATCTCAGTGGTGAAAGGCGCTTCATGATCATGCTCTGACGGCTGCGCTACCGAAGCCCCGTGTCGCATGTCGCGATTTTGTTTTGTATTGTTAACATCAATTCATATCTATATATGGAAGGATCCTTTGAATCATAACATGCATGATTTTGTACTGAGTACCAATTATACAATTAGACCAGGTCAGCCTGTCGCCAAAATATAATGGTTCTTTTAAGCTAGTTTGTTTTTACTGTATCTGTACGGCAAGGATATACTATATTATCTATGTTTGAGACATTTAATAGTTCATTTCCATTGTTAACATCAATTCAGACCTATACATGGAAGGATCCTTTGAATCATAACATATTTTTCAAATTTACTTTTCTGAACATCATGCATGACTGTGTACTTTTGTAAAAATTTAAACCGTGGGGGGAGGGGTGGGTGTAGATAGTATTCTAAAATATACCAATTCGGAGTTTCGATTGTGCATCCAAATGACGCGTTCTGTGTCGGGATAAAACTGCACTGAGACTGGATACGCATATCAAGGTATTTGACTGTTCAACGGCCATTCGTGTTTTAAATATAGCCACAATCGAACTGCAATTTTGATTCGATTTGTTGAATATGCAAAAGTTGCTCGAAAAACAATTCGTTTTCGCGGCACGGTTGACTCGCTTCAAATTAAAAATAATCCCTTAAATGCATCTCTCTATACCGCCTTATTTACGCACAAGATTGGCAAGTCAAAACATTCCAGTATAAATATTGGTCAAATGTCAGTTTCATTGTAAATAACGAATGGAATTGAATAGTTTGATATGCATTTTAATTCTTCCAGATAAAATGTGGTTTGTGTCTCAAGTACCTGAAGAAGCGAACCAGAACACTTCGTTCTCAAAATGTTTCATATAGTTTCTGCATATTAACTATTATAAATTGCAGATTCCGCCTGGATCATGCATTAGTTATAGTAAACTAACCATTATAAATTGTCGCTTCCTTTAAACACCGGACAGATTTTGTTTTGTATTTTGCGCATGCGCTAGATCATTTTCCAACTATACATAGCATGTTTAATATTCACAATTAAGTCCACAAAAATATATACTCGTCACTTTGTTCGACGAAAATAAATGAGAATTTTTTCATTAGCAATATGTCAGTGAAAAGGGTCAAAAAAATTTCTGAATCTGACCATATCACCACAACCTCGTACCCACCATAGATAAAGTTCACCCAACCCTGTACCCGGGATCTCCGCTCCCGTAACCGTGTTCCAGGGGGTGTAGCTAAAAAGCCTGGCATATAAATTGTGCGGTTGAAATTTACCCCTATAATGATATGAAACTTCGGAACACATTTTCGACTTCTGTCTTTCTTCAAACGATTTGCCTGTTAGTTATATCAATATCCTGCCTTCAGGCTTCAAATTGGCGTAAACACAATCTATTTTGATCGGTGGACACCCATCCTGAAATACAAGAACCACTTCAGACTGCGGCGTTCCGTGTCGTTGGGAAATTTGCTCAAGTGGTTTCATTGTGTATTGTCATCTTGCGCAAAGTGCGCGAAGGTCAATGTTAGTTTAGGTAGAATTTTCCCTGACAAACAGGCTTAATTGTTCATAAAAACGTTTTGACTTTTGTACTTCAGGGCCGTTATAGTCTTATTAAGGGCTTCGGTGGCGCAGACGTCAGAGCAAGAGCCTTTTATTTCTGAGATGGTGGGTTCGATTCTCGCTGCGGACTCGACACTTATGTGAAAAGACTCAGTCGACGCTCTACCGAAAGTCGTGTGTTTTCTCCGGTTTCCTCCCAGTTAATTTCCGCACGGTTGACTCGCTTCAAATTACAAATATTCCATTAAATGCATCCCTCTATACCTTATTTACGCGCAAGAGTGGCAAGACAAAACATTCCAGTATAAATATTGGTCAAATGTCAGTTCTAATTATGTAAATAACGAATGGAATTGAATAGTTTGATATGCATTTTAAATCTTCCAGATAAAATGCGGTGGTTTGTGTCTCAAGTACCTGAAGAAGCGAACCAGAACACTTCGTTCTCAAAATGTTTCGTATAGTTTCTGCATATTAACTATTATAAATTGCAGATTCCGCCTGGATCATACATTAGTTATAGTAAACTAACCATTATAAATTGTCGCTTCCTTTAACACCGGACAGATTTTGTTTTGTATTTTCCGCATGCGCTAGATCATTTTCCAACTATTCATAGCATGTTTAATACAATGCTCAATATAATATAGAATTATTAAGAAAAAGATATTCGCCAGTCCACAAAAATATATACTCGTCACTTTGTTCGACGAAAGTATATGAGAATTTTTTCATTAGCAATATGTCAGTAAAAAGGTCAAAAAATGTTCTGAATCTCACCATATCACCACAACCTCGTACCCACCATAGATAAAGTTCACCCAACCCTGTACTCGGGATCTCCGCTCCCGTAACCGTGTTCCAGGGGGGTGTAGCTAACGAGCCTGACATAATTGTGCGGTTGAAATTTACCCCTATAAATATGAAACCTTGGAACACATGACACGGTTCAGTGTCCTAAAAATTGCGGCGTTTCGCGTCGTCCGGAAATTTGCTCAAGTGGTTTCGTTGTGCATTGTCATCTTGCGCAAAGTGCGCGAAGGTCAGTGTTAATTTGTGTAGAATTTTTCCTCAAACCGCGCACGAAAACGAGACTATATAAGGAATCTCATTTCGCCAAGCTTGCTCATAACACTTCATCTTGCTGTTGGACTGAGATAAAGAAGACTATTCAGGTACGATGATTTTTATTTTGCTATTTCATTGAAATATTTGCTAAAATTGTATTCACTTTTTCTGCGATTTTTTCAGATTCAATTTCCAAATATTTCTGACGACACCTCTTGCTGTTGGATTGAGATAAAGAAGACTAACATAGGTATATAATGGTTTTTATTCTTGTCATTTCATTGCAAAATTTTATATACAAATTGTAAAGCTTTTTCTCTGCGATTTTTTCAGGTCTAGTTTTCACACTTGCTGTTGCTGTTGTTGATCGAAATACGGACCAATTATGAAAGCAGGTATGATTTCAATTTTCTAGTTTCATTGTAAAGTTTCGTAAGTTGTAGGAAAGTAGTTTCCTTTGGGGTTTTTTACGTCAAAATTTTTCGTCAAACTTGGTTTACAACCCGAGCGCGCTTCCACCCCGTGCGCGCTTCCACCCGTGCTGCGCCTGCGCCTTTCCACTGGGTTACGCCTACAGTAGGTCAAGTCATGGGGAGTAGATATACATTGGTAGGGTAACTACCTAGCGCAAACTTGATGTACTTGACGGAGCTCGTGTATCTGGACTTGTGGTTGGTTCCTTCCTGTGTTTCTAGGGTTTTCCGGGTACTCCGGTTTTGTCTTGCCCCCTCACCGAAAACTAACCCATCCACATGCCTGTAGATTATATTTTTGTGGAGATAGCCAATCTTCGAATGGAGCTAGGCTATACCGGCGCGGCCATGGGGTCCACCAAGCTAACCGGAATTTATTTTCCGCAATCAAATCGAGTTAGCAAGTAACTCCAGGATTCGATAGCTAGCTCCACACGATCAGTTTTGGAGTTGTTAGCAGGTGACTCCGGGTTTGGCCTGTACTGTAATTCCAAAATTCACAATTTGCCTAAGGACTATTGAGGTAGCGTCGCTCCATGGCTCCTAACTTCTGCAGCTATGCCTTTCCACCTTAGTTATGCTCCGTATTCAGTCATGAATGTGAGAGACCTCAAAGTAAGCTAGTATAAGCCTTTATCTCGGTCACGTTTGAGTGCATGGCTGCATCCTTTGGCTTTGCAATTTAGCACTCAGTTGTAAGAAAGAATTGTTAGCATCTCCGTAGTCAATCGAGACATGGTCTGCCGCAAACTTGGCAAATTTCTAAGCGTCAATGATGAGCTACGATTATATATTGAGACGTCTTCACCGTGCACAAATCTTTTGAAATTTTGATTGTTAATATTTCAACAGTACGGTTGAGTGATTCGACGAGGCGATGGCATTGGATCATTGCTTCATTTTACCAAAAATTCATTAATTGTTTTCGCCGTGCACAAGTTTGCATAAACGTGACCAAAAAGATAGAACAAAGACTTTGGCTTAGCTACATCCCTATTCCTAATCCTACTCCTAACCTGAACCCTAATCCTAACCTCAACCCTAATCCCAACCCCAATCTTAACCTCAACCCTAATCCTAACTGCAAACCTAATCCTAACCTCAACCCTAATCCTAACCCTAATTTTAACCCTAATCCTAACATCAACTCTAATCCTAATCCTAAGCACAACCCTAATCCCAACCCCAATCTTAACCACAACCCTAATCATAACCCTAATCCTAACCTCAGCCCTAATCCTACCCCCAATCCTAACCACTACCCTAATCCTAACCCTAATCATAACCGTAATCCTAACCTCAGCCCTAATCCTACCCCCAATCCTTACCACAACCCTAATCCTAACTACAAACTTAATCCTAACCCTTATCCTAATCCTAACCACAACCTTAATCCCAACCACAACCCTAATCCTAACTCTAATCTTAACCCTAATCCTAACCACAACCCTAATCCTAACCCTAATCTTAACCACAACCCTAATCCTAACCATAATCTTAACCACAACTCTAATCCTAATCCTAACCACAACCCTAATCCTAACTCTAATCTTAACCACAACACTAATCCTAACCACAACCCTAATCCTAACCCTAATCTTAACCACAACCTTGTTCCTAATCCAAACCCTAACCCTACTCCAAACCCTTAATCCTAACCCTAATCCTTGTGACGTAATTTCGGGATAGTAATATAGATTTCTATTTGAGCCAGACCGTTAATATTGATACATTATCTATTTATATTCCCCCAAAATTGCCGGTTATATAGCATGACGTAATATTCTCGCGTGACTGCACAAGCCGAATATCCAGCTTTTTACTGTTTTGACGGCTAGTTTTATTTTTAGATTTGTTGCTTTTTCTGATCTTAACCACAGCTTTCTTGCTGTCATTATCTGTGGTACTTGGTCGTCATGGTGGTCGATATGGTGGTCGTCGTTATGGTGGTAGATATGGTCGCCGTTATGGTAGCCAATACGGTGGTCGCCGTTATGGTAGCCGATATGGTGGTCGTTATGGCTCGTGGGGACATGGTGGTCATGGCTATGGACATGGTAAGAAAGTAGCATGGCAATAGTAGGTAGTCAACCAACTATAAAGTATATAACACATGCCTATTTTATGAAACTTGTATCGATCACTGCACATCTCATAAGCAATAGAGGGTTTGCCAGACCAGAGACAACTGGTACCCCCCCCCCCCCCCCCCCGCTGCACCGGAATCGCAGGCACGATTCCTGCCAAAGGGCCTATACAAACACCTTCAACGAATCGAAATAGATCATTTATCGGAAAATTCTAACCTGAAAATGGCTTGCACAATACCTGAAAATGGCTGGGTAGGTTTGCCACTTGATCATTGCAGTACTGCTAGTTTGAATGAGTGTTGACTACTGCTACTAATACTAGCCTGACCAGTCTAGTACTTACTGCTTTGCAATGTTTTATTCAGTGTTTCACTTTCAACCTTCCTCAATGCTTGTAAACCTTCCTCACGCGTGGTACCCGCATACCCGCAGCAAATTGCAACTCTGTTCCGTTACTGTATAAAGGTATAATAAATGTATGAAAAATAATAAACGTATATAAAAAACGTATATTTACAACAGGTCACCATGGTGGTTATGGTCGACCGAAGACAACACAGCCACCCCCACCCCCGACACCCCCGACACAGCCGCCCCCACCCCCGACACAGCCGCCCCCACCACCGCCACCGCCACCGCCACAAATATGTTTTGACGACAGTAGAGTACCCTACGTCAAATGCTCTAAAGAAACGACCTACCAACCTTCGGTATGTGACTGCAAGAAAAAAGATGAATGTTACATAAAACTGACAATCACCAGGAATCCTGGCATAACTAAGAGAGGGGAAACAGGCAATATTTTCAGTGTCAATGGCGGACGAATTGGCCCAACTATTATCATAGAACACCACGCAATATTAGCTGTTGATGTCATCAATAACATCGATGATCAAGGCACTTCAATACATTGGCATGGCATGCATCAACAAAATGTGCCTTGGATGGATGGAGTTGCAAATGTAACGCAATGGGCTATACAGCAAAGGGGTGGAAAATTCAGGTAGGTTCTCTTTTTGTATAAAATGAAACAAATTCCGAAGAATTGCATCTTGGAAATCCAAGATATGTACTAAAAACGAGACAAATTTTCATAATATATAATCAGGTAAAATTCAAGGCAAAATTCAAGGTAAAATGTTGACATTGTCAGGTAAAAAAGTGATAACTAAAATAAGATGCAAAATTACTTGAAAGAATCTGATCCCTTTTTTTAAAAACTGAAAATTCGCTTCGGAAAACCCCAGAAATGCGGTCCTGGATAGATAGATAGATGTTTTATTAAAATTACTTTGGAGCCCCTGGGCTGAATTACGTAATTTTTACAATTTACTAGTTAAAACTACATGGTTACAATAATAAAATTACAATACGAAAATAATTGTAATAATACTACTAATTTAAGATAAATTTAATTCTAAAATTTACGTATAAAAACTGCAGTACTTAATAAAAATTTGTTTAACAGATCTTTCCGGGCGTGGCATATTCCTTTCCGGCCATGCAATAATAAAGGATTTCTTAGCCCGGTTCGTTTTTGTGCGCGGCATTCGGAAAGAGTGGTAATTCCTAAGATTATAAACTGCTTCATTTTTTTGCGGAAGCAAGCTGTTGAGCTTAGGATTTGCGTCTGACACTATGGAGTCAAAGAGTTTGCTACATAATTGATGATGATGATCTGCCATAGGTGTGACACCCAGCTCTTGACACGCGTCTTGATTAGATATTGCGGAAGGGCATTATAGAACACAGGAATGGCATGGAGCTTCAGAAATATAAAAATCTTCTGGGGGAGGACCCCCAGGGACCCCTGTCTTTTCAACAACTCAGTATACAATGATAATTGATCAGAAAAAGGTCTATTACAATCATTATATTTCAGGTAAATTTAAACATTGAAGTTCAAATTTCAGGTTAAATACTCCCCCCCCCCCCCAACTCCAGATGCTTCGCTACGTCTCTGCTTACATTGTACCATCAGGATTATTTTGAACCTCCCCCCTCTCCGAAAAAAAAGCAAAAATGACGCTGGGTATACCACTGATGGGTGCCCTTTTTGGCGGTGCCCCCCCCCCCCCCCCCACACACTTTTGAGATGCTTCCACTGTCTTTGTCTGTATTTACATTGTGGTCGGTAATAAGGAAATTGTACGTTCAATTTATAGATATATTCTCCGAGCTCATCCTACAGGAACGCATTGGTATCATTCCCACGTTGGAACACAGAGGGATGAAGGAATTTTCGGAGCTCTGATCGTAAACGAGGCAGAAGAAGTGCTAGAAAAGTTGTTAGACTACCCGCCTATGGACAATGAGGACGGTTTCGACGATTTTCCAGGAAAGCACATGCTAGCCATCACAGAACACATGGCGACAGATAGAAGAAGTATAAACGGCAAAGAAAAAAGGGCTTGTTCGGATGATGGATCTGCAGTTCCAGTCAAGGGAGAACACGTGTCATCATTTCAAATAAACGGAATAAAACTACATAAAAAGATAAATAAAACAGTGCAGGTATCTTTCATAATATAATTTTTTGAGTAATAAAAAGATACATACAGACAGTGAACAGGTACTTTTTGCAATTTGAGTTTTTGAGCCAGGGATTATTTTACGGAACTTTTATCACTGCACAAAGAGTAAAAATGGGATAGCATTTGAGTGTAGCGGCATGTTAAACAGCATGGGACCAAGGAGGTAACCAGGAGGTGGTCAGGTCGTCACCCAGGGTCTGGGAGTCCTCCCCTAGAAAATGTTCATATTTTTGAGACACTGAAGTTTGATTTTCTGTGTTTTCAGAAATATTTTTTTATATATTCCATACAGGGATATTGAATATTAGGTACAAGAGCATGCAATGCTTGGCTGTGGGTATCTGTACTCTTCTTTGCTTATAATATAACACTTGTTTTTATATAGTGATGAAAAATTTATTACTGCACAAAATCTCATTTATCACTGCACTAATTGGTTATCACCGCACCTTCAAATAATCTCTGTTTTGAGCAATAGTAAAGCTACATTTTAATAGTAAAGTTCAAGATACACTTTCCCAATTTGCTTGAGTGCTCAAGTGACAATAAAAATCGCCCATCCCGTCAACAAGATGTGTTCGCAACAGACTTGTAGCAAGCTTGTCAACAAGTTGTAACAATGTTGTCATTTTATCAAGTTGCTACAAGATTTTCACTCAAAACTTGTTAACAAGTTGTGCGAACACATCCTGATAACAAGTTGTTGAAACAGCATTGGTATAAGTCTACTGCAGGTTTGTTACAACTTGTGCGTTTTTATGTGTCTATGCAGTGCGGCACGGATGCAAATTTGTGAAATGAAAAAAAGAAAGCATTTACTATGACCGATTACTTTAAAATATGTTACATTTTCACACTTTACATTACATTTCAACCAATGCAGACACGTGTGCATTCTATATATTGTTTGAGTTTTGTGTTCTTCATACCAACCCAAGTCTTAAGTGCTACATTAAAGGCGCTGTTGTAACTGATGCGCTTGTTTTTTGGGCAGCGTTGTTAGAGTGGGAACAACGGCTGGGAAAGAAACTAGTATATAAATACAATAACATAGCCGGCTAGCGTTCCTGTCAACTTTCAACCTTTGCCAGACGAAATCGTATTGATTTGCCCGACAACATGAAGACTGGGGAGTGTCACACGCCTCCACACTCCCCCGGTAGTTTCACCCCTGTGTTAACCAATTTTACAATACAAATTATAATTTGCAGGAACCATCCTACACCGTAGAGCGTGGAAAGATATATCGTTTTCGAGTCGTTGGAGCAGTGGAACAGACTCTTACTCGTGTTTCAATCGACGGTCATACATTGATTGTGATATCTACGGACAGTTATCTTACAAAACCGTTTGAAACTGACGCTGTGCATGTCCATGCCGGCGAACGTTACGACTTTATTGTGAAGGCACGAGCTGAGGTTCCGACCAGAACAGTTTTTCCAATTCGAGTCGAGTCTGTCGAAGTGTATTGCAGTAATCACGATCAACCGGCGCGTGTTGGAATCGCATATCTGAAATACGACACTACAGGAACGGGACATGTGACAGAGGATCGCGAGTGTCCAACCGGAGATTGCATAGCTTTAAATTGTCCTTTCGCTCATTATCCCGCCGTGACTGAGGGTTTTGAAAATGCTCCGTCTTATAAATGTTTTGACGTGTACGATGCGCTTAGTTTGCTCATCCCAACTCCAGAAGAAGAACTTCCCGACGACACATATCCTCCGCCTGCGACGACGAAATTCTTCAACCATCATTTCAATAAAGTTGCAAGGGTGAATAACATTCGATTTGGTTTCCCGATGTACCCTTTGCCATGAGTGATGGACCAGTAGCAGGCGAATGTCATATGATACGACCAGAGACTGTTCGAAAGTCTGTCCACATGCGGCTTATGTCCAAAGAAAACACAAATCGAAGTCGATCGAATTCGTGCTCTCCTCACTTCCGACGAGAGGCCCAAACGGCGATCCAGTCACAAAGCTTGTAACCCATCCTATTCATTTGCACGGTCATTCGTTTTGGGTGACAAAAATCGCCTACCCAGAATATTTCGCGAATGCAACCATTGAGAGCGTGGACGGCGATGTGGAAATACCAGATTGTGGATATGGCAATTGGAAGTACAATATTAGACCACCTGGAATCAGAGTTGACGAGAGAACAATCCGTAAGGACGTTATTATTGTCCCAGCCGGCGGTTATGTTGTCATCGAGTTCTTGGCAAATAATCCAGGATGGTGGCTCATGCATTGTCATATCGACCACCATCTCGTTGGAGGAATGGGCCTCGCCGTAGGAGAGGTGACTGACTGTCAAAACCCCCCGCCACCAGGATTGATGCATTCAAACCGTGAATTCTGCTGGAGCATTGACGAGTTTAGGCGAAGAGAGAAGATAAATGGATGTGAAGCGAAAAGTCTAAACAATAACGCGATGGCTGATGAAGAACGACCGAACGAGTTTGAAATGGATGCTTTTGAAGATCTCCAGAGCTTTAATCATGAACCTGCAGATTACGAACCCGAAGAGCAGCATCCAAGAGCCCTTTTGCGTGAATTTGTAAACAAATAGATGAACAAAAACTTTCACATTTTGAAACTTTGAGTCCGCTTAAGATTGTTTATAGTTAATATCTTGAATGTGGGGTGCCAGTGTAGGTCGATATCGACGAATATTACGTCATGCTATATAACCGGCAATTTGGGAGCAAATCGTGGATTTCACGAAGTGCAGTTTTCGTTTATATCTTGCGAAATACTGAGAGTTATAAAATAATCTATACATCTCTAGAATCCTTGAACAACGATGAGTATTTTGGTGTATAGTTTGTAGCATGTCTACGTATTGATGTAAAAAATTGTCAGCCATATTGAATTTGATTAATTAGTTTGAAATTATCCAATGAAAATGGTGGAATTTGCCCCCAAAAAACCGGAAGCCACACAATTTCGAGTTGTGACGTCACTTAATAATACAAACCACCTGAAAATTCAACAAGAACTTCGACGTTTCGAGCGAAGGTCCTTCGTCTGGAAGTTAGGGACGAACACGAAAGGTCTTCGCTCGAAATGTCGAAGTTCTTGTTGAATTTTCAGGTAGTTTGATCCTAAAGACCTGAAGCTTATTGTTCATAGTTAATGCTTGCATTTAGTATAAGGCGTATTAGATCCATAGATATCTAGAAGATTTAGATCCCACAGGACTCGAACTAATTTCTCATTTAATATTTTGACTATTTTAGCCTTTCAATTGTTTTTCGTTTAGATACTGTTCACCAGTAACGTTAACGTAGATTATTGCACTTATTAGCATTGTAGTGAATATATACTTGCACGAATATTAAATTTTTGCCTTTAATCTCTCAGTCTTTATAATTAAAGCCGGAAAATTTACGCTACGACCTCAGTTTACATGAAAACTGATAATGTGGCTGTATCTGAATCAGTTGCATCAAGCTGGAAGCCCTTTTCTCACATCCAATGCAAAAGTTGTCGTCATTAAGTCATTGGCGTCTGAAACAGACCACGGGGATCGCGTTCGGAAAACTGTGAAACGTATTTTTGGTACGCGGTCAACACGCGTTTCGAACACAAATGGGACGCTGAACGTACGGTTCGTCGAGGTTGATCTAAAATCTTCGTTGATAATAAGGCTTGTAGTGACTTTGCAATTATTTTAGAGATCAATTAAGAATAACCCAGGACAATGTAGAGCATTATGTTGCTTTGTAAGCTATTCGCAGTGGGATGATAAACCAGTTCGCCTGCGCATCCAAATCAGTGACGCGTTCTGCGTAGGGATAAAATACAGGGTGTATCAAAAAAACTGCAAATACCATAATTTGTATGCACGAGATCATACATTAGAATTTCAATGGCTGTGCAAATAATTACGCTTCTGGGATTTGAAAATACGTTTCCCAGGGGTATCAAAACAAGCACACAAAGTGAATTAAACTTATGAGTTCGAACTAATTTTAATTCACTTTGTGTGCTTATTTTGATAGTACTGCACGTGGAAACGTATTTTCAAATCCCAGAAGCGTAATTATTTGCACAGCCATTGAAATTCTAATGTATGATCTCGTGCATACAAATTATGGTATTTGCAGTTTTTTTGATACACCCTGTAGAGTGCAGTTGAATCATGAAGAATTAAAATACGTTTCACATATAGCCACAAGAGAACTGTCATTAAATATTTTTGTACTAGCATATTTTGTCTCCTATACAGGGTGTCCCAAAAAAAGGCTACCTTTTCAAATTCAAATTAGCATGTTAATTCAAGCAACCTATTGTAGTTCTTTGAAATTCATTATCGCTTTTGAACTACGAATGCGTAAAAACACACAGTTTTATACACATGGGATATTGAATACAATAGGTTGCTTGAATTAACATGCTAATTTGAATTTGAAAAGGTAGCCTTTTTTTGGGACACCCTGTACACTACAGTATAAGGCAAAATACATGGTGTCCCCAAAAAAGTAAACCATTTGAAATTGAAATTAGCATGCATTGCTGTCAAACAACCTATTGTATTCAATTCACACATGGGTATAATTAAGAAAAACTTGAACTGTGTGTTAAGAAAGGATTCAGAAGCTTTTTGTCTTCATTTGAGGCCTGTTTTAGATGACGAATTGCCGTCCACAAAGATATTTCATATTAAACTTGACGAGTTAAATTCAACGGAAATTCGACATGTAAAACAGGCCTCAAACGAAGACAACAAGCTTCTGAATCCTTTCTTAACACACAGTTCAAGTTTTTCTTAAATACAATAGGTTGTTTGACAGCAATGCTAATTTCAATTTCAAAAGTATACTTTTTTTCGGAACACCCTGTAGAGAAAGGTGCACTTAAGGAATATATTTTCTAATTTAAAGCGAGTCAACCGTGCGGAACTGACTAATTGTTCTTCGAGCAACTTTGTGCATATTCAAATGATGATTGAACAGTACAGTTGAATACTTCGTATTTTTATTCTCAGTTATATGATATGATTTTCTACGAGTATTTCAGTGCAATCTACGAGTTCCTAAGCGTATATTTCAGTGACACCCGTGCAGTGTTGCAGCTGAGCCACTACAATATTGATCAACCAGTCCAGCCCCCAACAAGTTGATGTCGAAGTAATAGCGGAATTGGCAGGTCGTACAAAGTTCGAGAAACAAAGTGAATGGTCGCGCTAGTTCTGTCCAGCGTCAACAACCCGGCACAGCCGGCTCCAGGTTAGCTTGTTCATTTCTATAGCTATGACTAGGATTATTCATGGTGTTGCAGAGCTTCAATTTTCATATATAGAGGCATAGAGCGTAAAATGAGAGACATTTCTTCGCCTAAAGAATTAGCTCTGCTGCGAATGTTAGTAATAGCCAAACTGTAAGCACCCCGTTAAATTAAAGGCGATTTAAACGCAGCAAGAAAAACTAAACGTCTTCCTTGCAATCTTAATGGAAAGGATGCATGCTAAGTAACAATGCAAATAATCGGGCCAATAAACCAGCGTTGAAATAGAAACTTTTCAACCAGACAGCTAGTACATTAAAGGCGCACACAATACAGCAACAACTACATTTTTCACCATGTATGAGCCAATAGCAGTGTAGAAGCAGGGGGCTAAGGCAGAGCAGGAGAACTTAATACGAAGATGTCAGATTTCACCAGTTATACGAAATTCTCCGTATTCAGAATTGTCCATGGTCTATTGTCTGGTAGTTGAATGAGATTGAGCATGCTGTCCAGGTTATTCCAAATTTGACCTAAATTTGCACACCACGATTTTTTACGCCGATTTCTGGTTTAGCTCAATGTTAATAAAGATTACTGCTAGTTTCTGTTTTGGTCAGCTGATGTTTTATGACTTGGACCTGAAATCGACAAGACAAATCGCAATTCGAAATCATACAGTACTCTTATTTTGGTGTCCTAAACATTCAAGAAGCAGTCAGGTTTTGAGAGGTACATGAAATTTAAGGCTCAACATAAGTTCAATTTCAAAAACATTAATATCCAGGAAGTGGATAACGGCTGGAACAACGGCTGGGAAAGAAACTAGTATATAAATACAATAACATAGCCGGCTAGCGTTCCTGTCAACTTTCAACCTTTGCCAGACGAAATCGTATTGATTTGCCCGACAACATGAAGACTGGGGAGTGTCACACGCCTCCACACTCCCCCGGTAGTTTCACCCCTGTGTTAACCAATTTTACAATACAAATTATAATTTGCAGGAACCATCCTACACCGTAGAGCGTGGAAAGATATATCGTTTTCGAGTCGTTGGAGCAGTGGAACAGACTCTTACTCGTGTTTCAATCGACGGTCATACATTGATTGTGATATCTACGGACAGTTATCTTACAAAACCGTTTGAAACTGACGCTGTGCATGTCCATGCCGGCGAACGTTACGACTTTATTGTGAAGGCACGAGCTGAGGTTCCGACCAGAACAGTTTTTCCAATTCGAGTCGAGTCTGTCGAAGTGTATTGCAGTAATCACGATCAACCGGCGCGTGTTGGAATCGCATATCTGAAATACGACACTACAGGAACGGGACATGTGACAGAGGATCGCGAGTGTCCAACCGGAGATTGCATAGCTTTAAATTGTCCTTTCGCTCATTATCCCGCCGTGACTGAGGGTTTTGAAAATGCTCCGTCTTATAAATGTTTTGACGTGTACGATGCGCTTAGTTTGCTCATCCCAACTCCAGAAGAAGAACTTCCCGACGACACATATCCTCCGCCTGCGACGACGAAATTCTTCAACCATCATTTCAATAAAGTTGCAAGGGTGAATAACATTCGATTTGGTTTCCCCGATGTACCCTTTGCCATGAGTGATGGACCAGTAGCAGGCGAATGTCCTTATGATACGACCAGAGACTGTTCGAAAGTCTGTCCACATGCGGCTTATGTCCAAAGAAAACACAAATCGAAGTCGATCGAATTCGTGCTCTCCTCACTTCCGACGAGAGGCCCAAACGGCGATCCAGTCACAAAGCTTGTAACCCATCCTATTCATTTGCACGGTCATTCGTTTTGGGTGACAAAAATCGCCTACCCAGAATATTTCGCGAATGCAACCATTGAGAGCGTGGACGGCGATGTGGAAATACCAGATTGTGGATATGGCAATTGGAAGTACAATATTAGACCACCTGGAATCAGAGTTGACGAGAGAACAATCCGTAAGGACGTTATTATTGTCCCAGCCGGCGGTTATGTTGTCATCGAGTTCTTGGCAAATAATCCAGGATGGTGGCTCATGCATTGTCATATCGACCACCATCTCGTTGGAGGAATGGGCCTCGCCGTAGGAGAGGTGACTGACTGTCAAAACCCCCCGCCACCAGGATTGATGCATTCAAACCGTGAATTCTGCTGGAGCATTGACGAGTTTAGGCGAAGAGAGAAGATAAATGGATGTGAAGCGAAAAGTCTAAACAATAACGCGATGGCTGATGAAGAACGACCGAACGAGTTTGAAATGGATGCTTTTGAAGATCTCCAGAGCTTTAATCATGAACCTGCAGATTACGAACCCGAAGAGCAGCATCCAAGAGCCCTTTTGCGTGAATTTGTAAACAAATAGATGAACAAAAACTTTCACATTTTGAAACTTTGAGTCCGCTTAAGATTGTTTATAGTTAATATCTTGAATGTGGGGTGCCAGTGTAGGTCGATATCGACGAATATTACGTCATGCTATATAACCGGCAATTTGGGAGCAAATCGTGGATTTCACGAAGTGCAGTTTTCGTTTATATCTTGCGAAATACTGAGAGTTATAAAATAATCTATACATCTCTAGAATCCTTGAACAACGATGAGTATTTTGGTGTATAGTTTGTAGCATGTCTACGTATTGATGTAAAAAATTGTCAGCCATATTGAATTTGATTAATTAGTTTGAAATTATCCAATGAAAATGGTGGAATTTGCCCCCAAAAAACCGGAAGCCACACAATTTCGAGTTGTGACGTCACTTAATAATACAAACCACCTGAAAATTCAACAAGAACTTCGACGTTTCGAGCGAAGGTCCTTCGTCTGGAAGTTAGGGACGAACACGAAAGGTCTTCGCTCGAAATGTCGAAGTTCTTGTTGAATTTTCAGGTAGTTTGATCCTAAAGACCTGAAGCTTATTGTTCATAGTTAATGCTTGCATTTAGTATAAGGCGTATTAGATCCATAGATATCTAGAAGATTTAGATCCCACAGGACTCGAACTAATTTCTCATTTAATATTTTGACTATTTTAGCCTTTCAATTGTTTTTCGTTTAGATACTGTTCACCAGTAACGTTAACGTAGATTATTGCACTTATTAGCATTGTAGTGAATATATACTTGCACGAATATTAAATTTTTGCCTTTAATCTCTCAGTCTTTATAATTAAAGCCGGAAAATTTACGCTACGACCTCAGTTTACATGAAAACTGATAATGTGGCTGTATCTGAATCAGTTGCATCAAGCTGGAAGCCCTTTTCTCACATCCAATGCAAAAGTTGTCGTCATTAAGTCATTGGCGTCTGAAACAGACCACGGGGATCGCGTTCGGAAAACTGTGAAACGTATTTTTGGTACGCGGTCAACACGCGTTTCGAACACAAATGGGACGCTGAACGTACGGTTCGTCGAGGTTGATCTAAAATCTTCGTTGATAATAAGGCTTGTAGTGACTTTGCAATTATTTTAGAGATCAATTAAGAATAACCCAGGACAATGTAGAGCATTATGTTGCTTTGTAAGCTATTCGCAGTGGGATGATAAACCAGTTCGCCTGCGCATCCAAATCAGTGACGCGTTCTGCGTAGGGATAAAATACAGGGTGTATCAAAAAAACTGCAAATACCATAATTTGTATGCACGAGATCATACATTAGAATTTCAATGGCTGTGCAAATAATTACGCTTCTGGGATTTGAAAATACGTTTCCCAGGGGTATCAAAACAAGCACACAAAGTGAATTAAACTTATGAGTTCGAACTAATTTTAATTCACTTTGTGTGCTTATTTTGATAGTACTGCACGTGGAAACGTATTTTCAAATCCCAGAAGCGTAATTATTTGCACAGCCATTGAAATTCTAATGTATGATCTCGTGCATACAAATTATGGTATTTGCAGTTTTTTTGATACACCCTGTAGAGTGCAGTTGAATCATGAAGAATTAAAATACGTTTCACATATAGCCACAAGAGAACTGTCATTAAATATTTTTGTACTAGCATATTTTGTCTCCTATACAGGGTGTCCCAAAAAAAGGCTACCTTTTCAAATTCAAATTAGCATGTTAATTCAAGCAACCTATTGTAGTTCTTTGAAATTCATTATCGCTTTTGAACTACGAATGCGTAAAACCACACAGTTTTATACATGGGATATTGAATACAATAGGTTGCTTGAATTAACATGCTAATTTGAATTTGAAAAGGTAGCCTTTTTTTGGGACACCCTGTACACTACAGTATAAGGCAAAATACATGGTGTCCCCAAAAAAGTAAACCATTTGAAATTGAAATTAGCATGCATTGCTGTCAAACAACCTATTGTATTCAATTCACACATGGGTATAATTAAGAAAAACTTGAACTGTGTGTTAAGAAAGGATTCAGAAGCTTTTTGTCTTCATTTGAGGCCTGTTTTAGATGACGAATTGCCGTCCACAAAGATATTTCATATTAAACTTGACGAGTTAAATTCAACGGAAATTCGACATGTAAAACAGGCCTCAAACGAAGACAACAAGCTTCTGAATCCTTTCTTAACACACAGTTCAAGTTTTTCTTAAATACAATAGGTTGTTTGACAGCAATGCTAATTTCAATTTCAAAAGTATACTTTTTTTCGGAACACCCTGTAGAGAAAGGTGCACTTAAGGAATATATTTTCTAATTTAAAGCGAGTCAACCGTGCGGAACTGACTAATTGTTCTTCGAGCAACTTTGTGCATATTCAAATGATGATTGAACAGTACAGTTGAATACTTCGTATTTTTATTCTCAGTTATATGATATGATTTTCTACGAGTATTTCAGTGCAATCTACGAGTTCCTAAGCGTATATTTCAGTGACACCCGTGCAGTGTTGCAGCTGAGCCACTACAATATTGATCAACCAGTCCAGCCCCCAACAAGTTGATGTCGAAGTAATAGCGGAATTGGCAGGTCGTACAAAGTTCGAGAAACAAAGTGAATGGTCGCGCTAGTTCTGTCCAGCGTCAACAACCCGGCACAGCCGGCTCCAGGTTAGCTTGTTCATTTCTATAGCTATGACTAGGATTATTCATGGTGTTGCAGAGCTTCAATTTTCATATATAGAGGCATAGAGCGTAAAATGAGAGACATTTCTTCGCCCTAAAGAATTAGCTCTGCTGCGAATGTTAGTAATAGCCAAACTGTAAGCACCCCGTTAAATTAAAGGCGATTTAAACGCAGCAAGAAAAACTAAACGTCTTCCTTGCAATCTTAATGGAAAGGATGCATGCTAAGTAACAATGCAAATAATCGGGCCAATAAACCAGCGTTGAAATAGAAACTTTTCAACCAGACAGCTAGTACATTAAAGGCGCACACAATACAGCAACAACTACATTTTTCACCATGTATGAGCCAATAGCAGTGTAGAAGCAGGGGGGGGGCTAAGGCAGAGCGGGAGAACTTAATACGAAGATGTCAGATTTCACCAGTTATACGAAATTCTCCGTATTCAGAATTGTCCATGGTCTATTGTCTGGTAGTTGAATGAGATTGAGCATGCTGTCCAGGTTATTCCAAATTTGACCTAAATTTGCACACCACGATTTTTTACGCCGATTTCTGGTTTAGCTCAATGTTAATAAAGATTACTGCTAGTTTCTGTTTTGGTCAGCTGATGTTTTATGACTTGGACCTGAAATCGACAAGACAAATCGCAATTCGAAATCATACAGTACTCTTATTTTGGTGTCCTAAACATTCAAGAAGCAGTCAGGTTTTGAGAGGTACATGAAATTTAAGGCTCAACATAAGTTCAATTTCAAAAACATTAATATCCAGGAAGTGCTAAATGCACTGGAGAAACTAAAGACGTCTAAGTCAACTGGACACGATAATATCCCAGCCAAACTTTTGAAAGATGTGAGTGATGTCGTGGCCCCTTTTTTAGCATATATTTTTAATTCTTCACTCAAACATGAATCTCTCCTGATCCGCAAGAATCTCTCCAATACATAAATCTGGCGATGAAAAAATTCGCGGCAATTATAGGCCGATTTTCGTTCTTTCGATTATTGCCAAATTATTTGAGAAACTTGTCTGTACACAGCTTAATTATTTTTTAACCGAAAACAATATTTTGAGTTCGTGTCAGTCTGCTTTTCGAAAAAGTTATTCCACGGCAAATGCGGATTCATGGTTACTAAACGTGGATGCCGGGATGATAAACGGAGTGCTTTTTCTTGATTTATGCAAAGCATCTTGACACAGTTGATCACGAAATTCTTCTAAGTAAATTATCCATCTATATGGAGTTTAAAATGAGGCCTTAGACTGGTTTAAATCTTATTTGAATAATAGAATGCAATACTGCAAGGTAAACAATGCAACATCGTCCACTCGGAAAATAAGTTGTGGGGTTCCTCAGGTGTCAAGCCTTGGTCCCCTCTTATTCTTGTTATATGTTAATGACCAGTGCCGAGCAATGTATCCAGATGACACAAATCTTACAGTGCGTTCCGATAACATAAATAATTTGGAAGAAGCACTGAATTTTGAAATTAGCAATATTTACCAGTGGCTTCTTTCAAATCAGCTGACATTAAACATTGAAAAAACAGAATATATGATCATTGGAACCCGTCAAAGATTGGCTAAAATTTCAAGAGATATTGTGTCAATCGGCGGCAAAACATTAAAACATGTCTATTCTAAAAAGACCTTAGGTGTATTAATTGACGACAAACTATGCTGGAATGAGCAAATTGACAACATCAGTAAAAAAGTATCTAAAGGCATTGGCATGCTACGACGTGCAAAACCATTTGTTTCTATTGAAACTCTTAGATATATTTATCAAGCTTTAGAACAACCGAGCTTTGATTACTGCTCCATGGTTTGGGTAAACTGTGGCGAAGGTTTAAAAGAAAAGCTACAGAGACTTCAAAACCGTGCAGCGAGGGTAATCACAGGCGATACATATGAAATTCCTTTGATATTTTAAAGAAACTAAATTGGAAAACGCTCGAAGAACTGAAGAAATGAGCAAAAATTAGCGTATGTATCCAAAGCTAATCAATGTCCTGAAAACATTTCAAGTATGTTTAAAATCTCAAATTCTGATAAATATAATTTGAGAAGTAATAATAAGATGCTGATGTTGTCAAAGCCTAAAACAAACTCAATTAAGAGGACTTTCGGATATACTGCTGCTAAAGATTGGAACCACAATAGAAATGTAAAATCTATTTGATTAATTTTAGAGTATATGAGTATATACGTCTACGTAACCTTTTATTACCAATTTTTATATATTATCCTCCTTCTCTAAATGTTCTTATATCGTGTGTAGAATATTTTGAATTAGTGACAAGAGTGTGCATGTAAATTAGTTTAGTAGAGATTAGTAACACGGCCTAATGAAAAGCAAGCTTTTTAATTTTGTAAATATTTATATGGTTTGATTAGTTACCGTGTAAAAAGATGTTTTTACCGCACTTTTCTGTGAGCTCTTGTATGCCCGTTCTAGAAACTCGTCCACAGGCCCCTAAATGAAGCTCGCGCAGTTGGGCTAAATTCCGACACAGGGGCACCAAGTTCGTATCATCCATTTTGACTGAGAATAAATGAAGCTTTTCAAGGCGATTGCATTTTTGCGCGATATAGTTCAGGCACATCGCTTTGATGTTGTGTGGCCGAAAACAGTTTTCCCCGATGCTTAACGCTCCGAGGTTGCCGGCATTTGTCGTAATAACTTCGATCCCCAAATCGGTCACACGCGTATCGATCAACCCTAGGGACTTCATGTAGTGTAAATGATCGCGTATCGCATAGCAACACGCATTGATGACCAAAGTTTGCCTCTTTAAATGAAGATCATCTAAAAAGGGGCAGCGTTTTGCAATCGACCTCATTCCTGGGGCTTTGGTGGCGCAGTCTTCAGGGCAAGCGCCTTTCATCTCTGAGTCTTGAGTTTGATTCTCGCTGAGGACTTTACTCATCACTCTCACGTGAAAAGAGTAAGTCAACGCTCTGCCGAAAGTCGTGGGTTTTCTCCGGGCACTCCGGTTTCCTCTCATAGGGAAGTTGACTGGGTGGGTTAGGATATACAGATTAGGAAAGTAATATCACAAATGTTGTAAAAACAGACAATGTAGGCTAAATACATAATATAGGTAAGCAAGATACTTGATGTAATCGGTCACTGAAAAGCCCCAACGGGGAGTGAGCTGAATAATGTATGTATTCCTTTGTCTGTAATCATGGAGCATTCCCTAATATGCATGTATATAAGTTCAGCACAATTTCTTGCTATGCGCCCAGGCTTTTGTACGTGATATGACAACTCCATGTTCAATCAAGCTTCCGCAACATCGGGAAACGTTCGGCGAATCGTCGGAATGTTTCGTCATCCAATAACCGATCGGTAGACTCTTGTAAGGCTATCGTATCGAGCATGCGTTTAGAGTTTCCTTGATTTGGCAACCGGATCGTTTCAAGATCGACATTACGCTCCACCAGGAACTTAAATCTGGAATGAAAAAGATCATAATTGACGAGAATTGAAGTGAGTATTTCAGCAGTGGCACCGGCAGGAATTTTTATTGAGGAGGCAAAATACGTTCTTACGCATTCCTAGGAGAGTTCGGGGGATTTTCTGATTGATAATCATTGTAATATTGAGTTGTCTAAAAAAATTAGGGGATTTGGAGGTCCTTCCCCAGAAGATTTTAATATTTTTGAAGCTCTAGGACTGCATTTTTGACGAGTACATTAATAACAATGTAACAATAATACATACTAAATGCGGAGCAACAGGCGCAAACTCATATTTGGCAAGCCTAATAAAAACTTTATGGAAAAAAGTTTCTCTTACCGTGGAGCTGGTGCCTGGAATAACATATCCAATGACCTTGTCTACAACCACGAGCAATTATCAACTAGTCATTTTAAAACCTTACTTGCCAACTACTTCAGTGCACTAAATGAAGGTTGATAGGAGTTTCGGTGGCACAGACGTCAGAGCAAGCGCCTTTCATCTCTAAGATCGTGGGTTTGATTCTCGCTGCGGACTGGCAGGGCCTTTTTTAACTAATGTACTGGAGGGGCCAAAGCCCCCCCAGCGCCCATGTTGCCCCCCCCCCCAGTAACCTATTTTGGCCCCCCTCCCAGTGAAGGTCCCTTTTGTCCAAAGTATAAGCAAAAAGGGGGGAAAAACTGAGTTTAGAGGACAGTTATGGTATTCTCACAACAAAACTGGCTCCGTCTCTGAAAATGCAGGAAATCAAGACACAGAGACTCAAGAATACAAAAATTTTCCCCAGACCCCCCTTCACCTTCCCACACCTGTAATACACCACCTACTTGTTACGTCCCCTTTCGATGATGGCCCCCCCCACTAACGATTTCTTAAAAAAGGCCCTGCGGACTCGTGACACTTATGTGAAAAGAGTCAGTCAACGCTCTACCGAAAGTCGTGGGTTTTCTCCGGGTACTCCGGTTTCCTCCCACGTACAGGGAATGTCGACAGGGGGGTTTGGATAAGCCTTCAAAATGTTTCCCTCTTTTTTGTGCGCATGGGCAGCAACTGATCGAGAGACTGATTTACTAGGACTACAGTTGGGATTCACTATAAGCACTATCGTACAGTACGAATGGTGGTCAACTGGTAATTATCAGAATGAGATAATTTAGAACTATAGGCCGGTGTGTTTCACTAAGCACTATCGTGCAGCAGATGGTGGTCAACATTAAGACATTTAAGGAGTTTTCGGTAGGCAGTGCATAAGGAAAAATCCGTGTAAGAGAACGAGTGGATGTAAGTGGGGTAAGTGGGGGTGTGTGCTAATCATCCTTACTTGCAGCTGAGAGCTGAGCTGAATTGCGAAGGACGCAGCTCGACTTAATCGAGTCGAAGGCTTATTAAAGGCGCCACTGGCAGCCACCGTATGACTCATGTCTGATCAGGGAGCACAGCTACGATGGAAGGGTTAGTTTGGGGCTAATCCAAACCCACCCTGTCAACATTCCCTGTGGGAGGAAACCGGAGTACCCCGAGAAAACCCACGACTTTCGGTAGAGCGTTGACTGACTCTTTTCACATAAGTGTCATGAGTCCCCAGCGAGAATCGAACCCACGATCTCAGAGGTGAAAGACGCTTGCTCTGACGACTGCGCCACCGAAGCCTCATGTCGCATTAAATTCAGCCAATTGAGCACCTAAAACGCAAGAACTACTTCAGGCTGACAAATAGGCTGGTTCTTGAAAACCTTCACTCAGGATCCATCCATGTATTAGTTTGAAATCATTTTAACAGTATTGGAAATGAACTATAAAATGTTTCAAACGTAGATAATAAAGATAAAGGTATATCTTTCCCTTGCAGACATGTGAATTTTTTTCCTGCTTCAAAAATTCTTGAAATAAGTCGAAGCATCAATACAAATGGATTAGTATTGTATGGACTGTGTTGCCGCCAACTCACATGCACAACGGATATTGATATAGCAGGCAAATCCTTTGAAGAAAAGAAGAAACAAAATATCCGCGCTAATTAACACTTTTAGTTGTTTACACCCTTCGGTAACAGATCTGTGAAAGCCGAGGAAAATGGGTAAACAATTGAAATAAGTTGCTTTTCTTATTCTTTAGAGCGAAACGCTTATAATATTAAAAACATTTGAGAGTTAATCATGCGATCGGAAACTCAACGACAGAGATTTCGGAAAAGCAGGGCCAACAAATAGATTCTTTCCCACTTTCTGCGCAATCGCTGCAACTGATGCCTTGGAGAGACTGACTGAAAATTAAAACCGTGGGGGGAGGGGTGGGCGTAGATAGTATTCTAAAATATACCAATTCGGAGTTTCGATTGTGCATCCAAATGACGCGTTCTGTGTCGGGATAAAACTGCACTGAGACTGGATACGCATATCAAGGTATTTGACTGTTCAACGGCCATTCGTGTTTTAAATATAGCCACAATCAAACTGCAATTTTGATTCGAATTGTTGAATATGCAAAAGTTGCTCGAAAAACAATTAGTTTTCGCACGGTTGACTTCAAATTAAAAATAATCCCATAAATGCATCTCTCTATACCGCCTTATTTACGCAAAAGATTGGCAAGTCAAAACATTCCAGTATAAATATTGGTCAAATGTCAGTTCTAATTATGTAAATAACGAATGGAATTGAATAGTTTGATATGCATTTTAAATCTTCCAGATAAAATGAAGTGGTTTGTGTCTCAAGTACCTGAAGAAGCGAACCAGAACACTTCGTTCTCAAAATGTTTCGTATAGTTTCTGCATATTAACTATTATAAATTGCAGATTCCGCCTGGATCATACATTAGTTATAGTAAACTAACCATTATAAATTGTCGCTTCCTTTAAACACCGGACAGATTTTGTTTTGTATTTTGCGCATGCGCTAGATCATTTTCCAATTATTCATAGCATGTTTAATATTCACAAGTCCACAAAAATATATACTCGTCACTTTGTTCGACGAAAATAAATGAGAATTTATGAGGACAGATTTTGTTTTGTATTGTTAACATCAATTCATATCTATACATGGAAGGATCATTTGAATCAACATATTGTTCAAATTTACTTTTCTGAACATCATGCATGATTGTGTACTTTTGTAAAAATTAAAACCGTGGTGGGAGGGGTGGGTGTAGATAGTATTCTAAAATATACCAATTCGGAGTTTCGATTGTGCGTCCAAATGACGCGTTCTGTGTCGGGATAAAACTGCACTGAGACTGGATACGCATATCAAGGTATTTGACTGTTCAACGACCGTTCGTGTTTTAAATATAGCAACAATCGAACTGCAATTTTGATTCGAATTGTTGAATATGCAAAAGTTGCTCGAAAAACAATTAGTTCTCCCACGGTTGACTCGCTTCAAATTACAAATATTCCCTTAAATGCATCTCTCTATACCGCCTTATTTACGCACAAGAGTGGCAAGACAAAACATTCCAGTATAAATATTGGTCAAATGTCAGTTCTAACGAATGGAATTGAATAGTTTGATATGCATTTTAAATCTTCCAGATAAAATGAAGTGGTTTGTGTCTCAAGTACCTGAAGAAGCGAACCAGAATACTTCGTTCTCAAAATGTTTCGTATAGTTTCTACATATTAACTATTATAAATTGCAGATTCCGCCTGGATCATACATTAGTTATAGTAAACTAACCATTATAAATTGTCGCTTCCTTTAAACACCGGACAGATTTTGTTTTATATTTTGCGCATGCGCTAGATCATTTTCCAATTATACATAGCATGTCCAATATATAATTATTAAGGAGTTTTCGGTAGGCAGTGCATGAGGGAAAATCCGTGTAAGAGAACGAGTGGATGTAAGTGGGGTAAGTGGGGGTGTGCTAATCATCCTTACTTGCAGCTGAGAGCACTGAGCTGAATTTCGAAAGACGCAGCTCGACTTAATCGAGTCGAAGGCTTATTAAAGGCGCCACTGGCAGCCACCGTACGACTCATGTCTGATCAGGGAGCACAGCTACGATGGAAGGGTTAGTTTGGGGCTTATCCAAACACACCCTGTCAACATTCCCTGTGGGAGGAAACCGGAGTACCCCGAGAAAACCCACGACTTTCGGTAGAGCGTTGACTGACTCTTTTCACATAAGTGTCATGAGTCCCCAGCGAGAATCGAACCCACGATCTCAGAGGTGAAAGACGCTTGCTCTGACGACTGCGCCACCGAAGCCTCATGTCGCATTAAATTCAGCCAATTGAGCACCTAAAACGCAAGAACTACTTCAGGCTGACAAATAGGCTGGTTCTTGAAAACCTTCACTCAGGATCCATCCATGTATTAGTTTGAAATCATTTTAACAGTATTGGAAATGAACTATAAAATGTTTCAAACGTAGATAATAAAGATAAAGGTATATCTTTCCCTTGCAGACATGTGAATTTTTTTCCTGCTTCAAAAATTCTTGAAATAAGTCGAAGCATCAATACAAATGGATTAGTATTGTATGGACTGTGTTGCCGCCAACTCACATGCACAACGGATATTGATATAGCAGGCAAATCCTTTGAAGAAAAGAAGAAACAAAATATCCGCGCTAATTAACACTTTTAGTTGTTTACACCCTTCGGTAACAGATCTGTGAAAGCCGAGGAAAATGGGTAAACAATTGAAATAAGTTGCTTTTCTTATTCTTTAGAGCGAAACGCTTATAATATTAAAAACATTTGAGAGTTAATCATGCGATCGGAAACTCAACGACAGAGATTTCGGAAAAGCAGGGCCAACAAATAGATTCTTTCCCACTTTCTGCGCAATCGCTGCAACTGATGCCTTGGAGAGACTGACTGAAAATTAAAACCGTTGGGAGGGTGGGCGTAGATAGTATTCTAAAATATACCAATTCGGAGTTTCGATTGTGCATCCAAATGACGCGTTCTGTGTCGGGATAAAACTGCACTGAGACTGGATACGCATATCAAGGTATTTGACTGTTCAACGGCCATTCGTGTTTTAAATATAGCCACAATCAAACTGCAATTTTGATTCGAATTGTTGAATATGCAAAAGTTGCTCGAAAAACAATTAGTTTTCGCACGGTTGACTTCAAATTAAAAATAATCCCATAAATGCATCTCTCTATACCGCCTTATTTACGCAAAAGATTGGCAAGTCAAAACATTCCAGTATAAATATTGGTCAAATGTCAGTTCTAATTATGTAAATAACGAATGGAATTGAATAGTTTGATATGCATTTTAAATCTTCCAGATAAAATGAAGTGGTTTGTGTCTCAAGTACCTGAAGAAGCGAACCAGAACACTTCGTTCTCAAAATGTTTCGTATAGTTTCTGCATATTAACTATTATAAATTGCAGATTCCGCCTGGATCATACATTAGTTATAGTAAACTAACCATTATAAATTGTCGCTTCCTTTAAACACCGGACAGATTTTGTTTTGTATTTTGCGCATGCGCTAGATCATTTTCCAATTATTCATAGCATGTTTAATATTCACAAGTCCACAAAAATATATACTCGTCACTTTGTTCGACGAAAATAAATGAGAATTTATGAGGACAGATTTTGTTTTGTATTGTTAACATCAATTCATATCTATACATGGAAGGATCATTTGAATCAACATATTGTTCAAATTTATTTTTCTGAACATCATGCATGATTGTGTACTTTTGTAAAAATTAAAACCGTGGTGGGAGGGGTGGGTGTAGATTGTATTCTAAAATATACCAATTCGGAGTTTCGATTGTGCGTCCAAATGACGCGTTCTGTGTCGGGATAAAACTGCACTGAGACTGGATACGCATATCAAGGTATTTGACTGTTCAACGACCGTTCGTGTTTTAAATATAGCCACAATCGAACTGCAATTTTGATTCGAATTGTTGAATATGCAAAAGTTGCTCGAAAAACAATTAGTTCTCGCACGGTTGACTCGCTTCAAATTACAAATATTCCCTTAAATGCATCTCTCTATACCGCCTTATTTACGCACAAGAGTGGCAAGACAAAACATTCCAGTATAAATATTGGTCAAATGTCAGTTCTAACGAATGGAATTGAATAGTTTGATATGCATTTTAAATCTTCCAGATAAAATGAAGTGGTTTGTGTCTCAAGTACCTGAAGAAGCGAACCAGAACACTTCGTTCTCAAAATGTTTCGTATAGTTTCTGCATATTAACTATTATAAATTGCAGATTCCGCCTGGATCATACATTAGTTATAGTAAACTAACCAGTATAAATTGTCGCTTCCTTTAACACCGGACAGACTTTTCCAATTATACATAGCAAGTTTAATACAATGCTCAATATATAATTATTAAGAAAAAGATATTCACAAGTCCACAAAAATATATACTCGTCATTTTGTTCGACGAAAATAAATGAGAATTTTTTCATAGCAATATGTCAGCAATAGCTTAATTTGACCATATCACCACAACCTCGTACCCACCATAGATAAAGTTCACCCAACCCTGTACCCGGGATCTCTGTTCCCGTAACCGTGTTCCAGGGGGGTGTAGCTAGCGAGCCTGGCATAATTGTGCGGTTGAAATTTACCCCTATGAATATGAAACCTTGGAACACATGACACGTTCGGTGTCCTAGAAAGATGCGACGTTTCGCGTCGTCCGGAAATTGGTTTCATTGTGCTTTGTCATCTTGCGCAAAGTTGCGCGAAGGTCAATGTTAGTTTGGGTAGATTTTTTCCTCAAACCGCGCACGTAAACGAGACTATATAAAGAAGCTCATTTCGCCAAGCTTGCTCATAACACTTCATCTTTCTGTTGGAATGAGATAAAGAAGACTAAATCAGGTATGATGATTTTTATCTTGCTATTTCATTGCAATATTTGCTAAAGTTGTATTCGCTTTTTCTGCGAATTTTTCAGGTTCAATTTCCAGATATTTCTGACTACACATCTTGCTGTTGGATTGAGATAAAGAAGACTAAAATAGGTATATAATGGTCTTTACTCTTCTTATTTCATTGGAAAATTTTATATACAAATTGTAAAGCTTTTTCTCTGCAATTGTTTTTCAGGTCTAATTTTCACACTTGCTGTTGCTGTTGTTGATCGAAATACGGACCAATTATGAAAGCAGGTAGGATTTCTATTTTCTAGTTTCATTGTAAAGTTTCGCAAGTTGTAGGAAAGTGGTTTCCTTTGGGGTTTTTTACGTCGAAATCTTTTTGGATTTAACTCTCTTTAGATATTAGTGGGGTTTTTTGGCTGTAACGTTCTTGTTTAAAACTAATGTGTTTTGCCTTTCTATTTATTTCACAAAACTTACAAAGCGTAAGCTGTATCTTGTCGTATTCTTATCGCCATGTAATCCTTCCTATATAGGAAGCGCGCACAGGTGGCAGATGCGGTCAGCGCGCTGCGCCTTTACGCTGAGTTACGCCTACAGTAGGTCAAGTCATGGGGAGTAGATATACATAGGTTGGGTAACTACCTTGCGCAAACTTGATGTGCTTGACGGAGCTCGTGTATTTGGGGTTGTGGTTGGTAAGCTCAAAGTAAGCTAGTATAAGCCTTTATCTCGGTCACGTTTGAGTGCATGGCTGCATCCTTTGGCTTTGCAATTTAGCACTCAGTTGTAGGAAAGAATTGTTAGCATCTCCGTAGTCAATCGAGACATGGTCTGCCGCAAACTTGGCAAACAGTTTCTAAGCGTCAATGATGAGTTACGATTTTATATTGAGACGGATTCACCGTGCACAAATCTTTTGAAATTTTGATTGTTATTATTTCAACAGTACGGTTGAGTGATTCGACGAGGCGATGGCATTGGATCGTTGCTTCATTTTACCAAAAATTCATTAATTGTCTTCGCCGTGCACAAGTTTGCATAAACATGACCAAAAATATAGAACAAAGACTTTGGGCGAGATTTCCAGTCCATGTCTTGATCGACAACCCCAGCTAATCCTAACCTCATCCCTAATCCTAACCTCAACCCTAATCCTAATCCTAACCACAGCCCTAATCCTAACTGCAAACCTAATCCTAACCTCAACTCTAATCCTAACCCCAATCCTAACCACAACCCTAATCCTAACTACAAACCTAATCCTAACCACAACCTTAATCCTAACTACAAACCTAACCCTAATCCTAACCTCAACCCTAATCCTAACCTCATCCCTAATCCTAATCTTAACCACAACCCTAATCCAAACCCTAACCCTACTCCAAACCCTTAATCCTAACCCTACTCCTTGTGACGTAATTCGGGGTAGTAATATTGGAATCCCGTTATTGGAGAACTAATCTCTGTGTGGTAATTCCAGCCATGTAGTATATTTTGTATCTAATTTTATGTAATAGAGTGTAAATACAATATAGAAAATCAGATTTGAGTCAGATCGTTAATATTGATATATTATCTATTTACAAGATATAAATCAAATCAAATGAGGCCAGGAACTACTGCATAAAGAAACACTTTATTAGGTGTATCGTCTTAGCTTTCGTCGTTCAACGACATCATCAGAGACTAAGAAGGATAGATTTACAGCGATATGTATGTACTAAGTAAATATGTAAATATGCTAATTATGATAAAAAGTTAAAAAAGTTATGATGTGTCATAAAAAAGGTTAATAGCCTAAAAAACAATACACTAATTAGTTAAAACAATAGGTGTTTAAGTTCTAACTAATTAGTGTATTGTTTTTTTAGGCTATTAACCTTTTTTATGACACATCATAACTTTTTAAACTTTTTATCATAATTAGCATATTTACATATTTACTTAGTACATACATATCGCTGTAAATCTATCCTTCTTAGTCTCTGATGATGTCGTTGAACGACGAAAGCTAAGACGATACACCTAATAAAGTGTTTCTTTATGCAGTAGTTCCTGGCCTCATTTGATTTGATTTATATCTTGTACTACCAACATGCTACTGAAGGGCAACTATATTCGTTTGATTATCTATTTAGTTTTGAATTTTAATTATGCATGTTGCCCTAATTGTAGCTGTTGAATACATGATATACAATATATTTATTAAGAAAAAGATATTTACAAGTCCACAAATGTTTTAACCCTTACTTATTGAACATCAAAACGGTGATTGGTAAAGATCTTTTAAGCCAATCGACCATGATAAACCACTTGACACAAAATGTAGACACAATATTAAATTATGACCTCAGTATTCTAATCAATATGCTAGTGAAGTAAGACTCGTAATCGGAATTTAAAAGCCCCTTAAGTCTTAGGATTGTTTAAAAACAAGTCTATTTGTCAGCCTGGGGTCGTTCTTTTTGAATGAGAACCACTGATCTGAAAAGTTTACTGGATAGCGCAATCTGTTGTTCACTGGTGCAGAAAATAAAGTTAGTTAAACATTGCTCACTGATCTAATAAAGTAGCCTGGATAGCGCAACCTATTGTTCACTGATGCAGAAAATAAAGTTAGTTAAACCACAGTTAATAGATGAAGTGGTTAAACATTGCTCACTGATCTAATAAAGTAGCCTGGATAGTGCAACCAATTGTTCACTGGTGCAGAAAATAAAGTTAGTTAAACATTGCTCACTGATCTAATAAAGTAGCCTGGATAGTGCAACCAATTGTTCACTGGTGCAGAAAATAAAGTTAGTTAAACATTGCTCACTGATCTAATAAAGTAGCCTGGATAGTGCAACCTATTGTTCACTGATGTAGAAAATAAAGTTAGTTATACATTGCTCACTGATCTAATAAAGTAGACTGGATAGCGCAACCTATTGTTCACTGATGCAGAAAATAAAGTTAGTTAAACATTGCTCACTGATCTAATAAAATAGCCTGGATAGTGCAACTTATTGTTCACTGATGTAGAAAATAAAGTTAGTTAAACATTGCTCACTGATCTAATAAAGTAGCCTGGATAGTGCAATCTGTTGTTCACTGGTGCAGAAAATAAAGTTAGTTAAACATTGCTCACTGATCTAATAAAGTAGCCTGGATAGTGCAACCTATTGTTCACTGATGTAGAAAATAAAGTTAGTTAAACATTGCTCACTGATCTAATAAAATAGCCTGGATAGTGCAACTTATTGTTCACTGATGTAGAAAATAAAGTTAGTTAAACATTGCTCACTGATCTAATAAAGTAGACTGGATAGTGCAACTTATTGTTCACTGATGTAGAAAATAAAGTTAGTTAAACATTGCTCACTTTTTAAGCAATAAATTTCTACCATTACACGCTAAAAATGTTGTCAGTTGGTCCCTTATATAGTAATGGCTGACGTTCGGCTTCATTTTTAACCGAATAGATACTAAATCTATTATTTAAACATGTAGCTGAGACTGTTCAATCATCATTTAAATATGACAAGAAGTTTCTCAAAGAACAACTAGTTTTTATATCCAGGTTTTTACTGTTTTGACGGCTAGTTTTATCTTTAGATTTGTTGCTTTTTCTGGTCTTAACCACAGTTTTTTTGCTGTCATTATCTGTGGTACTTGGTCGTCGTGGTGATCGTCGTGGTGGCCGTTACGGTGGTAGATATGGTCGCCGTTATGGTAGCCGATATGGTGGTCGTTATGGCTCGTGGGAACATGGTGGTCAAGGTTCCTGGGGACATGGTGGTCATGGTGGTCATGGTTATGAACATGGTAAGCAAGTAGCATAGCAATAGTACTTAATAGTTAAAGGTGATGTAAAGTCCCGATGTAAACAAATCCCGATGTTTACATTTTAAACACGCTATATTTAAAAAATTATGATGTGTTCTGGTTCGCTAAAGGTTCGCTATGCTTTAAATAAATACAGATTCGAGTTTCTGATTTAGAAGATGTCGAATTTTAGTCGAAACAACGCGAAATTTGGGCATTGTTTACATCGCGGGACCCGCCATAGCACATGCGCAGAACGGACTTTACATGGTCTTTAATACATAATATGGCTATTGTCCTACCTAGTCATAAATAAGGTAGTCAACCAACTATAAAGTATATGACACATACCTAATTTTATGAAACTTTTATCACTGCACATCTCATAAGCAATAGGGGGTTTGCCAGACCGGAGACAACTGGTCCAACCTCCCCGCTGCACCGGAATCGCAGGTACGATTCCTGCCAGGGCCTATAGTTGCATTTTTCGCAACTGCTTCTTGTTAGGTCTAAAAATATGCATATACAGTCATTTTCGCTCGAAATTTCCATTTACAAACACCTTCAACAAATTGAAATAGATAATTTATCGGAAAATTCTAACCTGAAAATGGCTTGCACAATACCTGAAAATGGCTGGGTTGGTTTGCCACTTGATCATTGCAGTACTGCTAGTTTGAATGAGTGTTGACTACTGCTACTAATACTAGCCTGACCAGTCTAGTACTTACTGCTTTGCAATGTTTTATTCAGTGTTTCACTTTCAACCTTCCTGAATGCCAGTAGACCTTCCTCACCGGTGGTACTCGACTACTCGCGTACCCGCAGCAAATTGCAACTCTGTTCCGTTACTGTATAAAGGTATAATAAATGTATGAAAAATAATAAACGTATATAAAAAACGTATATTTACAACAGGTCATCATGGTGGTTATGGTCGACCGAAGACAACACGGCCACCCCCACCACCGACACAGCCGCCCCCACCACCGCCACCGCCACAAGTATGTTTTGACGACAGCAGAGTACCCTACGTCAAATGCTCTGACGAAACGAACTACCAACCTTCGGTATGTGACTGCGAAAAGAAACAAGAATGTTACATAAAACTGACAATCACCAGGAATCCTGGCATAACTGAGAAAGGGGAAACAGGCAATATTTACAGTATCAATGGCGGACGAATTGGCCCGACTATTATCATAAAACACGACGCAATATTAGCTGTTGATGTCATCAATAACATCGATGATCAAGGCACTTCAATACATTGGCATGGCATGCATCAGCAAAATGTGCCTTGGATGGATGGAGTTGCATATATAACGCAATGGGCTATACAGCAAGGGGGTGGAAAATTCAGGTAGGTTCTCTTTTTGTATAAAATGAAACAAATTCCGAAGAATTGCATCTTGGAAATCCAAGATATGTACTAAAAACGAGACAAATTTTCATAATATATAATCAGGTAAATATTATGTAAAGTGTAACGTACTAAAATAAGATGCAAAATTACTTGAAAGAATCTGATCTCTTTAATTTAAAAACTGAAAATTCGCTTCAGAAAATGCCAGAAATGCGGTCCTGGATAGATAGATAGATAGATGTTTTATTAAAATTACTTTGCAGCCCGTTGGCTGAATTACGTAATTTATACAATTTACTAGTTAATACTACATAGTTACAATGATAAAATTACAATACGAAAGGGCATAATAGAACACAGGAATGGCATGGAGCTTCAGAAATATAAAAATCTTCTGGGGGGAGAACCCCCAGGGACCCCTGTCTTTTCAACAACTCAGTATTATAATGATAATTGATCAGAAAAAGGTCTATTACAATCATTATATTTCAGGTAAATAAAGGTTAAATACTTCCCCCCCCCTCCCCCCCCAACTCCAGATGCTTCGCTACGTCTCTGCTTACATTGTACCATCAGGATTATTTTGAACCTCCCCCCTCTCCGAAAAAAAAGCAAAAATGACGCTGGGTATACCACTGATGGGTGCCCTTTTTGGCGGTGCCACCCCACACACACACACACTTTGAGATGCTTCCACGGTCTTTGTCTGTATTTACATTGTGGTCGGTAATAAGGAAATTGTACGTTCAATTTATAGATATATTCTCCGCGCTCATCCTACAGGAACGCATTGGTATCATTCCCACGTTGGAAGACAGAGGGATGAAGGAATTTTCGGAGCTCTGATCGTAAACGAGGCAGAAGAAGTGCTAGAAAAGTTGTCAGACTACCCACCTATGGACAATGAGGACGGTTTCGAAGATTCTCCAGGAAAGCACATGCTAGCCATCACAGAACACATGGCGACAGATAGAGATATAGACGGCAAAGAAAAAAGGGCTTGTTCGGAGGATGGATCCGCAGTTCCAGTCAAGGGAGAACACGTCTCTTCATTTCAAATAAACGGAATAAAACTACATAAAAAGATAAATAAAACAGTGCAGGTATCTTTTACAATTTGAATTTTTGAGCCAGGGATTATTTTAAGGAAATTTTATCACTGCACAAAGAGCAAAAATGGGATAGCATTTGAGTGTAGCGGCATGTTGAACAGCATGGGACCAAGGAGGTAACTAGGTGGTGGTCAGGTCGTCACCCAGGGTCTGCGAGTCCTCCCCTAGAAAATGTTCATATTTTTGAGTCTCTGAAGCTTGATCAGTTTCTGTGTGTTCAGAAATATTTTTTATATTCCATACAGGGATATTGAACAATTATTAGGTACAACAGCATGCAATGCTTGGTTGTGGGTATCTGTGCTCTTCTTTGCTTATAACATAACACTTATTTTTATATAGTGATGAAAAATTTGTTACTGCACAAAATCTCATTTATCACTGCACAAATCTGATTTATCACTGCACAAATTGGTTATCACTGCACCTTAAAATAATCTCTGTTTTGAGCAATAGTAAAGCGAACGCAGTGTGTTTTTCTATCATATTTGACATATTTTAATCCAAGATACACTTTCCCAAATTGCTTGAGTGCTCACGTGACAATAAAAATCTCCCATCTTGTCAACAAGACGTGTTCACAACAGACTTGTAGCAAGCTTGTCAACAAGTTGTGACAATGTTGTCATTTTATCAAGTTGCTACAAGGTTGTCACTCAAAACTTGTTAACAAGCAGTGCGAACACATCCTGATAACAAGTTGTTGAAACAGCATTGGTATAAGTCTGCTGCAGGTTTGTTACAACTTGTGCGTTTTTATGTGTCTATGCAGTGCGACACGGATGCGAATTTGTGAAATGAATACTTTCACATGAAAACTATTTGGAAGAACTAATGTATTGTTTTCAGAGAAGAGCTACAACCATTAGTGCTGCTAACAAATTAGCATTTTCATTTATTTATTCAGAGCCTTTTTAACATATAAACTGGGGAACCAAGGCTCTTCCAGCACCCATTTTGAATATCCCTTTTGTCCAAAATATAAACAAAAAATGGAGGAATACTTGGTTCAGAAGAATGTTATGATATTCCCATAACAAAACCCATGCTTTTGTACTGAAAACTCAGTCCTTTTAGATGGGATATATCCAAAATTTGATATGGTATAGGAAAGCTCGTTTGATGTTCATCCAGGAGCGAAACTTCGATATTACAACTGGAGGGGTGTTAGCTTCTTTTGCCGACAAAAAGGGCGTGGCTCAAATGGAGCCCGACCGACGAACTAAAAATGGCGTCAGGCTGAGGTCTATTTGAACAGTAATTTCAATCTATTTAATCGCAAAGAAACCATTTACTATAACTGATTACTTTAAAATATGTTACATTTTCACACTTTACATTACATTTCAACCAATGCAGACACGTGTGCATTCTATATTGTTTGAGATTTGTGTTCTTCATACCAACCCAAGTCTTAAGTGCTACATTAAAGGCGCTAGAGATGGAACAACGGCTGGGAAAGAAACTAGTATATAAATACAATAACATAGCCGGCTGGCGTTCAGGTCAATTTTCAACATTTGCCAGACGAAATCGTATTGATTTGCCCGACAACATGAAGACTGAAGGAGTGTCACACTCTCCACACTCCCCAGGTAGTTTCACCCCTGTGTTAACCAATTTTACAATACAAATTATAATTTGCAGGAACCATCCTACACCGTAGAGGGTGGAAAGAATTATCGTTTTCGTGTCGTTGGAGCAGTGGAACAGACTCTTACTCGTGTTTCAATCGACGGTCATACATTGATTGTGATATCTACGGACAGTTATCTTACAAAACCGTTTGAAACTGACGCTGTGCATGTCCATGCCGGCGAACGTTACGACTTTATTGTGAAGGCACGAGCTGAGGTTCCGACCGGAACAGTTTTTCCAATTCGAGTCGAGTCTGTCGAAGTGTATTGCAGTAATCACGATCAACCAGCGCGTGTTGGAATCGCATATCTGAAATACGACACTACAGGAACGGGACATGTGACAGAGGATCGCGAGTGTCCAACCGGAGATTGCATAGCTTTAAATTGTCCTTTCGCTCATTATCCCGCAGTGACTGAGGGTTTTGAAAATGCTCCGTCTTATAAATGTTTTGACGTGTACGATGCGCTTAGTTTGCTCATCCCAACTCCAGGAGAGGAACTTCCCGACGACACATATCCTCCGCCTGCGACGACGAAATTTTTCAATCATCATTTCAATGAAGTTGCAAGGGTTAATAACATTCGATTTGGTTTCCCCGATGTACCCTTTGCCATGAGTGATGGACCAGTAGCAGGCGAATGTCCTTATGATACGACCAGAGACTGTTCGAAAGTCTGTCCACATGCGGTTTATGTCCAAAGAAAACACAAATCGAAGTCGATCGAATTCGTTCTCTCCTCACTTCCGACGAATGGCCTAAACGCCGATCCAGTCACGAAGCTTACAACCCATCCTATTCATTTGCACGGTCATTCGTTTTGGGTGACAAAAATCGCCTACCCAGAATATTTCGCGAATGCAACCATCGAGAGCGTGAACGGCGATGTGGAAATACCAGATTGTGGATATGGCAATTGGAAGTACAATATTAGACAACATGGAATCAGAGTCGACGAGAGAACGATCCGTAAGGACGTTATTATTGTCCCAGCCGGCGGTTATGTTGTCATCGAGTTCTTGGCAAATAATCCAGGATGGTGGCTCATGCATTGTCATATCGACCGCCATCTCATTGGAGGAATGGGCATCGCCGTAGGAGAGGTGACTGACTGTCAAAATCCCCCGCCACCAGAATTGATGCATTCAACCCGTGAATTCTGCTGGAGCATTCACGAGTTTAGGCGAAGAGAGAAGATAAATGTATGTGAAGAGAAAAGTCTAAAGAATAACGCGATGGCTGATGAAGAACGACCGAACGAGTTTGAAATAGACGAGTTTGAACCTGTGGATTACGAAGCCGAACAGCAGAATCCAAGAGCCCTTTTGCGTGAACTTATAAACGGGCGTGTCTAGCTGTTCAACGGAGAAAGCAGAGAATGGTATTAGAAATAGATGAAAACTCTCACATTTTGAAACTTTGTTTATAGTTAATAGAAACTTTAAGATTTAGGTTTAAAATTTTTATTTACTTCAAACCTCAAACTGCAGTTTGAGGTTAGACGTCAGAGGTAATACATTTTGAGGAGATTAAAATTGAAGTACAAACTCTGAGATGTTTTTGAGTATAAGCTGCCATCTTGTTTTGAAAGCTGTGCTTTATAGTTTTTTCCAAGCTTAGTTTTTCGTTTTTCGTGTTTCAAAATAAGTGCAATATGAAGCTAAGATGATGTTTTAAACATTTATTCTAGCGATACTAAAATATAGTTTGATATTTTCGAAAAAGATTCTGAGGGATTATTCATACGCGAAAACAATTTCCACACGTTGAAAACCTGAAAATTTACCGCAAATTCGACCGCGGGAGTCTAGTCACGTGATCGCTAGCGGTTTGCTGTTCGACGTAATCGTAAAAATACGTAAATCTTAAGGTCTCCAATATCTTGAACGTGGGGTCCCAGTGTAGGTCGCGTTTATACAATAAGCTTCGCGTATTTACTGAGATCAAACGCCCTGAAAAATTCAACAAGAACTTAGACGTTTCGAGCGAAGGTCCTTCGTCTGGAAGTTAGGGACGAACACGAAAGGTCTTCGCTCGAAATGTCGAAGTTCTTGTTGAATTTTCAGGTAGTTTGATCCTAAAGACCTGAAGCTTATTGTTCATAGTTAATGCTTGCATTTAGTATAAAAGCGTATTAAATCCATAGATATCTAGAAGATTTAGATCCCACAGGACTCGAACTAATTACTCATTTAATATTTTGACTATTTTAGCCTAGAACGTTTTAATTGTTTTTCGTATGACTCACTTCACGTTTAAATACTGTTCACCAGTAACATTAACGTAGATTATTGCACTTATTAGCATTGTAGTGAATTTTTACTTGCACGAATATTAAATTTTTGCCTTTAATCTCTCAGTCTTTATAATTCTGGATAGCATAAAGCCGCGGGAAATTCACGCTACGACCTCATTTTACATGAAAACTGGTAACGTGGCTGTATCTGAATCATGAAGAATTAAAATATGCATTTCAAAGTATTCAACTGTTCAATCATATTAAACTTGACGAGTTAAATTCAACGGAAATTCGACATGTAAAACAGGCCTCAAACGAAGACAACAAGCTTCTGAATCCTTTCTTAACACACAGTTCAAGTTTTTCTTAATTATACCCATGTGTGAATTGAATACAATAGGTTGTTTGACAGCAATGCTAATTTCAATTTAAAAGGTTTACTTTTTTCGGGACACTGTGGAGAAAGGTGCACTTAAAGGGAATATACAGTATTTTCTAATTTAAAGCGAGTCAACGGTGCGGAACTGACTAATTGTTCTTCGAGAAACTTTGTGCATATTCAAATGATGATTGAACAGTTGAATACTTCATATTTTACTTTTTTCTTCGTATTTTTACTCAGCTACATGATATGATTTTCTACGAGTATTTCAGTGCAATCTACGAGTTTCTAAGAGTATATTTCAGTGACACCCGTGTGTTGCAGCTGATCCACTACCATATTAATCAACCAGTCCAGCCCCCAACAAGTTGATGTCGAAGTAATAGCAGAATTGGCAGGCCGGACAAAGTTTGAGAAACAAAGTGAATGGTCGACCTAGTTCTGTCCAGCGTCAACAACCCGGCACAGCCGGCTCCAGGTTAGCTTGTTCATTTCTATAGCTATGACTAGGATTATTCATGGTGTTGCAGCGCTTCAATTTTCATATATAGAGCATTAGAGGCATAGAGCGTAAAATGAGAGACATTTCTTCGCCCTAAAGAATTAGTTCCGCTGCGAATGTTAGTAATAGCCAAACTGTAAGCACCCCGTTAAATTAAAGGCGATTTAAACGCAGCAAGAAAAACTAAACGCCTTCCTTGCAATCTTAATGGATAGGATGCATGCTAAGTAACAATACAAATAAGTCTGGCCGATAAACCAGCGTTGAAATAGAAACTTTTCAACCAGACAGCTAGTACATTAAAGGCGCTGGCGTATGTGATTTCACACAATACAGCAACAACTACATTTTCCACCACGTATGAGCCAATAGCAGTGTAGAAGTAGGGGGGGGGGAGGGGGGGCTAAGGCAGAGCGGGAGAACTTAATACGAAGATGTCAGATTCTTCGCTGCCTGAAATGCAAAATGAACAAAATAACCTGGTTTCTGCACGTCAAATCTTCCCCAAAACGCAGGAAATGCCATTTCAGAGACTCCAGAATTCAAAATTCTTTGGGGGAGTATGCCTCCGGACCCCCCTACAGTTTTGCTTATCCCCCCAACCAAACTAATGTTCCGCCTCCACGGCCATTAACCTTACTCTTGTCAGCCATGCTGGATGCAATTTGCATTGCAAAGAAGCATAACCTTTGTCAAGTTCAACCAACATGGCGACGAAGACGACATTTTCATTACAATGTTCATAGATGCATTTCAAAGATAAGTCGGAGAATGCAAACTACAAAATTTCACCAGTTATACGAAATTCTCCCTGCAGAGAAGTGTCGGTGGAAGAGAATAGAAAATGTCAAAGGATTTTACCTGAAATTTGACACACACGCACACACACACAGTGGTGGAAATTCACTCTTTCCGGTGGGGGGTGGGCAAAGCCTCCCAAATATTCGACAAAACCCTCAAGTTTCCGACATACCCCATTTACAGTCAAAATAGGCCTTTTTTTGTTCAGAATTTCCGACAAATTGCCAATATTCCGTAAAGGTAACTGCCCCCACCGCCGAAATTTCCGCCACTGCACACACACACATAATTTTAGTAATATTAGTTTTTGCATGGAATTCCAGTCAATTGGTCCCTTAAAATTACATATTAGTTACATCATTAAAATGTCCTTAAAATTTATGTTGAAATATGGGGAAGAACTCTGTCAATAACGGACTTGTTGTCTTTTTTCAAAACATTACTAGCACATTGAAAGTTTTAGAATTGAAAATGTACCCTTTTACTTCCTTCTATTGAGTTCCTGTATTTGACAATAGACGAAAGAAGCGTGCAAGATATGGATACGAGGCGCAGTGGCGTAACGAAGAAAGACGGGGCCGTTAGACATATTTGGCGTGGGGGCCCCTGTTGTCATGATTTGACTGCCACGGATTATTGGATTTGTTTGAAAGCTGCTTGTATTAGCATTTTACTTAATACATGTGTTTTTAGATGAAGAGATTTTTGTGCCCTCTATTGCGCCCCAGATTTGTAGTGCCGCTTTCCGCTGGCAGACATTCTATTTTGAATCAGGTCAGTGGTTTGCATTCATCAAATGGAAAGATCAAGAACTTCATGTAATAACACGTCAACAGGCTCGCACCTCGATGTTAACCTGCATTTTTATGTTTAGTCGTTATAAACTTATAACACTGTATTATATCCAACTGTCGGGGGCCCTTAGTTCTCGCCCTAACCCTACCTTATGAACGTTACGCCACTGTATTTAACCTGTTCTTAGATTACTTTTTACATCAAGACCTTGTTAGATTCGCTGGACATTTTACTATGTTGTCGAGGAGTGACACCTATGTTACGAATGTAATGTAGTTAGTTGTTTTGGTAATATATTACATTAAATGCATAACGCAAACCTCGGCCTTGATAATTCTCTATATCGTGCTTAGCATCATCCAATAATTGTTTAATATTTGTGTAACATTTCCTTTTATCTTTTAAGATATCACGGACAGGACAGTATCCACACAGCTATGAGGTATGGTGCACATGTCCGTCACATTTAGTAATTGTTGTGGCAACTCCGAAAACTCAATATCAGGCTGTGGCAACCTAGACCTAGCCTAGGCCTTCTATTTCAACGTTTCCAGCGTATTTCACATAGGAAGACTGGGGCTAGGCGATTTCAGGGTGGGCCCTCTGGGGGCGGGCGGAGGAAGGGACAATCCCGTTCCCCGAGCCTGCTGGCCAACAGCCAGGATCACAAGTTTGTGGCACAGATTGTGGCTAGGGCTTCCACAAGATGCTCGAAATTTCCCAAAAAGATGCTTGAACAATCTAGATATGTTGCTCTATGTTGCTGGTCACATGCTTTGCGATTTTTGCATCCGACCCGCTCTGAAACTCTTCCGGCCCGCTCTGGATTACGCGACAAAACACATGAGTGAAACAAATTTTAGATTAAAAATTTTACCGGTACCAAAAAGTTAAAAAAGCTAGCCTTACGATAGTTAGAGTGCAAAAATGAATTGCAGATCAACTCTTAAGGCTTCATACTAAGCACGACACACCGAGAAAACTAATACATTTGTTTTAAATGTTCATGGATTTCACTAGTATTATGTCTGATGTCAAATGATTTTATGTGTGGAATTATGCAAATTATGACACCTAACAGAAAATGGTGGCCTAGGCTTTCATTTGCTGGCTTCAAGGACTTAAATAGGGGGAGGAGTATTGTGTAATGACCCAGAGATATATAAAGTACAGTGATCGCATGCATATATGCTCTATGGTAAAATAGAGCTTTCAAGTACAATTAAACAAATTAATATTACGAGTTTGAACAAGGACAAAGAATATCAACGTTTTCTATCAACAAAAATTTCTATCCAGTCAGATTAAGATCAGCTGTTTCTTATTATGCATCCTTAAGCTGATGCTTTGTCTATTTTTTCTTTGTCAAAATTTATGTTGCCCCCAGCCGTAGTGAATGCCTGAGCTTGCTATCACTGAATATGGCGCCAATATTGCTGCAGTTTTATTGTATTTTAGTTCTCAACTATATACTGCTACTTTGAACGCGATAGTTTGTTTAGGAAGGTCCTTATTTATTGGCCATCTACCAGTTTACACTCAATCCAATTAGCCACTCAAGCTAGTCAAAAATTTCCTGCAGGAAGCCAATTAGTCCAGCCTATATGTATAAGTAATGCTATGAATTCTGCAAATGGTCTTTTGCAGTTTCAATATAGCAAATTATTGCTCTGGTACATAGGTAACATAGCACCACCTAAAATATAAATATGAAACAACAGTAAACAATTTCCTGCAGCACTTGTTTACCTGATGAACAGCTGCATGAGCTGCATGGCCCTTAAGAATACCTCTGTGTGGGTTTTAAACAGGGGCGTGAGAAGCGGGCTGCCGAGGCCCCCCAAAACAGGAGGGGAATAGCTTTCGGCCCCCAAAAAAATATTGGAATGTACAATAATTTAATTCATCCATTAGAGCTATAGTGTTTGAAGAAAAATATAAACCGCATTGAGCATTATCCATCAACTTCATTGTAAGTCATTTGAGAATGACTTACATTGGGGTATGAAAGAGAATTATTGACGGTCCGAGTAGTATTTTTCCCCTGCTACACAGTCCGCTATAGTCATTTTATTATACAGTCATATTATTCAATACAAATATAATTACGTTCTATTTTGCATTTCGGAGTAAAGAATGTTGGAAAATAAAACTAATGGTTTAATCCAGTGTTATCCTTTAGTCGACTACCTGTCAAATGTTTCCAAAAATAAAACTCCAAAATGATTTATATATAAATATAATAAAAGGCTGGCAATCAAGCCTACCCGGTGTGGGTGCTGAAGAGGGAGCTTATGTACTACAGCACTATTCCTATAGACCACTTCCATGGCCACGTGATTCCTGCATGAGGCCGGATCTTCTTCTTTCAACGAAATTCGGACACATTTCTTTACGAGAAATTTGAAGTATAAACACTGTTCACTAACCAAAACACACGGTGCTAAAAATTGTAAAAAGCCAAAAGCTCCAACAATTTTTTTACAGCATTTATCTAGGATAAAAAGGTGTTTGTATATGCTTGTATGAAGATCAATATAATTGATTTGTTTTGTGAGTTCAGTGCAGTGATCTGGATCAGAGGTTCAGTGGCTTGAGTGCCGACACGTGTAGACATCAAGTTGGAGACTTATGTTAAAATATACAAGAAACAAAATTGATTTAACTTGCAACAAAGTGGTCTCGACGCATGTTCATTGACAACGTTTATGTATTTTTTGATAGCTCTACCATTTCGATGCCCTGGACCAGAAGTCTAGTAAGGAACATATTTTTTGGCTCAGTCTGTAACTATATATATTCATGCTTTCAATAGTGTCTTTGAATAGAGGAGGAAAAATTACATATGAAGGTCGAGCATATTGCCAATATTAATGTTTTCTTTATTTTTGGAACAAGTGAAATTTCAATTTATCAAATGTTTGTTGTACAAAATGAAAAAAAGTTTATCTTACGATGGAGCTGGTGCCTGGAATAACATATCCAATGACCTTGACACCTTGTCTACAAGTAACAACGAGAAATTATCAACTAGTTATTTTAAAACCTTACTTGCCAACTACTTCAGTTGCCAACAACTTTCAAGTGCTATAGCTCTCTTGGGAAGGGCTAACGCATTTGTACCTCAAATCGAATTACTTCGTATGTACAACGCTTTAGTAGTTCCTTATTTCACATGCTGCTCAACCGTCTGGAACGACGGAAATCGTGCAAATCTTGAAAAACTTTACAAAATGCAAAAATAGAACAGCTCGTGTTATAACTAGTTCTAACTACGAAATAAGATCAAAAACTATCTTTAGGAATTTAAGATGATTCCAATAGAATTTACCCTACAAAAAAGGGATATCTTAATGACATTCAAGGCTATTCGTCGTGCTGCGCCGGAGTACATTAATAACATGTTCCATCAATGTAACAATAATACATACCAAATGCGGAGCAACAGGCGCAAACTTATATTAGGCAAGCTTAATAAAAACTTTATGAAAAAAAGTTTCTCTTACCGTGGAGCTGGTGCCTGGAATAACATATCCAATGACCTTGTCTATACAACCACGCCGGAGCAATTATCAACTATAGTCATTTTAAAACCTTACTTGCCAACTACTTCAGTGCACTAAATGAAGGTTGATAATGCTCATCGATGCAATAAGTCCTATCGGAATACATATTTTTTTTAATATTTTCGTTACTTAACGATTTAAATTGTTGTACACAGACTGGTTTTTTGTGTGTTTTTTTTTATAATTGATTTAAAGCAGCATTAGCTGAAGAGCCACCGTTTTTAAATAATTTAATAACAATTCCTGTTGATCACTTCCATGGCCACGTGTATTTCCTGCATGAGGCAGGGTCTTGTTCAATATGATAAGTCAAAGTTGTTTTCAACGAAATTCGGACACATTTCTTTACGAGAAATTTGAAGTATAAACACTGTTCACTAACCAAAACACACGGTGCTAAGAATTGTAAAATGCCAAAAAGCTCCAACAATTATTTTTACAGCATTTATCTAGGATAAAAATGTCTTTGTAGGCTATATGCTTGTATGAGGATCAATATACTGATTGATTTGTTTTGTGAGTTCAGTGCAGTGATCTGGATCAGAGGTTCAGTGGCTTGAGTGCCGACACGTGCAGACATCAAGTTGGAGACTTATGTTAAAACATACAAGAAACAAAACTGATTTAACTTGCAACAAAGTGGTCTCGACGCATGTTCATTGACAACGTTTATGTGTTTTTTGATAGCTCTACCATTTCGATGCCCTGGACCAGAAGTCTAGTAAGGAACATCTTTTTTGGCTCAGTCTGTAACTATATATATTCATGCTTTCAATAGTGTCTTTGATTAAAGAAGGGGTGTCTTTGAATAGAGGAAAAAATTACATATGAAGGTCGAGCACATTGCCAATATTAATGTTTTCTTTATTTTTGGAACAAGTGAAATTTCGTATGATAATTTTTTTTGCATTTGGATTTCATTTCGATTTGTAAAGGCGGTTTTCCGCCACCTTTAAGTAAATATAAAGGTATATCATTCCATTTACCCAGACGTTCGAGCAGACGTTAAGAATGGTTTTGAAATCAATTTATCAAATGTTTGTTGTACAAAATGAAAAAAGTTTATCTTACGATGGAGCTGGTGCCTGGAATAACATATCCAATGACCTTGACACCTTGTCTACAACAACGAGAAATTATCAACTAGTCATTTTAAAACCTTACTTGCCAACTACTTCAGTTGCCAACAACTTTCAAGTGCTATAGCTCTCTTGAGAAGGGCTAACGCATTTGTACCTCAAATCGAATTACTTCGTATGTACAACGCTTTAGTAGTTCCTTATTTCACATGCTGCTCAACCGTCTGGAACGACGGAAATCGTGCAAATCTTGAAAAACTTTACAAAATGCAAAAAAGAACAGCTCGTGTTATAACCAGTTCTAACTACGAAATAAGATCAAAAACTATCTTTAGGAATTTAAGATGGATTCCAATAGAATTTACCCTACAAAAAAGGGATATCTTAATGACATTCAAGGCTATTCGAGTATACATTAATAACATGTTCCATCAATGTAACAATAATACATACCAAATGCGGAGCAACTGGCGCAAACTCATATTAGGCAAGCCTAATAAAAACTTTATGAAAAAAAGTTTCTCTTACCGTGGAGCTGGTGCCTGGAATAACATATCCAATTACCTTGTCTATACAACCACGAGCAATTATCAACTATAGTCATTTTAAAACCTTACTTGCCAACTACTTCAGTGCACTAAATGAAGGTTGATAATGCTCATCGATGCAATAAGTCCTATCGGAATACACATTTTTTTTAATATTTTCGTTACTTAACGATTTAAATTGTTGTACACAGCCTGTTTTTTGGGGTGTTTTTTTTTATAATTGCCGCGTGCAAAGCAGCATTAGCTGAATTAAGGGCCACCGGTTTTAAATAATTTAATAATAATAATAATAATAAATGACTGGTAATCAAGCCTACCCGGTGTGGGTTCTGAAGAAGGAGCTTATGTACTATAGCACTATTCCTATATAGACCACTTCCACGGCCAGAGGCAGGATCTTGTTCAATATGATAAGTCAAAGTTGCTTTCAACGAAATTCGGACACATTCCTTTACGAGAAATTTGAAGTATAAACACTGTTCACTAACCAAAACACACGGTACTAAGAATTGTAAAAAGCCAAAAAGCTCCAACAATTATTTTTACAGCATTTATCTAGGATAAAAAGGTGTTTGTATATGCTTGTATGAAGATCAATATAATTGATTTGTTTTGTGAGTTCAGTGCAGTGATCTGGATCAGAGGTTCAGTGGCTTGAGTGCCGACACGTGCAGACATCAAGTTGGAGACTTATGTTAAAACATACAAGAAACAAAACTGATTTAACTTGCAACAAAGTGGTCTCGACGCATGTTCATTGACAACGTTTATGTTTTTTTTGATAGCTCTACCATTTCGATGCCCTGGACTAGAAGTCTAGTAAGGAACATCTTTTTTGGCTCAATCTGTAACTATATATATATATATATATATATCCATGCTTTCAATAGTGTATTTGATTAAAGGAGGAAAAAATTACATATGAAGGTCGAGCACATTGCCAATATTAATGTTTCTTTATTTTTGGAACAAGTTAAATTTCGTATGACAATTTTTTGCTTATCAAAATAATAGTGTGCGTTTTAGGTGCTTAATTGCATGGCTAAATTTAATGCTTGTGGTTTTTAATCAACTCTTTCTTATACGGGTTTTAACTGTACGTGCTTCCGAAAACTCCTTAATTGTCTTAACGTTGACCGTCATCAGCTGCACGATAGTGAAACACATCCACCTATATTATACCAGAATTATCTTATTCTGATAACTACCAGTTGGCCACCATTCGTACTGCACGATGGTGCTTAGTGAAACACACCTATAGTTCTAAATTATCTCATTCTGATAACTACCAGTTGACCACCATTCGTACTGCACGATGGTGCTTGGTGAAACACACCTATAGTTCTCAATTATCTCATTCTAATAACTACCAGTTGACCACCATTCGTACTGCACGATGGTGCTTGGTGAAACACATGCACCTATAGTTCTAAGTTATCTCATTCTGATAACTACCAGTTGACCACCATTCGTACCGCACGATGGTGCTTAGTGAATCCCAACTGTAGTTCTAGTGAACCAGTCTCTCGATCAGTTGCTGCCCATGCGCACAAAAAAAGAGGGAAAATTTGTATTCTTGTGTTCACCAAGGCTCTCCCGAAATCTCTACTGTAGAGTTTCCGTTCGCACGACTAACTCTCAAATATATTTTAATATTGAGAGCGTTTACGTCAAAGTGAAAAGCAATGTTTTCACTTGATCAATATATAGCTTAAGTGCCCACGATAAGACGTAATGTTAAAACAATCTGCAACATAAGCTGATTTGAAATCATGCTCATTCACAAAGTTCATATGTTTGAAGAAACCAGATATAATATCAGACATGTTTTCGCTACTTTCAAATATATTTTAATATTGAGAGCGTTTACGTCAAAGTGAAAAGCAATGTTTTCACTTGATCAATATATAGCTTAAGTGCCACGATAAGACGTAATGTTAAAACAATCTGCAACATAACCTGATTTGAAATCATGCTCATTCACAAAGTTCATATGTTTGAAGAAACCAGATATAATATCAGACATGTTTTCGCTACTCTGGTGCAAACAAACTCACACGAGAGAGTAAAAAAGTTACAGGTGTAATTTGCTCAAGCATTTTTCCACTTCTGTCTTTCTTCAAACGATTTGCCTGTTAGTTATATCAATATCCTGCCTTCAGGCTTCAAATTAGCGCAAACACAATCTATTTTGATCGGTGCTTTCACCAGAAGGAAAAAGTTAACTTTCAATAAAGAAACACCATCCGGAAATTAAGGCAATGTACTTCAGGTCCGTCGTGGTCTTATTAAGGGCTTTGGTTTCAATAAGCCCTATCGTGCAGCTGATGGTGGTCAACATTAAGACATTTAAGGAGTTTTCGGTAGGCAGCTAGTGCAGTAGTGCATGAGAGAAAATCCGCATAAGAGAACGAGTGGATTAAGAACCATCAGCATTAAATTTAGCCAATTAAGCACCTAAAACGCAAGAACTACTTGTACAAAGGCTGACAAATAGGCTGGTTCTTGAAAACCTTAACTCAGGATCCATCCATGTATGTATAGTTTGAAATCATTTTAACAGTATTGACTATTGGAAATGAAATATAAAATGTTTCAAACGTAGATAATAAAGATAAAGACATATCTTTCCCTTGCAGATATGTGAATTTTTTACTGCTTCAAAAATTCTTAAAATCAGTAGAAGCTTCAATCAAAATGGATTGTATAGATTGTGTCTCTGTCAACTCAAACAACGGATATTGATATAGCAGGCAAATCAATTCACATTTTTAGTTGTTTGAACTAAGCTACCCTCTTCGCCTTCGGTAACAGATCTGTGAAAGCCGAGGAAAATTGGTAAACAATTGAAATGAGTTGCTTTTCTTATACTTTAGGGCGTTTCGCCCATAATTATAAAAACATTTCAGAGTTAATCATGCGATCGGAAACTCAACGACAGAGATTTCGGAAAAGCAGGGTCAACAAATAGATTATTTCCCACTTCTTTCTGCGCAATCGCTGCAACAGACGCATTGGAGAGACTGACTAAAAATTAAAACTGTGTGGGGAGGGGTGGGTGTAGATAGTATTCTAAAATATACCAATTCGGAGTTTCGATTGTGCATCCAAATGACGCGTTCTGTGTCGGGATAAAACTGCACTGAGACTGGATACGCATATCAAGGTATTTGACTGTTCAACGGCCATTCGTTGAACATTCAAATACAGAGGATCCAAAATCTGAAATGCACTGGACGAGGAATTAAAATCCATTATTGATCTCAACTATTTTAAATCTAAATTAAAAGCAGGACTTCTAGAAGTGCATGGTAACTAGTAATTAGTTGACAACTTTAGTATAGAATAGACTTGTAAATAACTATAATTGTGCATAATAATTGTAAATTGTCATCGAAAAACCCGTTTTGGGAATGTCAATAACTTCAAATTAAATTAAATTAAATTCGTGTTTTAAATATAGCAGTAATCGAACTGCAATTTTGATTCGAATTGTTGAATATGCATAATTATCTAAACATGCGTGATATGCTCTGTCCAGATTGTCATTCATTAATAATTCCGAGAATAATTCAATACGTTACAGTAAGTTGCATATTTCTTCACGAGAAATTTGAAGTATAAACACTAACCAAAACACACGGTGCTAAGGATTATAAAAAGCCAAAGTGCCAACAATTATTTTTACAACATTTATCTTGGATAAAATGATCTTTGTATATGTTTGCATGACGATCAATATAAATGATTTGTTTTGTGAGTTCAGTGCAGTGATCTGGATCAGTGGTTCAGTGGCAGTGTGGCCGACACTTGAGTGCCGACACGTTTAAATGTCAATGCAGACTTCTGTTAAAACATACAAGAGAACCAAAATTGCTACAACTTGCAACAATAACTGATTCCTGACGCATGTACATTGACAAAGTTTATGTGTTTTTCGATAGCTCTATCATTTCAGCGATACCTTAGAGGTCCAGTAAGGACCATCCCTCTTTGGCTCAGTCTGTAACTATATTATATATCCATGCTTTCAAAAGTATCTTTGATTAAAGAAGGAAAAACTTACATATGAAAGTCGAGCACATTGCCAATATTAATGTTTTCTATAATATATATTTTAATATTGAGAGCGTTTACGTCAAAGTGAAAAGCAATGTTTCCGCTTGATCAATATAGCTTAAGTGTCCACGAGAAGACGTAATGTTAAAACAATCTGCACTGACATAAGCTGACACCAAGTCGGGTTTCGATCAACTTACAGCAGTTACAAGAGAAACAAAATTTATATAACTTGCAACAATAACTGATTCTTGACGCATGTACATTGACAAAGTTTATGTGTTTTTGGAAAGCTCTATCATTTCAGCGATACCTTAGAGGTCCAGTATAAAGGGCCATCCCTTTTTGGCTCAGTCTGTAACTATATATATCCATGCTTTCAATAGTGTCCTTGATTAAAGAAGGAAAAACTTACATATGAACGTCGAGCACATTGCCAATATTAATGTTTTCTATAATATATATTTTTGGAACAATTATTGAAACTACGTATGATAATTTTTTGGCTTATCAAATTAATGTTTGTTGTAGCTACATGCGCGTTTTAGGTGCTTAATTGGCTAAATTTAATGCTTGTGGTTTTTAATCCACTCGTTTTCTTATACGGGTTTTAACTGTATACGTGCTTCCGAAAACTCCTTAATTGTCTTAACGTTGACCGCCATGAGCTGCACGATAGTGAAACACATGCACCTATATTATAGCAGAATTATCTCATTCTGATAACTACCAGTTGGCCACCATTCGTACCGCAAGATGGTGCTTAGTGAATCCAAACTGTAGTTCTAGTGAACCAGTCTCTCGATCAGTTGCTGCCCATGCGCGCAAAAAAGAGGGAAAATTTTTATTCTTGTGTTCATCCAGGCTCCCCCGAAATCTCTGCTGTAGAGTTTCCGTTCGCACGACTAACTCTCAAATATAACATTGAGAGCGTTTACGTCAAAGTGAAAAGCAATGTTTCCGCTTGATCAATATAGCTTAAGTGCCCACGAGAAGACGTAATGTTAAAACAGTCTGCAACATAAGCTAATTTGAAATCATGCTCATTCACAAAGTTCATATGTTTGAAGAAACCAGATATAATATCAGACATGTTTTCGCTATTCTGGTGCAAACAAACTCACACGAGAGAGTAAAAAATCCCACCAAGTCGGGTTTCGATCACCTCACAGGTGTATTAAATTTGCTCAAGCATTTTTTCCACTTCTGTCTTTCTTCAAACGATTTAATTGCCTGTTAATTATATCAACATCGGCCATCCTTCAGGCTTCAAATTGGCGTAAACAGAATCTATTTTGATCGGTGGACACCCATCCTGAAATACAAGAACCACTTCAGTTTTCAGACTGACAAATAGGCTTAATTGTTCATAAAAACGTTTTTACTTTTGTACTTCAGCGCCGTTATTGTCTTATTCGGTGGCGCAGACGTCAGAGCATGAGCCTTTCTTCTCTAAGATCGTGGGTTCGATTGTCGCCGCGCACTATGTGAAAGAGTCAGTCAACGCTTTTCGGTTTCCTCCCACGTGCAGGGAATGTTGGCAGGGTGGGTTTGGATAAGCCTTCCAAAATTTTCCCTCTTTTGTGCGCATTGCCGCAACTGATCGAGAGACTGATTTATTAGAACTATATGGTTGGGATTCACCAAGCATCATCGTGTAGTACGAATGGTGGTCAACTGAATGAGATAATTCTAGTATAATATAGGTGAATGTGTTTCACAGGCATTATCGTGCAGCTGATGGCGGTCAACATTAAAACATTTAAGGAGTTTTCCGAAACACGTACAGTTAAAACCCGTATAAGAGAACTAGTGTGGATTAAGAAATGTATACAGGCCTGAAATTTAGCCAATTAATCTCCTAAAATACAAGAATTAACTATACTTAAGGCTGACAAATATGCTGGTTCTTAAAATGTTTTTACTAAGACCTTGTACTTGAACTCAAGTGCATTGGAAGCAAGTTCTAAGGGCAGTTGGCAAGCTGCGACAAAGTATATATCGCTAATTTAATACCAGTGCATATTTGAAAACACTCTCTTATTTAATAATTTAGTAATGAACGAGGATATATGCAACAATTATCAATGTATTAAAAACACTGATATATTGATTAGAATACAATTAGAACACTGAGCTGAACCAGTAACAATTGTTTTTGAATTCTAAATTAGAACCAGTAGGCAGTAAGAACAGACTCTGCCCGATATCATACAACCTGTCACCGTGTTTTTGCTGTAGCTCAGACACAAACCACTGCATTATATCCCCCTTACGTGTTAATTTTACAAAAATTATAAAATCGTCAGATAAGACATAAGTCTGTTCAGAAAACCAAACTTTAACAATACGTTATGATTCAAAGGATCCATCCATGTATTAGTTTGAAATCATTTTAACAGCGTTGGAAATGAACTATTGAATGTTTCAAACATAGATAATAAAGATAAAGACATCTTTCCCTTGCAGATGTGTGAATTTTTTTCCTGCTTCAAAAATTCTTAAAATCAGTAAAACCGTCAACTCAAACAAGGGATATTGATACAGCAGGCAAATCCTTAGCCTGCGTGGCAGACGTTCTATTGTGGGGAGGGAGTTTTGTTTAGAGCGCGCGCTTTTTTTTGAGAGCGCGCGCTGGGTGAGAAGTTAGGGGGGGAGGAGAAAAAGCGAAGCCACGAACTTGCTAAATTTCTGTTTACGTTGCAACTAACATACGATGCTGTTCAACGGGCAATACACGGCGATTGTTTTTATTACCCTTTGGGAACGTCTTTTAAAGACTTCTTGGTACTTAATCTGACCATATCACCATAGATAAAATTGGCCCAACCTTTGACCCAGGATCTCTGTTCCCGTAACCGTGTTCCAGGGGGGTGTAGCTAACGAGCCTGGCGTAATTGTGCGGTTGAAATTTACCCCTATAAGTATGTAACCTTGGAACAAATGAAACGGTTCGGTGTTCTAGAAAATTGCGACGTTTCGCGTCGTCGATCCGAAATTTGCTCAAGTGGTTTCATTGTCCATTGTCATCTTGCGCAAAGTGCGCGAAGGTCAGTGTTAGTTTGGGTTGAATTTTTCCTCAAACCGCGCACGAAAACGAGACTATATAAGGACGCTCATTTCGCCAACCTTGCTCATAACACTTCATCTTGCTGTTGGACTGAGATAAAGAAGACTAAATCAGGTACGATGATTTTCATTTTGCTATTTCATTGCAATATTTGCTAAAATTGTATTCACTTTTTCTGCGATTTTTTCAGATTCAATTTCCAGATATTTCTGACTACACCTCTTGCTGTTGGATTGAGATAAAGAAGACTAAAAAATAGGTATACAATGGTTTTTATTCTTGTTTTTTCATTGCAAAATTTTATATACAAATTGTAAAGCTTTTTCTCTGCAATTGTTTTTCAGGTCTAATTTTCAGACTTGCTGTTGCTGTTGTTGATCGAAATACGGACCAATTATGAAAGCAGGTAGGATTTCTATTTTCTAGTTTCATTGTAAAGTTTCGTAAGTCAAGTGTAGTCGAAATATTTTTGGATTTAACTCTCTTTAGATCTTAGTGGGGTTTTTTGGCTGTTCTTGTTTAAAACTAACGTGTTTTGCTTTTCTATTTATTTCACAAAACTTACAAAGCGTAAGCTATATCTTGTCATGTTCTCATCGCCATGTAATCCTTCCTATATAGGAAGCGCGCACGGGTGGCAGATGCGGTTAGCGCGCTGCCCCTTTCCACTGAGTTACGCCTACAGAAGGTCAAGTCATGGGGAGTAGATATACATAGGTTGGGTAACTACCTTGCGCAAACTTGATGTGCTTGACGGAGCTCGTGTATTTGGGGTTGTGGTTGGTTCTTTCCTGTGTTTCTAGGGTTTTCCCGGGTACTCCGGTTTCGTCTTGCTCCCTCACCGAAAACTAACCCATCTGCAGCCATGGAGGTCTTGGGTCCACCAAGCCAATCGGAATTTCTTCCGCAATCAAATCGAGTTAGCAAGTAACTCCAGGATTCGATAACTAGCTCCACATGATCAGTTTTGGAGTTGTCAGCAGGTGACTCCGGGCTTGGCCTGTACTGTGACTCCAAAATTCTTAATTCAACTATGTTTTGAAGCGCACATTTGAATTTAGGGTTTGCCCCTTAGACTATTGAGGTAGCGTCGCTCCATGACTCCTAACTTTTGCAGCCATGCCTTTCCACCTTAGTTATGCTCCGTATTCAGTCATGCATGGGAGAGGCCTCAACGGAAGCTACTAGTATAAGCCTTTATCTCGGTCACGTTACGTTTGAGTGCATGGCTGCATCCTTTGGCTTTGCAATTTCTAACGCAGTTGTAAGAAAGAATTGTTAGCATCTCCGTAGTCAATTGAGACATGCTCTACCGCAAACTTGGCAAATTTCTAAGCGTCCATGATGAGTTACGATTAGTTTATATTGAGACGGCTTCACCGTGCACAAATCCTTTGAAATTTTGGTTGTTAATATTTCAACAGTACGGTTGAGTGATTCGACGAGGCGATGCCATTGGATCGTTGCTTCATTTTACCAAAAATTCATTAATTGTCTTCGCCGTGTACAAGTTTGCATAAACATGACCAAAAAGATAGAACAAAGACTTTGGCCGAGATTTCCAGTCCATGTCTTGATCGACAATGGCACCTTAATCCTAACCTCAACCCTAATCCTAACCCTAATCCTAACCTTAACCCTAACCTGAATCCTAATCCTAATCCTAACCTGAACTCTAATCCTAATCCTAACCTCAACCCTAATCCTAACCTCAACCCTAATCCTAACCCCAATCTTAACCACAACCCTAATCCTAACCACAACCCTAATCCTAACCTTAACCCTAATCCTAACCCCAATCTTAACCACAACCCTAATCCTAACCACAACCCTAATCCTAACCCTAATCCTCAACCTATTCCTAATCCTAACCACAATCCTACCCTAATCCTAGCCTCAACCCTAATCCTAACCCCAATCTTAACCACAACCCTATTCCAAACCCTAACCCTACTCCAAACCCTTAATCCTAATCCTTGTGACGTAATTTCGGGATAGTAATATAGAAAATCATTCAAGATTTCTACTTGAGTCAGCCGTTAATATTGATATATTATCTATTTAGTTTTGAAATTTAATTATGTTGCCCTAATTGTAGCTGTTGAAAGCATGATATCCAATATATATATATATTTATTAAGAAAAAGATATTTACAAGTCCACAAATGCTTAACCCTTACTTATTCAACGGTGATTGGTAAACTTCTTTTAAGCCAATCGACCATGATAAAACACTTGACACAAAATGTAGACACAATATTTAATTATGACCTCAGTATTCTAATCAATATGCTAGTGAGGTAAGACTGGTAATCGGAATTTAAGCTATTTGTCAGCCTGGGGTGGTTCTTTTATTTTAGGTGCTTAATAAGTCAATTCATAGCTAGTTTCTGCGCATCCAAATGACGCGTTCTGCGTCGGGATAAAATTGCAGTTAAATGAGAACCACTGATCTGAAAAGTTTACTGGATAGCGCAATCTGTTGTTCACTGGTGCAGAAAATGAAGCCAGTTAAACATTGCTAGACAATAGAAATCCTCCATTATTAAGGGACCAAATATACAATAAAATTGTCTCTATTTCTTTTTAAAACGTCTTCAAACCCTAAAAATACCAGATTACTACATTATTTTAACATATGAATCATCAAATAGATTTCAAGCAATAAATTTCCACCATTACACGCTAAAAATGTTGTCATTTGATCCCTTATATAGTTAGGCTGTCTTGCGGCTTCATTTTGAACACAATAAATACTAAATCCAGTACTATTTCTAGATCAGTGATCATAACATGAAGCTAATTTGAAAATTATTTAATGACGGTTCTATTGTGGCTATATGTGAAACACAAATCACTATGATTGAACAGTTCAATACTTTGATATGCATATTTTAATTCTCCTGTCTTGTTATGATTCAACCGACTGCATTTTAACTCCAACGAAGACGACCTCATATGGATGCACACAGTCGAACTGGCTTATGTCTAAATTTCAGGCTGGTGATTTGTATTCCACTGGTTCTTTTATATCCAAGTTTTTATTGTTTTAACGACTATTTTTATATTTAGATTTGTTGCTTTTTCTGTTCCTAAGCACTGCTTTCTTGCTGTCAATATCTGTGGTACATGGTAAGCATGGTAATATTAGTGTGTACAATTTGTTTGTACAAAAATTTTGTTTGTACAATTTGAATGAACGTTGAGAGTAATTACTAAGACCTTTTACATATGCTATGTAGCTTTCTTAAATTTTGGGATATTTGTGATGGCAAAGACATCCTGTCATCCGCCATCTTGTTATATAATTCGATCTAATTAAATGAGGTCACAACAGAGATAGACGTTATAAAACTGGTAAAAAATAATCTAAATAGCAGTGGAAAGCTTCTACATACCAGGGGTCATCCTAAGAAAAATTTAGAACTGCCCATTTTGGCGGAGGAACAGGCAATGGGACGCGAATTCCCTCGCGTGGGAGGGGGAAGCTGGCTAGCCTGTCTTCAAGCAATGTCACACTGTTATCCCAAAGATAGAAATTTTTAGGAATTTGTTAAAATGTAAAAAGTATTTGAAAGTATATATGATCATAATGACCAATTCAAACAATATATTAAATATTGAATGTTTAGACATTTTTCGGGTTTGCGAATTCAACATGTTCTCTCCAAAACTCAATTTTTAGAACTGCCCATTTTAGGTTTTAGAACTACCCATTTTACAATTAGAACAAAATAAAAATTTATTCATCATTTCAACATATACAACAATAGTTAATTCGTCATTTTCAAAACAATTATACTAATAATACTAATAATACGAAAGAAGAAAATTATTTCGGAAAAATTTTACATATAAAACTCATTTCAGTTAAAAGATCTAGAACTAATTCTTGATAATTTATAATTTGGAAAGTAATTCAATAAAATGTCCAGCGGTTAACGTCTTTAAATTGCGCAATCGCTTAAAAAACCTCTGCTGTTACAATTAGAACTGCCCATTTTGGAAAATGGAAGGCCTTAGGATGACCCCTGCTACATAACCTTACATATAATACGAGGACCTGACACAAGTGTTAATAATTTTCCTAATGAAGTACTTTCTACATTGCTCATCAAACTTCAGATCTTTCAACATTTCAACAAAGTCCCAGTGAAAACTCCCAGTGAACTGATAGATCAATTTACAAATTTTACTATTATAATAATAATAATAATAATAATAATGGTTTATTATCAGTTTTTCCATAAAATGGCTCTTCACCTGATAAGACTATACTGCAATATCTAACTAATAAAAGTTTTTGTTAAAGAACTAGTCAGATCTAAGCATTACAATTAAATAGTAAGACAACGTTGCTTTAAAATGTTAGAGATTTGTCTAGAGAAGACCCTATGATCAGTGCATGATTTGATATCAGCTGACCGAGAATTAAATAATGCAGCTGAACAATCTTGAAATGTATTAGAGACTACAGGTAAAACGAAATTGACTTCAGCGTTAGACCGTAGAACACGTGTGTGTTCAGACGTTTCTAAGCTAACGTAGAGTGGCCAATCGCTACTATATAACGCCTTATGTGCGGCTTTAAGAACATGCCAGTCTATTCGTTCTCTTATGGGTAAGCAGCCTAATTTTAAAATCGATTCAATTGCTTATTGCGCCACTGTTTGGGATGGTCTGGGTAACCAGTTGAGCGAAAAACTACAAAAACAGCAGAATAAGACCCCCCGTGTTATAACCTGTTCATCTTATGATATTTCATCTAATTCTCTTCTTGAGGGGCTTAAATGGAAAAACTATCTAGCAATCGTTTAAAGCAACAAGCACTCCTCATATATAACACTATCGGCAAGCTTATTCCGCTCTACTTACAAGAGATGTTCACTCCCATGCAAAGAGAGTGTTTATAATCTGAGGGATTCTGATGATAAATTGTATATACCAAAACCACGAACAGACTATTTAAAGCGCTCCTTTAGTTACAGTGGAGATTCTTTATGGAATAGTTTACCAGGATCTCTCAGATCAGCACCCTCTCTTACTGTTTTCAAGACGGGTTTAGAACCTTCTTAAATTAATAATCGATCGTTCCGACTTCCACACGGCAACCAGGTAGAACAGTAATTTTTTAATATTATTATTAGAACTTACTTACCTTTAGTATAATTTATGTAATTACTGATGATTTTCCGTATAAAGTTGCTGTATGTATGTATAAAAACGTATTATGGTTTACAACAGGTATTGCTCCGGCAAAGATGACAGGCCCACCCCCACCCCCATCACCATCATCGCGACCACCACCGACAAAACCATCCGTGGACACATGCTTTGACGATAATGCAGTATCCTACGTCCAATGCTCTAACGAAACAGACTACCAACCTTCGGTATGTGACTGCGAAACCAGAAATGAATGTTACATAAAACTGACAATCACCAGGAATCCTGGCATAAATGAGAGGGGGGATACAGGCAATATTTTCAGTATCAATGGCGGACGAATTGGCCCGACTATTATCATAAAACACGACGCAATATTAGCTGTTGATGTCATCAATAACATCGATGATCAAGGCACTTCAATACATTGGCATGGCATGCATCAGCAAAATATGCCTTGGATGGATGGAGTTGCAGGTTTAACGCAATGGGCTATACCACAAGGATGTGGAAAATTCAGGTAGGTTATTTTTTGCATAAAATGAACAAATTCCGAAGAATTGCATCTTGAAAATCCAAGATATGGACTAAAATCAATACAAAAGTTTACATGATGATATTTCGTCTTTATTTCAAAGCCTTCTTCGCCTTCGCTGGTCTGCATATATAGAGTGTGGTCGTAAATTGTACGTTTATTTTTATAGATATATTCTCCGAGCTCATCCTACAGGAACGCATTGGTATCATTCCCACGTTGGAACACAGAGGGATGAAGGAATTTTCGGAGCTCTGATCGTAAATGAGACAGAAGTTATGATAGAGACGTTGTTCAATGAGATGAACGATACTTTCGAAGATAATCCGGGAGAGCACATGCTAGCCATCACAGAACACATGAAAACAGATAGAAGAAGTATAAACGGCAAAGAAAAAAGAGCTTGTTCGGAGGATGGATCCGCAGTTCCAGTCGAGGGAGAACACGTCTCTTCATTTCAAATAAACGGAGTAAAACTAGATAAAAAGATAAATAGAACAGTGCAGGTATCTTTCATAATACAATTTTTTGAGTAATAGTAAAACGAATGAAAAAATGTGTGTTTTAAGGCCTGTTCACACAATCCAATTTGCCGGACCGATTCTCCTCTTGACGTATATGATTTACTGGATTTGCTGACAAGAGTAAGGCTATTGGCTGATACCAGGCGAAAAGTGTAGTTGTTGCTGTATTGTGTGAAATCACATACGTCAGGAAGATAATCAGATTACAATAGCTTGAACTCGATTGCACAATAGCTTGGACTGCCAATTGGCAGTAACACGTAAAAATCTCCCATCTTGTCAACAAGACGCTTTCGCAACAGACTTGTAGCAAGCTTGTCAACAAGTTGTAACAATGTTGTCATTTTATCAAGTTGCTACAAGGTTGTCACTCAAAACTTGTTAACAAGCAGTGCGAACACATCCTGATAACAAGTTGTTGAAACAGCATTGGTATAAGTCTGCTGCAGGTTTGTTACAACTTGTGCGTTTTTATGTGTCTATGCAGTGCGACACAGATGCGAATTTGTGAAATGAATACATTCACATGAAACTATTTGGAAGAACTAATGTATTGTTCTCAGAGAAGAGCTGCAACCATTAGTGCTGCTAACAAATTAGCATTTTCATTTATTTACTTAGGGCCTTTTTAACATATAAACTGGGGAGCCAAGGCTCTTCCAGCACCCATTTTGCCCCCTCCCCCAGTGAATGTCCCTTTTCTCCAAAATATAAACAAAAAATGGAGGAATACTAGGTTCAGATGAATGTTATGATATTCCCATAACAAAACCCATGCTTTTGTACTGAAAACTCAGTCCTTTTAGATGGGAAATATATCCAAAATTTGATTGGTAGGAAAGCTCGTTCGATGTTCATCCAGGAGCAAAACAACTAGAGGGGTGTTAGCTTCTTTTGCCGACAAAAAGGGCGTGGCTCAAGCGCAGCCCGACAGACGAACTAAAAATGGCGTCAGGCTGTGGTCTATTTGAACAATAATTTCAATCTACTTAATTGAAAATAAAGCATTTACTATAACCGATTATTTTAAAATATGTTACATTTTCACACTTTACATTACATTTTAACCAATGCAGACATTGTTTGAGTTTTGTGTTCTTCATACCAACCCAATGCGCTTGCTTTTTTGGCAGCGTTACTAGAATGGGAACAACGGCTTGGGATATTTTTCAGACGAAATCGTATTGATTTGCCCGACAACATGAAGACTGAAGGAGTGTCACACTCTCCACACTCCCCCGGTAGTTTCACCCCTGTGTTAACCAATTTTACAATACAAATTATAATTTGCAGGAACCATCCTACACCGTAGAGGGTGGAAATAATTATCGTTTTCGAGTCGTTGGAGCAGTGGACCAAACTCTTACTCGTGTTTCAATCGACGGTCATAAATTGATTGTGATATCTACAGACAGCTATCTTACACAACCGTTTGAAACTGACGCTGTGCATATCCATGCCGGCGAACGTTACGACTTTGTTGTGAAGGCACGAGATGATGTTCCGACCGGAACAGTTTTTCCAATTCGAGTCGAGTCTGTCGATGTGTATTGCAGTAATCACAATCAATCGGCGCGTGTTGGAATCGCATATCTGAAATACGGCAATTCAGGAACGGTATTTGTGAAAGAAGATCGCGAGTGTCCAACCGGAGATTGCATAGCTTTAAATTGTCCTTTCGCTCATTATCCTGCAGCGACGGGTTTTGAAAATGCTCCATCTTATAAATGTTTTGACGTGTACGAAGCGCTTAGTTTGCTCATCCCAACTCCAGGAGAGAAACTTCCGGACGACACATATCCTCCGCCTGCGACGACGAAATTCTTCAACTTTCATTTCAATCATGTTGCAAGGGTGAATAACATTCGATTTGGTTTCCCCGCTGAACCCTTTGCCATGGTTGATGGACCAGTGCCATGCGAATGTCCTTATAATACGACCAGAGACTGTTCGAGAGTATGTCCACATGCGGTTTATGTCCAAAAAAACGACCAATCGAAGTCGATCGAATTCGTGCTCTCCTCACTTCCGACGAGCTCGAGAGGCCCAAACGGCGATCCAGTCACGAAGCTCACAACCCATCCTATTCATTTGCACGGTCATTCGTTTTGGGTGACAAAAATTGCCTACCCAGAATATTTCAAGAATGCAACCATTGAGCGCGTGAACGGCGATGTGAAAATACCAGATTGTGGATATGGCAATTGGAAGTACAATATTAGACAACATGGAATCAGAGTTGACGAGAGAACGATCCGAAAAGATGTTATTATTGTCCCAGCCGGCGGTTATGTTGTCATCGAGTTCTTGGCAAATAATCCAGGATGGTGGCTCATGCATTGTCATATCGACCACCATCTCCTTGAAGGAATGGGCATCGCCGTAGGCGAGGATATTAACTGTCAAAACCCCCCGCTACGAGAATTGTTGCATTCAACCGGTGAATTCTGCTGGAACATTACAGAGTTTAAGCAAAAAGAGAACACACATGTATGTAAAGTGAAACGTCCAAACAATAACGCGATGGCTGATGAAGAACGACCGAACGAGTTTGAAATAGATGCTTTTGAAGATCTCCAGAGCTTTAATCATGAACCTGTGGACTACGAAGCCGAACAGCAGAATCCAAGAGCCCTTTTGCGTGAACTTATAAACGGGCGTGTCTAGCCGTTCAACGGAGAAGGCAGAGAATGGTACTAGAAATAGATGAACAAAAACTCTCACATTTTGAAACTTTGAGTCCGCTTAATAATTATTGTTTATAGTTAATATCTTGCACGTGGGGTGCCAGTGTAAGTCGATATCGGCTTGTGCAGTCACGCGAGAATATTACGTCATGCTATATAACCACGAAGTGCAGTTTTTGTTTGTATCTTGAGAAATACCGAGAGTTATAAAATAATCTATACCTCCCTAGAATCCTTGAACAACGATGAGTATTTTGGTGTATAGTTTGTTGCTTTAGCATGTCTAGAACTCGAGTTATTCAGAAAGGTTGGCGTACGTATTGATGTAAAAAATTGTCAGCCATGTTGAATTTGATTTTAATTAGTTTGAAATTATCCAATGAAAATGGTGGAATTTGCCCCCAAAAAACCGGAAGCCACACAATTTCGAGTTGTGACGTCACTTGCACAAGCCGAATACAATAAGCTTCGGGTAAATTCTACTACCTGAAAATTCAACAAGAACTTCGACGTTTCGAGCGAAGGTCCTTCGTCTGGAAGTTAGGGACGAACACAAAAGGTATTCTTCACTCGAAATGTTGAAGTTCTTGTTGACTTTTCAGGTAGTTTGATCCTAAAGACCTGAAGCTTATTGTTCATAGTTAATGCTTGATTTAGTATAAAGCGTATTAAATCCATAGATATCTAGAAGATTTAGATCCCACAGGACTCGAACTAATTACTCATTTAATATTTTGACTATTTTAGCCTAGAACGTTTTAATTGTTTTTCGTATGATTTACTTCACGTTTAGATACTGTTCACCAGTAACATTAACGTAGATTATTGCACTTATTAGCATTGTAGTGAATTTTTACTTGCACGAATATTACATTTTTGCCTTTAATCTCTCAGTCTTTATAATTCTGGATAGCATAAAGCCGCGGGAAATTCACGCTACGACCTCAGTTTACATGAAAACTGATAACGTGGCTGGTATCTGCATCAGTTGCGTCAAACTGGAAACCCTTTTCTCAAATGCAACTGAAAAATAGTTTATTCGTAGTGATGAGAACATTTTTTTCTTAATTTTCCAGTGCAAAAGTTGTGATCATGTCATTGGCGTCTGAAACAGACCACGGGGATCGCGTTCCGAAAACTGTGAAAGCATTTTTGGAACGCGGTCAACACGCGTTTCGAACACAAATGTTCGTCGAGGTTGATCTAAAAGCTTCGTTGATAATAAGGCTTGTAGTGACTTTGCAATTTTAGAGATCAATGGACCATTCCCCTATTAAACTAACTTTTGAATTAGGAAATTGTATCAGTACGGCTGGAAAGAGCATCCTAAGTTTAGTAAAATTGCAAAGTTTGGTTGTGAAATGTTGTAAAATGTGGAAAATATAGCCCTGCGAAATTGATAAATTTTCTATATTTTTGTATTACGCACGCAAAACGGTTACCACTTTTTTAAAAGTGGTAACCGTTTTCCGCACGTAATACAAAAATATAGAAAATTTACAAACTTCACAGCGCTATATTTTCCACATTTTGCGACATTTCGCAACCAAACTTTGCAATTTTGCTAAACTTAGGATGCTCCTTCCAGCTGTACTGATACAATTTCCTAATTCAAAAGTTAGTCTAATAGGGGAATGGTCCATTAAGAATAACCCAGGACAATGTAGAGTATTATGTTGCTTTGTAAGCTATTCGCAGTGGGATGATAAGCCAGTTCGGCAGCGCATCCAAATCAGTGACTCTATGTTGGGATAAAATACAGTCCAGTTGAATCATGGATTATGTAGCTCAGACTGGAAGAATTAAAACATGCATATCAAAGTATTCAACTGTTCAATCATTCATCTGTGTTTCACATATTATAGGCATAGCCACAATAGAACTGTCATTAAATATTTTTGTACTAGCATATTTTGTCTTCTATGTAAAGCAAAACGAGAAAGGTGCACTTAAAAAAGGGAATATATTTTCTAATTTAGAGCTAGTCAACGGTGCGGAACTGACTGGTTGTTCTTCGAGCAACTTTGTGCATATTCAAATGATGATTGATTTTATTCTTTTAGTTAGATGATATGATTTTCTACGAGTATTTCGATTCAGTGCAATCTACGAGTGCAATCTGCCAATCTACGAAGAAATAGCCGAATTGGCAGGCGGGACCAAGTTCGAGAAACAAAGTGAATGGTCGCGCTAGTTCTGTCCAGCGTCAACAACCCGGCACAGCCGGCTCCAGGTTAGCTTGTTCATTTCTATAGCTATGACTAGGATTATTCATGGTGTTGCAGTGCTTCAATTTTCATATATAGAGGCATAGAGCGTAAAATGAGAGACATTTCTTCGCCCTAAAGAATTAGTTCCTTTGCGAATGTTAGTAATAGCCAAACTGTAAGCACCCCGTTAAATTAAAGGCGATTTAAACGCAGCAAGAAAAACTAAACGCCTTCCTTGCAATCTTAATGGATAGGATGCATGCTAAGTAACAATGCAAAGAAGTCGGGCCGATAAACCAGCGTTGAAATAGAAACTTTTCAACCAGACAGCTAGTACATTAAAGGCGCCGTGTGATTTCACAACTACATTTCTCACCACGTACGTATGAGCCAATAGCAGTGTAGAAGTGGAAAGAGGGGGGGACTAAGGCAGAGCAGGAGAACTTAATACGAAGATGTCAGATTCTTCGCTGCCTGAAATGCAAAATGAACAAAATAACCTGGTTTCTGCACGTCAAATCTTCTCCAGAACGCAAGAAATGCCATTTCAGAGACTCCAGAATTCTCCGGGGGTACATGCCCCCGGAACCCCCTACAGTTTGATTAGCCCCCCCCCCCAACCAAACTAATGTTCCGCCTCCACTGGCAATTAGCCCTACTTTTGTCAGCCATGTTGGATGCAATTTGCATTGCAAACAAGCATAACCTTTGTCAAGTTCATCCAACATGGCGACGATGACGTCATGTGAAAACAACCGATTTGATATTGATCTTTTGTTCATAATGTCATGTGTCGTCTGCATGCACAAGCACAGAAACCCTGGGTACGAGGTTGGAGGTTGCTGCAGTCTTTAATTTACAACTGAATATACACCATTACAATTTTCATAGATGTATTTCAAAGATAAGTCGGAAAATGCAAATTACAAAATTTCACCAGTTATACGAAATTCTCCCTATTCAGAATTGTCCATGGTCTATTGTCTGGTAGTTGAATGAGATTGAGCACGCTGTCCAGGTTTCCAAATTTGACCTAAATTTGCACACTACGATTTTTGCGCCGATTTCAGGTTTAGCTCAATGTTAATAAAGATCACTGCTAGTTTCGGTTTTGGTCAGCTGATGTTTTATGACTTATCATTAACGTGGACCTGAAATCGACCAGACAAATCGCTATGCGAAATCATACAGTACTCTTATTTTGGTGTCCTAAACATTCAAGAAGCAGTCAGGGCGTTTCGCGCCAAAGTTGATTGCGCCGCCTTCCGTTATTTTATTGCAGCCAAAAATCTCGAGCCGTCTTAATTCGGGCATTTTTGTCGCCATCGTATCCAAATGACAGTCTCTAAAACTGGGACAGCCGTATAAACGAAGCTCCGTTAATTTCCCGCACTTTTCTGTGAGCTCTTGTATGCCCGTTCTAGAAACTCGTCCACAGGCCCCTAAATGAAGCTCGCGCAGTTGGGCTAAATTCTGACACAGTGGCACCAAGTTCGTATCATCCATTTTGACTGAGAATAGATGAAGCTTTTCAAGGCGATTGCATTTGTGCGCGATAGAGTTTAGGCACATCCCTTTGATGTTTTGTGGCCGAAAACAGTTCTCCCCGATGCTTAACGCTCGGAGTTTGCCGGCATTTGTCGTAATAACTTCGATCCCCAAATCGGTCACACACGTATCGATCAACCCCAAGGACGTCATGTAATGTAAATGATCGCGTATCGCATAACAACACGCATTGTTAACCAAAGTTTGCCTCTCTAAATGAAGATCATCTAAAAACAGGCAGCGTTTTGCAATCGACCTTATTCCTTCGTCTGTAATCATAGGGCATTCCCTAATATGCAGGTATCTAAGTTCAACACAATTTCTTGCTATGTGCTCCAGGCTTTTATCCGTGATATGACAACACCATGTTAAATCAAGTTTCCGCAACATCGGGAAACGTTCGGCGAATCGTCGGAATGTTTCGTCGTCCAATAACAACCGATCCTCGTCTATTGAGTCTTGTAAGCCCAGCTCGGTGACCTTGTAAAGGTGCTTGGTTATCGTATTGAGCATGCGTTTAGAGTTTCCTTGATTTGGCAACCGGATCGTTTCAAGATCGACATTACGCTCCACTAGGAACTTAAATCTGAAATGAAAAAGATCATAATATTTACAAGAATTGAAATTATGAACGGAGTAAATACTCTCTGTGGTTTTATATATATTTCAGTGAAACCTCCATAGAATGGACATCTCGGGACCAAAGCTTGCTGTCGTTGTTTGGAGGTGCATGTTCGCTGCCTAGAAGATTTCCATTGTTTCTCCTCTTCTTAAATACATTGAAAGTTTTAGATTTGCAAATGTACCCTGTTCTTCCTTTTGTATTGATGTTTGTATTCCTGTAGTTGACAGCGAGCCAATTCATAGTTTCGACTACTGCGCATCCAAAATGACGCGTTCTGCGTCGGGATAAAATTGCAATTGAATCATGATATGCAGCTGAGACTGGAAGAATTAAAATATATACCCATATCGAAGTATTCAACTATTAAATTATAAAATATATTCCTTGTCGTTACATGGAAGGCAAATCATGCTGCACAAAAACTTTTAATGACAGTAATATTGAAGCTTTATGTGAAAAACAACCAGATGATTGAACAGTTCAATATGCCTCGATCGATATGCATATTTTAAATCTGTTATGATTCAACTGCATTTATATCTCGACGCAGAACGCGTCATTTGGATGCGCGGTGGTATGAACTGGCTTATAACGAGAGAAGCGCGCAAGATATGCACGTGTACGCGGTGATAACCAAGTGCTAGGAAGCGAAAGCTGAGTTAATTTTTTTAATATATCTTTATCTTCATTAGTTTGTATTCACGCTAAACAACTGGTTTGTCGTTTGTCAGTTTGTACCATTGAACTATAATAGACTGGAACGCTAACGCAGGAGGGGGAATTGAAGCCAGCTTAATTCAGTTTTTCTGAGTTTTTAGTTGAAATACTTAACGCCGAACATTGGGCTGTATATGAAATTGAAGCTATTAAAAAGTTATATTTGATATAAAAACTTCAAGACTTTAGCTAAAAGGGAAATACTTAAAACTTTGAGGGAAAATTTGCATTTTTTGTATTTTTTTAAGTATTTCCATTTTGCCTGAAGTCTTGAAGTTTTTATATCAAATATAACTTTTAATGTTCGGCGTTAAGTATTTCAACTCAAAACTCAGAAAAACTAGCTTGGCTTCATCCTATTATCGGGTTTGGCGTATTGAATTAGCGTTCCAGTTTGTATATAGTTCAATGGTTTGTACACGGAATTTTACATGAACTGTCCGTTGTTGCATAACGGTAGTTTTTACTTGCATATTTTCAGGTTGTAATTAGAATGGTGTCCGTTTTCCGTTGTTTAGAAATGTCCATTGTTCAGAGCTTTCCATAATAAGGATTCGAAGTCTGAAAAATCAGGACTTGAATTTACTGTCCGTTCTAAGAAGATGTCTGTTGTACAGTAAGCTTCGGGTCTTTAGCATCAATCTACCTGAAAAATACAACAAGAACTTCGACGTTTCGAGCGAAGACCCTTCGTCTGAATTCCTTGTACAGAGTCCGTTTATAGTAGAGGTTCCACTGATCTTAATATTTTCAAAATATTTAATGGCATTTGAAAGGTTCACAGACTACCGAGAAAATAATACAAATACAAACCCTATGGCAGTGATCCGTGTTTGATAGAAATCCACATTACGAAGCCGGTGACAGAACTTCGATAAATATATTATGCCAGGATTTCCAACTTTAGCGCAATGGTTGAGGGACAAAGTTCGTAGGTGTGGGCAAAAATCCCCGATGGTACAAACACCCTTGTCTGTTAGCCAATGACAGTCGTCCAAATACAATTCCAATATGTGCCCTCCCCAGGCTAGTGTCCAGTCTTTTACCGTGTCATCATGTACTAAGTTAGACAACCTGAATTCGGTTTTCAGGTCGATTCGTTGCCACAGTTTCCAATCGTTCAGAATCCGTCGCCACCTCTGGCAAACTGAAGAACAACGAAGCTTTTCGCATGTTTTTAAGAACGAGAAAATTTCCAGTAATATAGAGTCGTGGAGATTGTGCATCTTTGTTTTAAAGTTAGCCAGATGGCGAACGTTTTGATCCCTCCCGGTGTTGCTTAATTCACTTGTGATGTTATAATTGCATTGTTACGTCACAATTGGTTTGGAGCGTGAGCTTGTACCATGTGTTCGCGTGCACACGCATCTTTTAGAACTTTCAAACAAAAATGACAAAGCCAAGTAATAGCCGAGTTTCCTCTCTGTGGTACACACGTAAAAATCTCACATCTTATCAACAAGATGTGTCGTTTGCAACAGAACTTTAGCAAGCTTGTCAACAAGTCGAACAATGTTGTTATTTTATCAGATTGCTACAAGTTTGTCATTCACAACTTGTTAGTGGTTAAAAAGTTGTTGAATTGCAGGACGATAACAAGTTGTTAGAACAACTTGTAACACGTCTGTTGAGTCAACAACCTTGTGGCAAGTTGTCAACAAGCCGTTGTCAACTTATCAACAAGCTGAGAATAAGCAGTGCGAACACATCCTGATAACAAGTTGTTGAAACAGCATTGGTACAGTACAAGTCTACATGCTGGTTTCTTACAACTTAAATGTGCGTTTTTACGTGTGTATCAAAATGCGCAAGGTGTTCCACGTCTGCAGCAGACTTGTTACAAGGTTGTTCCAAGTTGTTAAAGGCTAGTTCCCATATGTCGCCTATGGTCGCCGATCTATTGTATTCTCTGCCGACAGACAAAGCATTTTACACACCAATGACCACCGACAATGGACATCGCCGATTCCTTGCGACATGAGAATGTCCATTGTCGGTGGTCATTGCTGTGTAAAATGCTTTGTCTGTCGGCAGAGAATACAATAGATCGCCGACCATCGGCGACATATGAGAACTAGCCTTAATTCCCTCCCTCTTAATTTCCTTCCTCCGCCCGCGCTCCTATTTTCAGCGGTTTCCTCATTATATTACCATTTAGCGCGTTTTGTTTATTACCATCTAGCGCATCTTTTATTTATTATCCAATATTAGCGTATCCTTTTATAATTTTTTTTATCCAAGCCTCTGCGAAGGAGAGAGGGTGTAGACGGCCCATTGAACCATAGTTAATAGAGAGGGCTGGTTTGGAAGCTTCACGAAAGTACAATGAAACTCATTATCTATGTTGGTTTAGGTTTATGCAAAAATGTAGTTCTTCGTCGTCACGTGTGTATTGTATTTTCACCTAAACAACCAATAACAATGTCAAAACTGGGCAATTGTTTAAGTTACGGATGGGTAAATAAACCAAAACATTGCTATTGGTTGTTTGTGTGAAAATACAATACACACGTGATAATGAAGGACTACATTTTTGCATAAACCTAGACAATAACATAAATAATGAGTTATATTGTACTTTAATGAAGCTTCCAAACCAGCCCTCTCTACTATGATTGAACTGAACCCTCTGAACTGAATCCTTAATCCAGTTGATCCAGTTAATTAATCAACCAATAACCAATCCTCGACCCAGGCTGTTTATAGAATGGAGCGAAATAATTCAACATGGCCGCTGCGAGGAGTGGATTATTTTACAAACTTTAACTTTCCTGCTTAAATTATGGTAATAGACAGGGAATATTCTTCTGAATTCTCGGGCTACTTATATGCTGTTTTGGCTTGCGTTTTAGCGTGTTTAATTTGGCTATTATTTGGTAAAATTCATGCTGATATTGACATACTTCAAAACCCGTCGAATGAGAGTAATCTGAGTAGCCAAAAAGATTTGGAAAAGGAAACCGATATAAGTACAAATGTGGAAGCCAACCGAAATGAAAAGGTGGGAATCTGTACTTCGCTTTCATGTATTAGATGCTCAAAGAGTGTTTATTCTGTTGAGAAACTGTTAAAAAAGTGGAACAAAATTGAACAAGACTTTAAACCAGACCAGGACGCAAGGAATAGAATAAGAAATGGAATTATAAACACTTCAAAAAGGTTGAAAGAAAATGAGAGAAGTCAACAAGAGCCTACGTTGTTTTATTTGGAAGGATTGCCCAGTCAGAATTGGTACAACAGCCAGGACTATTCAAGTGAAGTCTCTATTTTAGAAAAGCAAAGCACTTTGGATATTTTTCTAAAAGAATTTACGAATGCCTATCAAGATTTAAATGATGGTTGGGTGTCGAACAAAGTTCCTTCGGGCGAATGGTATTTGTTTTATCTAATAAACCAAGGTGTTAGAAATCACAAAAATTGCTTAAAATGTCCTAGGGTAGTTGAAATGATTGAAGGACTAAAGTCGGCCATGTTAGATTGTGCGTTTGGAAATGTATTGTTTTCTGTGCTGTTACCAGGCACAAGCATCGGTTGTCACTGTGGACCGACAAATGTTCGTATTCGATGTCATATGCCTTTAAAAACCCCTAAGGGTTACTATATTTCTGTGGCCGGGGAACAGAGGACTTGGCAGCAGGGAGAAATTTTGATTTTTGATGACTCATTTTATCATGAAGTGTATAGTCATGGCAACATGAATGAACCGAGGGTAGTACTTATGATTGACCTGTGGCATCCATCTTTGTCGCTAAGGGAACAAGAAATGCTTAAAGAACTCTTTTCACCACAACATTAAACGATAGACAATATTTAGATGTATAGGCATTTAAATGTTTGATCAATCCTCAATTTAGTATGTTGTGCACAATGTCTTTAACTAGACTTGCTCCAAGTCTTTGTTTCATTGTCCAGTTTCTGTATCGATCCACTATAGTGTAAATAACATGACATAGCGAGTGCTGGCGGGGGAGAAAGAGAGACTTGTCAACTTTGCAAAATCTCTGTTCAAAACGGAACCGAAGCAGCTATTCTTGCTCTCTCTTTCATTATCTTTATGTATTGATCCACTATACTCTATAGTGTAACTTGTGTCATTTACACTATAATGGATTGATACAGAAAGACAATGAAAGAAATTGGTAAACCAAGTTTTTATATGATATCACATTCACCTTGGTCTTCCTTGGTCTTTCTTGTCACAAATAAACTCTAGAACGGTTATGTTGTGAGGTATTTTTAATTTGTTTACGTTGCTCTAACAAGTAGCTAAAATAAATGAGAATTACTAAAAGCCCAAGCTTTCGGATAACGCGTCCATCGTCAGGGGGCAAACGATAAAATTATGTTCGTTTTGACTGAAATATATCTACTTCAGTCTTCATAATTAATTGTTCTTTAAAATACTTAATTCCTATCGCATTATAAAACAAAACCGAATTAAAACCACACGCCTACATTGGCTACAATTAAAACCTAATTAAAATATATAAATCATTAAGAACATCCTGTATGGTAATTCACGTCGCAATGATAGCCTAATTCTTATTAATTAAGTACTTTCTACACAATTGGCTTACAAGAGGGGCTAATGGGGGTTAACTGACTGCTGACATTTGCTCGTATTTTTGACTGACAACTGACAAAATATCTCAACTGATAAACGATAAATCAGCAATTTTGGAACTGACATGTTACAAAATATCTTGCTGACAACTGACAATTGGCTTACATATTAGCTGACAACTGACACCCAAAGAACCCCATTAAGACCCTCTCATAAACCTCTTGGAGTGCCTTGTCATTGTCTCTGTTTGCAATACATCTCGTGTTGTTCAATAAAGTCATTACATCATACGTGCTATTTTAAAACAAAATAAAGTAATTACATGCTATTTTGTTAAGTTAAGCTATAATATATATATGCAATTAAGGTAGAAATGCAAGGCATTTGAAATGATCGTCACTTCTGAACGATCGAGCCAACATCAAAATTTGAGCCAGCTTAAAGTTGATGCAAGTAAATCCAGAATTAGCAGGTGACTGACGAGCGAGAGATACAATTGTTATCCTCCTTAAGGCCCTAGAATGACCAGGCCACCAGGGATTTGATTTCTACCAATTTATGTATCGTCTGTTACACCTTGGGCTGCCAGTTCTCCGAGTACATTATCCAAATAATTTGGGTCTGGATATCCATATCCTGAACCATTTCCATAACCCTCAGTTTTGTGGTGAATATCATTCCACACAATGCTGTTGTCTTGACCAGTTGTGACGGATCTACCCACCGTGAACACGAGCTGTCTGTCAAACGCAATCTTCAGTAACTTTAAGACCTAGGCCAATATGATTTTATTCAGAGACACTCGAAGTACTGATTTCACCTCTATGTACAGTGCTAAGCTGAGGTAACTAAACTAACTTTATTTGTACTGGATAGCTCTATCAGTTCTAAACTGTTCTTCCTAGAGATCCAGTAAAGGTCTTACCTTACTGCATAGTCCAGTGTTACTACAGGAAAAACCTAACTAAACTAACTTTATTGAAACTGGATAGCTCTATCAGTTCTAAACTGTTCTCCCTAGAGGTCCAGTAAGGGCCATTCCTTATTGCTCTAGTGTTACTACAGGAGAAAACCTGAACTCAACTAACTTCATTTGTGGTGAATAGTTGACTAATAGTCCTAAACTGTTCTCCCTAGAGTTCCAGTTAAGACTCCCTTATTATTCTAGTGTCACTACAGGAGGAAACCTAAACTAAACTAACTTTATTTATACTGGATAGCTCTATCAGTTCTAAACTGCTCTTCCTAGAGGTCCAGTAAGAGTCATAATCTTATTGGTCCAGTGTTACTACAGGAGGAAACCTAACCTAAACTAACTTTATTTATACCGGATAGCTCTATCAGTTCTAAACTGCTCTTCCTAGAGGTCCAGTAAGAGTCATGTCTTATTGGTCCAGTGTTACTACAGGAGGAAACCTAAACTAACTTTATTTATACTGTATAGCTCTATCAGTTCTAAACTGTTCTTCCTAGAGGTCCAGTAAGAGTCGTATCTTATTGGTCCAGTGTTACTACAGGAGGAAACCTAAACTAACTTTATTTATACTGGATAGCTCTATCAGTTCTAAACTGCTCTTCCTAGAGGTCCAGTAAGAGTCATATCTTATTGGTCCAGTGTTACTACAGGAGGAAACCTAAACTAACTTTATTTACACTGTATAGCTCTATCAGTTCTAAACTGCTCTTCCTAGAGGTCCAGTAAAGGTCATTCTTAATGCTCCAGTGTTACTACAGGAGGAAACCTAAACTGACTTTATTTACAGTGTATAGCTCTATCAGTTCTAAACTGTTCTTCCTAGAATTCTAGTAAAGACCGTCCCTTATTGCTCCAGTGTTACTACAGGAGGAAACTGGAGTCGGAGAAATGGCATATAGTCAAGGAATCAAACCCCATCTGTGCCATCAGCATTCCTTTCACGTATATTATACGTTAGTAAATCCATTTAGTTTAAATCATGGACCATTTAGTTTTCCGAAAATATATTACAGGTCATTACACAATGCCAACTCGGTAAAGACCTCGGTAAAGACCGAACGATTTCAAAAATTTCGTTCAGTAATCACCATAAGTTAACGCAGGAGTTTTCTAATACTTGCCTTCTTTCCTTTAGGATTATTTGGCAGATAACAAGTGCGAGGGAAGGCGCTGGCATTGCAAGGTTGTCCAGGATTGGGATGATTTGGTCCCTGTTGACAACAGAAGAAGAACGATGAATGAATTATCACTACAGGTACGAAGAGAGAGGCAGGCTTCGTGCTATTTCACGAAGTCCTAAATACTAACTGGATGCAGTTCTGACTTTCAAGAGCACTTAAAAGCCCTTGAAACCTCAAGTATTTTGAAAACTTCTTAAATTCTCCTTGAAAAATTCTAAATGAATACAAAGCCAGGTCGAATTGCATTCACCGCCCAACGTTTCGACACTCCGGTCTCATAGAGACCTTACGATGTAGGACGGCAACGCAAACGACGACGGCCAAAACAAACTCCTTATTACTTAAAGTCGTGTATTATCAATCGTATGAATTCACTTCAGTTTGAGGAAGTTGAGATAAGGACTTTTTGGTTTGGAAGATTTCTACTTCAGTACTGAGCCAATTTGCTGAGTACCACTTCTCGCGGCTTGAACACGATACGTAAAACTCTGGGGCCGGTTGTTCAAAAGCCGGTTAACGCTAACCCCAGGTTAAATTTTAATCTGCTGTTCTGGTTTGTATACTTCTACATGTTTGTCTATTTCAAAACTTTATAAACAAAAACTTCTATCGCCCAGTACAAGATTGATAGAAAAAAGTATTCATATTAATATAACCGATGTCTGGAAACTTGTATGAAAGTTACCACTAACCCAGGGTTAAGTTAACCGGCTTTTGAACAACCGGCCCCTGTAGTTTACTGTTGTAAACAGAGCGAGGATGACGTCTAAAATTCCCGTGGGATTTTCATTATTCATTTCTATTCTAAAATACTATAAATTTCATTGTATTTATAATTATAGCCGTCGTCGTCACGTTGCTGTCTTAAATCGTAAGGTCTCTAATGTCTCCCTGATGAAGACAGGGATATTTTGACCGTTTTCGTATCAGTCTGTCACACACTTTGATAGAAGAAAACTGTATAGAAGAGAACATGTAAACTATACATATCTAACCATCAGATTTAAAATTATGATCAATAATTATTAGGACCATAACCAAGGATAGCTGGGGACATCAATATTGTAGGTTATTACAGCCTTAATATTCCAATTAAAAACTCCGTCACACCCACACCCCTTGGTTATATAAAGCATACTTTAATCAAAGAAACTTAGATAGTGTAAACCAGCTTTAGTTTAAGGGCCTGTTCCTGTGAGACATTCTGTGTTCATGCATATATGAGAGACGAGACAGCCCGACCAGGTGGGATCTGAACTTGCGCTAGGTGCGATCCCAGTGAAGTGGGATTTGACCTATACATTAGTATGGAGCGACGCAGATGGAATATAAAACAAGAAAAATAGACATTAATAGACCTGCTGTGGGCAGACATTATAAAATTCGTAGTAGAAAGGGAGTTTGTTCAATCACAACAAAAAGTATCTCGAAGGCACTATATATATGCTTAAAGCACTTTTATTAAAGTATAGTTTAACAGTGTTAACTAATCTGAAACACAACCACATACCTGAGTACCAGATGTAAAACCATACACAATAGTGATGGAGCCATGACCAGGGTAGCCCGGGATATCACTGTTGTTGGTTGTCACTTTCATCGTACCACCAGCGGGTTGATTGCCTTTCATTACGCCATGAATTGTTTTACATGTAGGGCACCGCAGACAGCCATTCTGTTGAAATAATCACAAAAAGTACAGTTGAGCCCCTTTAAAAAGTACACCACGAAGGGACATAGCAAAGTGTCCGCATTAGCCGGAATGGTGTCCGTTTTATACTAGCGGTCTCTACGATGACGTCTTTGTGGTGTGCCACCTTTAGTTACTTTTCGGGAAGCACGGGTGGCAGGTGCGGTTAACGCACTGCCCCTTACCCCTGAGTTAAGCCTGATACTGAAGATCGAGGGTAGGATATTAGGGAGCTTTAGCAATGACCACGAGTGCGACTACGAGTACGAGATTCGTCATTTTCGCGTGTTGTTTGCATACGCCATCTCGCAAAAGTCGTAGTCGTCGGGCTTTTGAGTACGAGATTTATCAAAATTCTCGTAGTCAAAAGCCCAACGACTACGACTTTTGCGAGATGGCGTATACAAACAACACGGCGTTTGGCGCGAAAATGACGAATCTCGTACTCGTACTCGTAGTCATTGCTAAAGCTCTCTATTGTTACCTGATGGATGACTACCCTGCTGGGACTTGATGTGCTTGGAAACCCATGTAAGTAGAGTTAAGAATTGCAAAACGTTATCAACCTTCCTCCGAGTAGGATTTTGGATTTTCCCAACCTTCCTCAAAATAACTGGAAATTTTCCTACATGCAGGCTTTTGCCTGGGTAGGTTTGCCAGGTGGCCAGTTAGAAACAGAACAAGAAATATATGGAATAGAAGAAAGGGACGAAAATGGAAAGGTAAAAAAAGTACAGTAGATTACAATAAGAGTGAGAAGTGATAGAATGACTGACATGAAAGATATTAGTTAGTCGTGATCAATGAATGCGAGCTAGGTACGTCAGGAGTGTAGGCAGTGGCAGTAAGATGGACGTATAAGACATACCTGTGATGTGCCACTTTCGTACAATCTTTGCAGACAAATTCTGTGAAATATGTGCTTACACTGGAGTAACTGAAGTATATCAGCGCTCGTACATTGTACATCTGCAGTAGGATTGTTATCATACTCTGATGGGGTGCTCAGGCTTTCTAAACATATAGCACACTCCTGAAAAACAATGAATTGTAATTAGGTAACTGCCTAATGAAGCCTACCGCCAGGGGAGGACAAGGTCAATTTTCCAATTCGTCCAAATCCGATGAGACAAGTATGGTGGGGTGGGGCTGTACGTTTGTGGCATTAGTCCAGCTATTCGATAAACTGAATAAATTCAGTCTTTATGGCGTGTTTCGTGTACTTTGTACTCTTTGGAATTCTGTATAATCTTACCCCCAAAATGCTGGAAATCGCATTTCAGGGACTGTACATTTCGGAGCATAAGGGAGCATGCCCCCGGACCCTCCTAGAGGTGTCTCGCGCCTTCGGTGTCAGCGAAAACCATGCACACACGAGATCATATGGCTGATTAAACCGCTTCGCTAGGTCGTTACCCCAGCCAAGAAAAGATGGGCAAAGAAAAGATAGGCCGTCTGATAATCGGTCTGTGATTGTGTAGATACGTTGCAAACAGACCGAACGTTCGTCAAGACAAACTTGCATGCGTCCGAATTCGGTCTGAATTTATGAGTCGGTCTCATTTTGAAACTTCACCTCCCCCCACAAAATCGATATTTACGCCCCTGTGCGCACACGAGAGAATATGGCTGGTCAATCGGCCTCGCGAGGTCGTTACCTCAGCCAAGACCTCACGTGTGCTGCAGGTTTAAGGAACGACTAACCAGTGCGGCTAACCAATCACCCACTTACGTCATCAAGTTGCATACCACCCTGCACAGGTCCAGCGAAGTTGCCAAGCGGACCACTAATTGTGCCTAACAAAATAAACAATACTTTAAACGCTATTTTCTTGTTCGAGCTGCCCCCAAAATAATATAGTCTGTAGAATGCCGCTACGACCAGTTTCACGCAAGGCGATCTTCAGACGACCGTTGCATGAACTCCACGAGGAACGCCTTGCCTTAAACTGACAAGTGGCGACATCAAACATGTTGAGGTAAGCCAGCCTATGATAGCTATATTTCTCGATCTTTATGATATTGATATGATATTATACACATTCTCACTTCTTATGAACAAAATGTGTTCGTAACAATGTTGTCATCTTATCATGTTGCTACAACGTCGTCACTCACAACTTGTTAACAAGTTGTTGAATTGCTACCCTGGTTGCCAGAGGTTCTTGTATTCCGCCCTATTATTGAGAATAATAGGGCGGAATACAAGAACCTCTGGCAACCAGAGTATTGAATTGCAGGACGCCAATAACAAATTGTTCGAACAACTTGTAACAAGTCTGTTGAGTCGACAACCTTGTAGCAAGTTGCCAACAAGCCGTTGACAACTTGTCAACAAGCTGGGAACAAGCAGTGCGAACACACCCTGATAACAAGTTGTTGAAACAGCATTGGTACAAGGTTGCTACAAGTTTTGTTACAAAACGCACTTGTTTGTAGTAAATAATATTAGATATTTACGTGTAGGTATTGGTGTAGGATTCGATGGATTCGTCGCACGGGCTTGTTTCCGCGATTTGCGATTGCTAGAAGCCACAGGAGCACCGCTACCCGCTTGAGACGAAGCTCCTATACTACTTGCACCATAGTTTGAATTCATACTGCTGCTCTGCAATCTTGGTGGTACATAAGCAAGACTAGTAGATGGCGAGTTTCCAAGTTGAGCGCTGGTTCGGTGTATTGGTACACTACCGTGCATGGTTAAGCCATTCTGGTTACGGTGTGGTACCACACTGCTGGCCACAGTTGACTTATGGTTACAAGCTGGGTTTGAACCAAGTTGTGTGGCTACATTGTTACTTTTTGGAATGGTACTGGACGCAAAAGTACCAGGCATTAATGGGTTAAGAGTAGAGTTTAAATCAATCCAGCCTAATCCAGGTTGCACGGCTGAATTATTCCTATTATGTGTTACTGTATGGTTACTGACATTTGCCACAGCCGGATTATACGTAACAGGTTGCATGGCTGGGTTAATGTTGCGTGTTATCACTCTGCTACCGACACTCGTGATTACCCCAGGGTTATGACTTTGTGTAACAGCTAAACCAGGTTGCGCGCCTGAGTTTTTGTTACTTTGTGTTGCACTGGCACTTGGCAACACAGGGTTATAACGTTGTGCAACAGCTATACCAGGTTGCCCCATCGTATTTGTTGTTTCAACATTCGCTTGAGGGTATTGATCTCTTGTTTCTTCACGTTGAATCGACCGCGAATATTTGGTCTTTTTGTTGATTTGCGTCATGGTGGAAAAGTGAACAATATTTGGAATACGTATTGATGAGCGCCGCAGATCAACTTTCTTTGATTTTTGTTGGAAAGCATCTTCAATGTAATTTGATGTGTCCACATCGTACAGTTGCCATTGAAAACCTGATAACCATTTCCAAAAGACGCCTTTTGCAAATGGACAAGTGCATGGGTACTGCTGACGTCGTACCTTAATGGCTTCATCTAAAATTTCAAAAAAAATTAGTTTTATTTTGTTAACTGCCTATTAGTTCACCTTTAACGCACAGTATCCGATATATCGGACATATATCAAGCACAAAAGGACAAACGCTAAAAAAAAGCAAAAACAGATCTGACGCAGAACAATAGACAATAGCAAAAATATTACAACGATTTTACAAGTTGGTTAGAACATTTTACGAAACTGCAGACTGAACTGACATTGCTGAACGTTTCAAATAGGCAACCATCATTTGGACGAAATGTCGAAGGATGTGATTTCGAACACTTTTTTTCATTGGATCCTGCTTGCGCCATTACTGATCGCAGTGATACAAAAAAGGTGCCATTTGACAGAGGTGTGAAAAAGGTAAGTCTATAAACTAAATATTAGGCGCGCGATAACATGCCAAAGTTTGATCACCTATTTTTTTATACACCCTGTATGGCATAACCTCATCGAATCACTCAACCATACTGTTGACATACTTATAAGCAGTGTTCAAAAGATTCGTGCAAGGTGAAGCTCTTTTAACATAAAATCGTAGCTTTATTATAGACGCTTTGAACTTTGTCAACTTTCTGATCCAGACCATATCTTGATTGACTATGAGATTATGATCTTAAATCAGGTGCAGATAAAAACATTGGCTATTCTCCTGTAAAACGTAATTCATGTTTGTCAAGAGCATTTGACAGGTTTTAATCTGATCAGCAAATTATGTTTAACTAGCCTCACACATTGATTGGCTGAGTTAACTGAATAAACGTTTGTTATCTGAGACTGTTCATCTTTAGATGCAAACGACGTTCACAGCACCACTTGATCACATGACACGTCACCATGGCACCAGCTGAGCCATGGCACGATTTGGTTTAAATTTACACCAAGTAATGAGGCAATACCATAGAATAATCTGCGACTGTTCATCGTTAGATGCAAACGGTAAGCAACTCATCTCTATTCTGTGACCGTACTTCAAGTTACACTAAGTAGTGCACGAAAGCGAAACTATAGCTAATTCCAAGAAATGTACATATTTTAAAATTTTTGCATAGCTTCCTATAATATTGCCTATATTATTTAGAAAATAGAAGAATAAATCTACCAAACCTACTTGAAAGAAAATTTACTTGTCTCATACGAGCAAAATCTATTTCACATCCAGTTAACTCTATCACATTTTGTCCGCTAAGGTCAGCTTTTCCGGAGCCCATTGAACGCCGAAATTCGCTTTCGATATGTTGACAAACGTTTGGTGAATAAGGAACCCAAATGCGAGCATGGGCTTCCCATTCCCAGACTATTATAGAACTTGAAGCATTCATTCTTGTGTCTTGGTCTGAAGCGAGTTAGGTTTTGGTTTGAGAAGCGAGATACATATGAAATTGTCTGTAGTTGAGCTGTATAAAGTTGATAGTTTGGCCTTTGTTGATATTTAATACAAGTCAAACCACAGGAAGTCTGAGTATGGAAATATGGAATGCATAAAATGTCGTATCTAAGCAACTTCAGAATTAAAATACGTAACAAAAAAAATTTAAATGGTTATATTTCGATTCTTTTACAGACTGATAGTACAGAATCATCACGGTGAGCAATTTTAAATATAAGTGTCGATAACAGGCAAAATCAGTCCTTCACATGTCTTGTTGCTAGTTGTGTAGAAGAGACTATGTAAAGGTAATTTGAGAAGCGAGATACATATGAAATTGTCTGTAGTTGAGCTGTATAAAGTTGATAGTTTGGCCTTTGTTGATATTTAATACAAGTCAAACCACAGGAAGTCTGAGTTTAAAACAACTAATAAAAGTATTAGTTATAATTTATAACCATTCATTTGTTCATATAATTGGGGGAAATTAACCAATCAGGCGCCAGCAATGGCCCACCATGTATTAATTATTCCCCATGGCACTTTGCGGGCTTGTATTTTGATTCTGAACTCGTAGCAACGCAGTGGTTTGGAATTTTCTTATGGATTTTTTGTGAGATTATTGAGATCTTTTATAAGATTTCGCTCCGATTTTATGTTATATAGAACACTAGAACTTGAGCTTTCTTGGTGTGGATTTAAATCATGTCAAAGCAAAGACTTCAGCTCCAAAATGCCGAAAGTTCAGTGCTCTTCCTGCAAAAGCAACATGCAAAAACTTTGGAAGGCTTATACGCGGAGATTAGCAAATTACAGAAAAAATGCGGAGGTTTGTGAAGGTATTTTTACATCTAGGTTATATTTTTGAGTCCGTTTTTTATATTTTGTGTTTTTCTACACAGAGCTGACGTTTCAAATGGCAATGAATTCGACGTTCCTTACTCCGGATGAAGGTGCGTTTAAATTGACATGATATTTTAATAAGTTAATATATTCTGCTTTTACTTCTCTTAATATACTTATCTATTAGATATTTGTCATATTTTAAAGCATATCTTGATATATTGGCAAAACAATTTTAAAACATTCATATTGGTATGTTACTATGTTTTGTGTGTAAATTTATATAATTTGACCAATTAAACTCACTGTAATGTGCCCTTATGTGCTATTTTGTTATTTTATTCTGTCTAATGCCAGAGGATTTTACTTATCAAGGGGAAATTGTTGGGTGTAAAATTGATTAAATTAACCAGACTATCAGTGCATTTCTCTTGTTAACCCATTAAGCTGCAATGTGCCCTATTTTGTTATTATATTCTGTCTAACATGAGACGACTTGTCAAGGTGAAATTGTTCACATTGAAGGGTTAAACATTTTTTGAGATGTTAATCAATAATCATGTCCCCTTCTAGATTAAACATTGCTTAAGTCTATTATGGCAGGAGTCATTGTTAATCATATATTAAACACATATTTTTCCATTACTTATTTCATTGTAGAAAGTTTCCGAGACAGAAGTCTGAAAACAGAGAAAGAGCTGGAGAAAAGATCGCAAGAGGTCACAGAATTAACAAAACAATTAGAAAGGAAGACTAAACACAATACATTATTAGAAAAGAGTTTGAGACAAACGCAAGAGAGTTTTGAAGAATCTACAAGGACTAAAGATAAACAAATTGCAACGCTGACTTCAGAACTCGATGCAAAAGCTGGCAATATTGCGTATCTTACAAAACAGTTGCATGACTCAAAAGTTGCTTATGCTGAACTTTGCGATAGGATGAATACAAATTTTGCAGAGAGACTGACAATTTCACCGGCTCCCCCCGGAGAAAGGGCGCCCATGAATAATCGACGAAGATACATCCGGAAAGTTGTCGCATCAAATGGGAGTGTGGACATTGAATCTTTAGGTGGTTTAAATCCAACTACACAAAAAATGCTTCTTAATGTTAAGGCAACAAAAAGTAACGAAAATTTCCCCTTGCGGCCTGTTAGAAAGACACCAACTCCCAAAGGATCAAGGTCGTTAGGTGAACCACTGATTAACCAATCCAGAAACGTTCCAAATGATTACACAGAGTTTTTAAAAACTGGTTCAAAACCAGAACCAAAACTTGTTTATAAAGCAGTTCCCAACCCGTTGCCACCAATTGTGAATGGTATGGAAGACAATGGAACCCATGTTCCTTACAAAGTTCATCGGTCGAGAGGTCAGGATCCTGGAATTGTTGATGAGATAATTGTCTCCCCTCTGAATTCACCGGACAAAAGTTGGCGGCAGGGATCAAACCAGTACGACCCTGTTTCTTAACAGGTGTGGAACAAGGGATCTAAACTTTTCGTTAGAGAAATTTAAATATACTTCAAATTGAGTACAGTTCACTGATATTTGCCAAGCAAATTGTACAAAGTGAACGTATTTTATATCAAAATGAGTGCGAGAGTGTAATGTAAATAGCGAAAGATTTAAGAGAGTGTTGACAAATAAATGATATTTATGAATTGCTGTTATTGAAATTAGGAAGAAAGGATGTTTCACACATACAAAAATGTGATATTGCAAAGGGTAGCTCTAAAGTGCTTTGTCTAGAGGTCCAGTGAAGGGCCAGTCCAGTGTTACTACAAGAAGAAAACTGTGGTGTTTGGTAGATTCAAACTCCAAACTTTCTTCTCACATGCAATTAAGGTGAAATGATAAGACAACTGCATATTGCAGGAATTGAACCCCAGTCACAGAGGTGAAAGGCATATGAACCAAAGTAACCACAGTGTAACACCAACATGGTATATATAATAATTTCAATCCATTGTTGTCTACTTGTGGTATTATGGAGCATGAAGATTACTAGATTCCCATGTGGCCATAGGTGTAATGGGTTTAACTTTGACTCTTTTCCTTTTTAAAAGCTTTATTTAGTATTAATATAAACGTATGTACAAAAGTTTGTTGTTTGAGAATCTGAACTACCTTGTGGTCCTTTCTATCCTACTGTTCCTTGTGAAAATAAATATTGCATTTTTGAATATTCGTAATTCTTCATTAGTAGGTTTAAAACTTTGATTTTGTTGGTTAAGAAATGGAGACCTTGATGTTTCAGTGTTTCAATCTTTGCCACACCCTCAACCGTGGTATGGTTTAAACATGTATAAACTTTTTGTAGTCTGATATGGTTTTAAAGTAAATAAACAAACAGAACTACAGAAGCCCCTCCTCCCTTAAACGTTTGTAGAGTTGCTCTGCCCTATCCCCTTCCTTTAACCTAATTAATGCTCCATCACGTTGTAACGGTGCTTTGCTTAAACAACTGCGCAAATCGCAGAGCGCAAATCGTAATTCCGCGTCCCACAATCATTGAAACCAAAACAACTTTAAAAGCTTTCTCTCCCCAATTTCCTTAAGCGCGGCCGTGTACCCAAACGCCAAATTTCCATAGCAACAAGAGAGAAAATGGCGGCTCGAAAACATGAAAGTACATAAAACGTGGAATAATATTTTTGTACAGAAATAAAGCGTAATTCTCGCAACAAATAGTCTTATTAAAAAGGCAGATATCTCTCGAGTATCTAAGCTTGTTTTTAACATGGACGACGTACGAATTGAATGGCTACGAAACGAAGTTTACTTGGCTTTGGAAATTGCTGACACCGAAGTGTTTGAGGATTTATTGAACAGAGACGATGGTGTGAACGAAAGCTTGATACAGAAGTATTTAAACGAGACACCTGCGGAAGGAACGGCGTTGATTTTACACTCGCAAATCGTCGAGGAAGAAGAAGAAGTCGAAATTGAAATAGGTACACCATGTACAATATTTATCGAGCTTATTGTTGTTTAATTCATGTAAATCGAGTTACTAGATCTGCAGTTTCGAAACTTTACTGTCAGATTTGTGTACCCATAAGTTTGTGAAATGAGTAATTCTTCGCCATGTGAAACATGAAATAATTCTGTCCAATTTCGCCTCATTGATTGTCAGTGTTTTATAACCATAACTAGTGCATTTTGTGATTTTTGCCTGCCACAGTTTCCCGCCAGTATTTTCTGTGGAAAAATTTGTCCGCCACATGACACATTGACAACAAATTGAGAGGAAAAACACAATATTATTTGAATGTGTCTAACCGCCACATGGCATGAGAAATTTAGCAATTTGACGAGCTTTAACTTAAAAATACTTCTATTTTGTGTGTGCTGTCCCAAATAAATATGAAATATTTCGCTTTTCTGGCTTCCTTGTTCCCACCAAATGCTCGTTAACAACCACCAAATTTTCCTTGGCGGGAGTTTCCTGGTAGTCCTGCCCGCCACAGATCTGTGGCGGGAGGCCCTTAGAATGCAGTATGGGACTGTTTAATATATAAACCTTTTTGAAAGGTGGCGGTGGCGCCCCCAATATTTTCTCAAAGCCTTTGAGTGATAGCTGATTAACTGTGTAACAAAGTTGTATCAATGATTTTACGACCATGAAAGCCTTGCAATAGGCTATTATTTAAGTAAATGTGCATGAAATTTAAGCCAAAAAGGTTTTAAGAATTGAGATTTTCAGCAACAAAAGGGTGATTATATATGTTGGCAACCTAAGTTCGCACCCCCAATATTTCGTGAAGTGTCCGTCACTGTCTTGAGGGGCCTAACAACTTAGGCCTATATAACAGTGGCCTAAGACATTACACTATCTTGAATGCTTTAGAGCCAGAAATTCCAGCTATTCCTGATGGCAGTGATCTTTTGGAAGGTGAGGATGGTTCCATCAATGAGCTCGGAGAACCTCTAGCGAATGGTGTGATGCAACCAGATGAAGTACTGGCGAATGGTGATTTGAATGGTGGCGGTGGTGAGGTGAATCCTGAAACTGGTGAAGTTATACAAGATGAAAAACCTGCAGATGAAAATGAGGAAGATGTGGGGAAATTTAAATTTACACCAGTTACAGTAAGTTATTACTGATGAAAAATTAGGCATTCTCATATATATATATATATTAAATGATTATGGTCATTTTAGAATAATTAAATAATTATTACCATCATCACCATTATGAGCATAATCACCACCATCATCATCATCACCATCATTACCACCACCATCATTATCATCACCATCATTACCATCATCATCACCATCATCACCATCATCATCATCACCATGGTTACCACCATCATCATCATCATCACCATCATCATCATCACCATGGTTACCACCATCATCATCATCATCACCATGGTTACCACCATCATCATTAGCATCATCATCATCATCATCATCATCATCACCATCATTACCACCATCATCATCACCATGGTTACCACCATCATCATCATCATTACCATCATCATCATTACCATCATCATCACGATCGCCACCACCAATATCATCATCAGCAGCAGCACCACCACCACCACCATCATCCTCATTGTTACCATCACCACCTGACACCATCATCGCCAACACCAACTACCATTCTTCATCACCACCACCATTATCATCAGCATCACCAACACGACTATCATCACCATGAGAACCACCATCATCATCATCATCACTATCATCACCACCATCACCATCATTATCATCATCATCCTCACCATCACCACCACCATTATTGTCACCATCACCACCACCATCATCTGATCCATCATCATTGTCACCATTACCACTGCCATCATCACCACCACATAACACCCATCACCATCATCTTTACCATCACCACCATCATTGTCACCACCACCATCATTGTCACCACCACCATCATCATCACCCCATAATAACTACCATCTTCATCATTATCATCACCGCCATCACCAACACCTCCATCACCAGCTCCATAATTCAAACCTCGCATAATTAATCCTTCATCTTCTTTCAGAAAATAGTAGTCCAGAAAGTCTACCGTACAGTGTTGTTTGCAAGTTGCGACACCATCCCACTTGTCGCAGACGAAACTAACGCCGTTTACTTCCAACGTACAACCACTGGCCCTGTACCCCTACCTTCATCAATTGACGAAGCCAACGAAGTGATGCCAAACCTGTTTGAATTTGGCTCCCTTAACGAGAATGCAACCCTACTAATGTTAGACCAAGTTTTACATAATGTATTCTTACCTATACTATCCTACAGTGGGGCAAGATCGGAGCCGGGGGCAAGTGCCGACTCTGTCTCTACAGCAGAAGAAACCCCTCGCAGGGGCTCGGTGGGAGAGGCCTCCAAAGGTCGGCTGGTAATTCGTGATGAATTCTTAATAAACTTACAAAAATTTGCAAATCACATCGGTAGAACGATGCAGCAATTAGCTGGCGATATCAGACTCAAAATGCCCGATGTAGTTTTGGGCGATGATATCTCGGAGATAGCACGTAACCCAGACATCATTGCGAGCTTGGAAGAGACCTTACACGAATGGGAGGTTACCATGGCGTCCGCTTTGGAACAGCAATTGAACCATACACCCCAGGGTAATGGTACTTTAGCCGAGATGGACTTTTGGCGAGAACGAAATGCAACCCTCAGTGCTTTGGTAGAGCAACTGAAAAGGCCTTTGGTCGAAAAAGTTATCGCGATACTCTCGCAGACTGGTAGCGATAGTTTATCCACTTTCGAATACCATAAAAACGAATTAACAAAGTACTATGTCGAAGCGAAAGATAATGTTCGGTTTTTGCTCACGTTAGAGCGGCATTTTAAGAATCTCGCCCATGGAGCGAATTTCAAAGTCATACTGGAAACCATACCATCGTTGATGAATGCTTTGAGGATGGTCTGGATTATATCAAGACATTATAACAGAGATGAAAGGATGGTCCCTTTAATGGAAAGAGTTGCATGGGAGCTCGCCGAGAGAGTTGCGAAAGTCGTGAATATTAGGACCATTTTGAAGTAAGCTGTATTGAAAACCTAACTAAACTAACATTATTTATACTAGATAGCTGTATCAGTTCTAAACTGTTCTCTCTAGAGGCCATCTCTGATTACTCCAGTGTTACTACAAGAGGAAACCTAAACTAACTTTATTTATACTAGATAGCTGTATCAGTTCTAAACTGTTCTCTCTAGAGGCCATCTCTGATTGCTCCAGTGTTACTACAAGAAGAAACCTAAACTAAACTAACTTTATTTATACTAGATAGCTGTATCAGTTCTAAACTGTTCTCTCTAGAGGCCATCTCTGATTGCTCCAGTGTTACTACAAGAAGAAACCTGAACTAAACGAACTTTATTTATACTAGATAGTTGTATCAGTTCTAAACTGTTCTCTCTAGAGGCCATCTCTGATTGCTCCAGTGTTACTACAAGAAGAAACCTAAACTAACTTTATTTATACTAGATAGCTGTAGTCAAAGTACCCATCGATCCATTATTTATTTCATTAGAGAATCGCCGGCCACGATTAAAGTAAAGACATTGGAAGCAAAGCGAACTTTAATTCAATGGAAGGACACGTACTTTGAGACTCGGGCTAAGATTGAGGCCTCGGGTCGCGATGCACGGTGGGAATTTGACAGGAAACGTCTGTTTGAAAGGACCGACTACATGGCGACAATATGTGAAGACATACATGAAGTAGCACAGGTTAGCTGTAATGCTGAATAACTGGATAAATATCTTAGGGATGGGATCTTGAAACCGGACGAATTCAAGTACAACTAACAGTGCAAACTCTTATAGATTTTTCTCGGCATTTCGTTCGATAGAACTAATAGTAGAAAGTGTTCGTAGATGGAATACTCGAACGAAATTTATATACATTTTTTAGACCTAGCCAGGAGCAGTTGACCATGAGCATAATTACCCATACCTAATACTGGCATCACTCCCATCGTGTATACCGAACTTGCGGTTAATGCTCAGCAACTGGACTCTGTAGCTCAGTTGGTTAGAGCGCTGCACTGGATTCGCAGGGCCGCAGGTTCAATTCCTACCAGAGGGCCTAAGTTGCATTTTTCGCAACTGCTCCTGGCTAGGTCTAAAATGTATATAAATTTTCGTTCGAGTTATTCCATCTACAAACACGTTCAAACTCTTATAGACCTGTTCACACGATCCGATTTGTCGCATCCAATTCTCCTCTTGACGTATGTGATCAACTGGATTTTCTGACTAGAGTCATACACTGGATCGTGACTCTATGGCACTATTGCTATAGAGGTGTCGCACCATCACGTGACTAAATTCTAAAATCTTTAACGTGCAACCTATCAAGCTGGCTGTTAAACATGTTTTGTATGTCATTATAACAAGTATTCATAACAAATTTCAAGTCGATACAATTATTCCCTCGCGAGTTAAAAAGGTTTGAATAATTCGTATTGCTGACGTCAGCATTATTTTCAAATGCCGTTAAAAGCTACGTTTTTTCTAAACCTAACGCGAAAAACTCAATTTGGCATCCACCTGCCATCCAACATGGCGGCCAAAACACAAATGCTCAAGAAATGATGTGTTTTATAACAAATGTTTATATTCTGTTTACTATGATACTATATATTGCTTTTAAAAGCTAAATTGAGTTTTTCGCGTTAGGTTTAGAAAAAACGTAGCTTTTAACGGCATTTGAAAATAATGCTGACGTCAGCAATACGAATTATTCAAACCTTTTTAACTTGCGAGGGAATTATTGTATCGACTTGAAATTTGTTATGAATACTTGTTATAATGACATCGAAGACATGTTTAACAGCCAGCTTGATAGGTTGCACGTTAAAGATTTTAGAATTTAGTCACGTGATGGTGCAAAACCTCTATTCTAGTCTTACTATTGTCAGCAAATCGAGTAAATCACATGCATCAAGAGGAGAATTGGGTCCGACAAATCGGATCGTGTGAACCAGCCTTAAGTGTTCTGCATGCAAAGGTCCATTTGACTTTAAAGTAGATTTTTGAAGGGTTTGGAGCTGGTGGAATCAGATTTTAACATTGCCTTTTTGACATTCTTTTTCGGTAGGTTTTGGAAGAATTCTACAACATATTTGGTCCCGAGCTGAAAGCAGTGACGGGAGATCCAAAGAGAATTGAAGATGTCGTTAAACGAGTAGATGGCTTGGTCAAACCTTTGGAAAATGTGAGTAAATTTAAAAAGAAGTTATAAATCCCATAAGCGAAGTCGTTTGGTCGGGCCCTTGTCATTGAAATTACAAGCCTTAAGGTACGTTTAAACGCTGTGATTTGTCGGGCCGATATTAAGTTTTGATGAATGATAATGACGAATATTTTTAGTTGATGAAGTCGTCAGATGACGTTTGCCACGAATTTTTCAAATATCATAAATGTGCAATGTGAATCTGAATTCAGACAGACAAATCGCAGCGTGTAAACGCGTACCTTAAACCGGTATGTTGTAGAAACATTTGAGAATTTTGACACGAAAGTGAAATTTCCTTTCCCAGAAAGATGAATCAATCAACTTTATTAGCAACAAATACAACAGTGGTTTCCCAAATGCGATTATTATGTCACAAACGTTTCTTAGTTTTCAACGCCTGCATGTCTGTACCAGTGAGCTCTATATATATATATGTCCAAAAAGTGAAGCCAAAGATGGCGGAAATTGACGTCCAGTGCCAATCCCTTTCTATTGTTTTCGACCGCGCGGTTTGCACAAGCCGGCAAGGAGTGTGCCGAAATTTCGTGTTTTTACTCCGATTTAATAACAATAACATCATGATTTTATGAACTAATAACTTGATTAGCGATGCGATCTGTTAGAAAAAACTGGAATTAGCTGGAAAAAATGATATGAAAACTGTTTATGACCTTCATGAGTTTGGACGTCAATTGCCGCCATCTTGGCTTCACTTGTCCTATTGGCCGAACATTAGAAGTTCTTACTCCAGATATATACGGAGCTCACTGGTCTGTACATGCCACAACCAGTATTTAGTGTAATTGGACAATTTACAGAATTACAGGCAAATGTTTCCTGGTTTATCCTGGTTTATCCTGGTTGAAAAATGGCTAGGAAACAATGTTTCTTCGTTTGTCCACCTTTAAGGCTGATTTTCATTCAGTGCAAAATGTCGCGCGATCGACCTTTTGCGATCGTTTTCCTTTGAATTATGAGCCCTCGACCGGATCCGTTCCAGTCGAGGGCTCATAATTCAAAAGAAAACGATCGCAAAAAGTCGATCGCGCGACATTTTGCACTGAATGGAAATCAGCCTTTATGAAACATGGCTAGGAAAATCGTATTTCCAGGTTTGCTCACCTTCGGAAAACATGGCTAGGAAACAATGTTTACTGGTTTGCTCATAATCATTTAGCACTGTGTCTTATGTCAACCGTCCATTTTATCATGCCTATAGTAGTATAACTCTTCTGAAAGGAAAGCCATGTCTAAACGTTTTGCGACGGTATGTAAGATTCATACGATGGTTAATTCCCATACAATGCGTATATTTGAATAAGTTTGTTTGGTTGTCGACTTGTCGTCCTTGGCTCTTGCGTTGCCGTACTCCCTGTTAACTTCCTATTGCAAAGACGCATCGTAAGTAATGTTTCTTTCTTTTCCAGGTGAGTTTTGATCCGTTCAATCTTCGACATACAACAAGCTGGCGCAGTGTCATGGATCGTTTCCGTCGTGAAGTAGGCGCCATCGAGAACGAGGCAAAACATTTTATCGACGACTCCTTTCAAACTCTGCGTTCTGCCGAAGGAGCGTTTGACATGTTGCAGAATTTCAAACACATTCGTTCCCGGGATGCTATCAACTCGCAAATGATGAGGAAATTTAATGATATCTTACTGCAATTTGGAAAAGAGGTAAGTGCGGGCCCGTTTACATGAGTATTGTCTGTAGTCACTATTTACATGAGACCGGGATAAAGTCAAAACGGAACGTTTTCGCTTCGATCATAGTGCTGTCTATGTTTAAGCCTAGTTTCTATTTGGTCGTAATGGTCGCGCGAACAGTGTTGCCCAGAGGTGGAATTTTTTTTTCTTTCTGAGAACCTGGGTTTCAGACTCAAAATTAATAATTAACGAGGTCCAATGATCGTTGATTGATTTTGACATTTAACTGATTGGAGTGTTGTTTCTTGATATTCAACGGTGTTCAATTTGATATAGTGCATATAAAATGCATAGTTTTTATTACTCATCAGTTAATTATTAGCTTTATAAATTTTCTGCAAAACTTTAGATCCAAAAATATTTCTGGGAACTAGGTTCCCAGGATCCGATACTTTTTTCACCTCTGATGTTGCCTCTAGTCAATGTTCACACGAGACCAGGACGAATTCAGAGTGGGACGATTTCGTTTCGGCCATAGTCTTGTCTTTGCATGGTCCCTGTTTACATGACGGACGACTCGTCTCTTCGCCGTGTTTATACACAGACGGATTATCAGACCATCTCTTCTTTGTCCAAGTTCCACCAGACGAATCATCAGTCTACAGTATAAATCGGAACAATGATGTATTCTTTTCTTACCTTCCAACGTCTTTAGGTCGATGTTATCTATGCTCTGTTTAAAGCTGGTCACGTGACACCTCCCGTTTACAAGAATCAACCGCCGGTCGCGGGTGCTATTGGCTGGGAGAGATCTCTGTTCTACAGAATTAAACATACAATCTTGAGATTTCAGGAAATCGAAGACATGTTGAATAGCGACCAAGGAAAACTGGTGAGTATGTTTATAGGCCTCTCGTATTGTGGACTAAATGGTACTCAATGAACTGTAGGGTTATACCAATGTTATAGGCATGGTAGTTAGTGCATGTAGCCATGTACCTTTCACGTCTGTGGTCAGGGTTCTGTTCCTGTAATATGCAGTTGTCTGATTATAATTTCGCCTCAATCACATCATTCACATGTTAGGAGAGTGTTTCCAGTTTGACTTTCCAAAACACCTGGTTTGCTCCAGGTACGCCGATTTCCTTCTCTAGTAACACTGGACCATTAAGAGACGACCCTCTAATCCAGAAACCTCTCTAATACGGGCACCTCTTTTATATGGACACCTCTCTGATACGGGCACCTCTGTAATACGGACACCTCTCTAATACAGACACCCCTCTAATACGGGCACCTCTCTAATACGGAGTACGGACCCATCTCTAATACGGACACCTCTCTAATACGGACACCTCTCTTATACGGACACCTCTCTATTACGGACACTTCTTTAATACAGACACCTCTCTAATACAAACACATCTCTAATACAAACACATCTCTAAAGGCCGGGCTCCACTTGCACGTACGTACGCACAATTGCACGCACGTATGTGTTTATACTTTCGTGAAATTTGATTGGTTAAAAACTTGACGGCCGCACAGAAAGTAGAATACAGTTCTGCTGTCATACGTACAAAAAGTTAGCCGCGACGGTCAAGATTACATTTTCGAGTCACAGAGCACTTGCACGTACGGCCAGCACGGCCGATTTTGTACGTATGACAGTAGAACTGTATTCTACTTTCTGTGCGGCCGTCAAGTTTTTAACCAATCAAATTTCACGAAAGTATAAACATACGTGCGTGCAATTGTGCGTACGTACGTGCAAGTGGAGGCCGGCCTTAATACACACACCTCTCTAATACGGACACTTCTCTAACACGGACACCTCTCTAAGATAGACACCTCTCTAATACGGACGCCTCTTTAGTATGGACACCTATCTAATACGGACACCTCTCTAATACGGACATCTCTCTAATACACACACCTATCTAATACACACACCTCTCTAATACGGACATCTCTCTAATACACACACCTCTCTAATACACACACCTCTCTAATACACACACCTCTCTAATACGGACATCTCTCTAATACACACAACTCTCTAATACACACACCTCTCTAATACACACACCTCTCTAATACGGACACCTCTCTAATACACACACCTCTCTAATACGCACACCTCTCTAATACGGACACCTCTCTAATACGCACACCTCTCTAATACGCACACCTCTCTAATACGCACACCTCTCTAATACGGACACCTCTCTAATACGCACACCTCTCTAATACGGACACCTCTCTAATACGGACACCTCTCTAATACGGACACCTCTCTAATACGGACACCTATCTAATACGGACACCTCTCTAATACGGACACCTCTCTAATACGCACACCTCTCTAATACGGACACCTCTCTAATACGGACACCTCTCTAATACGGACACCTCTCTAATACGGACACCTCTCTAATACGGACACCTCTCTAATACGGACACCTCTCTAATACGCACACCTCTCTAATACGGACACCTCTCTAATACGCACACCTCTCACGGACACCTCTCTAATACGCACACCTCTCTAATACGCACACCTATCTAATACGCACACCTCTCTAATACGGACACCTCTCTAATACGCACACCTCTCTAATACGGACACCTCTCTAATACGCACACCTCTCTAATACGCACACCTCTCTAATACGGACACCTCTCTAATACGGACACCTCTCTAATACGCACACCTCTCTAATACGGACACCTCTCTAATACGGACACCTCTCTAATACGCACACCTCTCTAATACGGACACCTCTCTAATACGCACACCTCTCTAATACGCACACCTATCTAATACGCACACCTCTCTAATACGCACACCTCTCTAATACGCACACCTCTCTAATACGCACACCTATCTAATACGCACACCTCTCTAATAAGGACGCCTCTCTAATACGGACACCTCTCTAATACGGGCACCTCTCTAATACGGACGCCTCTCTAATACGAACACCTCTCTTATACGGAGATTTCTCTATTACGAACACTTCTCTAATACGGACACCTCTCTAATACGGTCACCTCTCTAATACGGACACCTCTTTAATATGGACACCTCTCTAATACGGTCACCTCTCTAATACGGACATAATACCCTTCAGTGTCTGTATTAGAAATGTATTTTAAAATACCACCATTGAATTATGTTTCAGGTCAGTAAGAAGTATCTGTCTGTGGCAAGACTTATGAAACAGTATGAGGACAAGAAATTTGAATTATGGCGTGAACAAGTGGAAACACATCTCTTGTCTTATCTCAAGCGAAATCTCTTAACCCGATCTACTTCCGGCTCTGCTACGACAAGATCCGGAGGCCATACGGTGAAAGACGACGTTGGTGGCGAAGATGACTACAGATCGCCTGTACACAGTAAGTGCTTTTACATCCTTTAATATCGAAACATTCTTGACCGCAGTGGGGATGGAACTCGCGCCTCGTGGGGAATACACCTGCTGTAACCTGCAAACGGGCATACTCTGGGTACAAGATTGCCTCGCAGGTAGATTGGCTGCCATGCATGCAATTCTCTATCAACTGAAGAAGGTTAAACGTGCGATTTTTGGTTTTCTAAACACTGAACAAAACTGGTTGAGAGACAGTGTCATTTTCAAGCTAAAAAATGCATGCCTTTGCTTTGCGTAACCCCCTCCCCCCAATCCAATGTTGACAGTATTTATTAGTCACAAACTCGCATATCCCAAGTACATGTTTCATCCAAACAACATTTGAATTGAAGGTTACGAATACAGGCAAATTTGTACAACTCTGAAATATGTACATGTCATTTGATCCCATAGCCCATAGGGGTCTCAAGGGTTTCGTCCAGATTGTAGTCCACTAGTCCAATGCTTTACCAACTGAGCTAGCGAAACCAATGCAATTATGCATGGTCGTGTATTTTACTACTGTATTTCAAGTAACGTTGTTAGCATTCAACAATGTAGCATAGTGCCAAAGCGATACAAGAGGCATGTTGAAATTTTCAACATGCCTCTTGTATCGCTTTGGCACTATGCTACATTGTTGAATGCTAACAACGTTAGAACTTATAAATTTGTCAAACTTCATTCTTGATTTCTTGCTTTTCCTCAAACATTTCCTGCGAGGTCAAAAAGATTTCATGGCAGCATGCTGCCATGCTGGCGGACATTCTCAAACCTTGTTGTGTACTTCGGCATATCGAAAATTTCAGCATGCCGAAAAATTCCAGCATGTCGGAAATCTCGGAAGGACTGAATTTAACTCTGAACTTAACAATAAACCGACATTGGATCCTATCAGGGGTCATCCTAAGGCCTCCCATTTTCCAAAATGGGCAGTTCTAATTGTAAAATGGGTAGTTCTAAAACCTAAAATGGGCACACTGTGATAGTGCTTGAAGCCAAGCTAGCCAGCTTCCCCCTTTCGCGCGAGGGAATTCGCGGCCCATTGCCTGTTCCGCCGCCAAAATGGGCATTTTTGGTATATTGGTATACCGAACTGTCCGGACAATCCTAGTAACGAATGAACGTTGATTATTAACTTGATAGGTTCTCACGTTGATGTCCAGTATGTGGTTGACTTTGCCCCGGAATTGTACGAGATCATTACAGAGACGAAATATATGGAACAGCTTGGTTTCCACGTTCCTGAGCTGGCGCGAAACGTCTCGCTACAGGTAGGCAGGGTTTTATATACTTGTCAAGGAAACCCTCAGCCTTGGCCAAGGGTGCGCACCCCTCCTAGCCTTGGCCAAGGGGGGGTGCAGGAGGGGTGCCAATTCCCATATCAAATCCAAATTTTGGATTTGACAGGGCATTTATCAAACAAAAATATAATATCGGCCCATTGATGGGCCTTTTTGACCATCTAGGCCATCTTATTTTTGAAATATTTTCTGACAAGATAATTCCCTTGACCCTGTAGGGGGTCCTCAGTGGTGATTCACCCTTCCTCAGTTGCCAACCACACCCTGCTTCATGACCAAAGCTGCTTAGCACCTCCCCAATTCAATCAAGCTGGATCCATCCCTTCAGTTACATGTGAAAAAAGTGCTTCCACTAACCAGATTTTGAAAATGCAACTATAGGTCCCTGGCAAGAATCGAACCTGCGAACCTGCGATTCCGGTGCATCGCTCTAACCAACTGAGCTACATAGTTCAGTTGTCGAGCTCTAACCACAAGTTCATGTATGCCATGTTAAGTTGTGGGTAAATATCTAGATTTTGTATATCTAGAATATCTAGATATTTACCCACAACTTAACATGGCAGTACCCTAGTATATATTATACATGAACTTGTGGTTAGAGCTCGACAACTGGACTCTGTAGCTCAGTTGGTTAGAGCGCTGCACCGGAATCGCAGGGCCGCAGATTCGATTCCTGCCAGGGACCTATAGTTGCATTTTCCGCAGCTGTTCCTGGTTAGGTCTAATAAATGTAGATAATTTACACTCAATAATTTTCCATCTACAAAACCCTTCAATTATCTTCCACTAACCAGTTTGACTCTATTGAACTCCGCAGATTTTCTCCGGGTACTGAGATTTTCTCCGGGTACTGAGATTTTCTCCGGGTACTGAGATTTCCTCCCGTGGGGGTAGCCCTTAATGACCTCTAAGGAGAACAGTTTAGAACTAATAGAGTTATCCAGAAGAAATAAAGTTAGTTTAGTTGAGGTTTCCTCCTGTAGTAACAGTGGTTCATTAAGGATGGTTCTTACTGGACCAGTAGGAAGAACAGTTTAGAACTGATAGAGCCCTCCAAGTTAGTTTACTTTAAGTTTCCTCCTGTAGTAACACTGGACCATTAAGTAGTTTAAGTTTAAGCTTCCATATGGTTTGCATCTGAACTACCGTAAAAAGATTAAAACCACTTCTATGTTTTGCGTAAGGGGCTAATGGCCTTCTTAGCTTTTTATACTTCTTTGGAGGAATATTGAAATACATGGTGATAGCATGTTGTTGGCGAAACTTAAACAATAATCTGTTGTACCACTTTAAAACAAGCCATATCGTTTAGTTTTTGTCGTAGATTTTAAAAGGGTAAAAGGGCACTGTGTTTTTTAGGAGGAAAAATTTATCAAGTATGTCGATGGCTTGAAGCAAATGTTGTCCCAATATCACACAATTTTATCAAGTTTAAATGATGCGGAGGTAAGCGACTATATTATAATATATTAACGACGATATATAGCTACAGATTGCGAGTTTCTATTTACTAAATGTATCTTGCAATGTCAACAATATCTTACAACAGCTGTGGCATAAGCTCTTGCTTGAGCCATGGCTGGGAACTCTGTCCATGTGTTTGTTTGAAAATTAAAACATTCGACAGAATTAAGTACAGTTCCAGTTTCGTCCTGACCTCCCAATGTGATAATATTATCACCAATGGTCACCGCTGTGCGACCACGTCGCTTCTTTCTCATCTCAGGCAGCATACGATGACTTCCTGTGGTAACATTGTACAGTATCACTGTACTTAATGCATTTCCTTTCTTGTCCCCACCGCCAAGGACAACCAAGTTGTCTTCCCAAGTCACTGTTGCCATCTCTGATACAGGGTATGGAAGTGGTTTGAGCTCTGTACAAGTATTGGTTGCTGGGTCAAACATGAGGACAGTATCTGTTGAGTCTTCATATAAAGATCCTGTCGTGCATCCACCAATAATGTAGACCTTGTCATTTACTATCTTAGCACCATGGTAACGTATTGGCTGTGGCATATTGGTAAGAAACCTTGAGGTATAGGGAGGGGTGAGCTGCATTTCATATATTGTAGAAAAGACATTGAAGACGGTACCTCCTCCAATAACAAAGAGACAATTCTGATACACCACACATGCGTTACCAAAGGACGGCACCGGTAATTCAAATTGAGATTTAACCCATTGTCCATCTTGCTGAGCGAGATTTAGTTCTTCAACACTCTTCAGCCCTTGCCATTGGTCAGAAATTCCGCCTGTCACAATCATGTGATCTTGGTATAAAACGGAACTTGCTGAATGTCTACCTTTATTCATCTCTGACAGTGGCCGCCATGTTTTCGTTGCCATGTTGAACACTTCGACAGATTTACAACCAAACCCTCCTGCCACAACAATCTCGGCTTGCAATTTCCGAGCATTGCTTACACCACTGGCTTCTGAACGTTGTGCCGTATTTCTTTCAATTCTCACAAGATTGGACATCATATTTTCCACCATTTTACAGATTTTATCTTGCGTAGAGCGAACTTCCCTCAACTCGGCTTTCATTTCACGAATTTCTTGTCTTGCTGGACATGTATGCTGCATAAAGTTCATATACAGAACCCCTTGACCGCAGTAGTCACACTTGACTCGTCGAAAATCACAAACTTTATTTTCATGAATTTCTTGATCACGTCGACTTACTGTTTCCTCGCATCGATCGTTTGAACACGGCACTGGACTGAAACCACAACTTGCTACATGTGTGTCGAGTGAGCCAAGTTCGACGACCTCGCGACAACCACGCTCGGAATTCTCGCACGAAATCTTCAAACCTGACAGAGTGTTCGCTAGGAATCGTTGTGGTTTGGCCAGTGTCTCTACGGTCAAGGGGTCTTTACATGTCGGACAGTTTGGTGAATGTTTTAGATGTTCGGTGATACAATTCCTACAGAAATGATGTTCATTCCTACGACATTGCACTGGGTCTTTCAATACTTCCGTGCATATTACACAATGCAAATTTTCATCAACTTGTGTTTCAAATCTGCTATCTTCATAACCTGTTGCCATCGCTTGTCTACTTCATTGATTAATAATGTCTCACATTCTGAGATTTGAATGTTTCTCTTCTGAAACGTTTAAGGCAGAGCAATGTTCGTGTGTTCTCTGCTGTCGTTTGTGTTCAAATTTTAAGGAATTAAGATCGTTAAGTACTTTGAAATTTAAACCATCGTATGATAAATTCTGGTCTAAAACACGACCTTTTATGGTCAAAATAATATGTACATCGTCAGTGCTTCCACTTTCATAAAACTGGATTTCCTGTTTTCATCCTTATTTATTGCAATATTTCCTGCCAGAAATTGCAAAATTTCCTGGCAAATTTCCTGGCATTTCCTTTTTTTATATTTAGCCTTTAGAAGTTTCCCTACTATATCATTTGCTGTTACCATAGTTTACATCTTGAGATTTTCGTCGTTTTCGAACATTTGTCATTTTTTTAACAATAAATTATTTTTTTCAACCGCTGCCCATTTGAGTTGAGCCTGCGAGCAATTCCCGAGCAATTTCCGAATCGTACCGAGCGATTTCCGAAGTTCATGCGAAGGCGAAAACGCCGCCAATTGAAGGCCCAAATCAAATTGCCAGCGTTTCAAAACTCTGTGATAGGTAGCTTTCTTGTATATTCAACATTTTACTAGTTACTAAGCCACACATAGACTATTTTAAAGCTCCAGTGGTTGGAATCTCAGAATTTCCTGCCATTATCCTGGCAATTCATTATATTTCCTGCCAATTTCCTTCCAAAAAGGATTTCCTGCCATTTTTTCTGCCACAGCCCAATATTTCCTTTTGCCAAGAAATTTCCTGGCAAGTGGAAGCCCTGATCATCGTCGTACACTCGTACAGGCAAGGACATGCAAATGTGCAGATGTAAATATTATTCCATGGATCGTATTTCGTGTCTGAAATCATCCAGTGCTGTGCCGAGGCCGAGGGCTTGAAATTCAATCCAGCCCAAAATGGCACGATGCTAGCTGGAACTTGATCAAAAACTTTATCCAGACCTAGGACTTGATCAAAACCTTATCCAGTCCTAGGACTTGATCAAAACTTCATTCAGTCCTAGGACTTGATCAAAACTTAATCCAGTACTAGGACTTGATCAAAACTTCATTCAGTCCTATAGGTCTTGATCAAAACTTCATTCAGTCCTAGGACTTGATCAAATTTGAACCTTATCCAACTTGATCAAAACTCGATCAAAACTTCATCCAGTCCTAAGACTTGATCAAAACGTATCCAGTTCTAGGACTTGATCAAAACTTCATCCAGTCCTAAGGACTTGATCAAGACGTCATACAGTCCTATACATGCGGAAAGTAGTTTCCTAGTAAGTAAATACCTGTCTAAACCATACAGGAAATCGGACATTCATTGTTTTTAAGCGCCATGCAGGTGTCATTATAGCCTGCGAAGCTGACAAGCAGTCGCTTTATTTATATTTAGTTTCTAAAAGGGTGACATGTACCGCAATATTATACTTGTAAACAAGGGACAGTTGCAACACAACTGCAAACTCTAGTGATTATGTTCAAAAATAAAGCGACTGCTTCGCAGGCTAGTGTACTGTCATTATTAACAACAGTCCCTAGTATAAAGAATATATACAGTCCTATATATACAGAACTTACGGTTACAGCTCAGCAACTGGCCTCTGTAGCTCAGTTGGTTAGAGCGCTGCACCGGAATCGCAGGGCCGTGGGTTCAATTCCTGCCAGAGGACCTAGCGTTGCATTTTTCGCAACCGTTCCTGGTTAGGTCTTAAATTGTGTATATATCTACTCACTTGGATTATCCACCAAACCCAGTATTCTAGTCCCTAGTATAGCTGTGAAAAGTATGAAATATGATATTGTGGTGGCCACATGTATTTCACTACTATAGCTCGGATTATATAAAACCAGAGTCTATTTCAAAATATTTATGAAAGGTAAATAGGGTATGAAACTAATTTTACAAATTATAATATGTGTGACTGTGTAACATATGTGTGTCTTCATGTTAGTGTATAAAAACGAGATCAGAACTGGCCACGCTGAACTAAAAAGCTTGTATAGAGGCATGTAAAAATAAGGAATCCGCGGCACTCTTTAAATTTTTAGTGGTTTTGATGTAGCGCGTATTTGAGGGCGACGCTCTTTTAAAACTATTCTATTCAGTTGTATCTGCCTTCACAACGGAATTGCGTACTTCCAAACTTCTGGAAAGAGAGAGTTAAACGACAGAGCATGGAAATATGCTCACTTTGAAGTTAAAAACAATCTAGTGCAGGACAAGAAATGTCCGAGGCTGATCAAAGATGAGATGACTGTAGTTGGTTTCAACTTGAACAATTCCGTCTTGGTTCATTCATTTAAGCGCCGCGATATATTGTGAAGTTTTGACGTGTACAGGCAACTCTGTATGATCTAACCATGCTTACTTAACTCTGCAGTGAGTTCTGTACAAGATCAGATCACTTTAGGCCTTTATAAGTAGTTCTCATTCAAGAACATGTACTACTCCTGCATGTGTGATAAAACCATGCTAAACTCAGCAGTGAGTTCTACTATCACGCACGAGAAACGTCATGTCAGCATAATGTCCTGTCTCAAGTACAGCTCCCATAGACCTTGATAAATCCGTCTGGAAAATTATAGAAGGGTTTTACTATATAATTTGAGGAGTTTCTCAATACCCTTGCAATACCTTTCGCAAACACAAAATGTCCTTCAAATCTTTCACAAACGAATCAGTATTTTGAAAGTAAACTTGTCTTAATTGCGTTTTCAAAAATGTGGCAATAGACGTTTTTCATACAAATGGCGGCCAAAAGGCAGGTTTCTTCTAAAGCTCACACTAAATGGTGCAGATTTAAAGTTTTATTTCGATTTTAATATTGTTACATCAACGTAATTTGTTTGTTTGAAAAAAATTGCCGAATTTTGTTAATTTTTTTTGACCATTTGTTTTTCTTGTCTCATATAGAACGTCTTATGCTAGATGTTATTCCACTGATATTTCTTGCTTTTTAGACGTGACAAATTAAGCGCAACGAATTACTAGTAATTATTTGACATTTGTTACTAACACTTGGTTGCCTACAACACAGGATATAATCAGAGCTATTAAAAGATGAGTACAAAAATTATGCATAAAAATAAATGAAACGCCCCATATTGTGCCAACATCTGTTTTAAAGTGTCCGCTTAAGGTGGCTGCAAGGATATATAAATGCTCATGAAATTTCTTATGAAATGCGGATAAACATGCTATGACTACTCGTGTGAGGGGCGATCATAACAAATAAATACACCAAATGACAGGACCTCGAGAATTGCTTTTTCCATCCAGTTTCATTTCTGCGATAACAAATCATCATCTTGATATCTTGCAAAAATGGATTCAATGTTCCCCTGCTGTAGCAAATTCCAGTTAATCCTTTACAAAAAAATCCTTTACAAATATTTAAAACGTTGAAACTCGCGACCTAACTGTCCAAACAAAGTAAGATTTTCGGTTGAGATAAATTTAAGCACGAAAATTTTAATTCTGGGTGTCCATTTTTGCCAAAGATCTGGAGATATCGAGATGGAAAATTGATGACGCTACCTTGGATCGGAAAATTCAAATTAAAGAAAGCGAAATTTTTTCTTTCTATACGAAAATGCCTTTAATATTTCAATATTTTCTCACGCATTATTTATGTATATGAAGGAAAAAATGCATATGAAACAATTGGGAGTTAAAACGCTTGTTTTCCAATGACACGAAGATTTAGTCAGGTAATTTTAGCCAGCTTGTTTGTTATCCGTTAGTAGCCGTATCATCTGACTAAGTGTTACGAAGTTGAAGAGAATTTGAAAGAAACATTTCAATGCTTGTACATCCCGTAAATTTAAACATATGAACAACCCAATAATCAATATCCCCTGTGTAATGGTGTTTCAAGAATAGTTAAGTAGTTGAGTCCAGAGCGAGAATTGAACCCAACGCGGACTGCGCCACCGAGGCGTATCTGAGTACAGCTGGTTTCAGCTGGTATAACATTATCAGCAGCGTTCTGATTAAAAACTTTTAAACTCTGTTTTTCCTAAACAGTACTCAGTTGTTTAACGACATTTGCAGATGCAACATGATTCGTGACTTTAGTTTTCGACTCTTGTATCGAGTCTTTTGCTTCTGTTTGATTTTCGCCTGTTTTTACCGTGGTGGTGCACGTTCAGGGTATGCCAGGCGAGAATACAAAACAGAACCGAGCAAATTGAAACAAGAATTAAATGGTAAACCCTTAACTGGTGAGGTTCTTCTCGTAGAAGACGAATGTGTCCCTAACTTGACAGAAAATGCTAAACAAGTTGATGGCGATGAGACGCGGAAGAAAACGGATCTTTCAAAGATTGGAAGAAAAGGTAAATTTCGAAAATGTTAGAATATTCACACTTTAGAATAAGTAATTGTTAACCTTAAATTCTTTTATAGAAACTGTGATGAAAACAATCAGAAGTAATCGAATACGGAAGAGCCCAGAACTGCCTTTTTCAACTCCCTCACCGCCTGAGGTAAAAGTTCCAAGCAAAAAAACGACCACCATCTTCCATTCAAGTAAGACCAAGTGGCACAAAAATGTTGGCAAAACCATATTTTCGTTGGAAAATCGACTTGAGTGAGACAGCCAAAAGTGAAAAGTTCGCTTCACCCAAAACGCAACATCTCCGGAACAGACGTGACGTTGATGCGACCTCGGGAAGTAAGGTGAGTCCAACCGAATGCGCCAATTTTACCTTTACTATAAAGTATGAAGATGAATACAGAGTATCGAACAACTTCGCAATCATGTACCGAAGTCAAACATACCGTTATTACCAGTACAGAGTAACGGACGATGGTCTACAAGTTTGTAATTCTTCCAACCCTCTTATAAAACAAAAGTGGTGGAATTTGATTTTTTTGGAAAAGGAAACGATGGCTTACAAACATTGTTATGCATCCGTGGACGGTTTTTACCAGCAAAATTACACGTTATATAAAAACTTTACTGTTTTCTTTAAACCTACTGAGCAAATTTTCACAAGACAAGATTATGGGGTGATTTGGGGGTATTTTGCAATTTGTTCGGCAAAGCTCAGTTTATCCTGCAATGATTTTTTGGTTGAAGTAAAGTACGGTGAACAATACAATGTTTGGAAGAACTTTTCACTGTTTTACAACAACAAGATGTACAATTATCGCGAATATCGATTCAGCTACGACAGTCTTGAAATGTGTACTTCCAATGACTCAATAGTTCAGGCTATTTGGAGAACTCGAAATGCGTGGGAGAAGGTAATAGGTGTGATACTTTGCATTAAGTCAGCGAGGACGATATTTTTAAAGTATTACGTTGTGGGCAAGCAGTTCAGTGTCTATTGGGCAGGAACTGGTCAATCCTTCGAAAAACATGAATATATGGTGTTCAATGGTAAACTTGCCATTTGCGGTGAAAACCTAAAACCGGAAACACAGGAGTTTACAAAAGAAGATATGTCGGTGTGCAACGATTCAATCATCCATAAAAAATACGATGATGAATACAAAGTTTGGGATGACTTTTCAATACTCTATAAGAACAAGGTGTACGATTATACTGAGTATCGAGTTCTGAATGATAGCATAAAGATTTGTAACTCCACTGATAACTACGTGCGGAATATTTGGAAACTGCGTAATTACGTGGTAAAGGATAAAATGCATTATAAAAGTTGTAATAAACCCATTATTCTCAAGACGTACAACCCATGGGAATACACTGTGCTTAAGGATTTTAGAGTTCTCATGTCTCTATCAAAGCAAGTTATAACAAAGTACGATTATGGTGTGCTTGAAGGTAAATTTATAATATGTGATGAGAAACTAATAAAAGGTACTTACATAACAGGTATTAGGCTGACTCTGATAGCACCATTATGTGCTTTAGCGCTTTCTATTATTTGTTTGCTATTGTTGTTGATAGTTTATGGCATGCTTCCAGAACTGCGCACTCTTCCTGGTTTGAATTTGATGGGTTTAAGCTTAGCCTTTTTGTTGTACCAGATTTATTATGTAGCAATTTTATCGCTGCATGTGCGCGTAGATACATTGTGGAAATTACCATGTGTCAGGCTGGTAATAACAAATAAGTTTATTATGTATAACATACTTATGAACGCTGCTGTTAACATCTATCACTTAAGGAAAACCTTTTGTGGCAATACTCTGGTGAGATCTGATGAAAACAAGTTGAAAACCTTCTTGAAGTATAGTCTCTTTATCTGGGGTGTTCCTGTCATTATAACTATTGTCTACATTGTACTTGTGAAGAAAGATGTTTTAAGGTTTTATCAACACATAACTCAGGGTTATTGTGCCAATGGTCATAATATCCCTACTTGGTTGGATGTTATAGAAAGTTATGGTCTTCCATGTTGTCTTTTGTTGTACATCATTGTAACGTTCATCTTCACTGCTTATCGAATTCGCCAAAAACTCAAGGCAAGCAGTAAAATTGCACAGAAATCGAATATTGTTAAGAATCGCAAAAGCTTTGTCTTATTGCTTAAGCTGTCAACCACTACTGCCATAAGCTGGTCTCCTGTTGTATTTGAAAGCTTGGTGTTTAATGATGACATTAGGATAGCGTTACTTACTGTAGTGTTGCTAAGTGGTGTCTACGTTGGTATTGCGTTTGTCTTTACACGAAAAAATTACCAGCTGCTTAAGAAGAAATATTAAGAAGAAATATTTCCCAGCAAAAATAATAGAGCCAGGAAACGTGTAGTTAAAAGAATAGTGCCTCGTGAGTATAAGTACGCAAGCAAGCCAGGAATTAAGTCAGCGAGTATAAGTGACTAAATAAGTAAATAAACAAGTAAATATGTAAGCAAGCAAGTAAGTTGCAAGTACACATTGTCATTAAAGCCGAACAAGTAGATCATATGCATATAAAGAATACGTAATGTAAGCAAGAAGTGCAAGCTAGTGCGAAAAATATATTAAAGTAAGAAGAGAAAAACATGTGTGTATTTAGAGTAAGCAATGCAACGAAGCAAGCATGCGAATAAGCAAGTATGTATATTATATTATATTATATTATTATTTAAAGTAAGCAATGTAAGCAAGTCAGTGGTGGATTACCAGTTACGGGGCCTGTATAGAGGCTAAGTAAAATTTGCGGGCCTTGAGGATGATATTCTCACGCCTGTCACATATCTTCTAGCGAGGTCCGGGCCATGTTCCACCGAAATATTAGAATATTTAGGTTCTAAATAATAATAATTCTAATAAAAAGTGCATTCTCTGAAAATCACGGGCCTCTTGAAAGCCCGGGCCTGTATGCTTCAGGCTACTCAGCCCTTGGGTAACCCGCCACTGAAGCAAGCAAGCAAGCAAGCAAGCAAGCAAGCAAGCAAGCAAGCAAGCAGGCAAGCAAGCAAGCAAGCAAGTATATATCATGTATAGCAAGTAAGCAACATGTGTATATTAAGTAAATAGTAGTAAGTACGTATAACATATTAAAGTATGTAGAAGAAAAAAACATGTGTGTATTTAGAGTAAGCAATGAATGTAAACAGTAATCAATGAATGATCTGAGAATTTGAACTCTGTAATCATGTGAACATTCGTAATATAAGTCTAACGTATTCTATCCAATGTCAACTGAAAACGCTTAGAATATAATGCTATCAATTTCAATGTATATGATACTTTGTGTTTCAGATCTTTGTAGTGCAATAAAATAAAATATATAAAAAAGAAAAATCTTCTTTTATTAAGTTTCCTGTTGACGGAAATGTACCCTGGCAGTCTTCAATCCTCCCCTGAAAAATCTCAGTATCGAGCAATTTGAGGATTTGTTGCGGGGGGAGGGGGCGACTTTTCCATAGTTTTAGTGCTATTCGGATTAGGGCTAACGACCCCCCCTGGACTACACACTATTACAACACAAATTAAGCCGCGCAGCAGAGGCTGGTAAGTATCTCCATCAGTCAAGTCAACTGGAAAAGCAGCACAGAAGAAACTTAACTCAGCAATGAGTTTTGTACATCAGATCACTTTCAAGTAGCCTACATTCAAGAACATGTACTACCTCTGCATAACCTATAACCATGCTTAACTCAGGGGTGAGCTCTGTACAACATCAGATCACTTTATAGACTTTATAGGTAGCCCACATTCAAAATAGGTACTACCTCTGTATAAATATCTCGAACGTGCGGTGCCAGTGTGGGTAGAATATAGCAAATACGGCGGTTGACTGTTGTGTAAAACTACCTGAAAAATACAATAAGAACTTCGACGTTTCGAGCGAAGGCCCTTCGTCTGGAAGTTAGTAGGGTCTGTATGGTCTAACCATGCTTACTAACTCTGCAGTGAGTTCTGTACAACATCAGATCACTTTAGGGCAGTTCACATTCAAGAACATGTACTACCTCTGTATGATCATAGTTAATAGAGAGGGCTGGTTTGGAAGCTTCACGAAAGTACAATAAACTCATCTATGTTGGTTTAGGTTTGTGCAAAAATGTAGTTCTTCGTCGTCACGTGTGTATTGTATTTTCACCTAAACAACCAATAACCATGTAAAAACTGGGCAATTGTTTAAGTTACGGATGGGCAAAAATGGAGTAATTAAATTTGAGTAACTCCAGCAAAAGAGAGTTAATCGCGCATACTAATTAGGTCGCCAATACGCGTAACTCCTCCGAGTTATTTTAACTCCAAATAATGGAGTTAATTAAATAGCTCTAAAATTTTAACTCCACCAAAAAGGAGTAGTAGGGGGGGGGGTTAAAATAACTCCCTGAAAATAACAGTGTAGGCTGATGCGATATTGAAAAAATATCGACTCTATCGATATTATGCAAATTAGAAAGCCTAATTTATTTGTTGTTTGTAATGCGGCACACGGCGCGTGTAAAAAACAAACGCATAAACGGCAAAATAGTCAAGTTTATATACATACAACTGTGATTTTTATTCAAGTTTAAAGCGTGAACTTTTACGCATGTCTTTTGCACTTGTGAAAATCAATGCTTCAAATTTCGAACGTAGCTTTTTAAACGTACACAAAGGTGCGAAATTGTTCACACTTCAACGTGATTGTCAGTATCCGTTCAATCCACATAATATTATAGCGTAATTATTTACAATTTTATACATTCTATGAACAGTATGAAACAAACGTAATCAAAATATAGTCTACACGCATGCTTGCACAGTTGTATAAAAGCATGAGAATCCAAAAGGTTTTACAAATTTTCAGTGAGACTAACATGTCCGTCTTGTTTGGCTAAAACTGACTCGTTTCGCCGTTACTATTTGTCCGGCTTTACTGAATAATCTTTCAGTCGGTGCACTGGTTGCTGGAATCGCCAGATATTGTCAGAAATACTGTGAAAGGATGCCATCATACACATATTTTCTCAACGTTAGCAGAATATAATTGTCGAAAAAGAGAAATGAAGTTGTTACGTTGAAATTTTCGATATGCGTAAAATAGAATATCGAATATCGATAATTTTGAAATATCGACATTTATCGAAAATATCGATATATCGCATCAGCCTAGTCCTATATATATATATAGGACTTGATAAAATAACTTCATCCAGTCTTATAGACAGGATCACTTGGATCACCTAAAATACACAGTCTCTGTGATCCAATAATCAAATACATTAAGGGCTGTTTTTTAGTGCATAGTAATATATGGGTGGGCTGTGTAGTGTGTATAGGAGTAATTTTGACACTATTTCTGACGATGCAGAACTCGAGATGTCGTTTACATACACGGCCTTTTATACAACTGAACTGTCCGAATTACCCTATGATATATATTACATGAAATACACCGTACATTTGCATAATACTAACGACAGTCAAGAATTCAATATTTACATTGCAATGTTAACAGTAGGCTATATACAATATACATACATATTAAGGACAAACAGCTTATAGACCCGAATTAACTTGTACACAGTTGAGCTTAAATACTGCAATCTCTATATATACAATTTAAGTGAACAATAATAATGGTAATTCTGGACCAATACGGGATGAGCTTAACTGAACCTCTATAGGAAGAACAGTTTAGAACTGATAGAGCTATCCAGTATAAATATTAAATAATGTTAGTTTAATTGAGGTTTCCCCCCGTAGTGACAGACCATTGAGGGATGATCCTTACTGAACTTCTAGGGAGAACAGTTCAGAAATGATAGAGCTATCCAGAATAAATATAGCCTTCTCTTAAGAGAACTAGAGAAGTTACTTTACACTACAGTTTATATACAGTTCAAGTGAACATTAATCTCGTGAAGTTCAGCATCGACAAAACTCATCATTTCTTGAAAATTTTTCTTCTGACAAATATCGTGTGCCGTTCCGCTCTCCTCAAGGGCTAACTCTAAGTAATGCTCATCCTGTAACTGTTCCCAGTTTCGTACGTTCTGTTGTGCTCTCGTCAAGAGATACTCGCAACGACAGAACTCCGTCAGCGGCCAGCCTTGAACCCTAAACAACACAACGCAGCAGCTGTGAGGTCCAGTAAAACTAGACAGATTTTCATTGACAGATGCAACAAGAACTTCGACGTTTCGAGCGAAGGCCCTTTCATTGTCTGTTTTCACTAGATTGTTCCTAAAGTCCCGAAGATTATTGTATAGACTCTACGACAATGGCACTGTCGGGGATTTGCCTCCCTCAAGTTCTCTACAACAACAATCACCGGTATAATCCGGTACTTTCCGACTGTAATGAGTTCGGACTCGCGCGTTCCACGCGTGAACAAACGAAAGTAAATATGGATAAATATTATATTATGAACAGTTTCCGACAGGCACCACACGTTCGAGATATTTTCATTGATAGAATTTATGTTTTCATGACTGTGTCGCTAGTTTGTCTTGCTAAGGAAAGTTGGTGGAACATTTTCACTTCGATAACCAGTGATCGATTCTTGCAACTGTGCAGTTGTCTGATTATATTTTGCCCCAGTCGTATGTGAGAAGGTTGCTCCCAGTTATAAGGGCGGCTAACTGGACCTTTATAGGAAAACTTGCTCGTCTGTACGGGGCTTACTGTAAGAGTTGCAACTCTCGCTCGCGTTTTATCGCCAACTCTCGTGCACTTTCATCAGCTCTCATCAACTTTGAGCTGGTTTAAATTTTGATTGTGAGGGTTTTTGCTCGTTTGACCGGTAGGCGTGGTAATATCCAGTCAACTCTCATGCAACTCTTGTTCTCGTTTGACCGGAGCATGAAAGTTGATGAACTCTCGCTTGCCAACACTCATCAACTCTCATTCTCGTTGGACCAGAGCTTTTTCCACTGAGTTAAACATGCTACTACTGTAGGTCGAACCTTGCAGTCCGCACAAACATGTCGTGGTTCAGTGATGTAGATAAGAAATGGGGTAGCCGGGCTAATCTGAAATCTAGAGGGGTCATAGTATCAATCCCGCGAGCTGGAGATTCGGGGCATACTAGTGTTTACATAAGCGCTTATACTAATACTTTGGTATACTTCAGTGCCCAGGGAAATTTTGAAATGTCTGCCTGGAAATATAAGCTGAAGCATTTCTTGGATAATAGTAGGTCAGTTTCAAGTATTATAATGTGTTTCAGCTCTTCTATGTAATCCACTAAATTAGGAATAACTGTTCGCTTGAGCTATATAATTGTCACATCGTGACCTAAATCAATAACTTCTGATGGCAGTTGAGAAGTATGTGGATGCAGGGTGTTGGACATCGTTATTCATTCTTTGACATTGCTTTCAGCAGTAACTGGTCTAATCCGAATTCTTATGGAGACAATTACTCCGATTTCCACATTTTTACAGTACTATTACACCTCTGTATCTTCTAGACTCTTAGCACAGTTTAAAGCCATGAATTGGGCAATGTGTAAACGACATTCGACAAATTATTACTATTATTGGAGGTACTGGAGTCCTTAATTTTAGACATAAAAATAATGCACTATGGTAAAATAAACGCCTTACCTACTAGACCAGTCCACAATATCAAGCATTCTCTGAGCTTCTTCGATGTCATTCTGTGCTACCTCTTGAGTTCGCGTGATTTCGCTCTCGTGAAAGAAACAGCCTAAATGTAGCATTGCCAACCTCGTGTGACATCTCTGCTTTAACTCCGCAACGCTGGTCGATTCATCCAACACCGAGGCCTGTCTTAGTGCTTCGATATACCATAGTCTTGCTTGAGGTATTAGTTTAGACATCTCGCTAGGATTCCGAGAAATAAGCCGCTCTATCGCACGGCCTTCTTGGAAACAGAACCAAGCGCCGATGATGTCTGGCGGACATGATTCCATTCGCTGCATTCCTAGAATTCGATAACTATTGCATGCCTCGTCGTTTCCTAGAACGCGACTGACCAGAGATTCCCAGTAAAGGTTCTCGATTTCTAGGATTGGATGATTCTCATGAGCTATGTAAGAAAATATAAAATATTTTTAATTTTCTTTGGTGGTATATGCAGTCGATAGTGGATGTGCCTTTCACCTCTGTGACCGGACGGTTCGATTCCTGCAATGTGCAGTTGTCTGGTTATAATTTCTCCTCAGTTGCTTGTGAGAAAAATGCTCACAGTTCCAAATTTATACTACAAATAGATGGTCTGTCTGGACGAATTTGGGCAAAGAAAATATAGTTTGTCTGATACTTCGTCCGTGTATAAACGCAACAAAGAAGGAACTGTATGCTAATGTGCGTAATTAGTCTACTCAGATGAACTTGTGCAGTTGTGTGTGTAACTTTCTTGAAGAATGATCCATCTTTGTGTATAAATACGGGCATTAGACGAACTATACGAGGGAAATATCAGGCATGACTTGTTCGCCGAACCATTGTCAGTATAGATCGCGCTATTCTAACTAGTTCGTCTGGACAGTTCGTCTAGCTTGTGTTTACGCCAAGACTGATGACCCTTCAAACGGGTGATGCGTCTTTTGACTGATGATCCATTATAGTATTATATAGAAGAGACTAAATGATTAATAGATTAATGCTTTGTTTCCATGAAACCACTGCCAGTATAGGTCAGTATAGATCGACCTGCTATTCTAATTAGTTCGTCTGGGTAGTTCGTCTGCTGTTTACACCAAGACGGTTGATGCGTCTTACGGATGATACTGGCTTTTGACTATCTATGCGTGTAAATATGGGATTAGACGACCTATCAGGAAAATATTAGGCACGATTTGTACCCAGAACCATTGCCATATTGGTACCAGAACCATACACTATATATATACTGGCATGATCGTGCTATGCTAGCTAGTTCCTCTGGATAGCTCGTCTTGTGTTTACACCAAGACAGATGACCCGTGAAAGGGATGATTCGTCTCTAGTATAATTACTGCCTTGGACGAACTATCAGACATGATTTGTTCCCAGAACCATTGCCAGAATGCCAGTATAGATCGCGCTGTTCTGGCTAGTTCCTCTGGATAGTTCGTCTTGTTCATACACTAACTCTCAGACGTGTGTTGACGGATGACCCCTCTCAATTCCAAACATATCTATCGTACCTAATCTTAAAAGACTTTTGCTTCTTTGAAGGAACTCGTAAGCCTCCTCAAACCGATGTTCTCTGTATTGACACGCGGCTCGTTGTTGGCAGACGATGGCTTTAAAACAATCAGATTGACTGGCAAGTTCATTCGCGTATTTCTCAAAACGAGTTTTATCTGCGTTGTTGCGAAATCGTGCTAGACGCTCTCTGCTCTGCAGGCATAGCTGTTCCAACTTGCTTGCGCCCCCTTTGCGACGCGCTATTCCTGCCGGGACTTTATCTCTGCGATTCGCAAACCTACAACAATAATAGTTTATGTACTATTTACAACATGAGCGGCAGTGTTGTATCGGATATACAAACTCGAGCCGAAGGCGAGCGTTGTATATCCGATACAACACTGATGCGAATGTTGTAAATGGCTTGTGAAACGTCTTGATGAGAACATTCGTATTCTTCAACAATTTAAAATAAATGAATGATATTTAGTGAGAAAATTGAACTTAAAGTTTATGTAAATCAGCATGATTCTGTATCAGATATACAAACTCCTTCACGCTAATGATTTCTTTTGTGTTTTCTTCATGAATTATTAATGAGTTTTACAAAATTTTAATAAAAATAATAGTTATTGTTATGATTTAATGTCGATTACGCAGGGTGTGGTTGCCCAATTCACCCGAGCCAGAGGCTCCTGATACGCATGCTCACTAATGCCTAAGCTAAGGGTTAAGAGAACCAACCAAACTCCACTGATATTGATATAAGTTTTCAAGGACAGATGGGCTACCCAACCTAAGTAAATTCCCTCCACTCTAGGGAGGTTTTCAGTCATACTGATACTGAAAAATTTTGATATGCCGAAATCCTCGATTTTGTTGTAGTAGAATGCAAAGAAGTAGTGTCTGTCTACACTCGCGTGGTACTATCAAATAGCAAATGCTAAATTGATATATGTGTGAAAAGGCGAATATGGCTGAATTCCTTCGAAATTGTTTCCACTTTAATTTTCATAATCTTAATCTCCCCTCTAATTAACACGGGCCCAAGACTGGTATACCGATAATATCGGTATAATTTTTCCGGTATACCGATACCGAGAATTTCTCATACCGAACATTCCTACTCCACTCAATCTACAGTAGCAGGCTTAACTGAATCAGTAAGTGCAGCGCGCGCTAACCGCACTTCCCAGGCGTGCTTCCCACCTGTGGATATTTGAGCTCGACCTCGTCCCCAGGGCTTTCTTTCTTTCACACTCTGGAGACCTCTGCTTTGAGCTGACGCGTTTCTTCCAAATCTCAAACGGAATGGCTTCCGGTTTTCCGTTTGAAACTTGATAGCTTTCCGGTTTTTCGGCAAACACCCCACCGGCACATTGCACCACCGTGACCACGACCACAAAGGTTGATGGGATTTGTTTATATCCGTTGTCTATAACCGATTCGAAATATATGTCCCAATGCTTGCCTCTTTGCGGTGTGCCGTTTGGCCAAAGCATTTTACATATAGCTTTGTTAACTCTGGCAGTAATAACCTAAAATAGGTAAATGATGGTTTAATGGCAATAATGACTTAACTTTGCGAGCTGAATTATGTTATTAAAAGACATACTAGGAAGATCGGAGTACCTACATGACGCTGTATATAACATATTTACAACTAAAATGCTACCCTGTTGTTAAAGTTGTGCTTTCAATGAATTGTGCTTTCTAACCTCTTTGTCTTCGTGGCAAAAAATCTCGCCTTCGACCGAGCCGTCATCTTTTATGCCATAATATATATGTCCGCCTCTGTGGTTGCCAAATGCTGAAACATAACACGAGAACCTACTATGTTTACTAACCATACGATCCGCTAATGTCATATTCTTCGTCGCTTCATGCTTAAGTTTTTTAAACTGTTCGGTTTTCGATTCGGGCGAGCCGATGTTCTGCCCTTCTACGAAAACTTTTCGATGTGAGCCCAGTCTTACTAACTGGTCACATTCTATAAGCCGAGGTCCAGTTAATATACTACGTATGTTCTCTAACGTTTCGGTCGGCGAGATTAAATTCACCTGTGTCTCGTGCGGCAAATATAAATGATAATTCACTGTACAAAACGTCTCTGAACTTGCTATTCGAAAAACAACTTCTGTGTAGCTCTCATCTTGCGGACTGGTCAGTACCTCAAAGTTTTTACAACTTTCGAAACAGCCTACTAGCTCTTTAATACGTTGCTCGAGCTTTCTAACCAATTTATCGAAGCTAAAGCTCTCTTTTGTGGTCGAACGTAGCTTCAGGATTCCACCGTTGCTGTTTGAAAGCGCACAGACAGCTTGAATTGCTTCGTTTATTTTTTGCTCGCCGAATTTCTTGTTTTCTTCGACTTTTGTAAAAGGAAAATCGATTACTACGACGTTTACCGCCATATGTTTTGTTGTGACACATGAGTAGCTATGCAAACGGAATTTATAGTATTGTGTAATTGCAGGGTTTTTCCCCGAACAATCGTTTGTTTCCAAGCATTAAATAAAGAAACTTTATAGTAATAATTACAGTAATATTTTTGATGGTAATGATAATTTTCTACCAAGAATTTGTAATGCTAATAGAAAATGAAATCATTATACATTCGTGTTAGTTAAACTCTTTAACAGTAAAGTAGTAAGAATGTTTGATTAAGTTCTCGATAATCACATGCAGCACTCATTGACCTGTGGACAGTCACGAGATTCTCTATTCATAACTTATTCATGAACATGTGACGTTGCTGATCTTAGTGATCTATGTATATCTGTGTCTGTGATGTCATATTCTTTCGCACCGTAATTTAACATTTAACGACGATTCTTTATGTGTATACTTACTCTGTGATAGTGGTCTGATTTATACTAGAAACGGACGAACTTGGCCAAAGAAAAGATAGTTCGTCAGATAATTTTTCTGTCTATATGACGAAGACGAACTATTACTACCGTAGTTCGTCTATTAATTAACAATTAGATTATGAGCTCAAGATTTCTATGAGGTGATAGTTGATGAGGGCGAAGTCCGAATGAACTATCATCTCATAGAAATCGAGAGCGACTAATCTAATTGTTTTAGTAGAAACCAGCTAGAAAACAGTATTTCAAAACGTTTTTCATAATTTATTGAAATAAATTCGTTAAAAATCGCGCCGAGCAGATGGCTGTTTCGCTACTCGCTATCTATCGACAATTAGATAGCGAGTAGCGTAGCCAATCAAATTACAGCATTTGCAATAGTTTGTCTACTCATGATCAGACGAATTTGCTAGCGCTTGCAAAACTTGACATTTCATGCACGCAACACAAGTATTTTGACGATTTCGTTGTTTTACTTGATTTTTTTTCATTAAAAAGCATTGGTTTAGCAAGATATTTGATCTTGTTTATGAAACAAACATAAAACTACGTAAACATCGTGAAATTAAGCGGCAAAATCGGAAATTTGGTTTCTCGATTTCATCCCGGTAAGCGGGCTGGCGTGTTCATATGGAAAACTTTTCATCCCGCCTACCTATGGTCTCGGCTCTCACAGGCGAGATCTGGCCTAGCGGGCCAGCCCGCTTTCTCATGAACGCATGTCAATTCTTATACAATTATATCGTAATATTACTAGGAGGTAGGCGGGACGTCTCGGTAAGCGGAATCATAGGCCCTAACTCTTTGGCGAAAAAACTTGTAATTTGTGAATGTTTGTGTGATTTAATAGTGAAGTGTCCCTAACCGTCACCTCACTTACAACTCATTCTCCTTTAAAACTCGGTCAAAATTAAACAGTAAATTCGATAATATTCGCTAGCTGTAGCCCCACCCTCAATAATTTGTCATACGTATTACATGTGATTTCTAGTAGAATAGGCATAGTTAAACATATATAGTATAACGAAGTTAAACTGAAGTTAACACCTTCATTCACCATACTTACCCGTTTGGATGGTGAGGTGTTAGCCCTGATGACCGAGGGGTGGCCTGGGGCGACTACTGTTACTTGGACTCAGGTTAAGCAAGTGGTACCTTGAGCTGACCACCCCTTCAAGAGCTAACACCTTCACACCAATTAAGAAATTGGTGGAAATTTAACACGAATCATGAAGACAGAAAAATATTTCCTACAATGATTGCTTAGCACGCAACGGTAACTGATGCCAAACGTCGACCGCTCTCATGTTACATACCCCCCTCGGTCACGTGACGTGCTGACGTATCGAGGCATAGTTACCTAGCTGTTAACCTTGGTTATTGCATAACCATACAAGATCTATGCCTAAGGCCTATTGTTTACTTAAATCTAAGGAATCGTCTGACGTTTTGGCGCTACTTTCCATATTTTTTAAAAAGTATGAATGTTTTAGGTACTATCAAATTAGGCACTTTATTCTCTTCTTCAGTCTTGGCAGTCGTTGCATGGTTGCATAGATACGATCGGTTTAGATTCACCACATATTTGGACAGAATTCTTGGGACACTGCTCTTTAATATTCCCCCCAAATACATGAAATGGCATTTCAGAGACTGTAGATTTCAACATTTTCTGGGAGCATGCCCCCATACCCCCTAAACGTCTCGCGCCTTCAGCACTTGATGCTAGTGTCACTGTGCCCTCGGAGGTTTTTAGCCCCCCCCCCCAATCCAAAAAATGCTCCGTGGTCCTTGTTGTTCCCATCATCATCGCCAGTAGAGATTGCACTATTCTACAGGTAGCTGAGTTCGTCTGGATAGTTCGATCGTCTTGTGTTTACACTAAGACACGTCTTGTCAGACGTCAGCAATACGAATTATTCAAACCTTTTTAACTCGCGAGGGAAAAATTGTATCGACTTGAAATTTGTAATGAATACTTGTTATAGTGATATACAAAACATGTTTAACAGCCAGCTTGATAGGTTGCACGTTAAAGATTTTAGAATTTAGTCACGTGATGGTGCAATACCTCTATACTATTACCAGTAATTTACCTTTTTCAAATACTGTAAAGTTCATCCATTCATTCATTCCATTTTCAGACTCAGTTACTTGATGACCACATAAAGGAACTGAAGCGTGTTTTGAAACCTGGACACAAACGACTGAACTGGAATTCACTTGGCATAAGTGATTACATCACCAGATGCGATCAGGTTTGTGGGCTTACTTACTTGCGCCCAGTGAACTCTAAATAGACTGGAACGATAACTCCTATGATTAAGCCCTATGATTGGGTGAAGCCAAATTGATGCATAATTTGAAGCAAAAGGCGGGAACCTTTTTAGGCGGTGTATTTTCGGCTTCGGACCTTCAATGGCAGCCTTCAATTTGGCTTCAAAGATGGCGGCCGAGTTATCGTTCCAGTCTATTTAGAGTTCACTGCTTGCGCCACTCAGCCACTGATCTGAAAATAATACTGGATTTAGTATCTATTGTATTATTATAGCCATTACTATATAAGGGACCAACTGACAACATTTTTAGCGTGTAATGGGAGAAATTTATTACTTGAGATGCTTCACATGTTAAAATAATGTAGAGAATCTTGTATTTGTAGAGTTCGAAGACGTTTTAAAAAGAAATAGAGACAATTTTACTGTATTTTTGGTCCCTTAGTAATGGTCTCTAGCAATGTTTAAAGTGCCACTGACCCAAAAAGTTATTTTTGTATATGTGTAATATTTGTATCATTCTGAGAAGAAATGTAATATATCTTTATAGTAAAAATCCTCATCTTAATCAACTTTTTCAATGTAAAAGTTATCGGATATAATGTCATTAGATGAATTGTAAATTAGTTTTCCTTTGTTTTTTGATGCTAAAATTCATCTAATGACATCATATCCGGTAACTTTGACATTGAAAAAGTTGACAAGATGAGGATTTTCACTATAAAGATATATTACATTTCTTCTCAGAACGATACAAATATTACACATATACAAAAATATTGTTTGGGGTTAGTGGCGTGGTCAGATCTTCAGTCCACATATCAGCAAATCTGACGCACTCAACTGGCTGTCTGCCTCTATTTTAGGCTCTGAGCAAATTTGAATCTCTGGTGAATCAAGTTCAGAAGAATGCAAAAGATATCAACAGTCGATTAATATTGCTGGAACGTACGGTTCTTTTTAAACGTTATCATTCCAAGTTGGGATCTGCGTTACCTGGTAGTAAGGTAAGATACGTGCATTGGTTGTAGTACGTATTGGCTGAAGAAAATGCCGGCGCTTTCTCGATGTATGAACAACTAACCCTTACCCCCAACCTAACCCTAATAATCCCTAACGCCTATTTCGGTTGCTCATGTATCGAGAAAAAGCCAAAATGACAGAGTTGGACGGGAGATAAATATTGGAATAATCTCTAATGAAACATTACGTAGATCTCACTCATCAAATATATGATCCAAGAACGTTTAAGTTATCTACTCGAACATATTACTAAATATATTTCTGTGTTTATCCTGTTGGCCGTTGTTTGGTCAATATTTGTATGTTTCTTTGTCGTTCTGTTTGTTCTATTTTGCATCTTGATTGTTCGTTAGCTAGTTTATTGTTCAGTATTTTAATGACATATGTTTGTGAACAAGTCCTTTGATTTTCAACCTCCCTCTGTTACTTTTTGTCCTCCGTTTGTTTGTTTACTTTGACTGTTTAGTTGGAACCGTTGCTGGAGAGTCGTCTCTGTGTGGTAATTCCAGGCTTGCGAGCCATCTGTAATTAATACATATATTTGCATACTGCAATGGTAAAAATACAAAATGATAAAGATATAACTGAGTAGTTGAGTGGAAGGATTCATGTAGAAAGGATAAAAGAGGGGCAATTGGAATGTCCACGTAGAGCAGGGGTGTAGTGGGGGTGGAGGGGAGGGAGTTGTCATGGGGCGTGTTGATTTGGGGGGCTGAGTTTTTACAGATTGCATAATCTTAACCTGGAAAGTTATTTGAAACTGTAGTGTTAAAATGATTTTAGTAATCTCTACTTGATCACTTTGGTCCTATGATTAGATCATTTATGCGGCTCTAAGCATGAAGTAGCTTCGCTATGTCTGTTGTTGGCCTTCACAAGGTAGAGCGCGATTGAGACAGTCAGAATCTTTATTTCAAGTTAAATCCTTTCTTTCGTTAAAAACACTCATTGAATAATTACTAGAACAAGAAATAGAAATTGGAATTTTCCAAGTATATTATGGTGTCACCACCCCCTCCCCACATACAGGGTGTATAAAAAAACTGAACAAATTTGAAATTGCTCTCAACTTCGCGAAGCGGCTCTAGGTACGAATGTTTTGATTAATATAGATTGTTTGGGTATTTATAATGTAGAATAAACGAAAAAATTGTGAAAGTTAAATTTTCAAAACCCAGGGGGGTGTCTTGTCCAACAGATCAAAAATGGCTTGCGCACGACATTTGAATGCTTAAAGGTTATTTTGCGTTAGTGGGTGGCAAATTTGTTGGATATTGCTGTTCAATATTTCAGAAAATTTGCTTAAGTGTAAGCCCTTCAAAACGTCGCGCAAACTTTCATTTTTTAAAAAAAATCAGCTTTTGCATGCTTAATTTACGCCTTTACCTAATTTGCATATTGCTATTTCGCTTTTGCTCCCAAGAGACAATATGCAAATTAGGTAAAGGCATAAATTAAGCATGCAGAAGCTAATTTTTTTTTTGAAAATGAAAGTTTGTGCGACGTTTTGAAGGGCTTACACTTAAGCAAATTTTCTGAAATATTGAACAGCAATGCAACACCCAACAAATTTTCCACCCACTAACTCAAAATAACTTTTAAGCATTCAAATTTCGTGCGCAAGCCATTTTTGATCTGTTGGACAAGACACCCCCCTGGGTTTTGAAAATTTACCTTTCACAAATTTTTCGTTTATTCTACATTATAAATACCCAAACAATCTATATTAATCCGTACCTGGAGCCGCTTCGCGAAGTTAAGAGCAATTTCAAATTTGTCCAGTTTTTTTTTATACACCCTGTATACACATACCCCCGCAACTTGTCACACCCCCTCCCCCTTCTGAGAGCCCCCCTTGTTAGTGTTCCAGCACTACACCACTGGGAAGAGGATCGATGGAATGAAAGAAGGCGAGAAGGGAGGAAGAAAATATTAAAAAGGGTGGAAAGATGGATGGAAGGAAGGAGAGGATGAAACAGAATGAAAGAGAGAATGCATAGTACAAGTGTTCTTTTCGATGTTAGTTCATAAGTGTGTCATGAGATTTCACGATATAATTTTAGGAATACTTTGAACACTTGGCACGATGTTGTCAGAAGGAGACCGAGACCTTGGTCCGAAAGTATCGCGCTATTGGTCCATTGCTAACCAAGATGGAAGGACTGGTGGTACATACCAACAGTGGACGTTCCCCAAAACTACATCCATACTACGCTTATTGGGAGTCCTTGATATATGAAGGACTAACACAGGTGAATATATTACAAAATGTTGTCGAATCGCAGGGTCGCAGCTTCAATTCCTGCCAGAGGGCCTATAGTTGCATTTTTCGCAACTGCTGCTGGTTAGATGTAAGAATATGTATATAATTTTCGCTCGAAATTTCCTAATTTCCCATCCTGAAGTTCCCATTTGCAGTGGATAGTTTCAGGGATAGTTTGATTGGTTGGTACAAAATACTATAGTTTTCAAATATTTTGTAATTTGTGTGTTTTAGATGGTCACTCTTAATCTACGTTCATTTCTCACCAAACTGCAATCCAAGCAACCTCTGTTTCAAGTGGAGACCGTTCTCTCTGCACCAGAGATTGTCCTCAATCCATCTGCTGGAGAAATATTTAAAATCACTTTGCAGACTGTACGGGACAGCGTTGAGAGGTAGGTTACCAAGGATCATAGGCGGATCTACTGGGGGTGCAGGGGGGTGCGCACCCCTCCCCTAGAAAATGTCAGCACCCCCCCTCCCACAAAAAGTCAGCATCAACGAGTTCGTACTGAAATTTTCCAAATTTTCACGCTCTATGGCATCTTTGACATAATTTGCGCTGGTGGTGGAAGGGTGCACCCCCCCCCCCGGAAAAAATATGCAGCCCCTCTATCAGATGAGCCGGGAGCCGCCCCTGCCAAGGATGTCAGGAGAAACGGGGAGTTCTTTTTTCAAATCGTCAAAGCGACCATTTGTCACCTCTAAAATTAGCTAAAAATGGCCTATTAAATAATTTGATAGCCATTAGCATTTTACGTAAGTATTCGTTTCAATGAAGTGAAGTTGAAGTTAGAAGGCCAAATGTCAGGCCAAATGTTAGAATAAAAGCATATCTATTCAAGAAACATTTCTAACTTCAACTTCAATGCATTGAAATAATACTTACGATAAAATGGTAACGGTTATCAAATTAGTTTAATAGGCCGTTTATAGCTAATTCTCGACAGTTCCAAAAACGTTTACTCGAGTTTAAACGCAGCTATCTCAGTCAATATTGCATGAAAATGCACATGGCATATATCAAAGTTATACTAAATCAAACAGTCGTACTTTTTTTGCGCCACCCGGTATACTGCGGAAATTCAACCTTGGTAACAGAGTTGAAAGGCATCACTGACCACCGTGAAACAAGATTTTACTCGTCAGTTGAAACCCTTAGGAATGGGCACACAAAAGCTCAAGGCCGTTTTCCACTTCAAACGTATCGTAACGTACCGTAGTATTTTCTTTTGTGTCGAAGTCATTAGTTCTATACCCGAGTGCTCAGGAAATAAAGAAATACGCTACGTGTCGGTACGATACGGGTGCAGTGGAAACAGCCATTAATTATTTGTCCATTTCTATCAAGAGGGGATCTTCCACTGTCGGGTAAGATAAAACGTGGAACGTTGTACTTTGTTTTAGTACGAAGCAGTTTGTTCGTTGGATGCATGGTACATGTGTTGAGACGCCACCACAACACGCCGAGGGTGAGGACGAGCCAGTCATGTTTAGTTTCTTTTCTGATATCGCACATAACTCGACAGTCATAGAACTGGTGCAGACTATCTCCAAGACAGTACAGAATACGTTGGGTTCTCTTAATAAGTTTCTCAGTCGATGGAAGAGATACAGAGTTTTGTGGAAATTGGATAAGGTTAGTTAGAGTCAATGACCGGCCAATTTTTAATATGACAGGTCAAATTTGTATGACACCGGCCAGTGGTGTAACTTAACGCTTGCCCAGTGAAAATCATTACTGGCAAGTTTCTTCTTGGTTGCCCGATCGGGCAAGTTGCTTTCTGCCAGAAAAAAGCTGACCATCTCTAAGTTATTATCCCCAGTACATCATTAAATGAGTAAAATCCAGTTGACTATTCAATCTGCTGGATAATTTGAAAATGTAAATAAACGAACAAGCCCCGACGGACATTGTCCGACCATTGTACGATGGACATTTATGTGCCTCGACTTAATTCAACTTCAGTTCTTAAGGAAAATAGAAGAGTGGTGATTGGTGTAGATTGGTGGTATATAATGCAAATTGTAGTTATCCATCAGCATATCATGCTTACTGCAATCATTTGCTTCAAATTGTATTATAATGTGAACCAAAGCTAGATCTAATGGCAAGTGAATTATATTCAGGGCAACCATTTTTCATGTCCAACTTGCCAAAAAGTGGTCAAAAACGTTAAGTTACACCACTGACCGGTCATAGTGACTGGTCAGATTTTGGCTCTGGGAACGAGATTGATTTTTGAGATGGTGTGGGAGTAGCCCCTGAGTCCTCTGCCCCCTTCCTTCCTCAAGAATGCCTAGGTGCGTCTAAGTAGGCGTTTTCTATGGGATACGCACGTAAAAACGCATGTACAAGTTGTAACAAACCTGCAGTAGACTTGTACCAATGCTGTTTCAACAACTTGTTATCAGGATGTGTTCGCACAACTTGTCTCCATCTTCGTCACCTGCTACAAGATTGTTGACTCAACAGACTTGTTGCAAGTTGTGCCAACAACTTGTTATCGTCCTGCAATTCAACAACTTGCTAACAAGTTGTGAATGACAAGATTGCAGCAACTTGATAAAATGAGATCTTATGTATTATTCTAGGCCACTATGGTTGAGAAATTTGCTGCTAAGGACCCGTCCTGTATCGCATATGATGAAAAGTTGCAGTTTTATTCAAATTTGGCGAATGAGGTACGTCATACAGATTATATTCAGCATTGGGGAATGTCGGTGTTACATTGTTTCGTACATATATCTTTCTCCTCTGTGACCAGGGTTTCGATTCCTGTAATATGCAGTTGTCCGATCATAATCTCGCCTCAGTCGCATGTGAGAAGAATGCTTCCAGTTTGACTTTTCCAAACACCACATTTGTTCTTCGGGTACACCTGTGATGGCATTTAGTGGACCTCTGAGGGGAACAGACAGTTTAGAACTGATAGAGCTATCCAGTATGAATAAAGTTAGTTTAGGTTTCCTCCTGTAGTAGCACTGGACTGACTGGAGCATTAAGGATGACCTTTACTGGACCTCTAGGAAGAACAGTTTAGAACTGATAGAGCTATCCAGTATAAATAAAGTTAGTTTAGGTTTCCTCCTGTAGTAGCACTGGACTGACTGGAGCATTAAGGATGACCTTTACTGGACCTCTAGGAAGAACAGTTTAGAACTGATGGAGCTATCCATTATAAATAAAGTTAGTTTAGGTTTCCTCCTGTAGTAACACTGGACAAGAGAGGATGACCTTTACTGGATCTCTAGGAAGAACAGTTTAGAACTGATAGAGCTATCCAGTATAAATAAAGTTAGTTTAGGTTTCCTCCTGTAGTAACACTGGACAAGAGAGGATGACCTTTACTGGATCTCTAGGAAGAACAGTTTAGAAGTGATAGAGCTATCCAGTATAAATATAGTTAGTTTAGGTTTCCTCCTGTAGTAACACTGGAGCATTAAGGTTGGCCCTTACTGGACCTCTATAGAGAGCTATCCAGTATGAATAAAGTCAGTTTAGTTTAGGTTCCCTCCGTAGTAATAGTAGACCAGTAAGCGATGACCCTTACTGGACTTAAAAGGAGAACAGTTTAGAACTGATAGAGCTATCCAGTATAAATAGAGTACAGTTTGGCTCTTCACATAGACAGGGACAGAAATAACTTGACACTTATTCACTTTGGATGGTACAGCGAACTATGGGATGAGAGTTGACGAGAGTTGGCAAGCGAGAATTTGTATGAGAGTTTCATCAACTCTCATGCCCCGGTCAAACGAGAACAAGAGTTGTACGAGAGTTGACTGGATATTACCACGCGTACCGGTCAAACGAGGGAAAACTCTCATCAACTCTCAACAAAATTTGAACCAGCTCAAAGCTTATGATAGTGCATGAAAGTTGATGAGAGCGAAAATTGCAACTCTCATTGACCCTCATCAACTCTCCTCGTTTGTGGTTTGAGCGGGGCGTAACACTTAGCATCAGAGGTGGAAAAAGTATCGGATCCTGGGAACATAGTTCCCAGAAATATTTTTGGATCTGAACTTTTGCAGAAATTTTTTAGGTTAATAATTAACTGACGAGTAATAACAAAACTAGAGCATGCTCTAGTCTAGACTAGTAATTGTAATGCATTTTGTATTCACTATATCAAATTGAACACCACTGAATACCAAGAAACAACACTCCAATCAGTCCAATGTCAAAATCAATCAATGATCATTGAACCTCATTAATTATAAATTTTTAGTCTGAAACACAGGTTCACAGAAAGAAAAAAACTTTTTCCACCTCTGCTTAGCATAACAATAGTACAATCCAGTCGGGATTCAATGATCTGAATGTTACATTGTCTTTTTATTGTTTTGAAAATCCCACTTTTCTCCGTGCCATCCAATCACTCATTGTTTTGAGGTATTTGTGACATTATGCGCGGGGCTTATACGCTATCATTTCTGTTCATTTTAGGTTGTGAATCAGCCAATGTCGAAGGACATTGACTTCGTGCGCCTTCAGTTGGAACCGCTTGCGGTCACCGTTCAGGCTAACGCCCGCGCTTGGGTGAAGGAACTGGGGCGACTTCTGAACGAATCTGCGAAACAAAATCTCATGTCTTTGAAAATGGAAATGGAGGTATCGTATCTAGCAATATTTACTGGATAACCAGGGGTGTATCTAGGGTTTGGTTCCTGTAATATGCAGTTGTCTATAATTATAATTTCGCTCGCATGTTAGAAGAATGCTTCCAGTTTTATTCTACCACCAAACAGCGTGTACTCCAATTCCTTCTGTAGAAACAGTGCAGGGGTGGCAAAAGTATCGGACCATGGGACCATGGGACCAGAAAATTTTTGAGTTCCCAGAAAATTCCTAGAATGCCAAGCTGTAGAACAGTCAACAATCTAGTATTTGATATTAGAGTGTAGACTCTAGAAGCAGATGACCATGAGGTATATTTTAGATACACTGATTTGCAGTGCAGTTGTCAGAGATCAACAGGGGTTGGAGGGAAAGGGTGGACACGCTTGGCTAAGCTTTTCGTTCTTTGCTAGTTAGCGAACTGCCCGCGAATATTGCCAGAAATGTTTTTTTGTTTGATCACATTGGTCCCAGAAAGAAATATTTTTTTTCCAAGCCTGTAACAGTGAACCAATATTAATGCCGGTTGCCATTACTGGACCTCTAGGGAAACCAGTTTAGAACTGAGAAAGCTATTTGGTATAAATAAAGTTAGTTTACTAACTTCCAGACGTAGGGCCTTCGCTCGAAACGTCGAAGTTCTCATTGTATTTTTCAGGTAGTTGTACACAACAGTCAACCGCCGTAAAGTTAGTTTAGGTTTTCTCCTCTGGTAAGGCTGTACCAACACGGGTGGTTCACTGGTTCGTACTGGATGTTTACGGAGAACAGTCTAGAACTGATAGAGTTATCCAGTATGAACAACTTTAGTTGAATTTGTCGAAGTCTCACTGGTTTTAAAAAAGTGTTATGATTTGTGTAGAATTTATCAAACGACTTGAAAAGAGCACCAGACACTTTAGAAGATTTGAAATTTGTGCTGAGAGTGATCGCCAGTATTAGAGATATGTCATTGGATGTTGAACTGAGGATTAAAGATATTGTTGAAAGATACCGAACGTTACTGGTGTATGAAATTGAGGTAAGGAGATGATATCCTTGATTAATATAATTGATTGAGTAAGATATTGATTGATTGATTCGATTATCTATTGATTGCGTGATTGATTGGGTGATTTATTGATTGAATGGATGATTGATTGATTCGGTTATCTATTGATTACGTGATTGAAAGATTGGGTGATCCATTGATTGAATGGATGATTGATTGATTTGGTTATTTATTGGTTGCGTGATTGATTGGGTGATCTATTGATTGAGTGGATGATTGATTGATTGGGTGATCTATTGATTGAATATTGATTAACTAATTTATTGATTCGTTAATTTATTGATTGAGTGAACCTATTGATTGGAGTATTGATGGAGTGATTGACCTATTCGTTTTGAAATTTTGAAAACTGATTATTTACTGGCTATTAATTGACTGATTAGTTATTGATCTTCTGATTGATTATTGACTAATTAATTGATTGATCATTTGATCGATTGATTGGTTGATAGGTGAATCAATCCGTTGACCCACGGGTTGAATTATCGATCCATTAACTTACTTAAATACTATTTATGATGAATTGTTTTATATATTCACAGGTTGATTATCAATTGATTAAGCTCACTAACTTTAATTTAATCTCTATATCTGTGACTGAACAGTAGTTATCAGAGCTTTACCCCAAACACACGGGATGTAATACTCGAACTCACCACACAAAAGTTCACCAGTGAAGGCCATGTAACACGGGGCAATTCTTGCTGCAACTTGCAACGCAATTTCTACACGTAGCCATGTTATACATCTGTACGCACAGAATAACGGTGAACATGGTAGTTTCACTCGCGTTTCACCTCACCGATATTATCATTCTCATTCATTTCTTTGTCGCTTTCTGGGCATGTTTAGCAAGAAAAATATCGGCAAAGGTGAGATTCATGCCTCATACTGTAAGATTACTAGTAAGCATGTTATATGTTACTGACGTGTAACCCAATATAGCTGGCTTTCAATGCTTTTAGAATGTTACTTACCTTTATATCTTTATTTTAGGTTCCAGCAGCCGAGCTTGAACTATCGAACTCTATTTCTCAAATGTGGGAAGATCTGTTTCTGCAGTCAAAGTGGGTTGATGCCAGCTTGGTTTCGGTTAAGATGAAATTTACTGAGGTAAGTTCTGTGTAGTGGAACTTTAGGCTATGTAGTATATATATGAGCGTGTTTTGGTTCATGAAATGCCAAAGAGTGCTCGATATCATATAGATAGAGCAAATATATAGTTTTTGCTTACCTCAAGGTATCTATTGCAGCCTGTTTCGTGCAATGAAGCGCTCTTCAGGTGGACTGAAAATAGTATATCTATATACTTTGTTCTTGCTTTGATTGAGAAATGCAATTCGGTATTTTTTTATATAAATATGCAGGCCTCGAAATTGGGAAGTTTGGCCTTGAATGCTGCTATGTTTTCCAGGGCATCTAGGCCAGTACACAGGATATAAAGGCAAACTTTCATTCAATTCTTATTTGAAGCACCTTACCACACACTGATGTAGCATGAAGATTTAAATGAGTACATGTATAATATACCGTTTTAGTTTCCAGAAAACTAGAAAGTTATAGTATAAGTAAAGACTGCAAAGACAGTGTTCATGAACTCAAAATGTGTTGCACGTTTTTCAAAAGAGCAGAAATTATTCAACAACTCGATTCACTGTTTTGTATTTCACACATTTCAAATCACTTCTAGTTTCTGAGATAGAGTTGCTCAAAATCTCTTGCTATCAATTCAATTGTCAATTTTACTAAGTACTGAGGTTGAGGGCAGGCCACTATACTGGTCGTGAATAATCAACCATTAATATGTAAAGAAAGGTGGAAAGTTTGATATTTAAAACAGATTGTCTAATTTCAATTGTTGAACTAAATGTTGTCTCATAGACAAATAATCTCTATTACGAGAGCATCAGAGGCCAACAAGCAGGACATTGACAGCCAATGGCCACTGGTGCCGCCGCTAAATTTGAAACCTGAATATGTGTTTGTGTTTTTAGATCACCCAAGATCAAGTGACAGTGTTTGCTGCTGACCTAACGCAGTTACAGGAAAAGTTTATCGAGTGTGGACCTAGCTCCGTTGGGAATGATTTAGACGCAGGTGAATGATAATTTACTTTTTCACTATTCCTTACATCATATAGTCCCTATATATAATACAGTGTCTGGAAACGCGGCAAACTTGAAAGTTTATAGCCATGTCCGTGGGTTGATGTTGAGGGTGTACTGAGAGTGGACGTTTTCTTTGTTTTACAAATGTTAATATTCAGCTGCACGGAGTTTATTTGCTGCTTCCTTCATTATGCTAAGAGAACAATGTGTTTACTGAGCGTGAAGGTGCACAGACATGAACGAAAACATAGAACAAAAGGTTCAGATGCGTTTCCAGACAGGGACTATGCTTACATACAGGGTGTATCAAAAAAACTGCAAATACCATAATTTGTATGCACGAGATCATACATTAGAATTTCAATGGCTGTGCAAATAATTACGCTTCTGGGATTTGAAAATACGTTTCCCAGGGGTATCAAAACAAGCACACAAAGTGAATTTTAATTCAAACGTATAGAAAACGTGTGGAAAACGTGTGCGGCAGGTTAAAGAAACGGAACTTTCGTTCAATGTGCGACCTAACCCATACATATTTTCCTCTTAACCTTCCAGGTATGGAGTTGTTAAAACAGTTTAAAGAAGAATTCATGCAATTTGAGAGAGAACGTCAAGAACTTGCCAATGCTGAGAAATTATTTGGCATCCCAATCACATCATATCCAGTCTTGATGAGCATGGAACAAGAGCTCAAGGGATTGGAGCAAATATTCTCCATTTATGAACGGCAGAAGGTAACGGTCTATGTTTTTGTGTATTGGATATTGACATCTCCTCTTGACATCTCCTCAAAGTCTTCAATTTGCTTTCTATATAATGAATTTCACATCTAATCTTCAAAGACTGTATATATATATGTGTTCTTTATGATTCCCGCTAACCAAGAAACTTAAGTCTGACTGCCATTTATTCGTAACGGTCGTGAACATATCAAGGTGAACGATGTAATAGAGTGTCGATATATGTCTTTACAATCAGTACAGACTGATTTGCATAGAGCACATAAAGGACCAAATGGTAACCTGGCTTAACCCGGGTGAGATCTGCATGTCCTTTCTAGTGCATGCAAAAATCATTGTGTTTTATACGAGAGACAAGCCAGCCTGGCTAAGTGAGATATCGCCTCACGAACAAGAAAATTCAACATCGATAGACTATAGATTTTCTTTCAGCTGTTCAATCACAACAAAGACGTTTCGAGTGCACCATACTTATGATTCTTACTTAATTTCGTCCCACCGAGGCGGGATATTAGGTGGGATAAAAATATAAAATCAGTTATATGAACACAGAAATAAGTCCCACACAATCATGCAAGTCTCCCAGCTAATCGGACTCATATGAACAATCCTAAATAGACTATACTGTAAATTTCTGAGTAAATTCAACTTTCTTGGGGCAAAATAGATGACATGGAAAGACTCTTTTTGAATAGAAATAACTCCGCAAAATTTACAGTGTTAATAGTTAATCGTGACAGATGTTCTGTTCCTCTTGTCACAGCTATATTTGTCATGAAATATGATTGTATTTTCCCCTCTCACAGGCCGCCCGTGATGAGTGGTCCAACACACTATGGGCTAACCTAGACGTGAACGTACTATCAGATGGTATTGACGGGTTTACTAAAGAACTGAAAAGACTTCCTCGTCAAGTAAAGGCGTTACCAATATGTCATGTTTTGGAGGAAAAAATGAAGGAATTTAAGGAATCAATACCACTGTTTTCTGACCTCAAGAATGAAGCTTTGAGAGAAAGGTATGATTTCTAGATTACTTTAATAGAAAAAAACTCCAAGTTTTCTTCGGGCATTCCGTGTAGTAACACTGGACCAATTAACAATTAGGGAGTTGACTATTCGCTAAGAGACAACGAGGCCGAGTTGTATATTTCTATTTAGTATAAACCTACTAGTATATTTCAAGCTGCAAGAATAAAATAGGAAAGTTTAAAAACCTTATAAATCAGCATCTGTATCATATCCGTACAGAAATAATACACCACTAATTCCAATGTAGGTTGAACTAGACCTATATTACTAGTGAATCTGATCTAGTTTATATATTTCACAGCATGGCCAAACAAACCACACCTACATGCAGAATCTACCAACAATACACGATCTAAAAGACCTGTTATTTTAATCTGTATGATATACAGTGCAGGTTATTCACATGCTTTTTAGACTTTCTACAGCACGGTCTAGTTTTCAGACCCTCGTGATTGTTTAAAAGCCATTTATACCATTAATTATATAATATCGTACATATACATGCATACACAATTACATAAAGGACATAGCATACCAATTATTTAACGCCAGTGGAGGTTCTATTACCTATTCTTATAATACAATATGATTCACAAGTTTTTCTCTCGCTCTTCTCTACTAGTAGGCTAATGCCTGGTGGCCCTCTAGTAGAGTAGCCAATCAGAACGCTGGATTTGTAATAGCCTACTAGTAGGTTTATACTAATAGTGTTTGGCTCTTACTGCACTCTGAAGCAGCTGCGTTGATGTTGAAAGGATACTAAAATCATCGGGCCAAGGGGTAGGGTTTATTTCCTGGATAATTTGCACCCCTGCCAGATATGCTTAGACCCGCCCTTTGATGCTTCCACTCAAACTGAAATTTATATCCAAAATTTGAAGACAATTTATTTACGTTCAGGCATTGGAAGAAACTGATGGAGCTGACTGGTATGAAATTTGACCTAAACCCCGAGACCTTCACTCTTCAAAACATGTTTTCCATGGAACTACATCGCTTTAGCGACGTCATTGCTGACATTACAGGAAGTGCTACGAAGGAACTGAGTATTGAGAAAGGTAGTAATAATGTAATAATAAAATTTCAGTAGGCTGCTTCGCTTTTAGTCCCAATGGCCCATTCATTTTCTATCTTCCCTTCTTTCGTTCGTTCTTTCTTTCCTCACTTCATTTCTTCTGTTTATCTTCTTCCCTCCTTCCCTTTTCCTTTGAATGAAGTATGGGAATTATATATTTTGCACAGAGTAACATTGACATTATATTATATATTTACATTTATCGCAGGAAAATTTAGTTTGGGTTAGGAACGATTGGGAATAGTTTAAGGAAATTGACCCAAATTGATTAAGTGGGTTTTAAGATCATTAAGTTCCTTGCAGTTTTGCGTGTTTTCTGGAAAACGCCACTTTATATATTTTGCAAAGATTTCCATCCGTAAGCCAGGAACTTCATCAGTGTATATAACTATAGGTAGGTAATAGCGTGGTTTCGAGTGTAATTTGGACATAACATGCACGAGTGAGTTTTTCAAAGACCTCAAAATATTGACCCATTTGAGGCCTTTGAAAAACTCACGAGTGCATGTTATATCCAAATTTCACGACATATACGTAAAAATGTTGGAGACAACTATACTTTCAACTTGCCAGCTTCGGCGAACCGTCCACTGATAAAGTTTTAGCTCATTTTATATATCATTTGTATGCATTGCCAAACATTTGAAAGAGACTGAACCATGTGGATTTCATATATATTTCATGCAAACTAAATTTTCCACCTTTTAAATAACTTTTAAGCAGTCTTTTAAGTCGCCTAAACCCAAGTTTCAGATTAGGCGAGCGGGCGCCATGTCGAATTCGATTGGTTCATAGTGATTACAGATTTTTGTACTGTGATTACAGAAAATTGCACTGTGATTACAATTTTTTGTACTGCTGTTTGGGATTAACTGCGCTGGAATCAACCAGTCAAATTCGAGAAACATTTCTATGTATATTATTATATATGAATCATAAATAATATTATTTACACTGACGAAGATCCGGGGTTCGGAACGAAAGCTTTGCCAAATAAATGAACATCGCGTGTTCCTCAAAACAAAGCAATTAGGTTTTGAGATGTTTTTAAGACAGGTAATTAAATTACTTGCAATGTCTTTTAGGTATCAACGAGGTCTCCGAAATTTGGGGTAACATGAAGTTTACAGTGTCGAAGTATATGAAAGGCACACAGGAACGAGGCTTTATTATTGGAGCAGTCGATGAGATCGTACAGATACTGGATGATAATGCTATGAATCTCCAGAGTATGTCAGCATCGCGCTTCGTTGGACCGTTCTTGGAGACTGTAAACAAGTGGGAGAAAAGTTTATCACATATTGGTGAAGTCGTCGAGGTAGGGCCCAGGGCACACCAGGCAACATTGTTTCCTAAGCATGTTTCCTAAAGGTAGGCCGACCAGGCAACATTGTTTCCTAAGCATGTTTCCTAAAGGTAGGCCCACCAGGAAACATTGTTTTCTAGTCATGTTTCCTAAAGATAGGCACACCAGGCAACATTGTTTCCTAAGCATGTTTCCTAAAGGTAGGCCCACCAGGCAACATTGTTTCCTAAGCATGTTTCCTAAAGGTAGGCCCACCAGGCAACATTGTTTCCTAAGCATGTTTCCTAAAGGTAGGCACACCAAGCAACATTGTTTCCTAAGCATGTTTCCTAAAGGTAGGCCCACCAGGCAACATTGTTTCCTAAGCATGTTTCCTAAAGGTAGGCACACCAGGCAACATTGTTTCCTAGTCATGTTTCCTAAAGGTAGACCCGCCAGGCAACATTGTTTCCTAGTCATGTTTCCTAAAGTTAGGCCCACCAGGCAACATTGTTTCCTAGTCATGTTTCCTAAAGGTAGGCCTACCAGGCAACATTGTTTCCTAAGCATGTTTTCTAAAGGTAGGCCCACCAGGCAACATTGTTTCCTAAGCATGTTTCCTAAAGATAGGCCCACCTGGCAACATTGTTTCCTAGTCATGTTTCCTAAAGGTTGGCCCACCAGGCAACATTGTTTCCTAAGCATGTTTCCTAAAGGTAGGCCCACCAGGCAACATTGTTTCCTAAGCATGTTTCCTAAAGGTAGGCCCACCAGGCAACATTGTTTCCTAGTCATGTTTCCTAAAGGTAGGCCCACCAGGCAACATTGTTTCCTAGTCATGTTTCCTAAAGGTAGACCCGCCAGGCAACATTGTTTCCTAGTCATGTTTCCTAAAGTTAGGCCCACCAGGCAACATTGTTTCCTAGTCATGTTTCCTAAAGGTAGGCCCGCCAGGCAACATTGTTTCCTAAGCATGTTTCCTAAAGGTAGGCCCACCAGGCAACATTGTTTCATAAGCAGGTTTCCTAAAGGTAGGCCCACCAGGCAACATTGTTTCCTAAGCATGTTTCCTAAAGGTAGGCATACTAGGCAACATTGTTTCCTAGTCATGTTTCCTAAAGGTAGGCCCACCAGGCAACATTGTTTCCTAGTCATGTTTCCTAAAGGTAGGCCCACCAGGCAACATTGTTTCCTAGTCATGTTTCCTAAAGGTAGGCCCGCCAGGCAACATTGTTTCCTAAGCATGTTTCCTAAAGGTAGGCCCACCAGGCAACATTGTTTCCTAAGCAGGTTTCCTAAAGGTAGGCCCACCAGGCAACATTGTTTCCTAAGCATGTTTCCTAAAGGTAGGCACACTAGGAACCATTGGTTCCTTAGCCATGTTTCCCAAGCGTGGGGCAAACCCAGAAAACATTGTTTCCTAGCCATGTTTTCCAAAGGTGGACAAATGTTGAAACATTGTTTCCTAGCCATGTTTTCCAAATGTGGACACACGTTGAAAACAGTGTTTCCTAGCCATGTTTTCCCAAGGTGAACAAACCATGAGACATTTGTCTGAAACACTTGTCTTAAAAACGAAGAAAAACAATGTTTGTGAGACAATAATCACACTTGCGACACGAAATGTTTCTTAATTTGATGGCAAATATTTTATCTTCCTGTTTTTCCAACGATGTTCGTTGAGGAAACGCGAATGTTTTCAGATATTTTCCTAGTTTTCCCCAGGCTAAGAAGCATGGATGCTCTGGCTTAAACCCAGGACGAATTAGCGAAGTCGTTGATTCGTACCCGTGTTTCTTTTCGCTGTAGGTGTGGATGGTTGTTCAACGTAAATGGATGTATTTAGAGAGTATTTTTATTGGAGGCGATATCAGATCTCAGTTGCCTGAAGAAGCCAGAAAATTTGACGAGATTGATAAAATGTTTAAAAAGGTAAGTTGACAAATCAAACGGAAGAGTTTATAGTTCAATGCGTTGCTTAGGGTATGAATGAACAATCAATAATGATTAAGTCCCTGTCAAACGAGGATGAGAGTTGATGAGTGTCAATGAGAGTTACAACTCTCACTCGCGTTTCACCGCCAACTCTCACCAACTCTCATCAACTCTCACCAACTCTCATCAACTCTCATCAACTCTCATCAACTCTCATCAACTCTCATCAACTCTCATCAACTCTCATCAACTCTCATGCACTTTCATCAACTCTCATCAACTCTCATGCACTTTCATCAACTCTCATCAACTCTCATCAACTCTCATCAACTCTCACCAACTCTCATCAACTCTCATCAACTCTCATCAACTCTCATGCACTCTCATCAACTCTCATCAACTCTCACCAACTCTCATCAACTCTCATCAACTCTCATCAACTCTCATGCACTCTCATCAACTCTCATCAACTCTCATCAACTCTCATCAACTCTCATCAACTCTCATCAACTCTCATCAACTCTTATGCACTTTCATCAACTCTCATCAACTCTCATCAACTCTCATCAACTCTCATGCACTCTCATCAACTCTCATCAACTCTCATCAACTCTCATCAACTCTCATCAACTCTCATCAACTCTCATCAACTCTCATCAACTCTCATCAACTCTTATGCACTTTCATCAACTCTCATCAACTCTCATCAACTCTCATCAACTTTCATCAACTCCCATCAACTCTCATCAACTCTCACCAACTCTCATCAACTCTCATCAACTCTCATGCACTCTCATCAACTCTCATCAACTCTCATCAACTCTCATGCACTCTCATCAACTCTCATCAACTCTCATCAACTCTCATCAACTCTCATCAACTCTCATCAACTCTCATCAACTCTCATCAACTCTCATCAACTCTTATGCACTTTCATCAACTCTCATCAACTCTCATCAACTCTCATGCACTCTCATCAACTCTCATCAACTCTCATCAACTCTCATCAACTCTCATCAACTCTCATCAACTCTCATCAACTCTCATCAACTCTCATCAACTCTTATGCACTTTCATCAACTCTCATCAACTCTCATCAACTCTCATCAACTTTCATCAACTCCCATCAACTCTCATCAACTCTCACCAACTCTCATCAACTCTCATGCACTCTCATGCACTCTCATCAACTCTCATCAACTCTCATCAACTCTCATCAACTCTCATCAACTCTCATCAACTCTCATCAACTCTCATCAACTCTTATGCACTTTCATCAACTCTCATCAACTCTCATCAACTCTCATCAAATCTCATCAACACTCATCAACTCTCATCAACTCTCATCAACTCTCATCAACTCTCATCAACTCTCATCAACTCTCATCAACTCTCATCAACTCTCATCAACTCTCATCAACTCTCATCAACTCTCATCAACTCTCATCAACTCTTATGCACTTTCATCAACTCTCATCAACTCTCATCAACTCTCATCAACTCTCATCAAATCTCATCAACACTCATCAACTCTCATCAACTCTCATCAACTCTCACCAACTCTCATCAACTCTCATCGACTCTCATCAACTCTCATCAACTCTCACTAACTCTCATCAACTCTCATCAACTATCATCAACTCTCATCAACTCTCATCAACTCTCATCAACTATCATCAACTCTCATCAACTCTCATCAACTATCATCAACTCTCATGCACTTTCATCAACTCTCATGCACTTTCATCAACTCATGAATTTTGATCTGGTTCAAATTTTATTGAGAATTGATGAGAGTTTTTGCTCGTTTGACCCGTACGCGCGGTAATATTCAGTCAACTGAAATTCAACTCTTGTTCTCGTTTGACCGGTACGTGTGGCAATATCCAGTCAACTCTGATGCAACTCTTGTTCTCGTTTGACTGGGGCATGAGAGTTGATGAAACTCTGATGCAAACTCTTGGTTGCCAACTCTCATCAACTCTCATCAACTCTCATCCTCGTTTGACCCGTGCTTTATGATCAAAGGCGTTGCCTGAACGCGTACACATAACACATAATTATGAATGAATCATGCTTTGAATAGAGATGACGGTAGCCATGTTCCACAAGGGTATTCACATCCTGTTTGGCCGATGACGTCATCTCTTGAGTATATAAGGAGCTGAAGACACTACACACGTAAAAAATCACAAGTTGTAACAAACCTGCAGCAGACTTGTACCAAAGCTGTTTCAACAACTTCTCATCAGGATGTGTTCGCACTGCTTGTTCCCAGCTTGTTGACAACTTGCTACAAGGTTGTTGACTCAACAGACCTGTTACAAGTTGTTCTATCGTCCTGCAATTCAACAACTTGTTAACAAGTTGTGAGCGACAACCTTGTAGCAACTTGATAAAATGACAACATTGTTACAACTTGTTGACAAGCTTGCTACAAGTCTGTTGCGAACACATCTTGTTGACAAGTTGTGAGATTTTTACGTGTGTAGACATGAAACATTGGGTCTCGAAATTTGTTAACAATTACATTCAGTTACCTAAAGCAGAGTAACAAAACATGTCTGTCCATGCTATTGTCAGGTAGTTATAAGATGCTAACTATGGTAGCTTATGGTAAGATAATACCTATGCTAGCCCCCTATGTTTACACAGTTCAAGTAGCAGTGGTGTAACTTAACGCTTGCCCGCTTGCCCGGTGCAAGTGAAAATCATTACGGGCAAGTAGAAGTTTCCTCTTGGTTGCCCGATCGGGCAAGTTGCTTTCTGTTTCAGCTTTGCCAGAAAAAGCTGGCCATCTCTGAGTTATTATCCCCAACTACAGTTAGTATTAAATGAGTAAAATATAGACCAGTTAACCATTCATTCTGCTGAATAATTTGAAAAATGTAAATACGTGAACATGCCTCGACGGACATTGTCCGACAATTCTACGAAGGAAAATAGAAGAATGGTGATTAGTGTAGATAGGTGTTATATATAATGCAGGTTGTACTTATCTATCAGCATATCATGCTTACTGGAATCATTTGCTTCAAATATTGTTATTATGTGAACCAAAGTTAGATCTGATGGCAAGTGAATTTTATTCAGGGCAACCATTTTTCATGTCCAACTTGCCCTGATCGCAAGTGGTCAAAAGTTACACCACTGACTAGTATTTAAAAATTGGATATCTCATATAGTTTTTTAAATGTTTTTATCCTTCCTTTTACCTAGATCATGAATGAAACCGCAAAAAACTCAAAAGTACTGGACTCATGTCACGCTGCTGGAAGACTGGAAACAATGCAAAGTCTGGTCAATGGTTTGGAGAAATGTCAGAAAAGTTTGAATGATTATCTTGACTCCAAGAGAAATGCATTTCCGAGATTTTTCTTCATCTCTGATGACGAACTCTTGTCAATTCTTGGAAGTCACGATCCCACCTGCGTGCAGGAGCATATGATTAAGGTCAGTGGCAAAATTCCACGAATTTAGTGGCACAGTGGTGAGCAGTGAACTCTAAGGGGACTGGAACGAGAACTTGGCTGCCATCTTTGAAGCCACTCATGATGGCCGCCATGGAGTCGAAAAATACACCACTTGGAAAACATGGATTTACTCACGTTCTACAGCAGTTACAGCAATGACTAAAAGCTGAAAATAGACTTCAATACTTGGACTTTAGTACAAAACAAGTTTTGGGATCGTCGAAATGTTTTAAAGTAGCTTTTTTCGAAGTTAAAGAGCTAAGTTTGCTTCGGCACGTTCATACATTTGCCATTTTTTCGTGTAGAAAACTGTTACCCCTCGAATTTTTGCTGTAACTAAGTGTAGAACAGTGAGAACTATCCAGAAAACCAGGAACGGTTATTTTAAATTGAAGCCTTCGGATGAAAAAGGACTTTTCTTGCTCATTTTCGCTCAAAAACAAACTTTTGACGGAATTTTCCACCCCTCGAAACTCCCCCTAGTCTTTTTGAAAGTGCATTTTCGCCGCGCGGTTCCCGCTCTTAGCTTCAAATTGGCTTCATCCAATCACAGGACCTGATCGTTGGAGTTAGCGTTCCAGTTTATGTAGAGTTCACCGGTGGTGAGTGATCCAGTGGTTGGTACATGTCTCTTTCATCTCTGTGACCGAGGTTTAATTCCTGCAATATGCAGTTGTCTGATTATATCATATCGCATGTGAGAAGTAATATATCATACACAAGAAGGAGTTTATCATAGTGATTTAACATACTTTGAGGTGTTTTTAAATCACTATAATAAACGACTTCGAGTGTATGATATAGCTTCTCAAACAAACCAGTATTTAAAGAGAAATTCAACGCGAAAGTTGAGTTAATTTATGGGTGTGTATTACCGTGGTATCAAGACAACGATACGGTGGTGATTTCCTTTGTGTTTTGCTCATGAATTATTAATGAGTTTGAGAAGAATGCTTCCAGTTTGACTCTTGCAAACAGCGCGAGTTTTTCCCCAGTAGTCCGGTTTCCTCCTGTAGTAACACTGGACCAATAATGGGTGACGGTTTCTGGACCACTAGGAAGAACACTGCATAGTAACACTGGACCAGTAAGGTATCGTCGTTACTGGACTTCTAGGAAAAACTGTTTCGAAAGAAGCTATAGAGCTATCCAGTATAAATAGAGTTAGTTTATTGAGATTTCTTCCCGTAGTAACACTGGATCAATAAGCGATTCTCTAGGGAAAACAGTTTAGAACTGATAGAGCTATTCAGTATATATAAAGTTAGTTTAGTTACGGTTTAACTTCAACTAAAAGTTCGTTTCTCCCCCTTTCAGATGTTCGATAGTATTTCCACTTTACACTTTCAGGGTGTTCTCTGAAAAGGTTATCCATTATATATAAAGAGTTAAGTTAGTTCTAACCACAATATTCCTCTCTTCAGATGTTTGACAATATCTCCAGTCTGCGTTTCCAAGGGGGTTCCTCGAACGAAACTTTAGCAACAGCAATGATCTCCGGTGAAGGCGAAGTCATGGAGTTCAAACAAGCTATTGCTACGGAGGGCAGAGTTGAAGACTGGATGACTAATGTTTTGAATGAGATGAGACGAACAAATAGACTAATCACGAAAGAAGCTATATATAGATATTGCGATAATATTGAAAGGTTTGTACATTATTTTTAGCTATTTAATCTATTTAAAGGTACGTTCACACACAGCGATTTGTCGGGCCGATTTTAGGTTTTGCTGAATGTTAATAACGAATATTTTCAGTTGATGATGTCACCAGATGACGTTTGCCACGTATTTTTCAAATATCATTAACGTGCATCTGAAATCGGCCCGACAAATCGCTGTGTGTGAACGTATCTTAACCCATAAATGTCCAAGTCTTTCCCCTGGATAAGTAACATCGTCTGGCGTCAGACAGAGTAAAAGAATCTGGTATTAGGCAGACTGACTGAGTTAAAAGTATGTTGCGTTTGGGGGCATTGGCCGTTAATGGTTAATCAAAAGACATGAGCAGATGTTATGGTGAACCCATTAATGCCCAAAAACCAGAGGTGGAAAAAGTATCGGATCCTGGAAACCTAGTTCCCAGAAATATTTTTGGATCTGAACTTTTGCAGAAAATATTTCACAGAAATTTCTAAAGTTAATAATTAACTGATGAGTAATAACAAAACTAGAGTATGCTCTAGTCTAGACTAGTAATTGTAATGCATTTTGTATTCACTATATCAAATTGAACACCACTGAATATCAAGAAACAACACTCCAATCAGTCCAATGTCAAAATCAATCAATGATCATTGAACCTCATTAATTATTAATTTTGAGTCTGAAACCCAGGTTCCCAGAAAGAAGAAAACTTTTTCCACCTCTGCCCAAAACTCTCCCCTTGACCAGTAAAACCTAGATAAAAATAGTTTAACTGAGCTGCCGTGCGGATTGATCATGGTGTCTGAACTAGCTGAAAAAAGTTGAAGACACTTTGATGTTTCAAACGAAGGCCCTTCGTCAAAAGGCTAGTGGCGATGGCTCTCCTGCAGACAAAGAAACATCAAAGTGTAGTCTTTCTCAGGTAGTTCAGACATCAGCTACCGCAGGGTATTATAGACTACTACCTAATACCTACACTGGACCCTCGCGTTTAAGATAGTCTAGGTAAGCTATTAATATCCAAACTCTCCCCTTGACGAGTAAGATCGTCTGGAGTTAGACAGAGTAATACAAAGCTCATTTAAGTTGGCTCAATACAGATCCGAATACTTAGATCCGAATTTTAGATCCAATACTTAGATCCGAATAAAAAACAAAAAGTATCTTACTGATGTAAAACAACATCTGAAGGGTTTGAAATTTTTCACAAGAGTTACGCAACTCTTAAACTCGTCAACTTACATCCGTAAGATACTTTTTGTTTTTTAACAAGTAATACTTGTCCAAAAATTCGGATCTAAATCGTGAATTTTCCATTTTATAGAAAACTGTATTGAGCCACCTGAAGAGTGTTTAACGTTATTGAGTCGACGTATTTCATTTGTGCTGATCTCTCTAGGGTTGACTGGATGTTATGTTACCAAGGTATGGTAGTCTTGGCGGGAAATCAAGTCTGGTGGACTTGGGAAGTTGAAGATGTCTTTCAGAAAGTCAAGAAAGGTGATAAGATGGGAATGAAGAATTATGCCAAGAAAATGCACAAACAAATTGATGAAGGGTAGAGTGAGTAGATATTAAATATATATATATTATTTAATGGGTTGCATTGAACCGAAAGATCATGATATGGGATATTTTCAACACTTTTCTACTACCGGTATACGGCAAAAATACTCAATCTTCAATTGAGTTTTGAAACTCAATCGGCTGTCCGTGACTATCTTTACAAAACTAACGTCATTATCTTTAAAAAAATTAAATTTCAGCATTTTACCCTTACCTCATTTTTCGGAAAATTCCATGCAGAAATCGCCGGAAATGCGTTCTGGGGCTTCTGAAATTCACAATTTTCTGGGGGAGCATGAACTATACAGAAAATTTAGAAACTCAATCTTCTGTTTTCCGGAAAAACGGTAGTAGACCCAAATGCTTGAAAATATCCCTGACATGCTCAACAACTCAGGCCTAAGAGTTTATTTTGGTAAGGGAGGAAAGCCGGAGGACCCAGAGAGAACCCTCCTCGAAGAACAGAAGAGAACCAACGAAACTCAACTTATATTAGTTTTGAACCACAGGGAATTTACCCAACTTAAGTAGATACCCTACCATCGACTTACGGTAGCAGGCTTAACTCAGTGGTTAAAGTGGCATCGCGGTAACCATATCTGCTACCCGTGCTTCTATTCGGCTTGCGTAAGTGACATCACAACTCGAAATTGTGTGGCTTCCGGTTTTTTGGCGGGCAAATTCCACCATTTTCATTGGATAATTTCAAACTAATTAAAATAAAATTCAACATGGCTGACAATTTTTTACATCAATACGTACGCCAACGTTCCTGAATAACTCGAGTTCTAGACATGCTAAAGCAACAAACTATACACCAAAATACTCATCGTTGTTCAAGGATTCTAGAGAGGTATAGATTATCTTATAACTCTCGGTATTTCGCAAGATATAAACGAAAACGGCACTTCGTGAGATCCACGATTCCCCCCCCCCCCAAATTGCCGGTTATATAGCATGACGTAATATTCTCGCGTGACTGCACAAGTCGAATATAGAACTCTTTGTTGTGTTGGCGACCCACTATCAGTTGTTGGTGCCTCAATCGCATGCGTGAAGAGTGCCTCCAGTCTGACTCTACCAAAAACCACAAGCCATCTCTTGTTACTCCCGTTTCTTTCTGTAATAACACTGGAGAAACACGGGATGGACCTTACTTAACTTCTAGAAATAACAGTTTAGAACAGATAGACCTATCCATTATGAAAAAAGTCAGTACTTGCTTGCTAACTTGTACTACTTTTCGTTTTAGATTCGTTCTAATTTGTCAAAAAATGATCGCAGTAAATTTAACACAGTGATAATCATTGAAGTTCACGCCCGAGATATTATTGACAGATTTGTCCGTGACAGGTAAGTTTTAATTAGTTTTCCATGTATTTCATGAGATTTTTGTGCAGCGAAACAGAATGAAAACGTTTCGTATATTAAGGCTGATTTCCATTCAGTGCAAAATGTCGCGCGATCGATCTTTTGCGATCGTTTTCTTTTTAATTATGAGCGGTCGACTGGAACGGATCCGATTGAGGGCTCCTAATTCAAAAGAAAACGATCGCAAAAGGTCGATCGTGCGACATTTTGCACTAAATGGAAATCAGCCTTAAAGCAGAATAGAGTGCCAAGTGCGATATTTAACAATTATTGAATGAGGTTGAGCATGATATGAAGAATTATCAAGGCCGATGTTTGTGTTATCTGCAGAAGCTGAAAGCCGAGACGGGTACGTTTACACACTGCGATTTGTCGGCCCGATTTTAGGTTTCTCTGAATGTTAATGACGAATATTTTCAGTTGGTGATGTTGTCAAATGACGTTTGCCACGTATTTTTCAAATATCATTAACGTGCATCTGAACTGAATCGGCCCGACAAATCGCAACGTGTAAACGCACCTTAACACAAACAGAGGCCTTGAGAATTCTTCATATCTTGCGAAAACCGAATTCATGCAATAGTTGTTGTATTATTTATAAGCCAGTTCGTAGTTTCCACTGCACATCCAAATAACGCGTTCTGCGTCGCGATAAAATTACAGTTGAATCATAACGTGTAGCTAAGACTGGAAGATTTAAAATATGCATCTCGAACTGTTCAACTGTTCAATTGATCATTTGAATATGCAAAAGTTGCTCGAAGAACAATTAGTTTCCGCACGGTTGATTCGCTTTAAGTTAGAAAATTTATTCCCTTAAGTGCACCTTTCTTTATTTTGCTTTACACAGAAGACAAAATATGCTGGTACAAAAATTATTTAATGACAGTTCTATTATGCCTATATGTGAAATACAAATGAATGATTGAACAGTTACCAGCTGATAGAAAGTTGGTAACACTTAAGCTAGAATCAGAATACTATGTTTCTTTTTCTTTTCCCGCACCAACATTGTGGAATACCACTGGACTGGAACTAACTAAGATCACTGGAGTCCGTTAAGTAAGTAAGTCAGGACTGAAAACACAAATTTTAAAAATAGGGATTTTATATAACTATACTTGGATATTGTGAGATAGTCGATTTTTGATAATCCTAAATTAAATTAATTTTTTTTAACATTTTAACCTAATTCAACGTCATTTTTTAATCATATTTTTAACATTGATTAATGTGAAGCGCTTCTGGACATTTATGGAAGATGCGCTATATAAAATTTAAATATTATAATATTATTATATGCATATTCTAATTCTTCCAGTCTTAACTACATGTTATGATTCAACTGAAATTTTATCGCGACGCAGAACGCGTCATTTGGATGCGCAGTCGAAACTCCGAACCGGCTTATTTAAAAGATATTAAAAACATCCGCACCTGTGGTTTAAATTTCTTAAATAATGACGAGTTCTTCGTCCTCTTTGCAGGAAATGTGTGCTCTTTCAGTGGGTGCTAGCTTTTACTTTAACTCTATACCCAACGCTACAAATTTTCCCAGGTACTAGCGTTTCCTTCTGTAGTTACACATAACTATATTAACGTTACTGGATCTCTATTTTTGAACTTATGGAGCTATCCAGCTAAATAAGTTTAGTTAAGTTTCCTCCTGTAGTAACACTGGACCTATAAAAGATGGCTTTATGGTGACAGTTAAGAACTAACAAAGTTATCCAATATATAAAAGTAAACTTAATCTGAAAGCAAAAAAAATGTGGTTAGCCGTACTGGGGGAATGTAAACCCTCGTTTTAATATTTGTTTAGCTACAAGTATTCTATAATAATATCTATTTTTCTTTTAGTATAATGGACACTCGAGAGTTCGAATGGGAGAGCCAACTACGTTTTTACTGGGACCAGCTGCCTGACAACCTTACAGTAAGACAGTGTTCGGGAGAGTTTGGTTATGGCTATGAGTATATGGGATTGAATGGACGTCTGGTGATTACTCCTCTGACTGACAGAATTTATCTCACTATTACACAGGTATGAATGTAGCTATTTTCTGATAGCCTTTGAATGATGGCTGATTAACTGTGTAACAAAGCCGTATCGATGATTTTACAACCACGAAAGCCTTGAAATTTAAGTAAATTTGCATGAAATTTAAGCCAAAAAGGTTTTAAGATCTGAGATTTGCAGCAACAAAAGGGTGGTTATATGTTGGCAACCTAAGTTCGCACCCACAATATTTCGCGAAGTGTCCGCCACTCTAACATTAAGTATATTATGCTGTTGCATACTTAGCCCCTTGCTATTTATCAGAACCTACCCTGCCAACCTTCCCTGTGGGAAGAAAACATTGTAACACAGGAATGACTGTCAGTAGGACATTAGTTGACATGATTTTTCAACAAGAGTGTTGCAAGAGTGTCAGTCTTAAGGCACTAGGCACTCAGTGTCTGACGAATGCCTTACCTTTCTTCAGGCTCTGTCAATGTATCTTGGCGGAGCTCCTGCAGGACCTGCTGGTACTGGGAAGACAGAGACAACTAAAGATTTGGCTAAAGCTCTGGGATTACTTTGTGTCGTCACTAACTGTGGAGAGGGCATGGATTATAAGGTAGAGTGGTTTTTATTTTGTGGACTGCAAGTATAATGCTGTATTTCAAGTCGATTTCAGTTTTTATGTCCGATCAGCAGTGATTCCCAGTCTGAAGCAAAGCCAGTCGAAGTCAAACGGGTCCTTTGCATGACATTTAGCATCATTCAGTAATCGAAATGTTCCATTGTCTTTTCATTGTATTAGAAATCACACTTACTGTTTTGACATATATTAGCACTCTTCAAATAGCCTTTTTAGGGTTTTTAAGTTTATTTCAAAAGAGGACCGAATCAGCTCACGCATGTATATGCCTGTTGCTGTCCAATTCACTCGCATATAGAATTTAGATGCTTGGTTACCTTTGTTCCATTCTATGCTTACATTATCAGAACTTTGGTAACTATGCATGTAAGTTATCCGAAAATGTGAATTTCGTAGCAACAGGCATAAACATGTGTTAGTCGATTCGGTTATATCAGCGAGCAAACATACAAAATGCGTACTAAATTGTATCTCTGTTTTGTATTTCAGTCAATCGGCAAGATCTTCTCAGGTCTAGCTCAATGTGGTGCCTGGGGATGTTTTGATGAATTCAATCGTATTGACGTGTCAGTATTGTCAGTCATTTCAACTCAGATCAAGACCCTACAGAATGCTTTAATACACAACTTGAAGAAAATTCAGGTGAAATGTTGAGAATAGTTACAAAGACCAGTTCAAGGAATTCTTCGTTATTTTCTTAGTCTTGAGGTCTGATTCCACGAGTGTTTTTTCTCAGCGAAATGCGAAAAAAAGTTTCGCACGAAATGAATTGACGCATGCGCAGAAAACATAAATCAGGCTTCGCGAGAAAACATTTCGCTTCGCCAGTGAGTAGAAGTTAGTTCTACTCACTGCGAAAGCGAAAAAAGTGGGGAAATTGAATAGAATCACTGATGTGCAGCCATCCGTATTCTGCAGACACAATTTCTCGCGAATAATTTCGCGAATAATTTCGCCGTGGAATCAGGCCTTTAAAGACATCCACATCCTACCAATCGTTATCACCATCTTTTCTAATAATTAGAACTAATTTAATGACGTCACAACCAGGGTAGACGTTTTAGAACTCATAGTAGCCTAATTATCAGTGAAAGCCTTCTACCCATAGCTTATGGTTTAATTAAAGATAGACGATAGCAAAAATTGCTCAAAATTCTAAACGAATTTACCCTGGTTTCGACGTCACGTGTATCAGACGATAGTATGTTTTTTTACAAGAACGTGCCATACCGACAATCTACTATTCTGTTTATTTTATAAACAAATTATAAGCAAACGACAATTCTATAGAAACTCAAAACAAATATGTAAATAGTACACAAATATCCTGACTGTCGCGTTTTGATTGGCATTCTCTGATAATATGCAGCGTAAACAACCTTAAACACGCATCAAAGAAAGCGTAACTTAGCTTTCAAATTGTTACCAGGGTTCGTACAAACTTGAAAGTACTTGAAAGTCCTTGAATTTGAAAACAAAAATTCAAGGCCTTGAAAGTCCTTGAATTTAAACAGAGGTGCTTGAAAGTCCTTGAATTCTTCTTGCTTTAGATTTCTGGATACTGTATTTTCTGAAATTTGTCAGTATGTGGCACGATTGTACAGTTTAGCAGCACTTTTTACCGACTTCTAACTCCTTCTTTTCAGCCCTAAATAGTCCTTGAATTTCCTGTTACATGGCCTGGAAAGTCCTTAAAAAATCCTTGAATTTTATTCTTCCTGACTTGTACGAACCCTGTGTTACTATGGGGGTTAAATCGGTCGATTGATAGCCTATTTGATTAATCGATTGACCGCGTAACTCGTTGAGTAACTGATAGATTGAATATGTTATCGATTGAATGTGATTGATTATCTTTCTCTATAGTTCGAAGGTACAGAGATCTCAATGGACTCACGTATGGGTATCTTTATCACCATGAACCCAGGTTATGCAGGTCGTACAGAACTTCCTGAGAGTGTGAAAGCTTTATTCAGACCTGTCGTGTGTATTGTACCTGACTTACAACAGATCTGTGAGATCATGCTCTTCTCTGAAGGATTTCTCCTTGCAAAGGTTTGTCTGCTTTTCCTTGGACAGATCTTGTGCGTAATAGCGTTAGACGATGGCGTGTGCAAACCGCTGAACTATATATACATGGAAGGCTAACTTCAGAAATTACGTAATCAAAAAGTTAATTAAACCGAACATGGCGGAAATTGAAGACATTCTGAGGCATTCTTGTGCGTCAGTTGCAGTCCCCTTACGCGCGCGGTCAAACTATCATAGTTGACCGCGCGTGTAAGGGGACTGAAACTGACACACAAGAATACCTTCAATTTTCGCCATGTTTGAGCTGGAGTCGGCCTTCCATGTGTACAGTTCAGTGGTGCAAACATCGAATTTGGAGGTCAACTCAAATGCTTACAGTTTGAGCTGTTTACATGAGCCCTGCACGAGAAGCTAGCCTCACTAGCAAAAGTAGATTTCACCTCTTGCTAGGAATAACACCTCGAATAATAACCAAACAAAAATAGAAATTATTCTAGGGATAAATATTTGAATCGAAAAGACTTCGAAAAGCTAAACTTCACACGGATACGGCGGGTTTTTTACTCAGTACTATACTAGGAGATATTCCCAGGCGAGATCTCAGGTAGATAATAGTGAGTTATCGCCTAACGTACAAGGCTGCATGGTCTTTGTCTCATATAAACGAAAACAATTTTCAATAAGGATTTCAAATAGCACCTAGGATTTCGCCAAGGAAGGTCAACACTTTATGTAGGGTTCATATAAACACGACCTTAAGCCCTATTCAAACGAGGATGCGAGTTGATGAAAGTCAACGAGAGTTGCCCCTCTCGCTTACAATTGATCGCCAACTCTCATCAACTCTCATGCACTCTCGTCGATTTAGGACTGGTTCAAATTTTGATGGGAGTTGATGAGAGTTTTCCTTCGTTTGACCAGTACGCGCGGTAATATCCAGTCAACTCTCATGCAACTCTTGTTCTCGTTTGACCGGGGCATGAGAGTTGATGAAACTCTCATGCAAACTCTCGCTCGCTAATTCTCGTCAACTATCATCCACGTTTTACGGGGGCTTTAGTCCTTAGAGCCAGTCAGGTCCCAGTAGAAGTTCCCATTATACTGTCATGAAGAGAATTAAAGCAACATTGTAGAACATATCCTACTCCACTTTTGGCTATGTTTGAGTTTCTTAAATGCTTTAAATTTTTAACAGGTTCTAGCGAAGAAGATGACAGTGCTTTACAAGCTTGCTGCTGGTCAGTTATCAAAACAGTCGCATTATGACTTTGGTTTACGCGCTCTGAAGTCAGTCCTGGTCATGGCGGGTGAACTGAAACGAGGCTCGCCTGACTTACATGAGGTATGTGCATACATCACAACGACATTAGCAACAAGAGCAAAAACAACAATAGTAGCAACAGCAACATTACGACGTAATAGAAATATGTTAAAGATACATTGGACTACGACTACGAGATTTTTCAGCTTAACGTCTGCTACTACAAACTCACAGAACTTTGTACTCGCTTTGGCTCAACTGTTGTTATAAAGATGTGCTGTGGCAAAGAGAGGATGATAACAAGTTTGTATTAGCAGATATTTAACGGACAAATCTCGTAGTCGTAGTCGTAGTCAAGTCTAAAGCTCCCTATTCTCTCTCTGGCTTCCTTGAACAAAAATGACCTGCCTTATTCGAGAAAGTCGTGCATAATAACTATTTCAATATACAGTTCGTTTTACTATGGTGTGGAATAAAACAGTAAAGAGATTTCGACGGTCAGTTCATTTGGTATTATGCAAGTCAATTTTACAATGAACGTGATACACCTGCCCAGTTAACAGCTTACAGACTATTAATATCCAACAAATCCAAGAGCATGGGTTGACAAATTGTTAGGATATTAATCACAAATGAAAAACTCCTATGGTCTCCTCCGCAGACATCTCCATAGGGGTGAAAGATTGTAATGGTTAGGTCATCAACATCTAATAAGAGAACTTGTTCAACGATCGTGATCAGTACATTTGTTTAGTTTGCAGCTTACACATTTATATTATTTAATTATAGAATATTAATGAAGCGCCTGTCATCTCTTGATTGGAGATGTGCTTCACAAAAGTAAATTTATGTGTAATTTCGGTTAACTGAAATAATATTTTAGATTATTTCTCTAATCAGAAGGAAGTACGCAATATAGTTTATGTAAGTTTAAAACAGATATAAAACAACGATTTAAATTTAAATCATACCTTTATTTTCATGCTAAACGGTCTAATATATATATACTCCTCTCTAATATTTAAACTATATCGCTAATGTTTGCCAATTCTTTAGTTGCATTGTATACTATGGACGCTATGTCGTTATTTGTAGGGTTCTTATTGGCGGAATACATGCAGCTGGTATTGTCTTATGTATGTCGTATACGTCTAGAAATATTTGCATTTGCCGTTTGGTTTGTTTTTGAGAGAACTGCACAAACGAGCTGTCAGTTGGTCTTGAATTGTATAACTGCGACGAAAGTCACAATTCAAATTTCTTGAAAGGAACAATGGGAAAGACAATATATGATGTCTACAGATATTCTTTTATTTCAGTTCTTGTATTTGGAATTCTCGGTAACATTTTGGTTATCATCTCCATATTAAGACAAAAAAAATTGTTGAAGAACGACTACTACTTTCTTGTTTTGCAACTTGCAGGCTGTGATCTAGGATGGCTGGTTGTATTCCTATTCAACAACATTGTCACTGATTTTGCCGAAAACATGCTTTATCTTCATAATTCCATCGTGTATTGTCTTGTCAGTGATATAAGTTCCGGCTTTCAAGTCGCAGGATTAGGCATGATGTTGATAATTTCAGTGCTTCGTTATCACGCCACTGTACATCCTTTAAAACCTGCCATCAGTCGACGGAAATTGAAAGTCGTTTGTGGTTTGGGCTACATTGTTGGTCTGATTGCAGGGTATGGAGCATTTGTACCGTCATGCTTTAAAGTGCTGAATGTCGCAGCTTATCAGACGTTTCGTTCAGCATATGCAATAATTATCTTATGCTTTGCTCCAACAATATTTATGGCTGTAGTTTATTATAAAGTATATCGGGCACTCGTCAAGCAAAACAAACTCATGAAAAGCGTATGCTCTGCCTCCAAAATCCTGAGATACGCTCGAAATCGGCGAACTCTTCATGTTTGTCTCAGCACCGTTCTTTGCTATGGAGTTGGAAATTTACCTATATGTGTTTGGATGATATTGGATGTTGCGGGGCAACATAAATATGCTTTGATTTACGGTATTGGAATTATTCTGCGAATTGCTGGATCATGTTCATTAAATCCTCTTATATACGGAATATTGGACAAAAAATTGCTCAAGTTTTGGAAACTTTGCCCCAAGAGGAAACGGAGACGACAAGAAAATTAGACAGTTCTAAGAGCAAGTTGGAAAAATGAGACATCTTGATGGATTCCTGATCGATGTAATCGAGTAAATGACGTATCAACGTATGTCTTTGTAAAACCGATCCCATAATGGTCACACACTTTATTTTGTGAGTCCACTCATTTGCATGCGTCAGGAGGAGAATAATCGCCGACAAAATTTCTAGTGTGAACCAGGCTATAGGTGGATGACGATTGGGCTCCTGTCAGGATGTGACTTGTATCACCTTTACTCTATACTGCAGTCAGAAACAGGACATAATGAATATACACATGACTTGTGAAGAAATTTAGATTTAGCTTTTAATAAACATTACAGAAAAAAATGGCTCAATTCTATACGTTTAACCAGAACTTTATTCATAGAGTTTTAGAGAGTTAATTGTTTTTTGATTTATTCATTGATTTTATTCATAATTATTTGAGATCATCTATTTGATTTAGAGGGGTTATATCATTGATCTGAAAAATACCTGGAGTGCTTCCTTCATAAAAAGCCCAAATCTAAACTTAATTACAACATCGAAATGCCTTAGCTTACTAAAATTGTCGTATATTAAAAACTTAGTCTTTAAGAAAGTTAGGAATTTGTGCATTTTTGGTCGATCTCAGCTCACGACCCTGGCAACGGTAATCCGCTTTAGGGGCCTGGATCTGAGTGCCAGTTTATCTTCATTTCTTGAGCGCTCTACGTCTTTTTGAGTTCAGTTGTTACTTCGTTATTTCAGAATATTTAATATAACGTGTTTAGTATAATGGTATAGATCTTAAATTGTATACTTAAGTTATATTCAAATTTTGTAGTGTTTCGTATTTGATAACAAGTAAAAATATGAATAGTTACTTACTTTTTGATATGCGCGATTTTCTTTTACAACGTTCTCAATAGACAAATTTGGCTAACGCTTGTTGCTACCCAATTCACAACTTTGGATAACTCACATGCCTAGTTACTATTGTTCTAGTTTGCGAAAACATTGAATAGAACAAAGGTAACTAAGCATTAGAATTATCTACATAAGTGAATAGCTCTTATACATAATTCTAATGCTTAGTTACCTTTGTTCTATTCAATGTTTTCGCAAACTAGAACAATAATAACTAGGCATGTGAGTTATCCGAAGTTGTGAATTGGGTAGCAACGACGTAAACAGCGTTAGCCAAATTTGTCTATTGATTTCATCTAACATATTTTATCATGTTTTTGGCAAATTATTTCAAATAGGCTTTCAAGGCATTGTATCATAAAGCTATCCGTAGCAAGAAGCCCTTTCGGCAATAGTAAATATACGTGGTGTTTTCCACAAACCAAAACAAAATATTATATGATCGCCATGCATGCATTTATACAAAGAACTTAAAGATTTTTCTCTTACAGTAAACTATGTCAAGCGTTCCTCTTTTCATTATTTTTCTAAAACTTTCACCTTTGTTTATAACATTCATTTCTAAATATAAATTCAATCCAGGATACTTCAAAAAGGTTTATTACAATTTTTATTTTTGCAACGTTTCGGACAGTTTAACTGTCCGTCTTCAGGCTGTTTACAAACTACAAATTTAAGACGCTGACGCGCATCATCAACCGTCATTTTCGCTGGCGTAATTCGTTTTCCCGCTCGCGCGCTTTCGCTTGTCTGTCATTTCGAGATACTTCTTTATCGAAATAGCTGTTCAGTAGCTGACGCCACGTCATCAACTGTTCGTGACTATTTAAAATCTCCTTCCCTTTGTGTTGTTCTCTTATTGATTCGATTCCTTCTCTCGCTTTCCTTTGTCTTCGTCCATATTCACATGTTACCATCCTCGCTTTATCCCGATCAATCCCACTTTCACAACTTACATCGTGTCTCGCTAATCCTCCGTCCTCCTTTCCCATTCTCTCCTCTGCCGAAACCAATTTTCCATTCTTTAAATCCTCACTAGTCAAACTTGAAAGCAAGACCGTGCGTGAGAGCAGAGAAAGATTGGGACTTGACAGCAAAAGTTTGTCACGATGGTGCAAAGATTATTGACAAACTTGTAGAGAGAGATGAGATGCCAAAGGACAAAGGTAAATATTTAAAACCAAAAGAGTGCCATGCTCCAAGATTATCGGGTTTACCAAAAATACACAAGGACGGGGTTCCTTTGAGAGGTGTGGTTTCAACCGTGGGATCGCCGTTTGAAAGGGTTTCCAGATATTTAATTCCAATTTTAAGATCAATACAAGGACGGAGTGGATTATATATAAAGAATTCGAGAGAGTTGAGAGAAAAAGTTAAAAGCTGGGGAATTGAGCGAGATGAGGTCCTAGTGAGCTATGACGTGAAGAATCTTTATCCGTCAATTCCAATACGCGAGGCATTAGAACTGGTTGAACAGTTGCTGAGAAAAAATAGAAGATTAAAGGTCATAACAGAGTTGAGAGTGGATTCGATTATGGAATTATTAAGGTGGATGTTCGGTTTAACGTACTGTGAGTATGATGGAAAGCATTACGTCTTGGAAAGTGGTCCGATTGGTCTAGGAGCAACAGGCGAGATTGCGATCATCTACATGGAAGAATTCCAGATTCGTGCAACGAAGACGTCGCCATACCCTTTAGATCAGTGGTTTTGGTACGTAGATGATAGCGAGTTGAAGTGTAAGAGCGAACAGTCGGAACAGATATTGGAACATTTGAATGGTGTGGAGAAGGGGGTGATTGTGTTTACGAAGGAAGAACAAGATGGTGATGTCTTGTCGGTCTTGGACCTAATGCAGAAAGTTGATAGAAAGACGAAGCAGGTCGAGTGCATGGTAAACTACAAGAAGACGCATATACCAACAAAAACTCCTATAGTCTCCTCCGCAGGCATCTCCTTAGAGGTGACTGTGTAAGGGTGATGGGTTTTTCTAAACCATTTCGTTTTTACCAATCTGATTTCGTTTTGATCAATTTCGTTTTACTGATTCGTCTATAGAAATTGTGATCAATTTCGTTATACTGATTCGTCTATAGAAAATCCTTTAATAGTTCAATATAGCTAATAGTGTGGTACAAAGATTGTAATGGTTAGGTCATCTTATAACATCTAATAAGAGAACTTGTTCGACGATCGTGCATGATACATTTGTTTAGTTTGCAGCATACACATTTATATTTTTTAATGATAGAATATAAGTGAAGCGCCTGTCATCTCTTGATTGGAGATGTGCTTCACAAAAGTAAAGTTTATGTGTAATTTCGGTTAACTGAAATAATATTTTAGATTATTTCTCTAATCAGAAGGAAGTACGCAATATAGTTTATGTAAGTTTAAAACAGATATAAAACAACGACTTAAATTTAAATCATAATGCCTTTATTTTCATGCTAAACGGTCTATAATATATATACTGGGTTTGGTGGATAATCCATTTGTGTATATATCTACTCACTTGGATTATCCACCAAACCCAGTATTCTAGTTCAACCAAGTGAAGTGCAAAAAAATCTTTGAAGTTTACCTTATAATATATATACTCCTCTCTAATATTTAAACTTCATCGCTAATGTTTGCCAATTCTTAAGTTGCATTGTATACTATGGACGCCCCCCCCCCTCCCCCATGTCGTTATGTGTATTGTTGTTATTGGCGGAATACATCTGGTATGTCGTATACTAGAAATAATTGCATTTGCCATTTGTTTTGTTTTTGGAGAACTGCACAAACAAGCTGTCAGGTTGGTCTTGAATTGCATAACTGCAACAAAAGTCACAATTCAAATTTCTTGAAAGGAACAATGGGGAAGACAATATATGATGTCAACAGATATTCTTTTTTTTTAGTTCTTGTATTTGGAATTCTCGGTAACATTTTGGTTATCATCTCCATATTAAGACAAAAAAAATTGTTGAAGAACAACTACTACTTTCTTGTTTTGCAACTTGCAGTCTGTGATCTAGGATGGCTGGTTGTATTCCTATTCGACTACATTGACACTGATTTTGCCGAAAACCCGCTTCGTCTTGATAATTCCATCGTGTATTGTCTTGTTATTGATATAAGTTCCGGCTTTCAAGTCGCAGGATTAGGCGTGATGTTGATCATTTCAGTGCTTCGTTATCACGCCACTGTACATCCTTTAAAACCTGCCATCAGTCGACGGAAATTGAAAGTCGTTTGTGGTTTGGGCTACATTGTTGGTCTGATTTTAGGGTATGGAACATTTGTACCGTCATGCTTTAAAGTGCTGAATGTCGCAGCTTATCAGAGGTTTCGTTCAGTATATGGAATAATTATCTTCAGTTTTGCTCCAACAATATTTATGGCTGTAGTTTATTATAAAGTATATCGGGCACTCGTCAAGCAAAACAAACTCATGAAAAGCGTATGCTCTGCCTCCAAAATCCTGAGATACGCTCGAAACCGGCGAACTGTTCTTGTTTGTCTCAGCACCGTTCTTTGCTATGGAGTTGGAAATTTGCCTATATCTGTTTGGATGATATTGTATGTTGCGGGGGAACATCATAAATATGCTTTGATTTACCGTATTGGAATTATTCTGCGAATTGCTGGATCATGTTCAGTAAACCCTCTTATATACGGAATATTGGACAAAAAATTGCTCAAGTTTTGGAAACTTTGCCCCAAGAGGAAACGGAGACAACAAGAAAATTAGACAGTTCTTGTAGCAAGTTGGGAAAACGAGACATCTTGATGGATTGTCAGACTCATAGATGGATGACGATTGGGCTCCTGCCAGAATGTGACTTGTATCACTTTTACTTTGTACTGCAGTCAGAAACAGGACATAATGAATTTACACATGACTTGTGAAGAAATTTAGATTTAGCTTTTAATATACATTACAGAAAATATGCCTGCATTCTATACGTTTAACCAGAACTTTATTCATAGAGTTTTAGAGAGTTATTTTTGATTTATTCATTGATTTATCAATTGATTTTATTCATAATTTTACATATAAACCTAAGACAACATGTGTCAGTGCCTACTCACAAACACATACTTGATTTAGTGATAACAAGAGAAGATGAACAAATTTTGTTAAATCATTGGGTTAAGGATTCCGGACTTTCTGATCATTTCTTTATTCACTGTAACCTATCTTTTGATAAACCTCAGCCAGAAAAAATCGAAAAGTTGTATAGGAAAATTGGTGATGTGGATATTGAAATTGTTCGCTGTCAATGAGCAGAGTCGCCTCTATATTGTTACATCCAGCTGATACGGTATCAGACTTATACGGTATCAAATACGGTGAGACTTTCAAGAATCAATTATTTATATTTTTCTAAAATAATCTCTGAAAACGCTAGTAATCCTAGAAATTTGTTTAAAGCGGTTGATCGCTTACTCCATCGGAAAGATGAAATACGCTATCCAAAGTGTGAGTCAGGAGATGAACTGTGCGACAAATTTTCTACCTTTTTAGTGCAAAGTTTTTAACTTTGCAGTATTGTGATGAGGGGCGAAAATTCACACGAGCTATCATACATAGACACATCATAGTGTAAACTTTCCGGGGGGTGTTTGCGAAGATTCTCTATTAATACCGTATCTGTTAAACTTTGGGGTTGAAACCTTTTTAAGCACTTTCAAGTTATCATATAGCTCAATTCGGTTGTATTCATGCAGTGTTTAATTAGATTTACGAACAACATTTGGGTTGTGGTATTAAACATCTACTTCATAACAATCGTTTATATATAATATTGGGTTGCTAACTCCCCCGGTAGCTATGAACACGTGCGTTCAAGTCCACTGATCTAATAATATCACGGAACGAAAATACGAAATTTCGAAATATTTACCGCACAATGGTGGCAGCTGGGAGTGGGAATGTGATGGAAATACGATCAAATTTATAAATAAACGTTTTCATTTTGGCCTTTTGGATTAGTAGTGCGTTTTGTCATTTATATATTCAATAGACAATACTGAATGGGTCGAATATTCATTATGGCAATATTTTTATAAATTCCGAAGCGTAAGTTTCGCCTTCAACGTGTCACATATTTTGGACTTGGAGTTGGTGCTGGTTATATATAAAAAAATTCAAATACAAGATTCAAGACCCGATGAGGTCCCTTTGGCCTTACCGTAAATATCGAATATGTTAGTTATAGTATACAGCATTGGATTTTACCAGCGATCTAAGGTAAGTCGACTTGCGTACAATTTATACACATTAATACGGCTACTGTATTGTTTCTGGCGAATTTTATAGATAGTAGAAGTTGCTGTACTCTGTCCGTAGACTGAGTGTAATTTGTAGAGTCACTAGAGTAGTAGAGTGTAGTATGAACTGCATAATTTTGAAATTTGACATTTGTTATGTAATATTAATAGAACACATCTCTGTTGACGGGGCAGTTGTTTACAAATGCGAATGGCATTTTAGCGAGGATGCGTCTGTATATATAACTATGATTGATGTATGATGCATTCTATATACTTTCTAGTTTTGCTTAGCCTTTATTTTAGTAGTCTGTGTACAACCGTACTCTCGAAATTTTATATACACGATGAAATAATAAATAAATAAAATTTGAAATAATCGAAGTTGAGTTGACATATTTGTAATTAGTTGAATAAAACTAATCAAATATTGCAACCGTAAACAAAACACAATTTTATCTGCTTACTATAATAAATTGCTCGTGTAAATACGTAATATGCAAATATCAACACAACACAACACAACACAACACAACACAACACAACACAACACAACACAACACAACACAACACAACATGGATGCACAACAATTACGTACGCACTATAAACCATGTAACATAGCATTTGTCTTTTAATACTTTGCACTATCCTTGGATCACTAGTTTCGTGATAAGATCTCGACTATCTGAGCTGAAATGGGTACACTTTCTCAGGAAACTATTGCTACCTTTAACTATCTGGATGAAGCAAATACTGGGAGTCAATTGGTATACTTTGGGCCGACAAAATAATGTTGATGAAGTTGCAGAGATAGTTAGAAAGTCCGTTGTTAAGTCTTGTTGTCTTGATCCAATTCCTTCGGAATTGCTGAAATGCTGTTTTAATAACTTGCTACCGGTTATTGTAAGAATTATCAATATGTCGTTTGATGAAGCTATTGTGCCCTCTGGCTTGAAAAGTGCAGTCGTATTACCTGGGTTAAAGAAACCACTCTTGGACCATGAACCTTTTTGAGAATTTCAGACCAGTATCGAATTTGCAGTTTTTAGCTAAAGCTATTGAGAAAGTTGCAGCAGCTCGTATGTTAGACTACTTGGAAACAAATGGACTTGAAGAAAGTCTTCAATCAGCTTACAAAAAATATCATAGCTGTGAGACTGCATTAGTTCGTGTACAGAATGAGTAGATGTGACCCCCCATATAGCGTAATTTTCCCGCCATATGACGTCAGCATTTTGAGGATTTCGCCATATGACGTCATTTGCGTAGATACGCGTAGATACATGTAGTTACATGTGGATATGCGTAGATACGCGTAGATATATGTAGATGCATACGGATATGCGTAGATACGCGTATCTACGCGTATTTACACATCTCTACATGTGGATATGCGTAGGTACGCGTAGATACATGTAGATGCATACGGATATGCGTAGATACGCGTAGATACATGTAGATGCATACGGATATGCGTAGATACGCGTAGATACATGTAGATGCATACGGATATGCGTAGATACGCGTAGATACATGTAGATGCATACGGATATGCGTAGATACGCGTAGATACATGTAGATGCATACGGATATGCGTAGATACGCGTAAAGAACCAAAGGAATTCAATATGGAGGAAAGTGTCGAAAAATTATTAAAGCGACAAGAAGAGATGGAAAAAAAATTTAATGTCAGGAGAAAACAAATCATTTGCATCTGTTCTTCGAGTTGTAAACATGGCTAAGCGAGTTTGTCGTGATTGTCCTGTTCCCGATCGCACCGCAATAAGCCAAATAGGCCAAACAAGCCAAACAGGCCAAAAAGGCCAAACAGGCCAAAAAGACCAAACAGGCAGGAAAGGAAGTAAAATAAAAAGATAAAACTAACTCTCTGCTATTCTTTATTTTCTCTCTGTTGACGACATGCTCCCTTGTCTGTGTTGATCTATGCATGCATCCAAGCAAAGCGGTGTCCTAGCAACAAGTTCCGTTAGCACAAGTATACGTTTTTTGTCCTTTATGCTCCACTGGTTTGACGTACAGGACTTTAAACACTTTGCGTTTATTGCGCGCTGGCAACAGTGGTACTTTCTCGTAGTCCAGTACACCAATTAATATGTTAACCATTCTTTATGTTCTTTCTTTGTTTCCCCAGAGTTAGAATGTTCTTCTTACTGTACTGTCCATGCTTTAATTTGGCGGATCGTAAGTAAACATTAAATTTTCTTTCCATCTCTTCTTGTCGCTTTAATAATTTTTCGACACTTTCCTCCATATTGAATTCCTTTGGTTCTTTACGCGTATCTACGCATATCCGTATGCATCTACATGTATCTACGCGTATCTACGCATATCCGTATGCATCTACATGTATCTACGCGTATCTACGCATATCCGTATGCATCTACGCGTATCTACGCATATCCGGATGCATCTACATGTATCTACGCGTATCTACGCATATCCACATGTAGAGATGTGTAAATACGCGTATCTACGCATATCCGTATGCATCTACATATATCTACGCATATCCACATGTAACTACATGTATCTACGCGTATCTACGCAAATGACGTCATATGGCGAAATCCTCAAAATGCTGACGTCATATGGCGGGGAAATTACGCTATATGGGGGGTCACATCTACTAGAATGACATATTAATTGAAATTGATAATAACTGCTGTGTGGTCCTATTGCTGCTAGACCTTTCTGCTGCTTTTGCTTAGTGGATCATGAAATTCTTTTGGAATTCAGTCCTTGGACCGCTGTTGTACTTGTTGTATACAGCTCCAATTGGAGATATATTCCGTAAACATGGATTATCGTTCCATTTGTATGCGGACGATGATCAAGTGTATTCCTCCTTTAGCTGTCAGGACTACAATGAATTAGCGACAGTTAAACAACGTATTGAACTGTGTATGGTTGAAGTTAACAACTGGATGATTGTATTACATTCCAAATTTCGCTCACACATTCCTTTTGGTTCGCTCACGATAGGAAATGATGTTATTTTTCCAAGTGATCATGCAAGAAACATTGGGGTGATTTTTGATGAAATGATGTCTCACAGAAAGCATATACAAACAGTTGTCAAATCGTCATTCCATCAATTGCGGAATATTGCTAAGATCTGGAAATATGTATCAGTGGAAATTATTAAAACTTTGGTGATGACCGCTTGGTCATTTCGAAGATCGACAATTGTAATTCGCTGATGTTTGGTTTACCTAATTACTTGATATCAAAGTTGCAAAATGTCCAGAATGCCGCAGCCCGTGTCATAGTTGGAGCACGAAAATATGATCATATTACGCCCGTTTTAAAAGAACAACATTGGCTGCCTATTGAACTGAGAATAGTATTTAAAATCAATTTACTGACTTATAAATGCTTATATAATTTAGCACCCAAGTACCTAGTAAGTGGTCTGCTGGTGGTGTATAGTCCTAGTCGAACGTTGCGTTCTAATGTGAATATGAAGTTAGAGACACAGAAATACAATACTGCTAATTATTGCCTGAGAGCTTTCTCTATACATGCACCTAGACTTTGGAATGATCTACCTAACTTTGTAAGATTAGCACCAAGTGTACATGTTTTTAAATCTAGACTGAAAACACACTTGTTTAAATCTTATTTCTGTTCTTAAAGGAATAGTCTGGATGTACATATTTTATTAATAGTTTTTACAGATTTGTATTTTTTAGTGATTGATGTAATAGCTGTAATTCTTCTTAATTCTTCTTCTAGTTGAACTATATACCATTGTAAAGCGCATAGATTTTTCTCTATTATCCGCTATATAAATTTTTGATAAAAATAATAATAATTATTATTATTATTTGAGATCATCTATTTGATTTAGAGAGGTTATATCATTGATCTGAAAAATACCTGGAGTGCTTCTCTCATAAAAAGCCCAAATCTAAACTTAATTACAACATCGAAATTTCTTAGCTTACTAAAATTGTCGTATATTAAAAACTTTAAGAAAGTTAGGAATTTGTGCATTTTTGGTCGATCTCAGCTCATGGCCCTGGCAACGGTAATCCGCTTTAGGGGCCTGGATCTGACTGCCAGTGTTATCTTCATTTCTTGAGCACTCCACGTCTTTTTGAGTTCAGTTGTTCCTTCGTTATTTCAGAATATTTAATATAACGTGTTTAGTGTATTGGTATGGATCTTAAATTGTATACTTAAGATAAATTCAAAACTAACTTTATATATGCAGGATAACTCTATCAGTTCTAAACTGTTGGTCCTAACCTAACCTTTATCTTGGCACTAATCCTTATACCAAACCCGCATATATTAACTATGCCTAACCCAGCCCCCTAACCCTAACATTAATCCTTATCCCAATCCTAAGCTAATACTAACGTAAAACTGTATATCAGTGTTACTGTATTGTGTCGTCATTTCGTCACCCTGTTTTTCGTTCTTTTATGCCAGGATGTTGTTCTAATGCGAGCTTTGCGTGATATGAACCTTCCAAAGTTCGTGTTCGAAGACGTACCGCTGTTCCTGGGTCTCATCGCTGACTTGTTCCCAGGCCTTGATTGTCCTCGGGTCAGATATCCCAACTTTAATGACGCGGTTGAAGCTGTTTTGGTGGATAATAAATATGTCATGTTGCCACATCAGGTAATGTTTAGTAAATTTGCATGTTATGAAAAATTAATTGAATGTTGTTATATTATGTAAGGTTAGCTGTCTGATGTTAGGTTAAATATCGTTCACCCCCCCCCCCCCTTCCGCCATCCTCCTAACCCATGGTCAAACGGGATTCCATTTCCTTTATTGAATCCTTTTTGGGCCTTACCAAATCCAACAACTATTTTGAGCTTTTGAGCCTCTCAAAAAGATATTCTGACGGACTTCAAATTTGCAATCCCTCCACCCTTACCCTGCCTCAGTCGACGGTTGCCCTCCGCTTCATGAGTAGCGCCCGACCACACACCTCTCCCCTTTACCAGATTAAGCTGGATGCATCCCTGAACAAATCAAATGCATTTCTTCACGCAGGCTGATAAAGTAGTTCAGATGTATGAGACAATGTTGACTCGTCATACTACCATGATAGTGGGACCAACTGGAGGAGGAAAGAGTGTGGTTATCAATACACTCGCGCAAGCTCAAACACGGTATGTTAGTCATGTGAACATCACGTGCATGCATGGCGCCAATTGCCTTGCCAAATTCAATTATTGCATTTGGGAAGGCAATTGTCAAACAATAATAACATAGGTTAAATGTTGCTATGTGTGATTCTCAGAACCCCTCAAACAGTTAAAGACATCCTTGTCTTTACTGCTTTTTTCTTCTCAAAGGATACTTTTGTCAATATATATATATAATGGTGAGTCACGGGAATATTTGGGTTCCAAAAGTCCCCCCCCCCACCTTTTTTCTTGGGCTCCATTGTGATTCTCAAAAATCCGAGAAGATTGAGTGGGAGTTTTTTTTTGGGGGGGGGGGTGGGGTAAGAAGAAAATATTCCAGAAGCATACATCAACAATTTAGTAGTCAGTACCACTTATCACTCAATAGCCTTCAATAAATAGCCTTTTAGAGGCCATAGAGATCGCAAATTTTCAGGAATGGGGGCATGCCAGTGAAGCCGATAGTTGTGGAACCCCCAGTTAACGCCTGTTCATATGAGCCCGATTGGTCGGACAACTCACCTAAGTGGGATTAATTATTTCTATGTTCATATAGTGCCTTCGAAATATCTTTTGTTGTGATTGAACAAACTGCACATTCTATTACGAATTTCATAGTGCCTGCTTACAGCAGGTCTATTAAAGAATGTTTATTTTTCTTGTTCTATATTCCAACTACGTCGCTCCATGCTAATATATAGGCCAAATTTGGCAAAAATATTTCCATCCCGGTCAGGTGGGATGAAACGTTCATATGGAAAATTAAATTTTAATGCGGATCTCACAGGCGAGTTTCCCGCTTAGCTTGGCTCATATGAACAGGCCCTTAGTTTATGCTAGGCTTTGCTAGCCTCGCCGCATATCCATATATGCTATATTTGGGCTTTTGGGGGCCTCTCCGACCTTGGGTAGGCAACCTTATTTTCACAATTTTTCTGACCACTGCGCCATCAATTCAAGCACCAATTAAACCTCGAATGATGTTCCTTATATCTCAATACTTCTTGTACATATCTCAATTCTTTTCTAGGCTCGGTATTCCAACGAAACTGTACACATTGAACGCGAAAGCTTGCTCAGTCATAGAACTCTACGGTACTCTAGACCCAGTGACCCGAGATTGGACGGACGGTCTGCTATCTTGTATATTTCGTGACATAAATAGACCAACGGAGAAGAGCGAGAGAAAGTATATTGTATTTGATGGCGACGTCGATGCGCTGTGGGTTGAGAATATGAACTCGGTTATGGATGACAATAAACTGCTGACGTTGGCGAACGGCGAACGAATACGACTACAGAAACATTGTGCACTTTTGTTTGAGGTAAACGTGTGGACCATTTTATCCCACTTGACAGGGAATCCACCTAACGCGAGATGAGATCTCACTTTGCCGAGCTGGCTCGTCTCTCGTATGAACACATCGACAATCCTTTTTCTATGCGTTAGCAAGTAAAATAAAGTAACTTAAATTAAAGTTAGCGGGGGCTAATCATCCTTTATTGACGAAGCTCAAACGTGATCGTATCGAAGGTTTACTAGATCGCCTACATCCATATTTGATCATGAAACACAGCTAAGGTAGAACCCTGAGAACCTCGAAGCACAACCCTCAAACTCCACATGTGTTTTCAAGCACATCAAGTCAAAGCAGGGTAGTTACTCTCATGTTTACCTTGATCTACACACGTAAACATCTCACCTCTTGTCAACAGGGTTGTAGAAAGCTTGTCAGCAAGTTCAAACAATGCTGTCATTTTATCAAGTTGCTGCAAGGTTGTCACTCACAACTTGTCAACAAGCTGTTGAATTACAGGACCATAACAAGTCGTTGGAACAACTTGTAACAAGTCTGTTGGGTCAACAACCTTGTAGCAAGCTGTTAAAAAGCCGTTGACAACTTGGCAACAAGCTTGGAACAAGCAGTGCGAACACATCCTGATAGCAAGTTGTTGAAACAGCATTGGTACAACAGGGGAGTTTCCCAGTTAGTTGAGAAGGAAATTGACAATAAATTTCACAGATACAATAACCAACGTGAATTTTCTCGCTTACTTGCTCTAGGTAGCAGACCTACGCTATGCCTCACCAGCAACAGTGTCACGCTGTGGTATGGTGTATGTTGACCCTAAGAACCTAGGCTATATGCCTTACTGGACAAAATGGTGCGAGGCACGACCTAATAAGAATGAACAGACAGAACTGAGCCGATTGTTTGAGAAGTATGTTCCACCAAGCATTGATCTGATATTGGAAGGAGTAATGGATGGCAAGCAGGGCAAGAAATTGAAGAGTATTATACCACTGACTAACTTGAATATGGTAAGGATTTGGAATTATGTGATGTATCGATGGTATGGTGTGCTATGGTGTGGTGTGGTGTGGTGTGGTGTAGTGTTATATGGTAGGGTATAGTATAGTATGGTGCGGTATGGCATGGTAATGTACGATATTGTATGGTATGGTATGGTATGGTATGGTATGGTATGGTATGGTATGGTATGGTATGGTATGGTATGGTATGGTATGGTATGGTATGGTATGGTATGGTATGGTATGGTATGGTATGATGTGGTATGATGTGGTGTGATGTGGTGTGATGTGGTATGGTATGGGTATGGTATGGTATGGTATGATATGGTATGGTATGGTATGATGTGGTATGGTATGGTATGGTGTGGTATGGTATGGCATGGTATGGTATGGTATGGCATGGTATGGTATGGTATGGTATGGTATGGTATGGTATGGTATGGTACGTATGGTATGATGTGATGTGGTGTTGTGTGGTATGGTGTGGTGTGGCGTGGTGTGGTGTGGTATGGTGTGGTGTGGTGTGGTGTGATGTGGTGTGGTATGGTATGGTAAGTGAAATAATACAATATAGAAATAATACAATAATGCTTATAAATCGCATTGTACTCGCTTATAAATCACAACCTATTGGTTTGAAAGCATACTCTTACTATCTTTTATACTTCTCTCTTCAGGTGACTCAACTCTCCAAGATGTTAGATGCTCTTCTGCCGTCTGAGAGCGGACATGTGGTCGGGGCTGAGATTCTCGAAGGTCTATTCCTCACTTCAGTCATCTGGTCTCTAGGAGCTGGCCTTCTTGAAGAAGACCGTATTACATTCGACACTTACATCAAACGGCTCTCCGCCTTACCCCAAAACCCCGCCGAGGGAAGCGTTGTGGGTGCAGGGGAGGTGCCTATAGCTTACCCTACCCTATACGAATACTACTTCGATCTCAAGAAAGAGAAATGGATACCATGGCATGATATTGTTCCAGAGTACGTACACGATCCCACGGTCAAATTCAGCGAGATCCTGGTACCGACTTTAGATACAGTACGAACCACGTGGTTACTGTCACTCATGGTGAATATTAAGAGACCGGTTGTGCTCGTCGGGGAGACTGGGACTTCCAAAACCGCAACCACTGGAAATTTTCTGCGAAGTTTAGATAAAGATACAACGGTTAGTTGTAGGGTATAATTTGTTTTCTTTCTGTGTGTGTCTCTGAGATGAGTAATGTTAGACCACTGTGTTAGTCTGATGACCGATGTGTACTTGCAATTTGATTGTCTACAAAAGAGTAAAATCGACCGGTGTTAGACAAAGTAAAATATATAACTTCCACTTACATTATTTGTACTGGATAATTCTATCTGTTCTAACTGTTCTCCCTAGAAGTTCGATAAGGGTCATTCAGTGGTCATTCCTTATTGCTCAAGTGTTACAACAGGAGGAAACCTAAGCCAAAATCACTGTATTTATACTGTATAGTTCTATCGGTTCCAACCTGTGCTCCCTAGAGGTCCAGTAAAGGTCATTCCTTATTGGTCCAGTGTCACTACAGAAGGAAAAACCGAGTACCCAGAGAAAATCTAAGTGACGTCACAACTCACTGGTTTTTTTGGGGGCAAATTCCACCATTTTCATTGGATAATTTCAAACTAATTAAAATCAAATTCAACATGGCTGACAATTTTTTACATCAACACGTACGCCAACTTTCCTGAATAACTCGAGTTCTAGACCTGCTAAAGCAACAAACTATACACCAAAATACTCATCGTTGTTCAAGGATTCTAGAGAGGTATAGAATATCTTATAACGTTCAGAATTTCGCAAGATATAAACGAAAACTGCACTTCGTGAAATCGGCAAAAAGATTTTCCCCCCAAAATTGCCGGTTATATAGCATGACGTAATATTCTCGCGTGACTGCACAAGCCGAATATTGCGGGAATCAAACCCTAGTCACTGAGATGAAGAACGCATTAACCACTCTGTCACAGGGTTCGTACAAAACTTGAAAGTCCTTGAAAGTCCTTGAATTTGAAAACTAAAATTCAAGGCCTTGAAAGTCCTTGAATTGATAAAGAGGTGCTTGAAAATCCTTGAATTCTTCTTGCTTTAGTTTTTGGATTCTGTATGTCTGTATTTTCTGAAATGTATCAGTATGTGACACGATTGTACAGTTTACCAGTACTTTTTTCTGACTTCTAACGCCTTCTTTTCAGCCCTAAATAGTCCTTGAATTTCCTGATACATGGCCTGGAAAGTCCTTAAAAAGTCCTTGAATATTATTGTTCTTTAACTGTACGAACTCTGTTAAAATTTCGTTTCCATATAAATACATCGGTTGCTTCCATAGTTCGCTTGAAGCTGACCACCATGTGTAGTAGAAGGTGTTTGTAGATGGAATACTCGAACGATACCATGAGATACCATTTGATACCATGTGTTGTACCATATAGATGCATGTAAGTTAAAACATGTGTGCAAGTGTTTCACAACATGCTTTATTTATTCCACAGCTCTTGTTAAATATCAATTTTTCGTCACGTACGACGTCTATGGATGTACAGCGTAACTTGGAAGCCAACGTGGAAAAACGAACCAAGGATACGTACGGACCACCTATGGGCAAGAGATTGTTGGTGTTTATGGATGATATGAACATGCCACAGGTGAGAGAGAATACTGGTTATAACTGGATAGCACTATCAGTTCTAAACTGTTCTCCCTTGTTCTCCCTAGAGGTTCAGTAAGGGCCATCCCTCTTACCACTATTACTACAGTACTCCTACTACACACGTAAAAACGCACAAGTATAATTGTAACAAACCTGCTGCAGATTTGTACCAATGCTGTTTCAACAACTTGTTATCAGGACGTGTTCGCACTGCTTGTTCCCAACTTGTTCCCAGTGGCTACAAGGTTGTTGACTCAACAGACTTATTACATGTTGTTCCAACAACTTGTTATCGTGCTGCAATTCAATCCTGCTTCCTGTTTGGTAGAGTCAAACAGGCAACATTCCTCTCACATCCAACTAAGGTGAAATTATAACGAGACAACAGCATCTTGCAGGAATCAAACCCTGGTCACAGAGGTGAAAGACATATGCACTAAACATTGTGTCACTAACATCACCTTTGTCAGTTTCCTTATCTATGAGACATCTTTACCTGGTCCGTGAACATCTTAATGGTGCTACTGTAGATTCATAAGAGGCTATAAGTGTGTTTCACTAAGTACATACTGTCGTGCAGTAAATGGTGCATGGTCAATCGTCAGTATACAGTAAGTGTCAACATTTCCAAAGTTGACCACCATCCGCTGCTGAAACGCTTACTGAAACCCACCAAAAGTCACCTTCAGGTCTCAATTCCTTTCTTTTTTCACACAATTTCTCTCTTAAGGTTGACGAGTACGGAACACAACAGCCCATTGCCGTACTCAAGCTGCTGTTAGAACGAGGTGGAATGTACGATCGTGGGAAAGAACTGAATCTTAAACATTACAGAGATATTGGCTTTATTGCAGCCATGGGCAAGGTAAGTGGTCAACGTGAGGGTCCAGTGTTGGTAGTATTCTACAATAAGCTGTCGTGGTTTGTCTCTAAACTACCTGAAAAAGATATCTCAAACGTGGTGGTCCAGTGTAGGTAGTGTTCTACAATAAGCTGCCGTGGTTTATCTCTGAACTACCTGCAAAAGATATCTCAAACGTGGTGGTCCAGTGTGGGTAGTATTCTACAATAAGCTGTCGTGGTTTGTCTCTGAACTACCTGAAAAATATATCTCAAACGTGGTGGTCCAGTGTAGGTAGTATTCTACAATAAGCTGCCGTGGTTTGTCTCTGAACTACCTGAAAAAGATATCTCAAACGTGGTGGTCCAGTGTTGGTAGTATTCTACAATAAGTTGCCGTGGTTTGTCTCTGAACTACCTGAAAAATATATCTCAAACGTGGTGGTCCAGTGTAGGTAGTATTCTACAATAAGCTGTCGAGGTTTGTGTCTGAACTACCTGAAAATAGCCCTACTAACTTTCGTAAAATATCGCTTAGCGAAACCTACCTATTGTCTAACAATGTTTAACTGGCTTCATGTTTGGGCGTTATACAGCTCGTTTATTTATACACGAGTTATTTTTTCTCTTTCCCATCAGCCTGGAGGAGGTCGTAACGACGTCGACCCACGCTTCATCTCATTATTCAGTGTATTCAATGTGACGTTCCCTTCCGAAGAATCCCTGACGAAGATCTATTCTTCCATCTTGGATGGCCATCTTCAACCGTTTAGCAAAGAGATCAAAGAACTTACCGACCCGATTACGTCATCCACCCTACAACTATACACGCAAATTGTCCGCAACCATCCACCCACTCCCTCTAAGTTCCATTATATCTTCAACCTGCGCGACCTGTCGCGGGTATATCAAGGTTTGTGCCTGACAGTGCCTGATAGGTTTGAGATTGTAAATCGGTTTATTCGCGTATGGAGAAACGAGTGTCTACGAGTGTTCCACGATCGTTTGACGAACGCTGGCGATAAAGCGGCCGTGCAGGTGAGTATGTAGGGTTGTATGTAGGATAATAAGGTTACATTAAGCCCGAGGATGCCCCCTTTTCCACTAGGCGATTTTGTTCGCGCGAAGCGAATTTTTCCTTTGTCGACATCGCTTATCGCGTCAACTAAATTATAATTCGCTATTTCGCTTATAATTATATCAGCGACCTGGTAAAGGTTTCCTTTGCCGTAATACTGTACCAATAAAGGGAGTTTTGAACTGATAGAGATACACAGTGCTAATAAAGTTAGTTTAGTTAAGGTTTTCTCCTGTGGTAACATTGAACCAATAAGTGATTGCCTTTACTGGATCTCTAAGGAGAACAGTTTGGAACTGATAGAGCTACACAGCATAAATAAAGTTACTTTAGGTTAGATTTTATCCTGTAGTAACACTGGACCAATAAAGGATGCCCTTACTGGACCTCTAGGGAGAACAGTTTAGAACTGATAGAACTATCCAGTATCAAGTTTTAGAAATACTCCAGTAAATTTTGAGTGAATTCTGTGTTATGTAGGGTTACCTAAAAGGTTTACTTGAGGATAAATTCTCTTCGCACTTGGATTTCGTGTTACGGGAGCCGATCTTGTTTGGTGATTATCGTAACTGTCTGACGGGTGAACCTCGAGTTTATGAAGATGTTGTCGATTATGAAGCTGCGAAAGCTGTATTTGAGGAGGTCAGTAGCGCTGTTCGTTATACCGATATGCCGGTTTAGCAGAACGTATTCTTATTATTAGAATATATTTTTAGAGCGCAAATTCTCATGCAAAATGTTCAGGTGTGCTATATTTACAAATTGTACCAAAAGCTATTTATAGTATGATTATATGAAATCCATAAGATCTATGTCTAAAAATTTGAAGTGTGAAAATTAACATTAAAATAGTAAAGTTTATCCAAATACTATCTCGTTATGCTATACGAGATAGGAATGTTTTTAATTGTCTTTTAAAACTACTAATAGATTGTATATGTCTTATTTCCCTTTGCGAGCGATTCCACAATCTGGGGGCTGCAAATTTTCCTCTATAGTTAACAAGGCCCAAAAACCGATAATATAGGTAAGTTCTTCCGTATACCCGATACTGGAAATTTCTAGAGATGAGCCGATATTAGAAAGAGCTGATTTCCGATACCGATTGTTCAAGAGCCGATACATGCCCACCATCGGATTGGTTTACCTGATGCTCACGTTTTGTCGAATTGTCATTTTAGTTTTTTACTCGACTTAACTCGCAAATTTCGCAATGATCTATTTTTGAGCACAACAAAAGTATACAATACAAACAGAAAATAGGCAAGTATTACCAACACTGCGGATGCTTCCTCTCGCCCGAAATAACGTGTCACGTTTTCGCGTCAAGAATTCAGGGATGCGACATCGATTGGCCCGGGGAAATTATGCTGAGACTGACCGGTTAGATAGTGAACGGCAATCGGCCGATGGCCGATTGTGATAAAAAGCAGCCGTTAATCGGCTCTACCGATGTTTTGCCGATCGATGATCGGCTCATCTCTAGAAATTTCTCATACCGAACATCACTAGAATGTTTCTCCGTTGGCCAACCTTTGAGAAATACGGCTGGAAAACAACATTTCCCTTGTTTGCCCAGAACCTTAGTCGAGAAATATGAATTTATCTTTCTCTCTGTTCCAACGATAACACTCAACAACGTTCTTTCTAACGTCAGAGGATTTTACTCGTCAAAGTGAAAGTGTTGGATGTTAATGGCTGAACATTTTTCGCTTTATTTCAGATCTTAGAAGAATTCAACATGGACCACACTGTGATGAACTTGGTACTTTTCGACGACGCTTTAGAGCATTTGACGAGAATCCACCGCGTTATTCGTATGAGTCAAGGCCACGCCCTGTTGGTGGGTGTTGGAGGCAGCGGTAAACAAAGTCTAACCAGGCTTGCTGCCTTCGCTGCCGGGGCTGAAGTGTTCGAGATCACATTAAGTCGAGGCTATGATGAGTCGAACTTCCGAGAGGATCTCAAAGTTCTGTATCAGAAACTTGGAATTGAAAATAAACGGATTGTGTTTCTGTTTACTGATGCACATGTGGCGCAAGAAGGTTAGAACATCGTAATTGAACTATTACCCCCTCCCCCACCCCCTCCTCTCCACTAAGCCCTCTCTGTAATACCCCCCATTCTGATACCCCTTCCAATAACATGAATATGTGGCGCAATAAGGTTAGAATATCGTAATTGAACTATTACCCCCACCCCCCTCCTCTCCACGAAGCCCTCTCTGTAATACCCCCATTCTAATACCCCTTCCAATAACATGAACATGTGGCACAAGAAGGCATGGGCAGTATTTTAAGACGTTGGGGTTGAACCATTGAAACCATAAAAGCTAAAAAGACTCTCTAAAAGAACAGTACTCTGCCCTTCAATATGGTTTGAAGTATTGTATTGCATCACAACCGAAAGATTCCGGTCTGATTACATCTGCCGAAAGTGTATGGGAACAAATTTACTCGCACGGATGGCTCGAAAATGGTTTCACAACAGAAAAACGGGCAAAAAACAGCTTGCGTGCTTTCGTGTTTAATGTCCTTGACTTAGATGATCCACGCATTCGAACGGACAACAAGAAGATCCAGACCATTAAAAAGACTCGGAAGGCTACCTGTTGGATGTTGGCGCCGCATTCGTCAGTGCACGTGCCTTTCATCTCTGTTATCCGGGCTGGATTCCTGCAATATGCAGTTGTTTTTTTACAGTTGTCTGATTAGAATTTCGCGCAGTCGCACGGGAGCCACCTCTAAACTAGTATATAAAACTAAATATCTGGGAACCTACAAACCAAACAGCGCAGTGACAAGTATAAATTTTTTTTATAGGATTTCTGGAGTTAATTAACAACATGTTAACATCTGGTATGGTTCCAGCCCTGTTTCCAGACGACGAAAAAGAAGCCATCATTGTGCAGGTACAGTGACTACGTTAATTATTCCATGCTGACGTTTTTGGCATTCTGGGAAGCGAAATTTGATTCTACAAAACACATCAGGTTTCTCCAGGTACACACGCAAAAATCTCACATCTTGGACAAGTCTGCCAACAAGCCGTCAACAAGTTGTCACCGCACTGCTTGTCCCAAGTTGTCAACAAGTATGGAACAACTTGTCAACAAATTGTAACAAGCTTGATGGCATTATCAGACTTGTTACAAGGTTGTTCCAACAAGTCCGTTACATGCTTGATATAACAATATTGTTACAACCTTGAGTTGTCTACCTTGTAGCATTCTTGTTGTATCATGGCTGTGACAGACCTGTTAGAACAACCTTGTAAAAGTCTGATAATGCCATCAAACTTGTTACAAGTTGTTAACAGCTTGTTCCAAACTTGTTACAACAACTGGGAACAAGCAGTGCGAAGACAACTTGTTGACAGCTTGTGAACAGATTTCCAATTTGCGCGTTTTTACGCGTGTAGTTTTGTTTTCTCCTATAGTAACACTGGACAATAAGGACCAGCCCTTACAGGTGTTGATGGTGTTTGTAGATGGAAATTTTGAGCGAAAGTTACATACATATTTTTAGACCTAATCACAAGCAGAACTATAGGCCCTCTGGCAGGAATCGAACCTGCGGCCCTGCGATTCCGGTGCAGCGCTCTGACAACTGAGCTACAGAGTCCAGTTGTCAATAGCCAACCACAAGTTCATGTATATATATTAGGGTGATGCCAGTGTTTGGTATATGAGGGTAAATATTCTCATTTTTGGACATCTCGCTCGATAGAACTGAATGTTGATGGTGTTTGTGGTATAGGCAGAGGGGTCTATAGTTTCATTTTTCGCAACTGCTCCTGGTTAGGTCTAAAAATATGTATATAATTTTCGCTCGGAATTTCCATCTTCAAAACCATCGACATAAAATTTAGAATATTAGCCCTTAGGACCTATAGGGAGAACTGATAGAGCTATCCATTATTGATAATGTTGACATGTTCTCATTTTCCAATAGATACGTGACGAAGCAAGTAAACACGATGTCCCGCCTGCTCGAGAGTCTATCTGGCAATATTTCGTCTCAAAATGTACCAACAATCTACATATAGTATTAGCAATGTCCCCTGTTGGTGAGACTTTACGTACCAGATGTCGAAATTTCCCTGGTTTGGTGAACAATGCCAGTATTGATTGGTTTATGCCATGGCCAAAACAAGCTTTGTGTGCGGTTGCTTCTGTGTTCTTGGGAGAACAGGTGGGTTTGTGCACTTTTGGTGACACTGACAAAATAAGAGTATGTCTTAATAATATGTTGTTGTTTTTGTTATTGTTATTGTTGTTGCTTTATGTGTTGTTCCTGTGAGTGGTCATGGTGGGGTGTTGTTGTTGTTCTTGTCGTTACAAATTTATCAATTTTCCATAAAATTTACGACAAAACTGTTTTTACATAGATCATTAGTATAAAGCATATAGTGGCGAGGTGACCTCTAGAAACCGTCAGACTTTTGAATTGAAGTCATCTCAAGTGTTTACTAATGAAAATTTAACAATGATCACATACTGCCGAATCGGACCAACGTTAAAAACTCTGATGACAGGAAGAGGGGAAAACGCCGACGCAAGAAAAAGACATCAAGACGAGAGATTGGACGAGCTTGTTAAAGTATCCGAGGATGAAGGTCATAAACGAGAATACCTACGCCTCGTTTACTAGTTGTTGTTGTTGTTGTTGTTGTTGTTGTTGTTGTTGTTGTTGTTGTTGTCGTTGTCGTTGTCGTTGTTGTTGTCGTCGTTGTTGTCGTTGTTGTCGTCGTCCTCGTTGTCGTTGTTGTCGTTGGTTTTGTTGTTGTCGTTGTCGTCGTCGTTGTTGTTTGTGATGATTTATGTTCGTGTTTCTATTTGTTGTTGTTGTTGTTGTTGTTGTTGTTGTTGTTGTTGTTGTTGTTGCTGTTGTTGTTGTTGTTGTTGTTGTTGTTGTTGCTGTTGCTGCTGCTGTTGTTGTTGTTGCTGTTGTTGTTGTTGCTGCTGTTCTTGTTGTTGTTGCTGCTGCTGTTGTTGTTGTTGCTGTTGTTGTTGTTGTTGTTGTTGCTGTTGTTGTTGCTGTTGTTGTTGTTCCTGTTGCTGTTGTTCCTGTTGCTGTTGTTGCTGTTGTTGCTGTTGCTGTTTTCCTGTTGCTGTTGTTGCTGTTGTTGTTGTTGCTGTTGTTGTTGTTGTTGTTCCTGTTGTTGTTGTTGTTGTTGTTGTTGTTTCCGTTTGTGATGATGATGTTCCGTTTGTGATGATGATGTTGTCGTAGCTGGTGTTGTTGTCCTTGTTGTTGTCCTTGTTGTTGTCCTTGTTGTTGTCCTTGTTGTTGTAGCTGTTGTTGTAGTTGTGTTGTTGTTGTTGTTGTTTTTGTTCTTGCTGGTGTGGCTGTAGTGGTGTTTTCGTTTTTAATGTTGCTGAAGTTGTTGTTCTATTTTTGTTGCAAGCGTATATTGGTAGATGTATTGGTAAAAATGCGTTCAAATTGTAAACGATTTTTGTGTATTTTCCTAGAATGATAAAATCCCCAAGGAATACAGAGAACGCGTGGTTGAACATGTGGTATTCGTACAAGAGACTGTCGTGAAATACAGCAAGGAATTCTTACTCAAGTTACGACGTGTGAATTATGTCACTCCTAAGAACTACCTGGACTTTATTAATACTTATAACAAACTGTTGGAGGAGAAAGATAAATACGTCTTGGAGCAGGTATATATATTTAAACCCAGGTGAAACGAGTATGGGAGTTGATGAAAGTTAGAAGCGAGAGTTTGCATGAGAGTTTCATCAACTCTCATGTCCCGGTCAATCGAGAACAAGAGTTACATGAGAGTTGACTGGATAATATACCACGCGTACCGGTCAAACGAGGGAAAACTCTCAAAATTTGAACCAGCTCAAAGTTGACGAAAGTACATGAGAGAGTTGATGAGAGTCATAGTTCGGAAAGGGGTTTTATCCCCCCTTTTTTTAAATACCCCCTTTTTTACCAGTGTCCCCCCCCTTTTAAAACTTTTCATCCCTCCCTTTTACAACAACTTTTTTCAGAGAGCAAAATTTTACAGGTTGACACCTGCAAATGGTGCAGAATTAATATTAAGGTTGTGTAATATCCAAAGAAACTTCCATCAACAAAAAAATCAGCATGAACTCAACATTTATTTTTAGGGAAAAAAACCCGCTTCTACGATTTTTATGACAGCTTTTTTTTGCTCATCCCCCCCCCTTTTTTAAATCAAACCACCCCTTTTCTGTAACCCCCCCCCCCCATTATTACAAAAGGTTTATTGAGAAGGTTTATCCCTCCCTTAAGAAAGGGGGGGGGGGTCGAACTATGTGAGAGTTGGTGATCAAACGCGAGCGAGAGTTGACTCTCATCAACTCTCATTCTCGTTTGACCAGGGCTTTGGGCTGGTTTTCCGTTTGATTGTGACTGTCGCACCATGTCAAGTTAATCGATGCAAAAGAATGTCGATATAACTATGTCATAAGTAAAGTCTTATCTTGCAGCAGATGGTGGTGAACCGGCAGTACGTTATCTGAGTGATAAGATGTTTATTCTTTTCATTATGCGTATAGTAGTCTTGTATTTAGAGGCGAATAAATAGAAATGCGAGATGTAGTCGAACGCCCCCCCGGTCAAACTCTCGCTCGCGTTTGATCGCCAACTCTGATCAACTCTCTCATCTACTCTCGTCAACTTCGACCTGGTTCAAATTTTGATGAGAGTTGATGAATGTCAATGAGAGTTGCAACTCTTGCTCACGTTTGACCGCCAGCTCTCATCAACTCTCATGCACTCTCATCAACTCTCATGCACTCTCATCAACTCTCATCAACTCTCATCAACTCTCATGCACTCTCATCAACTCTCATCAACTCTCATCAACTCTCGTCAACTCTCATCAACTCTCGTCAACTCTCATCAACTCTCATCGACTCTCATCAACTCTCATGCACTCTCGTCAACTCTCATCAACTCTCATCAACTCTCATCGACTCTCATCAACTCTCATCAACTCTCATCAACTCTCATGCACTCTCATGCACTCTCATCAACTCTCATCAACTCTCATGCACTCTCATCAACTCTCATCGACTCTCATCAACTCTCATGCACTCTCATCAACTCTCATCGACTCTCATCAACTCTCATGCACTCTCGTCAACTCTCATCAACTCTCATCGACTCTCATCAACTCTCATGCACTCTCGTCAACTCTCATCAACTCTCATGCACTCTCGTCAACTCTCATCAACTCTCATCAACTCTCATACACTCTCATCAACTCTCATGCACTCTCGTCAACTCTCATCAACTTTGAACCAGTTCAAATTTTGATGAGAGTTGATGAATGTCAATGAGAGTTGCAACTGTTGCTCACGTTTGACCGGAAACTTTCATCAACTCTCATGCACTCTCATCAACTTTGAACCGTTTCAAATTTTGATGAGAGATGATAAGAATTTTTGCTACGCGTGGTAACATCCATGCAGTCAACTGTCATCAACTCCAATGCAACTCTTGTTCTCGTTTGACCGGGGCGTGAGAGTTGAGAAAACTCTCATTTGTCAACTTTCATCCTGGTTTGATCAGGCCGTTTGACCAGATAACACAACAACAAATGACCATTATTTTCGTGTTCTGTTTGCCGCGATGTCTTTATTGTTTGCAACCTAAACCTCCCTACTCTTTCTCATAGTGTCATCGTCTAGATGGTGGTCTCAGTAAACTGCTGGCCGCCAGTGACCAACTCGCTGAACTCAACGAGAAGCTGGCGATACAGAAAGTAGCTGTGACAGAGAAGAGCGAAGCGTGCGAGACGCTACTGGCTGAAATCTCAGTCAATACGGAGAAAGCCATTGAGAAAAAACAAATGGCGATCGCAAAGAAGGGAGAAATTGCTGAGCAGAATAAACTCATTGTAGTTGAAAAGGTAAGGGAAAAAATATAACAGAAAAATTATATTTATGGTGCCATCCAGTCACGATCCAGTGACCGGACACTGTTCTCCATGCCATCCAGTCACGATCCAGTGCCCAGACACTGTTCTCCATGCCATCCAGTCACGATCCAGTGACCAGACACTGTTCTCCATGCCATCCAGTCACGATCCAGTGACCGGACACTGTTCTCCATGCCATCCAGTCACGATCCAGTGACAGGACACTGTTCTCCATGCCATCCAGTCACGATCCAGTGACCAGACACTGTTCTCCATGTCACGATCCAGTGACAGGACACTGTTCTCCATGCCATCCAGTCACGATCCAGTGACCAGACACTGTTCTCCATGCCATCCAGTCACGATCCAGTGACCGGACACTGTTCTCCATGCCATCCAGTCACGATCCAGTGACCAGACACTGTTCTCCATGTCACGATCCAGTGACAGGACACTGTTCTCCATGCCATCCAGTCCACCCATTGTTTTGGCACATTTGTCACGTTATGCAAGGGCCCATAAAATAGTTTATCTGTATATCATAAATAGTCGCCCTTCTCAATTATCCTCCTCTCATATAACCGCGCCCTCTCAAATAACCGCACCTTCTCCAATAGTCATCCCTTTCAATTAACTGTCCGAAGAATACCTGCGGTTCTTTTTCTAAAACTTTCACCTTCGTTCATTATTAAGTTTAAATCAAAATTAATTTCAGGATTTTCAAAGGTTTAATTTAAGTTATTAGCAACGTTTCGTACAGTTTTACTGTCCATCTTCAAGCTAACTTAGGATGTTATAAAACTGTCCGAAACGTTGCTAATAAATTAAATGAAACCTTTGAAAATCCTGAAATTAATTTTGATTTAAACTTAAATACCTGCGGTGTTTGGTAGAGTCAAACTGGAAGCACTCTTCTCACATGCGACTGAGGTGAAATTATAATCAGACAACTGCATATTGCAGGAATTGAACGACACAAGTATGGGGACAACATGTAACAGTATGTTGAGCTTTAGTTTACATTTGTTCACAAGTTGTTTATTTTTTATTCCTCAGAAAGAAGCAGAAGACGCTCTTGCCGAAGCCTTGCCAGCTTTAGAAGAAGCAAGGCTGGCCTTGCAAGATTTGGATAAATCTGATGTCACTGAAATAAGGTGAGATGAGTACTCTGGAAAATATAAGATGGACCTTGCTGAACCTCTAGAGAGAGAACAGTGTAGGACTGTGATCCTGTAGACACGTAAAAACGCACAAGTTGTAACAAACCTGCTGCAGACTTTTACCAATGCTGTTTCAACAACTTGTTATCGGGATGTGTTCGCACTGCTTGTTCCCAGCTTGTTGACAGGTTGTCAACGGCTTGTTGATAACAGGCTTGCTACAAGGTTGTTGACTCAACAGACTTGTTACAAGTTGCTCCAACAACTTGTTATCGTCCTGCAATTCAACAACTTGTTAACGCGTTGTGAGTGACAACCTTGTAGCAACTTGATAAAATGACAGTATTGTTACAACTTGTGACAAGCTTGCTACACGTCTGTTCCGAACACATCTTTTTGACAAGATGTGATCTTTTTACGTGTATAGAACAGTGTAGAACTGATAGTATAATCAGCTTAACTCAATTTTGGTTTTCTCCTGTAGTAACACTGGACCAATAAGTGACGGTCCATACTAAACCTCTAAGGATAATACTTTTACAGCCCTTGAAATTAAGAACGATAATTCTCAATCTAGGTCGGCAAAATTTTCGAAACAAATAGACAATTTCCAAGACAAAATTTGATTTTATTGCTTGCTTCAAGTACGTATTTATGAACAGCAATCAATGGTGAACAAAACAGCTAACAAAACATAGGAACAATCAATTAAACAATCGAACTCCGATCGAACAGTCCATGTTGTGACAGACGGTACTTTATTAGGATAATTGCGTTAAACCTTGAAGCTTGACGATTTTAGCACGTTTGTTTCCTTTTCAAAATTTCAAGTGTCACCTTTGAGGCTTTGAACAATGAAACTGCAATGTTTACACAAGAATATGGAATGAACAACGTTTGTGGAAAAATACGCACATGTTTTGTTCACATGTTCGCTAGGTTTGTATGTTGTAATGCGTATGTAAGAAGTGCATTCGCAGAAAAAATGCCGAGATGATTTTCAAAGGAGGTCGGCAATGTTTTGCTGACCTAAATCTATAATATCGTTTTGCAGGTCGGCATTGTCGAATGCCGACCTGAGTTTCAAGGGCTGCTTTTAGGAATTATCCAGTATGAATAAAGTTAGTTCAGTACTTCAGTTTAGATTTCCTCCCGTAGTAACACTGGATCAATGAAGAGATAGCGCCTTCTGTTATTTTGATCCACACGTTTTTCTCGTCTTTAGATCGTTTGCTAAGCCTCCTCAAGCTGTACAAGATATCTCGGAATGTATCGTCGTCATGCGTGGGTACAAGGATATTTCATGGAAAACGGCTAAAGGCATGATGGCCGAAGGAAACTTCTTGAAAACTTTACAGGTATTCAAACGTCTTAATAGTCAGTGCCCACCTTATAATTATAAGATATTTTGAGATTCAATTTCGATCCTTGCAGGAGCACGGGGTGGTACATACGGTTAGCGCGCAGCTCATTACTGCTGAGTCAGTCAAGCCTGCTGCTGTTGGCTGAGGGCAGGGCCGCCGAGAGAATTCGCGGAGCCCGGGGCAAAATTTTCTCTGGGGCCCCTATGACGTCATTATTTTCAAACAGCAGAAAAAGACTCAAACTGTGCTAAGTCATATAAGGGACCCCAACTAGAATGCAAGTGGAACTAACTTAAAAAGGGGCCCCCAATTTCAAGAGGGGTCTCTCAATCTGCAAGTGGGCCCTTACACCGACCCCTACATTTTGAGGGAGCCTGCTCAATTTTAGGCTCTCTCTCAAGTTGGGGGCCCATATTAGGTTGGGGGCCCGGGGCAAGTTGCCCCACTGCCCCCCACCTCGCGGCGGGGATACGCTACCTTAAAATTTGGAATACGCTACCTTCTTCAATAAAAAGTTGTAGTTGTTTTCATTCGTTTAAAAAATCCCTTAACTGTTTTCTATTAATAGATTAGTAATCTGCATCTATCATGTCTGAACGTCTAACTGCTAATATATTCTACATAATATAATGTCATTTATTATTCGAGGTGGCCTCGTGCATACGCCTTTTATGGTTTCTTGAGGTCCCCTCGCCACATATTTATGTTACTACTGTATATGGATATGTTATATTTTTCGTATTTGTGGTTAATAAAAGTTGATTGATTGATTGATTGAAGGCTGCAAATTTATCATTTTTACTATCAGCCGTTATCCTTTTTTGAGCAGAGTTCATTATTATTATAATTATCATAATAATGATTCTAAATTACAGGAACTCGATGTAGATGGCATCACAAGCGCTCAAGTGAAAAAGACAAAGGATATCCTGAAACAAGTCAACTATACAATGGAAGAAATGCAAGCGGTCAGTAAAGCTGGCTCTGGACTGTATAAGTTCGTACTGGCTGTCATGGGATATTGTTCTGTGGCGAGGGAAATTAAACCTAAAAGAGAAAAAGTAAGTAAAGTTTATATTTCTCAGGCATCCTCAGCGAAATGTGAGAAAAGGTGGTTACATATATAAACTTTTAATAATTAGGTTTAGTAAAATTACATAGGTGATTATTGAAAATTCTCAACGCTGATTGGTTGCGCTACCTCGGATTAATACGCAATAATCACCTAAAGCGTTTTTAAGCCGCTAGCCGAGTAGAATGGGAAATTCCATCTTTCACCGAATGAAAATATTTTTACCATTGCACGAATGAAAACATTCATTATTTGTTTTCTATGACACCAAAATATATCAATGTTATGAAAGATTTATTGGAATAAATACAAAACAAAGCAAATGCACACCAGAGTTACATGTGTGAAGTTCAAAATTGATATACCAATCAAATACACAAGTTCCAAAAATGTTTTAATGAAGATAATGGCATTCATTTAACGAAAATTTATCGTAGGACATATTTTACATCCGCCATTTTGTTTGTATTTAAAAAGTCCATCCACCTCATTGTGAAACTAGGATTAAAAAAGCTACGACACGATACGATTAGGATTTGACGTATGGAATTTATGAAAACCCAACCGTGGATTTTTGTACTATACGATTTGTTCCATTGCACGGCTGAGCATGCAATAGTTTTTTCCATTTTCACGATCGTGAAAATGGAACTTTTATTTCAACGTCACGTAATCATAATTAACCAATTAAATGATGAGAATCTACTAAGGTGTTATATAATTAACAGTTATTCTACGAACTCAAGTCGTATATGAGCTGATAGCCGTATGATCGGCTATCAGTCATATACGACGAGAGTGAGTAGAATAACTGTTTTATTATATACACAAGCTCTGGATATGAACCGAACTTTTGGCGTACTTTTTTCAATTAAAACTTGAATTTCCTCTTCATTTAATTGTCCAAATCTGGCAGCCATTTTTCTACTCTTCTCTACTAGCAGGATATGAGCTAATATCCTGCTAGTAGAGAACCAATCAGATTGCAGAATACCTCATATCCAGAGCTTGTGTATATAATAATCGCTAATAGCCAACTCGGCTTCGTTGTCTAATTGTTAACTGTTCTCTCGAGGGAGATGCTAAAAATTTATAATAAACAAGCTTTAGCTGGTTTTGTCTATTTCCAATTATATTTGGAACACCAATTGTCTTATCGTTGTTAATTGTTTCGCATCTTAGGTTGCAAGGCTAGAACGTAACTTCCTGTTAAGCAAACGAGAATTGAGCAGGATTGAAAAAGAAGTCAAGAACCTTGAGGATGAATTGAAAGCACTGAATGACAAATATGAAGCGGCCATGTCTGAGAAAGCTGCCTTACAACAGGAGGCTGAAATTATGGAGAGAAGATTGATTGCTGCTGATAAATTGATCTCTGGTCTTGGTTCTGAGAAAATCAGGTAGGGACAAAAGAAAGTATCAGGACTTTAGGTTCACCTAATTTGGGCGCACCCCCATCAGCTACCTTGGTGGCATAGTACTAGCAGTGCATATGCCTTTCATCTCTGCGACCCGGGTTTGATTCCTGCAATAATTTCGCCGTAGTCGCATTTGAGAAGAGTTCTTCCAGTTTAACAATACCAAACACCAAGCATTTTCCTGTAGTGAAACTGAGGTGACACTGAAGCAATTAGGGATTTCTTTCTGGACGTCTAGAGGGGACAGTTTAGAACTGATAGAGCTATTCAATCTTAATAAACTTAGATTAATATTGATTTTCTCATGTAGTAAGACTTAACCAATAAAGGATGGCACTTACTGCGCCTCTAGGAAGAACAATTTAAAACTGATACAGCTATCCAGTATAAATAAAATTAGTTTAGTTTAGGTTTCCTCCTGTAGTAACACTGAAACAATAAGTGATGCTCCTTACTGCACCTCTAGGAAGAACAGGTTATAACTGTTAGAGCTATCCAGTATATATACAGTTAGTTTAGTTTAGGTTTCCTTCTGTAGTAACATTTGAACAATAAGTGATGCTCCTTACTGCATCTCTAGGAAGAACAGTTTTATAACTGATAGAGCTATCCAGTATATATAAAGTTACCGTAGTTTAGGTTTCCTCCTGTAGTAACACTGGAACAATAAGTGGTGCTCCTTACTGCATCTCTAGGAAGAACAGTTTTATAACTGATAGAGCTATCCAGAATATATTAAAGTTAACTTAGTTTAGATTTCCTCCTGTAGTGACACTGGAACAATAAGTGGTGCTCCTTACTGCATCTCTAGGAAGAACAGTTTATAACTGATAGAACTATCCAGTATATATAAAGTAATATTAAAGTTAACTTAGTTTAGGTTTCCTCCTGTAGTGACAGTGGAACAATAAGTGCTGCTCCTTACTGGACCTCTAGGAAGAACAGTTTATACCTGATAGAGCTATTCAGTATAGATAAAGTTAGTGTTTAGTTTGGTAACAAATTTTATCTTTTACTGCCCAGGTGGACAGAAGATCTTGAAGAACTGAAGAGAAAGCGTGTACGACTGTTAGGAGACTGTTTACTGGCTGCGGCATTTCTCAGTTACGTCGGCGCATTCAGCTGGGACTTCAGACGAGAGATGCTTAAAGATGAGTGGGAGAAAGATGTGGTGGAACGTGAAATTCCGCTTAGTCAGCCGTTTAAGGTACTACCACTACCATGGTACTGAATACTACCACTACCATGGTACTGAATACTGATGGTGGTGGTGATGATGATGATGATGATGGTGATGATGCATGATTGTGATGATGATGATGATGGTGATGATGATGCATGATTGTGATTATGATGGTGATGGTGCATGATTGTGATGATGATGGTGATGATGATGATGACGGTGATGGTTGTACTGCCACCATCATTATCATCATCACCTCCCACACAACCAGGACAACCACCATCTTCACCACCATCATCACCATCATCAGCATCACCAACATCATAATCGCCACCATTACCGTCATCACCAATATCATCATCACAACCACCATCATCATCACCACAATCATCACCATTACCATCATCATCACTACCTGCACCACCATCATCATCACCACCACCATCATCATCACCACTACCACCATCATCACCACTACCACCTTCACCACTACTACCACCTTCACCACTACCACCTTCACCACTACTACTATTACTACTACTTCCTCTCATAATGACTCTTGCAGCACGATTTTGAAGTTAATGCAATTTATCTTAGGTTGATAATCTATTGACAAACGATGTTGAGATCAGTCGCTGGACGTCTGAAGGTCTACCACCAGATGAACTGTCTATAGAGAATGGTATATTGACCACTCAAGCAAGCAGATATCCACTGTGCATTGATCCACAGCAACAGGCTTTGAACTGGATAAAAAAGAAGGAAGAGGATAATAATCTGAAAGTAAGAGATTTTGTCAGAATCTTCGTGTATGTAATCCTTCATGTAATATATGATACTCAAGCAGCAGTTTATTATAGTGATTCCTCAAGCATTTTAATAATCCACTCAAAGCAAACGTTAAGCCCCGGTCAAACGAGAATAAGAGTTGATGAGAGTTGATGAGAGTTGGTGAAAGTTGATGTGAGTTGATGTCAGTTGGTGTGAGTTGGTGTGAGTTGGTGAGAGTTGGTGAGAGTTGGTGAGAGTTGATGAGAGTTGATGAGAGTTGATGAGAGTTGACGAGAGTCGATGAGAGTCGATGAGAGTTGATGAGAGTTGCAAATCTCGCTCGAGTTTGGCCGCCAACTCTCATCGACTCTCATGCACTCTCATCAAGTTTGAGCTAGTTCAAATTTAGATGAGAGTTGATGAAAGTTTCCCTCGTTTGACCTGTACGTGTGGTAATATCCAGTCAACTCTCATGCAACTCTTGTTCCCGTTTGACCGGAGCATGATAGTTGATGCAAACTCTTAAAAAGCGATGGTTTACATACTTTGATTTCAGCTTCTCTGCCCTTCCTATGTTATTATGTTCTGGCCAGATCTATACTTGGAGACGGATGATCCATGTGGACGAAAAATTATTTGCATGACGATTCGTCTGTGTACAAACGTGGCACATAGTCGGATTATCTGTCACGACGAGCTGTCTGGGTAGTTTGTTAACACATGCAGACAAGCGTGCGTAGTTGACAAATCCGTCTATGCATATAATTACGGCCTATACGAGCTATCGCAGAACCTACACTTACCCTAAACCTTACCCGGATTCTAAAGCCCAGTTGAAACGAGGATCTTTCCTTTTTTGCATGAGTTTCATCAACTCTCGCCCCGGTCTCTGCTCACGCCCCAAGATTTGCATAGAGTTGACTCAATATTACCAGAGCATGATTTTCAAAAAGTTGACTGGATATTACCGCGCGTATCAGTCAATCTGCAAAAAGTTCTCAAGTCGCATCAAAATCTGCTCAGAGTTGATGAGAGTCGATCAGAGTGCATGAGAGTCGATGAGAGTTTATGAAAGTCGATGAGAGTGCATGAGAGTTGATGAGAGTTGATGAGAGTTTATGAAAGTCGATGAGAGTGCATGAGAGTTGATGAGAGTTGATGAGAGTGGTTGAGAGTCGATGAGAGTGCATGAGAGTCGATGAGAGTTGATGAGAGTGCATGAGAGTCGATGAGAGTCGATGAGAGTTGATGAAAGTCGATGAGAGTGCATGAGAGTTGATGAGAGTCGATGAGAGTGCATGAGAGTCGATGAGAGTGCATGAGAGTCGATGAGAGTTGACGAGAGTGCATGAGAGTCGATGAGAGTTGATGAGAGTGCACGAGAGTCGATGAGAGTTGATGAAAGTCGATGAGAGTGCATGAGAGTTGATGAGAGTTGATGAGAGTCGATGAGAGTGCATGAGAGTGCATGAGAGTCGATGAGAGTGCATGAGAGTCGATGAGAGTTGACGAGAGTGGTTGAGAGTGCATGAGAGTTGATGAGAGTTGACGAGAGTTGATGAAAGTCGATGATAGTTGGCGGTCAAACGCGAGCGAGAGTGACAACTCTCATTGACTCTCATCAACTCTCATCCTCGTGTGACCGGGACTTAACCCTAAATCTTACCCAACTCTAACCTTAACCCTAACCCACACTCTAACACTAGTTGGGATGACGCAGGAGACAAATTATGAACCGTTTCTAGTATAAAGCCGTTGTCTTAAAAAAAGTTCCTGTATTGTTTTCGTTTAGACTTGTACATTCAACGATCCCGATTTCCTCAAGCAGTTAGAACTCGCCATCAAATATGGCTTCCCATTTCTGTTCAAAGATGTCGACGAATACATTGATCCTGTCATCGATAATGTCCTTGATAAAAACATCAAAGGTAAGAGTTTTTAGACCAATAGTGTTCAGTCCTTGAGATTAACTAGGTTGTACCGGGTGGGGCAAAAAAAAGTTTGATTTAGTATAACTTAAAAACTAAAAGAGCTATTACACTTAAACAAGATTCTTTGCATTCAGCGATGTCTAACTAAAATTGTGATATATGCCATGTGCATTTTCATGCAATATTGACTGAGATAGCTGCGTTTAAACTTGACTAAACACTTTTGGAACTGTCGAGAATTAGCTAAAAACGGCCTATTAAACTAATGTGATAACCGTTACCATTTTATCGTAAGTATTATTTCAACGAAGTGAAGTTGAAGTTAGAAATGTTTCTTGAATAGATATGCTCTTTTATTCTAACATTTGGCCTTCTAACTTCAACTTCACTTCATTGAAACGAATACTTGCGTAAAATGCTAATGGTTATCAAATTATTTAATACGCCATTTTTAGCTAATTCCCGACATTTAAATGCATGCAGCTATCTCGGTCAATATTGCATGAAAATGCACATGGCACATATCAAAATTTAAGTTAGACATTAAGTGTAATAGTTCCTCTAGTTTTTAAGTTATACTAAATCAAACAGTCGTAGTTTTTTCTGCCCCACCCGGTATATCATCTCTAATCTCTATCAGTTCTATGTCTAAACTGTTCTTTGTAGAGGTTCAGTATGTTCCTTTTGTCCCAGTATTACTACAAGCAGGAAACCTAAACTAAACTGTCTAACTTTATAGTGGATATCTCTATTGGTTCTAAACTCCACTGAGGCGAAATTATTATCAGACAACTACAAATTGCACAAATCGAACCCAGGTCACAAAACTCACAAAGGTCACCAACACCTTAGCCCTCGACAGAAGCAGATACTCATCAGCTAGACCAACAAGATGGTAACACAAGATAAATCTTCATAACCCTCCCCTTCCCTCTTTCTTTAACCCCCTCCCCCGTTCCAATAACCCTTTCCTGAAGCAAGAAGTAAATATCCTCCCCCCCAAGCCACCCAAATACGAAAACCATTAAGTTATAGATAAAACAGGAGCAGTCGATCTTTCTCTGATATAGAAACTCGAGCCGAAGGCGAGCGTTTGTATATGAGATAAAGATCGACTGCGAATGTTTTATCGAACTTAAACAACGACCCATCTTATGAGTTCATTGGCGAAGTAATTTTAAAAATAAACATTGTCTAAGCCGAGAAAATCAAAGCTGAAGTTTATGTAAATCAGGACAAACCTTTATCCGATTTACAAACATTGATTAAACATTCATTTCTTTTGAATTTTCCTCAAGAATTATTAATGAGTTTTTTAAGATACATTTATACATTGGCAACTGTCGGCTACTTTAGTGATATTTGAAAACACTTCGTAAGCCTCATCTGACATCATCAGCTGAAAATATCCTTCATTAACATACAGCAAAACCTAAAATCAACCCGAAAACGCAACTTGTGCACGTACTTTTACTTCTATATTTACATCCTAGGTGAGGTTGGTCGTCAGTTTGTTGTGCTGGGTGATAAAGAGGTCGACTATGATCCCAACTTTCGTCTTTATCTCAACACAAAGTTGTCCAATCCTAAATACACACCAGCACATTTCAGTCGTTGTATGGTCGTCAACTACACCGTTACATTAAAGGTAACTACTTTAGATTCACACTACACCGAGAACTGCCTGTTTGCAGGTCAAACCTCGGCATCTGACTTATATCTGAACTTGGAAATTTCCCAGCATATCCATTTCTTTGAAGTTTGGGTTTTGGCTATGAATGGACAACAGTCCGCCCCTCGTGTTCGCGAAATTGAACATTGCGTAATCTACTACGGGGACGGGATGAACAAACAGCCTAAAACTTTACACATTTTGGCAAAAAATGTGTAAAGAAAAAAAAATGTGTAAAACTTGAAAAATGTGTAAAAAAAATGTGTAAAACTTGAAAAATATGTAAAAAATGTGTAAAATTATAAAAAATGTGTAAAACTTTACACATTTTTTTACACATAATGGCAAAAGCTTTGGACTACCGTTGTAAACAAAGAAGAAGATGAGATAAAGACAAATATGGACTGTTTTCGAGACAATATATAGAAGCTGTTTTTTCACGTCCCCGTACTAGTCAAACATTTGTTAAGTTCGCAATTAACTCTCTTAGGAAGGGTGTTTGCTCGAAATGCCGGAATTGTCTTGGATAATCTATTTATTTTATGTTAGACACTTGTGGACACTTCATGAAATGTTCATTGTAGAGTCTGGGAATGTAGTTTTGAAACATATTTCCACCCTTTTGTTGCTCTAATAATAATTTCCATCATCAAAATGACTATTCTTTGATGCAAATTTCCTATATATTTAGTAATATATTAGACTATTTCTCACAGTCAAATAAAATTGTTACAATTTAGTTACCCATTTAATCGGCCAGCATGTAAAGGCTTTAAGAAAATATTGGCGAGTGTACTGTACGACCCCTTTGTCCTTCCCCATCTCCTCTTTCTTTACGCTGGCGTCAAATATTGTCAAGGAATTTAATGAACAATGTAGACATTGAGATTTCCTGCGTCTTTCTTACAGATCTTTTTTGTACTTCGCTTAGGGTTTGGAAGATCAATTACTAAGTGTCATCGTCGGATTTGAAAGAAAGGAATTAGAAGAACAACGAGAAAGATTAATTCAAGAAACCAGGTAGCTAAATTGTGTCAACTGAAGTGTCAGATATTTTTGGACTAAGTGGCTGATCAGAAAATGCGATTTTTCTGGCCGATTTCAGTTATTCTTGCTGAAATATGGCAACAGTTTTAATTAATACATATAAAGTATAGAAAAGCTTAAAAGTAATTTCAAGCTTGATTTTGTAAAAGTAAGCTAACTGTACTTATTATATAAACAAGCTCTGGATATGAGGTATTCTGCAATCTGATTGGTTCTCTACTAGCACGATATTAGCTCATATCCTGCTAGTAGAGAAAAGTAGAAAAATGGCTGGCAGATTTGGACAATTAAATGAAGAGGAAATTCAAGTTTTACTTGAAAAAAGTAAATATCCAGATCCAGAGCTTGTGTATATTATAAAACAGTTATTCTACTCACTCTCATCGTATATGACTGATAGCCGGACTCGGCGCTATCGCGCCTCGTCGGCTATCAGCTCATATACGACTCGAGTTCGTAGAATAACTGTACATGTTGAGAATGTCGTAGTTTCTCACGTTTTCAACCCCAACAATTCATGTATTTGGTGACTTTGTGACATTTCTATTTGTGATCTTTCCGTGTTTCCATATATCATCAGCCAGGCTGGCATCTCAACCCGAGCTGGAAATTTCCCATATAATCAGCACCTATAACATTTCATTGAACTTTCTCTCAGCGACAACAAGAAGTTGTTAAAAGATTTAGAAGATACGTTACTTCGTGAACTGGCGACCTCAACTGGGAACATGTTGGATAATGCTGAACTTATTCAGACCTTGGAGGACACAAAAACTAAAGCAACAGAGGTGAATTGTCTGGTTCACATTATATGTGTGTCATATGCATAAGGATAGAAATCCTATCTAAACTGTTCTCCTAAGAGGTCAATTATGGTCGTCCTTCATTGGACCAGTATTACTACAAGAGGAGACCTAAACTGAACTACATGTAACTCTATATATGGATATCTCTATCAGCTCTAAACTGTTCTACCTTGAAGTCCAGTAAGGCACAGTCCTTATTGATCCAGTGTTACTACAGTGAAATCAGATATTAAGTAGAGTGCTTCAGTTTGACTGTACTGAACACCGCAGGTATTCTCCTGGTACTCTGGTTTTCTGCTGTAGTAACACCAGATCAATACTGTACTACCAACACACCCAAGTTATTACAAGTCATGGTACATCTACCTTTTATTGATTCATTCTCTGTCTTCGTGTAGGTCAGTGAAAAACTAAAACTCGGTGCAAAAACAGCCATTGATATCGACAAACTTCGAGATGGTTATAGACCTGCAGCTAAACTGGGGGCAGTCCTGTTCTTTGTTCTTTCTGAAATGTCCATTGTCAACAGCATGTACCAATACTCACTCGCCTCGTATCTGCAAGTGTTTGATCTCTCGTTGAGAAAGAGTATGCCTGATTCTATATTGCCGAAGCGACTCAAGAATATCATGGAAACATTGCAATTGAATGTCTATAACTATGCCTGTACAGGTCAGTTTGTTTCGTAGTTAGGGGAGACTAGGGAAGCACGGGTGGCAGATGCAGTTAGCCCACTTGCCTCTTAAGCCGGGCACGCACGCTACGATTTAAATCGGCCGATTTATGGTTTAGATTCATGTTAAAACGAGAAACAGTCAGTGGTATGATCTATGGACTGATTGTCCTCGCTACTCTGCATTGGCTTCGTTAAATGCCATTCATCTAAACCATAAATCGGCCGACTACAATCGTAGCGTGTGCGCCCGGCTTTACCGCTAAGTTGAGTCTGCTATTGTAAGTCCAGGGTAGTGTATTTACAATGTCAAACAGTCGACATTGTTGATCATGTCAAGCTATTAGGCGTTACCATCTCGGACGATTTGAAAATGGAACTTGCATGTCAACGCCATCTGTAAGAAGGCTTCCAAGCGTTTATACGCTCTGCGATTGTTGAAAAGAAACGCTCTTCCAGTCTCCGTCCTCGTATCTGTAGCTTAGTAATCAGATAGAGCACATTCAGAAGAGGGCTCTCAGAATCATCTACCCTACCTTTACTTATAGTCAAGCGATGCACACAGCCAAGGTTCCATCTTTGCACGATCGCCGAAGCATCCTCTGCGAACGCCTTTTCCACAGAATGCTTGATCCAGAACACAAGTTAAACTCGTTAGTTCCACTTCTTAGGTCTAATGAACATAATCTACGTCATAACAGGTCTTTTAAGGCTCCAGTTTGTAGAACCGATCGCTATCATAAGAGTTTTATACCGTCTGTCGCAACACTATATGACATGAATCGATTTTAACTTCTAATATTTTTAATTACCTATTTGTTCATAATATTGTATTTTGTTACATAATTCTGGATATATTGTATCTTATAGTTGTAAAACCATTGTAATTCAGTTTTTTAGCTGCAAAATTGGTTATTAAATAATGATAATAATAAAGTAAATCATTGTCATCGTTATTTACATAACTGGAGCTCTTTGCGTAAATGCTATGATAAGTCAAAACAATGAGTAACTGGATGGCATGGATAAGAGTGGGATTATCAAAACAATGGAAAGATAATGAACATTCCGATCATTAAGGCCCGATCAAACGAGAACGCAAGTCATCGCAAGTTTTTACTTGCGCTTGCTTGTGCCTCGTTTGACCACCAACTTGCGATGACTTGCGTTAGCTTGCGAATGATTTGAACTGGTTCAAACTTCATCGCAGGTTTTTGTAAACTTGCGAGCACTTGCGACACGTTTGAACACCAAGCGCAAGTTCAAGCAAGTTTTTCGTGACCAGTTGCCATGGTAACATAAAACTAGGCTAGTCCCTAGTCCTCTGTGCTCGCGCTCTATTTATCTCTGTGATTGTTAAATCAATGTTGTTCTCAGAAGACATGTTCAACAGCTTTTTAACTATAAATGACGGCCATTTAAATAGATTTGTTTGCATATTTTGCGACTTTGCAATTATTATTACGGAGTTACCCGCACGCGGGCTGAATCGCCCTAAATTTCTTGCGTATCGTTTGATTGGTCGCGTCGCAAGTCAACGCAAGTCAAAACAAGTTTACTTGCGATGACTTGCGTTCTCGTTTGATCGGGCCTTTAAGATCATGACTGGATTGCACTATTGTTATATGTTAAGTGTTATAATCCATTGTTTCCATTGTATAGGTCTATTTGAAAAGCACAAGCTGCTCTTCTCATTTCAAATGACAATAAAGATCATGCAAGCAGACAACCACTTGAAGCAAGAGGAACTAGATTTCTTCGTCAAAGGAAACATATCTTTGGAGAAGAGTTCTCGTAAAAAACCATACCCCTGGTTGTCAGATCAAGGTTGGCAGGATGTACTCAAGCTGTGTACGGTAGCTCCTGATGTATTTAGCAGCCTGGCCGATGATATTGAGCGGAATGAACAAGTGTGGAAAGAGGTAAGAATTGAATAAGTTGGTATTGTATTGAGTCAGAACTATAAAACGCCAAATTATGGGGGATCATATACTTCAATTCATCCAACTAAACTAACTCTATTTATACTGGATAGCTCTATCGGTTCAAAACTGTTCTGCCTACAGGTCCAGTCAGAGGCACCCCTTATTGGTTCAGTGTTACTACAGGAGCAAACCTAAACTAACCAAACTCTATTTATACTGGACAGCTCTATGAGTTCTAGATGTCCAGTAAGGGTCATATCTTAATGGTCCACGCCAGTGTTGACTAGAGGAGGATGCCTAAAATACTGGATAGCTCTTCAGTTCTAAACTGCTCTCCCTTGACGTGCTGTGGGAGGCATCCCTTATTGATCCAGTGTTATTACAGCAGGAAACCGAAGCACCCGGGTTTTAGTATTAAGTGTAACGAGATAGCTGCTGTTGATTAACTTCAGAAGTGTTATGATGATCGAGGGGCAAATCACTGTACGAGATTAAAAAATCATGTGATTTTTTTTGTGATTCTATATTTTTGTGATTTGTCTATTTTTTTCTTTCTGATTTTTTCGTGATTTTTAAATTTTTTTTGTGATTTGTCTATATTTTTGTGATTTGTCTATTTTTTGGTGATTTTTTTTGCTGATATTTTCGTGATTTTTTGTGATTTTTTTTGTGATTTTTCTGAAGGTGTACGAGATTTAAATCAGTGATTTGCCCCTCGATGATGAGAATAGGAGAAACTAGATTTCATTAAACTACATTTCTCAATTATATTTATTTGCTGTACGACTATCAAAAATATTCTGCCGGTCGACCACATATACACACGTAAAAATCTCGCATCTTGTCAACAAGATGTGTTCGTAACAGCCTTGTAGCAAGCTTGTCAACAAGTTGTAACAATGCTGTCATTTTATCAAGTTGCTACAAGGTTGTCACTCACAACTTGTTAACAAGTTGTTGAATTGCAGGACGATAACAAGTTGTTGGAACAACTTGTAACAAGTCTGTTGAGTCAACAGCCTTGTAGCAAGTTGTCGATAAGCCGTTGACAACTTGTCAACAAGCTGGGAACAAGCAGTGCGAACACATCCTGATAACAAGTTGTTGAAACAGTATTGGTGCATGCTTGCTGCAGGTTTGTTACAACTTGTGCGTTTTTACGTGTGAAATTAGCTTTTGATGTTTCTATGCATGTGGTTCTATGTTCTAGTGGTGTGACTTGGATGCTCCTGAGGTTGCAGAAATCCCCATGAAATATGAAGAAAATCTATCAGATTTTCAACGCCTGCTGCTACTACGTTGCTTCCGCGTGGATCGTGTCTACCTTGCTATCACACACTTTGTCACGAAGAAGATGGGAGAGAAATATGTCACACCTCCCGTGCTGAGTTTTGAAGGAATCTTTGAGCAGTCCAGTCCCTACTCTCCTATCATATTTATCCTGAGTCCAGGTTCTGATCCTGCCAGTGATCTCATGAAGTTGGCTGAGAGATCAGGCTTTGGAGGCAATCGATTGAAATTTTTGGCCATGGGGCAAGGACAGGAAAAGGTAGCCTATTATGTTTCTGTTTCGTGTTTTATCCTTCTGTATTCATCGTGCACAATATTCCTCAATTATTCTAATTTTATTTGTGCAAAATTGTTCTATCAGTTCTTAATTGTTCTCCCTAGAGGTCCAGTAAGGGCCTTCTCTTATAACATAGAGGTTTTGCACCATCACTTGACAAGTCTTTAACGTGCAACCTATCAAGCTGGCTGTTCAACCTGTTTTGTATGTCATTATAACAAGTATTCAGAACAAATTTCAAGTCGATACAATTATTCCCTCGCGATTTAAGAAGGTTTGAATCATTCATATTGCTGACGTCAGCATTATTTTCAAATGTCGTTAAACAGGTTTTTTTCAAACCTAACGCGAAAAACTCAGAATATAGACATACGTAATAAAACACGTCTTTCTTTTTTTGGCGGCCATGTTGGATGGCATCCGCCAGCTTTGTAGGATGCACGTTAAAGATTTCAAAGTTTAGTCACGTGATGGTGCAAAAGTCACGTGACGTGCTTTGTGTGCATTTACTAGAACCGAGCAATTAAACTTGTAGAGACTCGTATAAATCCTCTTACCAACTCTTCTAAACTTTCATGATTATTGTTCGCTATTTATGTTTGATAGATCTAGACTTTACTTCTATTACAATATGTCTTATTGCTATTTGTCTTGTCTCCATAGCTTGCCCTGCAGTTGCTTGAGACGGCGTTAACCCGTGGTCAGTGGTTGATGCTACAAAATTGTCATCTCTTGGTGAAATGGCTGCGTGAGTTGGAGAAAGTGTTAGAACGTATCAGTAAACCTCATCCTGACTTCAGATTATGGCTAACTACTGACCCCACACCTGAGTTCCCCATTGGTATATTACAGCGATCACTCAAGGTAAGGATATAATGGAATTAAAGGGGGCGGGTAGGGTAGGCATGCCCTGAAGATTCCAGCACCCATTACTACAGGAGGAAACCTAAACTAAACTAGCGTTAGTCTAAAAAATGTATATAAAATTTCCGTTCGAGTATTCCATCTACTAACACCTTCTACTATTAATCCAATCGAACGCGATGCCGAGAAAAATCTTGAAATTTACCCATACACCATATACTGGCATCACTCCCATCATATACCGAACTTGCGGTTGATGTTCAGCAGCTGGACTCTGTAGCTCAGTTGGTTAGAGCGCTGCACCGGAATCGCAGGGCCGCAGGTTCAATTCCTGCCAGAGGGCCTAAGTTGCATTTTTCGCAACTGCTCCTAGCTAGGTCTAAAAATGTATATAAATTTCCGTTCGAGTATTCTATCTACTAACACCTTCTACTAAACTAACATTATTTATACTGGATAGCTCTATCGGTTCTAAACTGTTCTCTCTAGAAGTTCAGTTCTTCTGTTGGTCCTGTGTACCCGGAGAAAACATGCAGTGTTTGGTAGAGTAAAGCAGAAAGCACTCTTCTCACACGCAACTGAGGCGAAATCATAATCAGACAACTGCATATTGCAGGAATCGAATCCAAGTCACAGAGGTGAAAGACACATGCACTGTCCACTGTGCCAGCAGTAGCTAACAAAAAATAAATCAACCTACCCATTCCTTTCAGGTTGTAACAGAACCTCCAAATGGTTTAAAACTGAACCTTCGCAGTACCTTACATAAAATCTCCAACCAAATGCTAGTAGACTGTCCTCATGGCTGTTTCCCTCCTCTTGTTTTTGGCCTGGCTTTCTTCCACGCCGTAGTACAGGAGAGACGAAAGTATGGCAAGATTGGCTGGAATATTGCATACGATTTCAACGAGAGTGATTTCAGAGTGTCTATGAATATTCTGAATACGTATCTCACGAAAGCGTTGGATCAAGGAGACCAGCGAATACCTTGGGCCAGTTTGAAATATCTTATTGGGGAGGTACGTTCGTATTCTGTTTACAGTCCTGCATCAAAGTCCCAAAAATATTCCCTATAATTTACCGTAGATTATACCTCTAATAGAACGGCAATCTCTATTAACCGGCCACTTATGAGTGGTCCCAATTGGTGTGTCGTATTGTTTTCTACCTTTGTTAGACAGACAGCCTAATCTATTAGGCACAATTTTTAACGCAAGACAACCGAAACTAAAACTTAGAAACCTTAGGACACTAAATTGGTGTCAGTGTATTGATACATGCAGTTTATTTAGCCAATTTAAGTCGCTCTTCGTTTCAATTTTTGAAAACTGCTTTGTTAACTTCCTGTTTGTTTTTTAACATTTTACTAATTGTTACTGTAAGCAGTGATTTAGAATTTAATAAAAGAACATTTGACCACACCCAAGTTCCTCCATTAAGTGACCACCCCTATTAAACGGCCACCAAGCCATTTCCCAAGGGTGGCCGTTTAATAGATGTTCGACTGTATTTCAAAGAGTGATGGATTATTTATAAAAAAATAGGCGAAACTAAAAGATTGATTGATTATAATGAGTGATTCTAATTATATTGATTGATAGATTCGTTATAATGATGGATTGATTATAATGATTGATTGAAGATTGAGTATAATGATTGATTCGTTAATTATAATGATTGATTGATTATAATGATTGATTATAATTATTGATTTATTATAGTGATTATATTGATTGATAGATTCGTTATAATGATGGATTGATTATAATGATTGATTGATGATTGAGTATAATGATTGATTCATTGATTATAATGATTCATTGTTTATCATTGATCATAATAATCAATTGTATATAATGGTTGGTTAGTATAATTTATTGATCGGATAATTGGTTAACTAAGTGATTGAGTGAATGATTGATTAATTATAACAATTGATTAATTGATTATAGTGATTGTTTCTTTTGTTATTTTGATTGATATTCATTGATTGATTACAGGTGATGTATGGTGGTCGTGTTATTGATGACTTTGATCGTCGCGTAGTCAACACATACATGGATGAATATATGGGAGATTTTATCTTTGATACTTTTCAACCATTTCACTTTTACAAGAACGATGAGGTTTGTATTTCATCTTTATAACCGTATATCTGTGTGCACGCAGAGTTGCAAAGAAGCTGCGGGCATGCGTTGTACCAGTCGTGAGGAAGGTTTAGTGGCATTGAGGAACACTGAATAAAACATTGCAAAGCAGTAAGTACTAGACTAGTCAGGCTAGTATTAGTAGCAACAGTCATCACTCAGTCAGACTAGCAGTACTGCAATGGCCGACTGGCAAACCTACCCAGGCAAAAGCCTGCATGTCGGAAAATTTCCAGGTATTTTGAGGAAGGTTGGGAAAACCCAAAATCCTACCCGAAGAAGGTTGAAAGCGTTTTGCAACTCTGTGTGCACGTGCGCGGTGCGATATTGCACGCCTTGCGATTTATACATAACCTTACCTTAGCCTAGTTCCTTGGCCTTTTTGCTTCCGCCTGACTATTCTAGGGCAGTGAGCTCCATATATATCTGGAGTAAGAACTTCTAATGTTCGGCCAATAGGCCAAGTGAAGCCAAAGATGGCGGCAATTGACGTCCAAACTCATGAAGGTCATAAACAGTTTTCATACCATTTTTCTAGCTAATTCCAGTTTTTTCTAACAGATCGTATCGCTAATCAAGTTATTAGTTCATAAAATCATGATGTTATTGTTTACATCGGAGTAAAAACACAAAATTTCGGCACACTCCTTGCCGGCTTGTGCAAACCGCGCGGTCGAAAACAATAGAAAGGGATTGGCACTGGACGTCAATTTCCGCCATCTTTGGCTTCACTTTTTGGACATAAGTTCTCACTCCAGATATATATATATAGAGCTCACTGTTCTAGGGTGGTAGTTTGTCGGGATCTCAGGTTGACCGAGATTTTAGTTCGGAGACTGGGGAGGGGCTGTTCGGATATTTTCCCAACGGGCAGCCTGTAAATTGCTGACAACCTGTTACTCGCCCGCGTGTGGAAAGCCAAGGAACTAGGCTAACGTTACCTCTGGTTAACTGAATATTTCTACATATCTAGGTGGACTATTGTATACCTAATGGCGAAAACGAAATAGTCAACCGTGACGTATTTGTAGAATACATCGAATCATTACCGCTGGCCAACACGCCTGACGTGTTCGGACTCCACCCGAACGCGGAGATTGGATACTACACGACCGCTGTCAAAGACATGTGGATTCACCTCATTGACCTGCAACCGCAGACCGCCGGTGATGCGGGCGGCATAAGTAGGGAGGACTTCATAGCGAAGATAGCCAGTGACATTCAAGGCAAATTACCCGCGTTATTTGATGTGGAATTGATACGAAAGAATTATACAGAGATCCAGCCTACCACAGTTGTACTACTGCAAGAGTTAGACCGATTTAATGTACTTACCAAGACGATGTCCACCTCACTCGTGACATTACAGAGGGTAAGGAACACTGATCTTAGAATGCAGACTGGATAGTGCAACCAATTGTTAAAGTACCACTGACCCTAAGAATTATTTTTGTATATGTGTAATATTTGTATCATTCTGAGACGAAATGTAATATATCTTTATAGTAAAAATCCTCATCTTGATCAACTTTTTCACTGCCAAAGTTACCGGATATGATGTCATTAGATGAATTATAAATTAGTTTTCCTTTGTTTTTTTATGCTAAAATTCATCTAACACGTCATATCCGGCAACTTTGACAGTGAAAAAGTTGATCAAGATGAGGATTTTTACTATAAAGATATATTGCATTTCTTCTCAGAATGATCTACACATATACAAAATAGTTTTGGGGGTCAGTTTAACTATGGCGGAGTAGAGACTGATTATTTCTAGTCACATATACTAAGGGGCTGTTTATATGTAGGCGAGTCAGCCCGTGTGCCCGGGCTAACTCGCTTTCCCGAGACGAATTTCACCCGTGTTTACATGAGACTGATCAGATGTGCTAGATCGCCAAAGCACCCGGGGCTGAATTGGATAATTTTACGACCCGCGATGTTTGGTAAAATCAACCTATTAGCAATCTTCTCACATCCAACTGAGGCGAAATTATAATCAGACAACTGCATATTGCAGGAATCTATCCCCGTCAGAGATGTGAAAGGCACATGTACTAACTACTGTGCCATACCAACATCCCCTAATATTTCTTCTATCTATTTTATCAGGCACTAGCTGGTGAGGTTGGTATGAGTAGTGAGCTAGATGAAGTTGCCAAGTCTTTATTCAACGGACAGTTACCTAACATCTGGCGTAAGCTTGCTCCTGCAACACTCAAGTCACTTGGAAGCTGGATGGAACATTTCCTACAACGATTTGACCAGTACAGCAGATGGGTAAGGGGCTGTTTATATCATCCTGCTTTTAAAAGGTGCCTTCTTCCATGATTCATTTCGCCCTTGTTTACATGACGTACATGAGCCTCACTGAAGGGCTAGTCCCACCAGTAGAGCTGGTTTTAACATCGTGTTTACATGAGAAATATCAGGCCTCCTGCAAGGGCTGGCTCGCTTCCCTAAACAGCATTACATGGCTTCCCTACAACTCATCTCTTTCTTACGAAGTCCAAAATCATATTTTTCCGAATAAATTTTCGAATAGAGACCAACAGACAATTGAATATTGTTCTAGAGCTAAATATTTTAATCGAAAATCATTTCGAAAAGCGGAGTTCGACAAGTTGTTTGCTTAGCCCTACTAGGAGGGGTAGCCCTCCCTGTTTATATGGGAAATTTCCAGCCCTACTAGGCGAGATCTTGGGTAGTCAATAGCGAGATCTCGCCTAGGAGGACTGGCCCTCCTCTCATATAAACGAAAATAATTTTTAATAGGAAACTCAATAAGCACGTGAGATCTCGCTTAGGAGGGTCAGCCCTTCATTTAGGGCTCATATAAACAGGCGCTAATTTACTTAATTAAACTAGATTTGCGACATGCGTCTGATATTATATTTGGTTACCGTAAACTTATAAACTTTAAGTAATATACTCAGCATGAACGGCCATGTTGTATGAAATATACTAGAAAAACTGCGAATGCTGCATATAATTTGTGATTGATCTGGATGAAAACGTTCGTAGTCAATAATCTTAAAGACCTGAATGATATATGGTCAGAAAAATGAACTTAAAGTTTATGTAAATTAGGAGGATTTTGCATCAGATACCTGAGCTCCTTCACGCAGGGCATATTTTAAGGATTTCTAAGTGGGGGGCCATTTGTGAAAAAGGGCCCTTAATCTGAGTGCTGAAGGCGCGAGCCCTGTAGGGGTCCGGGGGAGTTTTTTCCAGGAAAATTTTGAAATCTGGAGCTCTGAAATTGCCAAGCCAATAGTATTTCAATGTTTTAACTAAAACTTTAAAAATGTCTAACTATATAAGCCATAAAACAATATTTCGTTAAACACAGACAAATCATTTACTCTGTAAACGACCCAATGTATAAAGGGCCCAGGGAGTGGGGGGCCAATTTTGTGTGAGTGGGGGGCCACCAAGAGGGCCTGGGGGGCCAAGTGGCCCCCCAGTATATATGTTAAAATATGCCTTGCCTACACGGTCATGATTTTCTTTGTGTTTTCTCGTGAATTATTAATGAATTGCACCGCATATACCATATTTACAGGTCAACGAAGGTGAACCAGCAGTCATGTGGTTATCAGGTCTTCACATCCCAGAGTCCTACCTAACAGCTTTAGTACAAGCAACATGCCGTAAAAATGGCTGGCCATTGGACAAGTCAACTCTTTATACAACTGTAACACAATATCAGAAACCTGAGGACGTCAAGGAACGGTCGCATGCAGGCTGTTTTGTCAGCGGTTTGTATCTTGAGGGTGCTTCATGGGATGTTGAATCAAGTTGTCTCCGCCGTCCCAGACCCAAAGTATTGGTCGAGGAGTTGCCTATACTGAAAGTCATTCCTATTGAAGCGCATAGACTCAAACTACAGGTATGTCAATACGTACGCTGAAGAGTTTTTGTAGATGGATATTTCGAGCGAATATTATATACGTACCAAGGCCTTTTTTAACTAATGTACTGGAGGGGCCAAAGCCCCCCCCCCCCAGCCCCCATGTTGGCCCCCCAGTAAGCTATTTTGGCCCCCCAGTGAAGGTCCCTTTTGTCCAAAATATAAGCAAAAAAGGGGGGAAAACTGAGTTTAGATTAAGTTATGGTATTCTCAACAAAACCTGGCTCCATTTAAATGGGATATATCAAAAATTGTCTCTGGAAATGCAGGAAATCAAGCCACAGAGGCTCAAGAATGCAAAAATGTTCTGGGGGAGGACCCTCAGACCCTCCCTTCTGCTTCCCACACCTGTAATACACCACCTACCGGTTACGTCCCATTTCGATTATGCCCCCCCCCCCACTAACGATTTCTTAAAAAAGGCCCAGATACGTACGTCGTTTCTCCATAGTTACATATGAGAAGAGTTTTTCCAGCTCGACTCTACCAAACACCACAGCTTTCTCCGGGTACTCGGCTTACCTCCTGTAGTAACACTGGACCAATAAGTGATGACTACACTTCTAAGGAGAACAGTTTAGAACTGATAGAGCTATAAATAGAGTTAAAATAGAGTATAAATAGAGTTATAAATAGCTCTAACCTTGGTCTTGGTCCCAAGATATGGCTCCCAGTATGAATAGAGTTGGTTTAGCTTAGGCTTCCTCCTGTAGTAACATTAGACCTGTAAAGTATGACCCTTACTGGACCTCTACGGCGAACAGTTTACCGAACTGAAATTTAACTATCCAGTATAAATAAATCGTGCGTCATGTTCATACCTGATCATCATAGCATCGCGTATAATATTGAGAGCACTGCGCCGCAAAATGTACAGTATGCAAATAAACAAGCATACCGCGTATAAAGTTTAAACCACCGCGTATAGAGTTAAAACCATCGCTGTTACTAATGACAAAGGACGCGCTTTGCGCCGCTTATCGCAGTTATCGGAGCAAAGTAGTGACAATAAATCTATCCGTTTCATGCAAAAGACAATGTAAATCACATTTCGTGGAAAAATTTACTCCTACGGGCTCGTTTTCTCACTGATTATTCCGTTTCCCATTACTTTTACACACTATTGCGGAACATTTGTCATAAAAATAGGCCACTTTTTCCAGTTCCAGTGACTAAAAAGTCAATCTGTATCTTTTCTATTTCAGCACACGTTCCAAACACCGGTGTACACAACATCGCAGCGTCGTAATGCCATGGGCGTGGGTCTAACGTTCGAGGCAGACCTCGCAACGCAAGAGCACATCTCACATTGGGTATTACAAGGCGTTTGTCTCACTTTAAACGCTGACTAACTATGTAAATAATGTTTAATATATTTCGTATATTTTAACATTAATATATAAACAGATATTTATTTTTATTGGGAAATACGATTTCTTTAAGAATTTTGTAGAATTTGCTCGCCGATTTCCCATGTTAATAGATTGTAAATGAATCAAAATAAAATAAAAATTTATATAAATTTGCGTAGCTTGTTGTTTCTTGCTGTGTTGTTGTAGAAAGGTTGGTCTTATATATTGTTTCTATTTTATGAAATTTATATTTTACAGCAATTGTATTGCACTGTACTTGGATTTGTACTGTATTTATGTTGTGTCAATGTGTTGCAGGGCTTATTCCAAGAAATTTTCGATAGTGCACACTTCAGTGAATGGGTACGCTAGCTCCTTGAGGAAATTCTGAAGTGCTCATTTTCAGTGGTAGTGGAAGAAACTTTTACGGAGGTGCAGCGACGCAGCGATCCTCTGAAATGTCATTTCCTGTATTCTGGGAAGAGATTTTATAAAAATTCTAAAGGTAACAACCCGTCTTTTGTTTGTGCCCGCTCCTCTATGGGTTTGTGCCTGCGTAGCAACATTTATTGCCTGTGCTTTGTTGCTATAGCACTTGTAAGACGACATCGAAAATGCAGAAAATTTAAAAGTTTCAATACTGCACACTTTCAGGTGCAATACCTTACACTTCCCAAATTGATACTGCACAAAGTGTGTAATACTACGCACTAAAATAGACCCTGTTGTGTTGTTGTGTTGTGTTGTGTTGTGTTGTCGAAAGTTTCACTTGAAAATAGTTAATGTTGTTTTCTGCAAGTGTTCATTCTTAGATGCAAACGACGGTAACTACCCCACCACTAAATCTATCTAACACAAAGTGTCCCCTATGCATAACCGCTGGATATATCATACCACCGGCTCACATTACCATAAAATTCAATTCTCCAGCACGTGTTTGGGCAAGAACCTTTTTAGCAAAAATAAACAAGAAAATATGACGTCTAGCACTCCTAGCAGCTCGACGTCGGGTTCTGGGTCTCTTTCAAGTCAATCTGTTCCTTCTAGTATGGACTCTGGTTCTACATTGCCAACCCAGGATGTAGTGGATGGCGATTTCTCGGAACCCGAAGAGGCAGAGCCGGGATGGGGCAAATTGATTCCCATTGGACGAGGTTATGAATTGATTGGTGAGTGTATATTTGTACTCTATCTGTCTGTATGTTAATTTAATAGAAATATTTTATTAGTATATTTGCGTATATTTATATAAAGCTGTATTTCGTTGTATTTTTGGTGCCTACACTATAAAAAAACAGATTTTAGATTACATTTAGATTGCATCCAGTCTTTTTTCTCCCCCCCCCCTTTAATATTTTAATGAGGTTATGCAATAACCAAGGTTAACAGCTAGGGAACCTGTGTCGTTACGTCAGTGTATCACGTGACCGAGGGGTGTAGCAAGTGGCATGTTTGCATAATCACAGCATTAACAATCTAACCACAGCACAGCTAGCTCGACGTTATGGTTACATTTATATTTTCTCCATCGTTCCGGCGTTTTGTTCTATTTCCACCAATTATTATACTAATTGGTGTGAAGGTTTTAGCTCTTCCGGGGGGTGGTGTTCAGCTCAAGATGCCATATGGATCTCAACCTGAGTCCAAGTAACAGTACTCGTTCCAGTCCACCCCTCGGTCAATGGAGCTTGCACCTAACCATCCAAACGGGAAAGTATGGGTGGACTAAGGTGTTAACTTGAAGAATAATAATGTTCCAATAAAAATCGATTGTTTGAACAATTTGTAAAATACAATAAACAAATGTTAACCCATTAGCTTGCAATGCACCCAAAGGTGCCCTACTTGGGTATTTTACTCTGACTAATGCCAGACTAATTTTTTACTCTGTCTAACGCCAGACGATTTACTTGTCTGGGTACTGCCACTTAATGGGTTAAGCTTGCAGGGTAAGACTTCATGAACAAGTGTATAGGGTCATTTAATGCAGGAACCACTGAGTATTATTATTAAATACAAAACAATATAAGTAAACATTTTTAAATTTGTTTATTAATCTACGTTTTGACTAGATATTTGTAGTCATCATCAAGGATACTAAAATTATTACATATCATAGGTATATATAAGTGAAGAAATATGCAAATGTTTATATAACCTTAACCATGGATTAAAGCATCTGAAAAACTAATAATATTTAATTAATGATGTAGAAGGTTTAGGTGGATGGATATTTCGAGTGAAATATTATATACAATATTTTAAACCTGAACGGGAACGGCTGCGAAAAAGTCCTCCGACAGGAATTGAACCTGCGGCCCTGCGAACCTCGCAGGAAATATCCATACACCTAAACCTTCTACATCAATTTCAATCGAGTGAGATGCAGAAAAAAACATCTTTTAATTAATGACCTTAATATAAACAACTCAATGAACTCATAGTTATCAACATTTTCCCAAGCATGCAGAGAGCACTTTCTTTTTCAAACCCTCTCAGAGCGTTTTAAGTGACTGTGTTCATTTTTTTATTTTAGACTTGGTGAATAACACATATACATTTGGCCGAGATGTAAAAGGTGACGTTTGTTTTGTGCAGTCCGCATGTGCAAGAAGAATATTTCAAATGTTGAGTAAGAAACATTTTGAATTAATTAAGGTAAGCTAACCTCAACTTTGCAAGCTTATGCAGTATTTAGCTTTGCAGCCCAACACAGCATATTTATCTTACGTAAAGAGAAGCGACCTATATAAAATATTGGAGCTTGTTATCAACATCACTTTTCGTTGGGTAGTTCAATGGCTGCGGAACGGTCGATTTTTCGTTCAGTTCAAACAGTTAAGTTTTCAATTTTCAGTTTATATCGCTGTAATTGCTTTGGACCACAATTTCAGAATTTACGATTAAATAAATCAATGATTAGTAATTTTAATTCGGAAAATGAAGTTCGTTTTTGTGACACATTCCAATGGACATGACCTCAATAAACAAACAATTTCAGTCGCTTTTGTAACTTTGGACTGAAACTTCGCATTTCTGAATAGGATTCAATTTTCTGAATACGAATCTCATAGTTTGCGAGTGCGGCACCCCCCACTACCCCCCTTAGCTACAGTACAGAACTTTTCAAATTTAATGGTCATCAAATAATACAGAAATCGGCTTTCACCAAATTTCTGGTAGCTATAATATTGCATGCACTCTAATCAAATAATCATGCACCAAATAATCCTGAATATATTGTTATTAAAAAAACAAAATCTGTGATGGAGGTGATCCTTTTGATGACAAATTTGATATTTTTGAGTGCCGGGCGAAGACACCATACTGGTGTGAGTGCTGTACCACATTGAAAAGTGCTGGGCACTGAATGCCTGGTCCTGCTTACCATGGGCGGAACCCTGGCGGTATCAACCAATGCATATATTTACTAGAATTTTGATACGTTGATGATAAATAATAGTAGTGGTGTAGTAGTGTTTCATCTCTATGATGCCCTCTTATGAGCGGCAAAATGCCTTCTTGCACTTTATAAATGGGTCATGTATAAACTATATACAATATCATTATTAATATAGTATATTTATTGTTCTTTGCCAGGAAACCAGTGAAAACGGTGAACATGTTGTCTATATAAAAGATTGGAGGTGAAATATTTAGCATGATGATTATTCTAATCTGATGATATATAATTTATGTAAATGAGTTAACCATTAAGCTTGAATGACCCCTAAATGTGCCCTATTTTGTACCTTTTTTCAAGCTCCAATGGCACATATGTGAATGGAGAATGCATAGGTAATGTATTTAATATAAATCCATTGATCATCAGCTCTAGTGCTCAGTTCTAAACTGTTCTCCCTAGAGGTCCAGTAAGGAGTGCATGCATGCTCATCGCTTATTGATCTAGTGCTACTACAGAAGGAAACCAGCTAAACTAAACCCATCTTCGGTGGGGCAGTTGTCAAAGCAAGGGCCAGTTAGTGCCACCTCTGAGAATCGATTCCTGCTGCAGACTCGTGACACTTATGTGAAAAGAGTCAGACAGTGAACGCTCTACCGAAAGTTGTGGGTTTTCTCCGGATTCCCCCGGATTTGGATACGTCCCAAACTAACCCTTCCATTGTAGCTGTGCTCTCTGATATCAAACATGAGTCATATGGCTGCCAGAGGCGTTTTTATATAGTAAGCCTTCGACTTGATCAAGTCCAGCTGCGTCCTTCATAATTCATCTCAGCTGCAAGTAAGGAGGATTAGTATACCCCCACTTACTTACTTTAACTAGTTCTATACTGTTCTGCTGTGAGGTCAAGTAAGTAAGGTCCTGACCAGTCCCTTATTGGTCCAGTTAAAAAGCGGGGGAACTGGAGAAAGCCTAAAAACCTCCAATATGTGTTTGGTAGAATCAATGTGAAAGCAACGATCCTTCTCACATGTGTAATGTTTTGTTTTGACTTTTCTGCAGGGAAAGGCAACAAACATGTCATTCAAAACAATGCGGAAATTTCTTTAGCCAAGACAGAGAACAAAGGTATTTTAATTTCTATCCCCTTCTATTTTTCAGCATCTAGCTAAAATGTTTTCTATTGCTAGTTATGTAACTATGCTGATGATATAATCATAAATATATGATTGTTTATGACTTAATTTATTTGTCTGTTTCCTACAGCTTACATATTTCTAGACCTTGAAGCAACCAAGAAAGAACAAGAAACCTTTCCACAGGTTAAAATTATATAAATGTTTTCACCTGGGCTTGTTTGCATCAGGGATGGATCCAGCTTGATTTGATAGGGGGGGTGCTAAGCGGGCTTTGGTCATGAAGCAGGGCGTGGTCGGTGACCGAGGAAGGGTGAATCACCACTGAGGACCCCCTACAGTGTCAAGGGGGTTATCTTGTCAGAAAATGTTTGAAAAATAAGATGGCCTAGATGGTCAAAAAGGCCCATCAATGGCCCAATATTATATTTTTGTTTGATAAATGCCCTGTCAAATCCAAAATTTGGATTTGATATGGGAATTGGCACCCCTCCTGCACCCCCCTTAGCCAAGGCTAGGAGGGGTGCGCACCCCCTGCACCCCCCCAGTAAATCCATCCCTGGTTTGCATGTGTGTGTGTGTGTGTGTGTGTCTGTTCATGAGCACAATAATTAAGTAAAAAAATATCAAACATTTTAATATATAAGAAAATTTGTGGAGCTAATGGCCATAGCTAGGCCAGGGACAATTCGATTGAATTATTATTCAATTTGGATGAGAAATTTACAAGAGTTTGCCTTAATTGCTTTCCCCGGTTGAGCAGAACTGAATGTATCAGACCTTAAAATATTGGTCGGTCACAGACATTGTCCGACCCATTCGTTGTCCGACGTAGAGCGGAAAGCACTGGACATTCTGTCCGACCCAAGTGAAACTGAGGTTTATTGTTTGTCTGACCTGATTGTATTATGTATTGGATATTATGGACTGATATTCATTGTCCAAATCTTAACAACGGATTTATGGGGCGAGAAAAGCAATGAGTTATTCAGTGCTCTTCAAGCCATGTACAAATTTTTTTCTCAAGTGGCAAGGAAAGTTAGTTGTGGCTCGGAAATAAGTATGAATGAGTATATGTTACGACACAACTTATTCAATATCGGCAAAACATTTACTGTTCAAAATTTAATTAATACATTGTGCTGATATTAATTTATGTCATTTTTACTTATTTCCGAGCCAAACTTAACTCAAGGTCGTCGGACATCATCATACATGTGTCCGACCAAAACTCAAAATCTTCGGACATTTTGTCATACGGCTATACTGAGAGATATTTTAAGGCCTGAAGTGCATGACGTATACTTAGTTAATTATTTATGTATGAATACTTGACCCAATATGCTGGCAGAGGTAAGCAGTCTCTGACTGCCCTCTAGTTTTCTATATTTTTTCACAGTAAATTATAAGAGCAGAGTTATAAGAGTAACTGTGGCTTTTGTTAATTCTATTTTTAGGAAATTAAAGAAAAGTTTACTATATCGAAAGTCTTAGGAAGGTAACTGATATCTTTGACTAAAACAGTGGCGGACACTTCGCGAAAATATTGAGGGTGCGAACTTAGGCTGCCAATATATAACCACCCTTTGTTGCTGCAAATCGCAGTTCGTAAAACCTTGATTGTAAAATCATTGATTTGACATTGATGTTACACATCAAGCAATCAATCATCAGCTGCTTTGAGAATATATTGGGAAATTACCTCCCCCCCACCCCTGTGTCCGCCACTGGACCAAAAAATAGATAATAATACGAACGGCAACTATTATTTTTATAAATGAATTATAAGTCAATATATTAACCCTCCACTCTCAAATAAGCCCCCCCTTTTATATGCTCTTATTTCTAGAGGAAGACATTTATGTAGCCCCACTCTCTATAGCCCCCCCCCCTCCCCCCCACACACACATACATACACACCATCGGCCTTCGCAAATCACAATGTGTACTGTTTAGATGACGTATTCATTGGCCTTGAAAGTTCACTTGTTAATAATGTTACAGCCTGCGTTTGGGTTGGCCAACCGGCCTCTTTCTGGCCCATTTTCGGGTAACCTGAGAGTCTGGCCCATATTTTTCCTGCATCGATCCGCCAAAAGACGAGATAGGAAAATCGGGCGAAGGAGAGCACACTTCTCAACAAAAATAGAACTATACAAAAATGAATAAAACCAAAGAGCTTGTTAGAACATAAATTACGGGAACCACCGAGTATTTTTACAAAATACAACACAACGGTAACTCCGAAAATGAACATTTTAATATTTTTTAGCCTTCGACTATGTTTTAAAGCTGAACATATGCATAATTTTAAAACTATACAAAAATAAATAAATCAGAATAAAACTAAAGCTGAACATAACTAGGGTTATTTTCATGGCCAGTGTTGACAAGTTCAATAACAAGAACGTTTGTCGAAGCTACCCATTGTTTCTAACCAATAAAAAATTGGCTAAATTAACAATGAACAGTAATTGGTATGCGGACATGAAATTGGTTATTTTAACAATCTTTTTCACGGGGTTCACTACACTACGAAAAAGTCTACGAATATATGTAAACTTCGATGTGTTATTGTCCAACACCAAAAACTAATGTTCAATTCATGCACAAAATTACTCAACTAACTAACTAAGCACACTGCGTTTCCACATTTCACAGTTTTGTATCCTTGTAGATTGTTGTCGCATTCGTTGCCACATTCTTTCTTATGTTATTCGTTACGACATTTCTTCTCGTAGGTGGGTTAGGTACACTCGAGCCGTTCTTGAACTTCTTATAGCGTTTTTTATACAAATTGAATGTTTTAGCATTCATAACAAAAGCCACTGTGACAAATACACCTTGTAAAGACGTGCAAATCACAAAGAAATACCAAAATACGATCGTGGATGTTACGACGAGGGCGAGGAAGCCAAATAGCCATGTGAATCCCATAAGGGTGGACAGTTTTACGAAAATTGAGAGATTTGACCGTTTGTTGCCGCTGGCTTGCCTCGCTGCTTGGTTCTGGCCGTGTTTTCGAATATATACGGCAGTTATAACGAAGGCGATGATATTAAACAACAATAGAAGTGCAATTGGAATAGCAATAAAGTATGTGTAGGCATTGTTCTCAGTTAACCAGCAAATTTCTGATTCTCCGTAACCGATTTTTACCACACTTTGGTGGTCCAATAAAACACAAATTGCAACAAACACCGCAGGGACTAGCCACACCAAAGCAAAGTATGTACAAAACAGCTTTCGCTCTCGTATTTTTGACATTTTCAGGGCAGGTAATTTTCTTGCAAAAATTTTACACGTATGAAAAGCAATCACAGTCATGCTAGCAAACGATGCCATTAAGAAATAATGTTCCATGATTGCCATCGCCATGCAAGTTGGTTTATCTTCCCGAACTTCGCTGAAACCCGATGGTAGCCAGAATATATCGAAAAGTAACAAACTCGTAGCTAAGTTCATCAGGTTCTTCCCAGGAAGTGTTCGAAGCTGGGAGAATAGGATGTAGGTCACTAGTAAAAATATCAGGAATAATATAGAAAGTAGAAAGAGTATGAACGTTATATATCCAAGAGCGTCGTTGTCCCGAATTGTTTGACGAACTTCGGTAATGATACGCACTTTGAATTTTTTACAGATTGCAACAGATTTGTTAAATAGGATTTCGTATTCTCCGTAATTGTACAAACTTGTAGTTTCGTTCACATAAATGCTCAAGTTCACCATTATCATATATTCCTCAGGTGTATACTGAACTATGGACCCATTACATTTAGCTGGGACAAATTTTTCACATACGGTTATATTACCTCGTTTCACTCCGAGCTGTTCAACATTTTCCCGGTAATATTCAAACTGTTTGTAAGTTTTGTTGGTGCTTGTTATAAGCACCCGTTCTTGGGCCTGTAAAGTGTATTCCGCCGATGTATAAGTCGTTTTTCCGACGCAAGCAAGCGGACGAGATGTTGTTTTAGCTACAATATAGGGAAGGCCTTTTATTTGCAGGGCGAATGGCTCTGAGAAGTAAATAAACTTTAAAAGGTTTGTCGTTTGCGAAGAGTTTATGTTTCCATTTCGATTTACAGATAAAAGTTCCAAACTTTCCTGTGGGGTTAAAGTGATGGTCGACGATACTAGATAAAACAACAATGTGTTTGATTCTGGTAGTGAAACTGTTGTGATATTAATATCAAACAGCTGTAGTCGAGAAACATTTAAATATTTTGCAAGTGGTTCTTGGAATTGGATGGATGTGAAGTAGGTATTATAAGAATTTGGTGGCTCAAGCCAAGCGAAAACGTAGAATCGTTCCTGACCTTTTTGTTTTGGCGGGGATAACCAATCTACTCGGCAAACTTGCAAAATGTCGTCAAAAATCCGCCCGCTTTTTCCACATTCTTCATCGTAAATCGAGATTCGTGTTTGTCTTTCGGTTTTAGCTTGACTGATGGTTAGAACCATGGAGATAGCCGGAGGAGAATTGAGAGATAAAATATATTTGAATACGGGAAAGCACACAATGAATATCTTGCTCGGTAGCCTCTGTAGTGTATCCTCATAAGATACCTCGCCAATTGGAATTATAGACAAATTAAGATCGGGGCTACTTTTCACGCAGTATCGCCTAGCTTGATTCGTTCCAGGTGTGGTTGGCCCCTTTCCCTTAGGAAATATGGCTCCGTAAGACAACAGAAAGCGTATTTTTTCCGTAAGGTTATAATTTTTCGGGGGGATGACGGAGGTTTGAATATTAACAGGCCAAGGTTCGTATCTCTCAATGCCGTTACATATTGCGCAATGCATATTGCGAAAGGTGGTGTTGTCATGGCCGAGCACCGGAAGGTAGCCATAGAGGTCTGGGGTCGACATTGTAAGTTTGTCCACCGGTATTTCGCAGTTGGTTCGGAAAGTGTCGTGAGGCCAATCGGACCGACATCGTGCGATCATCCAGAGTCCGTTACCGACATTACAACGGATGCCGTAATCAGCATTATACTGTCCAACATCCTCACAAGTGTAGCTATATTTCTTGGTCAGCGTTTCTGTTGGTTTCTGGGGACCACAGTACTTGGTGTAATCCGAACAACAGTCATTGAACACTTCATAACAATCAGGATCGCACGAGCAGCGCATTTTGATTTCATTTCGCCACACTGTATTGTTGCTACAACGCCCTTTGCACGATCTCCCCCTTTCATTGGGATTTCTGACTTATCCAAACTACACAACGCAATGGAATGATAAAAAACATTATACTGTCCGAGTTTATATAACACTCCTGTTCCTTTTTTATACAAACTTAGATTGCTTTTTATAACAAATTCATTTTTTGCCAGTCCACTTTGGGTCGTCTCGCAGTTACTTGGTGAATATCCACCACATATTGTGATGTTACCATTAATTTTCCCGTAATATTCCGATTTCTCGTAAAGGGTGTAAGTTGATTTGATATAAATTCGTTCGCCGTAAACTTCGTAATCTTGTGGCGTGTGAATTTTTTGAGTGATGCAGGAAAGCGGGCGAGAGATGGTTTTTATTATAGTGTAGGTTATGTTATTTAAGGTGACGTTTAGCGGTTTCTCAAAGTGAATAAAGCTTCGAAGGTTGAAGATGGAGGAATTTGAATCCGTTTTGAAAAATACGTCAAAACTTTGTTCAGGGGTTAGGAGTAGTGTTGAACTAACCAAATGGTATACTATCGTAGAATTGGGAGTGGGTTCTAACCGAAATATCGTAGGAACTGTATCTATACTAATATTATATATCTGCGAGTCTACAACCCCGAAATACTGCTTCATCACAGTTTTAAAATCATTGTCAGTAAATTGAAAATCCTTAGACGGAGCAATCCTCGCCAGTATACGAAAGATGTCCTCTGTTCCGGAGGGGCTAGGCAAATTTTTTACACACTCTACTAATATACCCACGTCGTATATTAATCCATTGCTACCGCAAAATGAGCTTAGGACTGTAAATACTGAATCCTCTTCGTTGTTGGTGTCTTTGTAGTCTAAATTTAACAAAAACTTCTGCGGTGGAGTGAAAGGACAATCAAGTGAGAACAGTCGTAGTTTTTAAACTGATCTGATGACGTTTGCCCGGATACCAAAGCTACAGGGCCGTTTGTACAAGCATCTGAAGTAGTATTACTCGGGCAAGAGTCAACAAACGACTTTACACAATATCGTCTTGTTTGAGAAGATTTTGGCCTTGTTGGCCCGTCTTGTGGAAACTCCGCTCCCTTCGACAGCAAAAAGTTCACTTTTTGGCTGAAATTATAATGTTCAGGTGGAATTACATTTGATTTAATTTCCACAGGAAAATATTCAAAGTCTCCAGCTATGCGGTTACATTTGGCGCAGAAATTATTCCGAAATGTCACATCCCCGTTCACTGCCGGAATATAGCGACTGATGTCGGACGCCTGTCGGAGAAGCTTCGTCGGGTTCTCGCAACTACGTCGGATTTTGTCGTATGGCCAATCGTAAGCGCATCGTGACACCATCCATAACCCTTCACCGATCTCGCAATGTGTATTTGATCCCAAATGACCCAAACGTTCGCAGGTCCAAATGAGTTTTTTAATCGAAATATCACTCGGTTTTTGGACACTACAGTATTTTGTATAATCAGAACAACAATCATTAAATATTTCATAACAAGCACTGTCGCAATAGCATGCTAAACTTTCATCAGTGCGCCATCCAGTTATATTCCCCGTACAGCGGCCCGAACAAGACTTTCGCCCGCTACATACAGGTGGAATATTAAACGAAGGCGCGCGCAGTAAGGGGGATAGAAGTAGGATTAAAAGTGGGGGCTCGGTTGTTGGAGTCACATTTGGCTGCGTTGATAGACTTGTATTTACGTTTCGTTTTGAAATACGATGACCAGACACCATTGTGTTATATCCTCGTTTTCTTTCATTCAAATAGCCATTGTGGTTTGCTTCGAAACCAATGGTTTTATCCTTTGTAATATCAAGTTTTGATAACCATTTATTTGATATGTATCCAGACTGTAAAGTTGCTTCTTCAGTATCGCCATCTTTGCGAGTTACAATAAGTTGTTGATGTATTTCCGTATAGTTTATGGTTTCTGTTTTTGAAAACCGGTCATTCGTGCCTTGAGATTTAGTTCCATTGCTTCTGACCTGTTTCTTTGATCGTAGCCGTTGGAGAATAAGGAATTCGTTTTGAAGCCGTCTAGAATTTGGTGTAATACTAACAGGGTTTGAATGTAATCTTTGCTTGCCACTTTCGTGTTTCAACCGTTCTGCTTCTGTATTTAGCAAACTATTGGTCCTCACTCTTTTGCCGGCTCTATCATGATGCTGTTTCGCTCCAAGACTGTTAAAATTATTCTTTAACCATCCTGAATTATTTTCGACTCGCTTGGTTGGCGAGCACTTTATAATTACCAACACACAAAATACAAACAGTAGAGTATTCACGAAATGTTTTAACCGTCGCATTCTGACTTGGACAATGTTAATTCGACTGTTGTCGATGCCAACTGAATGCTACGAGGTTGCGGTCTATTTTCTTATGTACACTAGCACATACAAGTCATTGTGTGTATGCAGTCTCTAAGTGGTTTAGAATTTATGTTGGAGTACTACTATTTCACCATAGGAACTTAAGCACACAGAGAGTGCTTTACTGCACGCAAGTCATAATACAAGTCTTCATTTTTTCATTAACAACTTTTAATTTGTTTTTGGGCTAAGTGTTTTGACTCAGTTGACACGTTTAACTTTCGTAGTTTCTCTAGTTTTAAGGTAGCTTCCTGTATTATATTCAATTCAAACTGAGAAATTATTACCGAATGTTCGGGTGTTTCAAAAACGAAAACGAAGACCGAAAACCTAAGATGCGTCACACAAAGACCCGTATCATATTTGTTTGCAAAAAAATAAGTGCAAAAAGACTCACGAAAATTTTCCGAGAAATCTTGAGAAAGTATTAGTGCGTATTGAAGAAACAGAAAATATTGTCAGCAATAATATAAAACCCCCAGAAGGCCAGATGTTTTTCCGTGCGTAGACATAGGAAGCACGTTCAAGTTGGAGGGGCACTTTGTCTTAACGCCACCTCTTCTATTATAGCAAAAGGCACTTCCTATTGTTTTGGAAGGGGCAAAGGGCACGTTAACGTTAAAAATTGTCAGTTGCGAAATGTACAAAAGCTTTCCGTTTGAAAAAACTAAATGACTAAATCTGAAACTTCTGCATGTCTGGGCATGACTTTTCCAATCAGCAGTGTCACTCATACTTGTCGGTTGATTAAATTGAGAGACCAAATGCGCGATATGAGATGTGCGAAGCCCTTCTCTAAATTCTTTAAAGGATTGCGATATAATCGTTGGTGAAATATGGGAATCTTGCTTTCACACAGGTGAAATCGTCATCTGGTGAGTGTACGTTGCTTCCTTTCACGACACTTTTACGCTTATTTTTTTACTTACAGAATGTAAATAGATACGATATGGGTCTTTGTTTTCTTAATTGTCGTTTCGTAATTGCGAAAAACGCATCTTAGGTCTTCAGTGTCTGTGTTTTCAAAACAGCCCCTAAAGTCATTATATACCATTGTTGTCCGGTCAGGAGATGAACCGGAATTTTGGAACTTAAAAAGTCCACATTCCGAGAGGAGAATTCGCACTTTCCGTTGGTTTTTCTAAAAATATTTCGCATTTTATATCACACGTGTTAAGAAAAGGCCTTTTTTAAACCAAAATTTTAGTTAAATTTATATATGCAAGCATGAAATAAAATCGTAGATGTAAGATATAAAATAACAAGAGAAAAATGTTTGCTTGAACAGGTGAAACGGTCACTATGAAAGCAAATATTATTGAGGCCAAACGGATATTGGATTCTTTACCACAAAAGTATAGTAAAATGGATATTATTTCGGTCTAATGCAAAATATTCATCAGTACAAGTGGAAGTGTCAACGTTTGACACTGATACATTTTCTCCATAATTGATTTTGTGAGCAGCTTTATTTGTAAAGAACATATGCAGCTCAAGTTTGAATTGAACAACGACCTTTTAGATGAACAACATAAAGGCCCAGACTAGAGCTATGTTCTCAGCAAAATTTCATTCGTGACCCATTCCGTAAGCAAATGGCTCCCATATGCGGTCGACTTTAAGTACGATTTTTTTTCACGCCCCCCACGCCCTCAGCTTCGGTTGACGAGGCCAGGCGTGGTTAAATAAAGTTACGGGTCATTGGGGTCAAGATCAAAGATAAATATTCGTGACTCGTAACATGGCCTTATAACCCGTCTCTCCTCCACAGAGACGTTTTAGTTTAATACGCGGTTATATACCCGGGTAATGTAAGGCATGCGGGTAATTGGGGAATGCATGCGTGGGATCAAGGGAAGAGTGGGCGCCAAACATTCACCATGATTACCAATATCTTACATTATCTTACCAACATATTAACAATATCTTACGTTATTTACTGCGTTTCAGCAAAATCAACAAGCTCCCCTCTCTGTTGAGCACCCCCTCCAATACCCCCCCCCCCCTCAAATATGCCTGAAGTAAATAAGTCTCCAGGGGCCGGTTGTTCAAAAGCCGGTTAACTTAATCCTGGGTTAGTGGTATCTTTCATACAAGTTTTCAGACGTTGGTTATATTCATATGAATACTTTTTTCTATCAACCTTGTACTGGGCGATAGAAGTTTTTGTTTATAAAGTTTTGAAATAAACAAACATGTAGAAGTATACAAACCAGAACAGCAGATTAAAATTTAACCTGTGGTTAGCGTTAACCGGCTTTTGAACAACCGGCCCCAGAAGGGCTTAATGAAGTAGAAGACTTTAGAACTTAAACGCTGTCTTCTGTTTCTCAGGGGAGTATGTGGTGTGGTCCGTTTGGCCTTCAGTAAAGGGAACGAGTGCAACAAGGTCGCAATAAAAATAATCAGCAAAAAACAGTTCTCAATGCTCCATGTAAGTTGTAATTAATATAGTATGAATCATTAGAGGAATTTTGCTAAAATCAATAATTTGCTACCAAACTAAAGACCTATATACACCATCCAGCATGAATGAACTGCCTTAGTTTGTGTCCGAACCGTAGGTCTGAACACGTACTGGTCTTAAATTATCTGATAAACATTTATACAGTATAGAGCAGGCAGTCCTTATTAAAAAGCTCAAGGGACGGCGTTATCTCGCAAAATATCTCGACTACACATGTAAATTTGTACATCTTATCAACAAGACGTGTTCGCAACTGACTTGCAGCATGCAATATTGTCAACAAGTTGTAACAATGTTGTCATTTTATCAAGTTGCTACAAGGTTGTCACTCACAACTTGTTAACAAGTTGTTGGATTGCAGGACGATAACAAGTTGTTGGAACAACTTGTAACAAGTCTGTTGAGTCAACAACCCGTTGACAACTTATCAACAAACTGGGAACAAGCATTTCAAACACATCCTTATAACAAGTTGAACAGCATTGGTGCAAGTCTGCTGCAGATTTGTTACAACTTGTGAATGATCCATATCTTGGGTTTTTGTTTTATCTTATATTTTTTCAAAATTGTCGTCTGGAAATGGATAAGGAGCTACTGTACGAAGACGCTAAACTGGAATGTCAAAACGTGAATGCAATTTGTTCACAGTCAGGGATTGCATTTGTATATTTAAACCAAAGTAGCGAAACATACCTGATATAATTACGCCTAGTTGCCGAAAACTCATAAACTTTAATTACTATATATGTATTTATATTTTGTATATATATTATTTTGTGTTTTTATATATGTTTTAGGCCAATAAACGCACCGTTTCAGAAGAAGTTGAAATTTTAAAGAAATTAGATCATGTATGTACTATACCTTACACGATGTTTTTTTCCTCAAAATCTATTTTTAAATTTTGATTTGATCAGAAATGACCGTCTCAATTCATACTGAGTGTATTTTTCCTTCTTTTTTGTCACTTTCAGCCATGTATAGTTAAAGTTTTAGATGCTGTGGACACGGCAGAAAGTCTTTTTATTGTTTTAGAATTGTAAGTATAGAGTTCTTATATTACATGTCAAGTATATTATATATATCATTAACATTGGTATGTATATATGGTGAAGAACATTCGGAAATCTTGCAGACGGACGGGGTATAGGGGGACGGGGGGGAGGGGGGCTACACTCGAAACGTCAAGTGTTTTTAGCTTAAGAATACTACTTAAACTACCACCACGTTTGAGATATCTTTTTCAGGTAGTTCAAACACAAACCACGGCAGTTTATTGTGGAATACTACCTACATTTTACCCCCATGTTTGAAATATTTTTTCAGGTAGTTCAGGCACAAACGACAGCAGCTTATTGCAGAAGACTATACTCCATGTTTGAGATATCTTTTTCATATAGTTCAGACACAAACCACGACAGCTTATTGTACAATACTACCTACATTGAACCCCCACGTTTGATGAGAATCTCTTTCAGATAGTTCAAACACAAACTACGACAGCTTATTGTAGAATACTACCTACACTGGACCCCCACGTTTGAGATACAATCAAATACGACTGTGTTGTTTTCTAATACTCATAATTATCTATAATATCGTCTTACTCTAGAGTCGAAGGAGGGGAATTATTTGATCGCGTTGTAAGTTTGGAGAAACTGAAAGAACCTGTTGCTAAATTATTCTTTTATCAAATGTTAGTCGCTGTGAAGGTGAGCTTAAACTTCAAATGTCTGAAATTAAAATTAAGCTATTAAGTTCTATCAGTTCTCAAGTTTACTCGCTAGAGGTCCATGCACCACAGGTCATCTGTTATCGGTCCAGTGTTACTACTGGAGGAACCCTATAAACCAAACTAACTTTATACTGGATAGCTTTATCAGTTCTAAACTATTTTTTTTCTAGAGGTCCAGTAAGTGTCATCCCTTATTGGCAGTGTTACTACAGGAGGAAACCTAAAATAAACTAACTTTATTTATACTGGATAGCTCTATCAGTTCTAAACTGTTCTTCCTAGAGGTCCAGTAAGGATCATCACTTATTGTTCCAATGTTACTACAAAAGAAAACCTAAAGTAAACTTACTAACTATATTCATACTGGATAGCTTTATCAGTCTTTTCTTCTTTCTAATGAAATCAGTGACATTTATCAGTTATTGGTCACTGCAAGAGAGGCTGAAACCAATAATCTAAGTCATTATTATATATTTTTTAGTGTCAGTAATCCCGAAGTAATCCTTATTTGATCTTATGTTTACAGGTTAACACTAACAGGAGGAATCCCTCTCTCTCATATGCGACCGATGCAAAATCATAATCAGGCAACTGCATGATAATATTATTGCACATTCCCTATGGAAACCCCAACTATTAGAAAATCGAATATTAAATGCTTTGTTTTATTATATATTTAGTATTTACACGATAAAGGTTTTACCCATAGAGATTTGAAGGTAAATACGCGTGTATTTATGGCAATTAGGCTCTTTGATTATTAATGAAATAAGGATTTTGCCAATTCTTTCTGAATTTTAACGACCATTTTTACGTTTACCTTTGTAGCCAGAAAATGTTTTATTGAGCTCCTCCGGTAATGACACGCTTATAAAGGTTTGTTGACACGCTTATAAAGGTTTGTTGACACGCTTATAAAGAACTGAACTAAACTCAACTGAACTGAACTGAACTGAACTGAACTGAACTGAACTGAACTGAACTGAACTGAACTGAACTGAACTGAACTGAACTTTGTTCGCAGCTTGTTGAAAAATTGTCATCGGCTTGTTGACAACTTGCTACAAAGATGTCGACTCAATAGACTCGTTACGAGTTGTTCAACAACTTGTTATCGTCCTGCAATTCAACAACTTGTTAACAAGTTGTGAGTGACAACCTTGTAGCAACTTGATAAATAACAACATTGACAGTTACAACTTTTTGACAAGCTTGCTACAAGCCTGTTGCGAACACGTCTTGTTGACAAGATGTGAGATTTTTACGTGTGAACCAGGGGAAAAGTGGAGTCAAGCTTTACTAGAGTCAAGCTGGAAACACTCTTTTCACATGTGACTGATTTTTACCAGACAGCCTTGATTTTAGCTCATATTTTGGGGTTTTCAAGGATATCTTTCTAGGATTTGCTCCATTTAATAAATTATACAGCTAATTATTATTTTTTAAATCCGAATTTGTTTTTCAGATAACGGATTTTGGGGTGTCCAAATTTGTTGGGGAGAAATCCTTTATGGAAACTCTCTGTGGCACACCGAGCTATTTGGCTCCTGAGGTGTTGGCTGCCCAGCCTGGAAACAGGTCATACAAGAAGGAATGTGATTGCTGGAGCCTAGGAGTTATTCTCTTTGTCTGGTATGGGATATGATTCATAGGCCGTACTGTTCATCTGTTCATATCAATATTTTTTTTCTCGGCATCTCGTTCGATAGGACTAATAGCAGAAGGTGTTTGTGGATGGAATATTCGAACGAAAATTTATATACATTTTTAGACCTAGCCGGGAGCAGTCGCGAAAAATGCAACTTAGGCCCTCTGGCAGGAATTGAACCTGCGGCCCTGTAGCGGAATATTTATTTCAATTGTGTTTTTTTTCGTGTTTGTCATGACGTCAAACGCATGCGATATTATTTTTTCATATCCAACGTTTGACGTCAAATTGTGTGATATGATGTTGGCAGCCATTCGGTTGACAGCCTATGGCTGTTAGCCAAATAGGTATAAATATTGTTAAAGGTTTTTATGCAGATGAAAATTTCGAGCGAAAAACTATAAACATCTTTAAGACCCAACCGTGAGCACTTGCGAAAAACGCAACTATAGGCGTTCTTGCAGGTATCGAACATGCAGTCCTGCGATTTCGATATCTGTATATATCTTATGCTTTTTTTTAATCTTTTAAATCTAATGATTGTGATGTAGCATAAGATATACACAGGCGCTATTTCAATTAAGGTTGTCGAGCAATTTTGTTTCAGCTTTCCCGGTATGGAACCACTAAGAATAGTTTCGTCTGAAACCAAAATATATGTTTGTTTCAGCCTTTCAGGGCATCCGCCATTTGCAGACCAGCTAAATTCAACTCTGAATCAACAAGTGATGACAGGATCGTACTCATTCCCGGACAAATTTTGGAAGGATGTGAGTGGCGAAGCAAAGGATCTCATCAAACGACTGCTGACTGTGGATCCCAAGAAACGGATCACTGTATCAGAGGCACTAGAACATCCTTGGATGAAGGTACATGAAAATGTTTAACCAGGAGTATTACTAAGGGTGTTCACAAATCATAAGAGCTCTACATGTGAGAAGATACTCGGGCAGTATAGATCCGGGTATACTCAGGCAGGGCTGCAAAGAAAGCTGCGGGTATGCGGGTACCACTCGTGAGGAAGGTTTACTGGCATTGAGGAAAGTTGAAAGTGAAACACAGAATAAATCATTGCAAAACGTGTGGTGCCAGTGTAGGTAGCGTCTATACAATAAGCTTCGGGTCTTTAGGATCAAACTACCTGAAAAATTCAACAAGAACTTCGCCGTTTCGAGCGAAGGCCCTTCGTCTGGAAGTTAATAGATATACTTGTTGTTGATATAGTTCTTGTTGAATTTTTCAGGTAGTTTGATCCTAAAGACCCCAAGCTTTAGTATTAGTAGCAACAGCCAGCACTCAGTCAGACTAGCAGTACTGCAATGGCCAACTGGCAAACCTACCCAGGCAAAAGCCTGAATGTCGGAAAATTTCCAGGTATCTTGAGGAAGGTTGGGAAAACCCAAATCCTGCCCGGAGGAAGGTTGAGAACGTTTTGCAACTCTGGACTCCGGTTTCCTCCTGTAGGAAGAACAGTTTAGAACTGATAAAGCTATACAGTATGCATATATAGTTAGTTTAAGTTAGGTTTCAGATAGTTTTTATGCTGGACCTCTAGGGAGAAGAGTTTAGAACTGATGTAGTTGTCTGGTATGAATAAAGTTATTTTAGCCATGCAAGCTTTCGAATTCCTCTTGTTGTAACACTGGACCAATAAAGGATCGTTCTTACCGGACCTCTAAAGAGAACAGTTTAGAACTGATAGAGCTGAACATTTTCTCCAACTACACTGAAAATCCTTTTCATTCATTCACTTACCATACCCCGGACATAAGTTCCTAGTTGTTCAATAATACTTTTTTATGTCCAAATTACACAGAGACTAGATTGTTTTGATTACTTTTTTGCTTTTCCTTTTATTTCCCGCCATACTTTTTGCCCAACGTGGGTGGAAAATTTGGCCAACTTGTCTACCTTTCAATTCCCCCCAACCCAACCACCTGCCCCTCCCCCCTCTGGTACGCCTATGAGTCTGTATAAATAGTGTTGGTTGTTACATGTAGGACCAAGAGGTGATAGAGAAAGCCAATAAACTAATGCAGCCAGCCAATGAAAGAAAGTCAATGGCACCACCAACTGAAACGGTATGTGTTAAAAGTTTTTCTCAGTTCCCATGAGTGTTTGGTGACATGCGTATAGGTTGAAAACTAATATTACTCTTTCTTCAATTTTGGAGATAACTATTTCGTTGCTATAAGCTGCCGTGGTTTGTGTCTGAACGACCTGAAAAGGATTAAAAAGACTTCGTTGTAAGCCTATAGAAGTGTTCTTAATCTTTTCAGGTAGTTCAGAGACAAACCACGACGGCTTGTTGTAGAATACTACCTTCACTGGACCTCACGTTTGAGATATCTTTTCAGGTAGTTCAGACACAAACCACGGCAGAATATTGTAGAATATTCTACCTACACTGGACCTCACGTTTGAGATATCTTTTCAGGTAGTTCAGACACAAACCACGGCAGAATATTGTAGAATATACTACTCACACTGGAAACACTGCAAACTTTCCAAGTATATATTGATAATTACTTTTGTCTATTTAGACTAGTAAACGAAAGAACAGCAGCGAAAGTGATTCGTCTGTGGCAACCAAAAGAATAAAATCTAGCGAAGATACGACTGTTTTATAATATGTATTTTACATTCTATAATAGTTAATCCCACAATTTACAGGCCAGGGTAAATATACCGTAAGTCAATAAATTTAGACCATATTTTATCCAGTTTTTTAGTTAGGTGAAATAATTTATTTCTATTACCCATTTGCTGAGGAAAGCTCCCAACGATTTTGGGTGAATCACTTTACAATTTTATTCAGTATCGTAGGCTTAGCATATTTTAACATGATATGGCTCTTCCTGGACCTCTAAGGAGGTTCAGAACTGATGAAGCTACCCAGTGTAAATACAGTTAGTTTTAAGCGTTTTAAGTTTCCGTATTTGCCACTTATGTAAAATTAATTTGATAAATAAATGAGGGGTCATAATGTACATTGAATAAATAGAACTCCATTAACTGGCAGTACTCTACCACTGACGAGTAAAATCATCTGGCGTTAGACAGAGTAAAATACTAAAGTAGGGCGTATCCGGGCGCATTGCCAACCAATGGGTTAACGCCCAAAAATGCTTCAAGTTGATTACATGAAGTATCTGGCAATGAAAATTCAAGATGGCTGAAAATTTGAAATGTTGTATCTTTTTACATGGCTATTTTATACTTCTCCAACGCTGACGCTTTTCCTGTGCGACGAACGTAGAAGAATAAAAGAAAACAAGAAATGTTTAAACATCTAAGAGGTACATTTGATGCTTTTGTTCATGTAACAGCGTTGAATAGGTAGAGCAAAAAGTATAAATATATATTATAGTTTTATATTCACTGGTGTGGGTAGGGGTTTCGGTGGCGCAATCGTCAGAGCACGCGCCTTTCACCTCTGATATCGTGGGTTCAAGTCCCGTTGGGGACGACTTATGATAGCCATGTGAAAAGAGTTAGTCAACGCTCTGCCGAAAGTCGTGGGTTTTCTCCGGGTACTCCGGTTTCCTCCCACAGGGAATGTTGACGGTGGGTTGGGTTTAACCCCTAACTAGCCCTTCCATCGTATCTGTGATGGCGAGCAAAAGGTGGCTGCTATATGCGCCCTAGAAAGCCTTCGACTTGGTCACGTTGAGCTGTGTCCTTCGCAATTCAGCTTAGCTCTCAGCTGCAAGTAAGGATAATAAGCACCCCTGCTTACTTACTTACTTACTTACTGGGTATGGCCGACCCTTGCATGTTTACATTTTTTTCTATCAGGCAATTTACGATTATACAAAAGGTTATGTTCTCCATTGTGATTCAACAATGTATACAGCAGGAACGAAGGTCTTTGGGAGCTTTTTAAAAATATTTGCCTGCCAGGAAAACGTAAACCAGGCAAGGGGTCTATATAAAATGATAATAAATGAACATGGTGAACTCCCCCAGCCCTGTCGTACCAGGACATTCAACTGAACTTGTTACGAAAAAATTGATGAAGCTCGGCCAGGATTATACATAAAGTCAACTTTGCAAAGCATCATGAATAAACAGTGAACTGAAAATCTGCTCAAAACTTTTCCAATGAAGAATTGTACACACGAAAATGCAACAATGCAGCGCGAAAATGCGCCCGGTATGTCATGTTAGCCACACATACATAGATGTGTGAATCCCCCTGCCATTCCCCCGCTCGTTCCCCGACCTGTTCGCCGAGGCAGTGACAGCAAGTGTGTTCGCCGCCTACTGGGGAGTGACAAACCAGTGGTACGGGCCGGGGGTTTCAAATGACTGGTGCATAATGCTCTTGTTTTATTCCATGTTATGCTAGAACAATAGTCACTAGACTGAAATGGGTACAAACAAACATGAGACAATTTTGTCTATTCTGTATCTAGTATCATGCTTATATTGAAAAATTATACAGGATATTATGGGTATACTGGTTTTGGGACATGCAAGTAGAGGGGAAAATTCTTAAATGGAAATTTGAAGGTTTCGATTTTGAAAAATGCGACATTTTCAAAGGAATTTCCACTTGAGCGCAGACAGGCATACCCTGCAAGCAGAGGTTTCCATACTGTACAGAAACCTCTGCTCACATTGTAAGACAGACATTGTTTTAAACGCAAAATTTCTACTTAGTATTGTCAGTACTTTAAAATCGATGATTTTTATTTAGCATATCGAAAATTTCAGTGTATCAGAAACAGCAGCAGAAACTCAAATGCACAATCCCAGAAGACAATCACGTCGCGCCAAATCATGTTGGGCGATGCGTTACCAATCCAATCACAAATACATAATTATTAGGCGATTTATTTAGTAGGTTTAAGGTAGACCACCAAATAACAAGCAAAGTATGATGTGTCATCGATGTTCAAAGCTATTTTATTTTAGCATAGCAATTTAATTTTTAAGTTAATTTAAGTTAATAGTAAGACATTTAAACATACAAAACAAACAAAACAAAAACAAGAACAAATCCAAATCATCAAATCAGCTTTATATATTACTTTTAGCAAGCAAATGCTAATGTAAATGTAAACATTCTTTTTTTCATGTTCTCTCTGTGTATTTCATGAGCATCATCAAATTCAGGAGACTCACCTGTGCTGCTGGTGTTAGGCTCCCAGAGCCAAGCCCTGAAACAGTGTTACTCTATAGGTATATCGGTATGACTGAAAAACTCACTGATATATACCGATATTGGATTCAATATCAGTATTTTCCATAATAGGTATACTGAACAGCCCAAGTATTAAAGTAATGCTAAAGTTTGTCAACTCAAACATCAAAACATGTAGAAACATTGAATATATAATATCAATAAAAAATACATTGCAGTCCATATTTAAGCAAGCCAGCTTAACAAATTGTACTGTATATTAACAGCTAGCCAAACACATTAGATAACTAGAAAAATATATCGTGTTCAACAGTCCAAAAATATACCATGTCCATAAATATCAATAGAGAATACAATAATTGAATAAATAGATAATCCAGTACAAAAATATTTCATGCTTATACAAAATTCTGTACTGTAGAAAAATATTAGAAAATTTACATGATTTGTTTGCCTCATATGATTTTACATTTGTTTTGACTTTTAAGTATACAAAATCAATCTAACCAAAGCCAACCAAAGCAAATCATATTTTGACAAACTGTGTCATATAAATACATGTTATCATGAGCGGCAGAAGATTGGTCAACCTTGCAGGGGGCTAGACAAACTCTAGGGTCTAGTGGGGAAGGGCTGGAATCTAGAGTCTGAAATGGCATTTCTTGCAAATTGTGCTATTTCTTACCCATATTCATGATAACTGAATTGTCTTTATGGAACTCCATAATTTGTGACCAAATAATTAACCACATGTCCCAGACCATAACCAGAATTCATGATAGTTCAAGTTAGTCTAACGATAATGTCAAATGCTCACCCAATTTCATCATGAGATGCTTGCTACAGAGTACCATTCCAGAACATTTAGTCTAGTTGATAGACAAGGTACCAATAAACTGAATTGTTTGTCCAGAATGATAAATCTTATGACCAATAAGTCAATAGTTCCAATAATGTTTAAGGTTCACCCATTAACCACACTAGAAAGATACATTTATGACCAAATATTTTATCACACACCAACATTGAAAATAAACCAAACTTGACCATAGCCACTGATAACTGAATGTCCACATAACAGTTGACACTTTTTCACTCGAATAACTTGTTTAACTTGTCAGTCACACAATGTCCAAAACGTTGTTAATAGTTCCATTATATATAAAGAAAATAGACCATGAGCAGTTATCCACATAATTGAATATCCACATATAACAGTTCACACTTTTTCACTTGAATAACTTGTGATTGTCAGTCATACAATGTCCAAAAAGTTGTTAAAGTTCCAAATATATACAAAGATAATAAACCAAACAGTTATCCACATAATTGAATGTCCACACAACAGTTCACACTTTTCACTTGAATAACTTGTTTTAACTTGTCAGTCACACAATGTCCAAAAAAGTTGTTAAAGTTCCATGTAATATAAAGTCTCACACAATATTTCAGCTATATTCAAAATTGTCAAAAGCGTGCATCATTTTAGCACTGTAACATTACTGGTTGAATGCAGGCACATCTACACCAATAATCGGCTTAACATCTCTCGGTTCCACTGTGGTCGACTGTGGTTTGATCATTGTACTGGGTAGTAAAATATGTGGTGGTGATTGCATATGGTACTCATTGGTAGTATAGTCCAATATTGGTGCATTATACTTGGTAGCTTCACCATACATACTAGGTGGTTGGTCACCTAGGTTATTATTGCTTACCGCAACAAGGCTACTGGCTGGTGTGTTGAGGGAATTTGTACTCTCAGGACCATTGCTAATAGCAAAGTATTTAACTGGCAAATGGTCATTTATGCTTTCACTAACCATATTGTTATTAATATCAGCTGGGGATGTTCTGTGCAGACCACTGGTGGTGATTACTGGATGGTGGTTAGTGTATTCACCATTCAAAGTAATGCTGGTTGATGGTGGTTGTCGTACTTGTCGATTGGTAGGTAAATGGTGCTGGTTTTGGGGCAATATAGGCCCAATGTCTAGGGTTGGGTTTGCTTTGGTTATGGTGGACATCTGTGTGGTACAGTAGCTGCTGGTACTCTGGTTGCTAGGTGATGGTGAATTCTTGGTGGATACCATTGTTGATGGGTGTTGTTGTATGGTGGCTGGCTGGTGTACTGTTATTGGTGGACTAGTAGCTAGGGTTGGGTTGGTTATGGTGGAAAATGTCTCAATACCATTAGTCATGGTATCTGCACTCACTGTCGGACTATATTCATTATTCTCTGCAACCTCTTGTTTCACACCAACTGCGGACATACTCGGGTATTCTGGTTGGATTTTGGGTTCAACGTCATCTACATCTGTAGCAAAGTTTGGTTCATTTGGGTTACCATGGTGATGGCCATTCATTGTTTCCATAGCAACAGGGATATCATTTGCTATCAAGAATTTAGGTTGACTGTTAGTTGAAGTTGAAATACTTTGGTATGGAGGGTGGTAGTAATTTGATGTTGCCATGGTAACAGGATGGTTGGTTGGTTCTGAGAATGTCGGTCGACCAATGTCTGAGGATTGGTTTGGTTGGTGTGGATGGTGATTTGATGGTTCTGAGATGTCAGGTTCATTATTGGTAACTGCGAATTGTGTGGTACCATTCACCAACTGTAACGTAACTGGTAGCACAGAAATCTTACCATTCTTATCGCACCTCACCACCATAGAAATTTGACTATTTGGTACCAAAGTTGCCTCGAAATTACCATTAACATCATAATTTTTACCAATTTCATTATTTGATTCTGTAGTTGAATTTCTTTGATCCAACCCATTTTCAGTTAGTGACAAGTTTGGTGTTGAAATTTCAGCCACACTACTACTTGATGGTGTATACGAGTTTTGTACCCACGTTGAGCTATGGGTATCAATAACCGGTGCGGTTTCGACCCTGGGTATGTTTATCGGAGGTGTAGGTACGTATATAGCCTTACGAGGGTACATATTTCCCATGGGAATTTCTTCCCCCTGCGGTGCAGGGAAACACGATTTGACCTTGCGTTCATGACGCCGAAGACTACTACTCGACGCGAATTTCACGCCACAAATCTGGCAAGCAAAAGGCTTGATGCCTGTGTGAGTTCTCATATGTTCGTTCAGACTCCCTCTTTGACTGAAGGACCTCAGACAGGTCTCACACTGATAAGGCCGTTCTCCACTGTGGGTTCGTGTGTGCTTTTGTAGTTGATCTCGAAAACTAAATCTGCGATCGCATTCGGTACAAGGATACGGTTTTTCGTGTGTTTGCAAGTGTTTGTTTAAGATTGTCTCTCTCGCGAAGCATTTTCCACATTCAGGGCATTTATACGGACGGTCGACCGCATGAACTCGCGCTTGGTGTAGCGAGCATCGCCAATAGTAGCCGAAAACCTTCCCGCATTCTGGGCAAGGGAAATGACCTTTTCGTTTAGTTTTCGGTCGCCTCGCGCCATTTCCCACATGTACATCGTCCATGTGCTGTCTGAGACTTTGAGCGTAGCTGTAGCTCTTTCCACAAGACGGACAGACGTGCGCCTTCTCGCCCGAATGGACCGTCATGTGTTTTTTCATGTTACTGGGATCACTGCATGTCTTGCCGCAGACTTCACACGCGTATATGTAATCTTTGTTATGAATTCGTTGGTGTTTCTTTAAATTCGACGAGCATGTGAAACGTTTGTCGCAGACGGTACAGTGGTACGGCTTCTCCCCAGTGTGGGTTAGGAGATGAATTTTCAAACCAGACAGCGTCATATTGCTCTTGCGACAGATATTACAATCGTGGCCATTCGAGTTGGTGCTTTTGCTTTTTCGATTAGATTTTGGCGAGACTCCGTCCAATTCCGTTGACCCGTCTGCCCTAGGCATATTTTGGTTTAACCAGTATAAAAGTAGAAATGTTGTTCTTGGTATCACACGCCTTATCTAAATAAGATCAAATGGCAAACTGTCAAGTATAGCATAGTCACCACGAAGTAGTTATTGGTGCGTGTAATTATGCAACATGCCTCGCATAATTCGACGCATTATGGCTCATTTGACTTGATTTACGACTTTCGCACAATATCGGTCAGCTCTGAGGAGCAACATTTTTTCATTGTTATCAACAATACGGTGTTAAAGCTAAGTAGTCATTCCTTTTCATTCGGTAGAAAATATTTTTCTACCTCTCATGCTTCGTCAGTTTTACGTGGTATGCAAACTCGCGGCACGGCAGGAGGCCACACAACTAATGATAACCAGGGTTACACAATCAGATTTGGCTGTTGTTTATGTAGTCGCGTTTTAAGCCCCAAACTCTCCAACATAGATTGATTTCGATGGGGCTAGGTGGGTTTTTATAACATAATTCTCGTACTTTTAAAATATAGCTATAAACTAGAGGATAAACTGAAGTCATATGGTCAGAATAATGTCTGCCCGAAGGCTTTGGGGGTGTTAAATTACAGGTAGTATCGTGTCCAATTACACAGCATGACCCCAAACCATTGCATTGCAAATTCGCAATTTGGCATTATTATTCACATGCAATATAAAATCTGAACATATTGTGAAATATGAATATATAATATTCTCAACCTTTGTTATGTAATATGGTTATGACATAGAAATTTTGAAAACCATCTTTGAGGATTAACCATGAATCAAAAATATTAAATCCCCTACGTTGAAGCGTTGTTGACTGTTGACTGTTGACCTTGTCATTTATCTAGATAAAGACTACTCAAAACTTCCCATGCTATAGATTTGTCAAATATGCAATTTTGATAAAGAATATATACAGAACTGGATTGTCCATGAACTGGAGTGTCCTATATTGCATATTTCATATTTGGTAGTAAAAATTGTTCCTATTGAGTATTGTCAGTTGGGGGTTTTCTAGCTTGTTCTTCGAGTTGACATTGTGCGATATCGTAATATCAAGTAGTATAAAGGCACCCTATAAAGAACATCCCTTGACCCGAGTCGAGGTTAAGTTGCATGAAAGTTTACTTAATTCGTTGTTCGTGTCACTGTTTACCGGCGGAAAACCTGCCTTTACGAGCCAATGTTATACTTGAAATGAGAGCTAGGAAAACATGTTAATTATTATTGTTATACCTTAACCCCATGAATGACTTTGGCATCCTGTGGTTTGTGTCTGGACTCTGGACTATCATAAACTCCCTGAGTAAAAAGCAACACTTTGATTTGGTCTTTGTCGTTCGGAGCGAAACCGAAGGCCCTTCGTCACGGAGTTAGCCGCGCGCGAAACGTTAAAGTTTTTAATCTTTTTCAGGTAGTTCATAGTTCGCAAACCATTGCAAATTATTGTAGAATACAAACCTATACTACACCCCCGCGCTTGAAATATCTGAAATAAAGCCGGGTTATTTCGTATTAGTCAAAGTTTGTGATAGTACAAGCGTCTTTCAAAGAGAAAATTTTAATTCAAAAGCCTCTTTGAGTCACTGTGCTCACAGAATCTTTTGTTATGTAAACCAGCCGCGAAGCACCACGATATTAGGCAATAAATAAACATGGTGTTTTTAACAAAAACAAATCTGAATTCTATTCATTCCTATCGGTATTAAACCTATACAAAACGAACTTTTTCCCGATGGTAAGGTTATCATCTGAGGTCATAGCCATAGGGGTCTGACTGTACCTATAAATGCACAGATGATGTAAACAGCCCGTTGGGAGAAAAGTAATTAATAGTAGTCGAGCTGAACTGTAGAGTATTTTCGTTATATAATCAAGCCCTGGTCAAAATAGAACAATTGACTGGATATTACCACGCGTACCTCGTCAACTCTCATCAAATTTTTGAACCAGTTCAAAGTTGGTGAGCGTTTATATTGATGAGAAATGAGTCAGTCAAACGCCGGCGACGTACGCGAGCGTCAGTGAACGAGAGTTGCAACTCTCGTCAACTGGGCTTTGGGGTCAGGGTTAGGGTTAGGTTAGGTTTTGGATTGGATTGAGAAGGGTTTAAGGGTAATAAAGACAAATTACATAATTATACTGATATAGTTGAACATTTGGTATACGTTGCGCATATATCAGGAAAGCGCCTAAAATCCCGACAGTCCTCTGTACGTTACTGACCTTATTTTTGGCAAATAATCTGTGGCTCTGGTTGTATCGTTTCTGAGTCGTTCTGGAAAGATAAAACACGCGTTTAGCACCCACACTGCATGCCATATACTCCACACCGGAAGGTTGCAAAGTTGTTGGCGTATTGAAAAATTTGAAATGCGTAAATTAGTATTGCAGTACCTGATTCTTAACATATACACGTAGCTTACTTTATGCTTGAAATTACTATATAATTTTAATGTGATAATATAGACTCGTTTCCATACTTCAACAGTAGGGTAGATATTTCAAGCCCAGGTTGAAAATTCTCTATATCAGTTGCCCTTTACTCTCTAGACCTCTCCAAATACAGCAGGCATTAAAAACAACACTATGACTATGAGTATGACTGTGCACTCCTTTGTAAACTAGTCTAACAAGCTAAATTATTAGTATTACGTAATTAAGTGTAGGTCAGGAAGCAATATTGCATGAAAAATTGCACGAATATACATAATCTGCAATCCATCAATCATCAAAACGATCACATTTCGTCTATGGTGCTAAAATTGGATTAACAGAGGTCAGAACCGTAGCACAAAGTAGAGATCATACAGAGGTGGAACGGGCCGTCGTAAACACTTGGGAGACTTACGTTTTCGTGTACCCACCTGATTTCAGGTGGCCGGGCAAAAAATGATCACCTGCGCATGCTCGGCAAGTTCCCCCCATTCCAAGTTCCCAACATTCCCCAAGTTCCCAACATTCCCCAAGTTCCCAACATTTTCGGCTCTTTAAAGTTTCACAATCTTTAGGTCTTTCGCATTTTTACGCACTTCTAAAAGGTAAACTGCAGTTAAAAGCGAGCCGCCATCTGAATCGTGCACTTTAACTGCGCATGCTCGGCAAGCGTCTGAAGCATAAGTGGGTACACCCGTTACACCTCTGTATGATCTCTACTCTGTGACCATAGTCAGAACAGTCTCTACTTTGCCGCAAATCCCCCGCTATCAGACTTATAAGATCCTCCGGCCTCCAAACCACCACATATTTAGGTGGTTTCACTAAGCACTATATCTCGTACGTGCAGCTGATGGGTAGTCAATTGACAATTATCAGAGCGAAAAAATGTTAATTCCTTTCATTATATGTAGTAGTCATGTATTTGATGGCTATTAATCAGGGCCGCACGGAGACATTTGGGGGCCCTAGCCAGTTTCCATTCTGTAAGATCTTCGGCGTCATGTGCTTGTTTAGAAAACTGATTTCCATACCCTTGAACTTCTGGATTACGTTCTGTAATCTTTAATATTTTAAATAACATTCTCTATGTTTCTATATTAGTCTGTGTTAGTTATGTACAATAATGAGTAGTTATTTGTGTGACAAAAAGAGCTGTTAAATTAAATCGATCTGCATTCAGTACTAAATTACTTTAGGGGGTCTGGGGGGGGGGGATTTTGAAATCTAGGATCTCAGGAATGGCAAATTCCTGCGTTCTGAGAGACTATAAACGGTAATATATATATCCATATTTTACTTCATTTCTATTTGGGGGGCCCCTTTAGTTGGGCGGCCCTGCTATTAATTAATGAATAGAATTAAGAGATGTTGTTCGATTTCGTCAGTCAACAGTTCTGAAGGAGCATCACCGTCTACTGCTTTATAGTGAAACCCAGTGTAGGTAGTTTTCAACAATAAGCTGCCCTGGTGTGTATCTGAACTATGTACTGTACCTAAAAAAGATTAAAAACACTTGCAAGTTTCGAGCGAAGGTCCTTTACTATAGACTTCCTGCCAGCATCGTGAGTATACAGCATAACTCTTTCAAAAATCAATATTTATCATTCATTTTAAAACGTACACTGTTTTATGTACCGTCAGAGTGTCACCTATAAACTGCCCAAAACTCTATTCAAAAGTGTAAAAGTTTGTAATGTTTACCGTTTATTGCAAAATCTTGTGGCCCCGTTCAGACCAGTCTGATATGTTGGTCCAACATCATTCAACATTGAAACATCGTTGCATGCAACATTACATTCTTAACCTTGGGTCTGTTTGTCTTGTTTGAACATGTTTGGTATAAATGTTGGCTGATGTTTGAAGATGTTGGGTCAGGTTTGACGCCAACAATGCTGACGGTGTTCAGATTGACTGGTTGAACGGACCTTTAAAGCCCCGGTCAAATGAGGATGGAAATTGATGAGAGTCGAAGGACAAAGTCAAAGAGAGTTACAACTCTCTCGCTCGCGTTGGACCGCCTCTTCAACTCTCATCAACTTTGAGCCGGTTGAAATTTTGGTGAGAGTTTTCACTCGTTTGTTCTAGTTTGACCGGGGCGTGAGAGTTGATGAAACTCTCATGCCAACTCTCGCTTGCGAACTCTCATCAACTCTCATCTTCGTTTGACCTGGGATTAAAAGATTAGTGTCAGGGTCTTGCATGTTTGTTATTGTTTACATCTTAGCCAAATGCAACAAATGACGATAAGAATACCTTGTTTGGTACATTTCCGATAAAAATCAGATAAAAGGAGCAAGGATTATGAAAGGATGGGTTAAATATATGACGGATTGTAAAAACGTTTCCAGATCTTCTAGTCTAGTCGACCCGAAAAATGGCCGCCAGCAGGAGTTTGAGCTCGCGAATTCCTGGTGTGACACTAATCCTGTTTAAACATAGCTGAACATTGTCGATCAAAAATGAAGTCCAAGGTCCAGTAGTGCAATCGCGTCCCATTTCTGTCTTTACAATATACCTTAACAAAAGGCATCCGTTGCAACATGGTAATTGCGTCAATGAACGTCATGTAGTTAATAAGGTGCCGGAAAATGATATTCTACAGTCAAAACCGCAATGCCCGAAGGCAAAGTTTTTAGATCTTTATTTAGCTCTTGTTCAATGAAGTAAAACGCGTCTAAATGATTGCTCAATTACTAGCATTGAGGATTACTTAGCCTATTACACGTTTAGACTAACTATGGTGTGATAATACTAACCGTTTTGATCTTAAAAGTAGGTGAAAACATTCATAACCAAGAGCCTTACTACTCTCTACTTACCAAGTTATCAGACAATCACCAATCTGTTATATATTCATATCCATTCGATAGAGCTTTTTTCTTAATACAGTAATAGAAAACTGTTAAAACACATTACGGTTTGACTTTTTCCTTTTTCTGATCTTTTCTTTCGGGTATAAATTTTTCGAGCGACTCGTGTTTAGATCAGGTGACCTCAAAAGTATACTCACTACTCACTAGTCTTAATAATTAAATCAATCACTGATGACTGATATATTGCATCAATGAGACTGATCTCAAAATTCAAGCTGGATGTGGACTCACTGATAGAGAAATATAACTGGATTGATAATTGATTGAACTGACTGATCTCTAAATTGACTGGATGGAATATATTGCACACTCACTGATCTCAATGGAGAATCCTGGATTAGAGTACATTGAACACACTGATCTCCGAATAAGAACTGGATAGAGTGATTAAGTCACAGATCTCAAAACTTAAGCCGGATAGATATGCATTGAACTCACTGATCTCCAAATAGTGCTGGATTGAAAATACATTGAACTCACAGATCTCAAAATTTGAACTGGATAGAGTATATTGATCTGACTGATCTCAAAAATAGAACTGGATAGAACACATTGAACTCAATGATCGCAAAAGTTAAACTGGATGAACTCACGTTGAACTCACTGATCTCTATAATAAACCTGAATAAATAGATTGCATGATTATTCACGTGATCACAAGATTGTCACGTGATTGGTTCATTAACTCGATCCAGACCTCTTGTTTACAAACGCGACCTCCATCCGAAGCGCAAATGAAAACAAAAATTGGCAGCGAAATTTGAAATGAAAATCAAATATTTTTAAATAAAAAGACGGCCTCCAAAATCGTGGCGTGCGAATGAGTGAGAAAGTGTATTTGAAAGTTGTTCTTTTGGGCAAAGTTAACAGTGGGAAAACATGTCTAGTCACGCGATTTATCACAGACACTTTCAGCCCTGAACAACCTTCGGTAAGCTTGATATTTCTGTCTGGGTTTTTGTTGCTTTCCTCGCTTTGTTAGTAATGTTGAAATAGAGAGATATCTTGAAAACAGCTTTTAAAGTGATATTATTGAGCTAAACGCTCGATATTGTGCTTGTTCGCACGTTCCAAATATAAGTGTTCTAAAGGGTTGCAATTTAGCAATTATAAATTATTGTTCTTTATTTGTAACTATTTAAAACAGGAGTGGGATTTTTAGTAAAAAAACTTAGATAGTCTAGATAGAAAGTAAAAGCTAAAAGGTTCTTAAAGTTTCTTAAATATGTATAGTCTACTGTATCAGTCAAATTAATTATTAACCCATTTACTAAGAAAATGAGTGATAGAATTTATAGCAGGTCGTTTTTACCAATATTTATACAAATTTGTTGTATTGTAAAAAGTAGTGTGTAAATATTATAATATTAATGTTTTGTCTATTTTGTATATTCTTAAATTTTATGACCAGCATTTTAACATGAAAAATATTGTTTTCAGACAATAGGAGCAGCATTTTGCAGAAAGGATATCAATGTGGAAGGTCAATTGCTATCACTTGCCATTTGGGTGAGTACAACATTTAAAACTGGTTTCAACAGCCACAATCTATTCTAGAAAGTAGAAGGATGCTGCCAGCCGCATGGCTGCAGAAGTTAGGGAGACATGGAGGACACTTACCTCCATAGTCTAAGGGGCTAACTCCAAATTCAAAATGTGCACTTCAAGACTTCCAAACTTAATTGTATTAAGAATTCTGGAGTTACAGGCCTGCTCTAAAAATCATGTGGAGCTAGTTATCTAAGCCTGGAGTTACTGGCTGACTCAAAAACTTGTCGTCAATCATGAGGATATTTGACTGAAAAGGAAATTTTATGACCGGCCACTACAGTAGTGTTGGTCAGCTTAGTCGACCGGCATAGCCTAGCTACATTCAAAGATTGGCTACCTCCACAAAAATCTAATCTACAGGCATGGCCAGCCAATAGACATGGAGGCTATATATATATGTTACCAGGGTAAATTATTCTAAATTTTGGGCTTCTCATTCAATCAAACAGAATGTTGAAGGTTTTTGTGCATGGAAAATTTAAGCAAAAACTGTATAAGCTGGCATCACCCAAATATATATATATACATGAACTTGTGGTTAGCTCTTGGTAACTGGACTCTGTAGCTCAGTGGTCAGAGCACTTCACTGGAATGGCAAGGCCACAGGTTCAATTCCTGCCGAAAGGCGTATAGTGCACTTCACTGGAATGACAGGGCCACAGGTTCAATTCCTGCCGAAAGTCATATAGTGGCATGTATCACAAAGTTCTGCGCCTGGTTAGATCTAATACTACCATTTAATGCGAGCTTCCATGAGGCGTGCATTTATAAGTAGGTTTCAAAAGGTTTCTCATGCAGAGTTCATCAATCAAGTTGTTTTGCTCATAAGATATTAATAGTTAGTATTACAGGCAGGTAGTAACACAAAACAGTGATACAAGTTATTTTACAATTCAAACTGTATGCTTTCAAGGCCGAAGCTAAAAGTTTTGCATGCAAAACAATTAGTTTGATACCACGCCCACATATGTTATTATGAGCAAAACAAAAAGTTTTGATTTCAGACGAACTATGGTGAGAAATGTTTTGAAACCTAGTTATGTAAAATATATAAATGGAAGTATGTATATAGTTTTCACTCGAAATTTTCAAATTTCCATCCACGAAATCCTTCAACATACATATTTAACCCCCTGTCAAAAAAGTGGAACTGTGCATCTCCCCGCTGTCCTTCGAAATTTGATGCCCTTTCCTGGCATTTATTATATATTTATTAAATACCCAATTAAGCTGCAAGTGCCCTACTTATTGTTTTAATCACTCTAAAGCCAGATAATTTTACTCATCAAGGGTAAAGTGTTGACCATTAATGGGTTAACCAGAAAGGGGTCTTTGGATAACCATACTGTATAGTTCTTTGGAAAACAGCTTGATGTCTAGATGAAGATGTTTAGGATAAATTAATAACAGTCGAAACCCCTATTACAGGTAAACTACGTCAAGCGTTCCTCTTTTCAGTTCCTCATTCATTTGCAATTTTCCTAATTACCTTATAGTTTGCAATTTTCAAAAAGTTTGTTGCAAACGCTTGAGGAAATTTGCAATGTTCCTAAACCAATTAGAACTTAGAAGTTCCTCAGTTCCTGTTAGCAGTTCCTCAGTTCCTGTTAGAAGTTCCTCAGTTCCTGTTAGAAGTTCCTAACTTCCTGTTAATAATATATTCGAGTGCAAAAACTCGCTGGTTTTGTTGAATTCGAAGTTGAGAGACTTTGTATTCTTATATATAATTCCTTTGAAATAATATTTACACTCATAAATATAAAGACTTTCGATTTTGAATTGTTTAACTGAATTAGGGGGTCAAAGGTTCCTCTTGAAAAATTTTGACTTCCTGTTATTTTTTTACACTTCCTGTTACTGTAAAAGTCTTTATTTCTGTTACTTCTAGCTCTTTATTTCAATTTATGAGTGTAAATATTATTTCAAAGGAATTATATATAAGAATACAAAGTCTCTCAACTTCGAATTCAACAAAACCAGTGAGTTTTTGCGCTCGAATATATTATTAACAGGAAGTTAGGAACTTCTAACAGGAACTGAGGAACTTCTAACAGGAACTTCTAACAGGAACTGAGGAACTTCTAACAGGAACTGAGGAACTTCTAACAGGAACTGAGGAACCTAACAGGAACTGAGGAACTTCTAATTGGCTTAGGAACATTGCAAATTTCCTGAAGGTATTTGCAACAAACTTTTTTGCAAAGGTAATTAGGAAAATTGCAAATGAATTAGGAACTGAAAAGTTAAATGCTTGACATAGTTTACCTGTAATGGACACCAACTATCTCAGGTTCCAATAATTTCTTTAAAAAATACTATTATCATAATTAACCCTTATCAAGTGGACACCTCTCTTAAGCAGAAGCGGATACCTTGTAAACTTGATGTCCAATGAGCAAGTAAACCCCTTTTTAGCGGACAGATGACAGATGGTCTAATACAATTTTCAAAACAACCAACAATAAATATAATTTCAAAGTCATTTATAAGACATATAAGATGATAGTCTGAACTAATTTTCTCGACCAAACATTTCCTGCTATAATTTTTCTTTCAACCAGTTACAAGAGAAACTATCTCCTTGAAACTGAAACTCAGAAGGATTAGTTCCACTCCATAACCAGCCCCTCTGTTGACACACGTTTTACCCTTGATTACATTTTTGAACTAGTTGAGCGCTTCAAAATTTTGTTACCCACAGCAATGACAACCCCAACAACTTAGGGATGTGACCAGTAACTTCCATATCATCTGACATTTCATTTGTATGAATGTAAAAGTTCATTGTATTAGTTTGTAATCTGGCAGGTAGATCTCATGGACACGCTTGAGCTTTGCCTTTACATTATAAATTGTAAACTGTTTTGATACTCAAATTACACACATAAATTCCCCTCCTGTGTTTTCTGTAGACCCCTTTTACTGCATATATGTCATTCCAATTGAAGTGTTCCTCAAATATTGATTCGATACATTACATAAGTTGACATCAATACAGTTGCTCAAAAATTGCTCAACTTCCTGTTTACTAGCATACTTGTTCCCAATTGGTCAATCAGTCACTGAAATGAGACACCATTGGTCGATTCACACACACACACACACACACACACACACACACAGGAAGTTGATCAATTTTTCAACGAATGAATTGATAAACTCTAGGTAATGAATTGAATCAATTGATGCAATATTTTAGGAACACTTCAATTGGAACGACAGTAAGCGGACACCCCTTCTAAGCAGACACCTCTGCGGGGTTCAACTGCAGTTTTATAGACAGTTAAGTTTAGTAGATGTGTTATAATATTGTTTCTAGGACACAGCTGGGGCAGAAAGATACCAGGCAATGAGTTCCATGTATTACAGAAATGCAAAAGCTGCTGTTATTTGTTTTGGTAAGATGAAAGTGAATTATTTAGTGGTCTAAAGTTGTTGATTTCAATTCATTTTTTTCCAGATTTTACCATTAAATTAATATCTTAATTTTATTTTAGATTTGGCAGAAGCATCAAGCTTTGAGAAAGCTGACTATTGGGTTAATCAGATATTGACTAATGAACCGGTAATTATTCCGTTATTACAGTAACATCTCTCATATACATAGGCAGTTGCCATATTGAAACAAGCACTTAATACCAATGATGTTTGCTTACATAACTACGCATGCTCAGTTATACAAATTTGGTCCCACCATCATTAACCCAAATGTTCCTTCATATATTAGGGTAAAGTGAATTGCTTTTTCTGGCCAATAAGCAAGCTGGACTAACTTTCCTGGCCAGTACACTGCATATTTTTGCATAAAAAGCTGGCTACATGTTTCAAACCCAATCTCAATCTCTATCTGCGTATCTCGATCCAACTCTAACTTTGCGTTCGTATCCGTATCTTACATTCATACACTCACACTGACCCGAAGACTGTTTGTACCAAAAATATATAGTTACGGTCAGGAAACGACACTGACACATTTATCTTGCACATTTGCGATAACATACAACTACAATAACATGATTTACAATTCTTGGCTACAGCACTTTTGGCTGCAGCACAACTTTACTAAAACTATTAACAATTTCCGACATATTAATTACCTATGGGCTATATATGGCATGTGTGCAACTTATGCTATTTTTTTGGACATGATACAGACATAAATGACATAATACACAAACACACTACAATAAGCAAAAGTTTATAAAACAACCCGATATACATCGCAACAAATACAACAATGTGGAATGCCATACCAGATGATATTAAATCTTCTATGACTCTTACAACTTTTAAACAGAAACTTAGGAACTTGTACTTTGAACGATTAAGAATAGTCTTTGATCAGGATAACATTCGAAACGTATAAACTTATTTGTGTTAACTCCATAACATAACTCCATATTTGTGTTAACCCCCCGTATTTTAACTCCATGCAGTGGCGTAGTTCCCTGAACAAGCTAACTAAAAGAGGTAGATAAGACTCTGAAACGGCCGTTTCCGGCGATCTCGGCGCCAACCATGGTGGCGCCTCGTGAGCTTGGGCCCCCCCCAATATTGAATACGTTCCTGACTCCATGTACATGTTAAAGTTATCATTTTTCACCTATATTATTTTTTTAGTTATGATTATTTTTTGGTATATAGCCTAGTAGGGGACTACGAGTCATTTTGCTTAGTGCCTTGTAACTTATGTGTTGCTAAATCATTAAAAACAAAAAACAAAACAAAACACTAATCATTGACAGTCAGATTCGAGGCAACTCCAGTCAAATAGCTTATTTGGCTAACATTGGAATGTGAATTGATCATGCAAGTTTGTAACTGAATCTTATCTGTGATTTCATCCTCTTAATAAGCCATAAAAAATATATAGAGGATATCGTGTAATGTTCTTTTTATTATATAGTCATCGTGAAATTGACAACTTCAAAACACAAAGCCATTGGCTGGAAATGATCACGTGATCGATATCCTCACTAGTGAAGATATGGAAAATATGTCACGGCATATTTTCCATATCTTACTGTCTACTATATAATAAACAGTAATATAATATGCTGCCAGAGAGTTATGCAAATGTTAAGTTGTATGTCAAATATACCAAATTTGGACGCTCAAATTCCCTATCCTGGCTCCATGGCCCTGCACCCATGGATCACTGACATACTTTCTCTATGTTTATTTAGAATTGTAAAATCTATCTGTGTGGCACAAAACTAGATCTAATTGAAGATGAAACAGAGCAAAGAGCGGTTTCTAAAGATTCTGTAGAACATTATGCTAAAGGTGGGAAAAGTAATCATATCTAAACATGTATAATCAGATATTATAGCAATAGTGGGAGTGTTGCATCATTGCATGGTAACACAGTCAGTGGTAAATCCATGTTTCTTTCACCGTATTTCACTTAGTCGCATTTGAGAAAAGTTCATCTCAAATTCATGAATAATCAGTTACAGTACTGTGATGGCAACTGGATATGTGATCTTGACCCATTAACCGGCAGTACCCTATCACTGACGAGTAAAATCGTCTGGCGTTAGACAGAGTAAAATACTAATGTGGGGCGCATCTGGGCGCATTACCAGTTAATGGGCAAGAGACACTGGCAGATAGTTTTGTTAACCCATTGACTGCATGGCAGTACCCTACCACTGACGAGTAAAATCGTCTGGCGTTAGACAGAGTAAAATACTAAAGTAGGTCGCATCTGGGCGCATTGCCAGCTAATGGATTAATAAGCATAGAATATCGTCAATTTTAAAGTCAAATTTCTCTTAAAATACTGATTCATTTGTGAATGCGAGATATGAATGCGAGATATCCAGTCCTTGCAATTAGTTCATATTCGGTAAAGTCAGAAAAGCCAACTATAATTGTCGGATTTGATATGTTACTTTCAGTTTGACTCGCCCAAACACTGCAAGTTTCTTCAGGGCACTCTGGTTTCCTCATGTAGTAATACTTACTCTTGCAGTGTTTTCAATAAAATGCGTTTACTGGCGGTTTACCGCCGCCTATTAGGCCTTTCGCAGCCTCTTATTTCTTTGTTTATTGACAAAATCTATATTTGTCTTTCATCTGGAAATCTTGAGCACAGACGCCTATTTTAGAAAATGCAGCCTGCTATTACAATAATTATTGAAAACACTGCTCTTGTCAGTATAGTCAAGCGGAGAATCGGATGTGAAAAGTCCTTTAGAGTACACAAATTTAAAATGTGTTTCCGTTACCTTCTAACTTGTTTAGGTCGCAATGCCGAATTATTTGAAACGTCCAGTAAAAATGGCACAAATGTTGGTTAGTATTTTGACTATGAGATGAAAATTTTAGTGTATTTTATAGCGAGTTCAGGCTTTTCCTACTTTTTCCTACTTTTTTTTCACACTCGTACTTTTCCTACTTTTTCTTAAAAATTGCTTGATTTTAATTTCCTACTTTTTCCTACTTTTTTCTTAAAATCCTACTTTTTTAAGAATCTTAACCATTCCCGCATAAATCTAAAAAATCTAATGATCTCATTGAGTCTCCTTGGAAATTCCAAAGATAATCCCAAATATCTCCTTGGAAATCCCAAAAATTTTCTTCAACTCAAAAACCCCTCCAGTCCAGGATTATCAGCGATGAGAGAGATTAAATAATATTTCTGTGGTATTTTCATGCAAATTAATCACCAAATATTCCTATTTTTGTCCTACTTTTTTCTATATTTTCCTACTTTATTCCTACTTTTCCTAAAATTTTAGTCCTACTTTTATCCTACTTTTTTACATATGTCTGCCAGAAAGCCTGGCGAGTTGATTTGAACGGTATTGGGTGACAGTAATATTGACATCTTTTATTCTACAATTTAGGAGAATTATTTGATAGAATATCCTATACCTTTCTGTCAAACAGCGACCTTTTACTTGGTAAACAAGGTAAGCAAATTATGGTGAATATTCTAGATTTTGGTCATCGATAGAACTGAATGTTGAAGGGTTTTTGTAGATTGAAATTTCGAGCGTAAATTATATACATATTTTAGACCGAGAGCGAGATATCCAAAATTTAGAATATTTAACCGTATACCAGTACCATACACTGGCATCACCTTAGCTCTTGACAAGCTTATTATTACTCTGCTTATTATGACTCTGCTTATTATTACTCTGCTTATTATTACAAGCTTATTATTACTCTGCTTATTATTACTCTGCTTATTATGACTTAGCTTATTATTACTCTGGTCAGAGCGCTGCACCGGAATCGCAGGGCCGCAGGTTCGATTCCTGCCAGAGGGCCTATAGTTGCGTTTTTTGCCACTGCTCCTGGTTACGTCTAACATATGTATAAAATTTTTGCTCGAAAATTACATCTACAAAAATAGTACCTTCAACGTTAAGGAAATTATGGTAATTTTAAGGTATCTAATTATAAGGTACACACACATGTAGATGCACGTCCACCACATCATCAACCCTATTGGATGTTTCCAATATAGATACTCAGCAATGATAGATATGTCAATGTGGTGTTGGTAACAGTGGTTAGTGCATGACATGTGCGTTTCACCTCCAGGGATTTATATACAAGCACTTTTCTACTACCGGTAAACGGTAGTAAATACTCAATCTTAAATTGAGTTTTGAAACTCAATCTTCCTCCATAATTATTCTTTCACAACAATCCGAAAGAAGTTGTGGCAAGTGTGAATATTTTTTGGTGAAAAGAAGAAAATATTCGATTCACCAGAAATGTACAGTCTTCTGGAAACTGGGGCTTGTAAAAGTCAAAACATTTTCCGGGCAAACACATCCCCAGCACCTCCACCCCCTATTGAGGGCTTCCCCAGAGACCACACTTCACAGTAACTAAAAAACTCAATCTTCTTCTGAAAAACGGTAGTAGACTAAAGTGCTTGTATAAATCCCTGACCTCTGTCATCGTACTAGCCTACATGGCAGCAGGGAACATGAAAACATTTTCTGTGAGTTATTGACAGTTCAACACTGCAAACCAATACTCGAGCTCTTTACCCCTTCGCTACCCTCCGAAACCCGCTCAACACTCTTGAAGCTGTCTGTTCCTGCAGAAACTAAACAGTAAACCTATATGTTGGAATAGTTAGGGTTAATGTTTGATCAAATTAGGCAGGGATGGATTTGCTGGGGGGTTGCGTGAGGAGTGCGCGCCCCTCCTATGCTTGGCCAGGAGGGGTGCCAATTCCCATATCAAATCCAAATTTTGACGGACCATTTATCAAACAAAAATATCATATCGAGCCATTGATAGGCTTTTTGGACATCTAGGCAATCTTATTTTTCAAACCTTTTCTGACCTCAGTGGTGATGCATCCTACTTCTGTTGCCGACCACGCCCTTCTTCATGAGCAGCGCCCGCATGGCACCCCCCCCCTATCAGATCAAGCTGGATCCATCCCTGAAATTTGGTTCAATGGGTACACTATTGAGCCGCTTGAACAAGGAGCCAAGCCCAAGGGTATACTTTCTGTCTGTTTGGCTGTTCAATTTTAATATTTTCTTTTGATATTTCCTTTTAATTTTGAAAAATTCCTATTTTCTTCCTGCTACCTATAAAACATTTTCTGAGACCAATGGTCCTATGGTTCGCTATTTTTTCCACCCCTACATGGCAGACAGTCTACATGACTGTACTTCGTTTTCTTTACTAAGGTACGAAAGGACGTTTACAACTGAGTTCATCAGATGGAATTACGAAATCGTCATGTTGTTGACAGGTAAACTTGTTGTACATCTCTGTGACGAGAAACGGGACCTGAAAGTTGGAGGGACAATATTATAAACGAACAATAATATGAACTTCAGTTCTTTGTGTCTGAACTACACACGCAAAAATCTCGCATCTTGTAACAAGTCTGCCAACAACCCGTCAACAAGTTGTCACCGCACTGCTTGTCCCAAGTTATCCACAAGTATGGAACAACTTGTTAACAAATTGTAACAAGCTTGATGGCATTATCAGACTTGTTACAAGGTTGTTCCAGCAAGTCCGTTACATGCTTGATATAACAATATTGTTACAACCTTGAGTTGTCAACCTTGTAACATTCTTGTTGTATCATGGCTGTGACAGACCTGTTAGAACAACCTTGTAACAAGTCTGATAATGCCATCAAGCTTGTTACAAGTTGTTAACAGCTGGTTCCAAACTTGTTACAACAACTGGGAACAAGCAGTGCGAAGACAACTTGTTGACAGCTTGTGAACAGATTTGTAACAACTTGTTTGCAGACTTGTTACAATTTGTGCGTTTTTACGCGTGTACACACATAAAAATCCCACACCTTGTCAACAAGATGTCTTCGCAACAGACTTGTAGCATGCAATCTTGTCAATATGTTGTAACAATGTTGTAATTTTATCAAGTTGCTACAAGGTTGTCACTCACAACTTCCTAACAAGTTGTTGAATTGCAGGACGATAACAACTTGTTGGAACGACTTGTAACAAGTCTGTTGAGTCAACAACCTTGTAGCAAGTTGTCTGCAAGCCGTTGACAACTTATCAACAAGCTGGGAACAAGTATTTCCAACACATCCTTACGACAGCATAAGTTGAAACAGCATGTGTGATTTTACTTGTGTACCTCAAAAAGATTAACGACACGAAATGTTTTTAATCTTTTTCAGGTTGTTCAGAAACAAAAACCAGACAGCTTATTCTAAAACACTAACTGTACACAGGACCGCGCGTTCGAGAGCAATAAATATAACAAGAGAGACGTGTTTTCCAATTGTGATTAGAACTGATGATGAAACTAGTGCGACATATTAAAGGACGATTAGCAGGCCCAAATATATATCTACAGGGTCTCCCAAAAAAAAGTCCCCCTTTAGAAATCACTCTTGTGCGTTATTATACCTTTGGGAATTTAATTGAATTGTACATGAACGGTGGAAGTATTTACAACTTCCCTTCGTCCAAATAATTTAACGCGACGTATAAGTTGTTACGACAAATACTGGTTGCTCTGTAGTCAGTTGAACCATTCTTACTCGAACTGACGGTAAGACGAATTTGTAATTTGACATTTTTGTGCTGCTGTTCGTTTTAGAAGCTATTTTAAATTCCCAGAGGTATAACAACGCACGTTTAACAACAAAAGAGTGATTTCTATAGGGGGACTTTTTTGGGGACACCCTGTACAAGTAGGCAATTTGACAATTTGACTCGATAATTGACCGGCGCGCTTAGTATATTGTAATTAATTATGAAAAAATTTAGCTTTAGAAAGAAATACCAATTAATTTTAATTTTTCAAAATCTTTTTGAAATGTTGTTTTAATAGATTGTACGGTAAATTTTTACTACGGCTATTTCAATTAAGGTTGTCACAGATAATATAGTCAAATATACAATATGAGCTCTAAAAGAATGATGGGAATATCGTAGTTTTAAATACGTTTAACACATCAGTAGCTTCCTCGGAATACAAATATAGTATCTCAGTAGCCATTTGTATTCCCACGAGGCTACTGATGTGTTAAACTTATTTAAAACTATGATTGTTCCCATCATTCATTCATTTGGCCGTTTCAGCTATTTTTAGTGCCCGTTTTAGCCACTTCTTCAGTTTTTGAAAAAGTGGCCAAATCTGTCCAAACAGTAAAGGGGTTAATCAGAGGGTATAATCTGGACCTCTATATGAGAACAGTTTAGAACTGATAGAGCTATACGGTGTAAATATCAAGTATAAATATCTTTCATGACACTTTGGCAAAACAAAGAGATGCAGTGAATTGTTCGAAAATACATTTCAAAAGAAATTGCTAAGCTTCAGTTTGAGACGTCAAGTAAAGTGGGCGGTTTCTTATAATTTCGTGAATTATGCATAAAATTTCAAAATATTGCAAGGTATGCAAATTGTTCTAATTGCACAGAAACTCAAAAACAATGGGAAATCAAGCTGACCAATCAGTCATTTCTTTACACTGCGACCAATCAGATTTGCACAGTCACATGCGAGGCAAGTTTGAAGCTGATATACTTGGGGCGAGCTTGTTGCAGAAATCTTGGAGAAGACGACAAATTGCTTGGAGAAATCTTGTCAAAAGAAATCCATCAAAAAGCTATCTTTTAACGAAAGAATCTTGGTCTTAAAGCACGGTGAAGGTAATTTAAGCAAGCTTTTAAATGAGTAAACTTTAAAGCTAAACAATTTGTTCTAATTGAATGAAATGCATTCGCCATGACCATGGCCGGTCGCTGGTTTGGGCCGGTTTTGCTCGATATTTTCCTGGTAAATGTGATTAATTTTGCTTCAATAATGCCTTCAGTAGTTTCAGGTAACTCATGTTTGTGTTTTCTATCATTTTAGAACGAAATTCGTGAAGAAAAAGCACGAAATTTTGCAGAATCATAGCCACGTGTAAGGTTCGTAGCGGCTGTGAATATTTTAGTATTCAACTTGTTTGTGTGAATTTGTTGCTTTTAATGTCGAGATAAAACGTTTGTGGGCAAACCTGAAGGATTTCTAAGCAATTATAGACTGTCTTCTGCGAATTATCATGACATTTGCCCGAGAAATGCATCGAATATGCCGTTCTAATCGCTTGTTCTAGACGCAACAATGCTAATGTTTGGTTCGACTTCAAACAACAAAACTATTCTAGCGAAGGACATTTGGGAATACTGTTTAGGTTTCGCCATTTAAAGATTAATCCTTTTAAAGCGAAATCTTTGGGGAAATTCCTAGTACAAAGATAAGACTATGTTCTTTAAGACTATGTTCTATATACAGTACAATTTGCAGTACTATATCTTAACGGACGCCATTTGGCAATGCTCGGGAGATTTTACCACTGAAACACAAAACTTTAAACCAAACAAGCTTTTACATTATGAAGTTGAATATGTGTGTATCATGTTTCGTGTATAATTGCTAAAGCGAAACTCCAAACAACAAATTAAGTATACAAAAAGTATTCTGATTGATACATTTGCATATAGGAATTGAAATATTTTACGGTTTCTAAATGATTGCAGTGATGGTTTATAGTTTCATAGGGATGTCTTTAAGTGTTCACTAAATTCTAATGTTTCTTTCCAATGTATTAAAAGTATAGAAACTATCGAACTATAAATTCTCACCGTTTTCTTTATAAATGAGGCAAAAGTTCTTTAAAAAATTTTGTTTGTTGTTTTTGAACCGTGACGTTTTATCTCGATATAATTGCATCATTCGTGTACTGTACTTGGGCTATTTGTACGAAGGCTGTTTAACTGGCCTTCATCAATTTTCAGAATGAGTGCACTAAATGTGTAGTTCCATACATAAAGTATGAAAGTTTGGTTGTTTGAGCTATTTCTAGACCACTTTTGGTTTAGTTTAGATATATTAAAGTTAGACAGGACTCGTACAACTAACCCCTGTGACAGAATGAGTAGGTTTCATTAAGCGTTGAATGAGCAGCAGATGTTGGTCAACATCAGAAATGTTGAAATACGCTACTTATAGGAACAAACCAATTGAACTAAATGTCTCAATTCTATCTATTTGCCTCCAAATATAAGACTACTACATATAATGAAAAGATTGACATTATTTTCTCACTCTGATATCTGCTGGTTGACGACCATCTGCTGCACAATAGTGCTTATTTCATCCAGCTATAAACGTTCTCTGCCCTTGCTTACTAATTCTTAAGCGCATACGTTTCTTACTAAGTTTTCCTCAATTTTTAGAAAGAATTTGCCATCTCCAGCGAAAGGTGCTACGGCTTAAGTCATTCACTAAATACGCGCAAATACAAAATAATCACAAAAATTGGGAATGTCACTTTAAGGGCAAGGACATTGATGAAAACATGTAGGACTTCAATGGAGTAAGGGCATGGAATTATTTCATCAGTGTGCATGGTTGACCTTCTGTGTAAATTCTGAATGCTGTTGAAGTCTCCGCAGTGCTCCTGAAGTAGGAATCTCTGTGAACACTCCAGTGATTTCACAGCTCAGTTGCCTGCATTAGGGCATGCGCGGAACGTTCGACTGTGGTGTTGATTCTCCCCGGGTGCCAGTTGTGTGCGTGTGGTGGATGGCGCCGTCCCTCGTACGTACTTCTTTCGGGAGGTCCTCGGACCCAACTAACATGCGAGGGGAATCGACACTACAGCCGGACGTTCAACGCATGCTCCAGTGCAAGCAACTGAACTGCGAAGTCACTGGAGTGTTCACAATGGCTCGTACTTCAAGATCTCAACTGAGACCTCAGTGGTATTGAGAGTTTGGGCAGAAAGTCAACCGAGTACACCGATACAATGATTGACATAAAGTTGCTACATCGAAGTCTTACTGGTTTGAGTCTTTCGAGATGTCCTTATTCTGGCATTTGTACCCGTTCCACGGTCAAATTCCACACTTGGTACCAGACCTAGTTATAAGCGCACGGTCAAATTCTACACTTGGTACCAGACCTTGCTTTATGCTCACGGTAAAATTCTACACTTGGTACCAGACCTTGGTATATGCTCACGGCCGTGTTCTGTACATCTATAAATCACATCTAATCTGACCAAAGGGAACATTTTCACCAGTTGTTTGGCGGTTGATAACCAAAATTATTCAATTATTTGATGCTTAGACATTATACGCTCTTCTGTTTACCTTCCTTGAATTTTCAATTTTCGGATTGCAGTCTAAGTTCTCCCAACCCTGTTAGTTTAACTGGTTGTTTCGAACAATGAGTAAATACAAGTGATTTGGGCCATCATTTGTATTTTCTGTATGTTTGGAGCAATAGCTAGGCAAAATGATGTGGCTCTCAGAGCGCTAATTAAAATATAGGAGTGAGAAATGACCTTTGCAAGGAGTTTACAGTAAGGTGTTCTTGTCTGCATCGATTTCAAATGAACAAAAATTATGCAAGCGTTCATGAGTCTGTAGGTTGTAATAAGTTTCAAAAGTTTGTCATATATATTTGAGATTGCACGATATTTTCTCACATATAATTTTATACCAAAGTACTACATGAAAAAACTCGCACTATCTTTCTGTTAACTACTATGTTTCTAAGAATTATTTTTTTGGTTTGCAACACTTCATGAAACAGTTGCAATTGATGGATTCTGTTTTCCGACCAAAATTTTCCACCAAAGCGTATAGGAAATTTTGTATTTGCGTGCTAAATGGGGATGCCTTTGAGTCCTTTGCAACTAATATACGCAACAAATCTTCATGGCTAAATATACAATGATGAATAGCTGAGAACATCAGAAAGATATGGATACGCTGTTGACTTAAGACTGCAGCCTTACTATGTCATCAACAGAACTATCCTGGATCTACATATAATTGGCGACTTTACAAGCTGGACTTTCTCATGACTCGGAGATTAATGGAGCTACGTACTTACATCGAGATGCAAAGATGCGACGACGAGAGATGGGACGACGCCGCCTGATGCAACGAGCGATGAAACCACTGAATATGCAACGACGACTCGATGCGACGACCGAATGACAGACTGGGTAGGTTTTAGTAAATGTTACATTGCAGCAGTTGGTGGTCAACATCAGAAATGTTGCCACTTATAAGCTACTTATAGGAGCAAACCAATTGAACTAAATGTCTCAATTCTATCTATTTGCCTCCAAGTATAAGACTACTACATATAATGAAAAGATTGACATTATTTTCTCACTCTGATATCTGCTGGTTGACCACCATCTGCTGCACAATAGTGCTTATTTCACCCGGCTATAAAGTATAAACGTTTCTGCCCTTGTTTTCTAATTCTTAAGCGCATACGTTTCTTACTAAGTTTTCCTAAATTTTTAGAAAGATTTTGGCATCTCCAGCGAAAGGTGCTACGGCTTAAGTCATTCGCTAAATGCGCGCAAATACAAAATAATCACAAAAATTGGGAATGTCACTTTAAGGTCAAGGACATTGATTAAAACCTGTAGGACTTCAATGGAGTAAGGGCATGGAAATTATTTCATCAGTGTGCATGGTTGACCTTCTGTGTAAATTTAGAATGCTGTTGAAGTCTCAGCAGTGCTCTTGAAGTAGGAATCTCTGTGAACACTCCAGTGATTTCACAGCTCAGTTGCCTGCGTTAGGGCATGCGCGGAACGTTCGACTGTGGTGTTGATTCTCCCGGGTGCCAGTTGTGTTCGTGTGGTGGATGGCGCCGTCCCTCGTACGTACTTCTTTCGGGAGGTCCTCGGGCCCAACTGACATGCGGGGAGAATCAACACTACAGCCGGACGTTCGGCGCATGCTCCAGTGCAAACAACTGAACTGCGAAGTCACTGGAGTGTTCACAAAGGCTCGTACTTCAAGAGCTCAACTGAGACCTCAGGGGTATTGAGAGTTTGGACAGAAAGTCAACCGAGTACACCGATAGAATGATTGAAATAAAGTCGCTACATCGAAGTCTTACTGGTTTGAGTCTTTTGACATGTCCTTATTCTGACATTAGTACTCGTTCCACGGTCAAATTCCACACTTGGTACCAGACCTAGCTATATGCGCACGGTCAAATTCTACACTTGGTACCAGACCTTGCTATATGCTCACGGCCGTGTTCTGTAGATCTATAAATCACATCTAATCTGACCAAAGGGAACATTTTCACCAGTTGTTTGGCGGTTGATAACCAAAATTATTCAATTATTTGATGCTTAGACATTATACGCTCTTCTGTTTACCTTCCTTGAATTTTCAATTTTCGGACTGCAGTCTAAGTTCTCCCAACCCTGTTAGTTTAACTGGTTGTTTCGAACAATGAGTAAATACAAGTGATTTGGGCCATCATTTGTATTTTCTGTATGTTTGGAGCAATAGCTAGGCAAAATGATGTGGCTCTCAGAGCGCTAAATAAAACATAGGAGTGAGAAATGACCTTTGCAAGGAGTTTACAGTAAGGTGTTCTTGTCTGCATCGATTTCAAATGAACAAAAATTATGCAATCGTTCATGAGTCTATAGGTTGTAATAAGTTTCAAAAGTATGTCATATATATTTGAGATTGCACGATATTTTCTCACATATAATTTTATACGCAAGTACTACATGAAAAAACTTGCACTATTTTTCGGTTAACTATGTTTCTAAGAATTATTTTTTTGCTTTGCAACACTTCATGAAACAGTTGCAATTGATGGATTCTGTTTTCCGACCAAAATTTTCCACCAAAGCGTATAGGAATTTTGTATTTGCGTGCTAAATGGGGATGCCTTTGAGTCCTTTGCAACTAATATACGCAACAAATCTTCATGGCTAAATATACAATGATGAATAGCTGAGAACATAAGATATGGATACGCTGTTGACTGAAGACTGCAGCCTTACTATGTCATCAACAGAACTATCTTGGATCTACATATAATTGGCGACTTTACAAGCTGGACTTTCTCATGACTCGGAGATTAATGGAGCTACGTACCCACATCGAGATGCAAAGATGCGACGACGAGAGATGGAACGACGCCGCCTGATGCGACGAGCGATGAAACTACTGAATATGCAACGACGACTCGATGCGACGACCGAATGACAGACTGGGTAGGTTTTAGTAAATGTTACATTGCAGCAGTTGGTGGTCAACATCAGAAATGTTGCCACTTATAAGCTACTTATAGGAGCAAACCAATTGAACTAAATGTCTCAATTCTATCTATTTGCCTCCAAGTATAAGAATACTACATATAATGAAAAGATTGACATTATTTTCTCACTCTGATATCTGCTGGTTGACGACCATCTGCTGCACAATAGTGCTTATTTCACCCAGCTATAAACGTTTCTGCCCTTGTTTTCTAATTCTTAAGCGCATACGTTTCTTACTAAGTTTTCCTCAATTTTTAGAAAGAATTTGATATCTCCAGCGAAAAGGTGCTACGGCTTAAGTCATTCACTAAATGCGCGCAAATACAAAATCATCACAAAAATTGGGAATGTCACTTTAAGGACAAGGACATTGATGAAAACGTATACGGCTTCAATGGAGTAAGGGCATGGAAATTATTTCATCAATGTGCATGGCTGACCTTCTGTGTAAATTCTTAATTCTGTTGAAGTCTCAGCAGTGCTCTTGAAGTAGGAATCTCTGTGAGCACTCCAATGATTTCACAGCTCAGTTGCCTGCATTAGGGCATGCGCGGAACGTTCGACTGTGGTGTTGATTCTCCCCGGGTGCCAGTTGTGTGCGTGCGGTGGATGGCGCCGTCCCTCGTACGTACTTCTTTCGGGAGGTCCTCGGACCCAACTGACATGCGGGGAGAATCGACACTATAGCCGGACGTTCGGCGCATGCTCCAGTGCAAGCAACTGAACTGTGAAGTCACTGGAGTGTTCACAAAGGCTCGTACTTCAAGAGCTCAACTGAGACCTCAGGGGTATTGAGAGTTTGGACAGAAAGTCAACCGAGTACACCGATAGAATGATTGAAATAAAGTTGCTACATCGAAGTCTTACTGGTTTGAGTCTTTTGACATGTCCTTATTCTGACATTAGTACTCGTTCCACGGTCAAATTCCACACTTGGTACCAGACCTAGCTATATGCGCACTGTCAAATTCTACACTTGGTACCAGACCTAGCTATATGCGCACTGTCAAATTCTACACTTGGTACCAGACCTAGCTATATGCGCACTGTCAAATTCTACACTTGGTACCAGACCTAGCTATATGCGCACGGTCAAATTCTACACTTGGTACCAGACCTTGCTATATGCTCACGGTCGTGTTCTGTACATCTATAAATCACATCTAATCTGATCAAAGGGAACATTTTCACCAGTTGTTTGGCAGTTGATAACCAAAATTATTCAATTATTTGATGCTTAGACATTATACACTCTTCTGTTTACCTTCCTTGAATTTTCAATTTTCGGATTACAGTCTAAGTTCTCCCAACCCTGTTAGTTTAACTGGTTGTTTCGAACAATGAGTAAATACAAGTGATTTGGGCCATCATTTGTATTTTCTGTATGTTTGGAGCAATAGCTAGGCAAAATGATGTGGCTCTCAGAGCGCTAAATAAAACATAGGAGTGAGAAATGACCTTTGCAAGGAGTTTACAGTAAGGTGTTCTTGTCTGCATCGATTTCAAATGAACAAAAATTATGCAATCGTTCATGAGTCTATAGGTTGTAATAAGTTTCAAAAGTATGTCATATATATTTGAGATTGCACGATATTTTCTCACATATAATTTTATACGCAAGTACTACATGAAAAAACTTGCACTATTTTTCGGTTAACTATGTTTCTAAGAATTATTTTTTTGCTTTGCAACACTTCATGAAACAGTTGCAATTGATGGATTCTGTTTTCCGACCAAAATTTTCCACCAAAGCGTATAGGAATTTTGTATTTGCGTGCTAAATGGGGATGCCTTTGAGTCCTTTGCAACTAATATACGCAACAAATCTTCATGGCTAAATATACAATGATGAATAGCTGAGAACATAAGATATGGATACGCTGTTGACTGAAGACTGCAGCCTTACTATGTCATCAACAGAACTATCTTGGATCTACATATAATTGGCGACTTTACAAGCTGGACTTTCTCATGACTCGGAGATTAATGGAGCTACGTACCCACATCGAGATGCAAAGATGCGACGACGAGAGATGGAACGACGCCGCCTGATGCGACGAGCGATGAAACTACTGAATATGCAACGACGACTCGATGCGACGACCGAATGACAGACTGGGTAGGTTTTAGTAAATGTTACATTGCAGCAGTTGGTGGTCAACATCAGAAATGTTGCCACTTATAAGCTACTTATAGGAGCAAACCAATTGAACTAAATGTCTCAATTCTATCTATTTGCCTCCAAGTATAAGAATACTACATATAATGAAAAGATTGACATTATTTTCTCACTCTGATATCTGCTGGTTGACGACCATCTGCTGCACAATAGTGCTTATTTCACCCAGCTATAAACGTTTCTGCCCTTGTTTTCTAATTCTTAAGCGCATACGTTTCTTACTAAGTTTTCCTCAATTTTTAGAAAGAATTTGATATCTCCAGCGAAAAGGTGCTACGGCTTAAGTCATTCACTAAATGCGCGCAAATACAAAATCATCACAAAAATTGGGAATGTCACTTTAAGGACAAGGACATTGATGAAAACGTATACGGCTTCAATGGAGTAAGGGCATGGAAATTATTTCATCAATGTGCATGGCTGACCTTCTGTGTAAATTCTTAATTCTGTTGAAGTCTCAGCAGTGCTCTTGAAGTAGGAATCTCTGTGAGCACTCCAATGATTTCACAGCTCAGTTGCCTGCATTAGGGCATGCGCGGAACGTTCGACTGTGGTGTTGATTCTCCCCGGGTGCCAGTTGTGTGCGTGCGGTGGATGGCGCCGTCCCTCGTACGTACTTCTTTCGGGAGGTCCTCGGACCCAACTGACATGCGGGGAGAATCGACACTATAGCCGGACGTTCGGCGCATGCTCCAGTGCAAGCAACTGAACTGTGAAGTCACTGGAGTGTTCACAAAGGCTCGTACTTCAAGAGCTCAACTGAGACCTCAGGGGTATTGAGAGTTTGGACAGAAAGTCAACCGAGTACACCGATAGAATGATTGAAATAAAGTTGCTACATCGAAGTCTTACTGGTTTGAGTCTTTTGACATGTCCTTATTCTGACATTAGTACTCGTTCCACGGTCAAATTCCACACTTGGTACCAGACCTAGCTATATGCGCACTGTCAAATTCTACACTTGGTACCAGACCTAGCTATATGCGCACTGTCAAATTCTACACTTGGTACCAGACCTAGCTATATGCGCACTGTCAAATTCTACACTTGGTACCAGACCTAGCTATATGCGCACGGTCAAATTCTACACTTGGTACCAGACCTTGCTATATGCTCACGGTCGTGTTCTGTACATCTATAAATCACATCTAATCTGATCAAAGGGAACATTTTCACCAGTTGTTTGGCAGTTGATAACCAAAATTATTCAATTATTTGATGCTTAGACATTATACACTCCTCTGTTTACCTTCCTTGAATTTTCAATTTTCGGACTGCAGTCTAAGTTCTCCCAAGCCTGTTAGTTTAACTGGTTGTTTCGAACAATGAGTAAATACAAGTGATTTGGGCCATCATTTGTATTTTCTGTATGTTTGGAGCAATAGCTAGGCAAAATTATGTGGCTCTCAGAGCGCTAATTAAAACCTAGGAGTGAGAAATTACCTTTGCAAGGAGTTTACAGTAAGGTGTTCTTGTCTGCATCGATTTCAAATGAACAAAAATTATGCAAGCGTTCATGAGTCTATAGGTTGTAATAAGTTTCAAAAGTATGTCATATATATTTGAGATTGCACGATATTTTCTCACATATAATTTTATACGCAGTACTACATGAAAAAACTGGCACTATTTTTCGGTTAACTACTGTGTTTCTAAGAATTATTTTTTTGCTTTGCAACACTTCATGAAACAGTTGCAATTGATGGATTCTGTTTTCCGACCAAAATTTTCCACCAAAGCGTATAGGAAATTTTGTATTTGCGTGCTAAATGGGGATGCCTTTGAGTCCTTTGCAACTAACATACGCAACAAATCTTCATGGCTAAAGATACAATTATGAATAGCTGAGAAAATCAGAAAGATATGGATACGCTGTTGACTGAAGACTGCAGCCTTACTATGTCATCAACAGAACTATCCTGGATCTACATATAATTGGCGACTTTACAAGCTGGACTTTCTCATGACTCGGAGATTAATGGAGCTACGTACCTACATCGAGATGCAAAGATGCGACGACGAGAGATGGGACGACGACGCCTGATGCGACGAGCGATGAAACTACTGAATATGCAACGACGACTCGATGCGACGACCGAATGACAGACTGGGTAGGTTTTAGTAAATGTTACATTGCAGCAGTTGGTGGTCAACATCAGAAATGTTGCCACTTATAAGCTACTTATAGGAGCAAACCAATTGAACTAAATGTCTCAATTCTATCTATTTGCCTCCAAGTATAAGAATACTACATATAATGAAAAGATTGACATTATTTTCTCACTCTGATATCTGCTGGTTGACCACCATCTGCTGCACAATAGTGCTTATTTCACCCAGCTATAAACGTTCTCTGCCCTTGTTTTCTAATTCTTAAGCGCATACGTTTCTTACTAAGTTTTCCTAATTTTTTAGAAATAATTTGCCATCTCCAGCGAAAGGTGCTACGGCTTAAGTCATTCACTAAATGCGCGCAAATACAAAATAATCACAAAAATTGCGAATGTCACTTTAAGGACAAGGACATTGATGAAAACATGTAGGACTTCAATGGAGTAAGGGCATGGAAATTATTTCATCAGTGTGCATGGTTGACCTTCTGTGTAAATTTAGAATGCTGTTGAAGTTTCCGCAGTGCTCTTGAAGTAGGAATCTCTGTGAGCACTCCAATGATTTCACAGCTCAGTTGCCTGCATTAGGGCATGCGCGGAACGTTCGACTGTGGTGTTGATTCTCCCCGGGTGCCAGTTGTGTGCGTGCGGTGGATGGCGCCGTCCCTCGTACGTACTTCTTTCGGGAGGTCCTCGGACCCAACTGACATGCAGGGAGAATCAACACTACAGCCGGACGTTCTGCGCATGCTCCAGTGCAAGCAACTGAACTGTGAAGTCACTGGAGTGTTCACAAAGGCTCGTACTTCAAGAGCTCAACTGAGACCTCAGGGGTATTGAGAGTTTGGACAGAAAGTCAACCGAGTACACCGATAGAATGATTGAAATAAAGTTGCTACATCGAAGTCTTACTGGTTTGAGTCTTCTGACATGTCCTTATTCTGACATTAGTACTCGTTCCACGGTCAAATTCCACACTTGGTGCCAGACCTAGCTATATGCGCACTGTCAAATTCTACACTTGGTACCAGACCTAGCTATATGCGCACGGTCAAATTCTACACTTGGTACCAGACCTAGCTATATGCGCACGGTCAAATTCTACACTTGGTACCAGACCTTGCTATATGCTCACGGTCGTGTTCTGTACATCTATAAATCACATCTAATCTGATCAAAGGGAACATTTTCACCAGTTGTTTGGCAGTTGATAACCAAAATTATTCAATTATTTGATGCTTAGACATTATACACTCTTCTGTTTACCTTCCTTGAATTTTCAATTTTCGGATTACAGTCTAAGTTCTCCCAACCCTGTTAGTTTAACTGGTTGTTTCGAACAATGAGTAAATACAAGTGATTTGGGCCATCATTTGTATTTTCTGTATGTTTGGAGCAATAGCTAGGCAAAATGATGTGGCTCTCAGAGCGCTAATTAAAACCTAGGAGTGAGAAATTACCTTTGCAAGGAGTTTACAGTAAGGTGTTCTTGTCTGCATCGATTTCAAATGAACAAAAATTATGCAATCGTTCATGAGTCTATAGGTTGTAATAAGTTTCAAAAGTATGTCATATATATTTGAGATTGCACGATATTTTCTCACATATAATTTTATACGCAAGTACTACATGAAAAAACTTGCACTATTTTTCGGTTAACTATATGTTTCTAAGAATTATTTTTTTGCTTTGCAACACTTCATGAAACAGTTGCAATTGATGGATTCTGTTTTCCGACCAAAATTTTCCACCAAAGCGTATAGGAAATTTTGTATTTGCGTGCTAAATGGGGATGCCTTTGAGTCCTTTGCAACTAATGTACGCAACAAATCTTCATGGCTAAATATACAATGATGAATAGCTGAGAACATAAGATATGGATACGCTGTTGACTGAAGACTGCAGCCTTACTATGTCATCAACAGAACTATCCTGGATCTACATATAATTGGCGACTTTACAAGCTGGACTTTCTCATGACTCGGAGATTAATGGAGCTACGTACTTACATCGAGATGCAAAGATGCGACGACGAGAGATGGGACGACGCCGCCTGATGCAACGAGCGATGAAACTACTGAATATGCAACGACGACTCGATGCGACGACCGAATGACAGACTGGGTAGGTTTTAGTAAATGTTACATTGCAGCAGTTGGTGGTCAACATCAGAAATGTTGCCACTTATAAGCTACTTATAGGAGCAAACCAATTGAACTAAATGTCTCAATTCTATCTATTTGCCTCCAAGTATAAGAATACTACATATAATGAAAAGATTGACATTATTTTCTCACTCTGATATCTGCTGGTTGACGACCATCTGCTGCACAATAGTGCTTATTTCACCCAGCTATAAACGTTTCTGCCCTTGTTTTCTAATTCTTAAGCGCATACGTTTCTTACTAAGTTTTCCTCAATTTTTAGAAAGAATTTGATATCTCCAGCGAAAAGGTGCTACGGCTTAAGTCATTCACTAAATGCGCGCAAATACAAAATCATCACAAAAATTGGGAATGTCACTTTAAGGGCAAGAACATTGATGAAAACGTATACGGCTTCAATGGAGTAAGGGCATGGAAATTATTTCATCAATGTGCATGGCTGACCTTCTGTGTAAATTCTTAATTCTGTTGAAGTCTCAGCAGTGCTCTTGAAGTAGGAATCTCTGTGAGCACTCCAATGATTTCACAGCTCAGTTGCCTGCATTAGGGCATGCGCGGAACGTTCGACTGTGGTGTTGATTCTCCCCGGGTGCCAGTTGTGTGCGTGTGGTGGATGGCGCCGTCCCTCGTACGTACTTCTTTCGGGAGGTCCTCGGACCCAACTGACATGCGGGGAGAATCGACACTATAGCCGGACGTTCGGCGCATGCTCCAGTGCAAGCAACTGAACTGTGAAGTCACTGGAGTGTTCACAAAGGCTCGTACTTCAAGAGCTCAACTGAGACCTCAGGGGTATTGAGAGTTTGGACAGAAAGTCAACCGAGTACACCGATAGAATGATTGAAATAAAGTTGCTACATCGAAGTCTTACTGGTTTGAGTCTTTTGACATGTCCTTATTCTGACATTAGTACTCGTTCCACGGTCAAATTCCACACTTGGTACCAGACCTAGCTATATGCGCACTGTCAAATTCTACACTTGGTACCAGACCTAGCTATATGCGCACTGTCAAATTCTACACTTGGTACCAGACCTTGCTATATGCTCACGGCCGTGTTCTGTAGATCTATAAATCACATCTAATCTGACCAAAGGGAACATTTTCACCAGTTGTTTGGCAGTTGATAACCAAAATTATTCAATTATTTGATGCTTAGACATTATACACTCTTCTGTTTACCTTCCTTGAATTTTCAATTTTCGGATTACAGTCTAAGTTCTCCCAACCCTGTTAATTTAACTGGTTGTTTCTAACAATGAGTAAATACATGACTAGGCCCAGTCATTTGTATTTTCTGTATGTTTGGAGCAATAGCTAGGCAAAAATGATGTGGCTCTCAGAGCGTTAAAACATAGGAGTGAGAAATGACCTTTGCAAGGAGTTTACAGTAAGGTGTTCTTGTCTGCATCGGTTTCAAATGAACAAAAATTATGCAAGCATTTCATGAGTGTGCAGCTTGTAATAAGTTTAAAAAGTATGTCATATTTGTGAGAGTGCACGATATTTTCTCACATATAATTTTATACGCAAGTACTACATAAAAAAACTCGCACTATTTTTCGGTTAACTTGAACTATGTTTTTAAGAAGTTTTTTTGCTTTGCGACAATTCATGAAACAGTTGCAATTGATGGATTCTGTTTTTCGATCAAAATTTTCCACCAAAACGTATAGGAAATTTTGTATTTGCGTGCTAAATGGGGATGCCTTTGAGTCTTTGCAACCAATATACGCAACAAATCTTCATGGGTAAAGATACGATGATGAATAGCTGCCTGATGCGACTACTTGTGCTACCACGAGAAATGCGACGACGACGCCGGATGCAATGACCGATGCGACGACGCGACACCTTGATGCGACGACAGATGAAGAGGAAGGCTAAAAACATTCAGGTTCATACTATAGGTACTATAGGTACTGTAGTTCAATCTCGAATTCAGAACTCGTAAATAAGTAGTGCATGACTAATATAGTAATTGTTCTGGATCCGAGATCCTTGTGGTCTCAATCGGATGTATTTACACATTTGTAGACATTTCAATCTTTTGGTAGAACATCAAATTTTGTAAAAGTGTTAAAATATTATGTTCTGTTGAGCATATGCTCTTATCCTTTGCAGCAGGTGACAATGTTACAGGAAGTCTGCATTGGTGAACAGTTTCTCTTTTCGCAGTCGTTGCTTTTGAAAAATTCCCCTTTTGTCACTCCTGTGTAAATACAAACGATCTGGTGTAAGATTATATCAGCGCATAACATCTCAAAAGTCTGGTCTAATAGTGTAGGTGCATACCTCAAATTGAGGTGTCATCTAGGAGCATGGTTTGTGCATGATTAAAAGAGCATTTTTGTTTTGAGCTGAGGTGCGCAATTAATCGCTTTCCACTAGGTGAAAGTGTTTCGAGCGGAGCGAATCGAAAAATAGAACAGCAATCTGATTGGTTAGTGGGAAAATTTGCGGCGGGAAAGTAGAATATCGGTTTCATCTTATTGGCAATTAATTTTGTCGCCAATCAATAATTTGCTTTTCGATTCGCTTTGCGCGAAATATTTCGCCTAGTTGGAAAACTGGCTTTTAGCTGAGCAATGTTGCATTTCGACCGCGCATAAAGAGATTAACGTTCAGTTTCCAATTTGGAAGCCGACGGTAACTCTTTAAAAGCATGCGCATTTTTTGAGACCGTCGTTGAAGTACATTTCCACGCGAGCAAGAACGACATTTTCGTTTAGAATGTTCGCTCTCATAAGGATTTGAATGGGCGTTAACTGACAAGACTATTTTTTTTGACGTGAACCTACATAGCGCTATAATTCCCATTTAAACCTTCAATATTTCCACGGTATAAATATTTTTAGATATCAAATTCGGACAATTTTCTTGAAAGGTGTTTCTCCGGGCACTCCGGCTTCCCTCCTTTTCGTTTGGCTTTCAAAAACAGTGTCCATGATTGGGGCCAAACCAAGATACAGATAAGTTAATCGTTCAATTTTATCAGTTCTTCTCTACTGTACGCGTACCATATATGGTAAGCCGTTCCATACCCCTGAGTTATTCTCCTACTGTAGATCGAGGGTAAGACTTTTACTAATATAAGTTGAGCAAGTGTATCATGAGTCTATGGCGAATTGGGCAATTACACTCTGTCTAATCGACATTAAATTAATAAATATCAAATATATAATAATGGCGTTCCCTCAAAAACAAATACGCTTCGTTGCGTTGTATAATATGCCCAAATACTTCAAATCATGCAATGTCTGCAAAAAGGCTGTAAATGCAATACATATTAAGCTATTAAGTATGTTGTTTAACTGTTGGCCTCTGGGTTAAATTCCCAGAACACTGCCCTCGTAAAATCAGCTTAATTAAGAGAAATGAATTGAGGCTCCAAATATTTTTTTGAACTAAAAAACTCGCGCCCAATAACTATATAATCGATGTTTTAAACCAAAGAATCGACATTGTAAAGGTTATACCATTAACATTCTACTCATTTATGACCACTCTTTTAATTTTTGAAAAAGTGGCACAAAATTTAAAAAAGTTAAAGGCGAACCGCTTTACATTTTGACCTAAATTGGCCACTTTTTCACTTCTTGAAAAGGTCAATTATGAAGGTCAAAGGTCAAGTTGAAGGTCAAAGGTCAAATATAAAAATTTCCCATTTAAATTATGAAGGTCAAAGGTCAATAATGAAGGTCAAAGGTCATGGTCAAAGGTCAAATATAAAAATTGCCCATTTAAATTATGAAGGTCAAAGGTCAATTATGAAGGTCAAAGGTCAATTATGAAGGTCAAAGGTCAAATATAAAAAAATTCCATTTAAATTATGAACGTCAAAGGTCAATTATGAAGGTCAAAGGTCAATAATGAAGGTCAAAGGTCAATGTCAAAGGTCAATTATAAAAATTTCCCATTTAAATTATGAAGGTCAAAGGTCAATTATGAAGGTCAAAGATCAACGTCAAGGTCAAAGGTCAAGTTGAAGGTCAAAGGTCAAATATAAAAATTTCCCATTTAAATTATGAAGGTCAAAGGTCAATAATGAAGGTCAAAGGTCAAAGGTCAAGTTGAAGGTCAAAGGTCAAATATAAAAATTTACCATTTAAATTATGAACGTCAAAGGTCAATTATGAAGGTCAAAGGTCAATAATGAAGGTCAAAGGTCAATGTCAAAGGTCAAATATAAAAATTTCCCATTTAAATTATGAAGGTCAAAGGTCAATAATGAAGGTCAAAGGTCATGGTCAAAGGTCAAATATAAAAATTGCCCATTTAAATTATGAAGGTCAAAGGTCAATAATGAAGGTCAAAGGTCATGGTCAAAGGTCAAATATAAAAATTGCCCATTTAAATTATGAAGGTCAAAGGTCAATTATGAAGGTCAAAGGTCAATTATGAAGGTCAAAGGTCAAATATAAAAAAATTCCATTTAAATTATGAACGTCAAAGGTCAATTATGAAGGTCAAAGGTCAATAATGAAGGTCAAAGGTCAATGTCAAAGGTCAATTATAAAAATTTCCCATTTAAATTATGAAGGTCAAAGGTCAATTATGAAGGTCAAAGGTCAACGTCAAGGTCAAAGGTCAAGTTGAAGGTCAAAGGTCAAATATAAAAATTTCCCATTTAAATTATGAAGGTCAAAGGTCAATAATGAAGGTCAAAGGTCAAGGTCAAAGGTCAAGTTGAAGGTCAAAGGTCAAATATAAAAATTTCCCATTTAAATTATGAAGGTCAAAGGTCAATTATGAAGGTCAAAGGTCAAATATGAAGGTCAAAGGTCAAATATAAAAATTTCCCATTTAAATTATGAAGGTCAAAGGTCAATTATGAAGGTCAAAGGTCAATTATGAAGGTCAAAGGTCAATTATGAAGGTCAAAGGTCAAATATAAAAAAATTCCATTTAAATTATGAACGTCAAAGGTCAATTATGAAGGTCAAAGGTCAATAATGAAGGTCAAAGGTCAATGTCAAAGGTCAAATATAAAAATTTCCCATTTAAATTATGAAGGTCAAAGGTCAATTATGAAGGTCAAAGGTCAATTATGAAGGTCAATGTCAAAGGTCAAATATAAAAAAACCATTTAAATTATGAAGGTCAAAGGTCAATTATGAAGGTCAAAGGTCAAGGTCAAAGGTCAAGTTGAAGGTCAAAGGTCAAATATAAAAATTTCCCATTTAAATTATGAAGGTCAAAGGTCAATTATGAAGGTCAAAGGTCAAATATGAAGGTCAAAGGTCAAATATAAAAATTTACCATTTAAATTATGAAGGTCAAAGGTCAATTATGAAGGTCAAAGGTCAACGTCAAGGTCAAAGGTCAAGTTGAAGGTCAAAGGTCAAGGTCAAATATAAAAATTGCCCATTTAAATTATGAAGGTCAAAGGTCAATTATGAAGGTCAAAGGTCAATTATGAAGGTCAAAGGTCAATTATGAAGGTCAAAGGTCAAATATAAAAAAATTCCATTTAAATTATGAAGGTCAAAGGTCAATTATGAAGGTCAAAGGTCAATAATGAAGGTCAAAGGTCAAGGTCAAATATAAAAATTTCCCATTTAAATTATGAAGGTCAAAGGTCAATTATGAAGGTCAAAGGTCAATTATGAAGGTCAAGGTCAAAGGTCAAATATAAAAAAACCATTTAAATTATGAAGGTCAAAGGTCAATTATGAAGGTCAAAGGTCAAGGTCAAAGGTCAAGTTGAAGGTCAAAGGTCAAATATAAAAATTTCCCATTTAAATTATGAAGGTCAAAGGTCAATAATGAAGGTCAAAGGTCAATTATGAAGGTCAAAGGTCAAGGTCAAAGGTCAAGTTGAAGGTCAAAGGTCAATTATAAAAATTTCCCATTTAAATTATGAAGGTCAAAGGTCAATTATGAAGGTCAAAGGTCAACGTCAAGGTCAAAGGTCAAGGTCAAAGGTCAAATATAAAATTTCCCATTTAAATTATGAAGGTCAAAGGTCAATTATGAAGGTCAAAGATCAACGTCAAGGTCAAAGGTCAAGCTGAAGGTCAAAGGTCAAATATAAAAAATTCCCATTTAAATTATGAAGGTCAAAGGTCAATAATGAAGGTCAAAGGTCAAGGTCAAAGGTCAAGTTGAAGGTCAAAGGTCAAATATAAAAATTTCCCATTTAAATTATGAAGGTCAAAGGTCAATTATGAAGGTCAAAGGTCAAATATGAAGGTCAAAGGTCAAATATAAAAAATTTTATTTAAATTATGAAGGTCAAAGGTCAATTATGAAGGTCAAAGGTCAAGGTCAAAGGTCAAGTTGAAGGTCAAAGGTCAAATATAAAAATTTCCCATATAAATTATGAAGGTCAAAGGTCAATTATGAAGGTCAAAGGTCAAAGGTCAAATATTAAAATTGCCCATTTAAATTATGAAGGTCAAAGGTCAATTATGAAGGTCAAAGGTCAATAATGAAGGTCAAAGGTAAATAATGAAGGTCAAAGGTCAATTATGAAGGTCAAAGGTCAAGTTGAAGGTCAAAGGTCAAATATAAAAAATTCCATTTAAATTATGAAGGTCAAAGGTCAATTATGAAGGTCAAAGGTCAAGGTCAAAGGTCAAGTTGAAGGTCAAAGGTCAAATATAAAAATTACCCATTTAAATTATGAAGGTCAAAGGTCAATTATGAAGGTCAAAGGTCATGGTCAAAGGTCAAGTTGAAGGTCAAAGGTCAAATATAAAAATTTCCCATTTAAATTATGAAGGTCAAAGGTCAATTATGAAGGTCAAAGGTCAAGGTCAAAGGTCAAGTTGAAGGTCAAAGGTCAAATATAAAAATTTCCCATATAAATTATGAAGGTCAAAGGTCAATTATGAAGGTCAAAGGTCAATTATGAAGGTCAAAGGTCAATTATGAAGGTCAAAGGTCAATAATGGTCAAAAGTAAATAATGAAGGTCAAAGGTCAATTTATTAAGGTCAAAGGTCAATTATGAAGGTCAAAGGTCAATTATGAAGGTCAAAGGTCAATTATGAAGGTCAAGGTCAAAGGTCAACGGTCAAAGGGTAAGCCTTAACTTTTTGGCCATTTTCGGCCACTTTTTCAGTTTTTGAAAAAGGTCAAAAATGAAGGTCAAGCTATAACTTTGTCGAAAAAATGTTAGAAACAACTTTTTGGCCATTTTGGCCACTTTTGAGTAAAAAGTGCCAATGAAAAAAGGCCAAAGGTTTTAACTTTTTGTGAAAAATGTTAAAGGGTTAGCCTTTACTTTTTTCGGTCACTTTTGAGTTTTGAAAAAAAGGCCAAAGTAAAGTAAAGGTTATTTTTTTAAGCCATTTTCAGCCACTTTTGAGTTTTGAAAAAGGCCGAAAAAAGCAAAAAGGTTAGCTAAATTTTTGTGAAAAAATGTTAGGTTAGCTTTTATTTTCAGCCACTTTTGAGTTTTTGAAATGAAAAGGCCAAAAGTAAGGTCAACTTTTTGTCGAAAAATGTTAAAAAAATTTTCGGCCATAACTTTTTGAATCAAAAAAAAAGGTTAAATTTTGAAAAAATGTTAGGTTAGCCTACTTTTGGCCATTTTCGGCCACTTTTGAGTTTGAAAAGCCCGAAAATGGCCAAAAGTAAAGGTTAACTTTTGAAAAAATGTTAAGCACTTTTTGGAAATTTAAGTAAAGGTTAGTCAACTTTTGTCACTTGAGTTTTGAAAAGTCGAAAATGGCCAAAAGTAAAAGTTTAAATTTTTGGGAAAAAAAATGTTAGTTATTTTTGGCCATTTCACTTGAGTTTTGAAAAAGTAGAAAATGGCCAAAAGTAAAGGTTAGCCTTAACTTTTTGTGGAAAAATGTTAAGGGGTTTTAATATTTCGCCACTTTTTCAGTTTTTGAAAAGAAAAATGGCCAAAAAGTAAAGGTTTTAACTTTTTGTCGGAAAAATGTTAAGGGGTTAGTTTTTACTTGGCCATGGCCAATTTTTGAAAAAGTGAAAATGGCCAAAAAGTAAAGGGGTTAGCCTTAACTTTTGTCGAAAAATGTTAAAGTAACTTTATTTTCATTTTCGGCCATTTTGAGTTTAAAAGTCAATGAAAATGGCCAAAAAGTAAAGGGTAAGCCTTAACTTTTTCGAAAAAAAATGTTAGCCTTAACTTTTGTAATTTTCGGCCATTTTTGAAAGTTTGAAAATGGCCAAAAGTAAAGGGTAAGCCTTAACTTTTTGTCGAAAAATGTTAAGGGTTAGCCTTAACTTTTTGCCATTTTCGGCCATTTTGAAAAAGTGGCCGAAAATGGCCAAAAGTAGGGTTAGCCTTAACTTTTGTGAAAATGTTAGGTTACCTTATTTTTATTTTCGGCCACTTTTTGAGTTTTAAAAAGTGGCCGAAAATGGCCGAAAAGTAAGGGTTAGGGGTTAGCCTTAACTTTTTGTCGAAAAAGTAAGGGTTTTACTTTTTGGCCATTTCATCACTTTTTCAGTTTTGAAAAGTCAAAATGGCCAAAAAGTAAGTTAGCCTTAAATTTTGGGGAAAAATGTTAAGGTTAGCCTTAACTTTTTGGCCATTTTCAACTTTTGAGTTTTTGAAAAGCCCGAAAATGGCCAAAAGTAAAGGAGGGGTTAGCCTTAACTTTTGTGGAAAAATGTTAGGTTACCTTTACTTTTGGCCATTTTCCACTTTTGAGTTTTGAAAAGTGGCCGAAAATTGCCAAAGTAAAGGTAAGCCTTAACTTTTGGAAAAAAAGTATGGTTATTTTATTTCGTCACTTTGAGTTTTTGAAAAAGTGGCCGAAAATTGCTAAAAAGTAAAGGGGTTAGCCTTAACTTTTGTGGAAAAAAGTTAAGGGTTATTTTTTGGCCATTTTCAGTCACTTTTGAGTTTTGAAAAAGCCGAAAATGGCCAAAAGTAGTAAAGCCTTAAATTTTTTGGGAAAAAATGTTAAGGGTTAGCCTTTACTTTGGCCATTTTGGCCACTTTTGAGTTTTTGAAAAAGTAGCCGAAAATGGCCAAAAGTAAATTAGCCTTAACTTTTCGAAAAATGTTAAGTTATTTACTTTTGGCCATTTTCGGCCACTTTTTTTTTTGAAGTGTCTGAAAATGGCCAAAAGTAAGGTTTAACTTTTGTGTGGAAAAATGTTAGGTTAGTTTACTTTTCATTTTCACTTTTTTCAGTTTTGAAAATGTGGCCAGAAATGGTCAAAAGTAGTTAGCCTTAAATTTTTGTCGAAAAATGTTAAGTTATTTTAACTTTTTACTTTTGGCCACTTTTGAGTTTTTTGAAAAAGTGGCCGAAAATGGCCAAAAAGTAGGTTAGCCTAACTTTTGTCAAAAAATGTTAGCCTTTACTTGCCATTTTGGCAGCCACTTTTTCAGTTTTGAAAAGTGGCCGAAAATGGCCAAAAAGTAAGGTTAGCCTAACTTTTGTGGAAAAATGTTAAGGGGTTAGCCTTTTTTGCCATTTTCGGCCACTTTTGAGTTTTGAAAAAGTCGAAAATGGCCGAAAAGTTAGCTTAACTTTTGTGGAAAAAGTTATTTTACTTTTATTTTCGGTCACTTTTCAGTTTTGAAAAGTGCCTGAAAATGGCCAAAAGTAAAGGGTTAGCCTTAAATTTTTGGGGAAAAAATGTTATAGGTTAGCCTTTACTTTTGGCCATTTTGGCCACTTTGAGTTTTTGAAAAGTGGCCAAAAAAGTAGTACTTAACTTTTGTGGAAAAGTTAAGGTTATTTTACTTTTTGGCCATTTTGAGTTTTTGAAAGTGGAAAAATGGCCAAAAGTAAGGTTAGCCTTAACTTTGTGAAAAGTCATTCACTTTCAGTTTTGAAAAAGTGCTGAAAATGGCCAAAAGTAAAGGGTTAGCCTTAAATTTTTGGGGAAAAAATGTTAAGGGGTTAGCCTTTACTTTTTGGCCATTTTCACTTTTGAGTTTTGAAAAGCCCGAAAATGGCCAAAAGTAAAGGTTAGCCTTAACTTTTTAGAAAAATGTTAAGTTACCCTTTATTTAGCCATTTTCGGCCACTTTTGAGTTTTGAAAAGTGGCGAAAATGGCCAAAAGTAAAGGTTAGCCTTAACTTTTGTGGAAAAAAGTTGTTAGTTTTACATTTTCGGTCACTTTTGAGTTTTGAAAAAGTGCTGAAAATGGCCAAAAGTAAAGGTTAGCCTTAAATTTTTTGGGGAAAAATGTTAAGGGTTATTTACTTTACTGGCCATTTTCGGCCACTTTTGAGTTTTTGAAAAGTGGCCGAAAATGGCCAAAAGTAAGGGTAGAGCCTTAACTTTTGTCGAAAAATGTTAAGGTTAGCCTTTACTTTTTGGCCATTTTCGGCCACTTTTCAGTTTTGAAAAGTCGAAAATGGCCAAAAAGTAAAGGGTAACCTTTAACTTTTGTGGAAAAATGTTAAGGTTACTTTTGGCCATTTTCCACTTTTGAGTTTTTGAAAAGTGGCCGAAAATGGAAAAAGTAAAGTAAGCCTTAACTTTTTGGAAAATGTTAAGGTTACCCTTTACTTTTTGGCCACTTTTTGAGTTTTTGAAAAGTGAAAATGGCCAAAAGTAAGGGTTAGCCTTAACTTTTGGAAAAAAAAAGAGTTTACTTATGCTTTGGCCACTTTTTGAGTTTTGAAAAGTGCCCGAAAATGGCCAAAAAGTAAAGGGGTTAGCCTTAACTTTTGTGGAAAAAATGTTAGGTTATTTTACTTTTGGCCATTTTCGGCCACTTTTGAGTTTTTGAAAAGTGGCCGAAAATGGCCAAAGTAAGTAAGCCTTAACTTTTGTGGAAAAAATGTTAGGGTTATTTTACTTTTGGCCATTTTCGGCCACTTTTTGAGTTTTGAAAAAGTGCCCGAAAATGGCCAAAAAGTAAAGGGGTTAGCCTTAAATTTTTGGGGAAAAAATGTTAGGGGGTTAGCCTTTACTTTTGGCATTTCGGCCACTTTTGAGTTTTGAAAAGTGGCCGAAAATGGCCAAAAGTAAGGGGTTAGCCTTAACTTTTGTGGAAAAATGTTAAAGGGGTTACTTTTTACTTTTAAAAGTGGCCGAAAATGGAAAAGTAAAGGGGTTAGCCTTAACTTTTGTGGAAAAATGTTATATTTTTTTACATTTTCGGCCACTTTTGAGTTTTTGAAAAGTGCCGAAAATGGCCAAAAAGTAAAGGGTTAGCCTAAATTTTGTGGAAAAATGTTATGGGGTTAGCCTTTTTGCCATTTTCGGCCACTTTTGAGTTTTGAAAAAGTACGAAAATGGCCAAAAAAAGTAAGGTAAGCCTTAACTTTTGTCGAAAAATGTTAAGGTTAGCTTCATCTTTCGGCCACTTTTTCAGTTTTTGAAAAAGTGGCCGAAAATGGCCAAAAAGTAAAGGGGTAAGCCTTAACTTTTTGTGGAAAAATGTTAAAGGGTTAGCTTTATTTGGCCATTTTCGGCCACTTTTTGAGTTTTTGGAAAAGTGGCCGAAAATGGCCAAAAAGTAAAGGGGTAAGCCTTAACTTTTTGTGGAAAAAATGTTAAGGGGTTACCCTTTACTTTTTGGCCATTTTCGGCCACTTTTTGAGTTTTTGAAAAAGTGGCCGAAAATGGCCGAAAAGTAAAGGGGTTAGCCTTAACTTTTTGTGGAAAAAAAGTAAAGGGGTTAGCCTTTTTGGCCATTTTCGGTCACTTTTTGAGTTTTTGAAAAAGTGGCCGAAAATGGCCAAAAGTAAGGGTTAGCCTTAACTTTTTGGGGAAAAATGTTAAGGGGTTAGCCTTTACTTTTGGCCATTTTCGGCCACTTTTGAGTTTTTGAAAAAGCCGAAAATGGCCAAAAGTAAGGTTAGCCTTAACTTTTGTGGAAAAATGTTAGTTCTTTACTTTTGTGTTTTCGGCCACTTTTGAGTTTTTGAAAAAGTGGCCGAAAATGGCCGAAAAGTAAAAGGTTAGCCTTAACTTTTTGTGGAGAAAAGTTAGTGTTATTTTGGTTCACTTTTCGGTCAGTTTTTGAAAGTGCTGAAAATGGCCAAAAAGTAAAGAATTTTAAATTTTGGGGAAAATGTTAAGGTTAGCCTTTACTTTTGGCCATTTTCAGCACTTTTGAGTTTTTGAAAAGCCCCGAAAATGGCCAAAAAGTAAGGTTAAGCTTAACTTTTGTGGAAAAAATGTTAGTAGTTTTTTTACCATTTTCGCCACTTTTGAGTTTTGGAAAAGTGGCCGAAAATGGCCAAAAGTAAAGTTAGCCTTAACTTTTTGGGGAAAATGTTAGGGGTTACCCTTACTTTGCATTTTCACTTTTTGAGTTTTTGAAAAGTGGCCGAAAATGGCCGAAAAGTAAGGGTTTAGCCTTAACTTTTGTGGAAAAAAAGGGGTTAGTTTTTACATTTTTGGTCACTTTTTGAGTTTTGAAAAGTGCCCGAAAATGGCCAAAAGTAAAGGTTAGCCTTAAATTTTGTGGAAAATGTTAGGGGTTACCTTATTTTTTGTTATCAATTTTTTTTGAGTTTTGAAAAGTGCGAAAATGGCCAAAAAGCAGGGTTAGCCTTAACTTTTGTGGAAAAAGTAGTTAGCCTTTACTTTTGCCATTTTCGGTCACTTTTGAGTTTTTGAAAAGTGCCCGAAAATGGCCAAAAGTAAAGGGTTAGCCTTAAATTTTGTGGAAAATGTTATAGGGGTTAGTTTTGATTCATTTTCGGCCACTTTTGAGTTTTTGAAAAGTGGCCGAAAATGGCCAAAAAGTAAGGGGTTTTTAACTTTTGTCGAAAAATGTTATGGTTAGCCTTATCTTTTACATTTTCACACTTTTTCAGTTTTTGGAAAAGTGGCCGAAAATGGCCAAAAGTAGTAAGCCTTAACTTTTGTGGAAAAATGTTAAGGGTTATTTTTTTGGCCATTTTCGGCCACTTTTGAGTTTTGGAAAAGTGCCGAAAATGGCCAAAAAGTAAGTGTGCCTTAACTTTTGTGGAAAAATGTTAGGTTACTTTTTGGCCATTTTTCACACTTTTGAGTTTTTGAAAAAGTGGCCGAAAATGGCCGAAAAGTAAGGGTTAGCCTTAACTTTTGTGGAAAAAGTAGGGTTAGCCTTTACTTTTTGCCATTTTCGGTCACTTTGAGTTTTGAAAAAGTGCTGAAAATGGCCAAAAGTAAGGTTAGCCTTAAATTTTTTGTGGAAAAATGTTATAGTTATTTACTTTTTGGCCATTTTCGGCCACTTTTGAGTTTTTGAAAAGTGGCCGAAAATGGCCAAAAGTAAGGGGTAAGCCTTAACTTTTGTCGAAAAATGTTAGGTTAGTTTTATTTTGCATTTTCGGCCACTTTTGAGTTTTGAAAAAGTGGCCGAAAATGGCCAAAAGTAAAGGTTAGCCTTAACTTTTGTCGAAAAATGTTAAGGTTAGTTTTAACTTTTGGCCATTTTCGGCCACTTTTTGAGTTTTTGAAAAAGTGCCCGAAAATGGCCAAAAGTAAGGTTAGCCTTAAATTTTGGGGAAAAATGTTAAGTTAGTTTTATTTTTGGCCATTTTCACTTTTTGAGTTTTTGAAAAGTAGCCGAAAATGGCCAAAAGTAAAGGGTAAGCCTTAACTTTTGTCGAAAAATGTTAGTTAGTTTTAATTTTACATTTGGCCACTTTTTCAGTTTTTGGAAAGTGGCTGAAAATGGCCAAAAGTAAGGTGTCTTAACTTTTGTGGAAAAATGTTATGTTATTTTAACTTAGGCCATTTTCGGCCACTTTTTGAGTTTTGAAAAGTGGCCGAAAATGGCCAAAAAGTAAGGGGTAAGTTTTAACTTTTGTGGGAAAAAAGTAAGGGTTAGTTTTACTTTAATATTTTCGGTCACTTTTGAGTTTTTGAAAAAGTGCCCGAAAATGGCCAAAAGTAAAGGGGTTAGCCTTAACTTTTGTGGAAAAAGTAATGTTAGTTTTTTTTTGGCCATTTTCGGTCACTTTTTGAGTTTTGAAAAGTGCCCGAAAATGGCCAAAAGTAAAGGGGTTAGCCTTAACTTTTGTCGAAAAAATGTTAGGTTACTTTTTGGCCATTTTCGGCCACTTTTTGAGTTTTTGAAAAAGTGGCCGAAAATGGCCAAAAGTAAAGTAAGCCTTAACTTTTGTCGAAAAAATTTTAAGGTTAGTTTTACTTTTTGGCCATTTTCGGCCACTTTTTGAGTTTTTGAAAAAGTGGCCGAAAATTGCCGAAAAGTAAAGGGGTTAGCCTTAACTTTTTGTGGAAAAAATGTTAAGGGGTTAGCCTTTACTTTTTGGCCATTTTCGGTCACTTTTTGAGTTTTTGAAAAAGTGCCCGAAAATGGCCAAAAAGTAAAGGGGTTAGCCTTAAATTTTTGTCGAAAAAATGTTAAGGGGTTAGCCTTTACTTTTTGGCCATTTTCGGTCACTTTTTGAGTTTTTGAAAAAGTGGCCGAAAATGGCCAAAAAGTAAAGGGGTAAGCCTTAACTTTTTGTGTCTCAATTCATTTCTCTTAATTAAGCTGATTTTATGATGGCAGTGTTCTGGGAATTTAACCCAGAGGCCAACAGTTTAAACAACATACTTAATAGCTTAATAGGCATTGCATTTACAGCGTTTTTGCAGACATTGCGTGATTTACAGTATTTGGGCATATTATACAACGCAACGAAGCGTATTTGTTTTTGAGGGAGCACTATTATTATATATTTGATATTTATTAATTTAATGTCGATTAGACAGAGTGTAATTGCCCAATTCGCCCGAGCCATAGACTCATGATACACTTGCTCAACAATTGTGTGTTTGAGGGAGGAATACCGGGGTACCCGGAGAAAAACCCTCGCAGCACAGGGTTGAACCAGACACATCTCATCTTAGATTAGTAAAAATCTTACCCTCGACCTACAGGTATGGAACAGCTTACCATATATGGTACGCGTACAGTAGAGTAGAACTGATAAAATTGAACGATTCGGTAGGTTTCTGGCTGAAGAGAGAGAACTAATACGGTCAGTATCAACACAGACCATAGTCCCTGTAACACATTGTCTGGAAACGCATCTAAAGCTTTTGTTCTATGTTTCTGTTCATGTTTGTGCACCTTCACGCTCAGTAAATACATTGTTCTCTTAGCATAATGAAGGAAGCAGCCAATAAAATCCGTGCAGCTGAATATTAACATTTGTAAAACAAAGAAAACGTGCACTCTCAGTACACCCTCAACATCAACCCACGGACATGGCTATAAACTTTCAAGTTTTCCGCGATTCCAGACACTGTATTATAGGGGATATGCACAGACGAATGTCAAATATGTCAAAGACATGCAGAAGTGGGGAATATGGATGTTAAACCTCTATTTGTTTAACTTTAAACATACGTGCATTAACTTATCTGTATCTTGGTTTGGCCCCAAACATGGACACTGTTTTTGAAAGCCGAACGAAAAGGAGGGAAACCGGAGTGCCCGGAGAAAAACCCTCCAAGAAAATTGTCGTTTTGATTTTATCGTTGTCAGTCAACCTAATTCAGACCGTGCGAACTGCACTCTCGGGAAAGATTTGAATAAAAGAAAAATCTTTAACCAAAAGTGCGCTGCAATAACCCAGAGACATTCTAGATAGAGAAACAACTCGTATATAGAACTGAATACTTGTACTCCTAGACAGTTTTCAGATTAGATATCCTAAGTGAAAAATATGTTTCGGAGCACAAGTTTCCGAACGCGCGCCTGTAACGTACTAAATGAAAAATTCGCCTGACCAACCTCAAGAATAGCCATGCAAATTTGCGATATTTTCACGGAAAAGAACTATGAATCCAAGAAAACTTGCAGCTATGCTTGGGCTTGGTCATACGATCCTGGTGGTCTCAAAAAATGCGCATGCTTTTGAAGAGTTACCGTCGTCTTCCAAATTGGAAACTGAACGTTAATCTCATTATGCGCGGACGAAATGCAACATTGCTCAGCTAAAAGCCCGTTTTCCAACTAGGCGAAATCTTTCGCGCAAAGCGAATCGAAAAGCAAATGATTGATTGGCGACAAAATTAATTGCGAAAAAGATGAAACCGATATTCTACTTTTCCGCCGCAAATTTTCCCGCTAACCAATCAGATTGCTGTTCTATTTTTCGATTCGCTCCAATCGAAAATTTTCACCTAGTGGAAAGCGATTAATTGACCGCGCACCTTAGCTCAAAACAAAAAATGCTCTTTTAATCATGCACAAACCATGCTCCTAGATGACACTTCAATTTGAAGCATCATTTAGGTGCATGACACCTCAATTTGAGGTATGCACGTACACTATTAGACCAGACTTTTGAGATGTTATGCGCTGATATAATCTTACACTACATCGTTTGTATTTACACATGAGTGACAAAAGGGGAATTTTTCAAAAGCAACGACTGCGAGAAGAGAAACTGTTCACCAATGCAGACTTCCTGTAACATTGTTACCTGCTGCAAAGGATAAGAGCATAATGCTCAACAGAACATAATATTTTAACACTTTTACAAAATTTGATGTTCTCACTACCAAAAGGTTGAAATGTCTACCAAATGTGTAAATACATCCGATTGAGACCACCAGGATCTCGGATCCAGAACAATTACTATATTAGTCATGCACTTCTTATTTACGAGTTCTGAATTCGAGATTGAACTACAGTACCTATAGTACCTATAGTATGAACCTGAATGTTTTTAGCCCTCCTCTTCATCTGTCGTCGCATCAAGTCGTCGCATCGGTCATTGCATCCGGCGTCGTCGTCGCATTTCTCGTGGTAGCATCAAGTAGTCGCATCAGGCAGCTATTCATCATCGTATCTTTACCCATGAAGATTTGTTGCGTATATTGGTTGCAAAGGACTCGAAGGCATCCCCATTTAGCACGCAAATACAAAATTTCCTATACGTTTTGGTGGAGAATTTTGATCGAAAAACAGAATCCATCAATTGCAACTGTTTCATGAATTGTTGCAAAGCAAAAAAACTTAAAATAGTTCAAGTTAACCGAAAGATAGTGCGAGTTTTTTTATGTAGTACTTGCGTATAAAATTATATGTGAGAAAATATCGTGCACTCTCACAAATATGACATACTTTTTAAACTTATTACAAGCTACACACTCATGAAATGCTTGCATAATTTTTGTTCATTTGAAACCGATGCAGACAAGAACACCTTACTGTAAACTCCTTGCAAAGGTCATTTCTCACTCCTATGTTTTAGCGCTCTGAGAGCTACATCATTTTTGCCTAGCTATTGCTCCAAACATACAGAAAATACAAATGACCGGGCAAGTCATGTATTTACTCATTGTTCGAAACAACCAGTTAAACTAACAGTGTTGGGAGAACTTAGACTGTAATCCGAAAATTGAAAATTCAAGGAAGGTAAACAGAAGAGTATGTCTAAGCATCAAATAATTCATGAATAATTTTCGTCATCAACTGCCAAACAACTGGTGAAAATGTTCCCTTTTGTAATATGTTATTTATAGATCTACAGAACACGACCGTGAGCATATAGCAAGGTCTGGTACCAAGTGTAGAATTTGATCGTGAGCATATAGCTAGGTCTGGGAACGAGTACAAATGCCAGAATAAGGACATCTCGAAAGACTCAAACCAGTAAGACTTCGATGTAGCAAGTTTATGTCCATCATTCTATCGGTGTACTCGGTTGACTTTCTGCCCAAACTCTCAATACCCTTGAGGTCTCAGTTGAGCTCTTGAAGAACGAGCCTTTGTGAACACTCCAGTGACTTCACAGTTCAGTTGCTTGCACTGGAGCATGCGCAGAACGTCCGGCTGTAGTGTTGATTCTCCCTGCATGTCAGTTGGGTCCGAGGACCTCCCGAAAGAAGTACGTACGAGGGACGGCGCCATCCACCACACGCACACAACTGGCACCCGGGGAGAATCAACACCACAGTCGAACGTTCCGCGCATGCCCTAATGCAGGCAACTGAGCTGTGAAATCACTGGAGTGCTCACAAAGATTCCTACTCCAAGAGCACTGCGGAGACTTCAACAGAATTCAGAATTTACACAGAAGGTCAGCCATGCACACTGATGAAATAATTTCCATGCCCTTACTCCATTGAAGTCCTACATGTTTTCATCAATGTCCTTGCCCTTAAAGTGACATTCACAATTTTTGTGATTATTTTGTATTTGCAAGCATTTAGTAAATGACTTAAGCCGTAGCACCTTTCGCTGGAGATGGCAAATTCTTTCTAAAAATTGAGGAAAACGTGGTAAGAAACGTATGCGCATAGGAATTAGAAAACAAGGGCAGAGAACGTTTATAGCTGGGTGAAATAAGCACTATTGTGCAGCAGATGGTGGTCAACCAGCAGATATCAGAGTGAGAAAATAATGTCAATCTTTTCATTATATGTAGTATTCTTATATTTGGAGGCAAATAGATAGAATTGAGACATTTAGTTCAATTGGTTTGCTACTACCAGTAGCTTATAAGTGGCAACATTTCTGATGTTGACCACCATCTGCTGCAATGTAACATTTACTAAAACCTACCCAGTTTGTCATTCGGTCGTCGCATCGAGTCGTCGTTGCATATTCAGTAGTTTCATCGCTCGTCGCATCAGGCGGCGTCGTCCCATCTCTCGTCGTCGCATCTTTGCATCTCGATGTAGGTACGTAGCTCCATTAATCTCCGAGTCATGAGAAAGTCCAGCTTGTAAAGTCGCCAATTATATGTAGATCCAGGATAGTTCTGTCGATGACATAGTAAGGCTGCAGTCTTCAGTCAACAGCGTATCCATATCTTTCTGATGTTCTCAGCTATTCATCATTGTATCTTTAGCCATGAAGATTTGTTGCGTATATTAGTTGCAAAGGACTCAAAGGCATCCCCATTTAGCACGCAAATACAAAATTTCCTATACGTTTTGGTGGAAAATTTTGATCGGAAAACAGAATCCATCAATTGCTACTGTTTCATGAAGTGTTGCAAACCAAAAAAATAATTCTTAGAAACATAGTTAACCGAAAGATAGTGCAAGTTTTTTCATGTAGTACTTGCGTATAAAATTATATGCGAGAAAATATTGTGCAATCTCACAAATATATATGACATACTTTTGAAACTTATTACAAGCTCTACACTCATGAATGCTTGCATAATTTGTGTTCATTTGAAATCGATGCAGACCAGAACACCTTACTGTAAACTCCTTGCAAAGGTCATTTCTCACTCCTATGTTTTAGCGCTCTGAGAGCCACATCGTTTTGCCTAGCTATTGCTCCAAACATACAGAAAATACGAATGACCGGGCAAGTCATGTATTTACTCATTGTTCGAAACAACCAGTTCAACTAACAGGGTTGGGAGAACTTAGACTGTAATCCGAAAATTGAAAATTCAAGGAAGGTAAACAGAAGAGTGTATAATGTCTAAGCATCAAATAATTTAATTTTGGTTATCAACTGCCAAACAACTGGTGAAAATGTTCCCTTTGATCAGATTAGATGTGATTTATAGATGTACAGAACACGACCGTGAGCATATAGCAAGGTCTGGTACCAAGTACAGAATTTGACCGTGAGCATATAGCTAGGTCTGGGAACGAGTACAAATGCCAGAATAAGGACGTGTCGAAACACTCAAACCAGTAAGACTTCGATGTAGCAAGTTTATGTCCATCATTCTATCGGTGTACTCGGTTGACTTTCTGCCCAAACTCTCAATACCACTGAGGTCTCAGTTGAGCTCTTGAAGAACGAGCCTTTGTGAACACTCCAGTGATTTCGCAGTTCAGTTGCTTGCACTGGAGCATGCGCCGAACGTCCGGCTGTAGTGTTGATTCTCCCTGCATGTCAGTTGGGTCCGAGGACCTCCCGAAAGAAGTACGTACGAGGGACGGCGCCATCCATCGCACGCACACAACTGGCACCCGGGGAGAATCAACACCACAGTCGAACGTTCCGCGCATGCCCTAACGCAGGCAACTGAGCTGTGAAATCATTGGAGTGCTAACAGAGATTCCTACTCCAAGAGCACTGCTGAGACTTCAACAGAATTCAGAATTTACACAGAAGGTTAGCCATGCACATTGATGAAATAATTTCCATGCCCTTACTCCATTGAAGTCCTACACGTTTTCATCAATGTCCTTGCCCTTGAAGTGACATTCGCAATTTTTGTAGTGATTATTTTATATTTGCGCGCATTTAGTGAATGACTTATGCCGTAGCACCTTTCGCTGGAGATGCCAAATTCTTTCTAAAAATTGAGAAAAACTTGGTAAGAAACGTGTGCGCTTAAATATTAGAAAACGAGGGCACATAACTTTTATAGCTGGGTTTGACTAAGCATTATTGTGCAGCAGATGGTGGTCAACCAGCAGATATCAGAGTGAGAAAATAATGTCAATCTTTTCATTATATGTAGTATTCTTATATTTGGAGGCAAATAGATAGAATTGAGACATTTAGTTCAATTGGTTTGCTACTACCAGTAGCTTATAAGTGGCAACATTTCTGATGTTGACCACCATCTGCTGCAATGTAACATTTACTAAAACCTACCCAGTTTGTCATTCGGTCGTCGCATCGAGTCGTCGTTGCATATTCAGTAGTTTCATCGCTCGTCGCATCAGGCGGCGTCGTCCCATCTCTCGTCGTCGCATCTTTGCATCTCGATGTAGGTACGTAGCTCCATTAATCTCCGAGTCATGAGAAAGTCCAGCTTGTAAAGTCGCCAATTATATGTAGATCCAGGATAGTTCTGTCGATGACATAGTAAGGCTGCAGTCTTCAGTCAACAGCGTATCCATATCTTTCTGATGTTCTCAGCTATTCATCATTGTATCTTTAGCCATGAAGATTTGTTGCGTATATTAGTTGCAAAGGACTCAAAGGCATCCCCATTTAGCACGCAAATACAAAATTTCCTATACGTTTTGGTGGAAAATTTTGATCGGAAAACAGAATCCATCAATTGCTACTGTTTCATGAAGTGTTGCAAACCAAAAAAATAATTCTTAGAAACATAGTTAACCGAAAGATAGTGCAAGTTTTTTCATGTAGTACTTGCGTATAAAATTATATGCGAGAAAATATTGTGCAATCTCACAAATATATATGACATACTTTTGAAACTTATTACAAGCTCTACACTCATGAATGCTTGCATAATTTTTGTTCATTTGAAATCGATGCAGACCAGAACACCTTACTGTAAACTCCTTGCAAAGGTCATTTCTCACTCCTATGTTTTAGCGCTCTGAGAGCCACATCATTTTTGCCTAGCTATTGCTCCAAACATACAGAAAATACAAATGACCGGGCAAGTCATGTATTTACTCATTGTTCGAAACAACCAGTTAAACTAACAGGGTTGGGAGAACTTAGACTGTAATCCGAAAATTGAAAATTCAAGGAAGGTAAACAGAAGAGTGTATAATGTCTAAGCATCAAATAATTTTGGTTATCAACTGCCAAACAACTGGTGAAAATGTTCCCTTTGATCAGATTAGATGTGATTTATAGATGTACAGAACACGACCGTGAGCATATAGCAAGGTCTGGTACCAAGTACAGAATTTGACCGTGAGCATATAGCTAGGTCTGGGAACGAGTACAAATGCCAGAATAAGGACGTGTCGAAACACTCAAACCAGTAAGACTTCGATGTAGCAAGTTTATGTCCATCATTCTATCGGTGTACTCGGTTGACTTTCTGCCCAAACTCTCAATACCACTGAGGTCTCAGTTGAGCTCTTGAAGAACGAGCCTTTGTGAACACTCCAGTGATTTCGCAGTTCAGTTGCTTGCACTGGAGCATGCGCCGAACGTCCGGCTGTAGTGTTGATTCTCCCTGCATGTCAGTTGGGTCCGAGGACCTCCCGAAAGAAGTACGTACGAGGGACGGCGCCATCCATCGCACGCACACAACTGGCACCCGGGGAGAATCAACACCACAGTCGAACGTTCCGCGCATGCCCTAACGCAGGCAACTGAGCTGTGAAATCATTGGAGTGCTAACAGAGATTCCTACTCCAAGAGCACTGCTGAGACTTCAACAGAATTCAGAATTTACACAGAAGGTTAGCCATGCACATTGATGAAATAATTTCCATGCCCTTACTCCATTGAAGTCCTACACGTTTTCATCAATGTCCTTGCCCTTGAAGTGACATTCGCAATTTTTGTAGTGATTATTTTATATTTGCGCGCATTTAGTGAATGACTTATGCCGTAGCACCTTTCGCTGGAGATGCCAAATTCTTTCTAAAAATTGAGAAAAACTTGGTAAGAAACGTGTGCGCTTAAATATTAGAAAACGAGGGCACATAACTTTTATAGCTGGGTTTGACTAAGCATTATTGTGCAGCAGATGGTGGTCAACCAGCAGATATCAGAGTGAGAAAATAATGTCAATCTTTTCATTATATGTAATAGTCTTATATTTGGAGGCAAATAGATAGAATTGAGACATTTAGTTCAATTGGTTTGCTCCTATAAGTAGCTTATTTCAACATTTCTGATGTCGACCACCATCTGCTGCTCTGTAACGCTTAATAAATGAAACCTACTCATTCTGTCACAGGGGTTAGTTGTACGAGTCCTGTCTAACTTTAATATATCTAAACTAAACCAAAAGTGGTCTAGAAATAGCTCAAACAGCCAAACTTTTCATACTTTATGCCTGTATGGAACTACACATTTAGTGAGTAAGATACAACTTCACTCATTCTTAAAATTAATATAGGCCAGCTATATAAACAATCTTCGTACAATTAGCCCAAGTACAGTACACGAATGATGCAGCGACTACGCATAAATCATATCGAGATAAAACGTTTTAATATCTTCAAAACCCACAAACAAAACCTTTTTAAGAATTTTAAGAAGCATTCATTTAATATAAAGAAAACACTGAGAATTACTTCGATAGTTTCTATACTTTTAATAGATTGGAAAGAAACATTAGAATGCAGTGAACACTTGTGACTTGAAGACATCCCTATACCATCATTGCAATCATTTAAGAACAGTAAAATGCTTCAATTCCTATGTAAATGTCTCAATAGAGTATCTCGAAAGACATGCAACATAGGTAGTAGCCTATGAAATACATGCAATATACGTAGTGTCCGATGAAATCATCCACTAACCTTACGACGTCTTCTTCAGTAATATCCCTCAATATAGCACATTTGCCCAAGATATCCACCAATATTGCACACATGTGCCCAAGATATCCACCAATATCGCACACATGTGCCCAAGATATCCACCAAGATTGCACATTTGCCCAAGATATCCACCAATGAAGCACATTTGCCCAAGATATCCACCAATGTAGTGCAATGTGGTAAGGTGGGAAATTTTTATCATTAGTGTTGAAAAAGAAGGTTTGGGGTCCGATCCTGAAGGGCCTAGTGCGTGGATTTCACGCTTGATGCCTTAACCTAAGCTAGTCGAGTTTATCTCACTCGCTCATGTTTGTCTTAAACTAACCTAAGAGACCTAATGCACTTGACATGTTCATGTAAAATGTTCAAATCCTAGCGAGACATCCATTCACAAGGTACCAGTTGAGAACACTAATTTGCTAGTCTAATTTCAATCACATTTATACAAAACGGCCAAATCAATATCAGAATGATAAAGCCACACAGGCGAAAAGCTGGTCACAAGTAATGACATTTTGGCTCGGATATTCCTGATCGTGTTAAACACGATTACACAGATGGATACTGCGAACGGGTGCTAAGCCAGGTAGCAATAGTTTATTTTGCACGACCAACCAGAAAAATGAAGCCAAAGTGACACGAATGGCCAACCTATCCCCTAGTGCGATTTTACCCATCAGTAAACGCGTTGCAATTATGGTGTTTATGTAAACATTTTTAATATAAATATAATTGAACGAAATGCGCTGCAGGATTTTATACACTGACCTAATTTGCTAGTCTAGTTTCAATCACATTTATACAAAACGGCCAAATCAACATCAGAATGACAATGGTAGAATGCTAGACGAAGCCACACAGGCAAAAAGCCGGCACAAGTAGAAGTTTAATGACATTTTGGCTTGGATATTCCTGCTCAGTGTTAAACACGATTACACAAATGCATACTGAGAACGGGTGCAAAACCAGGTTGCAATAGTTTATCTTGAACTCCACAAAAATCAAGTCAAACATTTTGGCTTGGTCTTCCTGGGCGTGATAAACACGATTACACAGATGCATCTGAGAACGGGTGCAAAGCCAGGTTGCAATAGTTTATTTTGCACACCAGAAAAATCAAGCCAAAATGAAATTGAACTCCTACGAATGGCCAACTTATCCCCTCGTGTGATTTTACCCATCAGTCAACCTGTTGCAATTATGGTGTTAATTTAAACCTTTTTAATATAAATATAATTGAATGCAATGCGCTGTGGGATTTTAAAATATTAACAAGACTAATTTTTTAGTCTAGTTGCGATCACATTTGTACAAAACCGCCATATAGTTGCTGCTTCTCAACACTGTCTTTATGGAGTGCAGCCATGAAGACAGGGTACCATGTAAACGAAGTCTAATAATGAGCAGAAGGCATGCAAAAAATGGGCAGTGGGTAATTAGTGCATACAGGGTTAAAAATGCTTGACTGCCTATCGCAGTTGGGGTAGATTGGGTTCGCCAGCGACACAACAGATTCATTTTGATGAATTCAACCTAGAATAGATTTAGAGTCTAACTATAAAACACATGAAATTTGTAGTATGCCGGATGATAAGGTCATAAACATTTCTTCTTTTCAACTGTGATGCCTCCGTTCGTACAATAAGGCAGTGTATAGGTAGTGTCCTATGAAATACATACAATAACGTAGTGTCCTAGGAAATACACGCAATAGAGGTAGTGTCCTATGGAGCTTCGCTTTAGCAGTATACACGAGTACATGAATATGATACACACACGTTCAACTTCATAAAACTTGTTTAAAAAATCTCCCGAGCATTGCCAAATGACATTGTGCTGTAGTTTTGTAAACTCAAACGTTTGCACGAGTGCCTTCAGCGTTCAATAAAAGCCTAAATATAAATCCTTATCTTTGTTCCCAAAAATTTCGCTTTAAAATTAAAGGAATTAAAAACTTAACGACAGTTTGGCGAAATCTAAACCCTATTCTCAAATGTTCTTCGCTTGAATAGTTTTGTTGTTTGAACTTTGAAGTCAAACCAAACATTAGCATTGTGGAGTCAAGAACAAGCGTTTAGAACGGCAGATTCGACGCATCTCTCGAGCAAAATGTCATGAAAATTCGAAGAAGACAGTCTATAAATGCTTAGAAATCCTTCAAGTTTTCCCACAAACGTTTTGTCTCGACATTAAAATATGAATACTAAAATATTCACAGCCGATACGAACCTTTACACGTGGCTATGATTCTGCAAAATTTCTTGCTTTTTCTTCACGAATTTCGTTCTAAAATGATAGAAAATACAAACATGAGTTACCTGAAACTACTGAAAGCATTATTGAAGCAAAATTAATCAGATTTACCAGTAAAATATCGAGCAAAACCGGCCCAAACCAGCGACTGGCCATGGTCATGGCGAATGCATTTCATTCAATTAGAACAAATTGTTTAAGCGTTAAAGCATACTCAGTTAAAAGCTTGCTTAAATTACCTTCACACGTGCTTTAGACCAAGATTCGTTCGTGAAAAGATAGCTTTTTTGGTGGATTTCTTTTCACAAGATTTCTCCAAGCAATTTGTCGTCTTCTCCAAGATTTCGGCCACACGCTCGCCCCAATTATGCCCCAAGTATCTCAGCTTCAAACTTGCCTCGCTTGTGACTGTGCAAATCTGATTGGTGAGAAAAATCCCTGCCTCTGATTGGTCGCAGTGTACAAATAAATTACTCTGATTGGTCCAGTTTGACAGCTTCTGTTGACTTGATTTCCCATTGGGATACAGTCGATTGTTTCCGAGTTTCTGTGCGATATGATTAGAACAATTTGCATACCTATATTAGAAACCGTCCATATTATTTTACATTTAAAAACTAAAAAAGTGGCAAAAAAGTAAAGGCCAACATTAACATTTTTTCGACAAAACGTTTCAACTAAAGGTTAACCCCTCTACTTTTTGGCCAGATTAGGCCACTCTTTCAAAAACTGAGTACGTTTACACGCTGCGATTTGTCGGGCCGATTTTAGGTTTTGCTGAATGTTAATGACGACTATTTTGAGTTGATGATGTCGTCATGCTGACGTTTGCCACGTATTTTTCAAACATCATTAACGTGCATCTGAAATCGGCCCGACAAATCGCAGCGTGTGAACGTACCTTAACCCTTAACATTTTTTCGACAAAAAGTTGAGTCTAACCACTTTAGTTTTTAGCCAGATTTGGCAACTTTTTCAAAAACTGAAAAAGTAGCTAAAATGACCAAAAGTAAAGCCTAACCCTTTTACTTTTTAAGCAGATTTGGCCACTTTTTCAAAAACTGAATACTATACATCATTACCCATCATCATCCTACATAACTATGTGTCATCGTACATTATCATACATGCATATCACAATATGACACGGACGACCATCATCAGTATCATCTAACATCATCCAACATCATTCAGAATGATCTACAGGAGTGCATGAATAGCTCTTATACCGAACGATTGAAGGAGGGGAAAATCATTGATTCAAAGTGCACATGTGATGTTTGGGGATTTTACATATTCGGTTCAGAACATTCTAAAAAGAAGTGCAATACATCTTCTTTGAAAAAAACTTCAGCTTCATGGTCTTTTTGGCTGTTAAAGTTACCGGAAGTGACGTGTGACAAGGCAATGCAAATTAGTTTCTATGGTCATTTGACGTCACTTCCGGCAACTTTAACAGCCCATAAGGCGAAGAAGATGAATTTTTTTTCAAAGATCCCCAAACATTACATGTGCACTTTAAGTCTCGTACGCCCCTTCAGAAAAATCACAAAAAAAAATCACAAAAGGATAAAAAAATCACAAAAAATAAACAAATAAAAATATATAGAAAACCACAAAAATATCACAAAAAGGATTAAAAAATCGGAGGATATTTTTTATCTCGTTAATAGTAACTAGGAATGTGAGTTATCCAAAGTTGTGATTTGGGTAGCAACAGTTAAACAGCATTAGCCAAATATGTCTATAGTCGCTGGTCTGAAAACTCTGCCAAAGTATTTGTCCCGCTTTTCTTGTCCATATTTATGCAAACTTGTGCACGGAGAAGACAATGAATTCTTGCCATATCGAATCAAAGCTAAATTCAAAAGATTTTAGCATAGCGAAGTCGCCAAAACATAAACTCGTTGCTCATATAAATAGACGCTTTGGTGTTGGCCATGTTTCCAGACCAATCTCCATCGACGATGGTTTGACAAAGCATTTTTGGCTTCGCTGCAAAGCGCTCGTAGACCTAATCGGCAATAAATATAAATGCATGTTTATGCACATTGCCATCCAATTCACTCACATATATAATTTAAATTGCTTAGCTTCATTTTTGTTCCATTCTATGCTTACATTTATTAAAACAGTGGCAACTAGGCTTAGGAATTACACACGCAAAAATCTTACATCTTCTCAACAAGATGTGTTCGGAAAAGACTTACAACAAGCTTGTCAACAAGTTGTAACAATTGTTGTCATTTTATCAAGTTGCTACAAGGTTGTCACTCGCAACTTGTTAACAAGTTGTTGACAAGTTGTTCAATTGCAGGACGATGACAAGTTGTTGGAACAACTTGTAACATGTCTGTTGAGTGAACAACCTTGTAGCAAGAATGATGTCAACAGGCGACTTGTTGCAACTTTGTGAACAAGCTGGGAACAAGCAGTGCGAACACATCCTGATAACAAGTTGTTGAAACAGCATCGGTACAAGTCTGCTGCAGGTTTGTTACAACTTGTGCGTTTTTACGCGTGTATCAGAAAATATAAATTGGGTTATACCAGGTATAAATATACATTAGTTTATAAAGTCTGTACATGGTGGAAGAACATCCAAAATCACAGAGGTTTATATCTTCAAAAGTGAGCGTTGTCTATACCACAAGCAGATGTCATAGGATACTTAGCTGTTCTTTGTACTCAGTAAACAGTCTCTGTAATCGCATGTTCGTACCTGTGGAAAAAGTAAGAATAATTAAATATCACAACGAACTTGACCACATATATATAACAAAATTCAATGTATGATTCAATAATATATAACAAAATTTACAATAATATTATAACTGAGTGGACATATAATCGTGTTGTGTTACTCCGCGCAATTTTTGCTGTAACTTGCAACGCAATTTCGGACACAGAGCGATGTTAGGTAAGAAGTATATTCGCAGAGAAATTGCGAGCATGAATCTTTACTTTGCTGATATTTTTCTTGCTAAACCATGCCCAGAAGGCAACAAAGAAATGAATGAGAATGATAATATCGGTGAAGTAAAACGTGGGCCATGTTCACCGTTTTTCTGTGCGTACATTTCGACATAACACGGCTCTGTGCAGAAATTGCGTTGCAAGTTGCAGCAAAAATTGCCCTGTGTGACATGGCCTTAAAATACTACATTCACTGAAAGAATGTGACATATATGAGAAGCTATAAACAGTGTTGCTCAACGCCTTTTTGGTCACGTTTTGTTTTAGAAAGTCTGTCACAGAACATTGTCATTCAACTACAGTCCTGGCCAAAAATATTGGCAAATTTGACACTGACAGTGCTGAAGTTTACTTCCACCGCAATAACAAGAATATCGACATCGCCTCCCCCCCTCCCCCCTCCATACAATGTTGTGTTTATTGTGCTAGACCAGTGAGCTCTATATATATATATATCTGGAGTGAGAACTTATGTCCAAAAAGTGAAGCCAAAGATGGCGGAAATTGACGTCCAGTGCCAATCCCTTTCTATTGTTTTCGACCGCGCGGTTTACACAAGCCGGCAAGGAGTGTGCCGAAATTTCGTGTTTTTACTCCGATTTAAACAATAATATCATGATTTTATGAATTAATAACTTGATTAGCGATACGATCTGTTAGAAAAAACTGGAATTAGCTGGATAAAATGATATGAAAACTGTTTATGACCTTCATGAGTTTGGACGTCAATTGCCGCCATCTTGGCTTCACTTGGTCTATTGGCCGAACATTAGAAGTTCTTACTCCAGATATATATGGAGCTCACTGTGCTAGACCTGCAAGGTCTTACACAACATTGTATGAGAGGAAGAGAGGGATCTCAACATGAAACTGCGAATACAATGCGCACGTAACTAGTTGCTGTAAATCAGAAGCAACAGGAAGTTGCTTTTTCCATTTTTTACTAAGTGTGGCAATCGTGACTGGATGGCACTATTGTCGTGTTGAATGTAATGCAAAGGGCCTATATCTAATCTCAAAACACCCTATTTTATTCATATTCTGCATTTTCCCTTTGCTATCATGACGATGGTCCATGCAACAGTCAAATTTTAGACGCACTTACCAATAATTGGAAGAATCTCTCTTAGTAACTCTCTCTTTTGAAAACCCTTGATGTGAAAAGTATATAGAAAATAGATGGAATTAACTAAGAATGATGATTATGGCTTCAGTGATCATGGTGGGGTGATGATGATGATGATGATACTGATGATGATGATACTGATGATGATGATGATAGTGATGATGGTGATCGACTGTAATCAATACCAAAATATGTTAAAGTCGTGTATCACATTATACATTGGAAATAGTGTACAGAAAATATTTCTTTAAATTTCACAAATCTTAAGAAAACGTACCAATATAGAAGGTTCCCATGTGGTAGACCTGCAATAAAGATACAGTTTATAAACGAATCTACCTTCTGCTGGATAAGTGGTTAATGATTGACCAATAATTGGAGTAGCGCTAGCACCTATGCAGCAAATTTTAGCTGCCCCGGGATGTCGGGCAGGCGATTTTGCGAGCCCTGATTTAGCATGACGTAATATTCTCGCGTGAGTACACGAGCCAAATATATTCAATAAAGTTTTGGCTCTTACCTGAAACTCGGCCCCAGTAACTCGCTACATATATCACGGAGTCTCGCTTCAAGCCCTAACATAATAAAAAGATGGCCGTTGTTATAGGTCCGACACCGGACCTTTAAGTTCTACGGTTATAGATCCGACATTTCACTAACTTGCTTATTTACTATTTTTTTTATAGATTAAACCACCCCCAATCCTATCCCCGAACCTAATCCTAATCCTAATCACAAGCCTAAACCTAACCATAGAACGGAAAAAACAGTCAGAAAAAAGTTTGAAAATTTTTAATAGAGTGACTCGCACGCTGAAAGGCTTCGAAAATTTTTTTTATAGTGATATTAGTCTAAAGTCCAAAACTACTGATTGTCGGATCTATAACCGTAGAATTTAGAGGTCCGGTGTCGGACATCTAACCACGGCGTAAAAAGATAACGTTATCAAATATCAAAATCGCCAAAATAGTGAAAAATGTTTCGTAATAGCGCCTACCTTCCTGTACTAAATATCGGACGTAAGTCATAAACCAGAAATGGTACTCTTTTTCAGAGCCAAGCATGAGAGTTGAAGATACCTGATTCTAAAAGCACAAAACAGTTTTAAAATTTGAAACAAATTGCCATGGAAAGTTATACTATGGAAGAGCTCTATATTCAATGTGCACAAAAGCTCGTTCGATACAAAGAGACCGAAAGTTTGGAGATATACCGGGTGGCGCAAAAAAAGTACGACTGTTTGATTTAGTATGACTTAAAAACTAAACGAACTATCACACTAAAACAAGTTTCTTTGCATTCAGCGATGTCTAACTTAAATTTTGATATATGCCATGTGCATTTTCATTCAATATTGACCGAAATAGCTGCGTTTAAACTTGAGTAAACATTTTTGGAAGTGTCGAGAATTAGCTAAAAATGGCCTATTAAATAATTTGATAACCATTAGCATTTTACGTAAGTATTCGTTTCAGTGAAGTGAAGTTGAAGTTAGAAGGCCAAATGTTAGAATAAAAGAGCATATCTATTCAAGAAACATTTAGAAACATTTCTAGTTAGTTTAGTATATTTACCTCTAAGTGACTAACAGTTGCGGTCTGAGGTCGGGTGGAATTTGATCGAAATAAACGGCCAACAGGACGACTAAATCTGCAAAAGATAACAAGCTGGATTTACTAACATAATAGAAATCCATTTTCTTTCCATTTTCGTCTGGTCCCTTTATATATCTAATTGAAACTTTGTAACTGTTTAGTGATAATAGAAATGCACAAGTCTACAAATCTGGGAACAAAATCAAATATATTTCATGAGACATTGAGTAATTTTATCTGAAATGGTTTCCACTTTCCATATGACAACTATACTACCAGCTCTTTTCCAGATCAACAATGCATGAAAACCATAAAATGATAGACCACTTTCATAAATAGTTCGCAATGTTATTTAAAACAATTTCTATGCATATAAAGTGGCCCAAGTGACCTCGTTTTTGGTTACAATTTTAAACGAATTTCAACTCTACATGAACATAAAAGAGTTCTAATACGGGCTACTATCCATTGGAAAGTGGTCTATAACTAATACCAAACAAGAGTTAACTTTTATTCTACCTTGATGTTTGTCCCTGTAACGTCGCCAGTATACCATGGGACTTGCTTACTTCATGTGTGTTGTAACAGGATTTGAAATCTGAGTTCAGTTGCAACGGATCTTCGGGGCTTGATAACTGGACCCTTTTGAGATTGAAAACCATTAATGCATGAAGGTGTTACTAAATTGTTAGACTTTAATATGGACGGGTGAGGACACTTAAATTGCATACTGAAATTGTCATGATTTGTGGCATTTTTCACATTACTTGCAGTGCTGATGGTATAAGGGTGAAGGTTTTTTGTAGATGAAAATTTTCGAGCGAAAATTATATACATATTTTAGACCTAACCAGTCGTGAAAAAATGCAACTATTACCCTTATACCAAACACTGGCATCACCCTATAGGGCCTATTGCTCGTTTGCAATCGACGCCATCTTGGTTGATTTTCGTGGCAACTAAAAATCTATATTCTTCATTCTTTGTCGTATTGTGCCAGAAATCGTATACTATTCATAATACAGTAAGATGTTTTCAAAACAAACCAAAAATATTAAAGTAACTCAACTATTTCGATGTAAACGGCTGGACAAAACTTTAAAATCAACCAAGATGGCGCCTAATGACACGTAGTGACGTCATGTGCAAGCAAAGAATAGTTGCATTTTTCGCAACTGCTCCAGGTTAGGTCTAAAAATATGTATATACTTTTCCCTCGAAAATTCCATCTACAAACACCATCAACATTCAGCCCTATCGAGCGAGATGCTCAAACACTGGCATCACCCTAGTATATATACATGAACTTGTGCCCAGCTCTTGGCAACCGGACTCTGAAGCTTAGTTGTCAGAGCGCTGCACCGGAATCGCAGGGCCGCAGGTTCTATTCCTACCAGAGGGCCTATAGCTGCATTTTTCGCAGCTGCTCCTGGCTACGTCTAAAATTTCCATCTACAAAAAAACGTTCAACATTCAATTCTATCGAGCGAGATGCTCCAAATTATCTTTAAAATAATATTAATAAATAATATTACTATCTTTAAATCCACCCCATACAGTATCTGTGGAGCGAAGCTTATGGAGTTATATGCTCTCGTTTGAGTGTAGTGTGAACAAGGTTGCTATTACTGTGTTTTACAAAACATATTCTCTCACCAGACTCCAAGATCAGCGTTGAATGTATAAGATGCTTCTGTTGAGAGTGAGATGACTGGATAACCTTTTTCTGATATGGCAGCACGAGATATGGTCACTTCAGAATCTAAATATTATACGGTAAGTTAACAAGTAATAGATAAATTTGGATATATTTCAAAAAATGTCGTTTCGCTCGAGGAAATTCGCCAGTGTAAACCACTACAAAGGTAAAAATCTCACATCTTGTCAACAAGATGTGTTCGCAACAGACTTGTAGCAAGCTTGTCAACAAGTTGTAACACTGTTGTCATTTTATCAAGTTGCTACAAGGTTGTCACTCACAATTTGTTAACAAGTTAATTGTTGAATTGCAGGACGATAACAGGCTGTTGGAACAACTTGTAACAAGTCTGTTGAGTCAACAACATTGTAGCAAGTTCTCAACAAGCCGTTGTCAACAAGCTGGGAACAAGCGGTGCGAACACATCCTGATAACAAGTTGTTGAAACAGCATTGGTACAAATCTGCTGCAGGTTTGTTACAACTTGTGCGTATTTACGTGTGTATATACCTACGCTGCGAGCTCGTTGATTTTAAAGATTCAACAAAAAGCTATTTTTTTATATAAAAAGGTTCAAGTTACTTCTTAAAATAGGCAGAACAGATTCATTTTTCACAATGGCAGTTCTATTTTGAGCATCCCTAAAAGACAGGTATAACATTAACTAAGGTAATTAATTTCATTAGACAAAGGTTAGCTTATCAAGAAGTGCGATTTATTCACGCCTTGATTAAGGTGCAATGCAAATTATCCTACACTAATAACACTATACAAAATATATTTCAATAAAAATACGAAGCATAAGTGACTATGTAGGTCCAACACAATAGTTTAACTGTAGATTAATAATATTTTATATTCGTGACACAATAGCCACATTTATTGAAAACAAACTGGAAAGTAATAATGACTTTCTAACAGTCAGTATATTTTTTTGCATCCTAGAAGATTTGAACGTTTTGAGAGAACTAAATGTTAGTTGTCTCCTAGTATTATAAAGGCACCAGTGTTCATTAGTTTCATTAAGTACGTTCACACGCTACGATTTGTCGGGCCGATTTCAGATGCACGTTAATGTTATTTGAAAAATACGTGGCAAACGTCATCATGACGACATCATCAACTCGAAATATTCGTCATTAACATTGAGCAAAACCTAAAATCGGCCCGATAAATCGCACGTGGAAACGTACCTTTAGGTATTCTTATCACCTCACATTTCGTGTTTACTAAATGAAAGTAGGTCTTACCATATATAGACTCCGCCTCGTGACGTCACTACCATGACGTAATAACCATTACACTGCAGAATGGAGACAGACGAGTCAAGTACTAGGTTGGGTAGAATCCTGAAAAACAATTTAAGACTGTATTATTAATCCGTGACCGTCACTCAATGGTGCGACACGTGAAATCAGGAAGTCTTTCATAAGTTGGAGACTTTTAATACTTACCTTCGCCCACTTGAGGAGAATATGCATAAAGATCTGTTTTGACATGCAACACAAGCGATACATCTACACAAAAAATTCACACAATTAAGTTTGTGTTGTACAAAGAGTAGTTCACCAGGGATGGATCCAGTTGATCTGGTAGGCGGGGAGGGGGGGGGGGTGCTAGGCAGGCGGTGGTCATGAAGCAGGGTGCGACATCGAGTGAGGCAGGGTGCATCATCATTGAGGAACACCGACAGGGTCAAAACTTACTGAACTTCAGACATCGCTTTCTCTTTGGCGTACCATCTAAAATCTCTTTATTTTATCATTATTTTATTGATTATACACTAAACATACTTTTTAAGTTTGTTTTCCCATTGAGAAACATATTAAAATTTTGAAATACAGTCATAAGTTTTGAGCGTGTGTTACATAATATACAAGAAACTCCTCTTAAACACATAACATTTAACATAAAGCTGACCAATTCCGGCTGTTCATTTTTGAATTCATCGCCCATCATGTTAGGTGAAATTCAAGTCTCTCAAGACCTTATCTTTTGTTCGTACCTGTTTCCAGCAAGAGCGATTCCCGGACTTGTAATACACGTTTCCCAAACCAGTTTTGCAGGTTGTGTACACTTAAGTACATTTAGATTCGATACTGTGAATGGAAAACATGAAAAATATATACATTATTTTGAGACGATTTTTGCGCTCGTATGCTTTTGAGACATTTCAAAATCATTTTAAAAACGGCGGTAAAAGCACAGAAGCACCATTAATCTTTTACACAAATTCTAACCTGACTGGTTGAGATTATTTTCCAACTGCAAAGTGACAGAACTATCCAGTGTTGCTCCTGCAATCTGAGAAAGCGAAATTCATCAGTAAATAAACTATATTACTTATTACAATCCTGTCGGAGGACTTAGAGTTGCATTTTTCGCAGCCGTTCCCGTTCAGGTCTAAAATATTGTATATAATATTTCACTTGAAATATCCATCCACCTAAACCTTCTATATTACTTATTGTTGGACATTGCTGTCGTTGTTCCTGCTAATGATGTTGTATAGCTTGCAACTTAATAGTTAGTAAGTGGTTTGTTTTGCTTGCACTCAGTAACACTGGACCAATTAACAATTAGACAACGAGGCCGAGTTGGCTATTGGCGAATAGTACGGAGCAACGGTGGGGCTTCGGTGGCGCAATCGTCAGAGCACGCGCCTTTCACCTCTGATATCGTGGGTTCAAGTCCCGTTGGGGACGACTTATGATAGCTATGTGAAAAGAGTTAGTCAACGCTCTGCCGAAAGTCGTGGGTTTTTTCCGGGTACTCCGGTTTCCTCCCACAGGGAATGTTGACAGGGTGGGTTGGGTTTAACCCCTAACTGGCCCTTCCACCGTAGCTGTGCTCCGTGATGGCGAGCAAAAGGTGGCTGCCATATGCGCCCTAGAAAGCCTTCGACTTGGTCACGTTGAGCTGTGTCCTTCGCAATTCAGCTTAGCTCTCAGCTGCAAGTAAGGATAATAAGCACCCCTGCTTACTTACTTACAATACGGAATGACTTTACTGGACCTCTAAGGAAGAACAGTTTATATAGAAATTATATAGAGCTATCCAGTATAAATAAAGTGAGTTCAGTAACCAACATGATATATTATAATACCCACCTTCAAAGAAAGTGTTTTCTGAGGCGAAGGATAAGGTAGAGCGATGGATTGTGATGTATGAAATGAAACATCGGCATCATCACGTTCGACTTTATCATCTGATTTCTGTTTTGACTGAAATGTAAAATAGAAAGGTTTAGTGTCAAAACGAAGTTTAGTGTCAAAACGATTTAATTCCAAGCCAAAGTATTGATGATATGTTTACATTCCTCAATACACATAGTCTTCAGTTGGTTCTATTTTCATGTATCACGTGGTCTTGTTGTTATGTTGATTGGTTTTCAATTTTTTTGTAACCAAGCGTGGATCAAGCCGGCTCATCTTATGGCGTGGGTGCAATTCTTCGGGGGGGGGGCACCCTCGACTACCACCGTAAATCATGTATGAACATCAGTCAAGTTTTCCCTGAAAATATCATATATGTATGTATTGCAAACTTTGGAGGCTCATGCTATAGAAATTAGGGTTAGGCCTGATCCCAAGTGCTTATGTAAGTAATGGCCAACAATCCTGGCCAAAACCATCAGCGACACTCTTGAAACTTTGCCCTTTGACCTTTCTTACCACACAACTGCAAAAAATTATTCATTAACTCTCCCCTCCGCCCCCCAAAACAATGTGGGAACTACTACAGCCTTAACTGTGTCCTTGGATTATAATCAACATTGAATGGTGGGGGTAAGGGGGCTTTTCTAAATATGCGATAATTGCGGTTGGTCATTTGGTCCAATATTTGGTAGTGTCGCAGATGTTTTGTCCAGGATTGTAGGTTTATGTGGTTTATCTATAGGTAACCTTTTATTAATGTGCAGTTTATTTAAGCTTTTATTGAAGTACCATTAGTTTATTTTTCCGATATGGCCACCTCTTAAATCCTCGCCGTTGAGAGGCGGCCGTAATAGATGGTGCATACTGTAAACTCATTAAACTGTACATTAATAAAAGCTTATAAAGACAGACCCTGCGTAAACTGTGGAGTGAACAGTAAGGAAAATATAATGTCCATTACTTACAGCGGAAGATGACGCTGGAACCGTCTTGGGAGCTAAACAGTAAAATGAGTTGTTTAATATTTTTTCTGCTCTTTTTGAGAAACGTGAAACACATTTTAAATTAACGAACACTTTAATGCTACTTGACAGTCTTTATTGACAGTAATTTTCTAGTTTCCTGGAAATCAAAACGGTATATTATACATGTACTCTCTTGGATCTTCATGCTACATCAGTTTGTGGTAAGGTGCTTCAAATAACGACTGAATGAAAGTTGGCCTTCATGCCCTGTATAGTGGTCTTAGAAAACATAGCAGCATTCAGGGCCAAACTGGCTTCGCTTTTTCTTTTCCTAAATTCGAGGCCTGGTTCAATGCTTCTTACATAGGAAGCTCACACTGAAGATATTATCCATGTACCAACCTGTCTCTTTGTCCTTTTTAGATCGTTTCGACTGAGATGATGAACTCTCGACTTTACGTTTGACAGAAATCGTCGCGGGACTCGACGTCGTTGAGTTAGATTGTGTTGATTTTTGACTGGATTGACTGGGCTGTAGTGGCGAGGAGAGTGAGGTCACCTTAGAGAGAGTGGCTGTATTGCTTGATTTCTTCCCTGGTGATCTGAAGCCCATAGAATAAACAATGTTAGTTTATATACTAAACTAGCGTCATTTATAGAGCATGAGTAAGGATGATCCCTTCTTGATCCAGTGTTACTACGGGAGGCAAGGACGACAAAATATGGATTATATAACGAATGTCCTGGAATGTCCAAAAAGCGAGGAGGAATCCAATTCAAAATATAAGCTAAACATTTCTTACACAATCGCACTTAAAACTGGGGTCTTTTCACTTATTCTGCTTTCTAGTGTCGATGTTGGCTAAAATGAAAAAAAAATATTTATTAGCGTAATAGTGCTAATCAGTTAACGCTGTTGTCAATGTCCGTTGCAGTGGCGAAGATGAAGCAACTGGTCATGCTATGCAAATATTCAATTGTAAGAAAGTCAAACAAAACTCATCAACATGCACAAAATGTTACCAAGTTAGCTGACGCAACGCTGGATGACTTGAGTGGCGAGCTTCCAAATGGTACAGGAGTACCCCTACAAATAGAAAGATAGTTACGCCATGTTAAGGTACCGGATGTAATAGAGTGTCGATAAAGGCTGGTTCACACGATCCGATTGGTCGGATCCAATTCTCCTCTTGGCGCATGTGATTTACTGGATTTGCTGACAAGAGTAAGGCTATTGGCTCATAGCAGGCGAACTGTGTAGTTGTTGCTATATTGTGCGAAATCACATACGTCAGGAGGGCCGTGTGAACAGGCCTTAAGACTGAATTGCATATGCATCAGGGTTCGAAATATCCATCTGTCTCCCCGTCGATTTCATGCGAAAAAACTGCTTACCTGTCGCCTGCGACAGGTTTAGCAAGTATCTAAACAAATACCTTATTAATATGGAGTATGTAGATTGGAGAGTTGACAATCAATAACTAGTTTCGTAAATCTTCAACACGAGCGCAGTACTTCTTTTAAGATTTATTGAATCATAAGGTAAAAATACACAACCTGTCATTATGGGCAAGTAAAAAATTAAGAACATTTCGAAGCCTGATACATTATACACAAGACAAAACAGACAAAACACCACTTGGGAAACATGGATTTACTCACGTTCTAGAGCAGTTACAGCAATGACGAAAAGCTCAAAACTTCAGTACCTGGGCTTTAGTACAAAACAAGTTTTGGGACCGTCGAAATGTTTGAAAGAAGCTTTTTTCGAAGTTGAAGAGCTAAGTTTCCTTCGGCACGTTCAAATACTTGCCATTTTTATGAATACAAAACTGGTACCCCTCGAATTTTTGCTGGAACTAAGTGTAGAACAGTGAGATCTATCCAGAAAACCAGGAACAGTTATTTTAAATTGAAGCCTTCGGATAAAAAACGGATTTTTCTTGCTCATTTTTGCTCAAAAATAAGCTTTTGACTGAATTTTCCACTCCTCAAAACTCTCCCTAGTCCTTTTGAAAGTGCATTTTCCCCGCGCGGTTCCCGCTCTTAGCTTCAAATTGGCTTCATCCAATCACAGGACTTGATCATTGGAGTTAGCGTTCCAGTTTATGTAGAGTTCACTGGTTCAAACTAGAAACACTCTTCTCACATGACAACTGCATATAAGGATCAGTTTACATGAGACCAGGTTTAAAAATTGCTCAGACCGCTCTGAAGTCTTCCCGCTCGCTGGACCGAACCGACTATCTTCAGACCGGGACGAATTCGTAGAGGGTCTTACAGGTGACAGAGGCGAAAGACACACACGCTAACCACTGGGCCACAAACAAAATAATCAAATAATTCACATAACACACCCAATATCAACTTGAGCTGCTACAAACAACGGCGTTATCCTCCGGCGGCCATCTTTAGTTCTTGTCTCGACTTGTTGCTTTAGAACATCCTGCAAGAGATTCGTTTATTAAGTGTCGGTATAGCGTCTAAGGATAATTTGTCATAGATAAAAACGTCTGTCCTCAAGTGAAGATTTGGACGAACAATGTTTGTCAATTTTGAAGATTTCAATGGTCCCTTTGCATTAACGTCAAAACAATAAGTGAATGGATGGCATGGATAACAGTGGGATTTTTAAATTAGAAGATTGTGTGTTCAAATATGTTGGCGGTTATTCTATGGGCTGAGTAAATCACTAGACCTGGAAAAGTTTTTCTGTAATCCGTCTCTTTGAGAATCCTTGCTCCTTTTATCTGATTTTTATTAAAAATGTACCAAACAAGGCGTTTTTATCGTTATTTGTTGCAGTTGGGTAAGATAAAAACAATAACAAAAGCCCGCAATGCATGACCCTGACACTAATCCTTTTAAACAGTGGATAGACAATGGAACATTCCGATCACTGGACCGTAACTGGATGGTACTGTTGTTAGATGCAAAGAGCCATTATATAAGTCAATCAGCGTGAGGCTGGTCGTTAAACTTAATTGGCTAATCAGGTTGAAACCTTTCAAATGCTCTTGACAAACATTGAAGTTTCACGTGAGAATAGTCCACAATGTTTCATCTGCGAATGTTCATCGTTAGAAGCAACCGACGGTAATTCAGGTTCAAACGGTTTCCTAACAAACTGCAAGAGTAATTCAATTCATTCAAAAACAATATTTTGTTTAAATAACTAACCACTCTGGTAGGTTCTGATCGAGCAGTTGACGCCACGGAGGACTCACCCAACAAACTTTTACTAGACGTATCTGTAACATCAATAAGCACTTCAATTTATTAACGGAACAATTTTGAACGACGATTTGTAATGCAAATGTGTTGCACGAAATTTGATTGGTTCAGCAAAGCGTTGCGTTACGAATCGTCGTTGAAAATAGTCCTGTGTAACATAACCTTTAGGCACAGAATACTATCCTATCCAGAAGGTCATCCTATATTGTTTTTGCGTAAGCGCTATTCGTCATCGATTCGCCACTCAGCAAGTGCCCTAAAGGTGACTGCTTCTGTTTAGGGCACTTGCTGAGTGGCGAATCGATGACGAATAGCGCTTACGCAAAAACAATATAGAGATGACCTTCTGTATAGTATTCTGTGCTTTAGGGGTGCAACGAAGAACTACACAAAAATCTCGCATCTTGTCAACAAGATGTGTTAGCAACAGGCTTGTAGAAGCATGTCAACAAGTTGTAACAATGTTGTCATTTTATCAAGTTGCTACAAGGTTGTCACTCACAACTTTTTAACAAGTTGTTGAATTGCAGGACGATTAGAAGTTGTTGGAACAACTTGTAACAAGTCTGTTGAGTGAACAACCTTGTAGCAAGTTCTCAACAAGCCGTCGACAACTTGTGAACAAGCTGGGAACAACAGTGCGAACACATCCTGATATTGAAACAGCATTGGTACAAGTCTGCTGCAAGTTTGTTACAACTTAAAGTTCCGGGCTGAACTGCAAAGTTCTGGCTAGAACTAGCACAAATTTGATAACTATAAGATTTAATATGGTCAATAACTATACTACGTTCCATGCTACGTCTCATGATACATACTTTTAATAATCAAGGACTGTTCTTCGAAAAAGTTTGAAAACAACAAATTGCTGTATATATTCAACTCTTGTTCTCGTTTGACTGGGCCATGAGAGTTGACCAAACTCTCATGCAAACTCTCGCTTACCAACTCTACGGGGCTTAAATCCCAGACGACCTCGCCACTCAAACGGTCAATGTCAAAATACAATATTGCATACCTTTTGTCGACGGGTCATCTTTTCGTATTAAGGGGGGTGGTGGCGGTTTCTCTCCCGTGTTTGATTTCTGCTCTAAAGCTTTCTTCATCTGATGCTGTTGTTGTATTTTCAACATTTCTGGATTTTCAATGATGGAGGTCGCTACATTTCTATTCGCTGTTGCGATTGACGTCCCGTAGATCTTCTTGTGAAGTTGTTCCTGGATATGGAAAGAAAAACGAAACTAAAATTAACTATATTTTGATACTGGATAGCTCTATTATTTCTAAACTGTTCTCCCTAGAGGTCCAGTAAGGATTATCCCTTATTGATGAAGTGTTATTACAGAAGGAAACCTAAACTCCATTTATATTGGATAGCTCAATCATTTCTAAACTGTTCTCCCTAGAGGTCCAGTAAGGATCATCCCATGTTGCTCCAGTGTTATTACAGGAGGAAACCTACAATAAACTAAACTAACTTTATTTATACTGGATAGCTCAATCAGATCTAAACTGTTCCCCCTAGAGGTCAAGTAAAGGTCATCCCATGTTACTCCAGTGTTACTACAGGAGGAAACCTAAACTAAACTAACTATATTTATACTGGATAGCTCAATCAGATCTAAACTGTTCCCCCTAGAGGTCCAGTAAAGGTCATCCCATGTGGCTCCACTGTTACTACAGGAGGAAACCTAAACTAAACTAACTATATTTATACTGGATAGCTCTACCAGTTCTAAACCGTTCTCCCTAGAGGTCCAGTAAAGGTCATCCCATGTTGCTCCAGTGTTATTACAGGAGGAAACCTAAACTACTGTAAACTAACTTCATTGATACTGGATAGCCCTTTTAGCATTACAAACCTTGTCCTCGATGGACATTGGATCGCCCATTTCTTGTTTTTCAAACTGAAAGAATGCCACAGTTCCATCCGAGGAACAAACTAGCATTTCATAACCACAGGAACTCCTAAGTTAAAATTATCAAGTATTAGACATAACAGAAACATCGATTGGTCCACACGTGAAATGCTCACATCTTGTCAACAAGATGTGTTCACAACAGGCTTGTAGCAAGCTTGTCAACAAGCTGTAACAATGTTGTCATTTTATCAAGTTGCTACAAGATTGTCACTCACAACTTGTTAACAAGTTTCTGAATTGCAGGACGATAACAAGTTGTTGGAACAACATGTAACAAGTCTGTTGAGTCAACAACCTTGTAGCAAGTTGCCAACAAGCCATTGACAACTTGTCAACGAGCTGGGAACAAGCAGTGCGAACACATCCTGATAACAAGTTGTTGAAACAGCATTGGTACAAGTCTGCTGCAGGTTTGTTACAACTTGTGTGTTTTACGCCCCGGTCAAACGAGGGTGAGAGTTGAGGAGAGTTGGCAAGTGAAAGTTTGCATGAGAGTTTGTTCAACTCTCATGCCCCGGTCAAACGAGAACAAGAGTAGCATGAGAGTCGCGACAGAAATAATTTAGCGCGCGAAACGGAGCCCTGAGAATAATTCTTCTCTCATCGACTCTCAACAACTCTCATCGACTCTCATCAACTCTCATCAACTCTTGACCGGGGCTTTAGTTGATCAGCCTGCTCTACATACAGTACCCTGCACCTATCAACTCTATACTTACCATGATATATCCATAACAGAATGGTCAAACAAATCATGCATGACAACCATTGGCCTCTTTAGTGTCGTCATCTGTTGAAAACATATAATTCATATTTTATATCATGTTTTTTAGCGAGAGGATATATAGATTACTTCATGGTTTGCGAGTGCGTACGATTTTTATTTACGAGTTGTGAAGGATCGCTAAACGAACGAGTGCGTTTGGCGATCCTTCACAACGAGTAAATAATAAAAATCGTACAAACGAACCAACCATGAAGTCATTTGTTTATTATATAAGTATAGACCGAGATAAATATGTGACACTGGCAGACTCTCAGCGAACAACGCGCAAGCGAAGTATATATAGCCTCAAAAACACATTTCTTACCGCTTATTTCTTCATGTTCTTGCTGAAATTCCAGTCAAAGATGTTTATCTTAAGTATTTTTAGCCTTAAGTGTTTCCTTTGATGGTAATATAGTCGCTTTAGTAGCGAAAAACGCAGTAAAACTCTCACCATGTTTACAATTTTGAGCGCGAAAACACTAGCAATCAAAACGCTGAGACGATAATTCACCACATGTGAAAAAACCGTCCGATCAATCAAAACGCTGAGACGATAATTCACCACATGTGAAAAAACCGTCAGATCATTCAAAACGCTGAGACGATAATTCACCACATGTGAGAAAAATCGTCCGACCAATCAAAACGCTGAGACGATAAATTTCACATGTGAAAAATATCGTCCGCCGTGACACAGAGTAGAGATCATACAGAGGTGTAACGGGCCGTCGTAAACACTTGGGAGACTTACGTTTTCGTGTACCCACCTGATTTCAGGCGGCCGGGCAAAAAATGATCAACTGCGCATGCTCGGCAAGTTCCCCCCATTCCAAGTTCCCAACATTCCCCAAGTTCCCAACATTTTCGGCTCTTTAAAGTTTCACAATCTTAAGGTCTTTCGCATTTTTACGTACTGCTAAAAGGTAAACTGCCGTTAAAAGCGAGCCGCCATCTGAATCGTGCACTTTAACTGCGCATGCTCGACAAGCATCTGAAGCATAAGTGGGTACACCCGTTACACCTCTGTATGATCTCTACTCTGTGGCCGTGAGGATACGATTTTTATTTCACCTTTCTACTGCACGGAAATCTCTATACTTAATATATAATAAATATGGATACAATTAACAATACATGCATGATGATACAACCTACTGTATACAGTATATTGTACAGTGGGCTCCGGAATTAACTTACCCAAATTGAAACTGATCTATCTCGACTGCCAATAGCACAACAACAAAATTGCTGTTAAAAATAAAAAGAACCTCAAATGAATAAAATCAATAAATTGAACCTAACCGATAATTAACATATTCAACCTATCAGCAAAGGTACATTGAAGTAATAGTTCAAACACGAGTAGGAGGACTTCCTCTGATTTCTAAACACGGAGAAGAGTTGAATATACGAGGCGAAGTCGAGTATATTTTAACGAATTTCGAGGTGTTTAGAAATCAGAGAAAGTCCTCCTTACGAGTGTTTGAACTTACTTCTCAAACGAACGTGTATTTTGCGAGAAAACCGACGTGAAAGTTCACTTAATTTATGTAATTTCTTCCTCTGATTTCAAACCATCTTCCACGCTTATGATTATCTTTGTTTTTGGTTCGTGAATTATTAATGACTTTGAGAAATACACTTCCTATATTCTGAATTATATAAGTTTGAAACAATTTACAATTATTATATTTATACAATGTATACCTTCAGTTTCGTGGCATCCATGTTTGCAGCTCGCGTGAAAAGCCGAGGATTCCATCTCTATAACATACAGTACAAGAGTCAGATTTGTATAAAATGTTTTCAAAAAACATCCATAACTGCCGTTGGCAATGACGTTCAATATGGCGGATATTTTCGCTTTACCAGTAAAGTGATTTAACTCGGAAATAACATCGGTGACCCCCACTTTTTATTTCATAAAATTATCTCTTTTAGTATTTGAATTATCTGTCATGGCAATTTTTTTCAAAATAGGTAAATGTAATTATTCGTTATAACGTATTTTTGTCATGACAGAATTTTTTTAAATCTTTTAAAATATTCAATATAGTAAACGAAAGCATTTTATGGAATAAAAAATGGGGGTCACCGATGTTATGTTCAAGTTAAGCCAAAATATCCGCCATATTGAAACGTCATTGTTGCCAGTTATGGATGTTTTTTGAAAAATTTCACACTTTTTAGTTATAGTTTTATACAATTCAGACTTTCGTTGTTTTTCAACAAATAATAATTGTCGAAAATTTCGGATCTAAATTGGAAATTGTCCATTTTTAGAAAAGTGTAGTGAGCCACCTTAAGGCAATGTTACATGGGACAATTTTTGCTGCAACTTGCAACGCAATTTCTGCACAGAGCGATGTTATGTAGAAATGTACGCACAGAAAGAAGTGAACATGGCCTGCGTTTCACTCCACCGATATTATCATTCTCATTCATTTCTTTGCTGCCTTCTGGGCAAGTTTAGCAAGAAAAATATCGGCAAAGCAACATGAGAATCACGCTCACAATTTCTCTGTGAATATTTTGTTTACCTAACATCGCTCTGTGTCCGAAATTGCGTAGCAAATTGCAGCAAAAATTCCCTCGTGTCACATGGTCTTTAATGGACCTATATACAGGGGTCACCTTACTGGACGTTTAGGGAAAACCATGGTCGGATTTTGAGATCGTTTTGCACCTCCCTGAGAATTTTTCCACCTCCCTTTGTGAAGAGTCAAATGATGGATCAAAGTTGAAACCTAAAATCAAATAATAACAAAACCATCACAACCAACTTGCCAAGTTCATTCTTGCAATACATACCACGACTGTAATAGCCTTTCTATGTCCAGCGAAGTCCATGCGGCATCTCCACCCATCTCTCTCAACAATCTTAGCTACCGGTCCTTGATTATTCATCGCATGTGCAGATACAACATAATGTCCATCAGGCGACCATCCTAACCTAGTTTGGTTAAACGTAGCTCTAGATAATTGTGTATTAACACGAGCCTAATATCGTATTTACTCGTTTAAGCGCCGCACTTACTCACAACAACACAGCACTTAATCATCATCATCATCATCATCATCATCATCATCATCATCAACTTTATTTGAATACGGAAAATTATCAGTAACAAGATATTGCAAAATATTAAAAATTTTAAAAAGAATAATGCATGCAACATATAACTGTTCTACCTGATTGCCGTATGGGAGTCGAGGTTATTAGAGCAAAATGCTTTTAAGCCTGTTTTAAAAGCAGTAAGATTAGACATTGATCTGAGAGATCCCGGTAAACCATTTCACAACAACGCACCACTGTAGCTAAAAGAGCTTTTTAGGTAATCGGTGCGCGGTCTTGGAACAATTAATCTATTCTCAGAATCTCTAAGACTATAGACATGCTCATTTAAAGTGAACATCTCTTTTCAGTAGAGCGGTGTACGTTTATTGATAGTCTTATGCATGAGAATTGCTTTTTGTTTCCTTCGGTTTATGGATAGTTTATTCCAATTAAGCTCTTCCAGGAGAGAGGTCGATGAGATATGATATGATGAACAGGTGATGACTCGGGCAGCCCTATTCTGTAGTTTTTGTAATTTCTCGCATAATTCGCTACCCATGCCATCCCAAACGGAGGCACAATAGGTTAAATAGGGTTCAATCAAGCCTTGGTATACTTTAATTGCAGTTTCCCTTTCTCGACTGTACAACCACAGTACTACTCAATGTCTAATCAGCCTCAGAAATGTATTCCGGTATTGCAGTGTATTCAAGTACAAAGTTAGTATATTTCAATGCTCTCTCATTCAATTCGCTCTGCAGAACTTTCAAACCGCACAGTTCAGTTGTGATCGCAGACACAAATGAAACGAGGGGCCGTTCATTTTTATCTGGGAGGGGGGCTGGTGTAATTAGGGGGTGGACCATCCAAAAAAAGATGGCCTTAAAAGGGTGGGCCACGCAAAAAATATTGGCAAGGGGGGGGGGCGTGATGATGCAATGTTGTTCTGTTGCAAAAATGGCCATTCTGGGCTACTAAAATTCAAAATTTTCCGGGGGCGTATGCATAGTATGACTACGCAATTGGTCTCAGCATTGCAACTGCTGCTTAAATAAATCCTACACATCTTGAGCAAGTTATTTACAACATAGTTACAACTTGTTCTATCTGTTTATAGGTGTAACTTGAAAATATATATTAACAGTATTAAATGCCAGCCAATGATTACAAAGCTTTTTGCTCACAAAAACAAGTTGTCAAGGTTACATGTACTTTGGAATTTTTAGGAAAAAGTGTGGGGGGGGGGGGTTATCTGAAAAAATATCATTATTTAAAGGTGGGCCACTGGGGAAAAGTTGAGTATGAAGGGGTGGGTCGCATCCGAAACACTAAAAATTCAATTATCACTGTGGCGCTAAAACGAGTAAATACGATAATGCTGACAAAGATGTTTATAATTATTCGAACCTCAATACATGGGTAGTACCACTGCACTCCTCAAAAGGCTCGCTGATCTGTGCCTCCAGCTGCCAATCTGATGTCCGCCATACGTTCAAGTATTTGTCATCTGATTGCGAGGCCATGTACTTCCCTATAGGATCCCACGTAACCCCCTTTACCATGCCAGTATGTTGTCTTAGTACTGATGTTATCTCTGAAAGGATTTGGTAAATAAATAATATGTACTTTTAATTATCCCAATTGAAAGCCTGGTTCCATTTGGTCGTATCTGTCGTGACCAAGTCATATTGGACGATGTGAAATAGTCAACATCTATCTTGACGTTTGCGTGCTTTATGCAAATCAGTCTTTAATGATTGCAGACTCAGGTGTATCGATATTTAAAAGCCAGGCTTAAATACCAGGGTGACATAGAATACCATTCATGATTTCATGCAAAGCTGATGCCATTATTAATGGCAAAATTATGTACAAGTGACAACTATGTTGACAAAAACGTTGCATGCTTAAGGTGGGTCGCTACAGTTTCTTAAAATGAAATAGGGATGAGCCGATACCGAAAATTGCCGATTATCTCAACTTATCGGCGAATTAATCGGTATCTGCAAGATGGTGGTGTAAAAACCTTTCAAAGACGGCGGTTGCTTTGAAGTTCTTTGACCAAAGACTTTGATCACAGAAACTTTGATGGACATAGGCATCTATAGCAGAAACGCATTGTATGGAAGCTTTTTAATTTTGTGAGTTCTTTTGCAATATGTTCATAAAAAACCATGTGAAAAACAACCTATCTATTCGCTTGTATTTTGTATTTTAGCATGTGCTTGGCAACTGTGCAAAAAAGTCTTATGGCCGATTATTTTGCTGATTATCAAACAATAACCGGCCGATTACTGATTATTTAAAAATGGCCGATTAATCAGCTTTGACGATTATTTTCCGATTAATCGGCTCATCCCTAAAATGAAACCATTTAGATTTAAATTTTTGAGGTCAAGACTTTGTGTCAGTCTTTTAGATTGCACTTTTTCCGATCATGCAGAAACTAGTGGTTTGGCTATAACCACAAATCTCTACCTACTATACAGTACCTGGAAATTTCTTGGCATTCCATATATAGACATTGTTATCAACACTTGACGAGGCCAACATAGAGTCATCTGGTGACCAGCAAATGTCTAGAACATCTCCAGTGTGGCCTCTCAAGATATGAACACATCTCCATTGTTCAACATTCACAGCATTACTACCAAAACTTGAGGAAGTACCCAAATATCTACAAGACAAAACATATTATTAGTATAGCATAAATCCTCTATTAAGCACCCAGGGGGGGGGCTTATTTATTTCAGGAATGTTTGTCAAGGCATTTTGTTTGTAAACACAGTTTTGCGTAAAACAGTGGTGTGTTTTATAATTGATATAAACGTTTTATTGTTATAATCTTTAGAATTCTATAGAAGCTTAAATCTTCCCTCAAAATGCATTTTTATTATTATCAACTTTATTTTCAGAGGGTAAACACATAACAGTAAAAACTGATAAACTAGTGGTCCTCATTTGTCTATTGAGGCCCCACGCTGCTAGCAGGAATGCGCGGGTATCGAGTTCCGAAAGAGTCTCCGAAATTCCATTTCATGCACTTTGGAATGCACTTTGGGGGAAGACTTTACAGAATTCTGACGATGAGAACATGTCGTATAAGCAAAAGTGGGGGGGATAATTACATATTGATCCCCCTCTGCCCAAAAAGTGGGGGTGGGGGATTCATCCCCCCATCTCCCCCGGGGATTGATGCCCTTGGTTTCTGAACATGGTAATTGTACAAGGCATATTATCTAAAAGCTAGGCTGCTTTTCAACTCTCTGGCTATTTAGCTAATAATCTGAATTTCCACACCCACCTTCCAGTTTGCCAGATCATGATCAATTTATCATCACCACCTGATGCCAGAAATGTTCCACTGCACGACCATCTCACACTGTTTACACATGCTATAGAAAGATAGTAAAGTCCTTTAACTACAGACTGTACACATTTATGACCAGTGCCAGACACTTAGATAAATAGTGGGATGCGAAATTAGGTTGTCAACATATTACCACACTTTTGTTGCTGCCAATCTCAGTAGTTCGACTTGAAACTTTTTTGGCTTAAACTTATTGAAATTTCAATAATTTTAATAATAGCCTATCAAGGCTTTCATGGTTGTAAAATCACTGTTACAGCTTTGTTACACAGTTAACTTGTTAGCTTGCAATGTGCCTACTTTAGTATTTTACTCTGTCTAACGCCAGACGATTTCACTTGTCAGTGGTAGGGTACTACCAGTTAATGGGTTAACAAAACTATCTGTCAGTGTCTCTTGTTAACCCATTGACTTGCAATCAGGGTTTGTACATCTTCATAATTTTAAAAATCCAGGAGTTTCCAGGACATTTTTCTGTCCTTTTCCAGGGGGTTTCAGGAGTATTTGAAACAAGACAAAAATACTTTTTCATAACATCAACAATTTATTGCATGTTTAATATCAAGTTCAGTTTTTCAGGGTTTTCCAGGGGTTAGTTTGAAATTTCAGGACTTTTCCAGGAGTTTGCAGGATAAGAAGAAAAATCCAGGATTCCAGGGCGCGTACAAACCCTGTGCAATGTGCCCAGATGCGCTCGGCTTTAGTATTTTACTCTGTCTAATGCCAGACGATTTTCCTCACCAGTGGTAGGGTACTGCCAGTTAATGGATTAATCAACAATCATTTAAAAGCTTTTAGAAATTTTTGTGGGGATGGGTGCACAATGCCCCAGTGTCCGCCATTGTCTATGATTTTGTCTGTGGTCTGTTTACATGGAAGTAGTGTATAAACACAACGGTCTATCTATATCTAAACAGCAGCTGAGCTGGACTGCTAAATGTAAAGAGTAGACAGAACTGCCAAATTTAGATAATATAAACCATAAACCATGATAGCAACCTAAATGATTATCCATCTGACAAAGAAGTTTTGGAATTTCTTTATTGTTTTCATCAGCCTCAGATCGAACTGGTGCCATGTTCCAGATAACCACCTTGCCTGCATCCTCACCTGAAAATGTTTCGTTTGTTTTAAAATATTTTTTGCCCATCCACTTTCAAAAATGCCTGCCCAAAAGATGGGTGGACGGGCCTCTGGCTAAGTCCCTGATCAGAAGTAGATTTCCCCCTCTCCCCCTCCAGACCGCAGAAATTTCCTCTGTAGGGGAAGTGCGGATCGATCTTTTCTGAAATGACCCAATTTAAAAACTGTGAAAGTCTACGGTGCAAAGCCAAAGGTAAGTCAAAGTTTTCCACTAAATTGACCTTAACAGTTGTGGGCAATCTAGACTTGCTCCAAGTCTGTCTCTTATAGGGGTTTTTATTGGGGAGTGCGAAAATGCAGGCGGAAGGAAATTAAGGCGGACGGCGGGCGGGCAGGACACGATAAAATTGGAAGAGGAGAGACAGACTTGTTTCCCTTGCAGCGTGCCAAATTTACCAGTTGATTTTTCCACCGGAGGCAGGGTCAGTAGCTTGCTGCTCATTCGGAATTAATTAAATAAAAGCTGTCATCAATCATCATCTGTAGGCTGTAGCTTCGGAAGTGAGAGAAATAATCACAGCTTGTGGCGATTAACTGAGACTGACAATGCGATCTATAAACTGCTCTACGGTATGGAGTTATTTAACTTTAATTTATGACTCACTGCTTTAGATTCATTTTTCAATTTACAGTTTACTCACTTGTTTCCTTTTATAAAACTATACTTTAGTTATACTGTTTCGTTTTATAGAACTATGGACTTTGCCGAGACTTCTTGCGTAGCGGGACGAATATTCCCTTGTTTAATTCCCATGGAACATTATGTCTATGAGATGTTAATGTGGTTCTATAATTAGCGCTGCAGAACATGTACATTTCATGCACAAAATTACTTTAACACGACTATTTTAAGGATTTTGTTGTTTTTCTTGATTTTTTTGTGATAAAAAGCATTGGTTTAGCAACATATTTGTTGCTTGTTTGTAAGACAAACACATAAAACTATGTAAAAAGCATCAAATTAAGCGGTGTATTTTTTATACTGAAAAGTACTAGGAGGCGAGATCATAAGCAGGCGAGATCATAAGCAGGCGAGATCATAAGCAGGCGAGATCATAAGCAGGCGAGATCATAAGCAGTCTCGGTAAGGGGGATTATATGAGCATGCAGGCCCTAGGTTTGTTGACCTTAATAGCAGTGGGGGTCAGGCAGGGCCTCAGCCAAATTTTGAAGCGAAAAACAAGGCAAAACATAAAATAAAACGGAAATAAAGCAGCAATTTTTTTAAAGGAAGAAAAATTTATATTTAAATAGTAATATAAGAACGTTAGTAGTCCGGGAAATTTTTTAAACAACTTTAAACCACCCGCTGTACACATAAAAAAATTATAATTAAATTATTTATAAAGAGGCTCAACTATATGTACACATATTACAGTGGGAATTTGCAGGCAGGTGCTGAAGAAACACAAGCCAGCACGCCACTGCTTAATAGTATGTAACTATAAGTCCTAAATCTGTTTGGAATTCATGTAAAAGCTCTAAATTTAAACAAGCTTTTGTTTTTTGGATGCTGTACTAAATAATTTTCTTCTCACGTCGGCTTTCACGACAACGGTACAACACAGAATGCAAGTTTTATTCTTTGAATTTGGCGATATATCTACACGAGTACGTGTAAGTTTTCGTTGGAGTGATATTACTATTATTCTCTTGCATAGCCACACATCATTTGCGGTAGATAACGGCGGTTAACATGCAGATTTGGAAGTTAAAGAGTTAAAGTATTAGAGTGTGAACAATGTGTGAACTTAGGTGTCGAATAAATTAAAGCACCGCAAGAATCAACTTTCCCACCGAATTCATAATCGGATTCAAATTCCTGCAAGGGAAACAAGTCTGTCTCTCCTCTCCCAATTTTCTCGCCGCCCATCTCCCGCCCACATTTTCGTGCGCCCTAATATACTCCCCCTATAAGAGACAGACTTGGAGCAAGTCTATGGGCAATCCTGCTCAGCAAATTAATATAATATTGGATTGTGACTTTTGGTCTAGCTTCTATAAATGTTTCTGGGTTCAAAATGGCATGATTCATAATAGAGGGGTGTTATAAGTATAATAATTAAGTTAATAGTTACTAGATTATGCATGTACCAGCGAAGGACGCTGATTGGTCAGTTAATATCGTGTGACATTTTACACAAGGTCTTCTTCGAACTGAACTGTTACTTTAGTTTATATTTTATCCTTTACATAATTCATTTTTACGATTATCAAATATAATTCTTAACAAGGGGGGGGGCAGCCCATCTGGACAAAATTAGGCAAAGAAAAAATGCTTCATTTGATAATTAACCTGTGTATAAATTTATGCATCAAACAAACGGCCGGATCACCATCAAGATTAATTATGCGTGTACTTCATCTATACAAATGACTTATGAGGTTTATCTATAAAAATTGTTTTCCTATAATACGGCGAGATGCGTTAAGGTACGTTTACACGCTGCTAGTTGTTGGGCCGATTTTAGGTTTTGCTGAATGTTAATGACGAATGTTTTGCGTTGATGATGTCGTCATGATGATGTTTGCCACATATTTTTCAAATATCATTAACGTGCATCTGAAATCAGCCCGACAAATCACAGCATGTAAATGTACCTTAAAGGTACGTTCACACAAAGCGATTTGTCGGGCCAATTTCAGATGCACGTTAATGATATTTGAAAAATATGTGGCAAACGTCATCTGGTGACATCATCAACTGAAAATATTCGTCATTAACATTCAGCAAAACCTAAAATTGGCCCGACAAATCGCTGTGTGTGAACGTACCTTAAAACAACCTGTGAGACCTGCAGGTCAGCACCAAAACCTGGAGACTAACGGGTAAACTGTGAGACTTGGCAGCTCTGCCATTACTTCTAAAATTATATATTATTTGAATGTTTTAGTTTAATACCTTGACCTCCAGTAACAAATCTAGACCCATCCGGATGAATATCCACTGAATAAATAGGTTTTCCTAAAATACAAACCATCAGGCTTCAGGCAATCACGGCAATAGTAAAAACACAAGGAAATTTTATAGCATTTAACTGCACCCGATGACCCAAGTAAATATGCAATCAAAAACATGCCCATCAAATACTGACTTACACACCATCATTACATTGCTCGGCTGCAGTAAACTGTACAGTACCCAAATATACATTTATTTCACCGAGATTTTAATTTGTTACTTACCCTCGTGCGAAACCCATGGAGGTTTCAAAAGCCTCATTTTCTTGTTAGATGAGACAAATTGTACATTTTAACCTCATTTTACTTTTCATACATGCTAAAACTACCACATCTCACTCATTACAAGAAAGCTAAAAAATTTTACAGCCAAAAAAGTTGGAAAATATAAAGTAAATTTTTATTTTCACTCATGTCACAGACGCCATCTTGGTTAAAAACTGCGCGGGCTCGTTTGCATTTCAAACTCACGAGCATGCGTATTAGAATATCGTCGATTTTTGGAAATTTGCATATATAAAACGTTTTGATTGGCTGGCGCCAATAAATCGCAATCAGCTTATTTATAGAAATCAGTGGCTAAGCTGAGCGAGCGCGCAGGGGTGGTCGCACTGATGGGTGGTCGGGGAGCGCACCCCCGCTCAGCTTAGCCACTGATCTCTATAAATTAGCTGAATGTGATTTATATTCTTTTCCTTAAAAACGCCTGGGTACGAGGCTGTAAATACAGCATTACAGCCATTAGACGAACTATCAGGAAAATATCAGGCATGATTTGTTCCCAAAACCATTGCCAGCATAGATCGCGCTATTTTAACTAGTTCCCTCTGACTAGTTCCGTAGTTCGTCTGGATAGTTCGTCTTGTGTTTAGACTAAGACCAGGGCCGGACCTACGGGGGGGGGGTTGGGGGGTGTGAAATTATATTTGGAGTTTCAGTCGGCAGAAGTGCTATTTTAGTCGGCAGACAAAAATATTTTGATGTTAGTCAGTCGGTTGAAAGGACCTTACACCCCCCCCTGATAAATTTTCTGAGGACGGCCCTGACTAAGACAGATAATCCGCCTGACAGACAGTAGCGTCGCTTCTCCTCAAAATCACTTTTGAGATTCTCTCAAATCCGGTGAAAAAGGATGGGGCTGACCATCAGAATTCTGTCAATCGTCCCCAAAGTCCAGGAAATGGTATTTCAGAGACTCTAAATTAAGACTAGTTTCGGCCCTCCTTTTCAGTCCGTCTGGACAGTTCGTCTTTGTTTACACCTCTCCAGGTCTGGCGACGCTACTGCTGACAGATGATGCTTCTTGACTGATAATTCGTCTCTAACATAAGACGGGACATAAGCGAAGCTCAAGCATTTGATCATGTTTCTAGAACATTTAATTAACATTAATAATTATTTACAATGAAATACACTATTATACAACACTATACTCTGTTCTATAATAGGCGCTCGTGTTTCGCCAATTTTGGGTCGTTCTATTTTAGTTTTTGGCTAGCATATAATTCTGGTCATAACTCTAAAATGAATACAATAATAATAATAGAAATAATTCTCTGTGAATATATGTAAAATATAAAGTAAGCTGCCTTGGTTTGGGTCTAAACTATACCTGAAAAGGATTAAAACACTTCGAGGTTTAAAGCGAAAGTCTATTTTCAGGAGCTTAAGTGGAAGTGCTTCGAATTTTATTCAGGTAGTTTAAACACAAACCACAGCAGCTTATTATAGAATACAGCTACACTTTACTCCCACGTTTCAGATAACATGGACAGTCCATTAAGTACTGTTTATATAGTTCAATAAACTATTTTACTAAATCTGCCAATTTTATAATAGGCATATGTCAACTGAGAGTTAACAAGGTCTATCTGCATGTTGCATGGTATTGAGTTTTACTGTTAGACAAACTAAATTTAGTAAAACTAAATTCTCAATACCATGCAACATACAGATAGACCTTGTTATGTCAAAACAATGACTGACTGGATGAAATGGGTGGCAGATGCGTTAGCGCGCTGCCCCTTACCTCTGAGTTAAGCCGGCTATACAGCAGGTCGAGGGTATGGATTTACTTAGGTTGGGTAACGTCCCTGTGCTTGATAAACCCATGTAAGTTGAGATTGGTTGGTTCTCTCCTGTGCTTCGAGGGTTTTTCTCCGGGTACTCCGGTTTTCCTCCCTCGCTAAAAACTAAGCCTTAAAGGCTCTTTTCCACTCATCGCAAAACCAACTCGCAAGCTCGCTGCGAGTGCTTGCATCTAATTAAAATTAACTATCGAGCATTTTGATTGGATAAGAGCCTAAAGGCTCTTTTCCACTCATCGCAAAAACCAACTTGCAAGCTCGCTGCGAGTACTTTCATCCAATCACAATGCTCGACAGTTTATTTTAATTACATGCAAGAACTCGCAGCGAGTTGGATTTGCGATGAGTGGAAAAGAGCCTTTAGGCGTCGTTCAAACGTCGCGCTACTGCTTCAGAAGGTTTAGGCGTCGTTCAAACGTCGCGCTACTGCCGTGCCGAACGCATTACAAACAATAGAAAATGAGGCATTTCAGCTGATTATGTATTGTTTTTAATGCCTTCGGCACATGAGAAGCGCGACGTTTGGAACAGGCCTTAGGAATTGACCATAAATAACACTCGGAGACCTTTGGGTTGTAAAACCTGTTAAGGCATCCCGTTCACGTCAGAGTGGTAACCACAATAAACTAAACTAAACAATGAAAAGACAATGGAACATTCCGATCACTGGATCGTGACTGGATGGCACTATTATTATGGTGTTACGCATGCAAAGTAAGTTTAAACCGCGCATTCTTGAGAAGCTGTCGAAGGTCGATCGCCGAGTTTTGTCATTGATGTTTTTTGTGAAAGTGTACCACGCGCGGGACTCATCTCCCTCCACGCGTGTCGCGAGTTTCTACGGCAACGACGACAAAAGATTCCCTTGAACGCCACGCGAAACTTCGGGCTAACGTAACCATAGAGGAAGGGGTTTAGGGCCGAGTTAAGGTAGCTCATTGCTTTTATACAATCTTTGAGAAACGGGTCAACTCTGGGTTGAGTGAAGGCGAACAGGGTACCCAGTATAAAATGACCCGCCCAACATATTAGAAATGAGCCAATAAGCAGCATCATATACTTCGCCATCTTCAGGTCTTGCTTGGAACGATTTCTCGAGGAAATATCGACGTTTTCTTGTCGGGAAAATTCAAATCTTGATTTTACTTGAGAGATGTAGATGGTAAGATAAGCTGCAATTATGATCACGGTGGGGAGATAATATGATAAGCAGGATATCAGGAGACCGCGTTTTCTCCATGCTACGGTGTCCGTGACGAGTACTGCTATTGTACATGAATACCCCCAAACAACAGCGACCGCGCATTTTATGCGAAATGGCGTTAGGAAACCGCGGTGTCGGAAAGGCCAGGATATTGCTAGGCAACGGTCGATACTGATTGCGCAGAGATTCCAAATTGATGCAGTACAGAATGTTAGGTCAGCGCAACGCCAGACTTGTAACAAACCGTCGCTGAACGGCCAATTAATGTGAATCTTGTAAGCGAGGTACATCGGCATGGGAAATATAGCTGTAAGCAGGTCAGCCAGGGCCAAGGACGCGAGGAAGTAATTGACCTGTGTTTGAAGTTCTTTGGTTGAAAAGAATACTATGATCACGATGAGGTTACCAAAGAATCCCACGATAATAAAGAGGCACACGGTTATTATGGCAAAAATATAGTAGAAGTCCACATGGACAGTCTCAGTTGTGGTGGAATTAGACATGTCTTAGTGGGACTTTGTGTAGAGGTTGGTGGTAGGGTAGTTAGGGTTGGAGATGGACACTTGTTGTACTCTGTAGAACAGTTGAAGATTGATATAGAGTAATTAGTGTTCCGCAGTCTTACTTCGCGCAGGAGTTACAAATGTGATTGTCTACTGTAGATTGTAGTACAGTTTAAGATTTGTAGGGTATTGTTCACAGGTCTTCGTCTCACAGAGCTTGACCGTGTTTATTTTATACTGCACAGTTGAGGATTGGTAAAGCAATAAGTGCTCCCCAGTTCTTCGCTTTACACAGCAGTTAAAACCTGTGCACACTGTAGTGTAAAGTGTTCCTCGGCTTTTACACTGCAACTCCTATACCTCGAACTGTTTGATAAAAAATGTACGTTAATTCAATGAACCTTGTTGCTTCGACTTAAGCAAAACAATTTGCGTTCATTCAGTGATGCCTCTTGCCCAATGTTTTATTCAAGTTCCACAATATCGCATCAAAATCTGTTTCACAGCAATTCAGGTCCGACAGATTCACACGATCCAAAAATTAGGTATTCGACCCAGTTACGATTAAGGAACAGTAAAAAGTGAACTTCAGTTTGATTGAAACAATCTGCGTTGATTTAACGATGCTTTTTCGGGCTCAATGGCCAGTTCCACAATATAGCGAGAAAAGCAGTTCCAATGCCGCTCAACCACAACAAATTAACACGATTTAAACGGAATTTGAGTCCTGTACGAGTATGGAAGCGCAGAGTGCGAATTTCAAAAGTTTGATTAAGTCAATTTGTAATGATTCACCGATGCGTCTTGCCCAATGTTCAGTTCCACAATACAGCAACAAAATCGGTTCCACTGCGCATATGTACCTCAATCACAACAGATTAACACGATTAAAATGCAATTTGAATCCTGTACGAGTATGGCGGCGCAGAGAGGGAATTTCAAAAGTTTGATTAAAACAATTTGTAATGACTCACGGATGCGTCTTGTCCAATGTTCAGTTCCCAATATAGCAACAAAACCGGTTCCACTGAACTGCTGTAGCTTAATTACAACAGATCAACACCAATCCAGTCCTTTACGATTATATATGGAACCGCGCAGAGCGAATTGTCTTCCAATTCTTCTAATTGTGGTATCTTCCTTGCGCAATTAGCTAATGAAATTATTCAGATGCACAAAATTCCAAAAGTTTCAAAGATTCGTGTTGCAGAAATGGCCCTTCCTTGCAAATGGACAATCGTTTTTTGAAGACTTTTACAAGTTTAACATGGCGATATGTATGCCAAATTCTTTGCGACTTAAGTTTGAAATCCAGTATCGTTGCCCTAGTAAAGTTCCAAGTCAAACTAATCAATCCGCGCGAGTTCAAGTTTCGAAGATTCCTGTTTAAATATGCTATACACGTATACGCCAAATTTAAAACAAGTAGAAGAGATTGACAGTATATCGCAGCGACTGAGTCAAACTAATCAATCTGCTAGTTAAAATATCGAAGGTTAGTGTTGCCACTCCAGGTTTTAACGCCGGCAGAGTATAACACACTATACACGCGTATACGCCAAATACTAAAGACTTTGGTAATCTAGTTGCCAGTATAGCTTTGCTCAAGTTAAGTAAACGTGAACTTCAACTTCGCAAGCTCAGAGTTAAACTAATTAATCCGCGAGTAAAATTGTGCTGTTTTTGTGACAGCACAGCAGGGAAAAATTAGCGCGTCTCTGTGTTATCTTGTCCATGTTCTTTATCGGTTTTTGTGTGAGGAACAAATTATTTTATCGCACCGGGGAACTGATGTTTAATAAATGCACAAAATATGCAGCTGGGAATGCTTGTATAAACGCAAACAGGGTGTTGTAGATAGATAATAACATCATGCTTATTATATTCGATTTTAAAAGGGGGTTAAGTTTTTCTTGATAAAATACGGAGGCTTCTTAATGAACGTCGGGACAGCATTTAAAGTGTCTGGGAAAGTGCTGTAATTAAATTGATAGAAAATAAATAGGTGTTTTATATGCAGAGTTATAAGCTTTATTCTCTTAGTCTTAATTAAAACAACTGAATTTTTTTTTTAATTGAAAAATATCTTCGAAAGGGTGAAATATTTTTGAACTTCATTCCAGAAAATTTGACTTTCAATCGTCAAAGGATTTGTTACGATTATTTCGATATATTTGACCTGAAGTATATAATCTATACTCGTGAGTTTTTCAAAGACCTCAAAATAGCACTTTCAAATAGTCCTTCGGACTCGTGCTATTTCGAGGTCTTTGAAAAACTCACTCGTGCATGTTATATCCAAATTGCACCCGAAACCATGCTATTACCCATACTGATAACTAATACATTAAAATGTTCCTCGAATTTGATTGATTGTTTCCAGTGCAGTTATTCCCAAACAGCAGTGGAAAAATTTGTAATCAAGGTGCAAAAATCTTGTGATCACAGCGCAAAATCTTGTAATCACAGACACAGTGCAAATTTCTGTAATCACTATGAACCAATCAAATTTGAGGTAAGTTCTGGGCAGATTGCTCAAAAACAAAATGGACAAAATTGACAATTTTGTTAGTCTTTAAAAACTCACTCGTGCCGCGCAAATTTACAAATGAATCAGTATTTTAAGATAAATTTGGCGTTACAGTTTAAAGTTGCCAATAATCTCAGTCTGGAAGTTTATTCTAGAAACAGATAGTTAATAGAGGTTTTGCACCATCACGTGACTAAATTCTAAAATCTTTAACGTGCAACCTATAAAACTGGCTGCTTAACATGTTTTGTATGTCATTATAACAAGTACTCATAACAAATTTCAAGTCGATACATTGATTCCCTCGCGATTTATAAAGGTATTGCTGACGTCAGCATTATTTTCAATGCCGTTAAAAGCTACGTTTTTTCCAAACCTAACGTGAAAAACGTATGTTAGCTTTTAAAAGCAATCTATAGTATCATATTAAACAGACTATAGACATGTGTAATAAAACACGTTTTTCCTTGAGCATTTGTTTATGGCCGCCATGTTGGATGGCATGACTTCCAGACGAAGGGTCTTCGCTCGAAACGTCGAAGTTCTTGTTGAATTTTTCAAGCAGTTTGATCCTAAAGACACGAAGCTAGTTTGCATATTTGTGCCTTTCACCTCTGCGATCGGGGTTCGATTCCTGTAGTTTGCAGTGATTAGAATTCTGTTCGTCTCAGTAGTGCATGTGAAGAAAGAGCCTCCATGTAGTTCGACACTACACCAAACCGAATCTTAAAATGCATTATGCATATAGTTTTCCGCTTGAAATATCCTTCCATGAAAAACCATGAATAAGTGCACAATAGCTTTTATTGGACCTCTATTTTAAGGCCATGTTACTCCGGGTAATTTTAGGTGTAACTTGCAACGCAATTTCGGACACAGAGCGATGTTATGTAAAAAGTACATTCGCAAAGGAATTGTGAGCATGAATCTCGTGTTACTTTGCCCATATTTTTCTTGCTAAACATGTCCAGAAGGCAACAAAGAAATGAATGAGAATGATTTTACTGGAAGGTTTAGGTGGATGGAAATTTCGAGTGAAATATTATATACAATATTTTAGACCTGAACGGGAACGGCTGCGAAAAATGCAACTCTTGCGATTCCGGTGCAGCGCTCTGACCACTGAGCTACAGAGTCCAGTTGCCAAAAAAACATCTTGATTTTACTGGAACCCTATTTTAGAATTGATAGAGCTATCCAGTAACCCTCGATCTCAGAGGTGAAAGGCGTTTGCTTTGACGAAAGCGCCACCAAAGCTCCATTTGGTCTAAACATTAAAATTCTAGTTTAAAGTAGACTTAGCGCTAAGAACAATAAAATGCTGTGCGATTGCAGCCAACATCGATTTCAAGCCGCGTGTGCGATCTATATATTTATAAGTAACAATTTCTCATAACCGTAAGCTTCGAATATTCCTAGAAATTGTGTTTTGTCTCATTGAAAACTAATGTCTTTCATGCATAGACTAGCAGCAGGAAATTCTCCGAATCTATTTTGTTAATCAAATGATCACAGGGTCATACAGGAAAAACAACTAGCATGAGACTGCATGCTTATCAGAATATGCAAAAAATATTTTCTATTTCCAAGAAAATGATTCGGTCAAGTTCAATCACCTGCAGGATGTGGTTTTGAAATGGAAATTCAATATCCACATTTTTAATCACTGGATATTTTTTTTTCAAAATCCTTACTACGGAAATAATATAGATCTCATGGAGGGTTTTCACTTGTTTCCATCCACCAAACTGACGTTACGCAATTTTCAATTTCGTTTTTCTTCATCAATTTGGTTAGGGTTAGGCATAGTTAATATAGAGATAACATGGTTAGGAAACTCGGCTTTCGCTTTTGTTCTATGTTTTTGTTTGCATTTGTGCACGGTCACGGTTAGTGAATATATTGTAGTTTTATGAATCGACCAATAGAAATGTTTGGGCTTAATCTCCAAACCGTGTTTCTGAAATATTAATGAATGTAAAACATTCAAAGATTAGTGTGCACGGTCAGGTACCGTTCAACATAAATCCCATTCAATTGTTAGCTGCTTTGTAATTTGATGAGTTTCCTAACCATGTTATCTCTATACTTAACTATGGTTTAGGTTTAGGGTTAGTTTTAGGGTTAGGGTCAGTTACAAGGCTATTTTACCTTTCTTCAAACTTGAAAAAATGACGTCACGCCAGTATGGAAGATGGAAACAAGTGGCGACCCTCGTGGAGATGGTAGGGAAATAGCGTGGATATAGACCGAATCGTGGTTTCGACTGCGTATCCAAATATTGGCCCAAATTTCAGTTGAATCATAACATGTAGCTGAGACTGGAAGAATTAAGGTCTGTTCACACGATCCGATTTGTCGGATACGATTCTCCTCCTGACGCATGCGTTTTCACACAATACAGCAACAACCGCACTTTTCGCCAGGTATTAGCCAATGGCCTTACTCTTGTCAGCAAATCCAGTAAATCACATGCGTCAAGAGGAAAATTGGATCCGACAAATCGGATCTTGTGACAAGGCCTTTAAAAATATCAAAGCCAATTCAACTGTTCAATCAATGCGATTGAACTGCAATGCGATTTGAATATGCAAAAAGCGCTCGAAGAACAATGGGCCAATTGCGGAATTGCAAAGCATCATGGCCCATTAGTTATCGCACGCGGGTTCAATCGCTTCAAATTACAACAAATATTCCCTTAAGTGCGCCTTTCATTATTCTACTTTATACGGCAGACAAATATCCTTCTATAAAAATTGTTTAATGACAGTTAATTTGCGGCTATATCGGGAAACAAAAATGATTGAACAGTTGAATACTTTGATATGCATATTTTAATACTCCCAGACTCAACTACATGTTAATTATACGATTCAACTGCAATTTTGGCCCGACGCAGAACGCGTCATTTGAATGCGCAGTCGAAACTACGATTTGGGCTAAAAAACTATGGATTTAGTGATGCAAATATGATTTCTATAGTTTTGCTAAGATGCTGTACCAGGTTCTGCAACAAATTGAATTTCACATTTCGAACAAACTAGACTTGATGAGAGTTGGCAAGTGAGAGTTCGCATGAGAGTTTGTTCAACTCTCTGTCTCTCATGTCACCCGTACCATTTTTATCCGTGATGAGAGTTTTCATCAACTCTCATCAACTCTCATCAACTCTCACCAACTCTCACCAACTCTCATCAACTCTCATCAACTCTCATCAACTCTCATCAACTCCCATCAACTCTCATCAACTCTCATCAACTCTCATCAACTCTCATCAACTCTCATCAACTCTCATCAACTCTCATCAACTCTCATCAACTCTCATCAACTCTCATCAACTCCCATAAACTCTCATCAACTCTCATCAATTCTCATCAACTCTCATGCCAACTCTCATCAACTCTCATGCACTCCCATCAACTCTCATCAACTCCCATCAACTCTCATCAACTCTCATCAACTCTCATCAACTCTCATCAACTCTCATCAACTCTCATCAACTCTCATCAACTCTCATCAACTCTCATCAACTCTCATCGACTCTCATCAACTCTCATGCACTCACATCAACTCTCATCAACTCTCATCAACTCTCATGCCAACTCTCATCAACTCTCATCAACTCTCATCAACTCTCATCAACTCTCATCAACTCTCATCAACTCTCATCAACTCTCATCAACTCTCATCAACTCTCATCAACTCTCATCAACTCCCATCAACTCTCATCAACTCTCATCGACTCTCATCAACTCTCATGCACTCACATCAACTCTCATCAACTCTCATCAACTCTCATGCCAACTCTCATCAACTCTCATCAACTCTCACCAACTCTCATCAACTCCCATCAACTCTCATCAACTCTCATCAACTCTCATGCACTCTCATCAACTCTCATCAACTCTCACCAACTCTCATCAACTCTCATCAACTCTCATCAACTCTCATGCACTCTCATCAACTCTCATCAACTTCCATCAACTCTCATCGACTCCCATCAACTCTCATCAACTCTCATCGACTCTCATGCACTCTCATCAACTCTCATCAACTCTCATCAACTCTCATGCACTCTCATCAACTCCCATCAACTCTCATCAACTCTCATCAACTCTCATCAACTCTCATCAACTCTCATGCACTCTCATCAACTCTCATCAACTCTCATCAACTTCCATCAACTCTCATCGACTCCCATCAACTCTCATCAACTCTCATCGACTCTCATGCACTCTCATCAACTCTCATCGACTCTCATCAACTCCCATCAACTCTCATCGACTCTCATCGACTCTCATCAACTCTCATCAACTCTCATCAACTCTCACCAACTCTCATGCACTCTCATGCACTCTCATCAACTCTCATCAACTCTCATCGACTCTCATCAACTCTCATCGACTCTCATCAACTCTCATCAACTCCCATCAACTCTCATCGACTCTCATCAACTCTCATCGACTCTCATCAACTCTCATCAACTCTCATCAACTCCCATCAACTCTCATCGACTCTCATCAACTCTCATCGACTCTCATCAACTCTCATCAACTCCCATCAACTCTCATCGACTCTCATCAACTCTCATCAACTCTCATCAACTCTCATCAACTCTCATCAACTCCCATCAACTCTCATCAACTCTCATCAACTCTCATCGACTCTCATCGACTCTCATCAACTCTCATCAACTCTCATCAACTCTCATCAACTCTCATCGACTCTCATCAACTCTCATCAACTCTCATCAACTCTCATCAACTCTCATGCACTCTCATCAACTCTCATCGACTCTCATCAACTCTCATCAACTCTCATCAACTCTCACCAACTCTCATGCACTCTCATGCACTCTCATCAACTCTCATCAACTCTCATCGACTCTCATCAACTCCCATCAACTCTCATCGACTCTCATCAACTCTCATCAACTCCCATCAACTCTCATCGACTCTCATCAACTCTCATCGACTCTCATCAACTCTCATCAACTCCCATCAACTCTCATCGACTCTCATCAACTCTCATCAACTCTCATCAACTCTCATCAACTCTCATCAACTCCCATCAACTCTCATCGACTCTCATCGACTCTCATCAACTCTCATCAACTCCCATCAACTCTCATCGACTCTCATCAACTCTCATCAACTCTCATCAACTCCCATCAACTCTCATCAACTCTCATCAACTCCCATCAACTCTCATCGACTCTCATCAACTCTCATCAACTCTCATCAACTCTCGTCAACTCTCATCAACTCTCATCAACTCCCATCAACTCTCATCAACTCTCATCAACTCTCATCGACTCTCATCAACTCTCATCGACTCTCATCAACTCTCATCCTCGTTTGACCGGGGCTTTCAGTACTTCATATCAATGATTTGCGTCGCATGATCCACTGTTATCCGAGGAGTGTATTTTTGGGATTTCAAAATCCCGTCATATATTCAGGGGGTTTTGGGATTTTTGGTGAAATTTTTCTGTGGATTTTAAAGGAGATTTTGGCTCGATTTTGATAAGATTTTTGGGATTTTGAGAGTGGTTTTACGATTTTCAGGGATTCTATCGCATATTTAGGGATTTTATAGGAATTTTCCGGCAAATTTTGACAGGATTTCGGGATTGTTTAGGAAGAATTTTATGGTATTTCTGAGGAAGTATGCGAAGATTTTTGAAATAATACACCCCTCGCTGTTATCAATGATCAATTAGCTGTATATTCTGTATGCTTCTGCCACTACATACAGACATTGCTTTTTCGTGTTTTTGGAATGGATTCTTGCTCGTTTAGCTTCCAAGATCGATAACATTTTCTACGTTAAGTCATGTTTTCAGCCATGCATTTTGTCGTTATAATGTAAAAAAGACACTTGCCGGCAGCCGGCTAAAAACGACTGGCCGGCAGACATAAACAATGGTTTTACGTCGCTCATTCAAATTCAGCGGGCTAAAATGTAATAAATACGCCACAACGCCCGCTAAAATTATAATAATACTTTTTATCATCTGGTTAGCATGGATATTCTAGATAGTTCGAGCGACACATGGTGCAGGTGACATAGGCGTGATTGGCCCTTTGTTTCAAGCTAAAAATACCGTTAGTCTTTTATTAAAACCCCTCGCAAATAACCCCCCCCCCCTTTTTTCAAAAGAAGAAATTTATTAAGCCCCCTCCATATCAATCTCCCCCCTCTCCCTTGACTGGAAATGCACCTGGGTACTTAACTGAACAGTTTGAGAGACGTGGCGATATTTCATCCCGCATAACTAGGAATTCGGACATGATAAATTATCCTTTATATAGAACAGCGACCGGCCAACGATCATTCAGATATAGAGCGGCATCTGTTTGGAATTTCTTAAGTGCCACTGACCCCAATATGATTTTTGGTATGTGCAATATTTGGATCATTCTGAGACGAAATGTAACATATCTTTAGAGTAAAAATCCTCATCTTGATCAACTTTTTCACTGTCAAAGTTGCCGGATATGATGTCATTAGATGAATTGTAATTTGTTTTCTGATGCTAAAATTCACATGATGACATCATATCCGGTAACTTTGACAGTGAAAAAGTTGATGAAGATGAGGATTTCTACTATAAATATATACTACATTTCTTCTCAGAATGATGCAAGTATTACACATATACAAAATAATTTTGGGGGTTAGTAGCTATAGCACTTTAACTAAATAACTGTGAAACAACTACAGAGTTCAAACGCATTCTCAAACGTAGACTTTTAGAGAGTAATCTTCGTGCAAATATTATATAGATATATTTTTGTGTATCGAACATGCATGTATGTCAGTATGTGTGTGTTTATGTGTCTATTAGATGTATGTGTGTTATTCTAAATACTCTAGATAAATTTTGTAAATATCACTGAAAAGCCTTTTAAAGGATGTGAAATAAATAAATATGTATGTTTAAATGTAACAAAAAGAAACACATGCATGTGTGATGATTAGATTTATTAATTGGTCTGGAATTTCACGCTAGGTTGGTTACTGGGCTTCTTATATACAATGCGATTAAACTGCAATGTGATTTGAATTTGCAAAAAGTTGCTCGAGAAACAATTAGTTTTCGCGCGGTAGACTCGCTTCAAATTGCACAAAAAATTCCCTTAAGACTTTAAGTGCACCTTCCCCTATTTTGCTTTACACAGCAAACAAATATGCAGCTAGTACAATTGCATAAAAGTAATTTAATGACAGTTCTATTGTGCCTATATAGAAAACACATGGAAATATTCTTCCAGTCTCAGCTACATGTTATGATTAATTGAGGCGAAGTTGAATAAAAAAAACAAAAAACAAAAAAACCCTGCAATTTTGTCCCGACGGAGAACGCTTCATTTTGAATACAGCCGACATTACTGGCTTATTTACTGTAATCAAAACATTGAGCGACTGGATGGCATGGAAAATAGTGTAATTTTCAAAACAATGAAAAGACATGCAATGGAACATTCCGATCACTGGATTGTGATTGTATGGTGCTCTTTCATTCTACAAAACTAATCCTTCCCTCCTCCTCCATTTTGTCTGTACGGATACCAGGTGCTGATCTCTATTAATATATCTTTCAATTATACATATCATATCAAACTTAAGTGCTATCGAAAGAGATCGGCTTAAAACTAGTCATCAGTGTTGTCGTCGAGAATATCATCTAATTCATCTAATCTACTGTTGAACCATCTGGGGAAATGCAAGGAACAATGCAAGGATTGACAGTTCAATTTGTTAAAACTTCAAAAACATGCAACTAGGTTAATAACAAATTGCCAAACCGACACACCAACTGTTTTGCTTTTTCGCGAACACAAATGGATCCCTCTACTGCACAATCTTATCAAAATGCGGGAAATTTTGTTGGTGTTCAACTGCCTCAAATCATTAGCTCCCTCTGAAATGTGCAGACTGTACACTTTCCTGTCGTGATGTACATTGTCTGAATAGTCTGATCTAAAAAATGATCGAAAACATGACGTCCTGTGTTCGTTGTAAATACTCAATATCTTGTCATTGTTATGTATATCTAAGTAATATTAGTGTAATATGTTAACCAATTCTTGAACTAAACCTTAAAATAATCCCTGGTAAATACGGTTTAAATTCAATACAATTCAAAGTATTTCAGCTTATAAATGCTTATCTCACCTGTGTGAACCAGGTTTCATAAGCTTATCTGTGTCACAGCACTACAACTGGTTAAAGCAAGCATTCGAAATATTTTCTATTTTAGCATCACGCTTTTCCCATGCCAACAAATTTTCTAGATCAAACCGTTATAAACCAGCGTTTCAATTTCGCATTATCAGCTTGTCAGGCAGTTAAGATTGCGGGATTTCTCCGACCCAAAATAGAAATATGCATGCTCTGAGTACGTACGAGATAGCGCGATTGTGTAATAAAATTTTGTTTTAAACAATCTATAATTAAAATATTTGGCGGCGATTACTCGCAAGTTATCGACATTGTTTCCATACTTTCCCGAACTTTTTGAATTGTTTAATGATGTTACCTGTTCCTTCAACCTGATAATCTCATGCATGTGATTTATATATAGGGACCTCAAGTGATCTCAAAGAAACACGTGTGTTCTGATTAGATATTAATTTTCATGTGCATATTGTTCTCGATAGAGCAATTCCATTGATTTTTTCGGAAAAAAGATTATTTTATTTACAGGTCCTAAGGCTAAATATAAGCAAAACGGAATTCATTTTAAAACATTTCAAAAGAAAATTTTTCCCTTTTATCTCCGCAAGCTCAAAAGGTAAAGTTCTCTTTTGCATGCTTATCTCATTACTGAAGCCCTGTACTCAATAATAATGGATTAAATCACGGATGATTAAATAGATTTTTAAACAAAGCATAATATTTTAAAGTTTGTTTTTGCATTTTGCACATATTATAGACTAATGTCGTTAAATATACAAAATGGATTCCGTTAATAAATCCATTCCGTGATAAATATCAAATAGGTAAACTGGCTCCCTAATTAGCCAGGAATACCGACAATATACAAGCTGGCAAATTGTAATCATATTTAATACTTGCACACATATCAGCTGCCGTATCAAGCAGTTTAGTGTAATGGGAAATCAAAATCTTTCCATCAGTATAACAGACCTGGATCCTTCCAGAAAGTTACAAAAATTTCACGAACCCTATATGAACAACTAATGGCTATGTTTTGGAGCCATCGTCTGCAGCGGAATATCATACCAGCTATGCATGGGTTTCTACTATGAAAGTTGAACGAAGGCCCGGTCAGACGAGCTATAGGATGAGAGTTGATGAGAGTCAATGAGAGTTGAAACTCTCGCTCGGGTTTGACCGCCAACTCTCATCAATTCTCATCAACTCTCATCAACTTTGAGCTGGTTCAAATTTTGATGAGAGATTTTCCTCGTTTGACCGGTATGCGGCGCGGTAATATCCAGTCAACTCTCATGCAAAGTCCCGCTTGCTAACTCTCATCAACTCTCTTACCGGGGTCTTAGAAAGTTAATGGATCAGCATGATTGCTTAAGCATGGATCTGGGCTTAAGCGTGAATGCGTGTGCACACAAATTTTACGTTGAGATTTGGAGGAAGACGAGCCGTATATGACGGCCTTAAATGCGTAGTTCTGGCAAAGAATCTCAATCGTATACAAAGATATACAGATGCTATGTTTATCATTATGATATACACCTGCGGAAACTATATATTTCGCTATACGTTTATATCGTTGTCGGTAATTAAACTGCCAAGTTTACAGGACGTAACAGTGGGTGGGGTTATTATAGAGTTGCATAAAAGCTACGGGTATGCGGGCATCACCCGTCAGGAAGGTTTATACCGGCATTGAGGAAGGTTGAAAGTGGAACACGGAATAAAACATTGCAAAGCCTGGCAATGGAGTAATTTCTATAACAGGGTACGGTCAGACTAGAATAAAACATTGCAAAGAAGTAAGTACTATAGACCAGCAGTCAGGCTAGTATTAGTAGCGACAGTCAGCACTCAGTCAGACTAGCAGTACTGCAATGGCGAACTGGCAAACCTACCCAGGCAAAAGCCTGCATGTCGCGGAGAATTTCCAGTTATTTTGAGGGAGGTTGGGAAAACTCAAAATCCTACCAGGAGAAAGGTGTTACAACTCTGGGTTTCTTGTCAGTTTTAAATTATGAACATTTCATATTCGGGTCTTGCCGTCACGCGAGAATATTACGTCATGCTAAATAATTCGCGATTTTGGGTGGCATTATCGTGGATCCATGGAAGTGGCGTTTTCGCTTATATCTTGCGAAATACTGCAATAATATCTCGCTAGAATCCCTGAACAACGAGGAGTATTTTGGTGTATAGTTTGTTGTTTTAGCACGTCTAGAACTCGAGTTATTAAGTAAAGTTTGCGTAGGTATCAATGTCAGCCATGTTCCATGGATTTCATGCCCAGTGGAATTTGCTACCCAACGTGACGGAAGCCAAACAATAACCGAACTAGTAGTTCCAAATTGGAAGTGAAATGCTGCCGTGTGTAGATCAAATAGAAGAGTATGATCAAATTTGCTTGCAATCACTTCAACTTGCAATCATTAATAATTCACTTAGTGGCCAACTATTAACTGCATTTCCACAAATCTCCTTTGGATTAATCTGGATTGATGAATAATGCTAACTGAACTGAATGGAGTGCAATTTGGTCTGAGATCAAACGAGTGATTACAAAATCGCACGACCGCGATTTTGCTCGTCCACTGTAGAAAATGCAAGCCCCGCGCTAAGAAGTTCGCAAACTTCAAACAAAGTGATCGGCTTGCTTCCGTAATGCAGGAACATTTTGAAGTATGTGATTCTTCTATCATGAAACTGCATTATCTATACGTCATAATTTGTTCTGAAGTATGTAGAATTTGTGCTGTCACATGCAAGGGCTGAATTCTGCGCAGGTGGACACTATTAATAAATATATACAAATATTTCTCTTACTTACAATTCTGAATCCGAAGCAGAGACTTCATTACTTTTATCATGTAACTTGACAATTTGTTGTGATAATACCTTAATCTCTTTCAAAGCTGTTAAAGCCTCCACAGCGTCTATTCGAGGAACATTCTCGTCTTCCTCATTATCCTGCATAATGTTCTCTTGTGTTCTGTTCTCTGCGATAGATTGTTTGGCAGCAGACGGTTTTACTTGTTTCTTCAAAAGGCCATCTTTCCTTAGGGAATTATTGTCTCTTCCTAAAACAGAATTATTGAAACAACTACTTTAACATTTTGGACCCGGACATACGGAATGCCATTTCTAACTATTCATTTCGCTGCTTGATGTAGTTTGATTGTAACTAATGTGTTTAATATATAGCTATACGTGTGTGTCTATAATTATTTTCCTTTTGATATCGCTGCTCACTATTCAAATTCATAATTTCTATATCTTCAATAATATTTTACATGAGGTAGTAAAACAATAATACGCCTTGGTTTTTAGTTGGACTATACCTCGTCACAGACATTTATCTAGTTACCTTCTGCAAAGTTACAGTAATATTATAATTAACAATTAGATTATGAGCTCAAGATTTCTATGAGGTGACAGTTGATGAGGGCGAAGCCCGAATGAACTATCATCTCATAGAAATCGAGAGCCAATAATCTAATTGTTTTAGTAGAAACCAGCAAGAAAACAGTATTTCAAAACGTTTTTCATAATTTATTGAAATAAATTCGTTAAAAATCGCGCCGAGGAGATGGCTGTTTCGCTACTCGCTATCTATCGACAATTAGATAGCGAGTAGCGTAGCCAATCAAATTACAGCATTTGCAATAGTATACTAGTATGATTCTACTAATTAACAATTAGACAACGAGGCCGAGTTGGCTATGAGCGAATAGTCAACGAGGCGTATAAACTATAGCATTTATTGAGAACTAGGGAACACAATACAAAAGTAAACAAAAGTATTAATATTAATTTTAAACGTGAATTTTCACGCCATTGTTTTGAATTTTGCTACTAGTAGACTATCACTAATAGTCTACGAGTAGCGTAGCCAATCAGAACGCAGGAAAAGTGATAGTCTATTACTAAGTTTATACTAATACTGAATATTCATGTATATATTTGTGGCAAATTGATAAAATGAAATTCAAATTCAAAACCGAACGGCGACGGGGGAAGGGAGAATGTCCCAAATAATTTCTGAAAGACTTTAAATGGTAGCTGAACAACTGTGTAACAAAGCTGTAACAATAATTGTACAACCATGAAAGCATTGGTATACATATATATCATTAGGCTATAAATTAAGCACATTTTCATGAAATGTAAGGCAAAAAAGTTTAAAGAACTGAGATTTGCTGTTGCGACAAAAGGGTGGTAATATGGTTGCAACCTGCCCCCCTGGCAATATTTCGCAAAGTGTCCGTCATTGCAGTAGGTCTGCAAGACTTTTGCAAGGCCCGCATGCAGGGACGGCCAACAACGCTAAGACATCATTACACTTACCAGAGGCAGGTTGAGATCTCACAACATTACTCCTATCCTCACGAATTCTGACCATCAATAAATTCCTCTCCTTTTCAACACTTTTCAACTGCTTCTCGGATCTTGCTAACTTCTCGCTATATTCTCGTTCAATATTCGCCACCATATTTGAAGCTTGTTGTTTTTCACGGGTCACTTGCCTCTCTGCGTTTTTCAATGCTGCTACGGCTTTCGCATGTTCACGTCGAACGTCATTTAATTGACTTTCGATGACGGTCATGTCTTCAGCGTTTTTAAGCCGCTCTTTTTCCATCGCTTCACGGTGCTCTAAGGATTGAAAATAGGACAAGAAATATAACAATGTATTTTTAATTAAATTTCCTATAGTTACATTTTCCAAAGGATTAATGTTATTGTTGTAGTTCTTGTTGTTAATGCAGTTGTTGTTGCATGTTCTCGTCGTCGTCGCTGTTGCTACTGTTGTTGTTGCTGTTGCGGTTGCTGTTGTCGTTGTCGTTGTTGTTGTTGCTGCTGTTGTTGCTGTTGCTGTTGTCGTTGTTGTTGTTGTTGTTGTTGTTGTTGTTGCTGCTGTTGTTGCTGTTGCTGTTGTTGTTGTTGTTGTTGTTGTTGTTGTTGTTGTTGTTGTTGTTGTTGTTGTTGTTGTTCTTGTTAATGGTTGTTGTTGTTTGTAGTGATGGTGGTATTGGTGTTTTTGTTGGTTGTGGTGATGATGATGGTGTTGGTGGTGTTGGTTGTTGTTCTTGTTAGTCGTGGTGGTGGTGGTGGTGATGGCGACAGTGGGCACTCTATATTCCACAATAATTTGTGCAAATGTTACCTTTTTCCATGGTAGTTTTCTCTTTACTCAAAGACAACTTAAGTTCTTCTATAGTTTCTGAGGCTTCTTCCCATTCCTGACATTTTGTTTCCAGTTGATCTTGTAGTGAGTGAAGTCTTCCTTTGTTTTCTGATTCTGAAATCTCGAGCTGTCAAAAAATAATTATGATGATATTTTATACGCCCAGTGTCGTAACTACTCGAAAAACATCGTTACTAACTTCCAGAAGAAGGATCTTCCAGAGAAAGCTTTTTAGGGCCTTTTCATACGAGCCCAGCTGAGTGAGATCCGCATGTCCTAGAGGCAGTGGGGGAGGCGAAGGGTGGGGGGGGGGCGTCGCTCCCCAATAATTCCAATGATAGCTGATTAACTGTGTCGCAAAGCTGTATCTATGATTTTACAACCACGAAATCCTTGATGGAATAAATTTGCATGAAATTTAAGCCAAAAAGGTTTAAGACCAGAGATTTGCAGTGGTTATACATGTTAGCAACCTAGGTTTACACTCCCAATATTTCGCGAAGTGTCCGCCACCGCCTAGAGGTCCAGTAAGGCTCATCCTTTATTAATCTAGTCTTGAGGTCCAGTAAGGCTCATCCTTTATTAATCTAGTCTTGCTACAGGAGAAAACCTAGAGTAACCTAATTCTATTTATACGGGATAGCTCTTTTAGTTCTGTCTAAACTCTGTTCATCCATTGGTCCAGAAGATCCCCCATTGGTCCAATAAGATCCCCTATCGGTCCAATAAGATCCCCTATTGGTCCAGAAGATCCCCATTGGTCCAATAAGATCCCCTATTGGTCCAATAAGATCCCCTATTGGTCCAATAAGATCCCCCATTGGCCCAGTAAGATCCCCCATTGGTCCAGTAAGATCCCCCATTGGTCCAGTAAGATTCCCCATTGGTCCAGTAAGATCCCCCATTGGTCCAATAAGATCCCCCATTGGTCCAGTAAGATCCCCCATTGGTCCAGTAAGATCCTCCATTGGTCCAATAAGATCCTCCATTGGTCCAGTAAGATCCCCCATTGGTCCAGTAAGATCCTCCATTGGTCCAGTAAGATCCCCCACTGAACCAGTAAGATGCCCCATTGGTCCAATAAGATCCCCCATTGGTCCAGTAAGATCCCCCACTGAACCAGTAAGATGCCCCATTGGTCCAGTAAGATCCCCCATTGCTCCAGTGAGATCCCCACTGAACCAGTAAGATCCCCCATTGGTCCAGTGTTACTACAGGAGCTATAAAAACCGAAGTACACCTGTGGTGTTTGCCAGAGTCAAACTGGAGCACTCTCGCATGCGATTGCTCAGATGAAACTATAATCAGACAACTGTATATTGCAGGAATCGAATCCTGGTCTCAGAGATAAAAAGCACGTATATACCTTCTCAATTTGAGTGTTTTTCTCTTCAAGAATGGTTTCATACTGTTCCTGTAGTGCGGACGTTTTCTCTTGCAAAGTTTGGTTGTGTCTCTTTGTTTCATTCAACAACACTGCTCTTTCTTTGAGAAGTTTTTGAACTTCAGATTTCAGATGTTCTTCATTCTCACGAGATGAATCGTCTAGGTAGGTCAGAGAAAAGAGGAGCTTTTATATAGTAACATGCAGGCAATGATTGATAGCATAACCAAAAATTAAGCCCTTGAAAACTTAACTACCTGTGGTGGAGGGTGTGGCCCTGTTGGTGAAGGTCCGCCGGGCCTTGTAACAGTGGAAACTCGCTGTCTATTGATATTTGTCTAACGATCATGAAAAGGGGCAACTGTAGGTCAATTTATACAGGGCGCTATAAAACATGGGCTGAATATAAATCAACATTCGCGGGGGAAACTGGGGCTGGATCAGAGGCGCTATTACCGTTTCGCCGCTCGTGTTTTACAGCGCCCTGGTTCAAATTATGTCCAATAATTTCTATAGAAAAGGTGCGCAGAACATACACTCATCTTATAAGTATTTGACGACAAGACAACTTTACACCCAAACGCCCTTACCAGAATTGGTTTTACTTTCCGTACAAGCTTCGTCACACGACTTTGTTTTCTGTTGCGAATCCCGGTGGAGTAAGAGCTCTACAACCAAAAATTAACATGACTCGTACTGACGTATGCTATTCAACACAACTTTACTTACACTGGCTTTGTCTATCAGTTCTAAACTGTTCTCCCTAGAGCTCCATTAAGGATCATCCCATATTGTTCCAGTGTCACTACAGGAGGAAACCTAAACTAAACTAACTTTATTTATACTGGATAGCTCTATCAGTTCTAAACTGTTCTCCCTAGAGCTCCATTAAGGATCATCCCATATTGACCCAGTGTTACTACAGGAGGAAACCTAAACTAAACTAACTTTATTTATACTGGATAGCTCTATCAGTTCTACACGCACTGTTCTCCCTAGAGGTCCATTATTTATTGATCAGGTGTTGCTACAGGATAAAAGCGAGGTATTCGGAGAAAACCTTTTTTGGTTAAGTCAAACTAGAATCACTCTTCTCACATCCACCTAAGGCGTAATTAAGATCAGACACCTGCATACAGCACGCAGGAATCGAATCTCGATCACACACGTGAAAGACACGTGCACTGACCAGGGTTCGTACAGGCCAGGAAGAATAAAATACAAGGACTTTTTAAGGACTTTCCAGTCCATGTATCAGGAAATTCATGGACTATTTAGGGCTGAAAAGAAGGCGTTAGAAGTCGGGTAAAAAGTGCTGTTAAACTGTCCAAATTGTAACTTTAATGAATTTGAAAGAGTCAACAGCGTGCAAGTTTGTTTAATCGTACAACATGCCGACAAATTTCAGAAAATACAGTATCCAACAACTCAAGGAAGAAGGATTCAAGGACTTTCAAGCACCCTTTATAAATTTTTGTTTTCAAACTCAAGCACTTTCAAGGACTTTCAAGTCCTGTACGAGCCCTGACTGACAACTGTACCCCATACCTGCAATGACAACACCCCATACCTGATATGAACTGGATCCGTGAACCGGCAAACTTAATTCGTTGATCAAACGACGATAACTTGGACACAGTTTTGTTCAAACTTGCTAGCGACTTCAGCACCGCCTTCTCAGCCGCCTTCGTAGATTTGTGTAGAGTTTGAAACTGCGTTGACCATCGTTCTTGTTGCTTTTTTAAAACATCGTTCTCTTCCAGTAGTTTTTCATTTTCTTGACTTAGTTTGGTGCGTTTGTTTATCTCTAGTTCCGTGGCGGCTTCCTGGTCTGCTAGCTTGTGACTTAGAATGGAATTGTTTCGTTCTAATTCTTGTAATTTTGTATTTAAACTGCTTAACTAAAATGTAATAAAATACAAAAAACAGCCATATATTTATACTGAATAGCTCCATGAGTTATAAACTGTTCTCCCTAGGCCTAGAGGTCCAATAATGGCAGTCCCTTAGTGATCCAGTATATTACTACAGGGAAGCCTAAGTTCAACTAACTACCTAGCTCTATCAGTTCTAAACTGTTCTTCTGAAAGGTCGAGTAAAGGTACGTTCACACACAGCGATTTGTCGGGCCGATTTTAGGTTTTGCTGAATGTTAATGACGAATATTTTCAGTTGATGATGTCACCAGATGACGTTTGCCACGTATTTTTCAAATATCATTAACGTGCACCTGAAATCGCCCGACAAATCGCAACGTGTGAACGTACCTTAAGCAGGGATGGATACAGCTTGATACAGGGCATATTTGGAAAATTTTGAAATCTGGAGCTCTGAAATTGCCAACTGAAGCCAATAGTATCTCAATGTTTTAACTAAAACTTTAAAAATGTCTAACTATATAAGCCATAAAAACAATATTTCGTTAAACACAGACAAATCATTTACTCTGTAAACGACCCAATGTATAAAATTTTGTGTGAGTGGGAGTATATATGTTAAAATAGGCCTTGGCTTGATATGATAGGAGGGGTGCTAAGCTGCCGTCGGTCACGAAGCAGGGTGTGGTCGGCATTCGAGGCAGGGTGAATCATCACTGAGGACCCCATCGGGGTCAAGGGGTCATCTTGTCAGAAATTTTTTGATTGTCTAGATGGTCAAAAAGGCCCATCAATGGCCCGATATTCTATTTTTGTTTGATAAATGCCCTGTCAAATCCACACTTTGGATTTGATATGGGAATTGGCACCCCTCCTGCACCCCCCTTGGCCAAGCGTAGGGGGTGACCACGCCCCTGCACCCCCCAGTAAATCCATCTCTGCGAGTAAGGGTCTTGGAAGAAATAGGCACATGCAGGAAGAAATCGGAGCAGCCGAAAAACGTGGAGTACTACAAAAGTGAAATGAAAACCTTGCCGTCTTCTTCTCGTCTCGCCTCGCTTTCAACAATCTTCTCAGACTGCAATTGTACCATGAGAGCAAACACTTTCTCCCTCCATGTACTCAATAAGCCCCGATTACCCCCATCACATCCCGTCACACGGCCCCCGTGTCTGGTCAGCTCCGTTTCTTGAATCGAGACTATTTCCAAAATTGCTGAGAGTCTAACGTTTAGTAACTTCACAGTTGAATGTAGGATATTGTTTTCCTGAGTGAGTGTTTGTATGTTGTTTGAGAGTTGGTTGATCGTTTCACTCAGTTTTTCAGCTTCTTGGCTTGGTCGAACTTCGCCTATGTAGGAACGTAGTTGTTCCACAGATTTGGTTAGAGCTTTAATTTCTTCGTCTTTTTTGAGTACGTTATCTAAAGTAACAAAGATAATAATATCACCGATTACGGCGGAAATATCTCCTTTTAACGAGTCAAATTGTTTGGCGTTAAGCCCGATCAGGAGAGTTGAAGAGAGTCAATGAGAGTTCAAAATCTCGTTTGCATTTGACCGCAAACTTTCCCCAAATCTCATCAACTTCGAGCTGGTTCAAATGTTGATGAGAGTTTTTGCTCGTTTGTCAAGTCAACTCTCATGCATGCAACTCTTGATCTCGTTTGACCGGTGTCACAGCGGATTTGGACCCCCCGCGGAATTGGACTCCCCTATGAAATCAACTATATTTTGTCCTGAGTATGAAGTCTGAATAATCGGGTAATTATCCATTCGGCTAAACACTACATGTACGAAATAAAAGTAAACAATTGACGTTTCGATTTCGAATGGAATCAAACATTTACGGAAAGTTTACACAACTTTTATTAACAATAGCACACGATAAATGTCTCAACGTTATTTCTACCACGGTTAGTTCTACTTAAGTTTCAAGCGTTTTACGCTAGGAGTTGGTGGTTCACATTCTTTGGACTCTTTGCAGAGCCACTCGCCTTCAGGTTCGCTCTTAATATCTTCACAAATCATCTGAGTTACTGAATTGATGGGGGTCCAAATCCGTGAGAGGGGTCCAAGCCAGTTAGCTGATTTTGTTGAATCGATCATACTTTGATATGGCTCAATTTGATGTCGTGACGATGAGTGTTCGAAGTATTTGTAGCAGGCAGAAATGGTTGCGGATTCGTTGATGTAACCGTTTACATGTCGAAATGCGTTGAATGGAACGCCTTGAAATGCTAGATTGTTTTATGCAATTATGGCCATGGGAGACATATTAAAAAATATATATTTCGCCGTCGACGTTGTAAACAGAGCCTGAACAGCATCGAAAACTCCCGTAAGATTTTGACAACTCCCCTACATTGATGCAGCTCATTTTTACCTTGGTATATTTGTGTTTCCTTGTGGAGAACCTGATCTTTTGAATGGATCTCATCTTCCAGTTGACTCACTTTCAATTTGAATTCTTTTTCCAACTCATCAACTCTAGCCTTACACTCTAATTCAACTCTACATAATTCCTCTTCGTTCGCATTAACACTGGCTTGCAAATCACAGATCACAGTTTCTTTGAGTTGTATTTCACTTCGCAATGTGCTGCATCTTTCTTGTTCATCCAAAAATCTTTTCTCAATTTTTTTGAACTGGTTTTCCTCACTTCTTTCACTATCCTTCATTATCCTTCTTCTCTCCTCATCTATCCTCATTCTATCCTGTTCTATCCTATGTCTATCCTGTTCAATTCTCTTCATACCCTCGAAATCCTCTAGAATTTTTCGTTTGTTGTCTTCAGCCCTCCTCAAATCCCCTTCAATCCTATCTTTATCCATTTTTAAACTGTGATACTCTTCTTCAATTTTCATTTTATCCCTCAAAACCCTTTCATGTTCATCATGAGCCTATCAAAAGCAAGAAATGCATTAAAATGCATAAATGTTAGCTAGTCAGACTGACAGGATGTAAAGTTTATCTAGCAGGTGGGGGGAGGGGGGTTACAGTTAGATGGTTCTAGTGAGTCATCTTAATTTTTTTTAATTTATAAACTTTGCCTATGAAACATAATGTTACGTTACATAAGAGGACAAAAACAAAACGTATATAATGAAATACAGTACATGACCATGGCTGGGTGACCGCAACAGCGTTTAGCCAATTACTGCGGGTCCGATTGCATGGGTCATGATTATGCATAAAAATATTCAGGAATGCAACTACATTCCTAATGTCGTGAACTTGACATTTTGAGAATATTGACATCTGATTGTCCACTTGGAAATTGTGTCGATATTAGCTAATAATAGTTTGACCTTTTAACAGTAATAGGCATAGGAATGTAGTCACATTCCTGAATGTTTTGACACAAAAACATGACAATTTTTCAAGAGGAAGCATCCACGGTTTTGGTAATAATAGGGAATACAAAAGCAAGAGGAACATTTTGCATTGGAGATGTCAATGGCCTCTAACCTGTCTTTTGCTTTCCTCAAGTGTTTTATACTTTTCTTCAATCTGCGTCAACATACCATCCTTCAAATTCCTCTCTTCCGACACCTCTTTCAATTTTGTAACTGTGTCACAGATTTCCTGTTCTTTTGCACGAACTACACATTCAAATTCCAAATCTTTTGCGTCAATCTTTCGTTTCAAATAACCATTTGTCTCATCCGAAAGTCTTATATCCTCAACCAACTTTGAATAACTTTGTTTTAAGCTGGAATATTTGTTTTCAGCTTCATCTAAATCAGACCTAGATATAGATAGTTTGTTAGATAATAATGCTAGTTGTTGTGATCTTTGTAAGATAGAAAATATTATTATTAGATGTTGCCTGAAAAAGGTATATATTAGGGGAATTAGCATGCTAATTATCATGTTAACTTAGCTGTTGGGAGTTGAATTGGGAAGGATGCAGCTCATTAATGTGCCCAAGTCGATTCTAGGGTGCCTCTGGCTTGGTGTCTTACCATGTACCCATGTCTGATCACAGATCCATGGCATAGTGAAAAGTTTCGATCTAAAAAGGCCACGAAAGAAAAAAAAAACGTTCGTGTTTTTCACGCCGCCATGTTCCTAGCAAGCGCCATTTGGGTAAATTTGAGGACACGAAAGCCCTATGAAGTTACACTTCTGGTATATCCTTAATCTGTGCCTCGACCAACAGGGCCGTTCCTACTAATTACTGCCTGTGACTGCCTGAGGACAAAAATTAACTGCCCGGGCTGCCGTATTTTATGCAAATATAAAATTTTACAATTGAAAAATTGATATCTTTCTTTCTTTGCTGTTCGTTGTTTCGCCGCTCGTTGTTTCACTGGCACTGCTGAAATGAATTCATTTTTAATGCAGAGGGAATTAGTTATATCGTACTCATTTTTCTATAGCCTTTAAGATCAGTATAAGTATTGTTGTGCCGGGCAGTTAAAATTTCAGCCTCGGCAGTCAAATTTCAGCCACGGGCAGTCAAATATCAGTCCCGGGCAGTAATTAGTAGGACCCAACAGGGCTACAGCAGCAGGCTTAACTCAGTGGTAACTGGCAAGGGCCAAGTGAGGATCATTTTGCTAGACTATAAAAAAGCCTTTGATCTGATCGACCACCGCATTCTAGTTGACAAAGTCCTTTCCCTTCGAATGCCATGTGGTGTAGCTCGCTGGGTGTGCGATTTCCTATCAAACAGATTCCAACGTGTAAAGTTGTCAAATGATTGTTTCTCTGAATGGGGTGCTGTTCCATCTGGTGTCCCTCAGGGAACTAAACTAGGACCCTGGTTGTTCCTGTTAATGATCAATGACCTCAATCCATCTGAAGCGCATGCTTGGAAGTATGTAGATGACACCACGTTAGCAGAAGTTGTTCCACGGAATGGCGAAACCTTTATCCAGAACGCCGTTACCGATGTCGAGAGGTGGTCTAACGTCAACAAGCTCCAACTGAATGCTGACAAGTGTAAAGAAATGGTCATCGACTTTAAGAAACAGAAACAACAGTTTGACGCAATCACAATCAACTCCAAAGAACTCGAACTGGTGAGCAGTGCCAAGGTGTTAGGAGTTATCATATCCAGTTCACTCCAATGGGTTGACCATGTTAACGAAGTAATCAAGAAAGCGAATAAACGTTTGTATTTCTTGATCTTGCTCAAGCGTGCTAACGTCCCTGCTTGTGATATTGTTAATTTCTACTGCACTGTTATTAGACCGGTTCTCAAGTATTGCGCTCCTGTTTTCCATCATGCTCTCCCTGTATACTTATGTGATGACCTTGAGCGCATTCAAAAGCGTGCGCTGTCCATAGTATCTCCGGGGTTATCATATACGGACAATCTTAGGAAATTGAATATCAGTTCCTTGAAAGACAGGCGGCTGAAACTATGTAAGAAACTATTTCTGTCAGTTGTATCTGATACCGAACACAAACTTCACCATCTTCTGCCACCCAAGAATATCTCAGCATATAATCTGAGAAGACAGCGACCTTTTGACTGTCCGACAACACGAACAAATCGTTTTAGGAACACTTTTGTCGTTTCTATGTCAAAGGAGTAGTTTAAAAGGATATGGGTGGGGTTCTGATATGATTTCCACCACCATTGCCGCTGCCTCGCGTTAACCTTTTGCTTTTATGCATGTTTTTGGGTTTTTAGTTGTGCTGTCAACTTTGGTTGATCTCTATTTTAGCGGTGGTGGTGATGGGGGACATATCTGAATTTGCGCTGATATCATATAATATGTAATATTATTACATTCAGTAATATGTAATTGTGCATGTGTTGTTTTTAATTTGTTTGTAATATGTAAGTTTTGTTAATTTTACGCAATTCAGCCAATTAGGCTGCCATGTAAAAATCTATTAAACTATCTATCTATCTATCTATTATTAAGGTAAAGCACACTAAATGTATCTGCCAAAGTTATTATTTTTACTATTATTACCTTAAAAACTTTATCATGTCCAAATATTCTTGTGTTTTATCTGAACCAGCCTTCTCCTTCACATTAAGTTTTTCTTTTGACTTTTTCAAATCTTTTTTAAGCTGAAATACAACTTCAGAAAGTGCATGCTTATCTTGCAATTCATCTTGCAAAATTTCTTTTTCTTGCTGCAGGTCGCTAATTTTCCGCTTCGCCTTTTGCCATTCATCGTTCAAAAACTCCTCTCTGCTGTTTATAGTCTTTTGCAAGTTCACCTTTTGGTCATATTTTTGCCCCAATATTTCGGATTTGTTATCGTTTTGTTTCGGCTGTACTTCACCGCCTGTTTTTGGTTTATGACTCGTTTCAACTTTTTTATAAGTTGACGGAGGTAAAAGGACAGGTTTCGTGCTATCTGTTGTTGTTTTTGCTGGAATATCTTCGTCTGGTTTTGTAAAATGCGAAGGAGCAAGAAATTTCGGATTTGAGAAACCCGCCATATTTGTTTACTAGTTACCAGTCTTTCTTGTTCGCGAAAACGAAATAGACCATTATTTTTTATTTTTTTTGTATTTATTCATATGTACTAATTCGCGGAATTCGCTTTAATATATTACAATTAGCAATGATAAAAAATATTTACAAAAAGAGGTCTAGAAACCATAAAGCTTTTATTCAATATCCATAAAATTGATTTGTAGCCTAAAAAAACAAATTATCTACGCATTATCTTAAAAATACATGAACAGACTTATCATTATTTCTCTTACATTAGAGCTGTGAGTTGCACTAAAATAGACATTTTCTAACTAAAAATCCTAATAAAATTTATTACACAAACATGAAGTATCCGGATACAAATCACGGAACCCGCTGGTCATATTGGAATCTCCGAGGGCTCGTTTTGGAATTTAACCTCTCCAAACAGCACGTGAATTTTCTATTTATCAATAAAAATTCAAAATCGAAGAAAATACATATTTTAACGATGGGAAAACTTCGTAAAAAGGTATTAATCCAATAACTGTGGGTATGAAATATTAAATATATTCGATTGTGGGAGCGATTGAACTGTCTGAAACACTCAGTAGTTCTGAGCATTTTGGAAGTTCGTATTTCATAAATTATCTCCCACAATCACCATACAAAATTGTTTATAAACTGTGCAATCTGATGTCTGCCAAAACATATGTTCAAACGCCTATGTTAAGGGTCCACAGGGTAGTTCAACGACTTAAATGGCCATTGAGACACAACCCCCAATATAGCTCATAATTTGAAGAGTATGGTCTAATTTGCACTAGAGATGGATGATCCATCAAGATCCATTGTCCACCTGAGATATCATTCCTTCTTAGGGCCTGTATATCTGTGGCTAGGTGGGACATTTGCAGAGATCCCGGTTGTAACTCTACTGAGTGTTTATACAACATCCCACCTATATGGGATCCTGGCATGTGTTACCCAGGGTCTGAAATTTATATTATTTTTCTGTATCCAACTGGGACACCAGGATTCCAAGTTTTAGTATCCCACCTGAGAAGTTTTGTTTTCCCTGAACCGTCAAGTCTTGAATGCGGAAAGGGCGAAAGGCTTGTTATTTTCAGGGTGGCAGACTTGTATTTTCAAAAGGTTTTAGGAGACCACTGGAGACATTTAACGTTACTTAGTTAATGTTGGAAATTTTGTAGTATCCAGTCCGGATACAAGTAATTCACATTCTACCATTATTATAGGGAGAAAGTGGTGCGGCTACTCTTTACATTGCCAGAAACCAAGCACTGAATAAATTACAGCTTAGTTTGCCCGACTTCAGGTTTGTATATACGCATTCATCCTCCATTGTTTGGAATACTCCAAATAATACTTGGAATACTAATACTATTTGGAATAAGAGATGGCCATGTCTAGACCTCTATGGAAAACAGTTTTTAGAGCTATCCGGTATAGATAAAGTTGGTTTATTACAGGAGCAGGCTTTTAGCCAGAATGTCAAAACTGGCCATCCAAAAAATACTGTGTGTGTGGCTACCTATTTTTCTGGGTGAGGTCAAACAACATGGTGCTTAAAATCAGTTGCCATACACTCATGATTCAGTATGTTTTTGACAACAAGATGTTGAAACATATACAACAGCTAAAGTAAAGAGGTATTCAAGAAATAGCACAAAATCTGTATGTTGCTATTTGGAGAACATATTTTCTTAGGTTGTCTATTACCATCTATTAAAAACGTCTTATTTTACAAAATTTGCCATCCATACGACAGCTGGACGGCCACCTGGCTAAGTGCCTGTACAGGAAAGAGGGCGTCTTTAACATCTCCCTTTTTACCATAATCAGTCCTACTATGCAAATGTCCCTGCTTTTTACTATGTTTGATGTTTTATTGTCCAGACGTTTGTGCATCCTGAAAGGAATTTATCCAGTCGATCCAAAGAACAAAAAGAAAGTGAACAAAGGCAGCAGTGAAAACAGAACATATTACTATGCCAAAGACATCCATTGGCTAGCACATGAACCTGTGTTGAACAAGTTTAGAGAGTTTAAATCATTCTTAAAGAAATTAAAGAAAGCAATCGGGAAAGAAGAACCAGGAACTGCACAAAGACTTGAGGAAAATAAACCAGTCTACACTCTTGATCATATTGTAAAAGAAAGGTAGAGATTGGTAAAAACTTTATGAAACATTTGGAACAATCATTCGGTCAGTCATTTATATTTAAATATCTACTTTAGGTATCCTACTTTTATTGATGCTATTCGCGACCTTGACGATTCTTTGTCTATGGTGGCTTTATTTTCAAGTTTACCACAAACAGACAAAATTGAGGTACTGTATTATAATCTTTATTTACACAAGGTTTCATTCTAAAACACTTCAACATTTCAAGCAAATTAGAAGGTGCTCGTAGATGGAATATTCGAACGACTTTGCGAAAAATGGAACTTAGGCCCTCTGGTAGGAATTGAATCTGCAGCCCTGCGATTCCGGTGCGGCACTCTAACCACAGAGCTACAGAGTCCAGTTGCTAATGCAACTTAGACCCTCTGGCAGGAATTGAACCTGCGGCCCTACAATTTGGATGCTGAGCTACAGAGTTCAGTTGCTGAGCATTAACCACAAGTTCGGTATATATGATGGGAGTGATGCCAGTATTAGGTATGGGTAACAGAGACCAGTTGCTACTGAACTCTGTAGCTCAGTTGGTTAGAGCGCTGCACCAGAATTGCAGGGCCGCAGATTCAATTCCTGCCAGAGGGCCTAAGTTGCATTTTTCGCAACTCCTGGCTAGGTCTAAAAATTTATATAAATTTTCATTCGAGTATTCCATCTACAAGCACCTTCTACTATAAGTTCTATCGAACGAGATACCTTTTCAGTTTCAGGTGGCCCATACAGACACCGACCATGACAGTCTGTTGTCGCAATACAACACTGAACCTCTAATATCGTAATAAACTTTTCGTACACTTATTTTGTTAGGTAAAAGTTGTGAAAGATTGTAAAAGATTATATGGTTAGTTATTACCTCCTTACCTCACCTGGGTTTGTTTGTGTACATATGACTTGTGTGTTTGTTTGTCTGTGAGCACGATAACTCAAAAATATCGAACATTATAAAATTTGTGCAGCCAATGGGCATAGGCCAAGGACAAACCAATTGAATTTTGATGAGAAATATGTTCAATTTGGATGAGAAATGTACAAATTAAAGTTTGTCTTGTTCTCCGATCTCAACAGAACTGAATGCGTAATTAGTGCATTGTATAATTTATGCATAAATAGACTTGGTTTAATTTGCTGGCAAAGAGATATATGCAGTATCTGAGTCACAGAATACTATACAGAAAGTCATCTCTATATTGTTTTTGCGTAAGCGCTATTCGTCATTGATTCGCCAAGGGCACTTGCTGAGTGGCGAATCGATGAAGAATAGCGCTTACGCAAAAACAATATAGAGATGACTTTCTTTCTGTATAGTATTCTGTGTCTGAGTGCCCTCTAGTTTTCAAATGTTGTTAAGTATTTTAGCAAAAACTATTTTGCTGTCTCATAACTCCTTCAATCTTTCTATTTTAGTCGAGTTTCAACATTACATCATAGCATCAAAGTCCTTGAGAAAGGTAATGAAAATTTTTTAATTATTTTAACTTTCTTTTTAATATATAAATCAGAATGATTTCTGCCATGGGGCCTCAGGGGAAATTGTTCTAATTGTTAAATTGTTGTTTATTAAAATTTTGCAAATTAAATTGATGTTTTTCTAGGTGTTCTTCTCAATCAAGGGTATATATTACCAAGCCGAAATCTCAGGTCATCCTGTCACCTGGATCACACCTCACACTTTCTGTCAAGATGTAAGTTCAAACCAGTGTATGAAGGTTGCAAGCTACCTTCAGTTGTATGCTTGTGAAAGAAGCACCCAACCTCTTACCTATGGCCTTTTGAGAAGCACCCTTTTGAACAATGGATAATTAACAATTCAAAATATGTGTCCAGCATGTTATATATCATTTTAAAGCTTACTAGATGCTGAAAACAAATATTATAACTAAATGTTACAAGTATATATAGGAATACATAATAAGAAAAAATAAATTTTCTGGCAAGGCATCATAGAATTCTATCTAGTTTGAACCTCAATCAATCCTAGGGCTAGGCATGTGGTCTTTGCTTTTCTACAATGTCTGACTTCTAGAGCAAAAATAATGGATGCTTTTTGAGGAATTGTTCCTTGTATTCTTACAGCAACAATTTTAATCCATAAAATTTACTTGTGTAAATAACATTTATATGAAATGCTTCGGTTTCAAGATAGGGGGACAAGCATCCATTATTATTTTCTCTTGAAGTCAAACATTGTAGAAAAGCAAAGACCACATGCCTAGGATTGATAGGTTCAGACTTGAATAGAATTTTATGATGCCTCGCCAGAAAAAAATTCCCCCCCCCCAATTTTCTTATTGTTCAAAAGTTCTAATATTCGTTCTCAACATATTTGAATTGTTAATTACCATCATTCACAAGGACGCTTCTTTGAAAAAAAGGTGTACAAATAGAGGTAGCATGCCCCCTTAAAACAACAAAAAACAGTATGAACAAATAAGAAGGTACATTTCATACCAATTTTAGTTTCAGACACTGTAGGGAACAACAAAACAATTATGAACACTAATGATTTTATCATTCTAGATGCCTGCAGATGTAGACTTCAGGATAATGCTGACTTTTATAGAATTTTATACAACATTGATTGGTTTTGTCAACTTTAAACTGTTCAATATGGTCAACTTGCACTATCCACCAAAGGTAGGGCTTTGGGGACTAGGTAGATTTTTAAATGAAATTGTAGTTAGTTTAGTTTGAAATTTTTGAAAATAATAATGAAATTTTAGTTTAGTTTAGTTTAGTTTAGTTTAATATGTTTACCACTCTGAGGTGGACGGAAAGCCTTAACAGGTTTTGCAACCCAATTGACAAAGGTTCCGAGGGTTAGTTAGTGGTTAGTGCCTTTCTATTCTTATATACAGTAGTGTAGTTCTCTTCAACATTGTGCAAATGTTATTATTTCAGCTTACCACGACAGAAACTACATCAGATCATAACAATTCTTACTGTCACGAATCTGAACTGGAGACAGAAGTAAGACTTTATATAACATTAGGTTCTATCAAATGAATATAATATCATGTATAGAATGTAGTGTATTAATAAGGGGTAATAAATTACATAATTGAAATTATTAAAAAATTGGTTCACCTTACAATTTTAATCATTTATGGGTTATTCATGATCCATTTTATGTATTCTTATTTAACCTGTTGGTTTTTGATTTCTTGTACAACCTTCACTCACCATTAGGCGCTTTCAAAACAAATTTCTTGTATTGCTTTATAACTTTCTTAATTTTGGTCATTTAGGGTTTGGCTGCATTGAGTCGGTCCTTACTAACAATTCCTAAGGGTAAGTACAGTAGTGTCTAAAACCTCAAGCTTAAAAATAAAATAGCTTAAATCTTTTTTCCCAAAATTAGAGGATTTAAAACAAATATAAAATGATGATTGACAATGTGTACGTATTCTGTTTCTGTCATATATAGAATCAGGTGATGATCCAGTGATAGACGAGTTCCCATTAGAAGCAGAGGTACAGTGCAGCATATGCCATACTCTGAGATCTCGTTTACACTAAAGCAAGATTCCGGTTTCGCTAAACTTACCGCATTCAAGTATTCGGATACGTTAACCTTTTCCGCTACAACAGCATGGAGATAGGTTTTCAGATACGAGCTTTTACACTGGATTAATAACAAATAAAACTTTCTATAAATTCAGTTGTCGGATTCATATAAAGTGAATATTCTCTGTAAATAAATTAACTGTTAAACAAACGCTCAAAGAAGGTAAGGGACCGGTCATTAATTATGGCAGGGGTTGGGGCCGAAGAGAAAATGGTTGGGTAAATGAAAATTCCGAGGCCTCAAAGGTTGGGTAAAAGAAAAAAATACCTCCCTCAAGGTTGGGTAAAATATTTTGGACATATTAGTAGACAACATTCGGGAACTTTATACAAAACCTATCAAAGGGATTTTGGGTGTTTTAATATGTACTCATTTTATATTACCTGCATGGTTGTGGTGAATTCATATCTTTATACCAGAATCATGATCAACATTTAATATGGTATGTTATTTAATACAACTTTATATACAAATTTTTTCCCTTGGGTTGGGTAAAAAAAATTTATGTCTCAACAAGGTTGGGTAATTTAAATTTCTGATCTTATATTGGTTGGGTAAAAAAAAATTTTGGATTCAGAGTCGTTTCTCTTCGGCCCCAACCCCTGCCCTAATTAATGACCGGTCCCTAAAGTATAGGTATATAAACAAGCGAAGAAAGTACTTAAAGCCGCCAGAAAAGGCTGCGGATTCGTCGAGGTAACTGTTAATTTACACGTCGAATTGTCTCGGATTCAAATGTGTTCGGATACAAAGTTTCTACTTTTTTTCCGGATTCAAATGCTTCCGGATAAAGCTCAAAACTGAGATGATTTCCTATCGGATTTGTCGCTGCGTGTGTAAACGGCAACATGAATCCCAGTGCTAAAACGTTTCGGATTCTTGATGAATTCGGAATCTTTTGCTCTAGTGAAAACGGGGTCGCATATATACGTTTCGGCCCGTTTATACCCGAGACGAACAGATATCTGACGCACAATATAAATAAATTACTGGCAGATTGTGTGAAATATAACGAAATAATTTTGTGTGTTTCACAGACAGAAGACGAGCAGGTGGAAAAAGCGAAGAAGGAACAAGAAAGTCTGGACAGACTACTCAATCTATTTTCTGAATGCAGAATATTTTTATCAAGAGAAGTTCCCAGGGAGAGCTTAGTATTTATTATAAGGTAATAACCATGAACATAACGTAACTATTTCTGGTGTGTGTACAAACAAAAATTAATATCAAGGCACAAAGGAAACAGGCGTCATGTGTCTTTGTGTTCTCCTGTTAGTATTTGCACGTAAAACCGCGGTTCGAACGCACACGTCCGCAGGTAAGACGAATGTTGTCCGCATATTGCACGCGGAAACGCAATTTGACCGCGAAACATCCGCAAACCGAACACAATTCCCGACAAGGAAAACATATATAATCTACTGCAAGAGTGTAGAAATAGTGAACTGCCATACAGTGTGGCATACAAAACTTAAGTTTCTAACCATGCTATATGTATTCATTCAACTCACCCAATCCCCATTCGATGAGATTTAAGCCACGCACAGACGAGCAAATTTCCTTGACAAGTTTTCATGTGTATATGACCAAAAATTGACAAGTTTTTCCCTGACAAGGAGCGTTGTTTCAAAGCTAGTCAGACCAGACAAGGAGAAATTGATCGAAATTGCCGTACACACGAACAAATATACTCGTCAAGGAAAACCTACTCGTCTGTACGGGGCTTTAGAGATACGATTGTGTGACGATGTAGGCTGACCGAGCCATGAATGATAGCATTGGATTGAAAGTATGATAGATATCATACTCAGTTTGACTTTCATAGCTGGACAGTTCAAGACTGCTGAAGTTGTGTGTATATATACTAGGTTTACTGTAGATAACCATAAGATATATTTTAGATACACAGATCTAGATATATGCTGATTTGCAGTGCAGTTGTGAGATCAACAGGGGTTGGAGGGAAAGGGTGGACACGTTTGGCTAAGCTTTTCGTTCTTTGCTAGTTAGCGAACTGCCCGAATATTGACGGAAATTTTTTGTTTGATCACATTGGTCCCAGAAATAAAAAAAATTTCCAGGCCTGCCTAAGGGTATACTTTTTACCTGTTGTTTTTATCCTATTTTCTTTCTGCTGACCTAAAAAAATTATGGTCCCATGGTCCGCCATTTTCCCACCCATATTGACTTAACTAAACACCTCCAGTGAAGGGGGACATATACTATTTGGTTCGCGTCCTTAAACAATTCAATTTGATTATCAAAAGTGTGCCAATAATTGCAGTACTATAATAGCAGGCAATAAAATAAGCTTACTGTTCCGTTTTGTGATCCAGGAGTTTCGGTGGTGAGGCATCGTGGCCAGATTCACTGGCTTTAGGATCAACATTTGAAGAAACAGACGATACTATTACACATCACATTGTCGACAGACCTTTGCAAGGACACAGATTTTTATCCAGGTAATGGAGGATCTCGGGGGAAGGGGGATTCAAACCAGAATTTTCTAATAGATTTAATTAAACCTTTATTAGATTAAACATTTATTAGTGTTGGAGCACAAGTGTAATGTAGTGTAAGGGCTATTAAAGTTGAAGAGTTTTGACTTCTGTTCACTCTGCAAATTGCTGAAAAGTGTTGTCTAAGAAGCGTAAAACTCCCTCTAATAGACACCCCTTATCTAATAAACGCCCCCTTAAAGTGCGAAAAATTTAATAAAAGCCCAGGGCGTTTATTAGATCATTTACGGTCATCTTTATCATACAAGTTCGCTTCATAACTCATTTTGTATTACATAGATATTACATCCAGCCACAATGGATAGCAGACAGTGTAAACTACAGACGACTACTACCTGTAGAAGATTACTTTCCAGGGGTGGACCTCCCTCCCCACCTCTCACCGTTTGTGAAGGAAGAGGAGGGGGACTATATCCCACCTGAAAGACAGGCCATGTTGGAGGAAATGGAACAAGAGAAGACACAGGAAGACGAGAAAGGTTAGTGTATACTGCTTTCGTGAAAAATGATATTATAAGTTTATTCCCAATTTAGAACTGATAGAGCTATCCAGTATAAATATAGTTCTGTTTAGGTTTCCTCCTGTAGGAACACTGGACCAATGGGGGACGATCCTTACTCTAGGGAGAACAGTTTAGAACTGATAGAGCTATCCAGTATAAATAAAGCAACCTCGAAGCACAGGAGAGAACCAACCAATCTCAACCTACATGCGTTCATCAAACACACGGACAATAATAAACACCCATAAATTAACTCAACTTTCGCGTTGAATTTCTCTTTAAATACTGGTTTGTTTGAGAAGCTATATCATAACTCGAAGTCGTTTATTATAGTGATTTAAAAACACCTCAAAGTATGTTAAAAAAACTCGGCTAGCGCCTTGTTTTTCAACACACTTTTCGGTGTTTCAAATCACTATAATAAACTCCTTCTCGTGTATGATATATTATTTCGGTACTTGAGCCTCCACTGGTTAGGAACACTAAAGGCCCTTTCCACTCGTCGCAAAAACCAACTCGCAAGCTCGCTGCGAGTACTTTCATCCAATCACAATGCTCGACAGTTTATTTTAATTACATGCAAGAACTCGCAGCGAGTTTGCGAGTTGGTTTTGCGATGAGTGGAAAAGAGCCTTAAGACCAGACTAAACGTAACGGTACAGGTTTACAGGTATGCCTAAATCTTTTTCAGAAGCAGACCAAGACGACACAGAGAAACCAACAATGACAAAAGAGGAGAGAAACCTTGCCAAAATGGTTATGCCAAAGAAAAGCAAAAGATTACTCGAGAAAATTGAATACTCCAAGAGGAAAAAGGCCTCGCAGGTAACAAGGAGAATTGATAAATCTTACGGGACAGCCAAAATATGGTTTTAAACACAATTCAATGGACCATTCCCCTATTAAACTAACTTTTGAACCAGGAAATTGTATCAGTTATACAGCTGGAAAGAGCATCCTAAGTTTAGTAAAATTGCAAAGTTTGGTTGCGAAATGTTGTAGAATATAGCCCTGTGAAGTTGGTAAATGTTCTATTAACCGTTTTGCGTGCGTAATACAAAAATATACAAAATTTACCAACTTCACAGGGCTATATTTTCCACATTTTACAACATTTCGCAACCAAACTTTGCAATTTTACTAAACCTAGGATGCTCTTTCCAGCTGTACTTGATACAATTTCCTAGTTCAAAATTTAGTCTAATAGGGGAATGGTCCATTGGATTTACTATTTTGGCTTGGTTGGGCAATGAATTTATAAAATACCCAATAACTACAATAGTTATCGTTTATTTTCTTTCCATTGATGTGTAGGTCAAGAAGTTACAAGAGAAACGAAAGGCTATTGATGAGCAGAAAACAACGAAGAAAATCAAAACAAAATGAGGTGAAACATTAAGGAATTCCATGTTGGACTGGTTTCGATATGCAGTGAGGGAGATCTGAGGAAATAACTTATATTTGAGGACCAGAGTGATTCTGGATCAATGATCAAACAATGTACCACCCATGTGTGTGCAAAAGTACAAAAAAGACAGTTGTTAGATCTGACCATAACTTTGCGACTGTAAACTGTCCTTTATATTTGATAACGATACCCATATATATGCTTTGTTACCTTTGTTACATTCTATGCTTACATTATCAGAACAGTCTGTGGTAACTAGGCATGCGAGTTATCTGAAAATGTGAATTGGGTGGCGGCAAGGGTCTGAAAGATCTACTGTCAGTGATCAATTTTAACGTCATGTGTAATATACAGTTTATGGACGTAATATTCTTATTTACAAATATCAAACTACGAAATGTAAGAGTTTAATTATTTTTGTCGAGATAAGGATTTGATTTTATCATGTTCTTTCAATGTTCTTTAAAGTATTAATAATAAATTAAGACTAAAAGCAAATGATATATTACTGTTTGTTGTATCCAAAATAGCTGTGTTCAATTTTGAGTACTTTTAGCAATGTATTACTTAGATTAAGATATCATGCAGATATACGTATATATAATATTGACGCGCTAAACATTAAACTATGAAATATTATTAGTATATATTAAATATTAATCTATATAAAACGGATAAAAATTATTAAAAATACTGTTGTAAAGGTAGAAATGAAGATTAATCGGCACATTTTAGTACAGGTTAAACTAACTGTCTTACCTCTGCTCAAGACAACACCCACTATATATACCTTTGACAACACGAGTCCTGCTACGAAGCCAATATTTTCATACGTCGTTCCTCCTCGGCCTGATCTTTTAACTGTTGTTTACGATCTTCCTTCTTTTGTTCAATTGAACCAAGAACCAGCTCACTGAAATAAACATATATTAAGAAGTTGGATTAACAATAAACTGACCCTTTTGAGCATTTATTGGACGAGAGCGAGTCGCAGGCTTTTGGTTTTTCAGTTTGAATTTGCCAACAATGCAGGTTTTTCCGACCACTCCCGTTTCCTCCCGTAGTAACCCTGGAGCATTAAGGATGGCCCTTACTGGAGCTCTAAGGAGAACAGTTTAGAACTGATAGAGCTATCCTATATAGATTAGTTTTGTTTAGGTAACTCCTGTGTACTGCTGGATTGGGATTAGCTCTTACTGGACCATGATAAACAGTTTAGTTTAGGATAGGAGAGCTATCCAGTATAGATAAAGTTAGTTTAGGTTTCCTCCTGTAGTAACACTGGGGCATTAAGGATGGCCATTACTGGAGCTCTAAGGAGAACAGTTTAGAACTGATGGAGCTATCCAGTATAGATAAAGTTAGTTTAGGTTTCCTCCTGTAGTAACACTGGAGCATTAAGGATGGCCCTTACTGGAGCTCTAAGGAGAACAGTTTAGAACTGATAGAGCTATCCAGTATAGATAAAGTTAGTTTAGGTTTCCTCCTGTAGTAACACTGGAGCATTAAGGATGGCTCTTACTGGACCTCTATCGGGAGAACAGTTTAGAACTGATAGAGCTATCCAGTATAGATAAAGTTAGTTTAGGTTTCCTCCTGTAGTAACACTGGAGCATTAAGGATGGCCCTTACTGGACCTCTATCGGGAGAACAGTTTAGAACTGATAGAGCTATCCAGTATAAATATAGTTAGTTTAGGTTTCCTCCTGTAGTAACACTGGAGCGTTAAGGATGGCCCTTACAGTTTAGAACAGATAGAGCTATTCAGTATACAAATTACCTGTAATTTATTTCACCATCATTATCTTTGTCCAGTGACTCAACTAACGCAAGAAGTTCAGAATCATTCATACGTATTCCAGTTTCCTGAAACGATAAAGATATTGTTAACAGCATTGGGATGTTGGCGAGACAGTGGTTAGTGCATGTAGCTATCGTCGACGGCAGCAGGGTGCATCATCAATGAGGACCTCGGCACAGGCGACAAGGTCAAGGGGCTGAGCTTGTCAGAAATGTTTTGAAAAATAAGGTTGCCTAGATTGTCAAAGAGGCCCCCAAAGGCCCAATATTTTAAAGTGCATATGACATGAAACTGTTTTCAATACGTTTTCAAAGTATAATATCTCTAAAGTATTTATTCAAAATTTTAGAGGATTTCAATAAAAATCAACAATTTTATAGCCGTTTGAATGGTCTCACTTTACCTGTTATCTCACTTTACATATTTATTGCAATGTCTAGCAATAAATATGGCTGATTGACTGAAAGCAGAAACGTGCAACCAAAATGACGTCACGACACATACAAATTAGTCCCCAGACCCCGGACAAAAATTTAACAATATTTTACTTGGTTTTCGCTTAATATTTGCCCCCCTAATTATTTTTTTGGCCCGTTTTACATTTATAGATGTAAAAAAAACATATTTATCTACCAAAAAAGCAAAAAGCTCTGGTTCGTGTCATATGCACTTTAAATATTTTTGTTTGATAATTGCCAAATTCAAAATTTGGATTTGATATGGAAAGTGGCATCCTCCTGCACCCCCCTTGGTCAAGGCTAGGCGGGTGCGCACCCCCCGTTCACCCACCAGTAAAATCTATCTCTGACAAGAGATCACCCTTCCCTAACCTCTAGGAAGAACAGTTTATAACTGATAAAGCTAGATCCAGTATAAATAAAGCTATAGTTAGCCAAATTTCCTTACGAACGAACCTGTAATCCATTAACAAACTCTTGTATGGTTAGACTCATGCTCTTATCCTTGTCCATCATAGAGAAGAAGTCGTAAAGTCTTATTTGATTATTCTCGATGTAGTTTTTCAAAATCTTCATCGGGGCTGGACGTTCCTTGGGTTTCTCATTAGCACCACCAGAACCACCGTGTGAGATCTTGATGCCAGGACGGCACTCCTGGATCTCTTTCAATATGGTGAAGAATTCTTGGTTGACCGTTATATCCTGAAAAATATGCAGACCAACTTGCATGTAGAAATGGCCAGGGCCGTCGTCAGAAGGCGGGGAGGGGGGGGGCGTGGGGAAGCAGAAGAAGCATGTCTAGCGAGTCGAAATCGAAATCAGTAAACGCAAATCATACGGGGAAGCCGGTATTTTGCGAAACATTTATACTTCAAATTTAGGTTGGAATATTTTTGGCCGAATTAAATACAAAATTCCCCCAAAAATTTATTGGGCTACCGAGCTTTCATGGGGTCGGCAATAATCTATATGTCTTGAACAGGTTTGTGATTGGTTGATTATAACAAATTGACAATGAAACACATTAAAACTATTTATTATATAAAGTATAGTGCTTTATAGAGATTTCGAGCACTGATAAAACTGATAATCTCACACGTGAGATTATTTATGATAATCTCACATGTGAAAATTATCGCTTTTGAAATTTATGAAAATGGATATTTTATTTTGTTTGAAAGACTGTCCTTTATATAATAAACAGAAAAATACATGGATGCTTGGAAATACCAGATTTATTTCTCGTGTTGAACATGATATCTCACTCGTTCGCTGCGCTCACTCGTGAGATATCATGTTCAACACTCGAAATAAATATGGTATTTCCGCGCACACATGTATTATTCTCTATATAATAAATTTTTCTAAAGAAGGAGTCACAAACACTGTTCATTTTAGCTTCGTATTTACCGTTTCATGCAGGTTGAAAATAGCTATATCTTGGTTACTTGGTTAAACGCGAAGTCTCCAGTAACTTGGCAGAGTTGTGATGGGGACACATATAGACAGCCACTAAAGAAACTTCAGGGGTGGAATTGGAAAATAAATTTAGTCGCCCAAGAGGCTACCAGGGAATATAATCTGCTCGTCAAATTTAATAGCAGTCGCCCTATATCAATGAAGACTTATTGATCAATAATCTATATGCACTTGCAAATTACTTAATAATTATATCATATATTATATTATATATTATAAAGTATAATACATGATATAATTTTATAAAATAACATGTTTACTACGCGAGCTGTGATTGGTCAATACCCGTGCAGGATGAGACAATCATGCACGGAAAATTTTAGGCGATTCGCGGGGTTTTTTAAATGTCCGTTGTTTCTTTGTCGTCATTTTATAAAATAATTACCAAATGGTTTTCCGTGCAGGATTGTGTGATCCTAACACTTGGGATGTTGCTCGACTTTCTGAAAGCTAAAAAATACTCGCCTATCGGCTCGTATTTTCTTACGCTTTCAGAAAGTCTCGCAACATCCCGCGTGTTAGGTAATCCTTTAATAATATTGTACTGACAACATTCTCATCAACAGTTTAACGCTTTAGAATTACTTACAAGGGCTACCATTGGAAAGCATTTGGTCGTCAGACACAGACTTTGGTCGCATTTGGCGACCTGGAGCCAGACCATTTCAACCCCCGAGAAACTTACCATTAATTCAATTTCTATCAAGCCAGAGCCTGTGTTATTTTTGAGAGCTAGAAGAAGGGCTATTGCTCCAGCACTTTGCAACGGATTCTTGCCAAGCTAAGGATTAAGATATAAATTGAAATTACATACACAACGAAAGAAAGAGAGCTCAGCACAAAAAAATCCATAAACACATAGGGTCATAGTGATACACATAAAATATATATTTCCAACCTTGAGAACTCTTAGCGTGTTATTGACAGCCAGAGATTTCCCCAGACAGCCTGCTCCAGTAAATGATATGCGGTTATTCCTAAACAGAAATATTTCACAAATGCCTTAAGGCCTGTCCGAATCCGAATCTCCACTTGTGGCATGTGATTTACTGGATTTACTGCCAAAAGTAAGGCTATTGGCTCATACCTGGCGAAAAATGTAGTTGTTGCTGTATTGGGTGAAATCACATACGTCAGGAGGAGAATCAGATCCGACAAATCGGATCGTGTGAAAAAGCCTTTAGAGGCGAGACCGTTGACACTTGACAGAGGCTGGGCACAGCCGTGACTCACAATATTTATTCCAATTAATACCAGCAAATGGTAAAATATCTCGAAAACTTTCATAAGATCTTACGTTAAATCGAGTTCCTCCAAAGTAGTATTGACTTTCAAAGCTTCACTGATAGCATAACAGCCGTCATCTCCAAAACCGTTCCAGGATAAGTTCAAGATTTTCAAATACGTATTTTCCTAAGAAAATGCATGCAAGAAATATCTATAAAAAATGTCACTCACAGTAATAAAATGAATATAAGGACTAGCATATTTTGCTCACTTTTTTAAGCCTCTTACAGACGAGCAAGTTTTCTATGACAAGTTTTATTTGCCAATTGCACGTGTGTACGTACAAAATTTTCTATGACAAGTTTTTGGTTTTCTGACCGCAATGATAGCTAATACAACATTTACAATAGATTGCTGACCAACCGTATCTAAGTGCTCAAATTATTTTGAAAGGTTTTCCTTGTTGACCCATACAGACGAGTGAAATTTGTACTTTGGCAATTTTTTCTATGACAAGTACACTTGTTCAAAAGCCAACATGCTAGCTTTTGAACAAGTGTATACTTGTCATAGAAAAAATTGGCAAAATTGCGTATACAGACGAGCAAATAAAACTTGTCATATATAAAAACTTGTCATAGGAAACTTGCTCGTCTGTAAGAGGCTTAAGAACAAATGAAAATATATATACCTTCAATGCATTTGCAATGGAATGAGCTCCCTTGCGGCGAAGATGATTCCAGGACAAATTAAGATGACTTAAACCCACATTGGACGCTGAAAAGTATTGAAAAGCTCATCACATACCTCGAGCCTCGAAGCCTCGAGTCATGGCTGCAGAAGTTAGGGAGCCATCAAGCGACGCTACCTCTATAGCCTAAGAGGCTAAATCCAAATTCGAAATGAGCAGTTGAATTTAGATTCTGGTGTTACAGACCAACTCCAAAAATCATGTGGAGCTACAATCCTGGCCAAAAGTCCTTGGGACACCTTTACATTTTGTTATATTTTATAGCAATCTTAAAGGAAACAGCATTTATCGGGCAACTGAGTTTCCTAAACACCCCCCCCCCCCATCCCTCCCAAACAATGTTGGATTTACGGGAATGTTCAAGTTAAATTTGACAAACTTCCAACATTGAAAAGGGGTTGGGGAGTGGAGGGGACTTTTGAAAATTAAAGCTATAAAATGCTCAGTGTCCCAAGACTTTTGTCCAGGATTGTAGCTATATGCACCTGCAGTTACTGGCTAACAACTCGGAGGTATCTAAGCCTGATCGGCTTGGTTGACCCCAGATTCCCACGGCTGCGCCAGCCAGAGGTGGAAAATGTTTTTTTCCTGGAACCTGGGTTTAATTGAACATTTTGTGCTTTTTGCCTTAAATGTCCTCCCTTTACTTGATTCTTGACATTGATATAATAGTTTGTCGTTTCAGCATGTCTAGAACTCGAGTTATTAACGAAAGTTGGGATACGTATTAATGTCGGTCATGCTGGATTGTCACCCAAAATGGCGAGAGCCAAAAATTTACGAGTTGTAACGTCGATTGCAAGGGCTGGATATACTGGAATCCCCAGATTCTAGATAAACCAGTGAGAGCCTATACCTATTCCAGTTCCAAGGAGTTGACCACCGGCTTCACCAAACAAGTTCTTACTCAAATCAAGATGTCTTAATGCCGTAGTTTCCTTTAACGAAAACAATATTAATACACCAGGTGGGGCAAAAAAAGTATAACTTAAAAACTAAAAGAGCTATTACACTTAAACAAGTTTCTTTGCATTCAGCGATGTCTAACTTAAATGTTGATATATGCCATGTGCATTTTCATGCAATATTGACTGAGATAGCTGCATTTAAACGTGACTAAACACTTTTGGAACTGTCGAGAATTAGCTAAAAATGGCCTATTAAACTAATTTGATAACCGTTACCATTTTATCGTAAGTATTATGAAGTGAAGTTGAAGTTAGAAATGTTTCTTGAATAGATATGCTCTTTTATTCTAACATTTGGCCTTCTAACTTCAACTTCACTTCATTGAAACGAATACTTGCGTAAAATGCTAATGGTTATCAAATTATTTAATAGGCCATTTTTGGCTAATTCTCGACACTTCCAAAAATGTTTACTCAAGTTTAAACGCAGCTATCTCGGTCAATATTGCATGCAAATGCACATGGCACATATCAGTTTTTAAGTTATACTAAATCAAACAGTCGTACCTTTTTTTGCCCCACCCGGTATAAGAAATATAATAGACAGCTTTAGCAAACACAACGCGACGTCAAAGAGGACGTGAAAATGGGTAAAAATGGCGTGATATGCCCATCTATGGATGTGCCCACGCCATCAATAACGATGACAACCGCGCAAAGGACGTCTTCCTGCAATTGCATTAAACTGTATATCAATTTAGTAAATTTATTGCACTTATTCTACCTTGATGGCTTCGGCCAGAATACCAGCACATTTGTCATCAAAGTCATTTGCTAAAGAAGAGAAGTGACGTATGAGTTGTACAAAAGATTGATCTATTGAGTGCTTTCTCTTAGCAGATTAAAATTTCATCACAATGCGTTTGGAATAAAGACTGCGAACATTAACACAAGTACTCACCTTTGAGTGTCAACGAAGTCACAACGGAATTCTTCGATAAAATATCAACCACAAACCTCGCGCCTTCACTGCCGAGTTGGTTTTGTGACAAATCCTGCATGGAAATTTAGATTTCAAAATACATTTGTGGCTTAAAATACATTTTTTGCTGCAACTTGCAACGCAATTTCTGCACAGAGCCATGTTATCGTGTTTCCTCGTTTGAAGGCCGCGGCGCTCTTTATGTAAATTTTGTGTTTTTGAAGCGGCGCTTATTCGAGGGCGGCGCTCTTTAAAAATTATTCTATTTCTATCTGCCTTCACAACGGAATTGCGCATTTCCAAAGTTTCTTGGAGAGAGAAATTACGTTGCAAGTTGCAGTAAAAATTGCCTCGTGTAACATGGTCTGCCCTTAAGAGGGATGATTGGTCAGACCGCGATGATGCGTCTTGATGGACTGATGGCCGTCTCTGGTAAAAATTTGAGCAATGAATAGTTGAAAACTTACAAGTTTTGATATATAGCAGTTTTCTTTGAACATATCTGCCATGAATCCAGTTCCTTCAGGTCCCAGTGAATTGTCAGCAAGGTTCAACGATACGACACATGTGTTGGTCTTAAAGAGAATCAAAATATAATTCTCCTTAATATCAGGGCCATCATTCATTCATGAGGGCCATCATTCAATCATGCAATTATTCAGTTAATCAATAACAATCATCCAATCAATCAAATGTTCAAAAAATCAATTCATCAAATGATCAATAATCAGTTACCAATAAAAATCATCCAGTCAATCAATCAATCATCAAATGAGCAAATAAATGAAATGATCAATCAACCAGTAACTAGTCAATCAATAACAATCACCTAATCAATCAATCAATCAATCAAATAATCAATAAATCATTAAGCAATAATCAGTTAATTAATAACAATTATCCACTCAATCAAATGATCAATCATCAAGTAATAACCAGTTAATTAATATCAATCATCTACTCAGTCATTCAAATGATCAGTAAATCATCAAGCAATAATAAGTTAATCAATAACAATCATTTATCAATCTATCAAATTATCAATTAATCATCAAGCAATATTTAATGAATTAACGAGTTAATTCCAATCAAGTGATCAATCAATCATCAAGCAATGATCACTTAATCAATAACAATCATCCAATATTCCAATCAAATGATCAATCAATCATCAAGCAATAATGAATTAATCAATAACAATCATCCAATATTCCAATCAAATGATCAATCCATCATGAGCAATAACAATCATCCAATGAACCAATTACTAAAAACTGCATAAATAAATCAAATTACCACTAGTGCTATTGCAATTGCTTTGCTGCCAGATGCTCCAATCCCATGATGCTTCATGTCAACTTCAGGACTTTGTAAATTTCTGAGAAAATAGGAAACTGGAATGACGCCATGGATCTGGCATGCTTGAATGTATGTTGTCCTCCCTGTGACATCATAGTCCTCTTTCATTTCTAGGAATTTTTATACAAAGGTAATTAGGACCTACATGCAGAGCGACAAGTGTTAATTCTCTTTAACCACAAAATAGAAAGTTGGACAGATACTCTCTTCGGCAAGATTCTGCAGAACCCTTGTAGTATCCTGGAATGACTCTAATGAACCCCCCCTTCCTCCCAAGCTTGGGCCCCCCACAATCCCCCTCCTACCTTCACACTCTAGGTCTGTATCCCAACCATCATCATCTTCCGTCATAGTTTCATTTCTATTCAGAATACCAGACCTCTGGTGTCGTAACTGACCTGCTGTTGAAGTGTTGTACACTTTCTAAAGAAAAGAACAAGCTCAGTGTGAGGGTGGCAAGACTACTTTAGGGCATTTCACACATACACTAAACAAGTTGTAATAAACCTGCAGCAGACTGTACCAAGGCTGTTCCAGTAACATGTTACCAGGATGTATTCGCACTGCTTGTTCATTCTCAGCTGGTTGACTCAACCACAGTTTATAGAACTTCTATAAACTGTGACTCAACACAATTGTTACATTCAAGTTGTTCCAACAACTTGCTATCGTCCTGCAATTCAACAACTTGTCAGTGTATTTAACAAGCTGTGAGTGACAACCTTAGCAAATTAATAAAATGACAACATTGCTACAACTTGTTGACAAGCTTGCTACAAGCCTGTTGCAAACACAACTTGTTGACGATGCACAATTTTTACGTGTGTTGGTGATGTAGTTAACTTTTAGGATTTTTCAATGTTCAAACATGGTTTTTTGTTGTACATACACTTAAACGCGAGGTTTTTTGCAACTCAAGCGAGTGTACAGTAGACAGTCTGCTATGCTGGCTAAAGCAAATTATGGAGTTACAAAATAGTTTGCATTGGTAAACAGGGAGACTGGTCAAATCCCCTACTCCACTACAGGAGGAATCAAATGCCCCGGCCCACCATAATGAATTTTACTAGTTTACTATTTTACACCTTCAAATTGATTGGTACATTAACACATATAATACCAAGGGGCAAATTAGCCTGCAAACAGTCTCTACAGAAATTATTTGGCTTATTTGCAAACTATAGGTGGAAGGGGCTCTCAGGGGAAAGCTGAATTCAAGCAATCAAGCATATTGCCTTGCATGTATACAATACACTGAAAATAATTGCTATTATACATTGTAGTCACTCGTGTCTTCTGATTGGCTAATTGCTTACAGTTAAATATGGGAATCACACATTTAAGCTACAGATAACTGAGTTATCTGCAAGCAGATAACTCAGTTATCTGTAAGTTGAGCCAGCAGTAACCTACTTTTCTAGAGAGCGGCAGCTGTACATACAAGAATAAAAACAAGAAAAAACAACATGAATAAACGATGTATTTTTGAAAGTTTTTGCATAAAAAATACACTCTTTTGAAACTTTTATCAGAACTATAGTAAGTAAATTAGATTTCTAATATTTTGTCGTTCTTGTTTTATTTTTATAATTGGTTTTTACCCCAATATTTTAGAACCAAACGTTGTTTTGTGCAACAGAATTTAAATTGGTGTTTATCGAAGAAGTTTAATGACAATGCAATGTATAATAAAACAATTATTGTACACAATTATGAGGTTTTTGTGATATCCGGAATTATCAAGGTCAAGGTTAACCTCATCCAATAATTGTTATTAGTAAAATTTCATAGGTGATTATTGAAAATTCTCAACGCTGATTGGTTGCACTACCTCGGATTAATACGCGATAATCACCTAAAGAGTTTTAAGCCGTTTATCATAATCACCTATGTAATTTTACTAAAACAATTATTCGCCTCAGGCTCGGTGAATATCGGTGAGTAAAAACCTTGACTTCGTCTCGGTTTTTATTCACCTCGCCTTCGGCGAATAATTAATAAATAATCACCTGTCATATTATATTGATTAAATACTATAGTTTAAAGTCGCACAAATGCACAAAATAATGACTTGGGATTGTTAATTTGTTACGCCTAGTATCTGAATAAGTTTAACTTTTCTCCCAGCCTAATAAATACAAAGAACGCTTAACTTTTTCTAACACACTTCAAAGTATTTAAGTTCAAATATTAAACTGCAAACCTGTTTGGCAATTTCAGCAGATGAGCAGCGACTCAAAGCCTTCTCGTCCGCACTGGTCGGTGAACGAATAGGTGTTGATAGTCTTTCCATGTTTAAAATGCTTCCAAGCGGCTCATGTTTGACACAGACTTGAAGATACTTCAGTTCTCTGCTATTTGAATGAGTTTAAATGCATAGTTGAATGAGTTTAAAAGTAGTATAAAACGCTGCAAAAAGTACTTCACTAGGACGCGGTTGCCATTGACTTTATGTTTATTATGTCAATATTATTCATTTCGGCTGCTCATTTGAAAACACAGCTGACCCAAGCCAATAAAATTGCCAATAAGGTGACAGACTCTGACAGGCTCTCAAACGAGTTACTCAAAGTTACTCAAAACTAGTTGACATTTTTTATATACAATGCTGCTGTATGATGTGAAAGCTACAAAGCTGTCTGTCTTACATAGTGATTATTACGAGTATTCGCGAACAATTTTGAGTCGATACTGTACATCAAGCGTGATATCTGATCCAACCTAAAAAAGAATCCAAACACTTGGGTTAAATTTCGGGCTTTACTTGGCCGCCATTTTATATTTTTAATATTTTGCATATTTTCTATAAAATTCGAACTAAGTCCTTTGAAATGAACTATACATAAATTCTAAATGAATGTTATAAAAATAATATATAGCTCAGTGGTTAAAATTGTGTTACGGTCATTCCCGAGCTAGTCCCGAAGATGTACCGAAACGTGATTTAATAATCGCAAAATCATTCAACTTGATTATTTAATCAGAAATTTTGCTAAATATCGCTTGTTCTTAAAGAAGAAAACTCGGCTTGTTTTTAGCTTTTAAAAGATGCCTCGTGGCAGATCTAGGGCGCGTTCCTCCCCTTCTGGAGGCTTTTCTAGTCGTTCAAACGTCCCCGCGGCTACTCGGCCGTCGAGCAGTGTTGCCCCTCCACAAAGCACACAAGTTCAGAGAGGACCTGGTTTGTTTGGTCAAATGGCTTCGACCGCCGCAGGAGTTGCCGTAGGATCCACTGTTGTAAGTTGTTTTGAAATGCATAACTTTTGTTAAAAACGAATTTGTATTTTCAGAATTCAGATAGTTGAAGTTGCAAAATGACGTCATTGCAATCACACAAAATGACGTCACAATGATGTTGGATACAATGTCAATGAGCTCAATAATAATATATATGACTGGAGTAACCACTGGGAGTAACTTCTTAGTGTAACATACCCATGTCTCACTGTTCTATAACTCATCATAGGTGCTGTAAGTGAAGACAAAAAGTTGATATTCAATGTCAATCTCAGTTTGCTACCCAATCGTCAACTGTAGACTTTACTATGCTAAAAATCAGTTTGGAGTATTGAAACTGACATCTGCCATCTTTTGGCTTCAATAGCACTATTTATAGAACTGACAACTGGAATTTTCCATAAGAGATTTTTGCTGGTGTGGGGGCGGACGCACATTCTGAAGCCTACATCACTTCTAGTAAGCAGCAACGACCAGTGCTTGTCTGAAGAATGTCCCTTACAAATGAGAATTATTTCCTCCCCCTAGCTAGATTAAGCTGAATTGCCCTGTGATGAACTGTTGCCCTTAAACTAAACATACATCTAAGTAAATACTTGGTAATAAAAATTACATCAACTTACAATATATACCGAATCAGCAAACATGTGTTTGAGCACATGGTTTGAGCTGTGACCACCCAATTCACTCACATATATAATTTAAATGCTTGGTTACCTTTGTTCCATTCTATGCTTATCAGAACAGTGGTACAGTAAGTAGGCATGCGAGTCGTCGAAACATAAACATGTGTTAGTCAGTCTATTACTTCTTATACCATATAACATCTTTCCACATAGGGTCATGTGGTTGGCGGAGCTTTAACAGGTGGTTTCCATGACAACCATGAAGCATCACCCGCGGGACAACAACAACCGACCAATACAATGCAAGGATCCAATCCTTGTCAGTTTGAATTTGAACAGTTTGTTCAGTGTGCTCAAGACCAACATGATATCACATTCTGTAAAGGCTTCAATGAAGTGTTAAAGCAATGTAAAGTTGACCATGGTAGGTATTAACTAGACTAACCCTTTCTGTTTTTGCCTAGGGCTATGTCCAGTGTGTTGAAATACCAATACACTGGTTTGGGAACTTAAACAAGATGCCCCAAAATAAGTACCGTTATAATACGTACCTTCAGTGCTTGTAAAAATTACCCCTCAGAATGTAAAAAATCACATCTCAGAAAGCAGGAAATAGCATTTCTGAGTCATCAAATTCCTAAATTTTGTGGTTCTTGCAACTTTGGCAGTCAAATACCATCACTGACCAGGGTGCTAATATGTTATTATTAATATGATATTCCTTATGTTACAGTTATGCATACTTTTGCAAAAATTGTACTATAAAACATAAAACTATTGGCATTCAAAACTCATCTACAAATCATAGTACATAGTTAAAGATGACAAGCTGTAGAATTGTAAACAAAAACAAGCATGCAAATGCATGCAATGGTCAACACATTACTCTAAGGGGTCAACACTCACCCTTAAACCAGGGGTGGATCTAGGCTCATCTGACAGAGGGGGTGCAGATTTTTCTGGGGGGGTGCACCCTTCCACCACCAGCGCAAATTATGTCAAAAGTGCCATAGATCGTGAAAATTTCAGTATGAACTCGTTGATTCTGTGCCTTAAACTACGTTGAAAACTGACCAACGATCTGTCTTTTGTATGTTTTAGGTTTGATGTGAAGTCTTGGGACTCTCGCACACAGATGAAGTTTTGATATGAAAATAACAAAATGCTAATATAACAGTTTTTATTTATTTGGAAATTATTAAAAATATATTCATGTACACAATTTGTTACCCCTTTTGATTGACACAGTTTGCAGCTTTGCAAAAATAGCACTGAGATTTGTGTCTTCCATGCCCAATTGCCCTGCAAACTGATCCAGGTGCCACCCACCGTGGGCAGAACTCTGACTATCGTATTTGGTGGTAAAGAGAATTAGTGTAATTTGATTGCGCTTGTAACTTGTAAGCTGCTGTCCGATAGAGAATTTAATTTAAAACAATATTTGAATAACATTTGAAACTGATTTGGTGAATTTGTATGTGTTCGTCCCACACCAAAATGGAAATTTATCAACATGTATATACATAATAATTTACTAATTTAGATCGCAAACTGCAGTAAGGGCACTGCTATGAAGTCACACCTTGTTGCGCCTGTATATTTTGTTCAGCGGTATCTACCAGTAATCTACCTTCACCATCTTTGACCCGCAGTCTCCCAGATGCATAACGTGTTTCCTGACGACCATCTGTATATACTGTCTTCACTGTGCCGTCCGGGTATTCACGTTTCTGGAAGGAAAAACAGAGACCGTAAGCCTCGTTTCCATTTGTGATTTGTCCCTACATCAGTGACCAGGTCATGGCCACTGATGTAAAATAGTCTGGATATATTTCGTCTTTTGCGTCCTGCATAGAAATCAGACTATACTGATTGCAGAAATATATCCACATTGTAATAACCCATCAGCTTGCAATGCACCCGGGTGCGCCCTACTTTAGTATTTTACTCTGTCTAACGCCAGACGATTTTACTAGTCAGTAGTAGGGTACTGGCAGTTAATGGGTTAACAAAACTATCTGCCAGTGTCTCTTGTTAACCCATTAGCTTGCAATGCAACCAGATGCGCCCTACTTTAGTATTTTACTCTGTCTAACGCAGACAATTTTACTCGTCAGTGGTAGGGTACTGCCAGTTTATGGGTTAAACATCGGTTCCTGCAATATGCAGTTGTCTGATTATAATTTCGCCTCAGTCACATGTAAGAAGGGTTCCTCTAGTTCGACTCCATCAAACACCACAGATTTTTCGGGTACTCTGGTTTCCTCCTCACGAATATTTTTACGCCAAAATCAGACATGGTAAAAGTGTTCAATGTCCCTCGGATTTTAAATTTGTCTTTTTCAAACGTTCATCTAAAGTGCGTAAAACAATGGAAAATTTGACCGTAATTAAACCAGGAGGTGTGCACATCTCCCTGCACCCCCCTCCCCAGTATATCCATCCCTGACAATAGCAGCCTTAACTTAGCGGTAATGGCAGCGCACTAACCGCATCTGCCACTTCTTCCATTAGCGGCCTCACCTTAAATAATTTTGTATGCGTTTCTCTCTGTCCATTAGGGAACTCAACTATCCTCTCTCCATCCACACTTATCCTCTCCACAGTGCCATCAGTAAATACACACTCCTCTGCACCAGAGGTATAGAGATACTTCACTGTCTGATCAGGAAAGATAATCTCCTTAGTCCCATCTGGATAGTGCTTCTCGATCTGGTTACTAAAATATTCAACACAGGTTAAACGGTTAACACTGTTTTACATTATTATACTGTATTGCAGTAGAGTTTCTTTCACTTTTGAATCTACCAAACACCGGAGGTTTTCCCTGGTACTCGAGTGTCCTCCTGTAGTAACACTGGACCAATAAAGGGTGTCCCTTACTGGACCTCTTGGGGGAACAGTTTAAAACTGATAGAGCTATCCAGTATAAATAAAGTTAGTTTAGGTTTCCACCTGTAGTAACACTAGACCAATAAAGGATATCCCTTACTGGACATCTAGAGGGAACAGTTTAGCATTGATTGATATCCAAGTATAAATAAAGCTACTTTATGATCTCACAAGTTATGTAAAGCATCAGATCATAGGTAGGTAGCCAACATTCAAAAACATATACTACCCCTACTGTACCAAACGAATTTGAAAAGGTTAGCTTAAAAACCAACCTGGGAAAGCGTAGAACTTCAAGTCCATCCGGGTACGTTGTGTGCGTTGTTTGGACTTCGGCGTAATAATACTCCTATAAATAGAGCACGTTTATGACACGATTTCTCTACGACACCATTCAGTACCATGCACGATATATCAAGATACGGCATGGAGAACAGTGGGATTTTCAAAACAATGAAATGACAATAGAACTTTTCGATCACTGAATCGCGACTTGATAGCACTATGCTAAGTGTTCTGCAAAGGGCCAGTGCTGTAGAACTAAATTCATAACTAGGGGGCTCTCTAGACGAGCATGTTACCAAGGGTGAAAACATTCAGGGATTGAGGACGTCATAAGTAACCGCCCAATCCCATGATAACATTTCTTTATTATATTCATGCCTGAAATAATCATAAGTGATGCTTGGAGAATGAAAACTATGGAAAAACCATAGCTTTAGGAAGGGGGGGGGGGGTTCCGCCCCCTAGCACCCCTTCCCCTTCTACACCACTGCAAAGGGCCAATGCTTAACACAGCGATGGCTTACCACTCTCTCATCAGGGAAGATTTGTTTGAGATCGCCATTAAAGAAAGTCACTACAACAGATAAACCATCTGCACTGATCTCTTTTCGAGTTCCGTTTGTGAAAGTCACCACACGTGAGCCGTCAGGGTTGATTGTTTCACGCTAATATAAATAGAATTAAGAATTGGTCAGCAGGCTTCGAATTTAGCGGTGGCCATTGGCCGTCAATGCCCTGCCTGTTGGGCGCTATGCCCTGGTAATATACTCAAATTTACGGCCAGTAGTGGCCATTGGCCGTCAACCTCAGTACTTGAGCAACTGTATCTTAGAAACTGAAAATATTAAATGAAAAATAAAATGTGAATACAAAACATTGAGAATTGAGTTGTTGAATAACTCATGCTCTTTTTGAAAAACATGCGACGCATGTTATACGAACAGTGACAATAACATTCTAGTTTCCTGGAGACTAAAATGGTATATTATTCATATACTCTTTTAAATCTTCATGCTACGTCAGTTTGTGGTAAGGTGCTTCGAATAACAACTGAATGAAAGTTGGCCTTTATGTCCTCTATACTGGCCTTGATGTCTTAGAGCACGTAGTAACATTCAAGGCCAAATTGGCCTTGCCTTTTGTGTTCCCAAATTCGAGGCAACTTGGTCCTACCCTGCATGGGAATGAGGACGTCACTTACCTTTCCCTCACTATGAGAAAGCTGTTTAGGCAAGGTTCCGTCACCTTTGAACCGAACGCTTTTTGAAGAACTCATTTGCTTAGTCGGTGGCGAGTGCTCCTTTAACCTTGCAGGGACTGAACTAGAAATATAGCGGTACACGTGTTAAAACGCACAAAACACTTGTACCAAATATGCTGTTTCAACAACTTTGGTTTATGTTTCCTCCATTAGTAACACTGGACTAATAAAGAATGACCTTTACTGGACTTCCAGGGAGAACATTTTAGAACTGATATAGCTCATCCAGCAGAACTACAGTTAGTTTAGCTTAGGTTTCCTCCTGTAGTAACATTGAAGCAATAAGCTATCGACCTTGCTGGATCTCTAGGGAGGACATTTTAGAACTTATAGAGCTATACAGTATAAATATAGTTAGTTTAGCTTTCCTCCTGCAGTAAAAATATGTGATTCTATTTTATTTTATTTTAGTTTAAATATATACCTTATGTTTTCCGTGTTCTCATTTCCATCTATTTTCTCAATTCCTCGTGTTTGAATAATACCAGCATGTTCAACTGTAGTTTTCATCTCGGAAGGCGAAACATTCTTGGCTGCAAGATGCGAGGCACTGGAAGGTTTCGTTTGTTTTTGTATTACCAGAGGCAAAGTGTTTAAATTTCCATCTTCGTTAAGAATATCGTCATTCTCGTGGTCAATGATTTGAGGTATATTGTTTGGGCTTCTCTTAGTGGACATCTCTATAGAAGAAAGAGTGTACATTAGAGTTTGGTGGTACAACTGTTAGTGCATGTGCGATGAACCTCTCACTGTGCGACAGGGATTCCATTCTTGTAAGCAAGCAAGCAAGCAAGCAAGCAAGCAAGCAAGCAAGCAAGCAAGCAAGCAAGCAAGCAAGCAAGCAAGCAAGCAAGCAAGCAAGCAAGCAAGCAAGCAAGCAAGCAAGCAAGCAAGCAAGCAAGCAAGCAAGCAAGCAAGCAGGCAAGCAAGCAAGCAAGCAAGCAGGCAAGCAAGCAAGCAAACAAGCAAGCAAGCAGGCAAGCAAGCAAGCAAGCAAGCAAGCAAGCAAGCAAGCAAGCAAGCAAGCAAGCAAGCAAACAAGCAAGCAAGCAAGCAAACAAGCAAGCAGGCAAGCAAGCAGGCAAGCAAGCAAGCCCCCAAGCAAACAAGCAAGCAAGCAAGCAGGCAAGCAAGCAAGCAAGCAAGCACCCAAGCACCCAAGCAAACAAGCAAGCAGGCAGGCAGGCAAGCAAGCAAGCAAGCAAGCAAGCAAGCAAGCAAGCAAGCAAGCAAGCAAGCAAGCAAGCAAGCAAGCAAGCAAGCAGCAAGCAGCAAGCAAGCAAGCACGCAAGCACGCAAGCAAGCAAGAGTTGAGCTGAGCTGAATTACGAAGGACGCAGCAAGAGTTGAGCTGAGTCGAAGGCTTATTAAAGGCGCCTCTGGCTGCCACCGTATGACTCGTGTCTGATCAGGGAGCACAGCTACGATGGAGGAGTTAGTTTGGGGGCTTATCCAAACCCACCCTGTCAACATTCCCTGTGGGAGGAAACCGAAGTACCCGGAGAAAACCCACGACTTTCGGTAGAGCGTTGACCGACTCTTTGCACACAAGTATCACGAGTCCCCAGAGAAGAATCGAACCCACGATCTCAGAGGTGAAAGGCGCTTGCTCTGACGACTGTGCCACCGAAGCCCCATATATGTACATGCAGTTCTCTCATTCATTTCACCTCAGACGTACGTATGGAGAGTGCTTCCAGTTCTAAGTACCGCAGATTCTCTCCGGGTACTCCTCTACTCCAATCTCCTCTTCCTATAATAACACTGGATTAATAAAGGATGACCCTTACTGAACCACTGGGAGAGGAATTGAGAACTGATAGAATTACCCAGTCTAAGTAAAGTTAGTTTAGTTTCAGAGTTTTAGGTAAACTAAGAATTTTTTAGAGACATGTTTGCGGCCAGCTTACCTTCCGGCATTTTCAATTTCTTCTTTTCAAAAGCTTTATATTGTTGAAGTTCATGAATCTAAGTGAAAAATAATCTTACTTCATTTTGGCTTGAAGACGAATTATTATAGATATTAACCGTGCAGAGAAATAGAGCACGTAACTAACTTCGGATCCAGGCTCATCTGATAGAGGGGGTGCAGATTTTTCCAGGGGGGTGCACCATTCCGCCACCAGCGCAAATTATGTCAAAGATATATATAGATCCTGAAACTTTGGAAAATTTCAGTATGAACTCGTTGATGCTGACTTTTTGTGGGGGGTGTTGACCGTTTTCTAGGGGGGTGCGCACACACAGACCACGGCAGTTCTTCGTAGGATACTATCTACACTGGACTCCCATGTTTGAAAAAGATATAAACTATCCCTAAACATACTTTCTGTTGCTCTTTCCAGTTCGTTCTATCAAAATTACACCTCAGTCGTATGTGTGAAGAATGCTAGCCCAAGGGCGCAACTATTGGGGGGGGGGGGTATTGCAATTTGTAGTGCAAATTTCGCCATGTTGGTCGGGCAAAAATATGTTTAAGTCATGTTGAGTAAGAACAAAAAACCTTGACGACCAGAAGGCCAATTTGAAAAATTTGCCAATCCAATGTACAACATTTTCTGACCATCATAATTTTCTGACAATAGACCCTTTTTGGTTTTGGCCGTCCCCCTTACGTTATGTCCTGACCACGCCCTTTCGTCGGACAAAACGAACCACACACCCCTAACGCTGCCTCCTCCGCAGGCTCTTCTACATATGTTAATATAGATCAAATATAAATATCAGTAATTATAGATCAATGGTTCGGAGTGCGCGGGCACTGCAAGCCCGATAAAGACGCACGCCCGCAACTAAGGACGAGCGCGCAAAGGGAAATGGGAAGGCGAGAAATTTATTCTAATTATTTCCTCGTTAATTATTCGTTTTTTCCTCATTAGTTATTTGTTAGCAAGCGACTGGGAACGAGGCAGCCCCTAACGTTTAGACCCAAGTTACACCCTTTACTGACCAAGGTGCTGCAGTTTCCTCCTGTAGTTACACTGGAGCAATAGCATCCCTAGAGAGAACGGTTTAGAACCGCTAACAAGTAAAAACAGAAAGTTAAACCAGACACAAACTTACTTTCTGTTGTTCTTTTCGTTGTAAATCTAAATTTTGTTTCTCCAATAGTTTGACTTCTTCTCTCATCTCTCGGTTTTCCTTCTCAAGATTGCTGATACGATCTTTGTAACGGGTAGCAGCCGCTGACCAACGTGATTCACGTAGCTTCAGGTCCTCCTGTAGTTCACTTATCTGAAAAATAAGATAAGCTCAGTGGCTGTGCTCTGTGGTCAGAGCGCTATACTGGAATAGCAGGACCGCAGGTCCGAATCCTGCCAGAGGGATGATGTCGGCGACACAGTGGTTATATAACAAACATACTTGCAGGGGGGTGAGTCCGGGATTTGACGCACCGAGGGTGGCTGGTAGGTTCGGACAGCTACCAGCCACCCTCGGTGCGTCAAATCCCGGACTCACCTCCCTGCAAGTATGTTTGTTATAGTACCTGTCACCTCTGTGACCGAGGTTCAATTCCTGTAATGTGCAGTTGTCTGATTATAATTTCACCTCAGTCGCATGTGAGAAGAGTGCTTTATAGAAGTTTAACAAATTAAATGACCGGATTGAACATACTTTAGCTTTTAGTGTTGTGATTTCATCCCTCTCCTTCTTATCTGGCAGTGCTCGCGATGCCTTCTGGTATTGCTCAAATACTCGCTTGTCCCGCCTGTTGCAGTAAAAATGAAGTTTTGAAACAGTTTACGGCCTAGGAATATTTTTAATGAGATTAGATGTTTAAATCCGTCAGGTTCTTGACTAGTCAAATCGTTAGCTGTTTAAATTAATCATACTATGAAGCAAATATCTTTTCCTGTGTAACTTGAGAAACACAGCTTCCAACATCTCTTCTAATGAGTTTTAGAACGTTTCAAACACCACATAATGGCGCTTATGGCGGCCATATTGGTGGGCATATTGGTGTGACCTCATTAGTTATTCACCGGCAAATTTAGGAAGAAAGTCAAGAGAGGCCACTGATGATCAATTCTTATCTAGACAATACTTGTCTTTTACCACCAATAACTAGAAACTTATAGAACCTCTTTAAACATGTCAACAACACCACAGTAGATTTGTGGTGGTCACACCATTTATGCATAGCAGATGCACTAACTATCCAGTCCTTGTTTTCAGATCAGTGGTTAAAACATAGTCATAGCACAGTATAGGTATTGAGGGGTCATAGTTGAAATCTTTTGTCAGCAAAAGTTTGCTATTGGATGATCGCTTCGTTATGCATGCACAAAAACAATAGGTTCATTCACCATGAAAGTGTTCACATTTCCATAAAACGTAGACAAAAACTGAACACAAAACACTTGCTATTAAAAGCCAGTTGTGCTGAAATATATATGGATAAAAAACTAAACAAAAACTACAAAATGCTATTTACAAGAAGGTGATTAAAATTAAATGATATAAATATACTGTTATGCGACTTCAAGTGGTCCCTGACCAATGTTAATTCTCAACTTAAAGTAGCGCTCCGCGAAGGCAGTAAGACAGTTGCTATAAATGCCAACAGTAAAATTCCAATATTGAACACAATTCCATAGGAATACGCTTGCTGAAACAGTGTCACGAATATAAAGGGTCCCAGGACTATCCCCATACGACCAACAGATATACAAGTCCCTACTCCAATGCTACGGTTTGCTGTCGGGTAAAGCAGTGCTACAAATAGAGCCATAAGGGTAGTCCCTGACATAAGTAGACTTCGAGATAACATTGCCACTACAAGTAATGCAGTCCTTTGGTTTATGACAAACAAGGCAATAATCTGTAATATTATTGGCAGGAATATAACAGTTAAAAGTACTCTTTTCACTGTAAAAATGTAACAACCTATGCCAACTGTAATTATTATCACCAACTCAGGCAAATTCATCCACGCCATTGTGGTGTACAAATTACCGCTCGAATAATGCACTATTTTGTCGTGTTCTAAGCCAGTAATCGTAGATGTATTATTTTCACGGCCCGCCACATCAGATGCAGTGTATACTAAAACGTAATACGCCATTATACTGGTAAAAGCAAGGATACAAGCGCATGTTGTGATTTTCCAATAACCTGATCGAAATAGCTGCGTGATATCTGCCCTCTTTGACTCGGGACCGCGGTTGAGTGTTGTGTTGCTTAAGTCCATTTCAGGTGCGAAATCTTGTAGAATATTCAGAGCTTTCTGCTCGTCTCCGGCTGCTAGATGATAATGTGGCGTGTCTGGGAGAAATACAATGCCAATAAGGAAAATTGCAGTCGGAAAACACACGATAGCTAGAGCCCAACGATAACCGATCACTGAAAGCTCAATTGAAGCGATAGATGAAACTAGAAAGCCTAAAGTCCAAAAGACGGAATTTAATGTCGAGAACATCGTTCGGTACTTTGGTGGGAATAATTCCACCGTCATTACATAGACTTGGATTGAAGTGGCCACCCCAAACCCGACCAAGAAAAGGCTTATCCATAACCAGTAATAGTTTAGTGAAAAGGCACTTGCAAATGCGAAAACAATTATGAAAGTCGCACTGCCAATAAGTCCACTCTTTCTACCGTATTTGTCCGACACCCAACCCCAAAACGAAGATCCCACTATCATGCCAGCAGATATTGAGAATGTCAGTACCCCGGCCAGCAGTGATGAGATATTCCAGTCTGATTTTATACTTGGAAGTATGATAGATAACATGGACACTTCAAGTGACTCTGTTATATTTAGTAACCCAAGTAATAGGAACACTTTCAAATGAAATAACCTCAAGCCTATATCATCTAGGATTTCGTCGATTGAACGAGATTTGAAAAGATCAGCTTTCAAATCTGTAGCTTCGTCGCTGTCTGAGATATGTTTGTACTTTACATGGTCTTGACTTTGCCTTGCTTTTGTCTCCTCAGAACTCGCTCTAGAAAGTGGTGTAGATTGTATAAACTGTTTGAATTTTGTCAAAAGTTCCATACTTAATCACTTGGTTTATTTTAGATCGAATTGTATCGTATACACGTAGGCAGCATAACTTGCACACTGCAATACGCATAGAACAATATATCAAAGAATATTGGTAAATGCTTGACCAGTGATGGTTGACCCCCAATAGTCAGGCGGATAAGTGCAAAAGTTAGCTGGAATTGTGCGTTTTGTGATTAAAGCACCATATTCGCAGGAAGTGTAGACTTTGATATGACAATACATTTTAGATATGGAGCCATTTGAAAAATTAATGTCGCCGGTCTAAAATTTGGGTTCTTTTTCATTTTCCTCATTAAACTCCTAAAATACTTGTAAAAACGTGAAATTCCAAGTTCATATTAAGCAATAACGACCTACATCGTTGGAAAGCTTACAAAAACCTATATATAAGACATTTAAGTGGTTACCATTATTTTTCAAATCCTTCTTGCGGGCTTTACATAACCACTGAGCTCAAAACTAGGACTGATAGTGCACTTGAAGTTATATAATCACTGATCTCAAAACTATGACTGGATAGTGCACTTGAAGTTATATAATCACTGATCTCAAAACTATGACTGGATAGTGCACTTGAAGTTATATAATCACTGATCTCAAAACTATGACTGGATAGTGCACTTGATGTTACATAATCACTGATCTCAAAACTATGACTGGATAGTGCACTTGAAGTTATATAATCACTGATCTCAAAACTATGACTGGATAGTGCACTTGATGTTACATAATCACTGATCTCAAAACTACGACTGGATAGTGCACTTGAAGTTATATAATCACTGATCTCAAAACTATGACTGGATAGTGCACTTGATGTTACATAATCACTGATCTCAAAACTAGGACTGGATAGTGCACTTGATGTTACATAATTACTGATCTCAAAACTACGACTGGATAGTGCACTTGAAGTTATATAATCACTGATCTCAAAACTATGACTGGATAGTGCACTTGAAGTTATATAATCACTGATCTCAAAACTATGACTGGATAGTGCACTTGAAGTTATATAATCACTGATCTCAAAACTATGACTGGATAGTGCACTTGATGTTACATAATCACTGATCTCAAAACTATGACTGGATAGTGCACTTGAAGTTATATAATCACTGATCTCAAAACTATGACTGGATAGTGCACTTGATGTTACATAATCACTGATCTCAAAACTACGACTGGATAGTGCACTTGAAGTTATATAATCACTGATCTCAAAACTATGACTGGATAGTGCACTTGATGTTACATAATCACTGATCTCAAAACTAGGACTGGATAGTGCGCGAAGTTATATAATCACTGATCTCAAAACTACGACTGGATAGTGCACTTGATGTTACATAATCACTGATCTCAAAACTACGACTGGATAGTGCACTTGAAGTTATATAATCACTGATCTCAAAACTATGACTGGATAGTGCACTTGATGTTACATAATCACTGATCTCAAAACTACGACTGGATAGTGCGCTTGAAGTTATATAATCACTGATCTCAAAACTATGACTGGATAGTGCACTTGATGTTACATAATCACTGATCTCAAAACTATGACTGGATAGTGCACTTGAAGTTATATAATCACTGATCTCAAAACTATGACTGGATAGTGCACTTGAAGTTATATAATCACTGATCTCAAAACTATGACTGGATAGTGCACTTGATGTTACATAATCACCGATCTCAAAACTATGACTGGATAGTGCACTTGAAGTTATATAATCACTGATCTCAAAACTACGACTGGATAGTGCACTTGATGTTACATAATCACTGATCTCAAAACTATGACTGGATAGTGCACTTGATGTTACATAATCACTGATCTCAAAACTATGACTGGATAGTGCACTTGATGTTACATAATCACTGATCTCAAAACTAGGACTGGATAGTGCACTTGATGTTACATAATTACTGATCTCAAAAGTAGGACTGGATAGTACACTTGATGTTACATAATCACTGATCTCAAAACTACGACTGGATAGTGCACTTGAAGTTATATAATCACTGATCTCAAAACTATGACTGGATAGTGCACTTGATGTTACATAATCACTGATCTCAAAACTACGACTGGATAGTGCACTTGAAGTTATATAATCACTGATCTCAAAACTATGACTGGATAGTGCACTTGATGTTACATAATCACTGATCTCAAAACTACGACTGGATAGTGCACGAAGTTATATAATCACTGATCTCAAAACTATGACTGGATAGTGCACTTGATGTTACATAATCACTGATCTCAAAACTAGGACTGGATAGTGCACTTGAAGTTATATAATCACTGATCTCAAAACTACGACTGGATAGTGCACTTGATGTTACATAATCACTGATCTCAAAACTACGACTGGATAGTGCACTTGAAGTTATATAATCACTGATCTCAAAACTATGACTGGATAGTGCACTTGATGTTACATAATCACTGATCTCAAAACTACGACTGGATAGTGCGCTTGAAGTTATATAATCACTGATCTCAAAACTATGACTGGATAGTGCACTTGATGTTACATAATCACTGATCTCAAAACTATGACTGGATAGTGCACTTGAAGTTATATAATCACTGATCTCAAAACTATGACTGGATAGTGCACTTGAAGTTATATAATCACTGATCTCAAAACTATGACTGGATAGTGCACTTGATGTTACATAATCACCGATCTCAAAACTATGACTGGATAGTGCACTTGAAGTTATATAATCACTGATCTCAAAACTACGACTGGATAGTGCACTTGATGTTACATAATCACTGATCTCAAAACTATGACTGGATAGTGCACTTGATGTTACATAATCACTGATCTCAAAACTATGACTGGATAGTGCACTTGATGTTACATAATCACTGATCTCAAAACTAGGACTGGATAGTGCACTTGATGTTACATAATTACTGATCTCAAAAGTAGGACTGGATAGTACACTTGATGTTACATAATCACTGATCTCAAAACTACGACTGGATAGTGCACTTGAAGTTATATAATCACTGATCTCAAAACTATGACTGGATAGTGCACTTGATGTTACATAATCACTGATCTCAAAACTACGACTGGATAGTGCACTTGAAGTTATATAATCACTGATCTCAAAACTATGACTGGATAGTGCACTTGATGTTACATAATCACTGATCTCAAAACTAGGACTGGATAGTGCACTTGATGTTACATAATTACTGATCTCAAAAGTAGGACTGGATAGTACACTTGATGTTACATAATCACTGATCTCAAAACTACGACTGGATAGTGCACTTGATGTTACATAACCACTGAGCTCAAAACTATGACTGGATAGTGCACTTGATGTTACATAACCACTGAGCTCAAAACTATGACTGGATAGTGCACTTGATGTTACATAACCACTGAGCTCAAAACTATGACTGGATAGTGCACTTGATGTCACATAATCACTGATCTCAAAACTAGGACTGGATAGTACACTTGATGTTACATAATCACTGATCTCAAAACTACGACTGGATAGTGCACTTGATGTTACATAATCACTGATCTCAAAACTATGACTGGATAGTGCACTTGATGTCACATAATCACTGATCTCAAAACGATGACTGGATAGTGCACTTGATGATTCAAACAAGCACTGGGTGGTATATCTGCTATGCATCATTATACTGATGCATATTAAATGAAGTCATTGTCCAGATAATGGCTTCTCTTTCAAAATTTGCCAGTGAATAGCCAATCTTTTCAAAAGGATTATGGTTTAGAAATGGTTTGCAATAGAAAGATCCGAGTTTTGAGATCAGTGTAGCCAATAAACATCATAAACGATATCAAATGACAAATATGCAAAAAGTTTTAAGAGAATCGGGCGGTTGTTTCTGCACTGTTGACTTTATAACAGATAAGAAAATTTTTCCTCAAAGTACACAGATGTTACTCAATAGATAAGTCCGGTTCTTTCATTATATGCAAATTTTCGCTAAAATGCAGATAAATTATTACTTAACGGTGTCACATTACCAGTCAAGCGTTGAACAATATTGTATTATGTTCGGACTTCGGAGTATTTGAACCCGTATAAAATATCCGGCAAATACACTCTAGCCTGTTGTGTATATAAGCATTGCTACAACAATTCCAGTCGCTTTAATTCAACCAAATAAGTGAAAATGGATCTATGGACCAAATTCAAACAGTTTTTACAATCCACGCCGCTTTCTAGAGCGAGTTCTGAGGAGACAAAAGAAGGTCAAAGTCAGGATCATGTAAAGTACAAACATATCTCAGACAGCGACGAAGCTACAGATTTGAAAGCTGATCTTTTCAAATCTCGTTCAATCGACGAAATCCTAGATGATATAGGTTTGAGGTTATTTCATTTGAAAGTATTCCTATTACTTGGCTTACTAAATATGACAGATTCACTTGAAGTGTCCATGTTATCTATCATACTTCCAAGTATAAAATCAGACTGGAATATCTCATCACTGCTGGCTGGGGTACTGACATTCTCAATATCTGCTGGCATGATAGTGGGATCTTCGTTTTGGGGTTGGGTGTCGGACAAATACGGTAGAAAGAGTGGATTTATTGGCAGTGCGACTTTCATAGTTGTTTTCGCATTTGCAAGTGCGTTTTCACTAAACTATTACTGGTTATGGATAAGCCTTTTCTTGGTCGGGTTTGGGGTGACCACTTCATTCCAAGTCTATGTAATAACGGTGGAATTATTCCCACCAAAATACCGAACGATGTTCTCGGCATTAAATTCCGTCTTCTGGACTTTAGGCTTTCTACTTTCATCTATCGCTTCAATTGAGCTTTCAGTGATCGGTTATCGTTGGGCTCTAGCTATCGTCTGTTTTCCAACCGCAATTTTCCTTATTGGTATTGTATTTCTCCCAGACACGCCACATTATCATCTAGCAGCCGGAGACGAGCAGAAAGCTCTGAATATTCTACAAGATTTCGCACCTGAAATGGACTTAAGCAACACAACACTCAACCGCGGTCCCGAGTCAAAGAGGGCAGATATCACACAGCTATTTCGATCAGGTTATTGGAAAATCACAATATGCGCTTTTATCCTTGCTTTTACCAGTATGATGGCGTATTACGGTTTAGTATACACTGCATCTGATGTGGCGGGCCGTGAAAATAATACATCTACGATTACTGGCGTAGAACACAACAAAATAGTGCATTATTCGAGCGGTAATTTGTACACCATAATGGCGTGGATGAATTTGCCTGAGCTGGTGATATTATGTACAGCTGCAATAGGGTGTTACATTTTTACTGTAAAATCTGTAATACTGACCCTATTATTCCTGCCAATAATATTTCAGATTTTTGCCTTGTTTGTCCTAAACCACAGAACTGCATTACTTGTCGTCACAATGTTATCCCGAAGTATATTAATGTCAGAGACTACCCTTTCGTTGGTATTTGTATCACTGCTTTACCCGACAGCAAACCGTAGCATTGGAGTAGGGACTTGTACATCTGTTGGTCGTATTGGTATGGTCCTAGGACCCTTTATATTCGAGACACTGTTTGAGCAAACGTATTTCTATGGAATTGTGTTTAATATTGGGATTGTACTGTTGGCATTTCTAGCAACTGCCTTATTGCCTTCGCGGAGCGCTACTTTGAGTTGAGAACACTAAAGACCCGGCATCCCAGGAAATTTGGCCCCCCGGGGGCCAAAATCGCGCAGCTACTTATATATATATAAAAGCCAAATTTCTAAAACTTTTTGTCAGTATTCAGAACTTGAAACTGAACTAATGTAAAGCTGGATACTACGACTTCGCACCTGACAACTATATAATGCAAAATCCTATTCATCATAACACTCGTTTCAGCTCTACTGATTCATACCGACCAAACCTATGCATAACTTCTTCTTTCCGATGGAACAGTCTATCGGACGAAATTAAATCATCTCCTTCTGTGCTGTCATTAAAATATAAACTTCAAGAACACTATTTAGACAAACGTACATGTTTTGATGTCGATAGGCCGAGGACGTGGAAAACTTTGTGTGCAAAATATCGTTCTTGTTCTATGTCATGTTGTTCTTAATTATGAATGTTTGTTTGTAGCGTTATCTGTTTGTAACCACGTAGCTTTATTCGATGTAATGTAAGTTTGTGATTCTCATATATAGTACTTGTGCATGTGTAGTGATATCAATTTATGTATGGTAGGACTTAATTTAGGACCTTTTTGGTCCTGTTGTCTGCGCCATCAATCTTTTATCTTTGATTGTAAAATCAATAAAAAAATAAAATTAAAAAAAAGATAGTGGACTTGATGTTACATAACCACTGAGCTCAAAACTAGGACTGGATAAGTGCACTTGATTTAACATAATCACTGAGCTCAAAACTACGACTGGATAGCACACTAGATCTTACATAATCACTGAGCTCAAAACTATGACTGGATAGTGCACTTGATGTTACATAATCACTGATCTCAAAACTAGGACTGGATAGTGCACTTGATTTAACATAATTACTGAGCTCAAAACTACGACTGGATAGCGCACTTGATGTTACATAATCACTGATCTCAAAACTACGACTGGATAGTGAACTTGATGTCACATAATCACTGATCTCAAAACTACGACTGGATAGTGCACTTGATGTTACATAATCACTGATTCAACCAATCACTGGGTGGTACATCTGCTATGCATCATTATACTGATGCATATTAAATGAAGTCATTGTCCAGATAATGGCTTCTCTTTCAAAATTTGCCAGTGAATAGCCAATCTTTTCAAAAGGATTATGGTTTAGAAATGGTTTGCAATAGAAAGATCCGAGTTTTGAGATCAGTGTAGAAAATAAACATCATAAACGATATCAAATGACAAATATGCAAAAAGTTTTCACGAGAATCGGGCGGTTGTTTCTGCACTGTTGACTTTATAACAGATAAGAAAAATTTTCCTCAAAGTACACAGATGTTACTCAATAGATAAGTCCGGTCTTTCACTATATGCAAATTTTCGCTAAAATGCAGATAAATTATTACTTAACGGTGTCACATTACCAGTCAAGCGTTGAACAATATTGTATTATGTTCGGACTTCGGAGTATTTGAACCCGTATAAAATATCCGGCAAATACACTCTAGCTTGTTGTGTATATAAGCATTGCTAGAACAATTCCAGTCGCTTTAATTCAACCAAATGATTGAAAATGGATCTATGGACCAAATTCAAACAGTTTTTACAATCTACGCCGCTTTCTAGAGCGAGTTCTGAGGAGACAAAAGCAGGTCAAAGTCAGGATCATGTAAAGTACAAACATATCTCAGACAGCGACGAAGCTACAGATTTGAAAGCTGATCTTTTCAAATCTCGTTCAATCGACGAAATCCTAGATGATATAGGTTTGAGGTTATTTCATTTGAAAGTGTTCCTATTACTTGGCTTACTAAATATGACAGATTCACTTGAAGTGTCCATGTTATCTATCATACTTCCAAGTATAAAATCAGACTGGAATATCTCCTCACTGCTGGCTGGGGTACTGACATTCTCAATATCTGCTGGCATGATAGTGGGATCTTCGTTTTGGGGTTGGGTGTCGGACAAATACGGTAGAAAGAGTGGATTTATTGGCAGTGCGACTTTCATAGTTGTTTTCGCATTTGCAAGTGCGTTTTCACTAACGTATTACTGGTTATGGATAAGCCTTTTCTTGGTCGGGTTTGGGATGGCCACTACATCCCAAACTTTTGTTATGAATATGGAATTATTCCCACCAAAATACCGAACGATGTTCTCGGCATTAAATTCCGTCTTTTGGACTTTAGGCTTTCTACTTTCATCTATCGCTTCAATTGAGCTTTCAGTGATCGGTTATCGTTGGGCTTTAGCTATCGTGTGTTTTCCGACCGCAATTTTCCTTATTGGTATTGTATTTCTCCCAGACACGCCACATTATTATCTAGCAGCCGGAGACGAGCAGAAAGCTCTGAATATTCTACAAGATTTCGCACCTGAAATGGACTTAAGCAACACAACACTCAACCGCGGTCCCGAGTCAAAGAGGGCAGATATCACACAGCTATTTCGATCAGGTTATTGGAAAATCACAACATGCGCTTGTATCCTTGCTTTTGCCAGTATGATGGCGTATTACGTTTTAGTATACACTGCATCTGATGTGGCGGGCGGTGAAAATAATACATCTACGATTACTGGCTTAGAACACAACAAAATAGTGCATTATTCGAGCGGTAATTTGTACACCATAATGGCGTGGATGAATTTGCCTGAGCTGGTGATATTATGTACAGCTGCAATAGGGTGTTACATTTTTACTGTAAAATCTGTAATACTGACCCTATTATTCCTGCCAATCATATTGCAGATTGTTGCCTTGTTTGTCATAAACCACAGAACTGCATTACTTGTCGTCACAATGTTATCCCGAAGTATATTAATGTCAGAGACTACCCTTTCGTTGGTATTTGTATCACTGCTTTATCCGACAGCAAACCGTAGCATTGGAGTAGGGACATGTATATCTGTTGGTCGCATTGGTATGGTCCTAGGACCCTTTATATTCGAGACACTGTTTGAGCAAGCATATTTCTATGGAATTGTGTTCAATATTGGGATATTATTGTTAGCATTTATAGCAACTGCCTTGTTGCCTTCGCGGAGCGCTACTTTGAGTTGAGAACACTCAAGAGCATCTTTGTGTTTCATGCATGAATGGATTTTTTCGGATGAATTGAAATATACGACCCCTTATACGTTAACGATGTATGCACAGGACTGACTTGTTCAGGGGCGTAACTAGTGGGGGGGGGGTGTTGTGGGGTTGTCATGTTGGTCAGGCAAAATATGTTCAAATCATGTTGATTGAAAGCGAGTCACCTCTGCCATTTAATCACCTGGATGATACTGCCTTTAATGCAGTATTGTATGAGTTTGATCATGGTCCATTAAATTTTGACCTAGATCGTTTGGAATCTTTAATATTTAATCCAATTGAATATCTGCCTTCTACTTTAGAGAACTCATTTATAACTAATCTTGACCCAGATTTAAACTTTAACGAACTAATGCCACCTAATAGTAGGTACATGATTGAAAGTGAAGTTAATGAACTTGTAACGGACAAACCATGTAATTCGGGAATGTCTTTTTTGCATATAAATTGTAGAAGTCTCATTGGTAATTTTGATAGGTTTAGAGTTTTAACCACAAATTTGCTCGACTCATTTTCTGTAATTGGAGTGTCTGAAACCTGGCTAAACGATGATACTTTTAATATGGTAAATCTGCCTGGTTATAACTTCATTAGCAATCATCGCCGAGGTAAAACAGGCGGTGGTGTAGGTCTTTACCTAGGTGATTATTTTCAGTACAAATTAATTCAAGACTGTAATATTTCTAATCCTGAAGTAATTGAGTCCCTGTTTGTTGAAATTTCAAACCCTCTTGGGAAAAACATTATTGTAGGAACTGTTTACCACCCAACCAAAACCTTGTCTCATTTATTGAAGACTTTAATAAAATTCTTTCCATTATTTCCAAAGACAACAAACAATGCTACATAATGGGAGATTTTAATTTGGACTTACTTCATTGTGATCATCATGCGTATACACAAGAATTTATAGACTCATTATTTTCACATATGTTTATTCCTCTTATTAATAAGCCAACGCGGCTAACTTCTCATTCAGCAACACTAATTGATAACATATTTACAAATTGTTTTACACAAAATATTGTAAATGGAATTATTCTAAACGACTTATCCGACCACCTACCTGTGTTTGCGTTATCTGGTACTAAATTTGAGAAACCAAACAACGAAACCACTTATTATACTCGGGATTACAACGATTTAAATATGATCAAGTTTCAAACTAAATTATCACAGGTCGAATGGACTCGGGTTTTGATGGGGCAGGATCCAAATAGACTTTACGATGTTTTTGCCGAAGAATATTATAGCCATTTTGAGGATTGTTTTCCCTTAAAAATATCTAAGTTGAATTCTTGTAGGAAATCAAAATTACCATGGATTACTAAAGGTTTGCTGATTTCCGTTAAAAAAAAGAATAAATTATACAAAAAATATCTCGCAAACCCTACCCCTGTACGTGACTCTCAATATAAGAGATACAAAAATAAATTGAATCACCTAATTAGAATATCGAAGAAAACTTACTACGATAAAAAATTTGAATTAGCTAAAAGTGATTTGAAAACAACATGGAAATTAATAAATGAAGTCACTAACCTAAAACGTAAAAAGCCCTCACTACCGTCATCTTTTCGATCAAATAACATGACTATCAATGAACCCTCTAAAATTGCCAATGATTTTTGTAAATATTTTTCTGAAATTGGCCCATCCCTTGCGCGTAAGATTCCCCCAACAAATCGTTTATTTCATGAGTTCTTAGGCCCTACTATCAGTGAAACCATATTCCTTAAACCTACAACTGTTAATGAACTGAGAGAGATATGTATGTCGTTTAAAAATGGAAAAGCACCTGGCTACGACAACTTACCTATACATATCATAAAAATCTTTTGAATTAATATCTGAACCATTAATGCTGGTAATTAATTCTTCACTTGAGGCAGGGTTATTCCCAGATAAGCTAAAAGTAGCTAAAATAATTCCTATTTTTAAAGCTGGTGAGGTAGATACATTCACAAATTATAGACCAATTTCAATTTTGTCTAGTTTTTCAAAAATCTATGAAAGGGTCATGTATAATCGTTTGGTAGAATTTACTAATAAACTTGAAATTTATTACTGCCACCAGTTTGGTTTTCGAACTAACCACTCAACCAATCTTGCTCTTACTCACTTGATAAATAAAATTGCAACTGCTATTGATCAAAAGAAATAACAGCAAGTGTTTTCTTAGACCTGTCTAAAGCATTTGATACTTTAAACCATGATATACTATTTTCTAAGCTTGAGAGGTATGGGATTCGTGGAGTGGCATTAAATTGGATTAAGAGTTATTTCAATAACCGAACACAATTTGTTCAATATAACAAATTTTCTTCTGCTCGAATGGCCATACAATGTGGTGTACCCCAGGGGTCAATATTGGGCCCACTCTTTTTCATCCTTTATATTAATGATCTTCCAAACGCCTCACATTTAGTTAAACCACTATTATTTGCAGATGACACCAGCATTTGTTATGCTAGCTCCGATCCTATAGTATTAACTACAGTATTAAATGAGGCATTACTAAATATTAGTACATGGATGAAAGCTAACAAACTCTCTGTCAATATTGATAAAACCAACTACATCATTTTCCAACCAACCCAAAAGAAATCCACGTATGAAATTCTCCTTCTTCTTGATGACAGATTAATCACACAGAAGAAACAGATCAAATTTCTCGGAGTCCTTTTAGATGAAAATCTCTCATGGAAACCTCATATAAATCACGTATGTAAAAAAGTTTCGAAGTCCATCGGTGTAATATACAGAGCTCGTTTCAACTTGTCGAAAAGTACTAAAGTGTCGTTATATTATACCTTAATCTATCCATATCTTATCTACTGCAACACCATATGGTCGTCTACATATGTTTCCAACTTAAAGCGGTTACAAATTCTGCAAAAGCGAATAGTTAGATTATTGACTAGTTCGAGCTTCTTGGCTCATACTGCTCCGCTTTTTAAACAATTGAAAATACTTGATATCAATGGGATTAATTCCTTTTGTACAGGTACATTCATGTATTCCTACCATAACAAATTACTTCCACCCCCCTTTCTTAACTTATTTAGTACCAGCAACCAGTTTCATAATTATAATACCAGAAACGCTGACACATATCGTTCACATGCATGTAGAACTAATATAAAACAATTTACTATGCTTTCACGAGGTCCAAAACTGTGGAATTCGCTCCCTGACACCGTTAAGAATGCAGGGACGTTAAATTGCTTCAGGAATAGAATACGAAAATATTTATTTCAATGTTAAGCCATATAATTGCGTTCACTAGCTGTCGCAATTGTCTTTTAACAAAATACTTTTGATATATATACTTTGAAAGCTTCAAGGAGATATCCAATTTATAAGCCTTATGGTTTCTGGATAACTCCTTGCCACTAATATTACCATTGTAAATATAACAACATAAATTACCATTATATAAACAGTAACAGAATATTAGAAATCTGAAATATTGTAAATGGTATTGGTGGCTAATAAATCTTTATCTTTATCTTATCTTATAGTAAGAAAAAAAAACGTGAAGACCAGTTCGGGCAATTACAACCTAATATACAACATTTTCTGACCTATCAGAAAACTGTAAAATCTTCCCCAAAGTGCATGAAATGGCATTTCATAGACTCTACATTTCAAGATTAGAGCATGCCCCCATACCACCCTAGTGGCATGAGTGTCCCCATAAACCTTTTTGGTTTTGACCAGCCCCATTATGTTGTGTCCTGACCACGCCCTTTCGTCGGGCAAAACGAACACACACCCCTAATGTTTAGACCAAGTTACGCCCCTGGACTTGTTCTTTAAACGTCCACACTTTCCTGGGATAATTCGAGGTAGCGTGGTTCCAGTGTAGGTAGCGATTAACGATATATTTGAAGGTTTGTATCGGATCAAACTACCTAAAAGATGTCACAAGAACTTTGACGTTTCTGGCCATTCGTATGGAAGTTAGTAGCCAAAACTACTGACTTTCAGACGTAGTTTCAGGCAGTTTGACCCTATAAACCCTCAAGTATATCGTTCAATACAGCGCTAAATTATTGGAGGTCGTGTGTTTCAATTGATCCAGGAAAGATCGTCTAACAAACAATTCCTCTGTGTAGAAGGCCCCGTTTACATGAGACCGGGACGAAGTCAAACCGGGACGATTTCGTTTCGGTCATATAGTATTATTTATAATAGATGTTTACATGAGACGGGGACGAAAAATTGCTCAGACCGGTCTGAAGTCATCCCGCTCGCTGGACCGAACCGACTATCTTCAGATCGGGACGAATTCGTAGCGGGATGAATGTAAACACAAATTATTTTCAGACCGGTCTCAATATTGGTACAACGCTGATAATAAACAACGGTATAGTCAAGATTAACAGCTTTTGATATACGCAATAGAGTGTGTAATGCTTTTCGTACCGGTCTCATGTAAACCTACTGAGAATTTTCATCCCGTTCTGACTTCGTCCTGGTCTCGTGTAAACGCGGCCTAACGCAGCAAGTAGTCGAATCAAGACGTAGTATCTATCCCCCAGTCACATCAATTCTGCCCCTCCCCAGTCACATCGATTCTGCCCCCAGTCACATCAATTCTGCCCCCAGACGAGTGTGCGCGATTTTGAATGTAAATTATCTGGGGATCAGAGTGGTCTCAAAACGCACGAAATAGCGTTTCAAAACCCTCAGTTTTCAGTCAAAATTTTCCGCACCCCCCTAACTAGAGATTCTCGGCCTTTGGCCTCGAACGGCTTAGTCACACCAATGTTAACATCGTGGCTACCGCCCTGATTATGAATATGGACAGCGAAAATGAGACCACACAGTTATAAAAATCTCTCCCTTCCTATGTGTATAAATACGGTATTAGAAGAATTATAAAGAAAATATCAAAATATTGTATGTTTGTCCTGGTATATTTGCATGGTGACCGGGATTTTGGACTGACCTGAAGATCCTGGCGTCTTTGCAATAATAAATACGCATGGTGTTTTTCACAAACCAAATAGACAGATTTAGATCGAGGACGCGGACGTCAAAGACGACGTGAAAGTGGCGTGTTGTGCCCATGTATGGATATGCCACGCCATTTTTACGCCATTTTACGCAATAAGAACTGAAAACTTACCTTAATCTTTTTTCTTCCTCCGTTTTAAACTTCTCAAGTCTTTCAAGTTCATCAGTTTTGTAATTTTCAAACAACCCTCGTTTTTTTTGCAGTTCTTGAAGATCCTAAAATAATGACAATAATAATTTAGTTAATGTCGATTAAGGTACGTTCATACGGCCGATTTCAGATGCACGTTAATGATATTTGAAAAATACGTGGCAAACGTCATCTGGTGACATCATCAGCTGAAAATATTCGTCATTAACATTCAGCAAAACCTAAATTCGGCCCGACAAATCGCTGTGTGTGAACGTACCTTTACACAGGGTGTGGTTGCCCAATAGGCCAGTTCGTAGTTTCTACTGCGCATAAAATTGCAGTACATTGTCCACTGTAGTTGATAACTCCAATTCGCAAAATAGTGCAGACCTGTAGCGATCATGTACAATAGGTCTTCTACAGTCTACAGTCTAATGTCTTGTCATTGATTCCTATCATTGTCTAAGAACTCTCGTTGTCTCCAGTAATCATTGACAGTCAGATTCGAGGCAATTCCAGTCAAATAGCTTATTTGGCTAACATTGGAATGTGAACTGAATCTTATCTGTGATTTCATCCTCTTCACAAGCCATCAAAAATATACAGTAATAAAATGCTGCCAGAGAGTAAGTCTTTATACCATCCTCGCACAAATGTTAAGTTGTATGCCAAATATACCAAACTTGTACACCCAAATTCCCTATCCTGGCGAAGACCCTGGTTATATGCCTTTGTATGACATTCAAAACGTTTGATAACTCACATGCCTAGCTACTATAGGTGCACTTTACGGAAGCGTATAGTAGAACAAAGGTAAGTAATTAGTTTCCATACCCTTTCTCTTTCCTCTCTCAGGCTGTGAAGAGCGACATTTTCTTCTCGAAATTTCTCGATTTCTTTCTCCAACTCCTGCAGTTTGTCTCGAACAGCATTGCTCATTCCAGAGCTCATGCTAGGGTTCAATCCACCGTCCGTTCCACTTGAGGCGACCCCACCCAGCCTGACTGCCATCTCAGTGGCAGGTGGTGCAGGCTTGATCTGTTGTTGTAGTGGATGCTTTTGGTTGGCTTGGGGTTTTGCTTGAGCCTTGAAATATAATAAGGACAAACTTAGATTATCAAGGTACACACGTAAAAATCTCATATCTTGTCAAGAAGCTGTGTTCACAACAGACTTGTAGCAAGCTTGTCAACAAGTTGTAACAATGTTGTCATTTTATCAAGTTGCTACAAGGTTGTCACTCACACACAACTTGTTAACTAGTTGTTGATTTGAAGGATTATAACAAGTTCTTGGGGCAACTTGTAACAAGTCTGTTGAGTCAACAACCTTGTAGCAAGTTCTCAACAAGCCGACGACAACTTGTCAACAAGCTGGGAACAAGCAGTGCGAACACATCCTGATAACAAGTTGTTGAAAGAAACAGCATTGGTACAAGTCTGCTGCAGGTTTGTTACAACTTGTGCGTTTTTACATGTGTAGTTCGAGGGTTGGGTATATATTTAGGTTGGGGAACTTCACTGTCCATGAAAGTAGTTAGGAGTCTATCTTGTGCTTCGAGGGTTTTCCTCTGGCCCTTCGGTACAAAAAAATGACAAGTTTTCCTTGACAAGGAGCCTTGTTTAAAAGCTTGTCATACCAGCTTGATCGAAAAACTTGTTTGCCGTACACACGAACAAACAAACTCGTCAAGGAAAACTTGCTCGTCTGTACGGGGCTTAATTAAATACACTGGCATCACCCTAGCATATATGCATGAACTTGTGGCAACTGGACTCTTTGGTGGCAAATACTTCCTTGAAAATTCCTTCGTTATAAAGACGATAAACAATTGACTTCCGCAAATTCCTTACTCTTTGGCAAATACTTCCTTGAAAATTCCTTCGTTATAAACAATTGACTTCCGCAAATTCCTTACTCTTTGGCAAATACTTCCTTGAAAATTCCTTCGTTATAAAGACGATTCTAAAGACGAGGGACTTTGAGAAAGTCTACTCAGTGGTCAGAGCGCTGGATCGCAGGTGCCCAAAATTTAAAACAATATTCCCAAAGAGAGTACCTCATTTTTAGCTTTCAACTGAGGGAACAATTTTGTCACAAGTGCAGATGTTGGCGGAGTGCACGAATTGTTCCCCAACTTCCTGTTCTGCGCCTGCGCACTTCTTCTCTTCTCATCGGGTGTCGACGTGTTCAGTGCATGTATGACGTCACCGGTGACGTCACTAACATCCAATGCATCATGGTCCTCCCAGGTTTTCGTATCGTCAAAGTCATCGGAGAGCGCGAGTGAGGAACGAACACTGAGGACTGGAAAAGAAAATTAATAATTATTATTATTATATTTAACCAGAATACCCACATCACTGACGTGTTTTTCAGTGGGGTCCTGCGTCTTACAATCATTAACAATGTTTACATATACAATATGTAAATAAACGAACAATCAATGAGTATTAGGGACTGGTCATAAAGTATAGGGGGGTGGGTTATCAATTTTCCAAGTCATAAATGGGGGTGGGTCATCGAGGTACATTGAGGTACATTGAGGGGGGGTCACCTTATAATCGACCCTTACTTACATACACTTGAGAGTATTTAACAGTTACTCTACGAACTCGAGTCGAACCGCGCGCTCAAATTTCCCGGAAAACTTCGTGTAAGACTAATGAAAATGCTCGAGACCTCACTATTAAAAACGACTAATTATTTTAATAGCTCACAGCCTCTGCGGAGGAGTGGGAAAATTATGTAACGTCAGTTTGGTGGCTGTTGAACCACAACAGACTTCCGGAAAAAGGTCGTGACATGTCAATCACGAGACCAACATCAACTTTAATATTGACACAAGTATTGTGGCGTGTCTGTAAACGAAAGCTGGATAGCAAATTCTGTCCGCTGTTTAATTAAACACGCAAAAGAAACGATAATATGTGAACTATAAGCTGTTGGACTTAACTCTCACATCTTTGGCGTTCTGGCTTGACTATTGTTGGATAAAACTTCGACATTATGGCGTGCAGTAAATACGAGCTTGGATATGAAGACAATCGCTTCGAGATTGTTGTCAGTCAAAGATTTCACTGCCCCATTTGTTTCCTGGTTCTTAAAGACCCTGTTATGTGCAAGAACCAACACTACTATTGTCTGTCGTGTATAAAGAAGCATTTGGAAAACTCGGCGTCCTGTCCGACGTGTCTTGAACACCTCAGTGTCGACAAACTGAACGAAGCTCCGCGGATTGTGACGGACTATATTTCTGAGCTGAATATTCATTGTGATTTCTACCCCAGAGGATGCCCCGAAATGATTCAAGTTAGTAATCTCAAACGTCACGTTACAAGTTGTGGATTTTCTCCCGTGCAATGTTCTAATGAGGGATGTAATGTTCTCGTGAATGTGAGAGATAAGCTTCACCATGAAGCTGAAGTATGTGATTTCAGCAAGTTCCTGAAGAAGGAAGTGAAAGATATGATGTCTCAGATGTTTGCTCGTCAAGATCAAATGAAAGAAGAAATTAAAGCGGAATTGAGAAATGAAATGAAAGGAATGAGAGAGGAAATTAAAGTGGAAGTGAAAGGAGAGATGAATGAAACGAGGGAGGAAATTAAAAATGAAATGAAAGGAATGAAAGAGGAAATTAAAGTGGAAGTGAAAGGAGAGATGGATGAAACGAGAGAGGAAATTAAAAATGAAATGAAAGGAATGAAAGAGGAAATTAAAGGTGAAATAAAAGAAGTGAACAGTGAAATAAAAGCAATGAAAAATGACATAAAGCAAGAAACGAAAGGAATAAAAAGTGGAATGAAAGCAACAAAAAATGATATTAAAAATGAAATGGGTGCAATGAAAAGTGAAATGAAGGGAATGAAAGATGGAACGAAAGGAATGAAAGAGGAAATCAAAAATGAAATGAAAGTAGTGAAAGAGGAGATGAAAGGAGAACTACATAAGACGAAGTCCAAAGAGGAAACACAAGAGGAAGTAAAGGGTGAAATAAAAGAGGTGAAAAATGAAATGAAAGCAATGAAAAATGAAATAAAGCAAGAAACGAAAGGGATAAAAAGTGGCATGAAAGAAACTAAAAATGAAATCAATGAAATGAAAGAGAAAATGAATGTGATGAAAGATGAAATTGTTGTGGAAGTGAAAGGAGTAATGAATGAAATGAGAGAAGAAATGAAGAATGAAATGAAAGGAATGAAAGAGGAAATTAAGATGGAAATAAAAGAAGAAATTAATATAATGAAAGCAGAAATGAAAAATGAATTAAAAGAAATAGTTATGAACGCAATGCAAGTTATGATGGTGGAAATAAAAGATCTCAAGGTTGAACGAAAAGATGAAAGTCTTCAAAGATCATCTTCCAAAGATACAATAGCTGGCAAGCAAACGAGTATATAGCACATATATAGCTATGTTTCAGTGACAACTGATACAATCATGAAAAGGTTTAATCCATTGTTGAAGGGCACTGATCTGAGCATACTTTTGAATTCAATGAGGAAAATTTGAAGCCAGAACATTTATAATGAGAAGAGATTTTCAAAGCTGTCAAATTCTCTACAAATCGAATTGTTAGGTGTTTAATATGATATGATTATTAAAAAAACTATTTAATGAGGGTTACACATGACAGTTTACACTGATAAATTTGTGTCCAACAAACTTATGTTTGTCGGTAGTATCATTAATGCCCCCCACCCCACCCCATCGGCCCATCCGGCCCAACTGTTAGTCCGCATAGCATGTGATTTGTCACGAATGCTTACCTTCAGGCTCTTTTAACGTATCTCCACTATCGTCTGATTTTTCTTCAGTCAATGTACGGTTAGCGTCGGAGTTTACTTCAACTGATTCCATACCTGGAAATACATGCATGCTTTAGAGCATGTTTATATGAAAGGCGGAACGGCACGTTTTGCAGCATGTGAGAATGAATGAATGAGAGTTTAATGAGAATGAATGAGAGTTGCAACTCTCGTTCGTGCAACTCTCATCAACTTTGAGCTGGTTCAAATTTTGACGAAAGTTGATGAGTTTCCCTCGTTTGACAGGTACGCGTGGTAATATCCAGTCAACTCTCGTGCAACTCTTGTTCTCGTTTGACCCCCCGGCATGGGAGTTGATGAAACTCTCATGCAAACTCTCGCCAAACAGTTTTCTCGCCAAACAGTTTTCTCGCCAAACAGTTTTCTCGCCAAACAGTTTTCTCGCCAAACAGTTTTCTCGAAATGTTTAAACGTTCAAACAAGATGTTTTGGCATCACTCGTAACATTTACAAATCTTGAAAACATACTTCGCGTCACGCCGAAACCTCCCGTATTAACGTTCAAATATTTCGACACCTGTTGGCATTCCAAGGTCGAGCGAAAAGCGCATTATTAAGGATTCAACGTGAATGGCAAAATAACTAATCACGAGATTTGGCTAACGATGAATGTATAATATTTATTAGCTATGATTGAACCAAAATGTTTTAATAGTGTTCTCGCTCGACAGAACAAAATGTTAATGGCTTTTCGTTAATTTTCATGCATAGAAATTTCGAGCAAATTCTGTTCCGTCAAGCCTAAAATTTAGAACAATTTACCCTTATACCACACACTACTGTATATGCATGAACTTGTGGTTAGCTCTTGACAACTGAACTCTCTAGTTCAGTGGTCAACTGAACTCTCTAGTTCAGTGGTCAGAGTGCTGCACGGAAATCGCAGGGCGACGCAGGTTCGATTCCTGTCAGAGGGCCCATAGTTGCTGAGCATTAACTGCAAATTCGTGTATATATATAGTGGAGTGATGCCAGTAGAACGTCAGGGTGTTAGCTACAGTAAAAAATTCGGCGTTATACGCCGTTTTCCCAATTACGTTTAGCTAGGAATTTCACAATTTAGATCATTCTGCAAAAACAACTTTTATGAAAAAAATTCAAATATCAACTTCAAATCTCCGCTCAAGAAGAATTGGGAACCAGATCAGTGTATTCTTAGATAAATTATATTTTATGATGAGTTTTACTTTTCAAAATTACTTTGACTGAGAGCTGTATCTCACACATACAGTATTACTATGGCTAGATTCTATTTATTTCGACGGTTTAAAATTCTGCTTAAAAAGCGCTATCCGAACGCACGGAGAATGCCATTTAAGAGACGCGACATTCTGGATCCTGAAGGTATGGGTAAATATCAATATTTTTTGGAATAGCTTTCGCTCTAAATTTCCATGTTTTAATAGTATACCTTTTGGTGCGATACTCCACTTTTGGCGAGCACCTAGCATATTGTTGTTTACATCGGCTTGACGTTGCCCTTGCTTTCGTAGCACGGTTTCAATTCGTAGCACCGTTGAAGAATTTGACGAAAGTGAACAGTTGGCAGCAGCAGCTTCTTCGAGAAGTTCGAATTCATTTAGTTCTTGTTTTTCAACCTGGATGTAAAAACATTACTAGTATATAGCATGCATAATACGTGCGAGAACGGACAGACACTATTCACCTTTATTCTCAATCGCCGCTTTTCCATTGCGAATTTTTTGAAGTGTTAAACATACAGCACGGTTGCGGAGACATTGGACCAGGAAACATTGTTACCCGGTCATAACTTCTGAAGGTGGGCAAACCAGGAAACAATGTTTCCTAGCCATGTTTTCCGAAGGTGGGTAAACCAGGAAACATTGTTTTCTAGCCATGTTTCCCGAAGGTGGACAAACCAGGAAACATTGTTTCCCAGCCATGTTTCCTTAAGGTGAGCAAACCAGGAAACATTGTTTCCTAGCCATTTTTCCCGAAGGTGGGCAAACCAAGAAACATTGTTTTCTAGCCATGTTTCCCGAAGGTGGGCAAACCAGGAAACATTGTTTCCCAGCCATGTCTCCGAAGTTCAGGTGGGCAAACCAGGAAACATTGTTCCCTAGCCATGTCTCCGAAGGTCAGGTGGGCAAACCAGGAAACATTGTTTTCTAGCCATGTTTCCGAAGGTGGGCAAACCAGGAAACACTGTTTTCTAGCCACGTTTCCGGAAGGTGGGCAAACCAAGAAACGTTGTCTCCTAGCGATGTTTCCCAAACGCGCCAGTTTCTGGAGAGGGAAAAACCGGAGAGAACCATCAATAACTCCACTTACATGAAGTTCAATCACAGGGCAGTCACCCAAACCAAGTAAATACCCCCATCCTCGACGTCAGTGGTAAGGGGCAGTGCCCTAACCGCATCTGCCACCTGTGCTTCCCAACGTTTAACTGATAAATAGAAGGTATACTTACGACTTGTAATTCATCCCATTTCTTCATTCGTTCTTGAAACGAGTCTTCAATAATCACTTCACTCCCCCCGGCTATAACTCTACCTTCTTCCAACCTCCCGTCCTCAGAACTGCTTTCCGAGGATTCCTCCAACACGTCGTCCATGTATACACCGTAGCCCAGAGAATGTCCTGTATTAAATTGTACTTTCTTTGGAGAGAATGGCTGCTTTTCCTGATCAGATTCGTGATGGAGACTTCTCCGTGTAATAGGCCCTTTGTAGAATAATACAAAAAAATAGTTAGTTGATAGTCAGTTATTTATTTGATGTCGATTACATTTACACTGGGTGTGGTTGCCCAATTCACCGGAGCCAGAGGCTAATATGATACCCATGCTCGACAACTGGCGAGGGAAGAAAACCGGAGAGCCTGGGGAAAAACCCTCGAAGCACAAGATATGTACAATCCTAATTACTTTCATGGACAGGGAAGTTCCCCAACCTAAATATATACCCTACCCTCGAACTACACACGTAAAAATGCACACGTTGTAACAAACCTGCAGCAGACTTCTACCAATGCTGTTTCAACAACTTGTTATCAAGATGTGTTCGCACTGCTTGTTCCCAGCTTGTTGACAAGTTGTCATCGGCTTGTCGAGAACTTGTTACAAAGTTGTCGACTCAACAGACTTGTTACAAGTTGCTCCGAGAACTTGTTATATATAACACTTCAAATCAACAACTTGTTAACAAGTTTGAGTGACAACCTTGTAGCAACTTGATAAAATAACACCATTGGTCCATTGCTACAACTTATTGACAAGCTAAGTGTGTTGCGAACACATCTTGTTGACAACATGTGAGATTTCTACGTGTGTACAAAACAGCAGGCAAGAGGCAGCGGGTTAACAGCATCTGTCACCCGTGCCCCGTGTGTAAATATTGTAAGTCAAAACAACGAGTGATTGGACGGCATGGAGAGCAGTGGATTTTCAAAACAATGAAAAGACAATGGAACATTCCAATCACTGTATCATAACTGGAAGACACAATCACGATACGTAGTCTTATGCAAAGGGCCCATACCTGTAGTTTGTTCAACAGTAGCAGATTTAGACGCTTTTGACTTCCTGGCGTCGACTTGTGGCCAGCCTATAGTAGATTGCTTAAGTGTGGCAGAATGGTTAACTATCGCAGTTTGTTTAGTTATAACAGTTTCTTTACGCGTAGGCACAGCAGATTGTTTAACCGTTGCATATTCTTTAACTGTTGCAGTTTTTCGTGTGACTGGCGCCTTCTCTTCAATAACATGGTTTGCAAAGTTTTTGTCTTTAAGTGTTGTTGATTGTTGTTTCGTTTCTATCTTCGGTTTCATTCCAAATCTGGCAATTCCTTCGCCTCTCTTAAGAAATGTTCTTTTCGCAGCGACGGTGGTCTTAGGCCGGATTGGTTCGTCAGGTTTCTGACTTTGCTGCTAAGACAAAAGAAAACAAATGTAATAAATAGAACTAAGCTAGCTTTATTTATACTGGATATACAGCCCTATCAGTTCAAAACAGTTGCCTCTAGAAGTCCAGCAAGAGCCATGCCTTATTGGTCCACTGTTACTAAAGGAGGAAACCTGAACTAAACTAACTTTATCTATACTGGATAGCTCTATCAGTTCTAAACTGTTCTCCCTAGAGATCCAGTAAAGGCCATCCCTTATTGATCCAGTGTTACTACAGGAGGAAACCTAAACTAAACTAACTTTATTTATAATGGACAGCTCTATCAGTTCTAAACTGTTCTCCCTAGAGATCCAGTAAAGGCCATCCCTTATTGATCCAGTGTTACTACAGGAGGAAACCTAAACTAAACTAACTTTATTTATACTGGATAGCTCTATCAGTTCTAAACTGTTCTCCCTAGAGGTCCAGTAAAGGCCATCCCTTATTGCTCCAGTGTTACTACAGAAGGAAACCTAAACTAAACTAACTTTATTTATACTGGATAGCTCTATAAGTTCTAAACTGTTCTCCCTAGCTCTATAAGTTCTTCCTAGAGGTTCAGATAGTGCCATCTCCTATTTGCCTTTTGCGAGTTACCTCAACTCGCCTTAAATCGCATCGCTTAAAATCCCAATTTTTCCTTAAATCGCCTTAACTCGCCATTATCTCGCTGCGAGTTAAGGCGAGTTACCGTCCCAGAGCAGGCCTAATAAACTACCGTGGGTTTTTTGTCTGAGCTACCTGAGAGGTTTAGAAACACTTTGGCGTTCCAAGCGAAGACAATCAGAATTTAGTTACTTAAGTTGAGTATCCTCTGGACAAAGGGACTTCGCTTGAAACGTCGTTCGAAGTCTTTTTAATCATTTTCAGTTTAATACTTGAGACACAAACCACGGCAGCGTATTGCCTTAGTATAGTAATGTACCTCTGCTTGCAATTGCTGATTCAGCAGTTCTTCAAAGGTCCTCATTTGACCAGCTGAGAAAATAGAAAACATTTATCAAAAAATTTTCTTTCAAATTTTCTTTTTAAACAAGTTTTGTGAGCTAACACAACTATATACTTACCCAAACCTGGCTTGATTGGAACATCATCAAATGAAGGTTTTGAATTCACATCACGATCAAGAGCCTAAAACCAAGTTGGTGAGTTTAAATATCAATGCGCAGGAGTTTCCCACTACGAGTCAACTTGTCTGATGTTAAGGTGTCATCCATACAGTCATGATCAATATTTTCACAAGCGTACAAACCATGCGGGGGGGGGGTTAATGACCAATGTACGATTTTAGAAATGTCAATGATAGATCCAGTATCGTACTCTCTACATTTTAAGTAAGCGGCTGTGTTTAGAAAGTAGGCGGATGAAGGAATCATTTGACTAAAATATGGGATAAGTTTTGATAATATTACAAGTGTGGTCACTCCAGCCTTTTGCTTCATGTAATCCTAAGCTAAGCCTTTTTACAGTACTAGTGTACGTCTCAGTGTAAAGGCCAATGTTCTTTTTGAAAAGGAACGTGTCATTAAAGGACTCTAAAATGACAATAAGTGTTAGGAAAAAGCAAAATAAATTCTGACAAAAATTACTCGTTCATCACACACTGTATTAGTAATCGTAGCCCAATTTGGTTTTTAGATAATAGTTAACCTTACGTTTGTTTTTGTTATTCTCTTACCAATTATTAAATGTTATAAGTGCAATGAAAAGTACAGATTGAAAAGTACAGGAAGAGTATACTGTTTTATAGAATGTAGCCGGCGGTAAACCTCGTCACACCCGCTTATTTTGAAAGCCCTGGGGCCGGTTGTATAAAAGTCTTAACTACATTTTAACTACCTGTTTTGTAGTTAAATAGTAGTTAACTGTAAAATTCGCGATTCTGATTGGTTAACTTTCGCACTAACTATAGTTAACTTTAACTACTTTTTTATACAACCGGCCCCTGCTTGTGAAAATGTAGATCATTATGGATGACTCCTAAACAATGTAAATCATCTGGCATTAGATCATGATCGACGATGTGAAATAGTCTGGATCTATCTCGTCTTTTGTGTGCTGTATGCAAATCAGTCTTTACTGACTGTAGAGATATATCGACACTCTATTAGATCGGTCGCCTTCATATGTTCACGACAGTTGCGACTAAATGTCTAGGCTTTAAGAAGAGATGTGTAAGCTAAGGTTAAATCACAATATTTATAAAGATATTGGGTCTTCAAAAAGATGATGTTTGAATTCAGTTAGTGTTTTTTTAAAATAGAGGTTGTTGAAATTTCGAGATTCAATGTTCAGTACCTCATTTAGATCTTCATCGTGATCATCATCAATATTATGATCATTGTCATCATCTATAACATCATCATTTCTCCCACCTCCACCATCATAATCATCACCAGAACCATCACCACTGTCGTCATCATCATCGCCATCATCATCATCATCATCATCATCATCATCGCCATCATCATCATCATCATCATCGCCATCATCATCATCGTGGACCAAAGTTTCATTGTTGACATCTTCACGGTCAGAATCATCTGCGTCAGAACTAAGGATGAAATCAGAGAAATAATCGAATCTGGTCCAAGAGGTTAACATAACGGAGCCAGTGGCCTGGCTATTAAATACATCACTGGCAGTACTTCCCCCTTGACGAGTAAAATCGCCTGGCGTTAGACCGAGTAAAATGACAAGGTGGGCGCTTTAGGGTGCATTGCAGCTTAATGGGTTAAGTTTATAAAAGGGAATTGAAGCTTGTATTTAGGGGAAGCTTATATTTTGGGGGATTGGGTGCTCATAGCCTCATACTCACGGCAGGAGTATTTATATTCTCAGGGGGAGAAGGGGGGAGGGCATATATTGGGGGAAAGAGGACCTTTGCTGATAATGTAGGCTTTCATTCAGGAAAATGGGTATTATGGATGGGACTAATGGGGAATTATGGTTCCAGATGAGCATCCCCAAGAAAATGTTGTGCACATTGAACCATTGAACTTATTCATCTATGGCAGTTTTATCATGGCAGTGGCAGTGGTGTAACTTAACGCTTGCCTGCAGCAAGTGAAAATCTTTACGGGCAAGTAGAAGTTTCCTCTTGCCTCTTTGTTGCTCGATCGGGCATGTTACTTTCTGTTTCAGCTTTGCCAGAACAAGCTGGCCATCTCTAGGCTATTATCCCCAAGTACAGTATTAAATGAGTAAAATATGAAAGAAATGAACATGCCTCGACAGACATTGTCCGACCATTGTACGACGGACATTAAATTCAACTTCAGTTCTTAATGAAAATAAGAGAATGATGATTGGTGTACTATAATGCAAATTGTAGTTATCCATATTCAACATTTGCATACTGCAATCATTTGCTTCAAATTTTGTTATTATGTGAACCAAAGCTAGATCTAATGGCAAGTGGATTCAGGGCAACCATTTTTCATGTCATACTTGCCCTGATTGCAAGTGGTCAAAAAAGTTAACACCACTACATGGGGGTAAAGAATGATCATAAATTTACAGTAATAAGTTGATTTTTCCACATACTTGATATCACCATCATCATCACCATCATCATCACTAGCCTCAGATACTTCTGATGGTGTATCTTCGATTGGTCTTATTCCTTCAATACCAGCAACACTACCACCATCAGATTCTGTAAACTGCGACAGTTCCTCATCACTAGCTGATGGTAGCTGTAATCTCTGGGTGAGTAACATTGAGTTCTGGGGTTTGGTGGGTGGGGAAACATAGGACGAATTCTAAAATTAAAATTACGGCATTCCAGCACCCTACCACTGACAAGTAAAATCGTCTGGCGTTAGACAGAGTAAAATACTAAAGTAGGGCACATCTGGGCGCATTGTAAGCTAATGGGTTAACAAGAGACACTGGCAGATAGTTTCATTAACCCATTAACTGGCAGTACCCTACCACTGACAAGTAAAATCATCTGGCGTTAGACAGAGTAAAAGCATTGCCAGCTAATGGGCTAAGCATGCAATGCTTTGGTCAATACAAGATAATTCACTTGTTTGTTATTGCATCAGCAGTTCTTGCTTATTATGAAGAAGCAGTCAGTCTATGCAGTTTCATGTTCGTGATTTCAAGCAAGCAATGTGCAATGTCGATGTTGACATAAAAATTAAGGAGTTGAGGATTGGGAAAGGGGAAAATACGGGTGAGAAAGACTGTGTTGATACTTCATCTCTAAAATTATATATAATTATTTATTATATAACCCAATGCCCTTTCTTGTTTCACTCTGTCTGAGTACATGACAATAGTACAAGACAATTTAATTCGTAAGTGGATTTTTATAGGGGTTGCGACTTGCAGAAAATACAATGATTTATAGAATTTTTGAAGCCCTTCATTTGCAGAAATGTTGGATAAGGGATTTGTCCATAAAATAAATTCCCTGAGTTGTGTTCTTAGAGATGATATTGATATTTGGGGGAGGGAGGGGCAAGGCAGCCCACCCCAAATATTATTCTAAAGTCTCTGAATGATAGCTAAGTAACTGAATTGCAACAAGGTGTTTTTTCAATCATGAAAGCATGATATCCTATTAGGCAAATTAGCATTAAATTCAAGCCAAAATTGGTTTCATGACTGAAATTTGCAGCAACCAAAGGGTGAGAATATAATAGTGGCAAAATAACTTCACACCCCCAATATTTCGAGAAGTATCCACTACTGTTTATAAAAAACCTGAATTTACCATATTTGATGATGTAGCTTTAAAATGTTGTGGTGACAACAGAACATTCCTTGTGGGTGGATTTATTAACCCAGGCACAACTGGCCCACCTTTAGACATAGCCACATTCTCATTTGGTTGCACACCGACAAGGACCCTCGACGACAGCCCTTCGTGGAAACCAGCAGGTTTAACTTGAAATGGAGGGCTATCGTCAATTCCACTCGTCACCAAGTTGTTATTCTGAAGAATCCTTCTCTGGTATTCTTGAACGGCGTGAAGTCGTCTTTCTTTATCTCTAAGTAGGCTCATTTGTTTCTCTTTGTCTTGCAGTAAATGTTCCTCTTTTTGTTGTCGCCATTGTTGAAGCTGCCTGAGCTTCTGAAGCAGATCACCTTGAGTTCTGCGGAGCAATAAGTTTTCTCCTAAAATAGTAAATGTTACACACAGTTCAGCGCTCCGCCCAGGACCAAGTGAGTCCCAGCTGGCCCTGAAAATTTGCTTTCCCTGACAACTTTTCAAATTTTAATGTTCATAAGATAATTCAATCTGGCTTTGGATGGATATTGCTTTTTATCAAATTACTGGTAGCCAATATTGCATGCACTCTGAACATTGTTAAATTACACCAAATAATTGTCAATAGTATTGTTTATATAATCCACTATACTTGATACTTTGGCATGAATGCTGAACACTGCCGCCCAATGCCGCTCACCATGGTATTCTGTGCACAAAACTTCGAAGATCTCCGGTGTGGAGTTGCAATGCAGCTTGACGTAGTGGCATGTGCTTTTCTTTTCTAGCCAGTCTGGCATATTATGCACTTTTCACTGTTTTCAGCCTTTTGGCATGTTTTTTACTGTCCATTTTCAACTATTGTATGCATTTTCATGGTTTAAACTATAGATATTATCATTTTTCAAATGTGAGAGTAACTCAAGTCTTCCTAACTGTTGTTTGCCTTGGCATACCACAAGTTTGCCTTGCCGTAAATCCGGCATATTGTTTACATGGAATGCACCCTGGTAGGCAGAACACTGACAATTGAGTTGGTTGTGTTTGTTGCAATTCTTGCAATATCATGTCTCTAGGTAACTTTTCAGCTGTTGCTAGGTGGGCAATGCAAGTTACATACGCTGTGGACCAGGGTGCATTCAGTGTAGTCTAATCGGAAGATCTTCGGCGTAGAGTTACAGTAAGCCTTGGCGTACTGCCGCACAATCATCTTTCCTGGCATAGTGGCGTACGCTGTTTTTAACTTGGCAGCACATAAATACCAATAAAATAATAAATACATCAAACGATTCAAACGGCGTAACACGGTAACAGGTTTACGGCCCAAAATAATGTCACTAAATGGCGAATGACTTTAAACTTCTCAAAAATGGGCCCAAAACGTGTGGAATTTTTGCAGAACTGACTCATACAGTCATACGCCCTGGCGTGGGTGAGAGTCGGAAGAATGGGCCAGGGTGGGATGTTGGCGTAGCGTTGCGACTGCTTTGGCGTATCTTCGGCATAGCATATTTACACCGAAATATGCACCCTGGGCTGTGGATTAATGTATTTCGATAAGATTATTAAGCAAATTCTTGTGAAATCAATCTCCAAGTAAACATCCTTAGCTCTTACCTTCATTTCTTGCCTCCATAACTTGGGAAGTTCCTTCCATCTTTTCAAACAGCTCTTAGACTCAATGTAAAACCATAAACTCGATTCTGCATGTTAGCTACCTCAAGACTTGACCATTTTATCACCCATTGCAGGCCATTATTCGCCAAAAAAAAACATCCGTATTAGCTAAAACCTGCTGGAAACCGGAGTAAAATACTTCTCTTAAGTAAGATTCATCACTAGTAGGCACGCGTAGTTGATGTTTAAAGCTGCGAATCAAATTTAAAAGGACAAAATATGAGCATCCATTTAGTAAACACATTCGCTCTTAAACATATTTGCTGCACAAATTTTCCATTTTACGTCAACAAAATTACGCCAAAAGACACTCTATAACGTAAACCAGTACTTCTACCTTTTTCAGATACAGACTAGTCCGAATTCGACTTCTATTTTGCTGTTATTTGTGGGATTTTAAAAATATTTTGTTTGAAAATTTACACTTCAATTGACTTCAATTTCTCCCGCCATTCTGCGCGTTTTTCAAAGACTGGTACTAGTCACTGATCTGGTTATATATCTGGAGTAATTGACTGCCCTGCAGTTATATTTTCAGTGAATGGACCTTTCATCGAAAGCGTCGCCATCATAAATTGTAATGCATTGTGGTATAGCCAGAGTAAAAGCCAGGGTTAAAATTAAAAGTCTAGACTATATTTAGGGCTGAAAAGAAGACGTTAGAAGTCGGTAAAAAGTGAGGTTAAACTGTACAATTGAGCCACACACGGACAAATTTCAGAAAATGCAGTGTCCAAAAACTAAAGCAAGAAGAATCCAAGGACTTTCAAGCACTGCTTTATATATTCAAGGTCTTTCAAGGCCTTGAATTTTTGTTTTACGTTTTGTACGAACCCTATTATATAATTATATTTTGGAGTTTGTCACGTAATCCGTAAAAACGATGTATTACGCTATAACTTGTTTCTTCAAAGTGCCCTTTTCTCCAGCTAAAACAATGGAAAAAGTGCCCTTTTCTAATAGAGACAAAGTGCCCCTCCAACTTGAGTTGCTTCCTACGCCTATGACGACGGTTTCGATTTAGGGGTACTGCCCGAGCGTCATACTCAGTTTCACTGAGTCTGAATGTTTGATCATACTTTTTCTGTTTTCTCGCGATAGACCATGGGTCTACTGCGAAAGAACGTGGACGGTAATTACGAGTAAACATACAGACATCGATGATGGTAATGGCCATGCCAGTCGATGCCACACGTGGCGAATTCGAACCTATATTACGCGGCCACCCTGTATTAAACGGCCAATGTGGGGCTTCGGTGGCGCAGTCGTCAGAGCAAGCGCCTTTCACCTCTGAGTCTTGAGTTCGATTCTCGCTGAGGACATCACTCTTCACACTCATGTGAAAAGAGTAAGTCAACGCTCTGCCGAAAGTCGTGGGTTTTCTCCGGGCACTCCGGTTTCCTCCCAAAGGGAAAGGTGACTGGGTGGGTTAGGATAATACAAATTAAGAATGTAATATCACAATTGTTGTAAAAATAAATACATAGGCTAAGTACATAATATAGGTAAGCTAGGTACTTGATGTAATCGGTCACTGAAAAGCCCCAATGGGGAGTGAGCTGAACAATGTATAATGTATAAAATGCACTGCACTACTGTATTGTAATACTTCTTTGCCATTTTTTAATTGAATTACAAGTATACAAGTTCATCCTAATTCATTACGATTTATGATTATGCCTTATATACATATTCAATTCGGTACATGATAAAAAATACGAGAACATGAATTATATATGTTAAGCTAAAATACTAAAATGTCTCAGGGCATTTTCAAATATTATTCGTTTAAAAAGCCTTAAATAAAACAAGCAAGACAAGGTCAAACCTTGAGATAAATAGGTTTTAAAAGGCTAAAATATAAATTGTCTTATAAATACAAGTTGTCTACCTACGAACGTGACGTTTACTGAAATCTACCATGTAATTGTCACTACTAACTTTAACCACTATGCTTTAACTGATCTCAAAGTTACAGTTATATATAGATCAGTGCGCTTGAGACTGGATACCAGTCTCATTTTGAGACCAGTGTTATCACACTATCTAGTTTCATTTTGAGATCAGTGTTATTACACTATCTAGTCATATTTTGAGACCAGTGTTATTACACTATCTAGTCATATTTTGAGACCAGTGTTATCACACTATCTAGTTTCATTTTGAGTCCAGTGTTATTACACTATCTAGTCATATTTTGAGACCAGTGTTATTACACTATCTAGTCATATTTTGAGACCAGTGTTATTACACTATCTAGTTTCATTTTGAGTCCAGTGTTATTACACTATCTAGTCATATTTTGAGACCAGTGTTATTACACTATCTAGTCATATTTTGAGACCAACTACACTATCTAGTCATATTTTGAGATCAGTGTTATCACACTATCTAGTCATATTTTGAGATCAGTGTTATCACACTATCTAGTCATATTTTGAGACCAGTGTTATTACACTATCTAGTCATATTTTGAGTCCAGTGTTATTACACTATCTAGTCAAATTTTGAGACCAGTGTTAATACACTATCTAGTTTCATTTTGAGATCAGTGTTCAACACTAAAATTCACTTGTTACCAGACTCTTCATTTTTCAATGACCGGTCAACGGTGCTCTGGAGATTCCACGTCTACAAATAAGTGTTGGTTGCACCGTCATTTACTTGGGCTTGATCGTGGTCAGGGTAACTGGGGGGTTTTAAGGATCCATTTTGGGCTTCTTGGGAATGGGAGGAGGATTCGGGCTGTGCGCGGGTTTCAGGGGACAGATCTTCCTCCTTGTTAAAGCAGCATAGATTCTGACGAACGAAATGTATTAGCTTTTTGATGACTCTGTCGTATGGCTCAAGAGAGCGTAGCCATATTGGCGCCCATTCCCAACTCTGTAATGCACTTGGCAGAACTTGTGGAGCTTTGGTTTGTAGTAAGTTTATCACCAAGATAACAATTATGACGAACACAACCTAAGGAGACAAAAAATAAAGATGCATTGTTAAACCATGGAAAATGAGAACCCACCTATTTATCCATTTACGTCATTATTGAACCAAAGTACTAAAGTTTCTGAAGTTCTTAATACTAAGAAATGTGCGTTTGGACTGCAATTGAAAACGATAATTTTCACACATACTTGGAAAATTCTTTCGGAAACATTGTTTCCATGTTTCTCGAAGGTGGGAAAACTAGGAAACATTGTTTCCAAGCCATGTTTCTCGAAGGTGGGCAAACCAGGAAAATCATTCTTTGTGTTTACAAACAGCCACAATACAACTGAAATTTGATTTGAATATGCAAAACGTTGCTCAAAGAACAATTAGTTTTCACACGGTTGACTAATTTCAAATTACACAGAAATATTCCCAATGTATGTTAGTACAAAAAGGCATTGAATAAAAGCAGGGCCTTTTTTAAGAAATCATCAGTGGGGGGGCATCATCGAAAGAGGACGTAACAAGTAGGTGGTGTATTATATGTGTGGGAAGGCGAAGGGGGGTCTGGAGGTCCTCCCCCAGAAAATTTTTGTATTCTTGAGTCTCTGTGGCTTGATTTCCTGCGTTTTCAGAGACAATTTTTGATATATCCCATCTAAACGGGCCAGGTTTTGTTGTGAGAATACAATAACTTTTCTCTAAACTCAGTTTTTTCCCCATTTTTTTGGGATATACTTTGGACAAAAGGGACCTTCACTGGGGGGGCCAAAATAGCTTACTGGGGGGGCGAACATGGAGGCTGGGGGGCTTTTTCCCCTCCAGTACATTAGTTAAAAAAGGTCCTGAATAAAAGATCATAGTTAATAGAGATGAAATGGTTAGGAACTCGGCTTTCGCTTTTGTGCTATCTTTTTGTTTGCATTTGTGCACGGTCACGGTTAGTGAATATGTTGTATTTTTATGAGTCGACCAATAGAAATGTTTGGGCTTAATCTCCAAACCGTGTTTCTGAAATATTTAATGAATGTAAGACAAAATATTTGTGCACGGTCAGGTACCGTTCAACATAAATCCCATTCAATTGCTTTGTATTTTGATTTATTTTGATGCGTTTCCTAACCATGTTATCTTTATTAACTATGAAAAGATTGATCAATTGTTTACTTTGATACTGTATGCATATTTTAATTCTTCCAGTCTCAGCTACATGTTATGATTCAATTGCAATATTATCCCGACGCAGAACGCGTCATTTGTATGCGCAGTCGACATTACGAACTGGTCTATACCAGTGAACTCTAAGTAAACTGGAACGCTAACTCCTATGATCAAGTCCCATGATTCGTTGAAGCCAAGCTAGCCGAATATTGGGCTGTATATGAAATTGAAGCTATTAAAAAGTTCTATTTGATATAAAAACTTCAAGACTTTAGGCAAAATGGAAATACTTAAAAAATACAAAAACAACCGCAATTTTGTAAAATACGGCAAATTTTCCCTCAAAGTTTTAAGTATTTCCCTTTTACCTAAAGTCTTGACGTTTTTATATCAAATATAACTTTTTAATAGCTTCAATTTCATATACAGCCCAATGTTCGGCATTAAGTATTTCAACTCAAAATTAAGCTGGCTTCAATCCCCCCCCTGCGGTAGCGTTCCAGTTTATTTATAGTTCAATGGTCTATACACCTACACTGAACTCCTACGTTTGAGAAACTACTATCAACCTAGATGTGACTTACCGGGACACCAATTCCAACAAGAACCCGCCATCCGGCAATTGACAGGCCAAGGATGACTGCAGGAAGTACGAAGAACATAATTATCAAATACATAATGGCGAACCAGCGATACTTTGCTGTTGTATTGCCTAAAATCTTTGCTCCTTTTATGGGTACATTTCTCATGAATGGCAAAGGATACCAGACTGCAATGCCGGAAATATTAAAGAAAAGATGGCATAGGGCAATCTGTAGGGAGTCTCGAAACTTTGAAGTTGCCGCGAGAGCAGCTAGCATCGATGTTATTGTTGTACCAATGTTAGCACCGAGTGTCAGCGGGTAGGTACGTTCGATGCTCACGACGCCGATTCCGACCAATGGGGTTAACGCTGACGTGAATATAGAACTAGACTGGACAAGCATCGTCATACCAGCTCCTAACAAGATTGCGACATATCCAGTGAGCCATTTGAATGGTTTGGGGAAGTCCGAGTTGATGCCTTTTTTGATTACCTAAGTAAGAGAAGAAATGAGGATGCTTAGGTTTTTATAGGGTAAAATGTTTGAAGTGGTTGAAACATAGTTTGTGTAAATGATATGGTATGGTATGATATGGTATGGTGTGGTGTGGTATGGTATGGTATGGTATGGTATGGTATGGTATGGTATGGTATGGTATGGTATGGTACGGTATGGTATGGTATGGTATGGTATGGTATGGTGTGGTGTGGTATGGTATGGTATGGTATGGTATGGTATGGTATGGTATGGTATGGTATGGTATGGTATGGTATGGTATGGTATGGTATGGTATAGTATAGTATAGTATAGTATAGTATAGTATAGTATAGTATAGTATAGTATAGTATAGTATGAAATTGTATGGTATAGTATAGTATAGTAGAATATGGTACAATAACCTACACAAACAATACATTCTAACCTTGGCAATCTGTCCTTTGAGCATGGAATGAAGCAGTTTCACAATACATGCAAGACAAACACAGAGAATGAAGAGAGCAATAGCCAATAAGATGCCACCAACTTCTTTATCGCTCATCCCCGTATCATGGAACAAAAACTCTTCACAAGACTTTACGGTTGTTCCATTCTTAGGAGCACAATTTTTGATCAAACTTTTATCACCTATAGTCCGGCGAATACGTGAAAAATTTAGCTCGAAGTATATGACATTTGATAATATGATAATGAGTTACTTAAGGTCGTTTACTCGGAGCGCAATATTGCCCAATTCACGGAGCCAGTGGCTCGTGATACACGTGCTCGACAGCTAAGGTCTAAGGGTTAGTTTTTGGTGAGGGCGAAAAGTCGGAGGGAAGTTACCCAACCTAAAGGTACGTTCACACGTTGCGATTTGTCGGGCCGATTTCAGATGCACGTTAATGATATTTGAAAAATACGTGGCAAACGTCATCTGACAACATCACCAACTGAAAATATTCGTCATTAACATTCAGTAAAACCTAAGGGGGGGGGGGGCACAGCCAAAAAGGGGCACCTAGTGGACCCGGCGTCATTTTGGTTCAAAATGGTTTTCCTAAGTAACATGCCAAGCATTTAGGGGGGTGAGACGGGATCCTCCCCAGGAAAAATTTGGATTTCTAAGATCTCTGCAACACCATTTCCTACATTCTGAGTAATTTTTGTACCTAATCTAAAATTACATCGACCAACTTGATATGTGTTATATCCGCGGCCGTTCTTATAACGACTTAATCAGGGTTCGTAGTCTCAAAAAGCAAAAAAAATCAAAGACTTTCAAAGACCTTTTCTGCTAATTTTCAAAGAGATTTGAAAGACCTTTGAGAGCAATCGATTGTAAGCACCATTTTTACCTAGCTGGTAATTAGTCCCGTCAAATCACAACCTAAAAAGCGTTTTCTCTTCGATATTTGTGAAACTTTTGTGGCAATCGATCTATTTTATTAGCCAAGGAATTGAAATTAAATACTCACTAAAGAATTTAAAGACTTTTAAAGACTTTCTTCGTCTTTTTACACAATTCAAAGACTTTTCAAAGACGTTAAAGACCTACATTTAAATTTAAAGACTTTCAAGGATTTCAAAGACCGCTACGAACCCTGTTAATAGATACCAGGCTTAAGGGGCAGCGCGCTAACCACATCTGCCACCCGTGCTTCCCAGTACTCACCTACGTCCTCGCCTTCTGCAATTTTCTGGATCAATTTTTTGTCAATTTGTATAACAAGGTTGGTCAAAGGCTTTGTGATCTTTTTTAACAGTTCGACTTTTTCCCGTTCGCCTTCTTTGAGACCCAGCGAGTCCGTGATTGCCCCGCTTAGATGGTACAGGTAGCCCGTAACAGCTTCGATTGGGAGTAGGATAACCACGCTTAGCCAGTTAAAAACGTCGTGAACGGTCGCTCCGGCGAAGGCTCTGCGAAACTCGTCCCGATCACTGATGTGTCCTGCCGAGACGATGGTGTTCGTGACGGATGTTCCGATATTAGCACCCATGACTATAGGTATGGCTTTGCGAACGTCTAGAACTGAAGAATATAACGGGTCTTAGCTAACTTCATGCACATAGTTTAAGGCCATGTTACACAAGGCAATTGCTGCAGCAACTTGTAACGCATGCAATTTCTGCGCAGAGCCATGTTATGTAGAAATGTACGCACAGAAAAACAGTGAACATGGCCCGCGTTTCACTCCACCGACATTATCATTCTCGTTCATTTCTTTGTTGGCTTCTGGGCATGTTCAGCAAGAAAAATATCGGCAAAGTAAAACGAGATTCATGCTCACAATTTCTCTGCAAATATACTTTTTACCTAACATCGCTCTGTGTCTGAAATTGCGTTGCAAATTAATTGCAGCAAAAATTGCCTCCTATAATAACATAGCCTTAATGCACGTGTTTTTCACCTCTGTTAGACCAGGTTTGATTCGTGCAGTATGCAGTTGTCCGATTATAATTTCACCCCACGGCCCACTCGAATGTGAGAAAAGTGTATCGAGTTTGAATCTACCATCAGGGTGGCCATTACTTGATCTATACGAAGCACAGTTTAGAACAGACTGACCTATCCATTCTAAATAATGTTAGTTAAGTTTTGGTTTCCTCAGTTTAGCTGTATGTACTAACCGGCACTAAAGGGCCATGTTATGCGAGACAATTTTTGCTGCAACTTGCAACGCAATTTCGGACACGGAGCGATGTTAGGTAAACAATGCAGAGGAATTGTGAGCATGAATCTCATCTTGCCGATATTTTTCTTGCTAAAAATGCCCAAAAGGCAATTAAGAGATCAATGAGAATGATAATATCGGTGAAATGAAACGCGGACCATGGTTACCCTACGTCTAACCTAAACTCTAAATATTGGTTTTTGCGTCTACCTTCCTGCCAACGACTACTTACTTCCTGAGGAAACCATAGCAACAACGATAGAGGTCGACGTAGACGAACTCTGAACCAACACAGTGGCCAGTAAACCAATCACAACGCCTGCGACAGGATTTGAAAGAACCGATTTCTCCGTAAACACCTCCCCTGCTTTCTTTCCTCCAAGAAGACGGAACGCAGAGCTGAGAAAACTAAGAGAGCAGATGAAGAGATACAACAGGCCCAGCAGAAGAGCGATCTTTATAAAAGCACCAAGGACGCGCAGGACTTTGCCTTGAGGTGTTAATTCTATATGGAATAGAAAGACAGGAATGTTTAGTATTGGAAAATTTAATAACAAGTACTGCGCACTCGCGGAGACAGCATACCTCCACCAGCAAATTAAGGGCTTGTTTATATGATCCCGTCTGGACGGGACGGGACGTTTTCATCCCGTCTAGCCGGGAAACTCGCCTAGGCGGATGGCGTGTTTATATGGACAAAATACATTGCCGGGATGAAGCCAGTTAAGTGCTTGACGTCATTTTTTCTCGCAGAAAGGATTTACGCATGCTCAGAAGAAAAGGTCGTCCCGCCTGGTCGGGATAGAGTGTTTATATGGGAATTGTTCGTCCCGGCTATGCGGGATCCCGGCAACAGACGCCGGGATCCCGTTGTAGGCGGGATTGAAGCAGGATCATATAAACACTCAATAGAGTTTCGTATTAAAATGCTTAATAGTTTTAGTTATCGTGCTAGCTTACAGACAACACACACACACAAACAAACAAACCTAGGTCACAGAGTAGAGATCATACAGAGGTGTAACGGGTGTACCCACTTATGCTTCAGACGCTTGCCGAGCATGCGCAGTTAAAGTGCACGATTCAGATGGCGGCTCGCTTTTAACTGCAGTTTACCTTTTAGAAGTGCATAAAATGCGAAAGACCTTAAGATTGTGAAACTTTAAAGAGCCGAAAATGTTGGGAACTTGGGGAATGTTGGGAACTTGGAATGGGGGGAACTTGCCGAGCGCGCGCAGTTGATCATTTTTTGCCCGGCCGCCTGAAATCAGGTGGGTACACGAAAACGTAAGTCTCCCAAGTGTTTACGACGGTCCGTTCCACCTCTGTATGATCTCTACTCTGTGCCTAGGTGAAACATAATCCCTGGCTGAGGTAAATATATAAACAAGGTGTTTTCCTACAAAGTACAAAGTCAATGATATCAAATATTGATCGCAAATGCGTAAGGAAATATAACACGAGTGTTGTCATAATTTCTTTCACAAAGAACACTTATACTCGAGGTTTTGCCAATAATACCAATAATACTCAATAATAAAGGATTAGCGAATGGTTTTCCGTGCAGGATTGTGTGATCCTAACACGCGGGATGTTGCGAGACTTTCTGAAAGCGTAAAAAAATACGAGCCGACAGGCGAGTATTTTTTAGCTTTCAGAAAGTCGAGCAACATCCCAAGTGTTAGGATCACACAATCCGACACGGAAAACCATTTGGTAATTATTTTATAAAATAACGACAAAGAAACAACGAACATTTTAAAAACCCCGCGAAGCGCCTAAAATTTTCCGTGCATAATTGTCTCATCCTGCACGGGTATTGACCAATCACAGCTCGCGTAGTAAACATGTTATTTTATAGTACCCACTCTTCAATGAGTCTTCATGATTTCTTTCACATATGGAGGCGTGTAAGTTTCATATTTGGATCATATATTTACTCATTTAATATTGCGTAAACACACTGTTTTCCGGTGGCGCCATGCCACCCCCAAGGATTGCCCCAATGTCGTCAAGGTTTTGTTACGAAAAACATGGATATTATCAAGTGGTTCTGATTTCGTTGTGTATTCCGGTTTCCTCTTGAAGTAACATTGGACCTTAGCTATTATAGTTTGCTTGTATCTTCTCGGAACTATTGATATAGAAAAATATTTGTAAATTAAAGTGCCCAATAATAAATTCCTGCCGATTGCATGGACCTCAAGGAAGAACAGTTTAGAACTGATAGATCTATCCAGTATAAATAAAGTTAGTTTAGGTTTGGTTTCGTCCTTGGTGTAACTTGTATCACTGGAGAGATGGTCTTTACTAGATCTCTAGGAAGAACAGTTTAGAACTGATAGAGCTATCCAGTATAAATAAAGTCATAGTTTAGCTTAAGTTTCCTACTGTACAGTAAAACTTTTGATGGCCATTATTGGATCTCTCTACAAGAAAGATCAGCTTAGATAGTCAGATAGAGCCTACAAAGTTGATTTAGTAAGTATGTCAAGAGTGGCCAAATATTGCAGAAGATAGGAGAACCGTCTCCAAGTTTCATCTCCGTCTGGGAACGTACGTCAAAGCCAAGGAATGGGTGATATTTTTTAAACCATTTTTTCGATATTTCCAAGCCTTGACGTTTTACCCACGAACCCCGATTGTCTCGAATTCTATGCCTTGTCCATCCAGTGCCAGTGGGGGCGGGGGATGACATTGCATAACCACACTTTTGTGTGGGCAAAACATTGTTTCATCTCTTTGTCATAGGGTACACCCAGCTAGACTCGTAGAACAAAGAATACGCATCTGCATATTATTGCAATTAATAACAAGTTATTAAATATGATACTTAACATATGAATATGGGCTTTTCCATCTCCAAATGTGAAAGAAATCATGAAAATGATGAACATTAATGCAAAATATACTTTAAAGACAAAGTTACAATCAAAAATAAAATCAAAGGGTCAGTGACAACGAATTTCTACATTTTCTAGAATTGCGTAACACTACACTAAATCTAATTAGATGAAGAGGATATATACATTTTTTCTTTTGCTTTTTAGGTACCAATTCGAAGAGAACATTTATGTCTTTGTACTGGATATTAAACTACGTCGATTTTTAGTAAATTTAGTGTCATTGTTTTGTAAGTGCTTTCAGATCTCATTAATTTCTTTGTACCGCTGAATATTAGACAAGACAGACTACGTCAATTGCATTTTAATAGCAAACGATTTGTGTGAACATTATGCAATAATTTGACACGCGCTATGGCACTAATTCCTCTTATTCATGTGGCTGGTTTGTTTCTGAATTACCTCAAAAAGATTAGGAGTAACACGCGCTCAAAAATAACGAGTCTAGTGCCAATTGGTTGATGACTGCATTTCAAAATTTCAATTTTTGATAATCAATAAAATATAATGCTAAAATAGGGAGATTTTAGATGGTACACCAAAAAGAAAACGATGTTTGAAGCTCAATAAGTTTTGCTTACTATAGTCTATATTGCTGTAAACTCCATAGCATCAATTTTATAGCATCATTGACATTGATAGTTGCATTTTAATTAAACATTTTTTTAATATTTCTATGTTTCTCGACCGCCAGATGAATTTAAAAAGGTAGCTAACAGTATGAACTAGAAATTAAAGCTAAAATAAAGTAATTTATAGTGGGAGGCACGCCAAAAACATTTTTATTTTGAACGCTTTTCACCGCAATTACGCACACACGGAACAAAAATTGAGTCGAAGAGGAGTCGAGGTGTTTTTAATCGGCTTTTCCAGGACGGTGAAAAATAGGTACGCTAAACGTACATGTATATGCGAATGTAACGAAATTTCCTCCTTAAATTCAGAAAGATATGGCCTTATTTTGAAGAATATTTTGTCGTTCTATTAATCTAATCAAAGATATTGTATCAGTGTTACCACTAACAACTTGTGTGTATCCATGAGACGTGATACACGCCGTCACCACCCTCGAGCGCGTCGATTACACAACGAAATTAATTCTGAAAAGACCATTAAGGCAATATGTAAGTTATGCGTATGTTTATGTAATCGTGAACTCAAGTAAAAGGTATGCCCAATATTTACAAAACACACAATCATACGAATGAATTTCCGGCCACAAAACCTTAAAGAATAGTATTGATTACAGGTTTTATATATATTGAAAACATAGGGTTTAATTTCAAAACATATGAATATGAATTTATGCAATTGTTCTAATGAGTTTTCGAAGTAGACTTTGTTACAAAATCGAACTATAAGGATATTCTAATTTGGTTAAAAGTAGCACATTTAAAGCCGCAAGCAAATTCGGTTTGTGTTTTCGTTTTATAGCTTAGGGTTGACATTATAGCATAGCTGAGTGAAAAAACTCTCAAGTTAAAAATTCGCAACCCTCCGCACTTGAATATAGTTTTGGGTATCAAAACTAAAAATATATTCAAATCTTAATGTCCGATAATGGATCATTAGACATTACCAAAAAGAGGTATTATACAATATATAAAACAAATTTCCCTAATCTGGAGATTACAACCTTGCTTTAGGCTACTAAATATGAGTAGCCAGTAGGAATCTAGAAATTAAATCCAGAATGGTCAAAAGCTTAAATTGCGCTTTCCGGGTTTTTAAATGCCTATAAGCGCAAGAATATTTTTTCCAATATATATGTATATATATTGCAACATATATCAGAGTGATTTACTCACTATAGATATAGAATTCATTGGACAGAATCAAAATTTATTGTAGATATATAATTTTAAGCCGTTTCCTTTTAATAACAAAATCTGGCGATTGTTTTTCTATAATGTTTTTCCGCGAGGTTAAAATATCATGGAAAGTAATTGTATGCAGGCAGACATCAGTAGCTTACCGCTCCAAGGGACGCCGGTATCAGACAATTCAGGCAAACTCCACGGATCGGCTTCTTCTGCCTCGAGATCATTCTTAATCTGACCATTTCTTCCATCTTCAACTTCAACTGCGGTTGATTCGGGCCGAGGTTTTTTGACCCCGTTAGCAACGCTTAAATCATCATTAGATGTATGCTGCAAACAGTCATAAGCCAACACAGATTCAAAGGTTATGCAAATCAAGTCAAATAAACTAAAGTCTAAACACAACTATACTTACATATCCGGGGTTATCTTTGGGCAATCCTTGGAGCTCCATAAGTTTTGCTGGTTCTTCTTTGAAAGAAGTGTTGCTATCAACGTCGACAGTCGACGAGTGACGGGAAATAGAAGCGCTCGAAATGTTCTTTATAGCAATATCATGAACGGACCACGTGAATCACCCCACTGCGCGCTCTCCGATTGGCTCGTTGTCAACGTCGTACACGTGGGCAGACCGTGATATTTGGGCTCGAGATGCATGACCGGCGCGTGATTTTTGGCAATTTGAAAAGAATCTGTGTTGGTGGTACAATGGTTAGTCCATGTGCTTTTCACATTGGTAACAAATGTTCGATTCCTGCAATATGCAGTTGTCTGATTATAATTTCATCTCAGCCGCCAACGCTCAGTCGCATGTGAGAAGAGTGCTTCCAGTTTGACTCTACCAAACATCGCTGGTTTTCTCCGGGTATTCTGGCTTCCACCTATGGTAACACTGCACCAATAAGAGATCACCCTTACTTCTGGGGAGAACAGTTTAGAACTGATAGAGCTATCCAGTAGAAATAAAGTGACCAGTGGTGTAACTTAACGCTTGCCCGAAGCAAGTGAAAATCTTTACGGGCAAGTAGATGTTTACTTTCTTCTTGGTTGCCCGATCTGGCAAGTTGCTTTCTGTTTCAGCTTTGCCAGAACAAGCTGGACATCTCTAGGCTATTATCCCCAAGTACAGTATTAAATGAGTAAAATATGAAAGAAATTAACATAGTCCGACCATTGTACGACGGACATTGTGCCTCGACTTAAATCAGTTCAACTTCAGTTCTTAAGGAAAATAAGAGAATGATGATTCGTGTAAATTGGTGTACTATAATGCTAATTGTAGTTACCATCAACATATGCGTACTGCAATCATTTGCTTCAAATTTTGTTATTATGTGAACCAAAGCTAGATCTAATGGCAAGTGAATTTTATCAGTTCAGGGCAACCATTTTTCATGTCCTACGTGCGGCATAAATGAAAGGTCAAAATATCTCACTCTGTTACTCCCATAGACTTAGTGTGGGAATACTTATGGAAACACCACAGGGAAAGCTCGTGTTCACCAACATACGTCCTTGTGTCGCAATTAAACAGATATGTCATAGTCATTATTCATTAAACCATATTTCGTTTGTATAGTTTAAACATGAGAGGCATGCAATTAGCCTCCTCCGCAGGAAATTCTTTGACAAAAAAAAGTGTTTGTGATTTGTGAATGTCTGTTTGAATTTATGGCGAATTTTATCTACCCTAACCCTAATCACTACTCAGTCTTCACGCTCGGCAAAAACAATAAATTCGCTATAAAATCACATCCACAAATCACAAACAGAAGAATTTTGCCTGCGGAAGATCGGCTAACAGGCAACGTACGTACTCAAGGCTAAGTATTTTGGTCTAATTTTAATAATTTCAAATTCTTACAAGCACATGTTGAACGCGTGCCACATGGCAACAATATCTAATTTACATACTGTTTTTTTAGCTCAGAATCGAGGTCGAAGTATCGTACTAATATTTGGTACAATATTTCCTCAAGATATTGATCAATTCCCATGGCCTGTAACTTACACTTAATACGTTGCTAAGGTTATTGATTAAACAAAGAGACGAATAGAAAACACTATAGTACTGTTTAAGGGAACATTGATACATTTGATACTTCATTTTGATACTTTTATAGTACCATATAAGCTCATATACCATGGAAGTAACACTTAACTGTTAAACTGTGTTATAGCCATGTTATTTTGGCATCGCTTGTTTGATATGGTACTGTTGTATTTACATGACCTATTATTACAGATATTGCTTGAGCTTTGGAGTTTTGTAAAGCTAAATTATGCAATGCAAACTATGACTGTGTGCTATGACGTCATATTGTGCCATGAAGTAAAAACTATGACGTCATATTTACAAGAGAATAGGTGATTGGCAACTGGATTCTGTAGTTTAATTGACAGAGCGCTGCACCAGAATGACAGGGCCGCAGGTTCGATTCCTGCCAGAGGGCCTTTAGGTCTAAAAATATGTTTATAATTTTCTCTCGAAATTTTCATCTACAAAAACCTTCAAGATTAAGGCAGAAAACTGCAATTATTTATTTAAGATTGAAAGTTAATGGTGGGCATTTTATTTTTTCCACAAAACTGGACGATATAAACTTTGGTTTATACTGATAAGATTCTGGATAAGATTATACTCATTTCAGAGTAGGTTCATTTCACAAAACATAACATGAAGTACTCCGAAAATCGCGGGCGCATCATACAAAATTCCAAAATAAAATGTTGCAAAATATAGACAATATTTGTCATTATTATGGTTAATGTAAATGCGCAAGTTTCCCAGAATATTTCATTAAATACCAACTATGTCGGAAACTTTGCCTAAAAACGATATCATGAAATTCCCAAACTACAGAATTTTATATTTTGTACCGAATATAATAGGTGAGAATTAATTATATTGTTGTCAAATTACCATATTTAATATTATACTGTAGATCTAACTAGATGGGAATGAGGAATACAATACAATGGAAACTTTGAAAAATTTCATCTTAAATAATTCTACGTTTTGACCAGCGGCTTAACCACAATATCCAGTGGTTATCGCAAATTATGGGAACAGGAGTACTGTAAGTACTGCTGTACTTCAACACTAAGCTTGACCCCAATCCAACCCAAAATGGGTTATAGCACTCATGAAAAGTTAAATTCCGGGATATTGACTGGGAGGGGGGGGGGGGGAGGTAAAACAACCCAACAATTCAGTAAAAATAACCAACCACTCCCTAGGTATAGAATAAATATAATATAGATATAGATTCACATATTTGTATGTTTGTTCTAATTCAATAACAGAATTTTGTGATTTTTGATCGACGTTCCAATTGCTTTTAAAAACAAACTCAGATCAGAATGCGGAAATGATGCCGAGTTTCGACTAGAAAGAAGTGTGTGGTTTCTACACTACTACTCCCCCCAAACATTCGACTCTGGCTACGCCACTGTGTTATAGCCAACCCAAAATGGGAATGATGGGATATGGTTGGTTCCTTTTACAAAAGCAAATCTCAATGCATGGGGCTGGGTGGCAGGCATTGTTTACAACATCAGGCCGTAGTTACAATGATAGTTAACACTGGTGCAACAACTCTGGTGGAGGCCGAGTTATATTATGGGGTCATGCTCCTCCAAAATCTGATCATACATACTCTATTCATTTTTATCCCCAGGATACTTTCGAATCATTCTACTGGTTGCAGCTTGGTTGAATATAGACAGTGATCCTATGTTGTTCCTTGTGCTTTACATTGCTTCAGTTATTTTGGATGGTGTGTAGAATTGGTTCATAATTAACACCTCTGAATAATTGAAACATTCTTCCGTAAGATTAATGGTACTTTTTATGGTATTTTCATGTACATATAGCTTTTGATGGAATAGCTGCGAGAAAACTGAATCAGACATCTGCTTTTGGAGCTTGGGTAAGTTTTTGAAATATTGAAATAATTTTGATAAGGATAAATTATTCAACTTGATATTTTTCTTATGCTTTAGTTGGATGTGGTCATTGATAATATTGGAAGAGGCATGTTATGGAGTTATATCTATAAGGTCACTTTAAAAAACCATTGAATCCTGTAATTATTATATTTATTATATGGCAAGCGCTAGTTCATGTAGTTTATGCAATATAATTGGTTAATCAGCGGTCCAGAATGCCCTACAACAACAAAAACAAACCATATAATAAACTACTTATTTTACTACTTATGATTGTGCCATATAATAAACTACTTATTAACCTCAAACGTTCGGTCTTTACGGTAAGATATTAAACCTTTACGGTAAGATATTTACCATAAAGACTTCACTTTCTGTTAATAATTAGTTAGTATTCAAGATAATTATACTTTGGATGAATTTTGGTGGACTCCTGCAAATCCTCTAACAGTCCCCCCCCCCATTTTATAGGAAATATATATTTATTAAGTTCCCTTTCTAATCCACCCACCTTACCTTCACATCATAGAAATGCACATGTACTGATTAGATTTATTAATTAATTATTGGCCTGGAATTTCACCTTCAGTTGGTTTACTTCATTTCTCACTGCATTCTGATAAAATCAATAAGCTGGTTTGTAGCATTGACTGCGTCGGGACACAATTCGGACACAATTCCAGTTGAATCATAACATGTAGCTGAGACTAGTTGGGAGATTTAAAATATGCATATCATTTGAATATGCAAAAAGTTGCCCGAAGAACAATTAGTTTCCACACGGTTGACCGTACTTTTCATTATTTTGCTTTACACAGAAGACAAACATGCTAGTACAAATATTATTTAATGGTCAGTTCTGTTGTCGCTATATTTGAAACACAAATGATGATTGAACAGTTCAACACCTTGAGATGCATATTTTAATTCTTCCAGTCTCAGCTACATCCTGACACAGAACGCATCGTTTTTAGATGCACAGTCGACACTACGAATGGCATTACAGACCCACTCAAATGTACATGTAGTGTATTTATCCAAGGCATGCAAATATTTTTCAGTTGGGATATTTTGTGAGTGCTTTGGAGTGGTTGGTGTTTGTCTGTACTCATACGTATGGACCTACATGGAAGAAGGCTGGGGCAGATACACCTCCATTCTTGGTTAAGGCTGTTATGGCAAACAGTATGTGATTTTATTGTATTGTTTGACATTACAAATCCTGCTTTGAAGACCATAATATTAGGTCAATGTGCATGATATTATAAAAACCAATTTTACTATTCTACATGTTATTTATATTTCTCAAATTCATTAATACCATGAATCCTCTATTTAGTCTCCCTCTGTATTAAACCCCCATTTTTTAAAGAAATAAATGTATTTAGACCCTCTCTGTTCAGGCTCCCCTTCCCCAAAAAGGAAACATGTGTGTACTGCTTAGATTTATCAATTGAGCTGTGCTAAAATCAAGAAACTCCCCTTTCTATTCACCCCCTTTCCCTCCAATACCCCCCTCAAAGGTGCTGGAATAAATAAGAAATAGAGGATTTATGATGGTAATTCACAAGAATCTAATTTGATGCTTGCAAATCTTGCAAAATGCTGGTGAAATTTAGATTTGTGAATTTTAGCAAAAACTCATTGTGAGATGCTTGAGTGTATCTGACGATCAAAGAAACAAAAGGATAATCTCAGCAGTTTGAACAGGAAACATGCTCATAAGGTTTTTACTTTTGCCAGTGACTTTGAAAGTTTGCTAGTAAAAAATGTAAATGTAGTTATATTTCGATCCTAAATGATGATGATAATTAACAGTATCATATTACCAGCACGCCGATTTGGTCCCGCTATGCAAATTTCAAATCATTATTCATTTCTTTAGAAAATTGATTGTTTTCACCGTCAATGAACACAAACAAATTTGCATAGCGGGACTAAAACAGCGGGCTGGCTACGCTACTGATAATTAATCCTCTGATGATTCTCTAATAGGATCGAAATATAACCATTTAAATCTTAATGTCTTGTTTTACTCCTTATCTTGGGTTTTCAAGATGTTTCATTTTTTGGTGTTTTTTTTACTTTACATCCTTATTGTGTATGATATATTATTACATTATACTACATTGTTTTTCATTTTCTACTAGATTTTAAAACCATAGTTGGTTCATATGCTATTGCTGGTCTGCATGTCCTACCAATGTGGCTTTATGGTTTACAGAAATTGGAACAAATCCACAGATATCTTGGAAGTCAGGCAGTTACTGGGATTACAGCTGTCTTAGTGTCTGGACGACTGACTTGTTCTCTTGTTGAGGTAAAAATACTGTTTAGTTTTTATAAGTGAACAGACAAGTGACAAATAACATAGTAAAATTATTTGTTGGCTGCTAAGTATAAAATCACGTGTCTGGCATTAGATAGAGTAAAATGATAAACTAGAGCTCATGACCCCTTAACCGATTACCAGGAGACATGGGTGTCCAAAGAATCGACCCTTGATAAGTAAAATCATCTGGCTTTAAACATGCAAGGTTATAATCTGTAGTTATAATAAATAGTCGATCTGCCTTCTGGGCATGTTTAGCAAGAAAAATATTGGCAACTAAAGTAACTTGCAACGCAATTTCGGACACATAGCCATGTTAGGTAAAAAGCATATTCGCCAAGAGATTGTGAGCATGAATCTCGTTTTGCAACAAAATTGCCTCATGTAACATGACCTTTAATCTTGATTCTAATCATAAATTTCTAACCCAAAACTTTAACCCAAAACTTTAACCCAATACTAACAAATGAATGAAGTGTTTTTATGTCATGACTGAAACAGTTACTGTGACCACATTATGATGTCATTCTAACTTCCAGTTATTTACCATTGCAGGGTTGGTTTGTGTGGATACACATAAAAGCTTTGTTGACAAACTTCAATGAACCATGATCCATAAAACAATTATTGGTCAAACTTCAAATGGAGTGTAGTGCTTGTGCTCTTTGCTTATAACAACATCAAGGGTGTATATAATTACCATTTGCTCCCAGGGGAGAGAGTGACCCTAAAGAGTAAAAGGGACAAGAAGGAAAAGGAGAGGAAGAAAAGGAGGGAAAAAATATATGCTTAAAATTCATGGAAGTACTGTAAGATTTTCTTCCAACTGCACAAGTTTTTGTTGTTCTGTTTACAATAATTTCACCCCGAAAATGCAGGAAATGACCACCCTGAACTTGTGGCCCCAGAACCCCCAAACTACCCAAACCCAATACCATTGACTAAACAATTCGCCTCAGCCCCACCACTGGTGAAAAGGACTTCAATGCCTGAGTATTCACTACTCCTGATCAGTATTCATTCATCAATATTTTTCTTAGGGGAAGAAAGTGACCCTTCCAAAATTGGGGGCGGGGGAAAAGTAACCACACTGGTAACTATATACAACCCTGAACGACATCTTGATTGTACTGTGTTTAAATTATCAAACTTGAACATATAATTATTTAATCAAAGAATAACTGGAACCGTATTAATTGTACAAAATATGTAAAATATTATTACAATATATTTTGGTACATGCTCGCTATTACATAGCGTTAAGTTTTTGTCCCAATTTTCCTCTTATGTAACTTAAAATTTATGTAACTATCAATTGCATAATGTCATTGGATTCATAAAAATCCGAGAATTTGCTCAAGCATTAAATATATCTATAAACAATGGTCAATTTGCAATAAGTCGCGGTTTATTTCGGACTACAGTAGCTTTCAGCCATGGGTATATTCTAGTTGCGGCTTGCGAACAGATTGACAGTTTATACAAGTTGTTCGGGATTTATTTAGGCTGGGGCTGATTTAAGCCACAACGTATTTTCACTCGTATAATTTTGATGTGCTGACATGGTTTGTGTCTAAAGGACCTACTACATTAAATACATAGTTCAGACACAAACCATGGCAGCTTATTGTAGATACTATTTATACTGGACCCCTACGTTTGAATTATTTTCTAGTACCGTCTATATATGTTTACGGACTTGGTTACACTTTCTACACAATATCCATCCAGTTAAATCCAGGATCAGTGATACACAAACATCACACAATCATTCCACATATACTGACCTTCTATTTGCCTTACCATTTGCGGACATCCGTTGATGATCTTGACTGCCTAACCATACCTGACCATGAGGGGAGACGTCGGGCTTGTATTTGGGTCTAACCAGTAGTTACTTTTAGGACTAGTTTTCACTATGATGATCTTTACTTTCGAGTGAAAATGGCGGTATCCTCACATCAAATCTACTTCCATCTTGTCTTTCAAAACGAAATGTCCCCCTGGAATAAATTGAAGAAAAGATGGTTAAGCAATCCTTGATAAAATAGTCTTCTTCCTGGCAGCAAGCATGCAGACCCAAAACATTTCCTGCCAAATTTCAACTTCCAACAGTGTGTGCTTTCAGCTAAACCAATGCAATTCATTCTTGATTTCTTGCTTTTCCTCAAAAATTTCCTGTGAGGTCAAAACGATTTCCTGGCAGCATGCTGCCATGCTGGTGGACATTCTCAAGCCTTGTGGTTAAGATTTACTTACTTTAACTATACTGGATACCAGGGATGGATTTACTGGGGGGGAGGGTGCACCTTGGCCAAGGGGGTGCAGGAGGGGTGCCAATTCCCATATCAAATCCAAATTTTGGATTTGACAGGGCATTTATCAACAAGATAACCCCCTTGACCCCGTAGGGGGTCCTCAGTGGTGATTCACCCTTCCTCTGTCACCAACCACGTCCTGCTTCATTGCCAAAGACCGCTTAGCACCCTCCCCCCTAGCTCTATCAGTTCTAAACTGTTTCCCAAAGAGGTCCAGTAAGAGCCATTCCCTATTGGTCCATGCCAAACTAATTTGATTATATTGGATAGCTCTATCAGTTCTAAAATGTTTGCCAAAGAGGTCTATTAAGAGCCATTCCTTATTGGTCCAGTGTTACTACAGGAGGAGACCTAAACCAAACTAACTTTATTCGCAGGGCCGTGGGTTCAATTCCTGCCAGAGGACCTAGTGTTGCATTTTTCGCAACCATTCCTGGTTAGGTCTTAAATTGTGTATATATCTACTCACTTGGATTATCCACCAAACCCAGTATTCTAACTTTATTTATATTGGATAGCTCTATCAGTTCTAAACTGTTCTCCCTAGAGGTGCAGTAATGACCCAGTGTTACTACAGGAGGAGACCTAAACCAAACTAATTTTATTTATACTGGATAGCTCTATCAGTTCTAAAATGTTTCCCAAAGAGGTCTAGTAAGAGTCATAGGCAGATCTACTGGGGGTGCAGGGGGGTGCACACCCCCCTAGAGTCCATGCTGAAAAATGTAACGATCTATGGCATCTTTGACATAATTTGCGCTGGTGGTGGAAGGGTGCACCCCCCTGAAAAATCTGCACCCCCTCTATCAAATGAGCCTGGATTTGCCCCTGGTAAGAGCCACCTCTTGTTGGTCCAGTATTACTAAAGAAGGAAACCAGAGTACCTGGAGAAAACCTGTGGTGTTTGGTAAAGTCAAACTGGAAGCACAATGGTAAATTGTTTTGCAACAATGGTAAACCTTCTCTACTCACCACATATGTCCACTTGGGGCATGAAGTGAAACATGACTGCTGTATTGAAATGCACTTTGTTGTGGACTTAATTTCGGTTCCTAGGGTGAAACAATATTATTATAAGAATGTTTAATCATAATCATGATGCCATTTTCAAGATATACAAGCACAGGGACAGCATGCATGGCTCTCTTTCCATTATCGAAGTGTCTTTGATCAAAGCATGCCTTGATCAAAGTGTATGGCAGTGTAAAGGCCTGTTCACATGATCCAATTTGTCGGCTCCGATTCTCCTCTTGACGTATGTGATTTACTGGATTTGCTGACAAGACTAAGGCTATTGGCTCAGGCTCATACCTGGCGAAAAGTGTAGTTGTTGCTGTATTGTGTGAATCAAATCACATATGTCAGGAGAAGAATCAGAGATCCGACAAATCGGATCGTGCGAACAGGCGTTAAGCCTCAATAACACACAAATTTAATTTGATTTTATGGTACAAATAATGATCCCAACCTGGCCAACACCTCGTCCTCTGACAGTTTCCAACGTCCCAGATAAACTAAATATTCTCCAATATCGTTCACGTAGCTGAGCGGGAGCTGAGCCAAGATTTTCCAACCTGATACAGTAACGCCACTGAAATTGAAATATATTTGATGTAATGTTGAGATTTAAGATTTGCAGTGACTGGAAAATTAATTTTAAATGATAATCAATAAGAATGAACGTATCCAACTGGGATACCAGGATTTCAAGTCTTAGTATCCCCCTGAGAATCCAGTATTCCACCTCTGGATAATAGTTACCATAACAGGGTACGTGCAAGTTCCCAATAAGACGATTTAAGGACTTTTCAACGAATATTCAAGCACTAAAATGAAAGGACTTTTTATTGTCTTGCAAAAAAACACAATCCAAATATAAGAAAAAATGTTGTGGACTCTGATAAAATGATGGCGGCTGAACGATAACCACAGTAAAAGAATGGAAGACAAGCGACTTTCTTACAGTATTTACTAGATAAAATTATGAAAATGTCCTCATTAGATAATTATGTTCTATTTTGAATTAACATTATGTGTGATTTTCAAGCACTTTTAACAAATTTTGTATTTTCAAGCACTTTTCAAGTGCCCTTGAAATTGATTTTTTCAATTCAAGCACTTTTCAAGGAGTTTAAGGACCTGCACGAGCCCTGCATAAGTTTTGTTATCCCTGAACAATCAAATCTTGAATGTGGAAAGGCTTGTTATTTTCAGAGTGGTAGACTTGTATATCCAAAAGCCATTACAAGTATTAGGAGACCACTGCAGACATTTACCATTAACATGTTTGAAATTTTGTAATATCCAATCAGGATACAAGTCATTCACAGTTTGGTATCCAAAATCTAATTTTAGTATCCTGTGGAAATCGGGATACTGCAAATTTCAGACCCTGAATGCAAAGTATACGCTTTAGGCCTACATTTAATATGTAAATATTTACCTACCCAATAGTTTGAAATGCCTTGCAGTTCCTATCGGTAACAAAAATATTTAATATAAACTTTTCATCTAACGAGTGAAAAAGCACACACAATGAACAACAAAAATATATTATCTATACCCTTGATCCCATGTAGAAAGGAATGGCTGTCACTCGAATATCTTCAGTAGTCTCTCTGTGAACATCAGATAATTCCAGCCACGTGTGGTTCTTTTCATGCCATAGTCGTAACGTATCTTGGGGTATAAATCCTAGCAGAATACAACATTGTAAGTCTGTGTGCTGATTTCGATGTCTAACTTCAATTTTGATATATGCCATGTGCATTTTCATGCAATATTGACTGAGATAGCTGCGTTTAAACTTGAATTAGCTAAAAACGGCCTACTAAACTAATTTGATAACCGTTACCATTTTATCGCAAATATTATTTCAATGAAGTGAAGTTGAAGTTGGAAATGTTTCTTGAATAGATATGCTCTTTTATTCTAACATTTGGCCTTCTAACTTCAACTTCACTTCATTGAAATGAATACTTAACGTAAAATGGTAATGGTTATCAAATTATTTAATAGGCTATTTTTAGCTAATTCTCGACGCTTCCAAAAATGTTTACTCAAGTTTAAACGCAGCTATCTCGGTCAATATTGCATATATCAATATATAATAAAGACATGGTATAGTGCAAAGATACTTAAAATAAATTTATAGCTCTGAAAGCTTATTGTTAGTTTTTAGCTCTTTTAGTTTCAAACAGTCAAAAATTCATTAGTCGTTCCATCATTAAGGAGCTAAGCACAGAGCCATCCAGTACTGTTTAGTGGTAGTGTAAGGGTCTTTTTCTGTACAGTAGTTTTTTTTTGTCTTTTTGTCCATTGTAGTTTTATTTCAACGTATTGTAGAAATATATATTGTTTGTGGAGATAGTTTTGAATGAGTGTAGTACAAGAGAGAGATGAGATGTACCAGATGTGACCAGATGTATATAGATGAGTTTGGAGTTGAAAAAGTTGCAACACTAAAGTTACAACGTCATGTCACTTTTTAGATTAAATTTTTAGATTTTAGATTAGATTTATAAATAAATATAAAAAATATATAAATATGGTTTGGTGTGAGTTGGTTCTATTAAGTAAAAACATACATTAATTAAGATAAAAAATACAATAAGAACTTCGACGTTTCGAGCGAGACGAAGTTTTCAGCCAGACGAATTCTTTGGAGAAGGACCCCGAAGTATAGACGCTACTCGCTACGCTAACAACACGTTCGAACTGGCACAACGTTCGAAGTTAAAGAGCAATGTTTTATAGAAATTGGTAAACCCGAACCTCGTAGCACCCGCGGAATGCTGGCGGCAGCTGCTTACTTTGAAAGCCCTGCTTGTGGACCAATGGGTTGAACAGACTATTATTATTATTATTATTATTCAATGCGTCACAAATGTTTACAAAAAGCAATGATTTACATAACATATTACAAGACAACCTACGTGACTGGGATGTTGAACAGTTTTCGTCCCACCTAATACTCACCCATTTAGTTTATATAATAGGCACTTTCTCAAGGACGGACGAACGAACTAATCTTTAATGTCGCTTGTTAACCCATTAAGCAGAGATGTACCCTAGCGTGTCCCCTTATATTTTTTCACTCTGTGTAATGCCAAACAATTTTAGTAATCTGTTCAGAAAGACATAATACTATGTTTGCGTTCCATGCAATTGTTTGCAGTTCGAACCTGTTTCAAAAATATTGATCTCAATACAAAGAATACGTCTATTTTTTTCAAGGAGATCGCAGATATAACCAGAACACATGTGTCTGGAACGCAACTTTAAGGCAAACACAATGTTAGAATATTTCTGTGCAGTACACTAGTACATAAGTTTAGTATAACTGTCAGCAGTGTCATTGATATGATTGGATTAATTTTATTAATCCATTAACTGGCAGTACCCTACCATTCACGAATAAAATCGTCTGGCGTTAGACCGAATAAAATCGTCTGGCGTTAGACCGAGTAAAATACTAAAGTATGGCGCATCTGGCCGCATTGCCAGCTAATGGGGTTAAGCAATATTCAACTTTCCTTGAGGAGACCTAAAATGCCTTAAAATTGTGGCTGTAGGTCAGAGTTCAACAATCAAAGGGGGTGCATTGGGAAGTATTGTTCAATATATATATATATAATTATCTTATCATTGTAAACTTTGGGGAGACGGTACCTTTTCCATATGAAGGTGCAAAGAAGCGATCAAACAGTTCATGATTGATTGGTTTTGGTTCACTTGGAAAATAAGGAAGGACATCGTCATGACTCACATAATCCAAACCTGTGGAATGGAAAATTAACCAAGGGTAGATCCAGGCACATCTGTGGAAGGTGCATATTTTTCAGGGGGGGGGCACCCATCCACCGCCACCATAAATTATGTTAAAAATGTCATAAATATCATGAACATTCCTGTATGAACTGGTCTTTATGAATGCCGTCTTTTACTGTTGGTGGGTGCAGTCAGCAGTAGAAAATCTGCCTATCTGCTTTCTATTTTTCATATTGGCATTAGAGAGCTTTAAGCAAGCGACATTCACAAACGCCAACCGGAAGTAAATCAATCCATTATAGATGGCGACAGCCGTTCTTGTTTGAAACCACAAATGTAAAATTAGATTGACTGCCATTCTTGATTTCAAGCAAGAACTGCTGACGCCATAAAGTTTTAACGGCTAAGTTATGTATGTGTGACGTCCGTGTTGTTCTGAAGGCAAACATGCAAGCCAAAATATCAATTCTTACCAGGAATAGCGTAAAGAGATCCATCTTTACCATTGCCAAGAAATGTCACAGATTCAACTTGAGCTCTCTATGTAAAAATCAAAACTGGAACGTGTTTTATCACATATGGTAATATCGTTATGTTACGTGCACAAATATATTTCTCTTTGACCTTGACCCCAATCACAACCCTATACAGGCCTTCCCAGGAAGAATATGGTAGGGGTGCAACCAATCACACTCCTTGAGCTATCTAGGCGTGCAGTGGAGTGTGATCAATTTTTCATTCCCTGCATGGTCAGCAGGCCGCATTTAAAAGTGTTTAATAATGGTTAGCGACTAGACTAAAATCTGGTTATAGAATGTTAAAATATGATGCACAGCTACCAGAGAATATGACAAAGTAAACACTAAAAAAATAAAAGATCTTAGAAGACGTCTAATTTCTGGCGAATTGCGCTGAAAAGATAAAATATTATAGTTTTGTTGTTTTGCGTTGTAGCCTAATCGAGCCTATTGAGGTGTGCAATCAATCGCACTTCTTGAGAAGCCCTGGCATGTGTCAAGGGTGTGTGCGTGCGATTGCACGCCATTCCCTAACCTCTTGTGATCGTAACATAACGATATAACCTCATAAGCAGCAAAAAACTCCCACTTGTACTTGCACTCACACTGGATCTAAACCTCCCTACTGAGCGACACAGTGAGCCATCATTTAACGCCTGAAAGTTATTAAGAAAAAAATATGCAAACTTACAGTATATGGGGAATCTCTGTTATCCATTAAAACTTGATAATAAACGTTGGTTTGTCCTTTCAGTTCTTTCATTTCTTCATTTTCACTGTCAAAAACAATTTCAATCAAGAAGAGATCTATGTTCATCTAACCAAGGGGTGGACTACAGTACATAAAATCAGTGGCCTGGATTTTAAGGTGGTGGCAGATAAAATCAATTTACTGACTTATAAATGCTTATAGCATCCAAGTACCTAATTGATCTGCTGGTGGTGTATAGTCCTGGTCGAACTTTGCGCTCTAATGTGAATATGAAGTTAGAGACACAGAAATACAATACTGCTAATTATGGCCCGAGAGCTTTCTCTAAACATGCTAACGATCTACCTAACTTTGTAAGATTAGCACCAAGTGTACATGTTTTTAAATCTAGACTGAAAACACACTTGTTTAAATTTTATTTCTGTTCTTAAATGAATAGTCTGGATGTACATATTTTATTAATAGTTTTAACAGATTTGTATTTTTTTAGTGATTGATGTAATAGCAGTAATTCTTCTTAATTCTTCTTCTAGTTGAACTATATACCATTGTAAAGCGCATAGATTTTTTCTCTACCATGTGCTATATAAATTTTTGATAATAATAATAATAATATGAGATGCGTAATTTGAGTAACCTGCATTATTCAGAACAGGCTGACAATGATCTAAATTATAAACCTTAATGAAGTGCCAGGCTTCTCGATATCACGGTCGTAAACTCTGGCCAGCCAAGGGAAAAGGACGACTCCTCTATAACCAAACACACGGTGTAGAAATGGCTGCAAGAATAAATAACCCAAGTTAGAAACGTTTTGTGTTGTTAAAATTCATTTCTGAATGTCCGAACTGGGAATTGAACCCAAGGAACAATTATTGAATACTCATCCTGATTTCCTACAGGAATCGATTAAGTGTGTTTGAAGAACAAAGCTTTTATATATGACATAAATTGAACGTGCGGTGCCAGTGTGGGTAGAGTATAGCAAATACGGCGGTTGACTGTTGTGTAAAACTACCTGAAAAATACAATAAGAACTTCGACGTTTCGAGCGAAGGCTCTTCGTCTGGGCTTTCGCTCAAAATGTTGAAGTTCTTATTATATTTTTCAGGTAGTTTTACACAACAGTCAACCGTCGTACTTTACAATTTAGCTGAACCCAAGTGACATGGTTTCCATTGTGCCATGTGTAGTGGAAAGTATGCTTCGGCTGCTACAATTCCACATGACCACACTTTCCACCCTGCTAGAATTTCCAATCTACTGAATTTACTCATCAGTACCCTACCACTGATGAGTAAAATCATCTGGCGTTAGACAGAGTAAAATACTAAAGTAGGGCACATCTGGGCGCATTGCCAGCTAATGGGTTAAAGTGCCAAACTTTCCACCATGGCCAATGTATCTCACAACCTACATATCGGACATGTTAGTATATTGGTCTAGAATGTGCTGAAATGCGTTTTCCACTTGGTATAAGATGGACTTACATTTTGTTGTATTACATTTTGATGTTTCATATTTGTTCTGTAAGTCACTAAGGGGCTGTTCATATGAGATATATTTGAGATTTGATTCACATGGGAACCGGACCAGTCCGGTTTGCTGGGCTCCCGCTTGAGTGAGACGAGATCCCGCCTTCCCTGGCTCATATGAATGCACTTAGCGGGACAGCCGTGCTGGAAATCGTGTCACAGCGCATGCTTTATTTGGCCTGAAAACTATCTAAAAAGTCAAAACAAGTAAGAATTAACGAAATTAAGCCTCTTGAAGCAGTTGCCAACAATAAAAATAGTGTTTTTTTAAATATAAATAAATTTCGCTTTCCTGCAAAAACACACAGGAATTTCTTGCTAATGCTTGCCGGGCTAGCGTGCCTCATACATGTGAAGCAAATGACAAACTGGCCTGGCAAAGCGAACCAGTCCGGCTCATATGAACAAGCCCTAACGTAATTGGCTTATGCTGTGTGAGTGTCCCTGAGCCGTTTTCCTGTTTGTCTTTTCATTTCCTGTTTGTCTTTTCATAATTATGTTGAAAACTTGAACGTCATTTGAACACCACACAATTAATATTCCGACATCGCTGAGGACAAGTAACACAATACAAGTTCAAACATCGACGAGGAAATGTGACTAGATACAAACCTAACAACAATGCCTCAATACCTACCTGTCCAGACGCATATTTTCCTTGCAATTTTGGGATTTCAAAACGTCCAACTTCTGTAAGTCTGTGTGAAAAAAATAAGAATAAAACAACTACTTATAGCAAAACAAAGGCTACAAATATAATTATCCGTAACTTTTTGTCCGTATCTAACCTTGAATATTGTCTAACATGTATAAAACGATGAAATATTCCGTGAAAAAGCTTTGATTTTTCTCTAACTCTCGATAACTTGACGGCCATATTGCATTTCAGCCTTTTTAGTTTCTGCCCGCAAGAACCCTGCCCGTACGCAGGTTAGTCAGTTTATAAGTGGCTTGCCGAGCCATTCAGTATAAAACCAATCAGAGCCAAGAAAATCTTGTATCTAGTACAGGCCCAGGAGCCAATGACAATGAAGAATAAAATGTTTACAAGGACCAATAGTATTTGGGTCATAATAAGCGGTTTTGATTGGCTGTCCGTTACGACGGACCTATGAAAAATCTGGCGAAAATAATGGCTAGAATTAAAGAGCGAGAAAATTAAACGTTTTTGAGAAATTAATATATCACTTACTTTGAAATATTATGTCGGCCTTTGACGAAACATCGCATGGCAAGTAACACTGGATGAATAAGGGATGACCCTTACTGGACCTCTGGGAAGAACAGTTTCTCTAACTGATAGAACTTCCAGTATAATCTATAAATCTCATAATCATAGTCAATTCACTTCTAACTCTTGTAGAAATTAATTACAGCTAGGCATAGACAGTTAACAGATAAACGTCACGAACTGAATTGAATTGACTAATCTTAGCTTTTGTGTTTTTACTTCATCGGCAACGATAAAAGGCTGTTATCTAGGTAACCAAAAATTTAATGAAACAATTGTCTAATTTCACATCGGTTCGTTATATACGACGACTAATAACAAAGTTAAGCCAATTAGCTAAGGATTAGATCGATCATTAACATCAAGCCGTTTTATATAACGATTGATAAAAATGCTAAGTCAAAAACTGGGTTTCAACACTTAAGTCATATTGACAATGCTACTTGGCGATAAGTATAATATTGCTTTGTTTCTAAATCCGAATCGTCAGCAGACAGCAATGCAAATATCATTAATATTTGGGCTTTGCCATCGAAAAGAGTTTGCAAAATGAATAAACATTATACAAATTGGATATATCAACAGATATCAATATTAGACCACGACATATCACTATAAATTTCAAAAAATTTCAACTTTCAGATCAGATTTATGGTGTAAGATTAGTAAGTCAAAATCTAATCCGACCACACTTGCACCTGGTAAAAGGCTGGTATATTAAAAAATGTTTTGGTTTTGAAATATAAACATTTATAGATCTGCATAAATCGTTTAAAACACTATTTATACGAGTTTTTCGCATAAGTATATAGAAGTATCTCTAAAAATACCTCTAAATATTTTTTAGCACTGTTAAGTGTTGTATAATTTGTCAAAACATACAGTCGCCATGACAAAAGGCTTAAACTGAATGGGAACTGAAAAACTAATTTTACACGTTTCAGTGCCCAATTTATGAAAATTTAATGACGACCTGCAAGCTGTTAAACATTAAGTTGGATTCTTATAGCACTTGGTAACGGACACTCTAGAAGGAAACAACTTATCGTGTTGTCAAAATATAGTATTATAAAAGTGTTTGCTCTTAAACAAAGTTGTGTTTTGACTGTAAACAGAGCTAAAAAAGAAGCCTTTTTCCGATTGACAGTGTATAGCATAGCTAAACCGAACGGTCGGAATTTATTTATAGTTTTGTTCATGGCGGGTAACGAAAGTGTTCGGGTATGGGCGAACGGCTGTTTTGACGTGTTTCATTTCGGCCATGCAAATTTTTTGCGACAAGCTAAAGTTATGGGCGATTATTTAATAGCTGGAGTTCACGGCGATATGGACATAGCTAAGAATAAAGCTCATCCTGTTATGGGCGAGAATGAACGGGCGAAAATTATTTCGGCTGTCAAATGGGTTGACGAGGTTCGTACCGGAATACCGTACGGTGATGTGCTAAAAACGCTGAACGAACACGCGTGTAAATTCTGCGTGCACGGAGATGATATTGCCCAGGATGCAAGCGGTTGTGATATTTACTCGGAGTGCAAGGAAAACGGAAAGTTTCGCGAGTGTAAACGCACCGAGGGTATTTCAACTACGCTTATTATAGATCGAATTTTGCTCGGCAACGCTGGTGGCCATGCTGTGAGTTGGAGTGCTGAGATAGACACACACTGGTCACAAGTAGTTGGGTCTTCATGTGTGAGTTGATCTGATTTTTTAAACTAAAATAGCTCTATTTATACTTTATTTATATATATTTCTAGCTATATCAGTTCTAAACTGTTCTCCCTATAGAGATCCAGTAAAGACCATTCATTATTGGTTGAGAGTTACTCATAGGAGTACGGAGCCTAATTTTTGGGGGGCCAGAGAAGATTTTTCCCAACTGACACTGAAAATGCCCAACTATTAATTCAACCTTGCATTGGGGGGACTAAAAATCTCAGAAGCTATAGGCCTAGTGGCACTAGAACCCGAATGTTAAAGGCATGAGACCTTTAGGGGGGTATGGGGGTTGCTCCCCAGAAAATTTTGAAATCTACAATCTCTAATCTGTTACAAGACTTCTTTGCAAATATTTGGTCGAACAAAAAGCAGCTGCATGACTACCGATCGTACCTACGCAATGTCAATGAATCAATAGAAAATCCGTCTCGTCCATCATCTATCATTAGATTACGTTCGAAAAATATTCATCCGCGGCTTGTAACTTATCTAGCCGTCTGATCCAGAATCCAGATATCGAACAAGTGACATCTGATCGTCAACAAATTACAAAAGCCCTTCAGAGTTTAAGCTGGCGTGTATAGAATGTTTTCTTTAGTTTTCTATCTTTAAGGTTGTGAAAATTATTGCATGATTTGATGATTAACTTGTGTGTATTCTATTTAACATAGAATGAAATGAAAAACGAATGCGAAGACAGCCACGCGAGCAGAGAATCCGAAATCCTGAAAGAAGGCGAACGCAATGGCAGCAATCAGCGATTTCTTGAAATGCCTGAAGAATATTACCAAGAAAAGATCAATGAATTTTCTTCAAAAACCTCAAGCCCGAGCCAAAACGAGAAAATAATCTACACCCAAGGTGTTTTTGATCTGTTTCACTCCGGACACGTCGACTTTTTGGAAAAGTGCAAAACGACGGTCGAAAACGCGTTTTTGGTAGTCGGGATTTTGACTGACGAGGAAGTATATCGCGTGTATGGTGGTTATCCGGTGACCAATACTTATGAACGTGCTCTGGCGTTGTTGTCGTGCAAGTTTGTCGATCAAGTGAAGATTGGAGTGCCGTATGAAATCACTTCGCAGTTTGTTGAAGACATGAAGGTAACGCAATGACCCTTTGAACAGAGTCGATGTTGTTTACTTGATCCACACACAGTAAAATTCCGTCTTACGGGCCAACTCGTAAATACTGTTCGCCCGCAAAGCGTGAACGAGTCGGTCCAATGTATCTATGTATGTATGTATGTATGAACTATGAACAACACGGAAATCTCATCATTACATAAATAATGCTCTTCCTGAGAGCCGTGCACATATACAAATATATAGATCTATGTAAATACATATTTGGTGTTGTATGAGCGAGACAGCCCGGAAGATCATTAATGTGTAGGTCCAATGGCTGGAATTTCAGCTTAGTTATAGTATATGGGTTTCTAGGAGTAAATAAATTACCCATCTTTTTTCTTTAAGGTTGAGTATGTTTGCCATGGTAAACTATGGGAGCTTCCTTCTGACCCTTACAAAGCAGTAAAAGCTAAGAAAATCTTCTATCAAGTAGACAGCGGAAATGACGTCACGACCAGTACGATCATTGAGAGGATTATTCAAAGCAGGTACTTAAATATTATCATGTATTGATGATTATCATTATTATCATCATTAATCATCATAGATATAATCATAGATGTTACATCATCATTATCACCATTATCATTACCACCATTATTATCAATTTACCTCTAGACCTATATATTGACTACACCGTGATTTGACTCACATGCGAGAAGTCAGGTGCCGTTCCAGTTCCAGTCTACCAAACAACGCCAGGCTTTCTCTGGTTTCCTCGTGTAGTAAAGCCATGGGTAAACTATTAGCTGCTTTCCTGTTTGCGCATCTTTGAAACAATCGCCTGTATTCTAAAAGCTCACTCACACTCACAGAGTGGAGGTTCAATTTGAGCTTCCCTTGAGTGTCAGTGCTATTTTTAAATAGCTGGAGGGTGAGTACTCACATAGTATGGTACGGCACTAACACTCCAGCTATTCAAAAACAGCACTGACACTCAAGGGAGGCTCAGATTGAACCTCCACTCTTTGAGTGTGAGTGAGCTTTTAGAATACAGGCGAATGTTACTGAAACAAAATTTGCTTCCCAGAAAGCGAAGATATTATGCAGCAAGTTCAAAGACATAGTTACTTCCCACGCTCGATACAGTGTTTCTTGTTAGCCCACCTTCGCGAAACACGGTTAGGGCAAATGCAATGTTTCACTGGACCCTTAGTGGACCAGAATAGATCTAGCTATCCGGCCAGTCGAAATAACTCGCACTTCTCAGCTGATTACGCCATCGTCCTGTTTGCTACCTATAAAGATCTGCATGAGCACACACGTAAATATAGTTAGGTTTGACAATGACTTTGAAATACAGTCGAAATATCACCTTCAATAATTTTGTGTTTTGTTTTCAATAACTCATATCTTGGTTTTAGATGTTAAAATTCGGAGTATATATTTTATTATATTTACGTTTCCTCCTGTAGTAAAATTAGACCAATAAGCAGTGTTGTAAATACTCGTTACTAAAGTAACGCGTTACTAATTACTAATTACTTTTTGAGTAATTTTTCGGTAATTTGTTACTTTCTGTACGAAAGTAATTTGTAACGTAATTAATTACTTTTTGAAGGTAACGAGTAACATTTTTCAAAAGTAATTTTGCGTTACTTCTGTGTACTTCTTCTTATTTTCCAACCTTACAAATTCCGCATTTAGACGATTTCGTCCATGTGTAATACAGTTTGTTTCAGTGTTGAAAATCGTTTTATTCCCTTGAATTTCGCTTCAATTGTTTTTACTCGAAGAGGCCTGCGGTGTTACTGATCAGCGATCATAGAACATGGGAAATACTTCATGACATTGTATTATTGTGTAGCAGTGCGAAAGCAACATAAAAAAATTAAAATAAATATATCATATCTTAAAGTAATCTGAAAGTAATTAGTAATTAATTACTTTTTAACAAGTAACAAGTAATTAGTAATTTGTAATTGGTTACTTTTGAAAGAAAGTAATTAGTAATTTGTAATAATTACTTTTTCGTTGAAGTAATTGTAATTTTTACTCACTACTTTTTTTTGGTAATTTTTACAACACTGCCAATAAGAAACGTGGCTCTGGGAGAACAGTTTAGCGCTTATATACTGATAAAGCTATCCAGTACAAAGTTTAGTTTTAGTTCAGCGATTCATTAGCCAGGAAAAGAAATTGAAAAAGCTAATTTATCATTTTTATTATAGGGAAATGTACAGTGAAAGAAATGCAAAGAAGCCAGAAAGCCAACTGTCAAGACTTCGTCTTCAGGGGAACAAATCTTAAAAGAGAATTCAAAAATCATGCGCACACATACATAATTATATATTTGAAATGTTATGTTATATATTTTAGATATATTGATGGAAATGATATATTATCGATAATATATATATTTATATATATACTTATTTGTTAAATAATGTACATCTGAAAATTTAGAATTGAAACAAATAGTCCAAGTGGGTATATGAAAGTAGAATATTAGTATCAAAGGGCCGTGTTGGGTTATTTTAAATCCAAAGTTCCAAACTAAAGAGTCTTGATTTTTCACTGGGAATGGGATTTAGACCACTAGGGATGGAAGTTAGACCACTGGCACTGGAGATGGGATTCGCACCATACATTTTGCGGATGGGGTTGGGATAACCCTCCCCCCCCCCCTCTTCACGACTCTCTTAACTATAGAACTTCTGGAGTTAAGCGATTGATTTTGAAACTTTGCCGGTCACACTGTTTCCAGTCAAATCTTTTAACGATTGAAAGTGAATCTTGAATCGAGTCGAAAATCAATTTTTTGGAGTAAAATTTTTTGGAGATTGGTGAGAAAAATCCCTGCCTCTGATTGGTCGCAGTGTACAAAGAAATGACTATGATTGGTCCAATTTGACAGCTTCAATTGGCTTGATTTCCCATTGGGATACAGCCGATTGTTTTTGAGTTTCTGCCGGTGCAATTAGAACAATTTGCATACCTTGCAATATTTTGAAATTTTATGCAAATTCACGAAATTAAAACAAACCGCCCACTTTTACCTGACCTCTGTGGAGGGTGGACAGCAGGCCGCAAAGCATGATGGGTAATGAGCGTATGTTTCCACGTGCGGCCTCATTTATGCGTTGACTGCCGTGAAGTCAACATCTCTGGCCATAGCAAATTCTGCGAAAATAGACGCTATTGTTACAGAGACTCAATGCCATCATTATGGATGTGTTTAGTGTTTTGTAATGGAGGTATGACAAGGCTCTTTGAGTCTCTCTGAGGATTTATTGTGCAGAAATCTCAAAGGCTGCGAGTGATCGTCTGTATTTGTAATGTACATTGTGCAACTAGTGAGGAGTGCAGTACAGACAGTTAACTAAATATTTATTGGCCAGATTGATTCTGCTGGCATCAAAGGATTCGACTTTTAATATGTATTTAGCTATTTATTTATCCCAATAGCACATTGTGACTACTGAAAACCCGCATATTGAGGTTGTCAAAGAACTTCAATATACTTTTTTGCAACAGAAATTACGGGTGAAATGTAGACAAAACAAACTTTACAGTAATATACAGTTCCATTTTTATTGAAAATACATAGCAGTGATAGCACATGCATATTCTCTACATATATAAAGAAATATTAAGGAAAGCAAATATTCACCAAGAAAGGCAAATTTACAATACAATGATAGAATTCAACCCAAAATACAAATCTGTAAATAAACAACAAATTTTACTTCTAAAATTTTCTTCCAAAACTCAGCACTTATTTTAAACAGTAAAGTCCACTTCTTCAGAAAATCGAGCAATCACTGCGTCAATTGTGGAAATTGAGGTGTTCAACTTCAAAGATTGTTGACAGAAATGGCATCGGATTAATACAATATGACGACGTACAGCCTACAAAAAAGATCAAAATAACGTTTACCTTACAAAATACTGCTCACATAGGTAGATCAATAGTTATTGAAATAGCATGGATGCATTCCAGAAAAAAAATTGAATAACAATGACAAAATATTCGATATTTGCGAGTCGAGCGGGCCATCAGACAACAAAACGGCAGACAGAGCCAGACGCTAGCCCAGATATAAAATCTCTAAACAACACGCAAATAACTCCTAAATCTCCTAAAATTCATTCAAAAGTACTTTAACGCTTGCTCTAAAGAATAACGCTCTTTCTGTTAAAGAAGTTTCAAGATTCATTGGGAAAAACAAGCTTTGGTGGCTCAATATCTTCCTAAACTATTAGATGCCATTTTGGCAAACGTCGAAATGACTATGATGACTTTGATGCCTAATATCTCGAAAACTGCCAGGGATCACCAGGATCATTCCAGCAGATTTAAAGTTTATACATTTGTCTTCATCATTATACAAAAATTACGAAAATCGAACCATGGAAATTCTAGATACTTTAGTTTGAAAATTGTAAACAGACGCGGACTTTAGTCAACACGTCGCGAAGACACGACTGACTTCAATCATGAAAACAAACAAAACACGTTTCATAATTTCTAAAATATCCATCAAAAACTGATCAAGCAAATGCGTTTAAACATATAATTCATTGATATTACAAAAGTTTAAAATATTTTAATAAAATGCAAATGATAAGAAGGGAAACTTCAAAAGTTGGAGATAGTTATTTTTAGAAAGTGCAAAATCGTATTAAAAATTCAGCAGCGAATATCTCGAAAACGGTGAGTTGGGCGGATAGGGGGGGGCAGTTAAAACGAAAGATTAGGCTTTAATCTATCACATTATGCGAAAATTAGCGAAATCGAACCATGGAAATTCGATATTTTCTATTTCAAAAGTTGATAGTTGAAACAGCCTCGTATTTCCGCGTGACGCATAAGTGCCTGCATTAAATATAAAAATATAGTACAAAACGACGTTTACCTTCCAAAATTCTTCGCTTGGGAGTAGATTAATATTCATTGAACGGGTGTGCATCGAATTTAATTGCAAATTTGAATAACAAAGCGAAATATTTCCGTATTTATGAGACCAATGCAAATTTCACAGTCCACTTTCTTCTTGCGAGCGCTGAGAAAATAGCGTCTCCTCATTGGTCGAAAAATATCATGTGACAGCTGTCCACCCTCCTCTGCTCTGTGGCTTGCAAAGACAAACTGAAACATGAACAAAGTATTCTTTGACTTTGTTTTCGTCTATTAAAGTTGCTCTTAAGACAACTGTCATTACTGAAAAAATGTTCATAAAGCCGTCTTTATAATATTGCCATAAAATGCTCTTTATATTTTAATCAGTCATATTTCAAATGTATGTGAACAGCGGAACAGATTAGATAAACATTCCAACTTATTGTGTTGTCCCGAGTTTATGAAACAGTTAGAAACTATATAAAAACCACCAGTAGTTATCAAATAGTATTAAAATAACTAATGACAAAGTAAATAGCATTTTAATACAGAATTTTTTTTGCCGTAGATTTTTCTCATTCCGCATTCCATAAATTCTTTAGCCCCATTACCCTTAGTATATTAGGCTAGGAAACATGCCTTTTCCGCAACGCCATATAAACGTTTCCGGCGCAACAATGTTTCCTGGTTTGCCAAGACTCTTCAATTAGCCCTCGAATGGATCCTTGTAATATTAAGCACACTAATGCAGACCTCGAAGGCGGATCGTAGGCGGGCGGGGGGCTTAGCATTTCGCATTGAAGTTTTCTTTTTGATAATCTTTGTTTTCTGTCAAATTATTCTAAATATATATTGACATTTTGTTTTTACTAATATGTACAATCTTTGTAGAAGCATTACTGGTATTAAAATTTTAAAATTACTTTGTTTCTTTAATTGTGTGAAGATTACGCTCACGTTTCGCCACGTCATCACGCAAGGAATGGAAACGTCGGCAACATTCGGATAAAAGTCGGCTAAGCTTCGTCATTTTTTATGATTTATGCATTCCTTTTAAATTTTGACAATTTATTGGCTAAATTGAAATGAAGATAAACAAGTAGGGAAGAATTGGAAACTATTTTATATAAATAAGACAAATAAGAACCTTAAAGCAAAAGAAAAGTTTAAATGAAGCACAAACTTTCATTGGATAGAGTTTAAAACAAAATGGCGGACGATCTTCGGAATCGCTAAAGCCGTCTGAACGATGGTAATACGCGTATGCAAACTGAGTTTTTTCGCATCAGTGTTTCCTTTCGCAGGTGTTGCCCATGGTGTCAATGGTTGAATATTTATAGCCTTTGTCAATTTGTGACTCATTTTATTGTGTTTGCATTTCTGTATATTCATAGCGTCAAGGCGGTGTCAAGCAGTGTATTAATACATTCCACGTAAGCAAGCCCGCGTCCAACATCTAGACAAACATGGCCACCAACGGAGAAGAAGTGCCTTCGAAGAAAACGAAACAAGTTCGCGTTTGGGCAGATGGCTGCTATGACATGGCTCATTTTGGCCACGCTAACTCCCTGCGTCAAGCCAAAGCCATGGGCGACTATTTGGTCGTCGGCGTACACAGCGATGCCGAAATTATGAAGCACAAAGGGCGACCAGTTGTGAGTGAAAAAGATCGCTACAAAATGGTACGAGCTATCAAGTGGGTTGACGAAGTTGTCGAAGGTGCACCGTATGTGACGAGCCTCGAGACATTGGATCAGCACCACTGTGATTTCTGTGTGCATGGTGACGATATTACCACAGATGTCAATGGTGTGGATTCCTATCGGTTTGTCAAGGCAGCCGGGCGTTACAAGGAGTGCAAGCGTACCGAGGGTATCTCCACGACTAACCTAGTCGGCCGAATGTTATTGCTAACCCGTGATCACTTTCAAGTTAAGTCGCCGATCGGTTGCTTGGATACCGAAATGTTGGGAGAAGGTAGCTCGGATCCATCTGGCAGGAAAAGTCCATGGACCTCTGTATCTCACTTCATGCCGACCACACATAAAATTGTCCAGTTTTCCGATGGTAAAGAGCCGAAGCCTGCTGACAAGATTGTGTATACACCGGGCTGCTTCGATCTATTTCATGCCGGCCATGTCGATTTCCTCGAGGAATGTAAGAAAAAAGGGGACTACATTATCGTCGGCTTGCATACTGATGTCGAGGTCAATCGTTATAAGGGCGCTAACTATCCTGTCATGAATCTCCACGAGCGAGTGTTGTCTGTCCTGGCTTGCCGTTATGTTGACCAGGTGATCATTGGAGCACCTTATACTGTCACAGCAGAGTTGCTAGATCAGTTCAAGGTATGAACCTGGTTACCACTGCAATTTGTGAAGCATTTCTTAGATTTTGCGAAGCAAAATATATATTAAAATGGAAAAATGCGAAGCAAGTTGAAAGAATTACTGTAACAGTGTAATATGCACTTCTGTCTTACATTTGCTGCACATTTGTTTACATAATTTATTTTACAAACTCAACAAATTCAACTTAAATTTTGCTTTGCATTTTGCCCCGTTCTATTTTTGTACAAAAAGAATGTGTAAAGGCCCGATCAAACGAGAACGCAAGTCATTGTGCTTGCTTGTGCCTCGTTTGACCACCAACTTGCGATGACTCGCGTTAGCTTGCGAATGATTTGAACTGGTTCAAACTTCATCGCAAGTTTTTGTAAACTTGCGAGCACCTGCGACACGTTTGAACACCAAACGCAAGTTCAAGCAAGTTTTTCGTGATCAGTTGCCATGGTAACATAAAGCTAGGCTAGTCCCTAGTCCTCTGTTTATCTCTGTGATTGTTAAAAAAAGCGGGAAACGTCGAAGTCGAATACTGTTCGTTCCAAATGGCTTCAAAAAACATCGAAAAACTGCAAAAGTCAACGAAAATGTTTCCAATAAGAGTGAGAACATGAAAGAAAAAATCGCCCTAAATTTCTTGCATATCGTTTGATCGGTCGCGTCGCAAGTCAACGCAAGTTAAAACAAGTTTACTTGCGGTGACTTGCGTTCTCGTTTGATCAGGCCTTAAAATGTGTGGCTGTCATTTTGTCAGTGTTTCCACTTTACAACATTGAAGATTTCCTTGCAATTTCCTAAATATTTTCATGAGGAAAATTAGTGAATTGATTAACACTCTATAATTCCTAATTTCCTACCCTACTTGTCTAATAAGATACTTTTGACATATTGAAAGTCAGTCAAATAATGTTGAAAGCAACTAAAATGTTGATGATATCGTTATGTTGTGACTACATTATGATTGCTATCGGTCTGTACTCCACGGCCAAATCACATTTTGATCTGAACCAATTGAAATCTTGCTACAAACATGAAAGTTGCAGATGAGAATAGATGATGTAGGCCTCAAATATTTCTTCAAAGTATGCTGGTCATCATGACCGGTGAATAACTCAATTTACCGGTCACCGAAGATTTTTTGCTGGTCAATTTTGTGTGTTTTTTTAATAATTTGCGCCTAATCCGCCTATTGTATGTAGTGTAACTGCACCTATTTTAAGTGTACTGTAATTAGTATTTTAAGAATTCATTAATATTAGCTAGTCTACTAGTTCCACTTGTGTTTTTTTTCATGCCTGTTTTCATCTTTTTGTGATGATGGTTGATATTTCACTCGCATTTCCATTGGACAGATCGATTTGGCATTAAAATTTTCCATGAGCCCCATAATTTTGCTCACTATAGCCAAGATCAAGATCCACTTTGTTACGTATGACTATTTAGCATTTGGACGCTGACGAATGGAGCAAACGTTTGTCAGCATCAGCAGATTCCTGCTCACAAAGTTTCTATCTTCTGAGCCACAGTTTTGCAAGTGTAATTTGAGTTGCAAGCATAGGTTGTGAACGCAATGCCTGCTGTGTTTTTTAGAAGTGAGACTCTCACTTTTCTCCAAACTGAAATTGATGCAATGATGAGAAACAAAAACCTCAGTCATGTACACATTTTTTATTAAAAAATTACCGGTCATACATGTCCGGTGAGCGAGGATATTTACCGGTCAAACTGAAAAAATTTACCGGTCATTGACCGATGACCGGTACTTATTTCGAGCCCTGAGATGATGGTATTCCCTTACCTCCCACCTTGTGTTGGATAATTTTTCTAATTCCACTATTTTCCCTGCCCCAGGTCGATTATTTCTGTCATGGTATGACTCCAATTTCACCAGACGTTGATGGTAATGATCCCTATGCTGTGCCAAAAGCTCGTGGAATATTCACAGTTATTGACAGCATAAACAACTGGACATCAGGGAAGATTATCCAGAACATTATCATGAACAGGTACAGTATCATAGCTTTTTATGTAGGCTTCGCCAGTTTTAGTGGCATCGCCACAGGGTGGACTGAGGTGAATTTCTCCAAGGTGGATTTTATATTTTCTCCAAATTTGTGGAGAAAACATTAGGGGGTACAAACCATGTCTTTGTGTAGTTACAAATTACAATAATAAATCGCGACTTATATAAGACGCGAACACACTCATAAATAATGGTCAAATTCTAATAAGTCGCGAGTTATTGTGGAACAGCCTGAACCCCTGTTCTTATAATTTAAGTCTCGACTTACTAGAATTTGACCATTTATACGAGTGTGTTCACGTCTTATATAAGACGCGTCTTATGTAAGTCATGACTTATTTGCTCCCGTATAAATGGCGCTATTAAGCCATTGAGTTAGTAAAATACTCGCCAGACATTATATACAGTATACTTCTCGAAACGTTTTCTTGATTTTTCAGACTTTATCATATTTATATATGAAAAGCAAAAACTTTGAAGTCCTGAAAATCTATTTTCTTTTGAGTATTTTATATGACATTTTGCGTTGTTCAGAATTAGGTTAATCTTTACCTAAAATCCGGGAAATGGCATTTCAGCAGTGCTGTAAAAGTTACTTTTTTTTTGGAACTAGTTACAGTTACAGTTACATGTTCAAAAAAGGAACTAGTTACTGGTAAAAGTTACATGAAAAAAAACGTAACTAGTTACCGTTACAAAGTTACTTCAAAATTTTTGTAACTAGTTACAAAGTTACATTCCCCCAGTTTACTATTTAGTATTTACAATAACCGCAGGGGTATGGAGAAGAGCGGATTTCTAGCTTGTGACACTGGTACTGTCTTTAAATTAAGGAACAAGTCAACAACTACTCAATAAACCAGCTACTCAATAGCCCATGAAAAATTAACAATTATGTTGAAAAAATCTTAAAATAGTGAAGATTTATACAATTTACAAAAATAATGCGCCCGTGACCACTGACCAGTGGTCAGCAGATTAGCGTTGATAATTTGGCCAAGACGTTATGTTGCCTTGCATGAAATATTGAAATGTTCAATACTTCGATAGTTCGATTACAGTACGTAATGAATTGACAATTTGAATTTGTCAAATTTGACTGTAGATTAATTAATTATTAAATGGTAGAAGTTAGCCTGAAAATGTAACGGAAAAGTAACTTTAACGCTGATAACATATGTAACGCGTTATCGTTCCATTTTGAGCAAAAAAGTAACTAGTTACAGTTACCTCCTTGCAAAATGTAACTAGTTACCCCTATAGTTACTCAAAAAAGTAACGATTACTTGTAATTTCGTTACTTGTAACGAAGTTACTTACAGCACTGCATTTCAGGGACTAAATATTTTGGACCCCCCCCCTTTTGGACTTTATCAATGAGTTTACCAGACAATCTACTGCTCACTAAGATATTGAGATTATGTACATCATTGCAAGTGACCTTAGTTAGGACAAACACTTGTCTCGTCTTCAGCACTCAAATATTGTGACTGACTATGCCCAATAATCTCTCAACACTCAAAATCTCTCTGTGAGCACAGCCTTAAGATAAGAATTTGATGATGCCTGTCATCATCAATCCTGAAGAACATAGTCAAATATATTCTATTGTCAAGATATGACATAAACAGTTGTGTAGTATTGTAAGAAAATGTCTAGACAATTGATCGGATGTGCACCAACTTTGATAACTATTTCAAAATTAATATGCATAGGATCAATAGAAGATAATAACCGATTTCTTGAGCTGTTGAAAGAATACAGCTGTATATATAAATAGGTTGAACTATATAGTCTTAATTTAATTTAATTGATATATTTATTTACTATTATTTGTATTTTAATCTAGAAGTAGGAAGGGCACATATTGATAACAGTGTTTTATACGCTGAAATGTTTACCCTCTGTAAAAATTATTTAATAATAATAATGTCAATGAGTTGTTGAGCCCATAGTCATGTAGATACTTCAAAGTTCATGCTCGACAATTTTTTCCACTCCTGCTCAATACGTTTAACTTTCAGGTTAACTTACGAAGATCGTAACAAGAAAAAAGAGGAGAAGGAATACAAAGTATGGGAAGCCATTCAAACCAAAGCAAAGAAAAGTAGAATCAATGAAGCCGATGGAAAAGTGGAAGCACCAGTACACGAATAAACTGTCCCTTTTAGTGTTACGATAAACATAGCAACATGGAATTTTTGACATCTGCATATTAACCAAGACTTTGTTCTTAAACTTTAAATTATCCAAATGACATTGAACTGATCAGAAAACTAATCATTTTGTTCTTAGAACAAGTCTTATTCACTTTTAAAGTTTAGATAATAATTCTAATTAAGTTTTATGACCAATTGGAAAAGATTAGTTGACATAGATTAGGAATGTGATTTATATCATGACTAAGGCCTGTTCCAAACGTCACGCTTCTCATGTGCAGAACGCATTAAAAACAATACATAATCAGCTGAAATGCCTCATTATCTATTGTTTGTAATGCGACGTTTTAACCAGGCCTAATAATTGTTAATTCATACATGCCAAACATATTTAAAACATTCAATATCCACAATAAACTTGTTCAGTATATGGCTCATTTTATTGTCTCAATTGTGGGCTTGCAGTGTACAGTAAGTAGTATTCTACACTAAACTGTTGTAACTAGTCATAGACCTTAAGCCTCAGATTACCATTCAGTTGTAACGGTTGTGAACAGGGTCGAATGTTTGGGGGGGCGAGTAGTGAGTGGCAAAGCCATGAACCACCTAGGGGGGTCCGGGGAAATTTTGGATTTCTAGGGCTTGGAAACGCCATTTCCCGCATTCTGATACAAGTTTTCAAAAGTAATTGGAAGGTCATAAATCACAAAATTCTGTTATTACATTACAACAAGGCACAATACACGTGAAAATATCTTTATGATATTTTATGTCTATCCACCGTCTATGGTTTGTGAGTTTTTAATTGGATTTGACTTGTTGCTTACCTCACCTGACCCCCCCCCCACCAATATCTCGCCGGATTTGAACTTTTCATGAGAACGGTTTACCTCACCTGACCTCTCCCCCCCTCGGCTACGCCACTGGTTGTGAACACATCAAGGTGGCTGATGTAATAGAATGCTGATATACCTCTGCAATTATTAAAGACTGACTTGCATAGAGCACACAAATGACAAGATAGATGCAGACTATTTAACATTGTTGAACATGACTTGTTCACGACAGTTACGACCAAAAGGGAACCAGGCTTAACCATGATGAAAACTAACTAAGGTACTTTACAATAACTGCTCTTCAGTAACCCAAAGCACTTTTCTTCATACACCTGCTAAAACAAGTCAAACAAGAGTCAATGACATGTGTCTTCTGCACACAATGTTTTTGCAATAAAGGTTTAGAAATACTTTTTCTGATATATTTTCTTTAAAAATAGCCTCTACTATATGGACCCTCTATAATACGAACAACTGCAACAACAGACACTAAGTCTTGGGCCCATAGACCTAATATATATACATTTAACACCTATTCAATTACAAAATGGTTATAAATCCAGTGACTTTCCAGAGTGGAAAAATATCTGCATTCTGCATCTAACCCATTTTTGCTCGCTGGTTCAGCTCCCTTTGATGAGTAAAATTATCTGCCATTAGACACTGATAGAATAAGAAAGTAGGCTGCCAACTACACTCATAAAAATCTCACATCTTGTCAGCAAGATGGCAAGATGTGCTTGCAACCGATTTGTAGCAAGCTTCTCAACAAATTGTGACAATGTTGTTATTTTATCTTGTTGCTACAAGGTTGTCACTCACAACTTGTTAACAAGTTGAACATTGAATTGCAGGACAACAACTTGTAACAAGTCTGTTCAGTCAACAACCTTGTACTAGCAAGTTGTCAACAAGTCATTGACAACTTGTCAACAAGCTAGGAACAAGCAGTGTGAACACATCTTGATAACAAGTTGTTGAAACAGCATTGGTGTAGACCACTTTCATAATTCAGATGAGTTTAAATATTCTTTTATGTGCATCTTAATAAGCCTCGTTCAGGTTAATAAATTCTATTCAATTTCAGTCACAGAAACGAGGCTTATTAAGATGCACATAAAAGAATATTTAAACTCATCTGAATTATGAAAGTGGTCTATAAGTCTGTTGCAGGTTTGTTACAACTTGTATGTTTTTACATGTGTGGGTTTTCTTAATGTGCTCTCGGCCTTGCCTGGAGCTCAAGACCCTGGCAAATGTTGCAAAACACAATTCATGATTTGGCATAAGCTGAATGGGCATCAACTGAAATAAATTGCCCATTCTGTAATGGATTTTCATCATTAATATTAACCATAAACCCAGTCAGTTTCAAACCATACAAACATCCAGTATCTAAGCCAATAGCATGTCTGTATTTCTGAAGCAGGCGCCGTGCATCATGTCCAAAGATCACAAACTCAGGTCCGGACCATTGGCTACCCCATGGAAGACCATCATCAATATGTTTAGAACCACCAAGTCGTTCGTGGACATAATTCCGCATATTCAGCATACTACGGGGTTTTTGGTCCTTGAGTTTTACCCCAGGGACTAAGCCCCCATGGACCACAATAACATTTAACAAAGGAATCGAAATCATAAATGGAAGCCTTTCTAAGAATAATCTTTCTTCCGGTGATAACTTGGTTATCCATGAATACGTCTTTGGTAATTTGGCCATTTCATCAAATTTTGTTAACCGATATAAGACAGCCTGTTCATGGTTTCCCCGTACCGAGTAAGCCATGGATCCAAGTTGCCGAATTAGCCTGATTGTTTCTATATTCTTCGGACCTTTGTTGCAAACATCACCAACAAAAATAGCTAGAGTGTCTGCACTCTTATAAACCCCTGCCTTTTCAAGTAATTCCGTCAATTCATCATGGCACCCATGTACATCTCCAATAAATAAAACTTTTTTTATTTTCTTGTCCAAATTCAGTTCCACATGACATAATTCAGGACAAAAATTGCATAAATTTGTGCTCTCTTCTATATGCAAATACTTCTTGAAAAATTCAAATTGGTTTAGATATGTAATTGCAAACGACAGCAAAGTCAACATAGTGTTTTCCCAGCTCTTTGTTCACATATGACTTTTACATTTTTGATTTGAGGATTTCGCTAAACCTTTTTATCAAAATATAATCAGCGACATGATTTCTAGAAATTTTCTAGGAATAACCCCCCCCTGTTATAACATATAGTTTTTCATATTTCCGGGGGTACACCATTGGGGTAACTCTATAAAGTTAGTAAGTTACTCAGTGACCTCTCTTTTAAAGTTGTACAAGATCTTCCCCCCTGCTGAAGAACACTTGCACTTTACCAAACTGAAAGTAATTACAATTTCCGGGGGAACGATCCGGTTATTACAGAAAATGTAACTTAAACAGTCCAGTTTCATATTCAAAATATAGATCAGTGATGCTGACTCAGCTATTTATTGTTTACATTCATTTTCGTTTTCACTTTTCAAAACATTCCGGCAAAAAGCAGTGGTCATTCTTCATGAGAATTTCTGTGCGAAATATCGCCCAATTTGCGAAGACTAATCGTAGCTTTGCTCTCATTCCTGTAGCAGTAGTTTGTTTCAGTTTACACTACGGTAAGTGCTTGGAAAAATACTTCATCTATTTTTATCAATTTTTCACGGTAGAAAATTTTGAAGCTTTGTAACAAATAATATGAGGATTCATGGTTATCGATTTACTAGAATCAAATTATATTAGACTTATGTGAACACTGCTAGCAGTCTAACATTATTAAATAGTAAGTAACATTAAGTAAGAAATTCTGAACGGCAAAATCGCGAACAAATTGCTGTTTAATGTGTCAGTCTGTCAGATAAAAACTGTCTATATTCTAAACGTGCAACACCCTGATTGTCACAGGGCATTTTTTAAGAAATCGTTAGTGGGGGGGGGCCATAATCGAAAGGGGACGTAACAGGTAGGTGGTGTATTACAGGTGGGGAAAAGAGAGGGGGGGTGGGGTCTCCCCCCATTTTTTTGTATTCTTGATTCTCTGTTGTTTGATTTCCTGCATTTTCAGAGACAATTTTTGATATATCCCATCTAAATGGAGCCAGGTTTTGTTGTGAGAATACCATAACTTTCCTCTAAACTCAGTTTCCCCCCCTTTTTTGCTTATATTTTGGACAAAAGGGACCGTCACTGGGGGGGGGCAAAATAGCTTACTGGGGGGGCCGACATGGGGGCTGGCTTTGGCCCCTCCAGTACATTAGTTAAAAAATGCCCTGGATTGTCAAGTGCATTTCACATGTTGCAATGTGATCAACATGATCAATCATGTTTAACAATCCTCATACTGATTGGCTGAGCTAATTACGACTTTCATATGCTCGTTACAAACATTGAAGTTTTTCTGACATTCCTTCCAGAAAGTCAGTCAAATACCATATTGTTGTTAATTTGCAATAGACCTAATTTCATCTAAAGGTACGTTCACACACAGCGATTTGTCGGGCTGATTTTAGGTTTTGCTGAATGTTAATGACGATGACGTTCGCCACATATTTTTCAAATATCATTAACGTGCATCTGAAATCGGCCCGACAAATCGCAATGTGTGAATGTACCTTAATGCATGTTTATGCCTGTTACCACCCAATTCCATTTCCCATTTTTAAACAACTGCTAGTTACCACTGTTTTGTAATGTAAGAATAGAATGGAACAAAGGTAACAGTATAAAGCCAGGGCTTGCAAAACTTTATAAAAAGTGATTGCCCTTGGGCAGGTCACACCAAAAATTTGGTTGCCCAAAGCTATTTCTGGCTCTGGCACCCATCTCAATTAAGTGAGAAATGAACAACAACGTTTGGCAACCTGAATGCTGCGGCCATATTTTATCTTGCAAGTTGTAACACAACGTAATTACACGCTCACTGAAATAGCGCACAGGGAAAATTGTTTTATCACCCATCAATTAAACCCTTTGATATCAACAATTTTTTTGTTCAATTTGAATACATTTCACAAATCAACTTTTAACACAGCTTTATTAAATGCATAGACGAAATGCCAAGACTTGTAAAAGTATGTTTTTAATCGTGGTCTTAGCCTAATCTCTGGTTGCCTGCCGGGGCGTAGGTAAAGAGATTTTGGTTGCCCGACAGAGATTTTAGCTGCCCCGGGATGTCGGGCAGGCAATTTTGCGAGCCCTGATAAAACATTTAAAGATGTGGTACACTCGTTTAGTTTATTGTGTTTACCACTCTGAGGTGGACGGAAAGCCTCAACAGATTGTGCAACCCAATTGACAAAGGTTCCTAGGGTTAGTTTGAAAACCGGAGTACCCAGAGAAAAGCCCTCGAAGCACAGGAGAGAACCAACCAATCTCAACTTACATGAGTTTATCAAGCACACTGACGTCGTTACCCAACCTGAGTAAATCAGTGCCCTCGATCTGCTGTATAGCTGGCTTAACTCAGAGGTAAGGGGCAGCGCGCTAACCGCATCTGCCACCCGTGCTTCCCTCTGGTCTGTGGATGCGTATATTGCAATCTCCAGCTTGTGATACAAACAGTTTAACTAGTCCTATGTGCTTGCAAAGCCTGATCGTGCTACCTTGATAATTGATTTTACTCTGGAAGCAGGAAAATATTCACTATTTGAATACAAAAATGTTGACTGTACAACAGGCTTGACCGTGTGTTAGCTGATTAAGTCTATCGTGGATTCCTTGCTATCGCACCACCACCCCCCTACAGGGTTCTACTTATCAGGCGGTAACCGGTAAAATTTATTGTTTCCACGACTGCTGATTAGGTAATACTGCCTGGAGAATCCTAGAGTTTGTTTAAATGCGTTTATTGTTATACTCTTTAGAATTCTTTAAAGACCATGTAAAGTCCGTTCTGTGCATGTGCTATGGGGGGTCCCGCGATGTAAACAATGCCCAAATTTCACTTTGTTTGAACTAAAATTCAACATCTTCTAAATCAGAAACTCGAATCTGTATTTATTTAAAGCATAGCGAACCAGAACACATCATAATTTTTTAAATATAGCGTGTTTAAAATGTAAACAAACGGGCGTTGCCGGTTTGTTTACATCGGGACTTTACATCACCTTTAAATCTTCCCTCAAAATGCAGGAAATGGCATTTCAGAGACTTCAGATTTCAAACCTCCTACAGGTTTGCTGTGCCTCCGGCGCTACGCGACGCTTACCTGTTCAGACAACCCTTTTACGGTTTTACCCGGCCCGCTTACAACTGTGGAGAACCCTGTCCCAGTTGATGGTTCAGGTGGCTATACTTGCATGCTATGCGATAGATTTGACACAAGTTTACCTACAATATTATGTAGCCTTATACCGGCCTTCACCAGCCACTTTAACATATCCGACGAGAACAATGCATACAAAAGCTCGTGGACCAGATTATCCAGGAACATCTGTCAAGAAGTGTCAAGTTGCAGATGGGTTCGTCAAGTGGAATGTCGCATATGATGATTACAAACCAGTTGACTATACCAGTGAAGTTGTTTTGAGAAAACCTGTTTGGGCAGATCCAGATATCAGGTATAAAAATCACAAAGCTTGCAGTAATCCCACAGTGCATATACACAAATCCACATCTAGACTTGCTCCAAGTCTGTCTCTTAAAGGGGTTTTTATTGGGGAGTTATAAAGGTTGGGGAGTTAAAGGATTGGGGAGTTATAAAGGCGCACGAAGTTATAAAGGCGCACGAAAATGCGGGCGGGAGGAAATTAAGGCGGGCGGGAAGAAATTAAGGCGGCGGGTACGCATTTTCGTTCGAATATAACTCTCCAATCCTTTAACCCCCCAATCCTTTATAACTTCCCAATAAAAAACACTTTAAGAGACAGACTTGGAGCAAGTCTAATGCACAACCTGTCTCTTGATCATACAGGTTCAAAATAAACGTTTATAGATAACTTTAGCCACTAAATTAACTAGTTTAAACTTAAGACAATTAAATTATAGCTATAGGGCTCTTTTAGGGTGGAACTGTCTGTCACCCGTCAGATTTTCAAAACTAGTATGTTGCAGTTTTGAAAGGTTTTCATGTCGCTTTCAGAATTTCGCTATTGTTTTCTACCTTCTTCATGTTGCTACCAAAATTTGGACACAATTCATGTTGTATGTTGCTATTGTATTCGCTATATGTTGCCATTTCATTGCAATGTCGCCTGTTGGAATTTACCCTTTGAACAGAGCCTCACTTATCACACACCGTACAAAACGTGCTGTTCTGGGTAAGAAGCTGATATGATTTCTTTGTTTATGGCTGGCACAAATAGATTCTGAAACTGGCAGAAATGTCACCTCCACTGTGTGTTTGTGTGTTCTATACTGCATGACCTGCACACAGAAATTTGTTCTTCAAGCAAGCATGACCATGACTCACTGAACGACCAACCGACTAACTGATCCAAATACTTGTTTATAGTTAGCCATTGTGACTGTGCTGCACTGTGGGATTTCATTTTCCCAGATATTAACTGCTTCAGGATTATTCGGCTCCATAATATTGTCAACATATTCACAAGCATACAAACGTATATGTGTGTGAAAACATTGATAATTATGGTAAAATTAAAATTTTCCTATATTTTCAGCCAATCTAAACCAGATCCAGCATTTCAGTATAACAGCAAAGACGATCACTACAATGTCGACAGAACTAGTTTTACTGGAAAATATGAAGTTATTGATGACAGACCAAGGTGATGTACTGAAGACTGGTTAAACATGTGTGATTGAAAAGTGTAGTTTTTAATACCAGAATGCTTGGTTAACCGATTGGCACCCAATACTTTCCCCTTGATGAGTAAAATTGTCTGCTGTTATAGACAGAGTAAAATAACAAAGTTGAAAGTTGAGTTGCCATGATAAAGAATGAATTGTGGGTTGTGGATTAATAAGTTACACATGTAAAAATGCACAATTTGTAACAAACCTGCAGCAATGCTGTTTCAGCAACTATTAAATGTTATCAGGATGTGTTCACACTACTTGTTTGTGAAGCTTGTTGACAACTTGCTGCAAAGTTGTTGACTCAACAGATTTGTTAAAGTCATTCCAACAACTTGTTAACAAGTTGTGTAGCAATTTGATAAAATATGACAACATTGTTAAAACGTGTTGACAAGCTTGCTGTTTTGAACGTGATATTTTTATGTGTATATAATAGGACACATGGGCAAATAGTCTGGCTATCCAAATAATGTCCAACACTTTCCCCCTGGGGCCGGTTGTTCAAAGCTGGATTAGCGCTAACCCTGGGTTAAATTTTAATCCACTGTTTTGGGTTATGTATTTCTGCATGGCCGTTCGTTTCAAAACTTTAGAAAATAAAACTTCTATGGTCGAGAAAAGATTTCTGGAAAAACATATTCAACTTTATAAACAAGCTGTTGGGAAGTTTGATTTGAAGATTTTCGTTAACCTAGGGTTAGGTTAACTGGCTTTTGAACAACTGGCCCCAGTTGAGTAAAATCACCTGGCATTAGACAGACTAAAACAACAAAGTATGGCTTCTTATGGTGCATTGTTGCTTAACGGACTAACTGATAGAAGTTCAACATTTTTGTAGGAATCCTATTGGTCGTACAGGTATGACAGGCAGGGGACTTCTCGGAAGATGGGGGCCAAACCATGCTGCCGATCCTGTCGTGACAAGGTGGATAAGACTATTAGTCAATTCGATACATTCAATATAATCAATAACTTAAAGGGCTTATGCAGCGAAAATTCGGTTTGAGTGAAACTCTCTTATTAAAGAGAACTTTTGAAGTTATGAAGATTGACGTTTGGAGCTTTTCCATATCCCACTTCGTTCTTGAGATATTAAGATGTGTTTGATATGTAAATAACATCACTGTGACATCACACTGCATAATGAATTGTTGGAAAATCACGAATATCTTTGAAATAATTGAATTAAATCACTTGAAACTCTGCATGACTTGTGTGGTGTCCTGCGATAGGCAGAAACAAATGACAGTTTAAAGGCGATTGGTTAAATAATCTCAGAGGTATTCGTGATTTTCCAACAATCATTATGCAGTGTGATGTCACAGTGATGTTATTTACATATCAAACACATCTTAATATCTCAAGAACGAAGTGGGATATGGAAAAGCTCCAAACGTCAATCTTCATAACTTCAAACGTTCTCTTTAATAAGAGAGTTTCACTCTAACTGAATTTTCGCTGCATAAGCCCTTTAAACTGATATAATCAATAACTCTAATTGATATAATCAATACCTCAAATTGATCTAATCAATACAATCAATAACTTAAACTGATATAATCTATAACTCTAATTGATATTATCAATATAACCAACAACTCAAAGTGATATAATAACTATAACCTCCCCTCTTATTTGAATCGTAGATGGAAAATCAATGGTAAAGGTCAGCGAGTGCAAGAAAATGGAAAACCAGTCTTGGAATTTGTTGCAATCAAAAGGAAAGATAATGGCCAATGGGCTATTCCTGGGGTAAAATACATAATTGTACATCATTTTTAGGGCCCTGTTTAAAGGCCAACATGCCAAGTTTCCTGGTTTTATGATGAGACTATTAGACTATTGAATCTCACAATAAATGCACACAGAAATGAAGTATTACATAAATGTAGAAATAGCTAAAAGCTTATCAAAATGGTCAAAAATTACTGATGAGTTAACGACTTCGTCCTGTCCTAGAACGTAATTTAAACACGATTTATACGTGTTATACTTAAGTGACATTTCCATCTTTCTGTTATTCGTTATGATATTCTATTTGCCACAAAACTATACAATTATCAGTGATTTGTCTTGATGAAAACGTTCGTATTTTTTCAATATTCTTAGAGATATGAATGATATTTGGTGAGAAAAATGAACTTAAAGTTTATCTAAATCAGTAGGATTTTGTATCAGATACACAAGCTCCTCCACGCTCATGATATCCTTTAAATATTACATATGTTTTCCACCACCATTCTACGGGAGTAAAAATTAATAGATAAATATACATAAAGATACAAAATATATACTAGATACAGATATAATTATACCGTTTCATAATGAGTTTTACTGGTTATCTCACGATTCTTCACAAAATGTAGGGTATGGTCGAGCCAGGTGACACAGTGTCGGCAACATTGAAGAAAGAATTCGGGGAGGAAGCTCTCAACTCGATGGAACTTTCAGAAAAAGAACAAGAAAAAGTACACGACATGTTGACGAAATTATTTCAAAAAGGCCAAACGGTAAGTGATTGTTGACGAGGATTTGGATCGATCGATTGTCATCATCCGTATCACAGATCTTCCGTCTTAGTATAAAACCAGAGTTGTAAAACGATTTCAACCTTCTTCCGGGTAAGATTTTGGGTTTCATGGCTAGAAAACAATGTTTTCTGGTTTGCCCACCTTCGGGAAACATGGCTAGGAAACAATGTTTCTTGGTTTGCCCACCTTCGGGAAACATGGCTGGGAAACAATGTTTCCTGGTTTGCCCACCTTCTGGAAACATGACTACGAAACAATGTTTACTGATTTGTCCACCTTTGGCTTTGGGAAACATGGCTAGGAAACAATGTTTCTTGGTTTGCCCACCTTCGGGAAATATGTTTAGGAAACAATGCTTCCTGGTTTGCTCACCTTCGGGAAACATGGTTAGGAAACAATGCTTCCTGGTTTGCCCACCTTCGGGAAACATGGCTAGGAAACAATGTTTTCTGGTTTGCCCACCTTCGGGAAACATGGCTAGAAAACAATGTCTCCTGGTTTGTCCACCTTTGGGAAACATGGCTGGGAAACAATGTTTCCTGGTTTGCCCACCTTCGGGAAACATGGCTAGGAAACAATGTTTCCTGGTTTGTCCACCTTTGGGAAACATGGCTGGGAAACAATGTTTCCTGGTTTGCCCACCTTCGGGAAACATGGCTAGGAAACAATGTTTCCTGGTTTGCTCACCTTCGGGAAACATGGCTAGGAAACAATGTTTCTTGGTTTGCTCACCTTCGGGAAATATGGTTAGGAAACAATGTTTCCTGGTTTGCTCACCTTCGGGAAACATGGCTAGGAAACAATGTTTCCTGGTTTGCCCACCTTCGGGAAACATGGCTAGGAAACAATGTTTCCTGGTTTGCCCACCTTCGGAGAACAAGGCTAGGAAACAATGTCAATGTTTCACAACAATATTTCCTGGTTTGTTCGCGCTTATAACAGTAGATTTTCCCTGCCTAGATTTGGAGTGGCTACGTGGACGATCCTCGGAACACTGACAACTCGTGGATGGAGACAGTCGCAGTGAACTATCACGACGAATTAGGCGAAGTGTTCAGAAAGTTTCAGTTGAAAGCAGGGGATGATGCGGGTGATGTGAGGTGGTTAGAGGTGCGCGGGGATTTAGAGCTATATGCCAGTCATCAAGACATACTCGAGAAAACTACAAGATTTCATTTTGCATTTTGGTGACCAAATGGTTCTAGCTTAAGTACATTGTAATAATTGGACTCCTTAGCCTATTTATAGTTGTAGATTTTAACAATTCTTAACTTTTCTTTTACATAACATTGTGTATATAAATAGACTAGTTAGTCAGTATATAGGTACTTACGTATATACTATAATAGTCAGGCAATTTTTGCAGCAACTTCTCTGGCATAGAGCCAGGCTATGTAAAAAGTAATCCTGCAACATTTGAGAGCTTTGACCCACGTTTTACTCAACCAACCATTTACCTTACAGTAAAGAATGAAAGTGAAAATATAAGAAAATGAAAAGCAGGCATTGTTTAGCGTGCTTTTTGGTAAAACCTTTTTGCATAACATTGCTGTGCCAGAAATTGCGCTGCAAGTTCCAGCAAGAATTACCTTGTGTATCAAGCTTAGTTACTGTAGTTTTTAACAATTATTAACTTCTTTCACATAACTAAGGTTGAGTAAATATCATGTTACTGAAAAACCGCTATAATTAACAAACGGTCTATCGCCGTTTTAAACTTTTAGCTGAAATGTTACGTGGGTACAAGTACAGTAGATTTTAAGAATTTGTAACCTCTGTTATAAAAACTAGTTATATTTAAATCATAAAACATATTTAAAATAGAGGAAACGACTATATTTTATTTTGCATTTTATTGATAATGCAACTCTTCTCTCACTACCGCGCGCATATCACGTGATGATCTTATCTTAGCCTGCATGGCAACTAAACACCCGAGATGCGGGTGAAGGAGCAACATCGACACGCGAGGTTGAAGGTTTCGCCTCACTTTTAGTTTTAAAAACATCAATTGGCAATTTCTACAGGCCTGTAAATATTTACGGCACTTGTTTCTATCGTAGAAAAAACGTTTATCTTATTTCCAGTCCTCTACCGGATATCCAGTCTGCGTAATTAGAATTTCTGAACCAATTGCAAGGATTGGATATCCGATAAAGTCGGAATTCATGGAGGTTTTAATAATGACATCTAAAATTCACAAATGAATCAGTATTTTGGGAGAAATTTGAGTTTAAAGTCGACCAAATTCTATGCTAATTAAGATCATATATCCAGTTGCCGTATACTGACTTCCTTTGTTTACGGTCTTTAATTATTAATGATTTGAGATACGTTCTTTTACAGTAAAAAATTTCGAAGACCATCCCTCCTCATATTTGTACTTTGTAGTAATAAATATCCTAATTCTACTTACATGCAATGTTTCTTACATGGCACTTACTATATTCTCACTATAGTTTTAACTCGGTGCTTAAATACGTAATAAAATATTAATTATACTGGCTACTGTATACATGATATTCGAAAAGCTCTGCTGCTCCGTAGGGGAGCTCAATGGAAATACCAAAGAACTCATTCTATAGTATTTCCATCGAGTTTTCAAACCTTATCCTTGTATGGCTATTGACTATGGTTGCACACGTTTCTATAGTAACATTTCTCGTTCATATTTACATATAGTTTAATTCAAAACTTTTACATCTATCTTTTTTTAAAAAAAAAGATAGATTTTTTTTAATCTATTTTTTTTTTCATTTAAAAATGATAATATATATCCCACTGCCTATGACAAAGAATATCAGAAGGCTGGTTAATGTTAAACGAGGAGATAGGGACCGCCTTATATTAGTTCAGTCACTAGCAAAATCTTTCATTAAGGCGCCGCTTTTGTTGAAAAGAAGACAAAATGTGCAATTTCATTACATTCATTTCAGTTTGGGGGAGATACTCATTATAAAAATTATGTAACTTGGAGGTATAAAAATTTGTACATCTATATATATATATTACCACACGGAATTACCCAACAAATCACGCAACGTATATACATTACCGGCATCATCATTCGTCCAACGAGAGACTGTACATTGAATAATCCTTATCATCCGTTATTTCCTTCTCGATTTCCAGGAAATCTGGAAGTGGGAGATCATTGCCCAGATTCGTCGTGAATGTTTCCAAGATTATTAAACCTTTACATCTACAACGAAAGTCAGAAATATGAGACTATTTATCGGGAAAATCCGTTCGGGAAAATTCAGTTGGGCAAAGAAAATATAGTCTGATTGTCTGAAAGCTATCCTGTGTATAAACACGGCAAGCAGACGCACCCTCCGTCAAGACGAGCTATCTGCGTAGTTCGTATACATCAGGGCGCAGTAAAACGCGGGAAGGGAAACGGCAATAGCGCCCCTGATTTATGTGTGATGCGCGGGCCCCCCGTATTTGTATAGAGATTTGATAAAGAACTCGAAACAATAGAATTAAAAAAGAACTCATAATTTACTCTAGGTTCCTTACAGATATCACAAAAAACTGCATATTTCAACCGAAATGGGTGGAAAACTTTCTATGTATCGGGAAGTTAATAGGGAACCCATGACAAAAACCCCACATGAAAAAAACACGCCGACAAAACCCCCACCGACAAAAACCCCAACCACAATATCCCCGGCGACAAAACCCCAAAATTACTGAAATACGACAAAACCTCCACTTGTATCTGTATCAATTGTTTCAAAATATATTTGTCACAAAATCTTTTTACTACAATTCTACTACAATATAGCCTAATTTGTCAAGAAAAGGTGGAAGTATTGTTTAAATAAATAAGAGTAAAGAAAGTATTATTAAAAGTTACTGTAGTCATGTGACTATCAAATTCGAATGTTGTGACCAACTTAATTGCCTCCATCTCTGAAGTCCACACATACTTTTCTTAAGTCATTGCGATCCTGACGTTTCAAACACGAACTGCGAGAAAATCATGAAATTAAAAACATTTTCTCAGTTTTTCTATATTTGTCGTATTTCAGTAATTTGGGGTTTTTGTCGCCGGGGATATTGTCGTTGGGGTTTTGTTGGTGAGGATAATAGGTTTTGTTAATAGGAGCTGCAAAATATCGTTACTTATCAAACAGAACTGTCAAAAAGAATCGAGTGCCGAGTGTTTTCGAACACAAAACACAAAAAAACTTTTGTCGATGGAAACTTAACTAGCTTTAGGCAAGGACGAAACTTAAATGGATAAGTGCTACAGTTTTGGCTGACACTACATGAGAAGATAAGATAAACATTTCAAATATTCTCATCAAAACATGTTGAGATATGGTGTTTTACTGCGCTCTGTCTATACAGACGAATTTGCGTGCGTAGATTGCCTTGACGGATGACCCGTCTATATCAATGCCAGCTAGAGTCCCGCGGTAAAATATTGTTGAGATTCATGTTTCAAATACAGTAGCACACAAAATGTTGACCAACAGGCGATGCCATTATTATGATTCAACGTTACCCCGTCCCCGGAAAGTCGTGGGCCCTGTGAATTTGTCTCCTCCGCCCCATCATCTCACCGGTCCTGGTGAAGATGACAAACTATCAGGAAAATATCAGACATGGTTTGTTCCCAGAACCATTGCCAGTATAGATCGCGCTAGTTTAGTTTTGTGTTCACACTAAGAAAGATGATTCATCATTGCCTTGTGAAGCATGGCCATAAGTCCTAACGAATTTTACCAGGAATGTACCGGATATCATATTGGGCCGGATAGCGAGATAATCTCATTATCCGGTATCCGGCCGGATATTTCTATAATATACCGGATATTGTTTATATAAGGTTCAGGTCTTCTTTTAAGTTGGAATGTTTTCCGATGTTAGATTGTGAAATGTGAAGTTCTTTTCTATTATTCTAGTCAAAATATTAATGACACCCTCACTTAATAACCAATTTATATTATTGTTTAATCTTACGTGAAGGCACAAACCTTATATGAACAAATGAACAATATCCGATCGGATATTTTTCAACTATCTGGTATCCGGCCGGATAGCAAAAAGGTCTATCAAGTGCACCCCTAAATTTTACTATACTGCTATAGAATACCTCTCATTGCAGGGCTGACAGTAGACATCGAGTTGAAAATACTGATTATGCCATAGGAAACAAGTTCGTCTTTTTATCACTGAACTTCGAGTGGGGTCACGTTGGCGTAAAAATATCTAGAAAAATTCAGTCTCGTTTTCAAAATAGAAGAATTGCGATGGCGTATCCAAGTAATGTCAAACTGGGCCGGGATAAAGTGGTTGTGTAATTATAACATCAACCCCAAACAGAATGATCTAAGCGTACTTAGTGTACATTTCCTGTATCCTTAGTGTACCCTTAGTGTGCCTTTAGTGTACTCTCAGTGTATCCTTTGTGTACCCTTAGTGTACCCTAAGTGTGCCCTTGGTGTACATTAGTCATAGAAATAAGAGACAATAAGTGTCTCTTATTTCTATGACATTAGTGTACCTTTAGTGTACCCTTAGCGTGCCCTTTAGTGTATCCTTTGGGTACGCTTACTCTACCCTTAGTATACCCTTAATGTGCCCCTTAGTGTACTCTTAATGTGCCCTTAGTGTACTCTTAATGTGCCCCTTAGTGTACTCTTAATGTGCCTTAATGTGTCCTTAGTGTGCCCCTTAGTGTACCCTTAGTCTACTTTTGTAAAATAGGCATAGATGAGTGAACAGATAAGTATCTCGCATATGCATATTTAAAATCTTCCAGCCCCAGATACATGCTATGATTGAACTCGAATTTTATACCATCTCAAAACGCGTCATTTCAACGCACCGTCGAGACTATGAACAAGCATACCTCATAATCTCTTGACGAAATGATTTTTCTTCGTTCAATTGTTTGTTTCTTGACAATAATTCGTATCGTATGACTGTATGTAAATTGTCCTACGGAAAGCGAAGATGTACATGAATTAAAGCCCGTTTTCCACTAGGCAAAGTGATATTTTCCTTCGTCGGCAACGCTTTTGCTGACGTGATAGGCGATGCCAACTAAAGGAAAAGTCGCTTCGCGCGAACAAATTCTCCTAGTGGAAAACGGGCGTAAGGGGCGGTTAGGGACGGGAGGTTAGATCACAACTTCCACACTAGAACAAAGGTAACTAAGCATTTATAATTATCTGAGTGAAAGCTTATCATGAAAGCCACGCCGTCTAAACCTGGCTTTAGTTACCTTTGTTCTCTTCTATACTTCGTAAACTAGAATAGTAGCTATAGGCATGCGAGTTATCCAAGGTTGTGAATTGGGTAGTCAATTCTGTCTTAAAACTCACTCCTCGGTAAAGCACCGGTCGAACGAGGTCGAGAGTTGATGAGAGTCAATGAGAGTTGCAACTCTCGCTCGCGTTTGACTACCAACTTTCATCAACTCTCATCAACTCTCATCAACTCTCATCAACTCTCATCAACTCTCGTCAACTCTCATCAACTCTCATGCACTCTCGTCAACTCTCATCAACTCTCGTTAACTCTCGTCAACTCTCATCAACTCTCATCAACTCTCATCAACTCTCATGCACTCTCGTCAACTCTCATCAACTCTCATGCACTCTCGTCAACTCTCATCAACTCTCATCAACTCTTGTCAACTCTCATGCACTCTCGTCAACTCTCATCAACTCTCATGCACTCTCGTCAACTCTCGTCAACTCTCATCAACTCTCATCAACTCTCATCAACTCTCATGCACTCTCGTCAACTCTCATCAACTCTCATGCACTCTCGTCAACTCTCATGCACTCTCGTCAACTCTCATCAACTCTCATGCACTCTCGTCAACTCTCATGCACTCTCATCAACTCTCGTCAACTCTCATCAACTCTCATCAACTCTCATCAACTTTGAGCTGCTTCAAATTTTGATGAGAGTTGATGAGAATTTTTGCTCGTTTGCAACTCTCATGCAACTCTTGTTCTCGTTTGACTGGGGCATGAGAGTCGATGAAACTCTCATCATTGACCAGGTCCCAATGTAGACTTGCTCCAAGTCTGTCGCTCAAAGGGGTCTGTATTTGAGAGTTATACTGGAAAGGGCGCGCAAAATACGGGCGGGAGGAAAACACCTTTGAGAGACAGACTTGGAGCAAGTCTAGGCTTAGTGCTATAATCTTAATACGTACCACCTGACCACGTTTTCGTATGCGTACTTGTGGAGCCCCAGCAGCGACGAGGTAGTCATGTTGAACATCGAAATCTTGGCATGGAGGAAAGTTCTGAATGAAATAATAGGGAACTTTAGATTTGACGACGGCTGCGAGAACGACTACGACTACGAGATTTTTCCGTTAAATATCTGCTAATACAAACTCAAAGTTGTACTCGCTTTGGCCCAACTATTGTTATAAAGATGTGCTGTGCCAAAGAGAGGATGATAACAAGTTTGTAGTAGCAGATATTTAACGGAAAAATCTCGTAGTCGTTCTCGTAGCCGTCGTCAAATCTAAAGTTCCCTAATAATGAATTATATTACTTCAAGTCCATACAACGAATTGATTAACACTTATCAACTATATTTATACTGGATAGCTCTATCAGTTCTAAACTTTTCTGAAGAGGTCCAAAGCCATCCCTCATTTTCCAGTGTTTGCCTACTTCGAGCCCTGTGTATAGACCCATTGCACATGACGTCACATCGCCAGTGATACGTCACATCGCCAGTGACGTATGCAACTGGAGGACAAATTAGCAATTATCTATGCATACTAAAAATAAATTTTGTAAACAGAGCAAATTTGGTAAAACTTTAATACTTTTTTTTATTTAATATAATAATACTTTTTAGTATTATTATTTTTCTATTTATGGGGCATCTGGAGGACACTTTGAGGATTTGTGACGTCAGTGCAATGGGTCTACACTTATTTCATTAAGTTAAAATGTAATTCTTACCGCAAAATTTGGAGGTTTGGAAACCAAGAACTTTCTTTTCTTGCTGTCCTTGTGCAAACGGTCATTTATATCAATACCAATCTTCGCACACACTGCCTACAAATATTGTTTGAACTTAGTTTCGAAGTGTGTATAAATGCCTGTTCACACGATCAGATTCTCCTCTTAACGTGTGTGATTTAATGGATTTGCTGACACGAGTAAAGCGAATGAGAGTTGTCAAGCGAGAGTTTGCATGAGAGATTCGTCAACTCTCGTGCCCCGGTCAAACGAGATGTTAGGGAGTTTAAGCTTCACGTTTGAGGGCAACGGCAAACGGCAGAGTCGAATTTTCTTGGCAGAATTTTCGCTTAACTTCTTCGCTCCATATTTTCTTTCTTATCTCAAAAGAATCATCATACACAGTATAACACTGATTACAGTTTTAAAATAGCAAGTTCATTTTCTCTTTATTTCCGTATAGCATAACATTTGTCTTGTTAATATAGAGATGACATGGTTAGGAAACTCGTCTTTCGCTTTTGTTCTATGTTTTTGTTTGCATTTGTGCACGGTCACGGTTAGTGAATATATTGTAGTTTTATGAATCGACCAATAGAAATGTTGGGCTTAATCTCCAAACCGTGTTTCTGAAATATTAATGACTCTCATTACATGGATGATAAAGTTGTAATCAAAATTTAATCAAAATTTAATCATGTAATCAAAATTTGAACCAACTCAAAGTTGATGAGAGTGCATGAGAGTGCATGAGAGTTGACGAGAGTTGACGAGAGTTGATGAGAGTTGATGAGAGTCGATGAGAGTTGATGAGAGTTGATGAGAGTGCATGAGAGTTGATGAGAGTTGATGAGAGTTGATGAGAGTTGATGAGAGTTGATGAGAGTTGATGAGAGTTGATGAGAGTCGATGAGAGTCGGTGAGAGTCGATGAGAGTGCATGAGAGTTGATGAGAGTTGATGAGAGTTGATGAGAGTTGATGAGAGTTGATGAGAGTCGATGAGAGTTGATGAGAGTTGATGAGAGTTGATGAGAGTTGATGAGAGTGCATGAGAGTGCATGAGAGTTGATGAGAGTTGATGAGAGTTGATGAGAGTGCATGAGAGTTGATGAGAGTTGATGAGAGTTGATGAGAGTTGATGAGAGTTGATGAGAGTCGATGAGAGTTGATGAGAGTTGATGAGAGTCGATGAGAGTTGATGAGAGTGCATGAGAGTTGATGAGAGTTGATGAGAGTGCATGAGAGTTGATGAGAGTTGATGAGAGTGCATGAGAGTTGATGAGAGTTGATGAGAGTTGATGAGAGTGCATGAGAGTTGATGAGAGTTGATGAGAGTCGACGAGAGTCGATGAGAGTTGATGAGAGTCGATGAGAGTTGGCGATCAAACGCGAGCGAGAGTTGTAAGTTGTAACTCTCATTGACAGTCTCATCCACTCTCAGCCTCGTTTGACAATGCAGGGCTTAAGAGTTAAGGCTATTAGCTCATATCTGGCGAAAAGTGTAGTTGTTGCTGTATTGTGCGGTGAAATCACATACGTCAGGAGGAGAATCGGATACGACAAAGATGCGTCTCAACACATACTGTAACGGTATGAACTTACTGTGATGGCTCGAGACAACTTTTCGTTAAAATCAGCAGAATTACCAATTACGTCAAGATATGGATGTCCAACCCAAGCCTATAGAACAAAAAACAATCACGGGGTATACGGTAGTACAGGTACAAAGTTTAAGTGCTGGACATTTTTATACTGCCTCAAAAGTCCCACCTGACAAGCTTTATTATCCAATTCTCTGGCCAATGCTAGCCCTTCACTTCTTGTGTCATTATTTTCCAACTGATAAAATGCTTCTGCACCTTTAGCAGCTGTTACCTAAACACGTAAAAACGCGCAAGTTGTACACACGTAAAAATCTCACATCTTGTCAACAAGATGTGTTCGCAACACTGAGGCTTGTAGAAAGCTTGTCAGCAAGTTGTAAAGGTTGTCACTCACAACTTGTTAACAAGTTGTTGAATTGCAGGACGATAACAAGTTGTTGGAACAACTTGTAACAAGTCTGTTGAGTCAACAACCTTGTAGCAAGTTGCCAACAAGCCGATGACAACTTGTCAACAAGCTGGGAACAAGCAGTGCGAACACATCCTGATAACAAGTTGTTGAAACAGCATTGGTACAAGTCTGCTGCAGGCTTGTTACAAGTTGTGCGTTTTTACGTGTATAACAAACCTGCAGCAGACTTGTGCCAATGCTGTTTCAACAACTTGTTATCAGGATGTGTTCGCACTGCTTGTTCCCAGCTTGTTGACAACTTGCTACAAGGTTGTTGACTCAACAGACTTGTTACAAGTTGTTCCAACAACTTGTTATCGTCCTGCAATTCAACAACTTGTTAACAAGTTGTGAGTGACAACCTTGTGGCAATTTGATAAAATGAAACATTGTTACAACTTGTTGACAAGCTTGCTGACAAGTCTGTTGCAAACACATCTTGTTGACAAAATGTGATAATATGTGTCGTAACAAAGCAACACATGTATGCATTTTTACTCATGATAGTATTCAGAAAGATGTCAGTGGTGGACGGACGTCATTAACCGGCTAAACGTCAAGCCATTTGTCAGCCATCTGTTAAGATATTTTGCAAAACGTCAGTCAAAAATACGCGCAAATGTCAACTCCACTCACAACTTCGTGGTAATTTGGGCAATATATTATCAATAGGTAGAAATGAGGCATTTTTTGCTTCAACTTGCAACGCAATTTCGGACACAGAGCGATGTTAAGTAAAAAGTATATTCGCAGAGAAATTGTGAGCATGAATCTCGTTTTACTTTGCCGATATTTTTCTTGCTAAACATACCCAGAAGGCAACAAAGAAATGAATGAGAATGATAATATCGGTGAAGTGAAACGCGGGCCATGTTCACTGTTTTTCTGTGCGTACATTTCTACATAACATGGCTCTGTGCAGAAATTGCGTTGCAAGTTGCAGCAAAAATTGCCCCGTGTAACATATGGCCTTAAACTTACAAGGTGGATAACTTGATTGTATCTTTCATCACGAAGTTTCACGTTATTCCAGTTATTTTTCTTTAACAATGTCTGCCATTCTTCCTCACTTAAAACTAAAGTGAAAACAAAACAAATTTGAATATTTTTTATAAGTGGAATAATATTTCAACAATAATTTTATATCTCTGCTGATGTAAGCAACGAAAAGTTAGCAATAAAACTTTATTGATTCATATTGTTAGTAAAGTGTTTGTCTTGCCTGCATTAAAAATTGTTTGCAGAGCATTAACATTTCAATATTCAAATTATGTTTTCTGCAGGGTACTGTAATTTCTAGCAATCAAGAACAATCATCTTTTTTGACGTGGATGTTTTTGCCCCAAAATTTCCAATCGAACAACTTAGCCGACTTTTACTGCACTGAAACGTTTGACCATGTACATTCAGATCAGATTCCTTTGATCAAAAAGTTCAAAACTCAATACAAAGATTCAAGTTTTGGGGGCCGTTTAACGACTCTAAAAGGTCCTGAAAAAACCTGACAATAGCGACTATATATAGTATACACTATTTGAAAACATACATGCAGAAGCATCCATCACTCCACGATCACAAATGATCAAACAGTTCTGATTACAAGATTCAGCCATATCAAAGAAAGTATTTTCCAATTGGATGATGGTTTTCAGTAAATTTTCTTGAAATCTTAAACCTAGAAATAGAAACGTTAGAAATACTATAGGTTTGATCATTTTCAATCAAGGTGTCATATTGCTTACATTGTGCAGGAGTTAAATCTTGGAACTTTACTCCACCTCTAGAAATAGAATAAAACATTATATTTTGAATTATTGATTACAAACTGTTTTAACTACATATTTACCCATTCACAAGTTATGGTAGTGATCATGATGGTGGTGATGATGGTAATAATGATGGTAATAATGGTGGTGGTGATGAAATGGTGATGATGATGGTGATGTATTGGTGATGATAGTGGTGATTATGGTGATGATCATGATGGTAATGATGGTGGTGGTGATGATGGGGTGGGTAATAGTGATGATGACCATGGTAGTGATGGTGATAAGTAATTACTGTGGTGGAGATGGCAGATCACAATGGTGGCGATGGTACTTGTGATGATGGTGGTGGTGATGATTCTACTTGTGATGGTGGTGATAATAATGATTGTGGTGACAATGGTGATAGTGATGATGGTTGTGTAGATGATGGTGATAATTATGCTGGTAATGATGGTGATGGTGATATTTATGATAATCAATGGCAAATTAGGGCTCATTGACAAGGTGATTTATATATAAGAATTGCTTAGGGTAACCCATGAAATATCAAGGAGGAACTTAGCATAATATTGCCTATGACCTGTTGATTTAAGTCACCCATAGTCAGGTGATGTACCATTAAATTGCACCTTACCCAGGGAAATAATTTGAATGTAGATTGACAGGATGGTGGCAAATAAAACTCACCCAAGTAATATGGTGGCAGCTTCTGGTACACGAAACACCTATGAAATACAGATGGAACAGTCTTTGTATATACAATTGTAGTTGACAAGTAACATACAGAATTCAACCCATCAACCTGTCTGGCATTCTAGACAGATGAAAATGGAACTGGGTGGACTTATTTATTCACAAATAAAAACTACCTTCCATCCCAAGTTCTCAAAAAATGTAGACAGTCTTGCTTGAGAGGTAGTCTTTCCAGCACATGGACCTGAAAATACAATTACCATAACATGCAATTTTAGCAATTACAACTTATTAACTTAAAATATTGCACTATATTTTAACTCTATCTTAGGGGTTGTTTATATGGAAGCTGGACTGGCCCGGTTAGCGAGATAGCCTGGTAATCGGGATGAATTTGTCTTGTGTTTATAAGAACATTTCTTGTTTTGACATGGTTTTCACAGATCTTAAAATAGCTTGTGGTGCCATCTTCTTTCAAATTTCATCCCGGTAAGTGAGATCTCGTCTGTTCTATATAAAACGCACAAGATCTTGCTAACCGGGCTGCCCACTAACCGGGCTTCCAACAGCCATTAGAGGCATCATCGGGGGAATATGATATATCTATGGTTTTCATGTGACATCAAAGCGGCCATGCTGGTGAACAACTTCAATGCTCCGATGTTTATCAGAGCAAACCATTTATGGATATTTCTTTGTTTTAAGGTATTTTTCCACCAGCAAGGGCAGATGTTAAAACAACCAATACCATATATTCATGGTAGACCAATCATGAATTGTCAAAGCCAGAATTTCAACCTGTAATTTAACCTAATTAGGATCAATTGAAGGGTTTTGTAGATGGAAAATGATTGAGAGTAAATTATATACATTTATTAGACCTAACCAGGAACAGCTACGAAATATGCAACTATAGGTCCCTGGCAGGAATCGAACTGCGGCCCTGCGATTCCGGTGCAGCGCTCTAACCAACTAAGATGCCAACAAAATCTAGAAATTTACCCACTAATTAGGATCAGTTTAAACACCATAGATAACCCTTTTTAGTAATACTTATAATCAACTGAAGCAAAAAATCTGAGATACTAGTTTCAAATGGCACGTGTCTCCCACATTATGAATATTTAATGACTTTCAATATTTCACTGCATTTTCAATATACAAAACTTTACAAAATGCAACTTGCTATAAATGCTATAAACCCCAAACAAATGCCAAATTTAAGGCTAAAATAAAACTTGCATAGACCAAACTCCTACCAAAGCTACATCCTATCCTACTTCAAAGATATAACAAAATATAAACAGTAAATTAATCTAACAATTTGTACACAAATATGATTATCGCCGACACATGTTTTATGTTTCTCGATTTAAAACGAAATCTAAACAAATCAATACCTCCTGTCAATGCCACACGATAAATTTGATGTCCTTTAGACACTCCATTCTCTGTAATACCATTTTCTGACATTTTTCTGGCAAAACGATGGTTTTTAAAAGCAAACTTGTACAAATATTTTAAACTGTTTGTTGTGACAGCGAATCGCCCGGGAAATGCTCAAAAAATGCCGCGAAGCAGGCCCAGTCTCTCTCGCGCGCATTTTTCGCATTCCATGCAAATTTAATGCAGGAAATATTTGCGCAAATATTCCGGAAAAGGAAATAGTTTACGGATTTGCGGTCAGAGGAAATAGTTTACGGATTTTCAGATTTTCAGTCGACTGATTCAAGCCGTTAATTACACTGGACCAATATCGGGTACAATATATAATGACCCTTACTGAATCACTAGAAACAACAGCATTACAACGGATAGAGCTATGCAGAATAAATAAAGTTATTTTAGTTTGCATTAATATATATTTCTATACAATATGTACTATACATAGCCAAATTTCAGAGCAAATCGAATCAAAGCACCGTACGTAACATTCTGAAATTTTCCGGCATAATTACACAAGTCTTACAACTCTTTACACATATATATTCTCTACACTACAATATTTCTCATACACTACAATCTTAACAAACTTCTCAAATATTTTAAAGGTGATGTAAAGTCCCAATGTAAACAAACCGGCAACGTCCGTTTGTTTACATTTTAAACACGCTATATTTAAAAAATTATGATGTGTTCTGGTTCGCTATGCTTTAAATACAGATTCGAGTTTCTGATTTAGAAGATGTCGAATTTTAGTCGAAACAACGCGAAATTTGGGCATTGTTTACATCGCGGGACTCCCCATAGCACATGCGTAGAACGGACTTTACATGGTCTTTAAATTAGCGTCAAACTCAAATTTTCACACTAAACTAAACTAAACTAAACTTAACATGGATTCGGCGGTGGAGTAAGATACAACTACCTGAAAAATACAATAAGAACTTCGACGTTTCGAGCGGTAGTTTCAGGTAGTTTTATCCTACTGCACCGCCGAAGCGTCGTTAGACTCTACCCACTGGCACACGTCAGTGGTCTAGCCTTACCACTGATCTCAGAATACGACTGGACCATAGTTATCATTCACATTTTGAGGAATTGGTGATGTCGTTAGAAGTTTCAAATATGAAAGTAGACCAAGTTAGTTTTATGCAGTAACTACGCAGTCCAGTCTATAATTCGAGATCAATGTCTCCCACCCAAGCGATCATCTAAATCATGTCTCATATAGAAAGGTGTATCGGGTGTTCGAACCAACGATGTCATGGGGTCCCGGGTTCCTAGGACCACATCATGCCCAGGTGCCGGGTGATAGTCTGTAAAGAAAGTCGATCCGGGGTAATGATATCCTGCCATGTGTGACGTCAAGGGCGTCACGTGATGTGAATACAGTGCGTGCATTGGTTCAAATCTTGGGTAGAGAGAATTTCGATTTAGATCAATTGAACCCGCGCCCAGATGATAGTCTATAGGGCGCTTGTCCAAACTCCCTAAACTTGGCACAAGCGGGTTATCCAAGAATGATCTCGTTTCATATGGCCGGTGCTCTCTGGAAGAATGGGTCCGAGTCAAGTCCCCAAGAGTACTGGGGCGAATTGTTTCCGCGCGATCACCGGCAAGGGCCTGGATACTAAAATTACTTGGCCGCGCAGGAGTCTTTGTTTGAAATTCCCTTTTGTTCTTTTCCGATTCTAATTCAGGAGTTTTCGGTTCGGATTTTAGCCAAGGGTAGAGCGTCGACGGACCAGAACTCGGCGAGCGCCTACCGGGAGTTTCCGACGATGCACGAGATATGATCGCGGGAATACTTGTGCCCCGCGCGGCCGAGGGTGGCGAGGAGACTGAGGAGAATGCTGATATTGATGACGTCACCGTTGTGTTCGACGCAGTGCTTCGAGCAATAAGCACTGGAGGCTTACCGAACGGAGAGCCTAAAATGAATATGCGTTAGTTTCAACATGAAATAGATATTATCAGTAATCAGGGGGGGGGGCGGAGCGTAACTCACAGCGATAGGCCCTAAGCCCTGCGGTGGAGTAGGATACAACAAGTACATACAACTACATGAAAAATACAATAAGAACTTCGACGTTTCGAGCGAAGGTCCATCGTCTAAAAGTTAAAGAGTTCACTAACTTCCAGACGAAGGGCCTTTGCTCGAAACGTCGAAGTTCTTATTGTATTTTTCAGGTAGTTGTATCTTACTCCACCACCGAATCTTCGTTAGACTCTACCTACACTGGCAGCACGCGTTCGGGTTATTATCACCTAAGCCCTAAGGACTTCTTTATACTATCTTAACACTGGTCTACACAGACCACACTGTAAAATTTTCTGTGATGAAAGTGGCTTTAAAAAAATTTGACTCAAATACTCTTGAATATCAGTTTAGCATGCTTTGATCAAAGAAACTTCAATAGTGTAAACCAGCTATTTTATAGTGGTTGAAGGGTATTTGTAGATGGAATCTCAAGCGAAAATTGTATACATATTTTAGGCCTAACAAGAAGCAGTTGCGAAAAATGCAAGTATAGGCCCTCTGGCAGGAATTAAGCCTGCGGCCCTGCGATTCCGGTGCAGCGCTCTGACCACTGTGCTACAGAGTCTAGTTGTCAACAAATTTCCATCTACAAGACTACAAAAATCATTCGATGTTCAGTTCTAAAAATATTCAGAATATTTACCATTGTGCAGTGGGCCTTGTATCAGCGATGTTTTGCTAAATTTAGAAGTGGGGGGACGCTCTTGAAAATCAAATGGGCGTGGTCACTCGATTGGGCGTGGCCAATGGCCATGAAATTAAACAAGCGGGGGTTTAGTCTCATAGACATGTTTGTCAAAATATGTCACATTTATTCTAGTTAAACAAACAATATAATAACATATTTGATAATTATATTACTACATTCTGTAATATGCGGCAACTCAGCAAGCAGGCAACTTTGCAAGTTAAATATGACGTTTTCGCGAGTAACTAAATAAGCTTAGATATCCTTGAATCTTTCCCATTTAATCATGTTAATGTTCTTATTGAATCATTTTATGTTCCCATTGATCATTTTAATGTTTAATGTTTAATTTCGCGATTGCGCGAAAGACTATACTAATTATATCCTGCTGTGCTGCTGCCTGACGTTATCCACGCTTATGACAATAACTACTTATCTAAGCGGACGTCAATTATCAGACTCTAGTATTTTTGTGCTAGTCTGCTAGAATTTTCTGCAAGTATATCAAGTTTTAGGGAGATTAAAATAGTGACAAAATTACGTTCTGAAGTATTTCCACGTAGGATGCTGAGCAATTATTGCCGACAAAAATAAGACGTATGTAGAACAAGTGATAGCCAAAATTATTTGGACGGTGTCGAACGGCGTTCACTGAACTTCACTCATATTTAATCCCTGCAAGGAGGAACGGCGTTCCCCCATGTTTGATTTTGGCAGGGGGAACGCCGTGCCCCTGGTAAAAAAGGTGGGGGGGGGGGCGTTCCCCCGCGTTCCCCCTGGAAAACATCGCTTGTATCTATTTCAACGCCACTCCTGTGAGTAATAAGAGAACTTACCGGAAAATCTATTGGACTGTAGGTGAGAGGAATGGTACCCAAGATCATTGCCTGTCGCATGTCGTGAGGCAAACGGAGGGATCATTGCGGTACTAGGTTTGCTGATTGAAATCCCGTCCGGTTTCGTGTGAGGATCTTTTGACATTTCTCCTTGTACCTGATTTTAAAAACAGGGGAAATAGAAGAAATCCATTTAAAACTGGTAAAATTATTGGATCATCTTTAGCACCTCGCAGGAAAAATAGATGTAATCAGCGCTGGTTTATGCCCGCATAGTTAATAGAACAGGGATGGATTTACTGGGGGTACTGGAGGGTGCGCACCCCTCCTATCCTTGGCCAAGGGGGGTGAAAAATCCAAATTTTGGATTTGACAGGGCATTTATCAAACAAAAATATAATATCGGGCCATTGGGCCCATCTTATTTTTAAAAAAAAATTCTGACAAGATGACCCCCTTGACCCTGTAGGGGATCCTCAGTGCTGATTCACCCTTCCCCGGTCGCCGACCACACCCTGCTTCATGACCAAAGCCCGCTTAGCACCCCCCCCCTATCAAATCAAGCTGGATCCATCCCTGTATAGAATACGGAAACCTCTCTAATGAGAACACCTCTCTGATATGGACACTTCTCTAATACGGAAACCTCTCTAATGAGAACACCTCTCTAATATGAACACTTCTCTAATACGGAAACCTCTCTAATGAGAACACCTCTCTAATATGGACACTTCTCTAATACGGAAACCTCTCTAATGAGAACACCTCTCTAATATGGACACTTCTCTAATACGGAAACCTCTCTAATGAGAACACCTCTCTAATATGGGCACTTCTCTAATACGAACACCTCTCTAATGAGAACACCTCTCTAATATGGACACTTCTCTAATACGGAAACCTCTCTAATGAGAACACCTCTCTAATATGGACACTTCTCTAATACGGAAACCTCTCTAATGAGAACACCTCTCTAATATGGGCACTTCTCTAATACGGACACCTCTCTAATGAGAACACCTCTCTGATATGGACACTTCTCTAATACGGAAACCTCTCTAATGAGAACACCTCTCTAATATGAACACTTCTCTAATACGGAAACCTCTCTAATGAGAACACCTCTCTAATATGGACACTTCTCTAATACGGAAACCTCTCTAATGAGAACACCTCTCTAATATGGACACTTCTCTAATACGGAAACCTCTCTAATGAGAACACCTCTCTAATATGGGCACTTCTCTAATACGAAAACCTCTCTAACGAGAACACCTCTCTAATATGGACACTTCTCTAATACGGAAACCTCTCTAATGAGAACACCTCTCTAATATGGACACTTCTCTAATACGGAAACCTCTCTAATGAGAACACCTCTCTAATATGGGCACTTCTCTAATACGGACACCTCTCTAATGAGAACACCTCTCTAATATGGACACTTCTCTAATACGGAAACCTCTCTAATGAGAACACCTCTCTAATATGGACACTTCTCTAATACGGAAACCTCTCTAATGAGAACACCTCTCTAATATGGACCCTTCTCTAATACGGAAACCTCTAATGAGAACACCTCTCTAATATGGGCACTTCTCTAATACGGAAACCTCTCTAATGAGAACACCTCTCTAATATGGGCACTTCTCTAATACCGCACCTCTCTAATGAGAACACCTCTCTAATATGGGCACTTCTCTAATACGGACACCTCTCTAATGAGAACACCTCTCTAATATGGACACTTCTCTAATACGGAAACCTCTCTAATGAGAACACCTCTCTAATATGGACACTTCTCTAATACGGAAACCTCTAATGAGAACACCTCTCTAAAATGGGCACTTCTCTAATACGGAAACCTCTCTAATGAGAACACCTCTCTAATATGAACACTTCTCTAATACGGAAACCTCTCTAATGAGAACACCTCTCTAATATGGACACTTCTCTAATACGGAAACCTCTCTAATGAGAACACCTCTCTAATATGGACACTTCTCTAAAACGGACACCTCTCTAATACGGACACCCATGGTTTGGTAACTCGATAGAATTCATTATTGGTCCTTGTTATGTTGTTGCTGTTGTACTTTCGCCCAATCCACCAATAGCAATCCTTAAACTAATCAATTGTTCAAGTCACGGATGGATAACTAAGCCAAAACATTGCTATTGATCCGGTTAGTTGGGTGAAAATACAATGCACACGTGACGACCAAGTCACGTGTAAAAGGCTAAAAGGGCACCTCTTCTATTAGAAAAAGGCACTTTTCCCATTGTCTTTATGGCTGGAGAAAAGGGCATTTTAAAGAAAACGTGGGGGCAAGTGACCCCAGAGGTGGAAAAAGTATATATTTTGGATCTGAACTTTTGCAGAAAATGTTTCAGAAATTTTTGAAAGTTAATCATTAACTGATGAGTAATAACAAAACTAAAGTATGCTCTAGTCTAGACTAGCAATTGTAATGCATTTTGTATTCACTATATCAAAATGAACACCACTGAATACCAAGAAACAACACTCCAATCAGTCCAATGTCAAAATCAATCAATGATCATTGAACCACATTAATTAGAAATTTTGAGTCTGAAACCCAAGTTCTCAGAAAGAAAAAAACATTTTCCACCTCTGCGTGACCCCTATGCCACCAGGTTCGTACGCCACTGCTGATGCCCTTCTTCAAATGCGCTTCACGAATATATAATTCCACACTGCTAACAAACAGTTATAATAAATAACACTCACCCTCTGATGACAATATATCTTCCAAGCAATCCCCACATGCGCTGCACACCATTTCCCCGTTTTCTAAACACGAGTAAAAAAAACAGATGGAGGAGTCAAATTGGAAGGACTCTTCTCACACGCGACTATGACGAATTATATTTAGAGAACTGCATAGGAACGGAACCAGCTTTATCTGGTATGGGGGAGGGTCAGGGTGTTAGCCAGAAGAAAATATTCGGCAATTTAATGAAATTGGGAAATTCAGTTAGGAGACATTTTTTTAACTCGGGTCTGAATGTCGCGTTATGGTCAAAGAGGCCCCCAAAAGTCCAATATACTATTTTTGTTTGATAACTGCCCAGCCAAATCCCAAAATTTGGATTTGATAAGGAAATTTGCATGCCTATGGGGGATGTGCACTCCCGGCAAATCCATCCCTGCAACTGCCTACTGCAGGAATTAAATCGCGATCACAGACAACAGAGATTTCTAATTTTCTCACCTTGGAATACGGAGAAATCATGTGAGAGCCGTACGTAGGAATAGGCGCAGTGAAACGTGAAAGCGGCTAAATAAAAACAACATAATTATTGTAAACTGTGGGTTTAAATTTTGGATTGCTTATAGATAGAGCTTGTTGTAAACAAATCTAAATTGGTTATACAGTGTTAGCTGTGATGACTGCAAATCCATTAGTCGTGCTTCGGTGGCGCGGTCGTCAGGGCAAGCGCCTTTCACCTCTGAGTTCGTGGGTTCGATTCTCGCAACGGACTGATGTGAAAGTCGGTCAACGCTCTGCCGAAAGTCGTGGGTTTTCTCCGGGCACTCCGGTTTCCTCCCACAGGGAAAGTTGACAGGGTGGGTTAAGATAAACACAGTTAAGAAAGTAATATCACAATCGTTGTAAAGAAAAAAAATAGTCTAGGCTAAGTATGTAATTAGGTAAGCGTAACACTTGATGTAAAGCGCATTTGATCATATTCACATGTAAATTTGCGCTATAGAAATGTTAATCGTTAGTCGTTAGTCCGCCAGCAATATTTGACTTTGTGGCAAAATATATCAATTTTATCTGTTGTTTTCTGATCATATTGAGATAATATACGACCTCTAACATCCGCACCCTCTTAGGTTTCGGTCAATTGACTGATGCTATTACTCCAGTTATATAACAGAGTTCAGGTACTTACCACAGGACCCGGGGTAAGAAAATAGGAAGGAGATAGGAGCGATGATGGATAATAATGGGTATGTTGGTGTTGGTGCTGGTGTTGATGTTGATGATGATGGAGATGAGAATGTTGTTGCATCTCATGTACACTTGGCTTGGAATGTTGAGAATTTCTCTCCAGTTCTGAGTGAGATTGGAGGAAACGGTTGTTCAACTCTTGATGAAGAGCATCAGGAGCTGAGAAAGAAATGAAGCTATGAAAACTAATTGTATTTATACTGGATAGCTCTATAGCAGCATAGCTTTATCAGTCCTAAACTGTTCTTCCTAGAGGTCATGTAAGAGTTATCTCTTATTACTCCAGTATTCTAAGCCTATGGTAAACTATACCATATTCTATCAGTCCAAAACTGTTCTTCGTAGAGGTCTAGTAAGAGTTATCCTCTTGTTGCTCGAGTGTTCTTAATCTATGGTAAATTAAACCTTATTTATACTGGATAGCTCTATCAGTTCTAAACTGTTCTCCCTAGAGGTCCAGTAAGAGCCACCCCTTATTGATCCAGTGTTACTACAGGAGGAAACCTAAACTAAACTAACTTTATTTATACTGGATAGCTCTATCAGTTCTAAACTGTTCTCCCTAGAGGTCCAGTAAGAGCCATCCCTTATTGATCCAGTATTACTACAGGAGGAAACCTAAACTAAACTAACTTTATTTATACTGGATAGCTCTATCAGTTCTAAACTGTTCTCCCTAGAGGTCCAGTAAGGTCATCTCTTATTGATCCAGTGTTACTACAGGAAGAAACCTAAACTAAACTAACTTTCTTTATACTGGATAGCTCTATCAGTTCTAAACTGTTCTCCCTAGAGGTCCAGTAAGGTCATCTCTTATTGATCCAGTGTTACTACAGGAAGAAACCTAAACTAAACTAACTTTATTTATACTGGATAGCTCTATCAGTTCTAAACTGTTCTCCCTAGAGGTCCAGTAAGGTCATCTCTTATTGCTCCAGTGTTACTACAGGAGGAAACCTAAACTACACTTAAAGCACTATATTTATATTGAATAGCTCTATCGGTTTCGACCTCCCTAGAGGTCCGGTAAGAACCACTGTTTATACTATCGGAAAAAACCCCGGAGAAAACCTGCTCGGTTTGGAAGAGACAACCTGGAATCACTCTTCATGAATTAAGATAGAATATTTCCTGTTCGCAGGCTAGTGTGTTTCGCCATGAGTTGATTTCCAAAATTGCAATTTACAGTGAGGGTATCGCGAAAGCTATATGGTGTTTTAACTTTCTCTGTAACTCCGCATCGCAATTCTGAATTGCGATAGCAGTTACAAACTTGGGATGTTAAGGCCCAGACACACCAGACGCGATTCGGCAACGCGACGCGATTTTGCAGTCTTTAAAAGTAAACATAACCGTCCATGGAAGGAAATTTTAAAAGATATGCAGACCAAATAACTGAAATTATTATATACACAAGCTCTGGATATGAGGTATTCTGCAATCTGATTGGTTCTCTACTAGCAGGATATTAGCTCATATCCTGCTACTAGAGAAAAGTGGAAAAATGGCTGGCAGATTTGGACAATTAAATGAAGAGGAAATTCAAGTTTTATTTGAAAAAAAGTAAATATCCAGATCCAGAGCTTGTGTATATAATAAAACAGTTATTCTACGAACTTGAGTTGTATATGAGCTGATAGCCGACGAGGCGCGATAGCGCCGAGTCGGCTTTCAGTCATATACGACGAGAGTGAGTTACATCGCCACTGAGGCGACTAATATCACTCGCAATCACTCGCCTTCGGCTCGAGATTTCGCGCGCTTTTCTTAACTCTCGCAACATTCCCGCGTGTTTGGATCAGGCCATCCAAACACGGAAACCATAAAGTAATTGTATAATGAAGTAGAGGCTATACGTGTATAATGCTATGCTCCAATAATTCTGCAAATGGTCTGTATCCCCGCAACTTCCAATGCAACATTTCCTTGTTAACATCAGGTTTAAAATAGAATCCAATTTAAATACCTGAATAAGTTTCTGAGCCGCAGCGAGGTTCAACAACGGACAGCGGCTTTTTAAAAGACGAAGAGGACAAGCGGGGTAGCCATGAACTTTGAGGGATAGGACGTGAAGATTGAGAGATAGTGAGGGACGATGAGGATGAAAATGACAGCGACGGGACATGGAAACTACTTGGCTTGGGAGATGGAATTGACCTGGAAAAATACATTATAGACAAAATTAGTTCACACTTGTTCCTACTCAATTCACAACTTTGGATTCACAACTTCGCATGCCTCGTTATTGTTGTTTTAGACTGCTAAAGCGTCGAACATAACAAACGAAAATAATTACTACCAGGAAAATTAGATCTAAATACAAAAAACGAATTGTGAAATCTTTGGTTTGGAGTGTGGCTTTATGGCGCGGGGACATGAACATTGAGGGCAGAGGACATAAAAATTATAAAAGCATTTGAAATGTGGATTTGCCGAAGAATACAGAAAGTGAGTTGGACAGAGAATAGAACAAGTGAAAAAAATGTAGAGACGTGAAAAAGAAGTGGTGTTTATTGGAAAGGATTAGAAGATAAAAAAAAATGGATTGGACATATTAGGGCCATTTATACGGGAGAAAATAAGTCGCGACTTACACAAGACGCGTCTTATATAAGACGCGAACACACTCGTATAAATGGTCAAAGTCTAGTAAGTCGCGACTTATATAAGAAGTTAAGAACAGGGGTTCAGGCTGTTCCACAATAAGTCGCGACTTATTAGAATTTGACCATTTATACGAGTGTGTTCGCGTCTTATATAAGTCGCGACTTATTTTCTCTCGTATAAATGGTCCTATTGTCTGAGGAGAAGAGTTCTTTAGAGCCTGTTCACTCGATCCGACTTGTCTAATCCGATTCTCCTCTTGACGTATGCGATTTACTGGATTTGCTGACAAGACTAAGGCTATTGGCTCATGCCTGGCGAAAAGTGTAGTTGTTGCTGTATTGTGTGAAATCACATACGTCAGGAGGAGAATCGGATCAGACAAAGATCGGATCGTGTGAACGAAGAGGAAGGGAAAGAATTGGGATGTTAACGAAATGGAAGAAACGACGTTATGGAGAAATGAAGAGAATTTGCGTAATTACGTTTTTGATAGGAGAGCAAAATCGCCGGGCGTTAGCAGAGTAAAGTAAAAATGTGAGCCTTTATAACGAGTTAATACTGACTAGACTAGACACATGCCAGCAGAAGTCATACTTTTGTGTATCAAAACCAATTTCGAAAGATTTTTCATTCTTAATAGGCTCTTCGTCATCATCGTCTTTCGAGAGATCCACTTTTACTGCAATAACTTCTTTCTTCGTTTCTGTCACTAAAAGATAGAAAATGTATAATTAAAGATTAGTCATTGATATTTGCAAGTCCACTTGTAGAACGAAGTGTTAAATACCGTATCTCTGGAGATCTATTAAGAAAACCCCGACGCTTTCAATTAGAACCTTCACCCGAATTACTGAAGTGTTTTTATTTTCTTTCAGAGTTTCAGGTAGCACAAACAGAAAGCCTGGCCAACCTAGATTTTACTTGACAGTTGACACACTAGCAGCTAAGTCCTGAAATTTCACATTGCCATTGGCCGCAATTATTGGCCGCCATATTGAATTTCTATGCACCGGAGTCTGGGAACTACCTCCACAAGACCTATATTTTCCCACCGATTTATCTAGGATTTATCGAAATTTATTCACAGAAACTCTTTGTTGAAGGCCTAAAATGTGTTACCAAGCAATTTTTCCAAACAAGTTTATATTTCGTATAAATATTTCTCTTGTAGATAATAAAAACCAAGTCCACCAAGACATCGTGATCGATTCTCTCCGTAGCCGTAGGCGTAGCGCTCAAAGCAGCTGCGATTTCCAAACATCTTTTAGATCTCACATATCTCACAGATCTCTCATCATGCGATGACGGTGTACATCGACATCGCATTAAAACATTCTGTTAAATCTATACTGCTGTAGTGTTGAGAAAAGCTAAAAATGAAACCTAAAATGAATACCAGTTTTTTTGCCTTTGGCTTTGATTTGCTTTGTTGCCATTGACGGCGATATGTCATCTGTACGCAAGAGAAAATTTCCTTGTTCCAAAATATTCTCTATTTTACAAAAAAAATTAAGAAACCCGTTTTATCATTACCTGATGTCAAAGATGACTTTGACTTCTTTTCTTGAGCCAGTTGAGGTACCTTGATTATAGCAACAAAAAATGTAAGCCACTTGCGAGCTGAGAGTATTGTACAACTCTAACAGCCATTGACAATTTTAGGTCATGATCTTTTGTGCAATTTGCAATGCAATTTCGTTCTGAAAACTAATAATTTTGCAGGTTGCTGCTAGTGATGTCTCAGATGAGTGCAACTTGTTTTGCAACGTGCAATGCGACAATTACGAAAGTATTTTTCGTGGTTGATTATTCTTACAAAATACTGCGTTGCACTTTGCAGCAAAATTGTAACATGGCCAAAGCATGGTTTGAAAATTTCTTCATATTACAAACAAAACTCACTTGTTCATCCTCACTTTCACCATCACACTAAAAAAATAGCAGCTATAGTCAGCGTGAGCAAAAGGTTAAAAAGTAACAAAATAGGCAACAAACTTAGATACTATTTCACTGTCCATTGACATTGTTTGTTTTTAATCCGTCTAATTGCGTGTTTTCTTTTGTTTCCAATGTTATAAAAAACTTCTGCTTTTTTTCTAATGTAAGAAACTTACTATATAGCCTTTTCCTGAATTTCCTGAATCAGAGCTGTCCTGTAAATTTAATAGAAAAAATACATTTTCAGTTCAATAATTCATGAACATTTTAGCCTATGAAATTGCAAAAAAATATGAAGTATAACAATGTACTCAAAGTGGTTTATAATAGTGACTTTAAAACACCTCAAAGTAAATTAGAACACGTGTGGCTAGCACCTCATTTTTCAACACAATTCCATCACCATAATTTTAGTTCATTTTGATGTGTTTACCACTCTGAGGTGGACGGAAAGCCTTAACAGTTTTACAACCCAATTGACGAAGGTCTCCAAGGGTTAGTGAGTTAGGATTTTACGATTAAAGCCGAAAGGTTAGGTTTTAGTGAGGGAGAAAAACCGTATGAAATTACCCTCAAAGCACACGAGAGAACTAACCAAACTCTACTTACTTTAGTAAATCCCTGCCCTCAAGGGGCAGCACACTAACTGTATCACCCGTGCTTCCCTAAATATAATAAACTCCTTCTTGTGTATGATATCTAACACAAAAAACTCTTACGTCTGTCATCTGGCCAGGTGATTGTCGTGACGAGTCAATTTCTGTGTGTGAAACATTACCATTACTGATCTCTCTCAACACAGCATTTGTACTTTCTTTCAAATCAGACGTTTCCTAATGAATATACGACATTAACTCATTAATATATCAAGTGATGTGTTTCAGTGTTGGTAGCATATTCTTGAGTAAAGGTGTGCAAATCTGTTCCGAATCTATGTCCAAATCCGATCCGTTCGTTTTTTCTCGGATCGGATTTTTTTTAATCGGATTTTAATCATATTTATTGTCAGCGTGGAAAAAGCTTAACAATCAAAAACCCTTAAAATGTAGCAAAAAGTCAGCCAAACAAAGTGCTGGGGTCTCAGCTTTCAGCGAGTGTGTCTCACACATATTGGTTATCGATTATAAAACATTAAAACATCATTGGGCATTTTAGTGATTTGTTAAATATATTTGCATCGTTTTGGCTTGGAATTTTATCGGATCGGGTCGGATTTAAATGACAATGTTGGGATAGTTTCAGTAAAATCTTGGATTATAAGACCTCAATCCGATCCGACGTACACCTTTATTCTTGAGCTAGGTTGAAAGACCCAATTAGTTTACTAGTTCACTAAACCAAACTTGTGAACATTAGTGCACAAGAGTCTCCTTTTGATAACAAAAATTGTCCAGCAATAGACAAAGTTAATTGCACAGTGGTTAGTGCATGTGCCTTTCACCTCTGGTACTGGGGACCTGGGATTCAGTTATGATAATATGCAGTTGCCTCGTTACAATTTCGCCTCAGTCGCATGTGAGACCGCTTTCAAGTTGACTTCAGAGACAGATTTTCAAATTTTTGTTCAGGGGGGGTGAACATATATCTGGAGGGGTGCTACTGCTTGCTTTGGCAGGGGTCTGTGGGCAAAGCCCCAGCAAGGCGGGTTTTTTGGGCGAGAGGTTGGTAATATATATCATTTGCAGAGTTGCAAAAACGTTTTTGGGGGTTGACTTAACCAAATACCACAGATCAGGGATGGATCCAGTATGATCATGGCAATGATTCTCTTGCGGTTTAAGATGTCAACAGGGCACAACCGTCAACCGAGGCAGGGTTAATCATCACTGAGGATCCCCTCAAGGGGCTCAGACAGAGCTTGTCAGAAAATTTTTGAAAATTAAAGTTGCCTAGATGGTCGAATCTGAGTACTGTACTACTGTACAATTCTGAAGGTTACCCCATTGCTTTCAACTGATGGTCTAGGTAACTCTTCCTGAATCTCCTGTATTCTGCTTGATTTCTCAATATGTACTTCATTTTGTTCTTTATCTAACAGAGGTAGACAATCTGGTGTGTTTGAAGAAACAACCTGCATGGAAAAGGTAATGCAACCAGTTAATGTTTCATAGTTCAGGAGAGGGGCCAAATAAAATAAGGCTGGGCAAATTTAATACCAGGTTGCCCTATACCAATGAAGATTAATTTGATCAATAATCTGTATGCACTTGCAAAAACCTCAATAATTACATATATTATACAGTATAATATATGATATAATAATATGATAATATTGTACTGACAACAATTTCATCAAAAAGTAATATTTAATGCTTTAGAATTACTTAATTGTTTCTACTTTAGCTCATTTGCTACAACAGTATTTCATGGTGAGATACAGAATTTGGTCACATTTGACAACCTGGCACCTGGTCATTTGAACATCTGATAAACATAGCATAGACGGATTTTCAGATTTTGTTCTGGGGGGTGCCGAAAATTTAAGAGGATTGCCAAAATTTTAGGGGGGAGAGTGAGCGATAGGGTGCGTAGCGCCGCCGAGCAAGCTGCAGCAGGCGCCTGGGGTACAGTTGCCAATGAGAGTAAGGGGACAAAGCCCCCAGAAAATTTTGAGATTTTTGGTCTTATTTAGTTCAAAATCCTTGTTTTTAGTCTTACTTAGTTCAAAATCTTTATTTCAATCACACTACTGTCATTTATCCCAATGAGCATTTAAATTTTGGGGGGGGGTGAAAATTTCTCTATGTGGGGTGGGAAAACTTTTTGGGGGGTGCAAAATCTGTCTATGCTGCTAAAAGGATATCATGATGCCATGGTTGAAAAACCCTTGTTACAGAGACTGGGGGTTACTTGCACCATTTCGCCTCCTCCCTCATAAGTGACCACCGTACGTCAACTGGTCATATGTAACAATAAAACGTGCTACAGCAAGAATCAACTGTATTTATCCCCAGCTACAAACATACACCAGCCATGGAGAAATGCAGCCATGTGTAAAATCTATTTAACTAAGTGCTATAAGTAACAGGTGCAGGAACCTTCAATTTTAAATTTCTATTCTCCTAATGCTTTCTTAGAAGATTGACAAGATCCGATAAACTGAAATCTCGTTTTGCAAAAATTTTAGGAAATAAAACAAAATGAACAAGTATAACACTTACACAGTACATTACTATTAATCCTATATAAAGCTTTGAAAATAAAACAAGAGTACAATTTCCTTATTGTCTTATGCATTGTTTACATTTCAAAAATTCTTACTCTTTCTAGGGGTTTACTGCATTAGAAAAAGAGTAACTCGATTTCAATACGCTAGTTCAAACTGCTACAAAGTTGGTGCTCTTAAAAATCAATTTCGAACACATTTTGGCAACAAGGCTATAACAAGAAGGTACTTATAATCAATTTCTTTCGCATTAGGAAAGCACACAGCGAATCGTGCTGCTATTAATGTCTCTAATAAAATGCCAGTTGGATATTTGTATTAAATCCTTTATACTAAAACTAAACAAACGCTCAGATTATAGAGCAATGACTTTAATAAGGTTCACCGCAGAATGTTTGTAAAAGAAGCGATCTTTGATGTAGCAAATGCGGACTCTGTTTACATAACAATTTACTATCATGCGAATGCTCATATTAAAAAATCCCTACTAACTTCCTAAAGTTTGCTCACCTCTAAACTGCAAAGACTAGAATAAGATGCAATCACAAATCCGTCAATAATATCTTCCTCAGGCGAGCTTGAACTTCGTCTTTTCCGCAGTTTTTTTCTCTTTTGTTTTTCAACCTTGTCCTTGGGATCTGACCCGCGTTTCGGATCATTTTCTTCGAGATCAGCCGAATTCGGTCTTGAGCGTTTGGAACCGCTTGCATCTTTCATGTTTCTACACTTTTACATTGCTCTTAATTTCTGCCCATTTTTCTTCAGAATATTACTCAATACGATTCATTATAGTCAAAATATCCAAAATTAAACAAAATACTGTCGTCTGAATGAATTTGTTGTCACCTTTTCGAAACCATTTACAGTAATCGCACATCGCAGTCAAAATGTAGGGTTCAGGCTTCGCAAAGAACTCGGTCTTTAATGAAGTGCACACGTGATTGCGTACATTTGCAACATTTCTTGCATATTTTTCCATTTGGAAAAATATTTAGAATATTTTACAATGGACAAAAATGTCAAAAATCTTACATCTTGTCAACAAGTTGTGTTCGAAACAGACTTGTAACAAACTTGTCAACAAGTTGTTACAGTTAATGCTGCTTGTTTATACTTGGTTACTATAGCTCACTCACAACTTGCTACAAGTTGTTGAAATATGCAGGATGATAACGACCGATAACAAGTTGTTGGAACAGTTTCTAACAAGTCTGTTTAGTTATCAACATTATATGCCACATTGTCTGCTAACAAGTTGAGAACAAGCAGTGTGAACACAAGTTGATATTGGTTCGTTCGAGCAACCTTGTAACAAGTCTGCTGACTGCTGCAGGCATATAACAATTTGTCAACAACTTGGGAACAAGCAGTGCGAACACAACTTGATATTGACTTGTTGAAACAATCACAACTTGTCAGCAAGCTGGGAACAAACAGTGCGTATTAGTATTAACACAACTTGATACTGGCTTGTTAGAACAACATTGTCCAAGTCTGTTGCATGCCTGTAACAACTCTGTTAGCTTTAAATTAACTCAACCAACATGTTTTTAAATTTGTCCAGAAGTAGATGCAACTGACGGTAAACCCTGCGATTACGCAATAATGTTGACCGTGTAGTTCAGAGGATTGGTTACCAGAGGAAGAAGTATAAACAAACGCAATGAAACAAACGTCGTTTCTTCTATTTGTTTTATACGAAGAAATCGAAAAGAAATCCTTAAAAGATTTTATTCTAAAGAACAAGAACCCAAACAGCAATGCATCAAGGTTATAACTATGGAAATATGCCAATGCCTATGCCACAATATTCGGCGCAAACCGGCCCGGCGAGTCGACCGCCATATAACGCAGTGCAGAATATAAACACTGCTAATAATTTCGGTAGCCGAAATCAAACCGATACTGTGATGTCGAAACTGAGTAATCAACTAGACCAGGCTGATCAGAGTGAACTACAGGAGTTACACGATAAGGAAGAGAAATTACATCAACTTTTGAATGAAAATAACGAGGTATTTAAGAAACTTCTGACAGAATGACACTGAGTGGAGTTGGTTTTAAATGACGTCATTTGATTTAACTTTGAATCATAGATACTGGATAGTTCTATCAGTTTAAAGGCCTGTTCACACGATCCGATTTGTCGGATCTGATTCTCCTTCTGACGTATGTGATTTCATACAATACAGCAACAACTACACTTCGAATTGGATCTGACAAATCGGCCTGACACAATCGTGTGAACCAGCCTTGAAACAGTTCCCCTTTGAGTTCTAGTATTGTTATAGTCTTACGTATTGGGATCTGGTGTCAGATGAATAACCATTGCAGTCATGATGTATATTATGATAGTCTTCTTGACCACAATGTGCTAGCCCATAACCTGTACTGAATCCCACCAATAGGCAAATCGAAGCATTCATCTCACATGCTACTAAGGCAAAGTCATAATCGGAATACCGCATAGATATATTACAGATCATACAATTGTTGCACATGTAATTAGCCACTGTGTCATCATAACCACGACCATAAACCTGACCTAACCAAAACCTTTCCAAATTTCTTAGATGATTACTTACTTTCTGTCAGAAAGTTAATCTTTAAAAGTTCTCAACACTTAATTCTCCTTAAGAATAAAGTTGTCAGGTGTTCAGGCTGACAACCTTATGGAAATAAAATGAGTGACCTTGACCAAAACACATAGGCGTATCGAGCGCCGAGGGCGCGAGCCTTTTAGGAGGGTCCATGGGCATGCTCCCCCGGATAAATGTGGAAAACTAGAACCATGGAAATGCCATTTCCTGCGATTTGGGCAATGAATTTTGAGCCCCAGTTTGACATCAAGAAGGGACAAAACAAGTCGCTATGTGGAAAAGTACAAAAACCCAAATCGCGTTGCGTTTCATTTTTGACAAATGGAAAAAATGCGTGACTTTTGCATTGATTTTACTATGCGGGCGTGACCACGAAAATTTTCGACTTTCGCGCTCAGTGCGTGAAGGTTGGCAGCCCTGGGTGTTAGACAAGCAAAATAAGAAAGTATGGCACATTAAGATGCACTGTGCCCACAAACAGAATGCTGTCTCATCTGTTATAGTTCTGCTCATGTTAAGTTTCATGTATTCACAGGTAAAACAGGTCCAAGCAGAGCGTGAAATGCACTTGGCGGGAAACCGTAGCATAGCGGAGTACAACATGAGCCAGGGAACGAAGCTGACAGAATGCAAACAGAGATTAGCACATTTATATGAACAACTGAATGAACAGAGAACACTTTTTGACGAAAACAAAAGAAATTTAGGTGCGTTAAGACATTTGCATATAGTGATTGTTCTAGGGCTATTCAGTCTTACCAATATCACAGTGTAGAGATGACCAGTAGGCCACTCGGCGATGCAACATGTAGTTGGCTTTTTATGCAAAAATATGCAGTTTACTGGCCAGGAAAGTTAGTCCAGCTTGCTTATTGGCCAGAAAAAGCAATTGACTGGCTGCCAATGCGTAATGAGCGGCCATACAAAATTTCAAATGAGTCGTTTCTATACTGTGCCAATATACCAAAACCCGCGGGAGAGAAATATTGCGGGAATGTGCGTCTGCACCGCAGGCAAGTATTGAATCCAATATAGGTATTTCGCAGTACAAGTTTTCCAGTCGTACTGATATACAGAAATTTCTGATGTACAATTCTACTATAAGTTTTGGCTCATCATCATTTTGTTGTTTGCTGTACCTCATTGTCTGTGTTTCAGGACTGCAGAGTTTCCATGTGTTGTCTTTCTTACAGATAGTCTTTCAAGTCAATACAACCCTGATACAATAATGGCTTTACTACAAACGTCTGTCGCACAAGTGGAAGAAATCTCAGAGGTACACAGTACGCTAATTACAGATAGTCTGGTTGACCCATTCACGCCCAACGCTTAATTCTCTTGATGAGTAAACTTATTAAAATACAAAATAATGGAAACTCCGAATAATTTCATTTTAATATCGACGTTTCGACTAATACTATTTAGTCATCATCATTCAGGATACTTATGAATGCTAAGATAAAATTACAAAAACTATATACAGTACAAAGTAAGACAGGTGTTATATATCTGAGTAAATTTATCTCCCACCAAATTGAATAGGACGTCCAAATGCAAATTCCGTTGTTCATTGCAAATGACGTACCATTTTGTTTTTTAGAAAACTGCTGATAATTTCTTGGAAGGCAAAGTACCAGTGGAGGATTTCTTAGAAAAATACGTGAAAGAACGAGCTGACCTTCACGTTCGACGTACTAAAGTTGATAAACTGAAAGAACTCATGAGACATGGAAATATATTGACAACATAATAGATTTTCATGAATCCTTTGGCTTTGCGAATGAGAGGATTGAATTTTCTCACATCTTCTGGATTGCCTGGCTAAAACATTTATGAATTATGTATACAGCTATAATGTGATGTGCATGTAGATATTTAATGTATAAAATTTTATTAAAAAGCTCAATTCAGAAGTATTCCTATATCAATTCAATTATATGCATGGGCGTCGACCCGTCTCTTGGACGGGTATTTTTAAATGTGGACGCGTCGGGCAAAAAATGTGAAAATATAAAAACAAAACTCCAGTTAAATTTTGCTATAACATATTGACATTCAACAGTCACTGCACAACGTCGACATAGTTTTTTTGGGGAGGGGAGGGGGGTCGGACCTATAGTGCAGCACGTTTTGACGGGTAGATTGCTAACCCTGGCATAGAATAGGAAATGACTAGAAGGGCCACTTGAGGCCGAACCTTTGAAGTTTTTGACGCTGCGCATGTCGCATTACGCATGTTCATTACCATTATTCTAGCCAGTCAATTGCATTTTCTGACCAATAAACACGCTGAACTGGCTGGTCCGCCATTATTCTGGCCAGATAACTGCATAAAAATAGGGTGTCACGTTGCACTGCTGAGTGGCCTTTCTAGTCATTTCCTATTCTGTGACCCTGGCTAAGTCCCTGATTATATGTCATAACAAAATCTTTAACCGATAAACAAAATACAATATACTATATATAATATATATAATAAGGAGGGTATTGGCTGGCGTTCTGAGTGAGCTCTACTCCTGGAGCCCACGCGCGTTGCCACGCAATTCTCGCAAGAAGCACAACGTCGTGTCGCCTGGGGGGCCGGATGAAAGTGAAGGTAAAAGTACAAGAACAAGCATTCTCTCGTCCCCCGGCCTGGGGACGAGGATGAAAGTGAAGGTAAAAAGTAAACCTCACTCCAGGGCACGATAATTCCCGTCAAAGGCCGTCGAAACATCTCAAAAGTAGGGGGGGGGCACCACCAAAAAAGGGGCACCTATCAGTGGTATACCCGGCGTCATTTTTGGGGGGGTCAAAAATATCTTGATGGTACAATGTAAGGAACAAGCATTGTAGGTGGATCTGACGGGATCTCCCCCGGGAAAAATTTGGATTTCTAAGGTCACTGCAACACCATTTCCTGCATTCTGAGGCCATTTTTATTTGCCCATTGATTGGAAAGGGGCACTTTCAAACCAGAGAAAAGGGCACTTTCATTTCAGAAAAGGTGCACTTTTTCCATTTTGAAAAAAGTAGGGGGGCACATGCCCCCAGTGCGCCCCCAGTTCCGCGACCCTTGGTAGAAATGATATGGAAACTAGGACGGCCCACCGGTGAATCTCCCAAGAATCTGTATCAATGTCAACGAGATAACGAAATGTAGAATATTTCTTGAAAAAAAAACGCGTTCTATATATAATTCTAGATATACCTTAAAAACACATTTCGTATGTGAAACTAATTGAAACTTACAGCAAGACTTATTCAATCAAATTTTGATTAAGTCCATCCCAATTATACACGACATAAGTCGAACTGCGGTCTTTACTTATAAGCGAATAAAATATCACCACAAATCAGATATATCCACTAAAATAACAGAGACGCTCATGTAGGTAGGTCTAGTGGCGTCGTCGCTTAACTGAGCTGGCTCAGAAAGGGCAGAAACTGGTTGGAAAATATACAGCAAGGTAAAAAAAATACTTTGTAAATTACGATTATATCATATATAATTGAACGTTACGTGTTTAATGGGTTAAAATATGTTAACTTGAAATTTTGGAACTGATTTTAATTTTGCATGAATTTCGTCCAAAAATTGTCGCAAATTATTATTTTGTACAAACGTTTTCAACATTGAACAAAGCGTAGAGATTTAAGTATTGTAATTAGTTCTATCATTGTAAGATGAATTTAACTAGATTCTAAGCGAACACTGACATTATTTTTGCTTGGGAGAGAATCGAGAGATTGTGCTCGCGAAAAGCGATAATCGTCAAGCAGCTATATATACAGAGTATAGCCACCCAGCTATATATTTAATCTTTGGGGTTTGAAAAAAGCTATTCTGCCTATCGGTACTAAGTGTATATGCATGTCTATACTATACTATTTTAAGCAAAGGAAAAGCGAAAATGGGTGATCAGGAGTGATTAAAATAGATGTACTTTCTTTAAAATCCATTATATGTATAAGTCGTGTGCGGGGGCTACCAAAGATAAGATCGCTTTAAGTGGATATTTCAATAATAAAAAGTCAAAAATAGGACAAAAATCTAAGGCTATAGGGCAAGGCTTTGTCTTAGTTTTCGCATGCACTTTTGGTATAAAGATACATTTTAGGTGTATCAATTATAAAGCGATCCGAAAACATTATACGCGGGTCCGAGGAAATCGATCTTGTAAATTGATAAGTATTGAAAACAGTCGTATGTAGGTTTTTTATAACAGGCTGAAAACATAGTCATAGAGATATGAAATAAATATTTTGCCTATGATAAATTCATTTTCTGCTAACCATGTCTCAGAATCTTCAAACAGCAATAGCCAGGTTTTGTCTTCTAACAATATATGTTCAAAAATAAGAATCAGTATATCCAAAAACATATTGGATTATTGCCTTGGCATTTTGTATACATGTATATCTATGAACTAATGCATTTTATATAAAACCAAAGACCTGAAACATATGGTGTAAGTTTTTGATAACAAGCTGAGTATAGTAGTAAATATATATAAAGCCGAAAGATGCGACATAATTATATGTTCAAAACAGTGCTGATGTAAATTGCAGATAAAAATTTTGCCGGTAAATAAATACTAAAAGCAATCAGTATTTATTATAAGTAATCAATCTCATAAGACCTAAAATACAACATATTTGATAGCATTACGAGTGTGTTTAGCCCTTCAGGTTTTGTTTTCAAAATTGGCGGATAGGTTTACATTTTTTGTGTTGTATGAAATCAAAACAGTCCGACATTTAATTATTTAAGTAGTTAGTCTGAAGTCAAACTGGCAGATGGATATTTCCCATTTAGTTTCAGCTCAATTTAATTATAAGTCTAAATACCAACACTGCTGGATCAAAGCAATTATAAGACTGTATTGTTTCGCCCCCACACATGCAAACACAAATGTAGTTACTCCTAGACTATGCCGCCTGATCAGAGGGTGGGAATGGGAGGGAATTGAAGGGGGGGGGGAGGAATCCAAGGTCAAGGAGGCTTGCCCAATGCAAATTCAACTAATTCTATGCCGATTTTTACTATTTCGCTGTTTTATAGTCACTGCAGTGTTTTAGTTTTATACCAGTAATGATGTCCCTCAAAACACTGGGGCCAGCATGAGTTCAAAAATGGCTTAGCCTTTATGGGGCTTCGGTGGCGCAATCGTCAGAGCACGCGCCTTTCACCTCTGATATCGTGGGTTCGAGTCCCGTTGGGGACGACTTATGATAGCTATGTGAAAAGAGTTAGTCAACGCTCTGCCGAAAGTCGTGGGTTTTCTCCGGGTACTCCGGTTTCCTCCCACAGGGAATGTTGACAGGGTGGGTTGGGTTTAACCCCTAACTGGCCCTTCCACCGTAGCTGTGCTCCGTGATGGCGAGCAAAAGGTGGCTGCCATATGCGCGCCTAGAAAGCCTTCGACTTGGTCACGTTGAGCTGTGTCCTTCGCAATTCAGCTTAGCTCTCAGCTGCAAGTAAGGATAACAAGCACACCTCCTTACCTTACCGTCATTATAGTGTAAAAATGAGTTTTGCCACGTTCTCAGAAAGCCCTGCGACCACAATCGTATTTTAGTTGATTTGAATAATGTATGACCGTGTAATCATTGAGCCTTGAGGGGTTCGCTTCTTTTTAAAATAATGCAAATTAGCTGTTTTTGCATGAAGTTATTTTGTACTAACTAAAGTTTTTCGTTCTTATCATTAAACTGAACTGGCTGTATAAGTGAAAACAACGAGTGGCTGGATGGCATGATAAAAATGGCATTATGCTAATTGCTAAGTGTTATGCAAAAGTCCTTCCATATTTCCTTCCATTTTATATAGAGTCATTACGAAAGTTTGAAGTCAAAAATGCCGCGCGGAGGAGCTGGAGGTGGGAACTCGGGCGACAAATCTGGCTTTGGAGAATTCGTTGATCGAGTCATGAAATATTTTTGGGACAACCGAAACACCGAAACGGGCAAGAACGTGAGAAGCACCTACAACTCTGCTACACAGAATTCCAAAGGAAAGTAAAAACTTACCATAAAACTCAAGGCCTAAGGGGAGTAAAAAATACCCAAAAAAATTTAAAACTAAAGTGGAACTGTGTTTGTCTTGTTTTTCATGTAATTTCAGTTGAAAATTATGTTAATTTCTATATCGGATATATAGATGTATATTGAAATAATTGTGTCTGTTAATTTGTATTAATTTAATATCCGGATATAATAAGGGTTTCTATATGACGTAATGTATCTAATTAGTAAAATTGATATTTAATTAAAAATCCAATTATGTACTTTCGTAGGAGGTCATTATTACTAGACTAAAATAATTCAATCGTTGATTAGTGTGCAAATATAATTTGTCTGAAATGTAACCATTTATGTAAATGTTTTGTCCCGTTTTTTTCGTTTAATTAGATAGCAAGTTATTTTTGTATTAGATTTACAATGAAGCCTAGAGACCTGATATGCCCGTCGCTACCCAATTCACATTTTCAGATAACTCATGTGTGATGGATAAAGCATACGCGATCGATCTGTATGAGACAGGGCCGTTTTTAGATTTCGTCACCTCTGGGGCTTAATTTCTTGCATTTTCAATAACAATTTTCATATATATAGCATCTAGAAGGACTGAACAAGGCAGTAAAAAAGCAAGTTTTTTTTATGGGCATATTATAACACTCTTCGGAATTTAGCCATTCCTCCCTTTTTTGCTTATGTTTTAGACATAAGGGACCTCCACTGAGTGGGGGGGGATAGTTTACTGGGGGGAAAAAGAGTTTACTGGGGTCAAAATAGTTTACTGGGGAGCAACATGAGGGCTGGGGGCTTGGTTTATATGTTAAAAATGGCTTTGGTATGGGATTACAAACATGAACCGAAGACGAGTGGGTGTAAATAATCTCATACAGAACGACCGCTAAGGCTTTATCGTACTTATCAAACGTATACATATAAACGCTCATGTTTATCGACTATTTTAAAGATATAAGCTGTTTTAGATGAAAAAATCGAGAAAAAATGTTATGTTAATCAAGATTTAATCCGTATCAGATTAACAAACTTTGATTAATAATTCATTTCTTTTCAATTTTCTTCACGAATTATTACTCGACAATTTAGATACAACCAAAATCCCAACCCTAACCCCAATTAATCCGATTCCTAATTGACATTGAAGACTAGCTAGATCCCAGTCTTCAGATCAACTTCGGACTTAATTGAAAGACTATTAACTTCATATTTCATGAAGTACTACATACTACCTTGGTTTATCCGCTGGCTGATCAAGTCGCCTTGCAGTTATGAACAATCGGCAATGTCCTCTTCTGCTATTTTCTCGTTCGAGTTTCAATTCTCGATGCAACCTGCGAATTTCGTCCCTCATCTGTCTTTCAATGCTCATTCTCTGCCTTTCCTCTTCCGCCATTTTTTTGGTCAATTGTTCAACTTTCTCCTCCAGACCTCTACAGCGTTCTTGCTCGCGCGCCAAATGTGAGTCCTCTTGAAGCTGATTGGCCGGAGAGTCTGTGACGTCATGTGTAGAAACCGGGGATAGTGGGGCGGGAAGCGGTGGTGATATTTCCTCGATTGGTTTTCGCCTTTCCTTCGCGTATTTTACTTTAAGCTGACAGAAAAATCAAATGCAAGGGAATTATATTTAAAAGACTAGGAGAAACTAACTTTATTGTTTATAATGAGATTAGCCACCCTATAGCTTTATTTTGGTTATGCTTTGGTGGTCCTTATGCTTCAAACAGGTGGCAGATGCGGTTAGGGCGCTGCCCCTTACCTCTGAGTTAAGCCAGCTATACAGCAGGTCGAGGGCAGGGATTTACTTAAGTTGGATAACATCCCTGTGCTTGATTAACTCATGTAAGTTGAGATTGGTTGGTTCTCTCCTGTGCTTCGAGGGTTTTTCTCCGGGTACTCCGGTTTTCCTCCCTCGCTAAAAACTAACCCTTAGGCACTAACCTTAACTAACTAACCCTCGGAACCTTTGTCAATTGGGTTGCAAAACCTGTTAAGGCTTTCCGTCCACCTCAGAGTGGTAAACACAATAAACATAAAATATAAACCTGGTCAAGTATATCAACTGTTCTCCCTAGAGGTCCTTAAAGTTCATTCCTCATTGGCCCAGTGTTACTGCAGGAGGAAACCTAAACTAAACTAGCTTTATCTATACGAGATAGTCCTATCAGTTCGACACTGTTCTCTGTAGAGGTTTAGTAAGGGCCATCTCATTTTTATCCGGTGTTACTACAGGAGAAAAGCGAAGTATCCAGAAAAGACTCGAGGCCTTTGGCAGGTCTGGAAGCAATCTTATCGCATGCGACTGACACGAAATTATAAACAGACAACTGTACGTACAATTGTACCCACTCAGAGCTTTCAAATCGTCAAACAAATGTCAGAAACACGAACCGAAAGCAACTCATCATCGCGGAACAAAATATGTTGAGTGTGTTAGTTGCCTTAAGCTAAACTAAACTAACTTTATTTATACTGGATAGATCTATCACTTCTAAACCGTTCTCCCTAGAGGTCCAGTAAGATGCATCACTTATTGTTCCAGTGTTACTACAGGAGGAAACCTAAACTAAACTAACTTTATTTATTCTGGACAGCTCTATCAGTTCTGAACCGTTCTACCTAGAGGTCCAGTAAGGGTCATCCCTTAATTCCCTCAATGGTCCAGTGTGGCAGTGTTACTAGATCGAGAAGGACCCCAGAGTATCCATAGGAAGAGAACACATTCGGTGTTTGCTAGATTCAAACTGGAATCACTCATCTCACATGCAACTGAGGTGAAATAATAATCAGACAACTGCATAGGTAGACGTAAAAACGCACAAATTGTAACAAACCTGCAGTAGACTTGTACCAATGCTGTTTTAACAACTTATTATCACTTATCAGCCGGATGTGTTCGCACTGCTTGTTCCCAGCTTTTTGACAAGCTGTCATCTCATCGGCTTGTTGACAACTTGCTACAAGGTTGTTGACTCAACAGAGTCGTGTTGTTATCGTTCTGTAATTCATCAACTTGTTAACAAGTTGTGAGTGACAACCTTGTAGCAACTTGAAAAAATGACAACATTGTTACAACTTGTTGACAAGCTTGGTACAAGCCTGTTGCGAACACATCTTATTGACAAGATGTGAGATTTTACTTGTGTAGTCGAGCTCTAAGCCTTTCAAACCATGCACGGGAACAAAAACCGTCTCTTTACCTTTCTGTAACTTTTAACAGTTTTCTGCAGCATATCATACGCTTCGCTATAACGTTGATTTTGCAATCTCGCTACGCTGATAGCACGCAAAGACGAGCACGCAGAAAGATAACGCGAGGAGTCTGCAAGAACTGCGCGATCGCGTTCGTTTTCCTTCATAAAGAGTTCCGTCCATTTTTGATGACTGTATACGCCGTCTCTTTTGAGGGCTGAGAACGGATCTGTCTCTCCAACACCAAGAACTTTGTTGAGTTTGTTTAAGAGGACATCGTCTTTGCTTCGTCCTTCCTGTAACAGAGATGAATAGACCTTATCGGCTAATGTGTGTTTATGCCTCGTTGTTGCTGTTATTGTTGGTGTTGTTGTTGTCGTTGTTGGTGGTTATCCTCTTCGTGGCTGTCATTGTTGCTGTCATTGTCGTCGTTGTTGTTGTCGTTTATGTCGATGTTGTCGCCATTGTTGTCTTTGTTATTGAAGATAATGTTGCTATTGCTGTAGCTGTTGTTGCTGCTGTTGCTGCTGTCGTTGTTGTTGTCGTTGTTGTCGCCGTTGTTGTCGTTGTGTTGAAGATAATGTTGCTGTTGCTATTGGTGTTGCTGCTGTTGTTGTTGCTGCTGTCGTTGTTGTTGTTGTTGTTGTTTGTTGCTGTTGTCGCCGTTGTTGTCGTTGTGTTGAAGATAATGTTGTTGTTGCTGTTGCTGGTGTTGTTGTTGTTGTTGTGTTATCTTTGCTTCTATTGTTGTTGTCCTTGTAGTCGTAGTTGTGGCTGTCACCGTAAAACTCGGATATATAGTTTATGTTGGTACGTATTTTAATCCTGGTATAATTTTACTTTCGAATGATAAAATAATTTTTTTAAACTGAACTAAGAACTTGTGTAATGCGTATCATCAGTATATATATGTTTTTCATATACACATTCCACAAAAACAATTAACCGACTTGAAAATAAAAAAAAACGTGATTGTAATAAAGAACATTACATAATTGTTTAGAAGTCAGTGTAGTCGATACTCGGACCAGTCATATTAAAGTATGAGTGCTATAAAGAGGCAAAAATTAAAAAAAAATCCTATTTTGAAATTAGCCATATTATGCATCATTAATGATCCCTTTTTCGTTTTCTGATGTTAATTTTTCTATTTGTTTGGCGGAAAATGGATAGATAGGGGAAAATAGCAGCTTGTTTGAAATTTTGTCCCTTAGCAACCACCATAGCAACGACATGTTATTGGAAAATCGCGAGCATTGGAGCATTTGATCATTGTAACTAGGTCTAAAACCCAAACCTCCAAAATCTCATATTTTGAAAATATATGTCTTTGAAAATTCTGATATCTTAATTAGATTATGGCATATAGTTACAAACAAAATAGTTTTTAGATGTTAATATATACATACATTTAATTTTTTGAGGTTTACTATCTGGATACACATATTGGCTTTACATTAAACCTATTTTGTTATTTCAAACAACTTTACTTTTCTCTTCATCATGTCCCGCGTAAGTGCTATATATTGCTCTCTTGGGGGTCATTTATTGGTTGCCATGGTAACAGCACATGTAAAAGTGACTGTTTTGGTGTCAGCAATCGACATTCTATCATATCCACAAAAAATATGTTTCAAAGTACCAATATTAAACATTTTCATTGTGAATGTCCAGGACCCCCTCAAATTGCTAGGCAACGCATCCGTACTTTATGAAAACGACTTGGTGGCAAGTGCTTCTCAAAGAACTGACCCTCAAAATATTAACGATGATATAACTATGTCACTAGTAATCTAGAGAATGCCACTTAAATCTCAACTCAATGGATGTCCTAAAATGGTCATTTGCAAAGTATCATGCAAACATACAAGGCTATGTCAATATCAAAACTTTAATTTTCGCTTTCGATTCAAAAGAATTTTCAATCAAAATCGCGTTGATACTTGAAAGAGTTCTACACCGTTAGACACTTCGATTTTCAACAGTGCAAATCAATCTTATGTACCTCCGCCCGAAAATTCAGTATTCCTGCATAAATTATACATACATAATGTATGCTATGGAATGGTCTCCCCCATTCGGTCTCCCGCAAGTTCGCTCTGCCAATTTAAAAGAACAATCGCCACTTAATATTAAGTCATCTTTTGGTCTCTATTGTAAAAATTCTTATTTTCTATCTTCATTTTTGTATATATAGTTAGTTTTCATACGCCCCTCCTGAGAATCAACTCTTCGAATAGTTGTGTGAGGGCTGTGAGGCTATAGCGTCTTTAAATAAAGTGCATTCATTCATTCATTAGTTATGAAGGCCCATAAATCAATGCTTTGTTGCTAATGATGTGATGACGGGAGAATACCGTGGTATAGACGGGGAATAATTGGTTAACTTTAACTACTTTTTATACAACCGGCTCCTAGTCGACGGACACGGATCATCTGTCATGTATGGGAACAAGACGAACGGCGCTATCCAGACGACGAGATAATAAATACTGGCAATGGTTCTGGGAACAAGTCATGCATATATGCCTGGCATTTTCCTGATAGTTCGTCTAATGCCTATGCCTATTTATACACAGACGAAGTATCAGACGAACTACCTTTCTTTGCCCGAGGGTAAGTTTGCCCTCAAGCAACCCATCTCTTCTTTACTCTAGTACTCTACTCTCTAGTATAAAATCAAGTCAGTAGCAGCAAGCATTTATACTGGGCTTTCAATAATCACAATATTGTTCGAACTCGACGGTCTCGACCAACAGTAAAACTAGACGGCCCCGGTCAAACGAGGATGAGAGTTGATGAGAGTTGGCAAGCGAGAGTTTGCATGAGAGTTTCATCAACTCTCATGTACCGGTCAAACGAGAACAAGAGTTGCATGAGAGAGTTGCATGAGAGTAAAAATTCTTGAACGGTCGAACCAGCTCAAAACGACAAAAGTTGATGAAAGTCGTCGAATCGATGAGAGTTTGCGGTCAAACGCGAGCGAGAGTTGCAACTCTCATTGACTATTATCATTCATCAACTCTCATTCGTAATCGATAATCGAGTGTATATCATGTTTGTAATACTACAGTGTTTGTTTAGCGATTATTCACCGTAATATGTTCTAATGTTTCCTCTTGGCTCTGAAATGACTGAAATACTCGTTTTAGCTAGGACAGCTACTTTCACTTTGACCTTTGTGTAAATATTATAAACAAATGCTAACCAGAAAAATTCCACATAAATCAAATCAAACATTAACACGGACAACTTACCATCAAAATTTCTATAATGGCTTCTTTCGTTTGTAATTCCCCTTCCATCATAATAAGCAGTCTTAGCATCGTATCGAAAGCTCGATCATCGTGCGATTGATCAGGCAGGCGAGAATTTTGACCATTTCGTGTCGGTGTGTGTTCACCCTAGCGTACCAAAACAAAGTGATTATAAGACAAAGTCAAGATAAGAAATAATTTAGGAACTCTGTCGTCAAATCTGTAAGTTATTGCCGGATTAAATAAGGGTTACGGGACAGTGCTATATGTGCTAAATTTCAGAAATGTTGAACTCTTAGAATTTTGCCCATTTTGTTCGGTGCGTTGGCATACCAAAACAAAGTACTTTTAAGACCGAGTTAAACCAACAAATAATAAAGTAACTCTACCATCAAATTGGTAGTCATTGGAGGGTTTAAATAAAGGTTACGGGGCAGTATATGGTGATTAAAATCACTAGAAATGTTGACATTAAAGGCAAGCAAATTACGCTACATTATATGACTATTATTTTACTACATACAAGAATAATAATATTTTCTCACTCTGATATAAACTGCCCGTCGACCACCATCTGCTGCACGATAGTGCTTAGTGAAACCCAACGTATAATGCTTTAGTTACGAGAAAATGTGTGCTACGATGTACTAAACTTACCATTTTAAACGATTGCTTTTATACGGCGTGACCTTTATTGGAAATTTTACACGTGTATTAAAGTTCAGTCTCAGTGACCAAATTATTCTCGCGAATGCAAAGCCAATGGCACGCTTCAGTGATCTGCTTAATTTTCATAAACTCTGAAAACGGAAGAATATAGTTATTTAAAACGGTGAATAATGGCAAAGAACCCACGTTTTAAAGAGGCTTTATAATATTTACATGATCATTATACTCTGACTTAGTTTCCAAGTATGGTCTTGTAGTTGTAATAAGAGAGACGATAAAATAAAAAAATGCGTTGTTTTCATGACAACTGAATGATATTTGATAACTAGCAGATGAAAAGTGAGAATTATAATAAAAGAAAAGCAAGCACGCACTTCACACTTCCTCGCAGCTGTTAGCTCATGAAAGACAGTATAGTGTAGAAATGTTTCTCATTTTAGCCTACACGCGGCTAGACTCTAGATGGACATTACGAACCAAAAATCTAGGAAGGCCTTTAGACTTTATGGCCAACCAATTACTTGATATTGTACAGTAAAACGTGAAGGGTACTTTATGCAACTTCGATGTAGAAAATGAAATGTACTACCACATAATAGGAAATGACCAGAAGGGCCACTCAGCAGTGAACGTGACCCCAGTACGGCAGTTTTCTTGCCAGAATAATGGCGGACCAGCCAGTTCAGCGTGTTTATTGGCCAGAAAATGCAATTGACTGGCTAGAATAATGGTAATGAACATGCGTAATGCGGCATGAGCAGCGTCAAAAACTTCAAAGGTTCCGCTCAAGTGGCCCTTCTAGTCATTTCCTATTCTATGGTACTACGATGGTGCATTATAAATTTCTGACGTATTAGATTGGAGATAATATTGCATTCTATGATACGATTTTTGGATAGATATCGCTTTCAATAAGAAATGTACCTGGTTGTCCGCACTACCCCCCACGCCCCTTCCGCATAAGTGAAGGCAGTGAGGGCAACTGCTTTCACTATCCCCTTGGTACTGACACCCCTGGCCCGGTTAAGTACACCTATAGCACAGAATACTATACAGAAAGTCATCTCTGTATTGTTTTAATACTTGTTTTTCCACAAAATTATGCTCAAATTTATGCTCATTTTTCCAAATTATGCTCATTTGGTTGAAATATAACGTTAACTTTAAAATGTTAAATGTAATTAGCCAGTGCTTCCACTTTCAGATTTGTATTTCCGTATGACCGTATCGGATTATCAGATAATATAATTAGTAAAACGTACTTTATTTTGACTTTATGGGGAAATAAAAGATGAAATATAGTTTTCCTAAACTCACTAAAACTGCATGAACACCATAAATTTGAAATTTGTTTGCTTTTTAGCACCCAAAATTCAGATGAATTAGCGAAAAATTACTAAATTATGCTAGCAATTCTTTTCTTGAAAAAATGCGAAAAATATACTCGTTAAGCCAAATTATGCTGAAAATTATGTAGTACAATCGGGAAGGGCCTATCATCGATTCGCCACTCAGCAAGTGCCCTTGCTGACTTGCGGCATTTGCTGAGTGGCGAATCGATGACGAATAGCGCTTACGCAAAAACAATATAGAGACGACTTTCTGTATAGTATTCTGTGCCTATAGGGTGTACTCGACCGCGTTCATAACAAATGTCCACGATAAGATTTTACGCAAACCGTTTACGGTGGAAATATAAAGTAATCTCGTTCGTCACGACAAAACCTGGTTTTATTATGGTCGTGAACGTTGCAAGCGCATGTTAAGGTGGCTGTGAGACGAAAACCTTTTTGTGACGTCACCGCTGAAGTGGGCGCGCAGTGGCGGGGAAACACCAATGGCGCTGTGTGTGATTGGCGGTACCCTCCGTATTTGTAGAGATTTGAAAATAAACTCGAAACAACAAAACTAAAGATTTACTCGACGTTCCTAACAAATATAACAAGACTGCAGTTTCTCTCAACCGAAATGGGTGGAAATAGGAGCTGCAAAATATTGTTATCGAACAGAAAGATGCAGTCTTTTGTGATATTTGCTAGGAACCTGGAGTGAATTTTGAGTTATTTTAGAGTTTGGGTTCTTTTCCCAGTCTCTACAAATTGGGGGGGGGGACCGCGCATCACACATAGATCAGGGGCGCTATTGGCGTTTCCCCGTCCGTGTTTTACTGCGGCCTGGTTAAATCATTCTCGTCAGCCAAGCTCCTTACCTACGCTCGTAGGGAAAGAGCTGGTAAAGAGCCTGACTTGCAAGGTTGCATCTAAACATGTTAGTGGTTAGTGAACATGTTGTTGCTAAGAACAATTTAAGTACACAGTACGTTAATTAAATCATCATGGCAACTTAAATTGTTGCTCATAGCCGGGAATATTATAGATAACCACGAACGAGTAGCTTATAAGCGTGGCGACTTGAGACGCAATTAATTTCCTACATATTTTACACAACATTTCTCTGAATTGTTCTATATTGCTGTCTAAAAAATAGAATATCTGTCTTAAATTACTAATTGTTAACTGTCATAAGTTACAAATCGTTAAAGGTAAATATTAGTATTTTTATTCGGTAGACTTTTACGATTGCTAAAGGTACGTTCACACACAGCAATTTGTCGGGCCGATTTTAGGTTTTGTTAATGGCGAATATTTTCAGTTGATGATGTCACCAGATGACGTTTTCACGTATTTTTCAAATATCATTAACGTGCATCTGAAATCGGCCCGACAAATCGCTGTGTGTGAACGTACCTTAAAGGAGTAAAGCTTCATTAGTAAAATTTTCATCGAGGTTACTATCCGAGACATGCAGCGTTATTCTCGACTCTGGTTGTGTTGTGTTGTTTTTGTGTCGTTCTTTTGTTTGTAGCTTAATAATTAGTAACATAGGTAAAATCTCGCACCAAAGGCCGCGGAAGAATCCGTCAAAAGCGTGTGTGTGTTGGGGGGGGGGGGGCAAAAGGGGGCACCTTTCAGTGGAGTACCCAGGTTCGTTTCTTTGGTGGGGGACCGCAAGTATCCTGATGGCGCGTGCAAATGTAAAGAACAAGCATTGTAACATCATTTCCTGCATTCTGAGGCAAATTTTAACCTAATCTAAAAGTTATCAGTACATGGATTTTGCCTTTCATGGGAAAAGGGCACTTCCAAAATCGGAAAGAGGGCACTTTTTCGATTTTGAAAGAGGTGTGGGGAACATGCCCCTAGTGCCTCCCCCCAGCCTCTGCCGAACAGTTCACCTCTGCCGAAGTATTTCACCTCGACTATAATAACTTGGTCACGATGAAATAGAAACCAAGTTAACTAATTAAGTGAAATTGAAGGTATGTTTAAATGCTGCGATTTGCCGGGCCGATTTTAGGTTTTGCTGAATGTTAATGACAAATATTTGCAGTAGATGATGTCGTCAGATGACGTTTGCCACGTATTTTTCAAACATCATTAAAGTGCATCTGAAATAGGCCCGACAAATCGTAGCGCTTAAGCGTACTTTAAAGGTACGTTCACACACAGCGATTTGTCGGCCCGATCTTAGGTTTCTCTGAATGTTAATAACGAATATTTTCAGTTGGTGATGTTGTCAGATGACGTTTGCCACGTATTTTTCAAATATCATTAAAGTGCATCTGAAATCGGTCCGACAAATCGCAGCGTTTGAGCGTACTTTAAGAATATATAGCAGGTCACTTCTAGGCCATGCCAAAACCCTATATACACGGGGCCTGACTCTAACCTAAGCTCAACTGACTCAAACAAATTGAAGTAAATTGCCAAATGGTTGGGTATTATTATACATGAAGACCTGAGGCGGTCGAGCCTTCGTCGGACATCGACGGTTGCCCGATCTCACTTCGGGATGAATTCGGTGAGCTGAGATCATCTAGCGCGTTCAATTGACGTGTAAGTCTATCAGTGATATCATGTGCATCGTCTAAATCTTCGTACGACTTATAGGAACGAGGTTCTGAGGAAACGCGCGACCCGCTCAACGCTCGGTATGACGACATCGAACTGTGTGTGACGTCATCGTCGTCGGATTCTGACGTCATATCGCTGTCGTCATGGAGATTGTCTTCCATGGCTTGCTGTAAGTCTGCGAGACGTTTCTTTGTCATGGTTAGTTCGCTTTTTGTTGCCGCTAAAGTGACCTCGATTTCTTCTAACTCTGCTTCCTGTGAGGGGGAAGAATAGGAAAGGTTAATGAATATTAGAGAGATACTCTGATTGAAATGCATTCATTTAAGAAAACTATTTTATCATGAATTGTATGTGTCTATAAGTAAAACTATTTAGCGACTTTCCATATTAATATTCCGAAATGATATCACAATGTTTAGGGCTAGAATTATAGGTAGGATTGGGATATTTAAAATTAGGTTGCAACATGTAATATGGAAATTGCCCCATAGATGTTTAACTTTGTGAATAAATAGTCTCGTATCTTAAAATCTTGATGTTCCTCTTGAAAATGTTCGCTGTTTGACGGCTCTGATCACTTTTTAAACCCTGTCTGATGTAATCGGTGGCTAGAGACAATACTTAACGACCAAAACAAAATCGTTCCGCTCTGAATACGTCCAGGTTTCAGGGCGGCGGGGAGGTGTCCAGGGTTCTGCCCAGGACCATGTGAGTGGCGGGTACCTGCAGCTCTGAGGGCATGACCCCCTCTCACCCTGCGGACAACTTTTTAAACTTAATGGACTGGTCTCAGCCATGATACAATAAAGTAGCTTGAAGCGCGACATCAATAAACAAAGTGCAAAGTGATTAGAGCCGTTCATCAGACGTCTTTCTGGCTTTGGGGGATAGCGTATTTCTCCGAATCACCAACAACTAATATTGTGAGCATCGTAGTGCTGAATACTAATTTTTAAATAACAAAATTCGCCAAAGACAAAAAAACCAAAATTACTTGTATAAAATATATATTGCAAAGTACAACATTGGGGTTTTCGTACTGCATAATTGAAACCTTTTAAGAAGTCCGCTTTGGCGAGAGTGCCGGGCGTCACTGCTGAGTGCTGGACGTTGCCGCCCGGCGCCGCCCACCGTGGGCAGAACCCTGGGTGTCAACACAAACCTTGGCCTAGCCCCTCTCAAGTCCACCAAATCTAAAGCACGTACCTTTTCCGCTCTTCGTTTCTTCTGTTCATTTTCCTGTCTCTCCAATGCCAGCTTTTCTTCCTTTATGTCAACCAATTTCTTCTCCAGTCTAAATAAACAAAGACAAGAATATATCTTCATTTTAGTAAGAATTTACCTTGATGCTTTTATGACAATCAGACAATGGGGCTTCGGTGGCGCAGTCGTCAGAGCAAGCGCCTTTCACCTCTGAGTCTTGAGTTCGATTCTCGTTGAGGACTGTACTCATCACACTCATGTGAAAAGAGTAAGTCAACGCTCTGTCGAAAGTCGTGGGTTTTCTCCGGGCACTCCGGTTTCCTCCCACAGGGAAAGTTGACTGGGTGGGTTAGGATATACAGATTAGGAAAGTAATATCACAATTGTTGTAAAATAGATAACGTAGGCTATGTACATAATATAGGTAAGAGAGATACTTGATGTAATCGGTCACTGAAAAGCCCCAATGGGGAGTGAGCTGAATAATGTATATATGTATGTATATTGCAGAAATCGAACTCCAGTTACTTAGATGAAAGGCAAATGGTGTCACCAACACTTCGAATGTTGCATTATATATCGGAATGACAATTACTATATTATCATAAATAGAGATTAAAATAGTCATACGTAAACAGGACTATTATAGGACATTCATTGACAGCCTTACTTATTTTTCTCTTGATGGAATCTTGATTCCTTTTCCACTAAAAGCATTTTCTCTTCTTCTGCCTTTTCTAATTGTTCCCGTAGTCTTTCGTTCATTACTTCTAAGCGACTTGAATTTGTAACAGCAGACTCGAACTTCTGCTCCAAATCTCGCACCTATTAAGACAACAATATGAATAGTTGTAGCAAACTTAAAACAAAAGTGGCTCCGTTAACGTGTAAAACTATATAGTAATAACTCACATGCCTAGTTACCACTAATTGACTAAAGGTACGTTCACACGTTGCGATTTGTCGGGCCGATTTCAGATGCACGTTAATGATATTTGAAAAATACGTGGCAAACGTCATCTGACAACATCACCAACTGAAAATATTCGTCATTAACATTCAGCAAAACCTAAAATCGGCCCGACAAATCGCTGTGTGTGAACGTACCTTAAAGGTCTGTTTACACGCTGCGATTTGTCGGGCCGATTTTAGGTTTTGCTGAATGATAATGACGAATATTTTCAGTTGATGAAGTCGTCAGATGACGTTTGATCCTTTTTTTTCAAATATCATCAACGTGCATCTGAAATCGGCCCGACAAATCGCAGCGTGTGAACGTACCTTAATATGACAATGTGAGCATAGAATGGAACAAATGCACAGAGTAGAGATCATACAGAGGTGTAACGGGTGTACCCACTTATGCTTCAGACGCTTGCCGAGCATGCGCAGTTAAAGTGCACGATTCAGATGGCGGCTCGCTTTTAACTGCAGTTTAACTTTTAGAAGTGCGTAAAACCTTAAGATTGTGAAACTTTAAAGAGCCGAAAATGTTGGGAACTTGGAATGGGGAAACTTGCCGAGCATGCGCAGTTGATCATTTTTTGCCCGGCCGTCTGAAATCAGGTGGGTACACGAAAACGTAAGTCTCCCAAGTGTTTACGACGGCCCGTTCCACCTCTGTATGATCTCTACTCTGTGACAAAGGTAACCAAACATTCAAATTATATATATGAGCGACTAAGGTAGCAAAGGGCGTAAGCTTATTAGATCTATTCAGTGTCAAATAAATCCATGATAGTTAAAAAGATGATTTCACCTTATTTCCAATTTTATCGTGAACATTTTTCTCAACGGACGTTTCTTCAAAGTAGGACAACCGATGTTTGAACTGTGAGACCTAAATTAAACCAAAAAATTCAAACAAAACCATTAAATTCTGACCAAACTAGGAAACATCGCTTCCTAGCCACATTTCTGAAAGTTGGGAAAACCAGGAAACAATGTTTCCAAGGTGGGCAAACATTCGGGGAAACATTCGAGGAAACATTCGAGGAAACATTCGGGGAAACATTCGGGGAAACATTCGGGGAAACATTCGGGGAAACATTCGGGGAAACATTCGAGGAAACATTCGAGGAAACATTCGGGGAAACATTCGGGGAAACATTCGAGGAAACATTCGGGGAAACATTCGGGGAAACATTCGGGGAAACATTCGGGGAAACATTCGGGGAAACATTCGAGGAAACATTCGAGGAAACATTCGAGGAAACATTCGGGGAAACATTCGGGGAAACATTCGAGGAAACATTCGGGGAAACATTCGGGGAAACATTCGGGGAAACATTCGAGGAAACATTCGGGAAAACATTCGGTGAAACATTCGAGGAAACATTCGAGGAAACATTCGAGGAAACATTCGAGGAAACATTCGGGTAAACATTCGAGGAAACATTCGAGGAAACATTCGGGGGAACATTCGGGGAAACATTCGGGGAAACATTCGGGGAAACATTCGGGGAAACATTCGGGGAAACATTCGGGGAAACATTCGGGGAAACATTCGGGGAAACATTCGGGGAAACATTCGGGAAACATTCGGGAAAACATTCGGGGAAACATTCCGGGAAACATTCGGGGAAACATTCGGGGAAACATTCGAATATAAACATCGAAATTTTTAAATGTTTTCGCAACAATGTGTCCTAGTTTGTCCAGCACTTTGTTGTGCCGGTGTTTGTGATTGCAAAATATATGATGACATCAAAATTATTTATAGAACAAAAACACAATATTTCTTGTTACATAAGAACTCACCTCAGATTGCAGATTTTTGACTTCACTTTGTAGTTCGTGTTTTGCCTCGCTCAGTTCTGCGTTCTTAACTTGGACAGCCGCGTTCTATTAAGAGAAAATCTCATGTAAGAAAAATAGGAATGAAACATTTACCCACCGAATACCTAGCCACCCAGTTACTAAGAGAAATCGACCTGATACTCAGGTTACCCAGTTACCTAATCGAACAAACAACCAACCAATTGATAATTAAACGAAAGACCCGAAGACCATGGATTCATCAACCAACTAAACAGCGAAGCAATTAACTTACCAACAAAGCAAACAATTAACTAGTCAACCTTCTTAACGAGTCTTTTCAAGTAAGTTTATTATTTTGATTATTTTACACTTGTTTACAGACTGTATAAAACCGCAGTTGGGCTCCCTGTGGATTAATCGCATTTTCTGCACTCACCTGTGCTACCAAGGTTTTATTTTTCTGTAATAAACCCTTCATCTCTTCTCCATCTTCTTCGATGTGACTTTTTAACTCGTTATTTTCTCGAGCAAGACCTGAACATTTCTCTTCGATCTGAAACACATTTCAAAATAGGTCTTGTAAAATATGATGCCACTGCCGGAGGGAAAATGTCCATAGAATGCTTAGGCGTCGTGTGTGGAGTATTGCAAAAATTGCAAGTTTAATGTAATGAAAATTCCACTGTGCTGAAAAATCGTCTATTTAATGTTGGTCATTGGAGCTAAACCATTAAGAATTTATTCGCCGTTTCCCAATATTTCGCCTCTTTCTTGAGATATTCAACTTTTTAAAATATGAAAATACCATGTTGTAAATCTCTATAGTGCACTGTAAATAACGTGATAAGACAGTAACTTATCATATTCTATTTATAAAGGTTAATATCTCGAGAATGGGACAGCATATCGGGAAACATGAAATATGAAAGTCTCACATGCAGTTGCTTCTTAAACGAGTGGGGAAAAGGTGAAGAGTTGGACGGAGGAGAAACTCGAAGCAATATATGCTATAGTATTGTAAATATGAAACAACATAAATCTACCTCAGTCTTAGTGCGAACCGCGGCATCGTATTGTGCTTGAATCTCTTGAATGTCAACTTCTTGTTGTTTCTTTGATTTTAAAGCCACTTGAGTTGCTTGTGCTTGATCTTCGAGCTGATGTTTCAACTGTTTAATCTGTAGTCTATCCTTTTTACTTTGCTGAGTCTAAACACAACAATATAACCATCAAAATGTTGTTGGAATACTGTCGTTTCAGCAGGGTCTCTTCTCAGGGGACATTTTCCCCTTTTTTATTTTATTCCTCTCACACTACTCTTGAGCAGGGATGAATCCAGGCTAATCCGATAGAGTGGGTGCAGATTTGTCAGGGGGTCAACGGAATTGTAAGTTTTAAGGATTTCTTAAGGAATTTAAGAGATTCCAAATTCGACCTTTGTATGAAAATTAAGCAACAATAAACTTAACGGCCCATAAGAAGTGCAGGAATGGCGTTTCTGGGTCCCCAAAGTTTAAAAATATTCCCCAGTTCATGCACAACTAGACTGCCCCACCAAAATTGATTTTGAGATATTGATTTAGAGTGCGATTATTTTGTGAATTGCACAATTTTCAAGCTATTGCCTATAGTTGATTTACAGAGTTCAGCGAGCAGAAATCACAGAAAAAAAGCAAGGAATTGTCAAATTTATAGTTGTGGAAGCCCTGATTTAAAGACCTGTTTTTAGCATAGCATTTAATTATACGGTAATTTAAGGTCTTAAAGTTTCGAAGAAAGGTTTTAAAATGTGGACGGAAACAGTGACGGATGTAAAACTCAAAGAGACGGAACAAATAAAACAACGACTGTCTACAAAAAGTTTATTCTTAAAAGGAGTCCACGTTTTGATTTGGATTTTTGAACGTTCTTAAAAAGGGGACACAATAATACATTCATATCTAGTAGCAAAAAATGTTTCTATATAAAATGTGCCAACTGCATAATTATGCACCTTATATTATGACCTTAAGCCGGCAAGGTAGAATAAATTTATGCAGTATTTAGACAATTTAAACAGGAAAGGCGAGCCTGCACATATTCAAATATTGGTACGACGGGAGTATTTTAAAACGTATCTTCGCTTTATTGTACTTCATTGTCGATCGCCGATGGAAAAATATCAAAGACGCACATCAATTACTCTATGTCAAAGAAATAAAACTGACGTGTCGTACTATCTAACAAGTTTGTCCTTAAATTCGCCCATCGAAATGCCAGTCCTGAATGAATGAATGAATGAATGAATGAATGAATGAATGAATGTAAACATTGCGTAAAAATGCGTGGTTCGCCACTGTCAATAGATACAGGATGACGTTTCTTGTGGTGCTTATATCGGTGTATATTTCTTGTCAGTTTAAGGTACGTTCACACACAGCGATTTGTCGGGACGATTTTAGGTTTTGCTGAATGTTAATGACGAATATTTTCAGTTGATGATGTCGCCAGATGACGTTTGCCACGTATTTTTCAAACATCATTCACGTGCATCTGAAATCGGTCCGACAAATCGCTGTGTGTGAACGTACCTTTATATGGGAGAGTCATAAGAAGGCTTGTTCACACGATCCGATTTGTCAGACCCCATTCTCCTTTTGACGTATGTGAATTACTGGATTTACTGCCAAAAGTAAGGCTATTGGCTCATACCTGGCGAAAAGTGTAGTTGTTTCTGTATTGTGTGAAATCACATACGTCAGGAAGAGAATTGTGTGAACAGACCTTTATTGTGTTATTAGCCTTCTACTTTTAGGAATAGCTTTGCCATCCTTGGCTTACATTACTATAGACCCTAGGAAATAAAGCTTTAGTACTGGTAGTATATAGCTAGTCGAGATCCTGCATACTTGCCAGCACTATAGGGCTGGGTCCAGGCGTGTAATCCGAAATGTCACTGGCTGGAACCAAGCCTACAAGTGCTACACAACTACACTACTACAGACTATAGTAGGATTATTAATCGCGCCTTAAACATGATCGCCGCACTGTCTATATTTCAATATATCTGTGTATAAACAGTATTTCCCTTCTTGTTTGAATATACAAACAGACAAAACTAAACTATTCGCAGTTGGTGTCTGAACTACCTAAAAACGACCAAAAGACCCTTAGGTAAGGAGGTTAGCAGCGGCCGGTTATTAACAGTCGGTGGCAATTTTTCTCAGGTAGTTCAGACACAAACCACGTCAGCTTACTATATATAAAAGGGCTATATTTCAACATGCCGGTCTGACAGCAAGTGCACACAAACACAGAACAGACAACACTCACCAGCTGATCAATCGCTTGCTGTGCATCGCGGAGTAAAGCTTTAGTGCTCTTTAGATCCTGTTTATATCTCTTGCCAGAGCTGTTATGATCATTCAAATGCTCCAGTTGTTGACGGAGATCCATCAACTTGCGTTCAGATTCGTTCCTTGCCTTCACTGCCTGTGATACTTCGTGATGTTCGTCTTCAAGTTGAGCCTCGAGTTGTTTGATCTGCGGGAAAACAAAACAAATGATTGATACGTGATGTAGTGGAAACATTAAGCAATGACTACTTTCGAGGAGATCGGAGAAACAAAATAACTATAAAACTAAAGACTTAAGCCCCGGTCAAACGAGGATGATAGTTGATGAGAGTTAATGAGAGTTGCAACTCTCGCTCGCGTTTGACCGCCAACTCTCATCGACTCTCATGCACTCTCGTCGACTCTCATGCACTCTCGTCGACTCTCATGCACTCTCATCGACTCTCATGCACTCTCATCAACTCTCATCAACTCTCATCAACTCTCATCGACTCTCATCGACTTTCATCGACTTTCATCAACTCTCATCGACTCTCATCAACTCTCGCCAACTCTCATCGACTCTCATGCACTCTCGTCGACTCTCATGCACTCTCATCGACTCTCATGCACTCTCATCGACTCTCATCAACTCTCATCGACTATCATGCACTCTCATCAACTCTCGTGCACTCTCATCGACTCTTGTTCTCGTTTGACCAGGACACGAGAGTTGATGAAACTTCCATGCAAACTCTCGCTTGCCAACTCTCGTTTTGGCCAGGGTTTTACGTTTGGTAGGCTCAAACTGGAAGCTCTTTTCTCAATGTGACCGAGGTGAAACATTGGCAGGATTCGAACCCCTGCAGGCACGAAGATTAGAGGCACACGCACTTCAACCACTGTACCTCCACATGAGTAATGCAAGCCAGTTTAAATGTATTTTATTGGTACAATAAAAGGAAGTTAAAGGTACGTTCACACACAGCGATTTGTCGGGCCGATTTTAGGTTTATGTGAATGTTAATGATGAAAATTTGAAGTTGATGATGTCGCCAGATGATGTTTGCCACGTATTTTTCAAACATCATTAACGTGCATCTAAAATCGGCCCGACAAATCGCTGTGTGTGAACGTACCTTAACGAGGAATTAAGATTCGTTTCCGGTATATTAATGGTATGCAAATAGTGGGTAAGGGTTGAATATATCATCGAGCAATGCACACAACAGAGGTGGAAAAAGTTTTTTTCTTTCTGGGAACCTGGGTTTCAGACTCAAAATTAATAATTAATGAGGTTCAATGATTATTGATTGATTTTGACATTGGACTGATTGGAGTGTTGTTTCTTGACATTCAGTGGTGTTCAATTTGATATAGTGAATACAAAATGCATTACAATTGCTAGTCTAGACTAGAGCATTCTCCAGTTTTGTTATGACTCATCAGTTAATTATTAACCTTAGAAATTTCTGTGAAATATTTTCTGCAAAAGTTCAGATCCAAATAAATTTCTGGGAACTAGGTTCCTAGGATCCGATACTTTTTCCACCTCTGGCACACAGTCGCTTCAAGCTTCCCGCCCAGTCACCCCCCCCCCCCCGTCGAACTTGCTTAGCTTGCCTCAATATTACTCGGTGTTGTTGGTGTGAATTTCCAAGGAAACAAGATGGTGGAGGTTACCCCGAAGACTGGTTTGGTAATTAGCTTAGTTGGGTTTTTTTCCATAATTCTCCGTTGCTACGGATGACTAGTTGCTACTGGGGATGGAGGAGGTACGATTGGTTTGGTAGGGATTACATTAATCCCAGTGCTGGTGTTGGTGCTTGATTATTCATGGTGATACATCGCGAACAGCTGCCGATTCCATCCCTATCGGCGACAGCGGGCATCTTAGTATAGTATAATAATATATTAAGATGTAGTGTTATTTGTCTCGCGTGTCTTGATATCGTATTCAATGTTAATAATAAGTCAGAAATATTCACTGACCTTTCTGGTGTAGTTTGATTTCATATCTTCCATATCCTCATCTTTTCTGTCTGATTCCTTCTGAACACGTTTCTTTACTTGTTCATTCTCCATTTCTAGCTTTAACTTCGCCTGAATATTAGTACAGAAATATACACTCACTGCATAATTGTCGGTTCAGGATTTCAATGAGCGATGACTTAAGAAACATATGCGTAGACTTCACACATGGACGCAAGACTTTGGACCAAATGTTGCGTGGCGTCCGTCACAACATTCGAATTTGATAGTCCCATGAACACTAACTTTTCATAATACTTTTCTTTAAACATTATTTTCTTTAAACATTTTATTGTCGGTGGGGGTTTTGTCGGCGGGGTTTTTGTCATGAATTCCCCACGTTTAATATAGCATATGATTTGCAGGTTATAGGTAGAAGAAACATTGACCTACATGTTCCAATAGCTGTATCTGTTCAGCTTGTTCATCGACTTCCTCATCAAGTTCCTCAATTCTCTTCTCAAGTTGACGTTTACTGCTCGCCATTTCAACAACCTAAACAACAATGAGATGAATTACATGACTACAACGAGATGTTGTGGGACTAGAGGGTACGGCTAGCAGGTAGGATTCGGACCCACAGCATTGGACGGGGACTCGTATTCAAGACCGGTACTTGGTTCGTCTGGACTTAGCCCTTAAGCCCCGGTCAAACGAGGATGAGAGTGGATGAAAGTCAATGAGAGTTGCAACTCTCGCTCATCGTCAACTCTCATCAACTCTCGTCATCTCTCACCAACTCTACTCAACTTTGAGCAGGTTCAAATTTTGCCCACTCTCATGCAAACTCTCATGACCGGTTGTATAAAATCCTGAAGTACTTTTTAACTTTTTTAACTATCCGTATACTACTTTTGTATGCTAAAAGCCTAAATAGAGTTAACTTCAACTACCTTTACACAAGTAGTTTTACAACTACTTTTTAAGTACAGCCAGTAACAGCCAGTACTTAATTGTTCACTTTTGGGTTTTGACTTGGACTCGAAATGTTAACACTGGGCCTCGGTAATGCTAGGTTTTTGATTTAACGTGAAAGCAAGGACTTGGACTTAAATGCACGGGAGAAGGAGTTGGAAGTAATGAACTTGACAACAACACTGCAATCGATGTGGGTGACAGAAAGAGAGCATATTTACCTTGGCATCACCCTTATTCTTGCCCAGATCACTCAAATCATTTTCCAGTCGTTCCTTCTCGCTTCTTACTTCAGACACCTTTTGTCTATAACGCTGCGTAATGACAGAAAATAGAGTTTTAAAGGGACTGCAATAAAATGGCGGAGTCGTATTTATATATCAACTTTCCCAATCTAAACACTATTCCTAACTTTATATCTAAACCTTATCCTAACTCAATCCTTACTCAATAACCTAACTCTATTAAACACCTAACTCTTATCTCAACTCTTATCCTAATTCTTATCCTAATTCTTATCCTAATCCTAACTCTTATCTAAACTCTTATCCTAACTCTAATCCTAATATTAACTCTAATCCTAATCCTCACTCTAATCCTAATTTTAACTCTAATCGTAACTCTAATATTAACCCTAACTCTTATCTTAACTCTTATCCTAACTCTAACCATAGTCCTAAACACTAATCCTAACTCTAATCCTAACTCTAATCCTAACTCTAATCCTAATTTTAACTCTAATCGTAACTCTAATATTAACCCTAACCCTTATCTTAACTTAACTCTTATCCTAACTTTAACCATAGTCCTAACTCTAATCCTAACTCTAATCCTAATATTAACTCTAATCCTAATTTTAACTCTAATCGTAACTCTAATACTAACCCTAACTCTAATCCTAACTCTAATCCTAACTCTTATCCTAACTCTAATCCTAACTCTAACCATAGTCCTAACTCTAATCCTAACACTAATCCTAATCCTAACTCTAATCCTAACTCTTACCCTAACTCTTATCCAAACTCTAATCCTAAACCTTACTCTAATCCTAATTATACTCCTAAACCTTACTCTAATCCTAAATCTTACTCTAATCCTTACTCTAAACCTTACCCTAACCTAAACCCCATTCCTAACCCTAATCCTCATTTCTATCCTAACCTGATGCAAACGATTAACCGTTTTGTAAAATTGTATACTCAAGTTATCGTGACGAAATATGGAGATAATTATATATGGATATTCAAGCGACAACACGCAGCACATTAAGGTTGGTTTGACATTGACGTGTATGACACGCGATGTCACGGATCACGTACCACACGATAAAACATTAAAATAAAGTCCATCTACACGATAAGATTGTTGTATACAATTGTCATCCTGGCGTATGGTAACGAATCCTAGGGCAATAATAATTCTTACTGGTGCATTAATATGAACGAATCGAAATTCGCGATGTTTACACGTCATTATTCGAACACATACGCGAGGAAAGAATTCCATTAGGATGAGTTAAAATATTGGAATATTATGTAGATATTGTGTTTTTATAGGGCATACAACCTATTTCAGAGTAAGGTTCAAAATAACCCGGGCATTTACACTTCTAAACTAACCCAAGTTACAGTCAACCGAAGTGTTAATCGGGCATTGTCAGAGCCTACCTCCAACTCTTGTTCAAGATGTAGTCGCTCAGAGACACACAAATCTTTCTCTCGAACTGCCTTCTCTTTGAGAGCCCGTTCTTGTTTCGTCTCTTCTTGTACTCTAGCCAAATCCGCATCAAACCTAATAAGAACACAACCAACACTTGCCATATTCTGTTTATTCGCTCACGCAGTAACTGTACAGCCTGTACTAAAATAAAATATGTTATATTTGACCTAATGTTTGAATTGCTAATCTTACGACATTTGGAGGTATTACAAAGCGAATATTTGGCATATTTTAACAACCGGCATCGCTACCCACGCGTGCAAAAGACTAAACACAAGTATTAAAGGATTATTGAACTCCACTCCAATATTGGACCGAAGGCGAAGCACTTGAAAGAGGCGAAAGGAAATGAAAATTTGGGTGTTATCGCATATTAATGAGAAAAATCCTAAACTGCATGCCTTTCAACATGAAGTAGGATTTGAACCTACTGATCTGGAAACAAGGACTGGATAGTGCATCTGCTATGAATAAATAAAGCCAATGGCGGCCATATTGGTGCGACCACTACAAATCTGCTGTGTTGTTGGGGACATGTTAGAATATGTTCTTACGGTTTCTAGTTATTGGTGGGAAAGGACACGTATTGTCTAGATAAAAGACAATACGTGTGTTATCAGTGGCCTCTCTTTCGTCCTAAATTCGCCGGTGAATAACCAATGAGGTCACACCAATAATCAATATGGCCGCTATTAGCCTCGTTGTGTGGTGTTTAAAACGTTCTAAAACTCATTAGAACAGATGTTGGAACCTATATGGCTATATTTTCCAAGTTACATAGGAAAATATATTTGCTTCATAGTATAACTAATTTAAACAGCTAATGATTTGACTCGTAAACAATTTGACAGATTTAAAAATCTCATCTCATAAATATTCCGGCTTCAAAATTGGCTCATTGAATTCAAAAGGTGCTCTGTCCAGTTCTAGTTTCCAGATCAGTGTTTGAACCTGGCAATATGCTGTGAGTGCTTCCAGGTACTCCGGTTTTTCTCCCTCGGCCTCACTAAAAACCAACCTTTAGGCATAACTAACCCTCGGAACCTTTGTCAATTGGGTCGTAAAACCTGTTAAGGCTTTCCGTCCACCTCAGAGTGGTAAACACAATAGATTAAACCGGGCCTACGCACTACTGAACTATCAGCAGAAATGGTATGGAGAGAGCACAGCTTTAAGAGTAACATGTTTTGCACGAGACGTTCTCGGGATTTGATAACATTCACTGTGAGGGGTGGAAAAATAGTCGAGCACACGAGCGCCGCTCGCAGGGAATTTTAACCAGCTGTAGGAAATACTTTAGGTTGAAGATTTGTAACTTGAAAATTTGAAGAACACGCATGTCTGACTATTGGCCCAACGACTGCCCATGATTGACAGGAATCATTCCTTAAGTTTAAAACCATGATGAATAGATAGTACGTATGGACACTATGGCCATAGATTTAGTATAAAAAATATTCTGCGAGTCTGCAGGAATTTTATATTTTCAGACTGTGCTGGCAGGAAGAAAATTCTTTCCCCACCCCTGCTCATTGTAATGTATAAAGTTCTTTGTTTTCCCGTAGTTGAGTTGCTTAGAAACTGACAAATTGACTTGCAAGCCGACTTCAGACTGAGGCCGGAAGGGGCTGTTACGTCTTCTTTGGCAGGAGGAAATAAAAGTGGGAGGATTTTGATTCATTGAAATAGGTTACTTGACGTAAACGGAAAGGCAAACGACGACTAAAAGAGCTGAAAGGCCGTTGAACAGATTCCGTAGTTGAACAAAACGATTATGGCCTTTCTGATTGATACGAACAGGTTCTTTTGGCTTTGTGACAATATGGCCCAAAGTCAAATAAGGTTTTACGGCGACTTAATATGACAACTACTTATGATTCTCTTGATTGGCTCTGTAAAGCCTCGAATGTATAGAACTACTGCATACCCTTGACGTGAGAGGTATCACCTTCCGAATTATTTTGGTTCCTACAAACGGTCGGTTTTAGGCAATCATTGAGAAAGTCATTTGGGTAATTGTTTTTCCTTAAAATGTCTAGTACGTATTCTGACAATTATGGCTGTTTGAACCACCTTTCGCAGTATTATACGCTCCGGCAAGCGGGTCCGGCAGAGAGGTGGGATGCTTTTATCGATCCTTCTGTTTTGTGAAGAATTTTAACGCTAATTATGGTAATAACAACAGTGTACACGTGCTAACCTTCGTTGTTTCTTTTCCAGCTCAGCGTTTCTGGACTGTGATTTCTCCAGCAATAACTTCATGTCTGCCATTTCTCCCGAAGTCCTGGCTATCTTACGTTTTAAGTTGCCGATTTCACGTACCAACTCCTCGTTGTGGGAATCTTTGTCTGACAGCTTAAAATACACATAAACACTTTAGCCTAGCGGTTAGAGCTTAATGCATGTGCTATTTTACCTCCAGATTGGCTCAACCAAACACCACAGATGTTGCGAGTACTCCAGTGCCTTGCTGTAGAAACACTGGACAAAATATAGCAGAGGTGCTCCTTACTAGAGCTTTAGGAAGAGCAGTTTAGAACTGATAGAACTATCCAGCATAAACTTAGTTTATAGGTTTAATTTGGTAGTATAGGTTTACTCGTTGTAGTGACACTGGACCAACAAGTGATGGCTTTGCTGGACTTCTAGAAAGAACGATTTAGTATAAAGAACCGCGATAGAGCTATTCAGTCAAAATAACGTTTAGTTTAAATCCTTCCACAGACCAAGTGCCTCATCGGGCCTTTACTTTATCTCCGGTTTCTGAAGCTAAGAGGATGACTCATCGACTCGTCCCTGGAGAAGGAACGAGTCTATTTAACAATTAGATTATGAGCTCAAGATTTCTATGAGGTGATAGTTGATGAGGGCGAAGCCCGAATGAACTATCATCTCATAGAAATCGAGAGCGAATAATCTAATTGTTTTAGTATAAACCAGCAAGAAAACAGTATTTCAAAACGTTTTTCATAATTTATTGAAATAAATTCGTTAAAAATCGCGCCGAGTAGATGGCTGTTTCGCTACTCGCTATCTATCGACAATTAGATAGCGAGAGCGTAGCCAATCAAATTACAGCATTTGCAATAGTATACTAGTATGATTCTACTAATGTAAATTAGTATAAACCTACTAGTAGGCTATTACAAATCCAGGGTTCTGATTGGCTACTCTACAAGAGGCCCACCAGGCATTAGCCTACTAGTAGCGAAGAGCGAGAGAAAAACTTGTGAATCAGTTACTTTTTTCAGAAAAAAACTTCATAAAATGTCCTACTTTTTATTCCGGAATAAAAACTAACAAACAATTTTGGAAATTGCGTGCAAAAAAGACATAATTTTGACGTTTTACTCGTATTTTTACACTTTTGAACTTGAAATTGACTGGCGAATTTATGAACATGGACGATTTTTGTTTATATTTCGAGCAAAATCATTGAAAACACAATCGCTTGAAGTTATTTAACTATATTTTCTTGGCCTTTAAAGCATTTTCTTGATTTAAGAATGTTTTCATCCATTTAGCTATAAAATGTCAAGATTTTTTTCCGTATTAATGTTATATTTTATGAACTTCGAGATTTCCCGCCATATTGTTCACAGATTAAAAATGCTCATGAATGCTCTTAAATTTCGCTAAAAACTTTCCTATTTTATTCCTTCAGTTTGAAATATACTTGAAATATACAACTCGGCCTCGTTGTCTAGTTGTTAATTAGCCCCAATCAATCTAGCCCTGAGGGAAACGCATGCAAGAATGAAGTTTGAAAACTATAACTTATCTTACCATTCTTTCAACTTGTCGTTTTTCGGAGCTCATTTGACACAATTCCTCATCCAGATTATTCACCTTTCTATCAGGACTTTCTGCGAAGATAACAGAACGCACACATTTACAGTAGTTACATCAAATGGAAACAGACAGGTACAGAAATATATCGATTAGTACCTGGTCTAATCTCGCTGGGTTCAGCCTGGTCCATGGCAGCTTCAGTTGTAGTCACAGTTTCAAAACGTATCATCTCAGGTCGTACTTGCACTGCCTTCTTCACCTCCTCAAGTTGAGACTGAAAATAATATATTACAAGAGTATTTTAACTAGAATTCTTAATATACTATCAATTATATTCTGGATATTTAAGAGACCGGGGATCGAATTCCTGCAATATGCAGTTGTCTGATTATAATATCAATTCAGTCGCATGTGAAATCGGCTTTCAGTTTGACTCTACCAAACACCATAGGTTTTCTCTGGGTAGTCCGGTCTCCTGTGGTAACGATGGCCCTTAGGCCGAAGGTTAGCCCGCGTGTGATGCAAGTATACCGTTAATTTATACATGTAGTGTATTCGTACCTTCAAAGATTCAATTTCCTTCTCAGCGCTAATTCTCAACACTTGTTCTTCTTGCAAGATCGCTGCTGTGCCATGACCAGATTCTCTCTCGTCTTCCAATATTCCCGACAACTCTGATACCTATGGGAACATAATAGAGCTGTGTATCAATACATGTTGATAATATATATAGGATCAAGTGAATCTTGGGATGGTCAAAAGAGAATCTACCTTTTGTTCGAAACGCTGATTTTCCCCTTGCAATGAAGCTTTCTCACTTTCAAGTTTTGTAATCTTCGCTTTCAGTGCATCAAGTTCATCCTTTAAGGAAACAATGAAAGTGCTACTAAGCCCCAAAATTATTTTTGTATATGTGTAATATTTGTATCATTCTGAGAAGAAATGTAATATATCTTTATAGTAAAAATGCTCATCTTGATCAACTTTTTTCCTGTCAAAGTTACCAGATATGATGTCATTAGATGAATTTTAGCATAAAAAACGAAGCAAAAGTAATTTACAATTCAACTAATGACATCATATCTGGTACCTTTGACAGTGAAAAAGCTGATCAAGATGAAGATATATTGCATTTCTTCTCAGAATGATACAAATATTAAGCATTGAAATATGAAATACAATAACACAATACGTGTTTCTACCAGCCAAGTTCACGTTGTACACACATCACAAAACTTACCGTTTTGGCTTTGAGCTCTTCTTCCGTGCGATGTATGTCCAGAAGAGGCACAATCTAGGAACAAAAATATGACATGACTCTAGTATACACTACAGTAGAAACACTTTAAATGTACCAAAGGTAACCTCAATTGTGCCGCATATAAAGTGTCCATGCCATACCAAATTCGTATGAGCAGTGACACTTGAAGCAGGTTGAATAACTATTTAACTACCCATGTACCTTGGTATACAGACGCCACCACTCCCATTCTCGGACTTGCAAGAACTGTCGTACATTACTTTGGATACATCTGATCGCTTTTTGTTGCACCTGTAGAAAAGGAAAAATAACATTCAGGTTGTTCTTTCATGTGTTGATGTGGATGGTGGTGATGCAGGTGATGATGCTGGTGGTGATGATGCTGGCGAGCATGTTGGTGATGATGATGCTGGTGGTGATGATGCTGGCGAGCATGTTGGTGATGATGCTGGTGGTGATGATGCTGGCGAGCATGTTGGTGATGATGATGCTGGTGGTGATGATGCTGGCGAGCATGTTGGTGATGATGATGCTGGTGGTGATGATGCTCGTGAGCATGTTGGTGATGCTGGTGGTGATGATGATGCTGGTGGCGATGCTGGTGGTGGTCATGCTAGTGATGATGCTGGTGATGATGCTGGTGGTGGTCATGCTAGTGATGATGCTGGTGATGATGCTGGTGATGATGCTGGTGATGATGCTGGTGGTGATGCTAGTTATGATGCTGGTGGTGATGCTGGTGGTGATGATGCTGGTGGTGATGCTGGTGATGATGCTGGTGGTGATGATGATGCTGGTGATGATGCTGGTGATGATACTGGTGATGGTGGTAATGATGTCAGTGATACAGAGAGGGATGATAATGAAAAACCTACTTTAAGTTTAGCCAGTTTCTTTCTTGCAAGATAACCACGACAGAAAGCCTGAAGTTCAATCAGGTTATCAGTGATCCTCTCATCCCTGGAGTCTTCTAACTGTGCCAGAGTACCAGCGCGTAGGAAGATCTGTTAATATGTTAATAACAAAATAAATTTTGCAATTTTCTACAAGAAATTACTACAACTCACAACCACCAAAATTGTACTTCCTGGTGAACCATACAAAAGCGAACGAATTACATATAGTTCGAGATATGTTGGAAATTCCTTACCTGGGACAAACCAATCTTGTAACTGCTCTCATCCACTTCCAGAACATCCAACAAGGTCTCTGCCGCCTAACAGGTATTGAATAAAGTAAATTATACGGAATTCTTACAAGAGCGACACGTCCTTAAAATATGTTAGAATTTGATACGATTTTAATCCTGAAAAGAATGTACACTACAGAGCCCGATTGGTCGGAAAGCTCACTTGAGTGGGATGAATTATTTCTGTGTTTTATATATGACTGTTTTTATCCCATCTAATATCCCGCTTCAGTGGGACGAGGCATAGTGCCTTCGAGATACTTTTTCGGTGTGATTGAACGCACGAATTGAACGGACGAATTTGATAACGCCTGCATGCCTACAGCAGGTCTATTAATGTTTCTGGTTGTATATTTCAACTACGTCGCTCCATGCTAATATATAAGTCAAAATTGGCAAAAACACTTCCATCCCCGGCAGGTGGGATGAAGCATTCAAATGGAAAATTTTATCCCACTTGACTGAGATACCACCAAGGTGAGATCTCACCTAACCGGGCTGGCTCGTCTCTCGTATGAACACACAATGATTTTTATATCCATCAATAAGGAGATGTGGATCTCGCTCAGGCGAGTTTCCCGGTTAGCTGGGCTCATATGAACAAGCTCTAACGTAAAAAAGCAAATTTGGCAAGGAAACATTGTTCAGTTAAGCATAGTTAAGCTAATTCCAGGAAATACCTACCTTCTTTTCATCCAGAACAGGCTGAGTTTGACGACTTTCAGCAGGAGCCAAGATACTAAATCTGTGTTGGAACTCACCAAATGTCATATGCTCCGGGTAACCTGGGAATATAGTGGTCAAAGAGTATTATAAAGCAACCACTGATCTCAAAAACAAAATAGAACTGGAGCGTATTCATGTCATTCTGGCATTGGACAAACTAGGAAACATACTGTAGTTCCAGAAATATTGTTTCCTAGCAATGTTTCCCAAAGGCAAAGCAAAAAGTGGGCAAATCAGGAAATATTTATCAGAAACATTTTGCCTGTAAAATAGATTACTTCTGAGTAAATTGCTCAGTTAAAACAAACACTGGCCGTGACACGTCCAGACATACATAGGTTGAAAGCTAAGAAAACAATGTTTGCGAGACAATATTTTTGGTTCCTGGAGAGGGAATTTGGTTTGCGCAACAATGCTCTTCGGGGTATTCTTCCAGATGTTTTCGCAATATTTAATGACAATAAAATTGTATGAAAACTACAGTTCATTAAAATATTATTGCATTGTAATGTATAGGAGCGATATTTATTCCCAAATTTACCTTGTCTGTGAAGTCTGACAGCGTCCAATACTTGAGCTCTCTTCAGCTGATCTCTCAATAACGGTACGTCCATTTTGCCTGCCGTATTTGGAACTTTCCCTGCAGTTACTGGATCATCGAGGTCATATTTCCCTGCACCAGGTACTGGTAGCATACAGCGTATGAACGATATGTGAGTCTTACGGATGCAGTCCAACACATTGTCCTAGAGTACGCAAAGAACAGTATAGAGATAAATAAGATAACTTCATTTTTATACTGGATAGGTCTATAAGTTCTAAACTGTTCTCCCTAGAGGTCCAGTAAGAGAAATCCTTTATTGGTCCAATGTTACTACAGGAGAAAGCCTAAACTAAACTAACTTTATTTATACTGGATAGCTCTATCAGTTCTAAACTATTCTCCCTGGAGGTCCAATAAGGGCAATCCTTTATTGGTCCAATGTTACTACATGAGGAAACTTAAACTAAACTAACTATATTTATACTGGATAGTCATACGACTGTATATTTCAGAAAATAAACCCCGGTTACAGAGATGGAAGACACATGTACTAATCACAGTGCCACATAAAGTGCCACAGACTACTCACCACTTGATATATAAGTTGCAGACACTGAGAGTCTTTCTTCACAGACATGGTTGTGGTTGATTGTTTACGATAAAAACTTCGAGTTCTGCTCAGACCATCAGAATGTTTTAGTGATAATGTCACAAGATCGTCTCTGTAATTGAACACACAAGAAATCAATGTACAAAATAACCTGATTACATCGCTGCTACCTAATTCACAATTTTGGATAACTCAAACCGCCATTTTTTCACCTGGTTTTGTTTGTTTGTTTGTTTGTTTGTTTGTTTGTTTGTTTGTTTGTTTGTTTGTTTGTTTGTTTGTTTGTTTGTTTGTTTGTTTGTTTGTTTGTTTGTTTGTCTGTGAACATGATAATTCAAAAACATCAAACATTTTAATACGAAAATTGTGTAGAGCTAATGACCATAGGCCAAAGACAAATCGATTAAATTTTCGTTCAATTTGGATGAAAATTAAATGAGAAATTTACAAAAGTTTGCCTTGCTTTCTCGGGCTGAAAAGAATTGAATGCGTAATTATATAGTGCAAGTACAATTTATGCGTGAATACTTGACTTAATTTGCTGACGGAGGTTGTATGCGGTCTCTGAGTGACTACTAGTTATCGAATTTATTGACAATGTTTGAAGATCGATCTCCGGGACTTACTTCGAAGACTGAGCCAGCAATGAATGGGCATATTTAACAGCGGGATGTTCTCGCGCCAATTTGAGCCATCCTTGAGCATTGTACAGTGTAGGTTGACGAGCTTGGAAATGCTGGAGGTAAAAGCTGGACTCATTAGGACCTGGCTTGAACGTATTTGCACCTGAACGTTGAAAGGAGAAATTGTCAATGAATCTAGATTGAATTTATAATTATGTTAATGTTGCGTTACTTGCGTAATAATACGCACGCAGCCGATCAGAAAATGTCTACAATAGGACGAAGTCCTCTGACATAATTTCAGTGTTATGTGCAACTTAGTTTTAATATCTTTAATATCCTGACAACGACTTAAATAAAGCCAATCCTTACAAGCGAAATATATGTTTCAAATACTCGTTGCTCATTTTGTATCTGGGAGAGTGGGCTGGTGGAATTAGGGGGTGGGCCATCCCAAAAACATTGGCTTTAAAAGGGTGGGCCACACGAAAAAATATTGGCAAAAGGGCTACTAAATTCAAAATTTTTAAATTGGACCCCCTCCCCTGACCCCCCTACCTATGCAAGACCCAATAGAATGTCTACGCAATTGGGCTCAGCCTCGCAACTGCTGCATCTTGAGCAAGATATTTACAACATAGTTACAACTTGTTCAATCTGTTAATATATTAACAGTATTCATAGTTTCGTTTTGCTCACAAAAACGAAATTATAATGTTTACATATACTTTGAAATTTTTAGGAGAGAAGATGGCGCGGGGGGGGGATCTGAAAAATATCATTATTTAGGGGTGGGCCACTGGGAAAATGTTGAGTATGAAGGGGTGGGCCATGCTAAAGATTTAAGAGGGCACACTAAATTCCACCAGCCCCCCCTCCTCCCAGACAAAAAATGAACGGCCCCTTATGTATAATAATTGAACGACTTTCGGTTAATCGTGGGTTAATCAACATGCAAGACGTAATCAAATGATCTCAAAGAGAAAATCTTTTACTACCTTGTCGTTCACACAATCGTTTGAGGAAAGTCTGTACAGTAGATCCAGGGAAGATGGACTCCTCATCAAGTAACCAGAGAAGACCTTTCCTTTCATTTCTCAGATCCATACTCATACCACCTCCCTATAGATAAAAAGAATACAAAACAGTTGAGTGAAATATTCAAACGTATATAGGCAGTAGTCTTCAAATACAGGTCTTTTGTACAAAACCACATCAAGTTTATAGTTTCGTTTATTGTGTTTACCACTCTGAGGTGGCCTTGACAGGTTTTGCAACCTAATTGACAAAGGTTCCGAGGGTTAGTTAGTGGTTAGTGGTTAGTGCCTAAGGGTTAGTTTTTAGCGAGGGAGGAAACCGGAGTACCTGGAGAAAAACCCTCGAAGCACGGGAGAGAACCAACCAATCTCAACTTACAGGAATTTATCAAGCACACTGACGTTACCCTACCTGAGTAAATACCTGCCCGTGACCTGCTGTATAGCCAGCTTAACTCAGAGGTAAGGGGCAGCGCGCTAACCGCGTCTGCCACCCGTGCTTCCCATGTACTAAATCATTGCCCGAGCCGAATGCTTCATCACCATTCACGTCCGTGAAAGACCTAATTACCTTAATCTCGACCTCCACAACGCGATTTTTTTTGTGGGGAGCAAATCCAACGTTACGTGGATTGGTAAGTGATAAAATTCGTCGCAATGACAAAATTCAGATCCTACATTTTTCGTGTCAAATTTCTCGCTAACCAATCACACAGCTGAACTTGGTTCTTGATTCGAAAAAAATCGCTTATAGATCTAAATTATATATGTTATTATATATTATATGAGTTGGGTAGCAATGGGCATAGACATAATTATGTTAGTTGATTAGGTTTATCAACCCTGGTTTCTGTAATGCTAATCGCAAAGATGCAACGAATTAACAAATCTAAGATAACTCTCCTAATAGTACCCGTATACCCTTACCTGCGCAGCTTTATCAATGACTGTCACCACTTTCTCCGGTGACCCTGAGACACTATCGAAGGTACAATCAACATTTTCCTGGCTATAACGATCTAACTGTTGGGTAAACATCATATTGTGGAAGAACTTCTGTAAACGTTCTGATTGATAATTGTGACAAAAGTCTTCGAAGAATGCACCAGACCCACTGTTTGCACCCACTGGGTCGGAGAAACCAGCCGAATCTAAGATATTGATGGAGGCTATTCTCCTTGGGTCACCTTCTTGGATCGATCTGCATGGGAAAGAGTGTAACAGAAAAAAAGGGTCACTCTAAGTGATAAAATATGCGCTACTGGTACCCAATAGACGCAAAAACTAAACTATCGTTTCTCTCTAAATTGTTCTCCCTAGAGGTCTAGTAAGGAGCTGTGGGTAGGCGGGCACCACCCGTGAGCATAGTTAATATGAGATAACATGGTTAGGAAACTCGTCAAATTACTGGTATTGAGGAAGGTTGAAAGTGAAACACTGAATAAAATATTGTAACGCACACACGTAAAAATCTCACATCTTGTCAACAAGACGTGTTCGCAACAGACTTGTAGCAAGCTTGTCAACAAGTTGTAACAATGTTGTCATTTTATCAAGTTGCTACAAGGTTGTCACTCACAACTTGTTAACAAGTTGTTGAATTGCAGGACGATAACAAGATGTTGGAACAACTTGTAAAAAGTCTGTTGAGTCAACAACCTTGTAGAAAGTTGTCAACAAGCTGGGAACAAGCAGTGCGAACACATCCTGATAACAAGTTGTTGAAACAGCATTGGTACAAGTCTGCTGCAGGTTTGCTACAACTTGTGCGTTTTTACGTGCGTAGTAAGTACTAGACTAGTCAGGCTAGCATTAGTAGCAACAGTCAGCACTCAGTCAGACTAGCAGTACTGCAATGGCCAACTGGCAAACCTACCCCAGGCAAAAGTCAGCACATCAGAAAATTTCCAGTTATTTTGAGGGAGGTTAGGAAAACCCAAAATCCTGCCCGGAGGAAGATTGAAAACGTTTTGCACTCTGTGAAAAGCTCTACCAGCTCTGTCTAAACTGTTCACTCCAGAGGGTCTAGTATTACTACACAAATAAACTTCTCTACGCAGAGAATACCTGTGATGTTTGGCAGCAGGGCATATTTTAAGGATTTCTAAGTGGGGGGCCATTTGTGAAAAAGGGCCCTTAATCTGAGTGCTGAAGGCGCGAGCCCTGTAGGTGTCCGGGGGAGTTTTGTCCCGGGAAAATTTTGAAATCTGGAGCTCTGAAATTGCTAAGCCAATAGTATTTCAATGTTTTAACTAAAACTTTAAAAACGTCTAACTATATAAGCCATAAAAACAATATTTCGTTAAACACAGACAAATCATTTACTCTGTAAAGACCCAATGTATAAAGGGCCCAGGGAGTGGGGGGCCAATTTTGTGTGAGTGGGGGGCCATCAAGAGGGCCTGGGGGGCCAAGTGGCCTCCCAGTATATATGTTAAAATATGCCTTGTTTGGCAGAGTCAAATTGAAACTCTGAAGCACTCTTCAGAGGCAAATCAGATGAAATACACTAACCATCGACGCACCAACATCTCGTAACTACAATTATACTGTAGTTCTAACAGAAGTTAGAAACTGCCAAAACAACCAAAACATGTCAGCAAACGTGCTAAACTTTTCCTCACATAAACACAAGCCAAAATTCATCTCGCTTACTGGGCTGTCTCGCTTAACGAGTCAAACAGCCCCTAAGACGCCGTACCTGTTTATTAAGTAAACCACGATTCCAAACGCCTCTTGATACAAGCCCATGGCCAATCCTTCGAGTGCATCTTTGCATTGAGTCAATCTCTGATTGTCTATTGGCTGTTGCGCTGGTGACGTAGGCTCCGCGGACGACGTTGATAAACGACCAGCGGTCTTACGTCGTGGAGATCGGATCACAATTTGACTTACGATGGGTGGGGCGAATATAAGTTCGGCGATCTCTTCAACGCTGATCCCAAGCACTGCGGCCGCACGTTGAGTTCCGGCGGGGTTTGTGAACCTGGGCTTGTTATCATTACCTGGGAAATAAAGCGATAAATACGGATCAGTTGAAGAATACCACCTTCGCAATTGTGTCAATGAAATGTTTAGGGTCGGAGACGTTTTTAACAGGTCGGCTGGAAACCAAAATTTATATTAGTAGAAGGTAAACCAAGTGGTCAGGTCTAAAATTAATATGTATATAATTTTCGCTCGAAAATACCCAAAAATATAGAATATTATTAAACCAAGTACCTACCCATTGACACGCCCGCAGTTCCCAGGTGATAAATAGCGGCAATAACGGACCATAGACATTTCATTTCACTGACACTAGCTCCCAGGACCTCCAAAGCACGCTGCAGTTCATTCCACCGTTCAAGATCTCGCTGTTGACTTACTTGCTGTCAAATGAAAATCAAGAGACTTTTATAGGGCATATAAAACATGTTATAACTTGAAGGTATAACCTTTTTATAACACCTTATACCGGGTGGGGCTGTTTGATTTAGTATTAATAACTTAAAAACTAAAAGAGCTATTACACTTAAACAAGTTTCTTTGCATTCAGCGATGTCTAACTTCAATGTTGATATATGCCATGTGCATTTTGATGCAATAATGACTGAGAGAGCTGCGTTTAAACTTGACTAAACACTTTTGGAACTGTCGAGAATTAGCTAAAAACGGCCTATTAAACTAATTTGATAACCGTTACCATTTGAAATGAAGTGAAGTTGAAGTTAGAAATGTTTCTTGAAGAGATATGCTCTTTTATTCTAACATTTGGCCTTCTAACTTCAACTTCACTTCATTGAAACGAATACTTACGTAAAATGCTAATGGTTATCAAATTATTTAATAGGCCATTTTAGCTAATTCTCGACACTTCCAAAAATGTTTACTCAAGTTTAAACGCAGCTATCTCGGTCAATATTGCATGAAAATGCACATGGCACATATCAAAATTTAAGTTAGACATCGCTGAAAGCAACTTGTTTAAGTGCAATAGCTCTTTTAGTTTTTAAGTTATACTAAATCAAACAATCGTACATTTTTTTTGCCCCACCCGGTAGACGAAAATGAAGTACTTACATCTGGCTCGTACTTCACAAAAGCATTAGGATCTTGTTGTGCAACGTCTAGGTGGAATTCTTGTCTACAAATATTAAAAGACAATCATTCCGTCAGGCAATATTTTTTCACATATTATATACTAATTTCAATTGGTCTAACTAACTGACAAACAAACTAACCAATCATCCAACTACCTAAGTATCTAAGTAACTAACATACTAACCAATTTAGTGACTAACCAATCAAATAAGTAACTAACTTATTAGTCGACTACAATGAACTAACCATAACTTACTAAGCTACCAATTAACTAACCAACTAACCAACCAACCAACCCACCAACCAACGAACTATCAAATTCAACGAGAGAGGAGTTCTATGCTTCTTAATGAAGGCCGGTTGTATATACGAAGCCCGTTTAGCCTATCCGGTGGATAACTCGAAAATATCAATCAAGTCCATACAAGTCGAACAGCCAAGCTAAAATATTCCAACTTGAATAGAACAATTATATTTGCAACTACATATTAAGGGCATAAGATTTAAGTTCAGTCATTCACCAAATGTATGAATTAAGTGCTTCTTAATTTTGGCTTATCCACTGTTTAAGCTAAACAGCCTTCGTACAACCGGCCCCAGAAGAGATATAATGATGCAATAATTTTCTCTAGATAAAGACAAGGAGCCTCCGCGAGAAGGAAGACTTTGTTTCATACATCACTGTCATTACAACTCGTAAAATATTACGTATGTGTAATCAAAGTAACATATATCTATTCCTATAGTATTTCCTATACCTGAGTTTCTTGTTACAACCAGCAAGAAAATATTGAAATATTTTGAAGTTACTTTCCAGTTCAGGAGCTTGAACAACCCTTATCTTTTGCAATAAAAATGTCTAAAACAATAAAGATGAAGATATTGAGAAATGCTGATTTTTGTTTCAGTACATATCAATAGAGATATCAACTGTATTGTCTATAAAACGCCTGTTCAACTACACTTTTCGCCAGGTATGAACCAATAGCCTTACTCCTGTCAGCAAATCCAGGGGTTAAAAATACTTGAGAAATGCCGTACGAGGTCGTACACACTAAGTTGGCGCACGTTTTTATCGATGTTGACGTACGATTTTCAAAACCAGTTTTACCCATGTTCTCTGTATTTCTTTTCTGTTTGTAAGGAATAAAAAAAGTTTCGCGAGCGTTTAGCGAGTTTTCAAAGCAGGAAAAGATGGGCCTTACTCTAAACTAAAAAGACTTAATATTCAAAACGTTGTTACTCGCGAGTTAACCGTTAAAACAACGTGAAATTTTTGGTAAGACTAAAAAGTGCTGCAGATAGCGAGATGGAAAATTGATGACGCTAATTCGGACCAGAGAATGCTCGTCGTTTGAAGTATTTGTAGGTTAACACAAAGGAACTGTAGTAAGTGTACGTTATCGTACGTTTCCTTAGATACTTAACGTACGTCAAAGCATTTTTCGGCGTACAATCGCCTATTTCTCGTACACTTTCGGCGTACACTCGCCTATTTTTTAACCCCTGTTTTAAATCCAGTAAATCTCGTACGTCAAGAGGAGAATCGGATTCGTGTGTACTGGCCTTAATTGAAAATTCGACAACCAAACACGCTCTCCAAATCTTTCAAAACATCCAATTTCATGGCACTCGCAAATTCATTTTCACCATGGGCATGGATGTCAAGTCCTTGTACTATTTAACAATTAGATTATGAGCTCAAGATTTCCATGAGGTGATAGTTGATGAGGGCGAAGCCCGAATGAACTATCATCTCATAGAAATCGAGAACGAATAATCTAATTGTTTTAGTAGAAACCAGCAAGAAAACAGTATTTCAAAACGTTTTTCATAATTTATTGAAATAAATTCGTTAAAAATCGCGCCGAGGAGATGGCTGTTTCGCTACTCGCTATCTATCGACAATTAGATAGCGAGTATCGTAGCCAATCAAATTACAGCATTTGCAATAGTATACTAGTATGATTCTACTATATTATAATAGCTAGTAAACTGGCTTTTTGTTGATGTCCTTCGGTACTTCGTACCATGAAATACTAAAAACAATTTCTTCCACGTCAGGGAATATTGACAGGATGGTTTACGATACAATTAATGAAGTACTGTAGATGCGTTACGTGTTTTGTCGTTAAATTATATATATATATCGTGATAAAATACACGATAAAATGAAATATTATCATTACGCACCTGGAGTGACCCACTGGTCAACATCCCGGAGGAATCATAATCCAGCGTGAACAACATGGTGAAACGACTGGCATTCTGGTTTAGTCTCGTTGAACAGTTACCAAATGCATCCAGGAGAGAAAGCATTGCTTCCACTTTCGCATCTAACGAAGAAAGCATTTCAGTTAATGCCATCTCCTTTATGTATGGACACTGGAATCATACATGATTCTACCTTAATTTAACACTTCTATTATTTAACTCTGTCTAACAGCAGACGATTTACTCGGCAAAGCGAGACACTTGCTGGTTAACCAAAGTTTAAAGCTCTTAGACCCGTTTCAGACGCCGCTCCACTCATGCGCCGAACTTAAATGACGAATTAGGTGCGACAGAAGAGCGACGTTTGAATCAATTAGGTACGGCAGAATTTGGAGCGACATAAGTTCGACAGAGCCTGTCGCATTATGCGACGTTAGAGCGACATTGTTACCCAAAGTTGTAATTTGGATAACAACATAGCCAACTTTGTTTATTTGGTAATTTCGTTATGTTACATGTATTGGAAATTATGTTATTTCCATATCAAGTCTGAAATGTATATAAATTTCCGTTCGAGTATTCCATCTAGTAACACCTTCTACTATTAATCTTATCGAACGAGATGCCGAGAAAAATCTTGATATTTACCCATACACCATATACTGGCATCACTCCCATCATATATACCGAACTTGCGGTTAATGCTCAGCCACTGGACTCGGTAGCTCAGTTGGTTAGAGCGCTGCACCGGAATCGCAGGGCCGCAAGTTCAATTCCTGCCAGAGGGCCTAAGTTGCATTTTTCGCAACTGCTCCTGGCTAGGTCTTAACTGTATATAAATTTCCGTTCGAGTATTCCATCTACGAACACGTTCTACTGTTATTTCTATATCGTATCTTAGACGAGAGGGTCTAGTGTGGTGTACAATAAGCTGCCGTGGTTTATGCCTGAACTACCTAAAGACGATTAAACACTTCGATGTTCTGAGCGAGGCGGCCTTCCTCGAGGAGTTAGTAACACTACTAACCTCTTCACGAAGGGCTTTTGCTCAAAATGCCGAAGTGTGTTTAATAATTTTTTAGTTGAGATATAAACTAGAGAAGATTAAGTTTTATACTTCTGCGATTTCTCAGAAACCTACCAGTCAAAGAGGATTGAGGTGAGACAGATGTGGAACAGAAATAATGTAACAGATGAGAACAGTTGGCAGACTTGCCAGAACCACTGGGTCCCATCAACACCAACGATTGATCTGCATTGGTAGCAAGCATATTTCTGTAGGTGGTCTGAGCTGAGGCGTAAATGTGAGGTGGCATGTCTTCTTGTTTGCAACCACGAAACATTTGAATCACCTGAGGTGTAAAAGAAGGATATATGTGTGAAGTGGGATATGTGTTATGGCCCCTTCATTAAATCAGGAGCAGAATGATAGAATTTGTTTGGCTTGTCTGCTTGTCATCTTGTCACCTCGCATCTTCGCAACAGACTTGTAGAAAGCTTGTCAACAAGTTGTAATAATGTTGTCATTTTATCAAGTTGCTACAAGGTTGTCATTCACAACTTGTTAACAAGTGTTGAATCGCAGGACGATAACAAGTTGTTGGAACGACTTGTAACAAGTCTGTTGAGTTAACAACCTTGTAGCAAGTTATCAACAAGCCGATGACAACTTGTCAACAAGCTGGGAACAAGCAGTGCGAACACATCCTGATAACAAGTTGTTGAAACAGCATTGGTACAAGTCTGCTACAGGTTTGCATTGTGCGTTTTTACGTGTGCAGCTGGTGTGTAGGATGGTCAAAAAACGATAAATTTTTGTATAATTGGTTTTCTTTTTCATGCAGTATCATTTTCATATTCACCTTGTCGTCATATATTGTGAGATTCTTTAATGGATTTATAACGATCAAAACTTGACCAGCGTACGTGTGAATCAAGCTACTTCCATAGCGTTGTCTCAAGGTGTGTAAACAGCTTGGTTCATTTAGATGCCGCAAGGCTGCGAGGTCTTCAGCTCGATCATATCGAGGTGGGTTTGCCTGGGAGATAAAAATTGATAAACAAAACTTTAAAATGCAACACAAAAGCACGGTTATTATATAGATTATTATATGCGCCCTACTTTAGTATTTTACTCCGTCTAACGCCAGACAATTTTACTTGTCAGTGGTAGGGTACTTCCAGTTAATGGGTTAACAAAACGATCTTCCAGTGTTTCTTGTTAACCCATTAGCTTGCAATGAGCCCAGATGCGCCCTACATTAGTATTTTACTCTGTCTAACGCCAGACGATTTTACTCGTCAGTGGTAGGGTACTGCCAGTTAATGGGTTAATGTTATACAATGAATCTGTGAGTCTATCTGTCTATCAAGTCTGTCATACTGTCCATTTGTCAGTCAGTCAGTCCGTCCATCAGTCGATCAGCCAGTTGTTCGGTCAGTCCTTATGTCTATTTATCAGTCAGTATCCAAAGCTTGCTTGAAATGTCTTATATTTTTATTAACTATACGTCATTTACATATTTATCTTGACATTTATAAGACAGGAAAGGTATTTGCACGTGCATGTACACCATGGAATATTGCATGCCTTGTGAACAACATAGCTACTCTATCTATTGAAAACTGTTATCACTTATATTCCTTACAGAAACCAATGTTCAAACCTTTTCAACACAATCTTCGTCAATATTCATTATTTCGCCACCATGATCAAGTTTCACTTTTCTTGTCACGTCAGATTCGGTATTAGCCATAGCAGGAGATGACTTGAGCATTCGACCTCCTGAAAATCCACCTTTATGAACAACCCAGACTTTCTCAGCTTCGAGCCATTCCTTCTCTGACGCAACTTCTTCCTCTGTTTTGGTCTGGAAATGTTTTCATATAATTTGTCTTAGTAATTAACCAGATTTTCTGCCCATGTTCTCTATTAACTTACTCAGTGGTGTAACTTAACGCTTGCCCGGTGCAAGTGAAAATCATTACGGGCAAGTAGAAGTTATTGGTTGCCCGATCGGGCAAGTTATTTTCTGTTTCAGCTTTGTCAGAATAAGGTGGCCATCTCTAAGTTATTATCCTCAAGTACAGTATTAAATGAGTAAAATAAAGACAGATTCATTCTGCCCGATAATTTGAAAAATGTAAATAAATGAACACGCCTCAACGGACATTGTCCGACCATTGTACGACGGACATAGTTGTGCCTCGACTTAAATTCCATTTCAGTTCTTAAGGAAAATGAAAGAATGGTGATTGGTGCAGATTTGTGCTATATCATGCAAATTGTAGTTATCCATCAGCATATCATGCTTACTGCAATTATTTCCTTCAAATTTTGTTATTATGTGAACCAAAGCTAGACCTGATGGTAAGTGAATTCTATTCAGGGCAACCATTTTTCATGTCCAACTTGCCCTGATCGCAAGTGGTCAAAAAAGTTAAGTTACACCACTGTTACTAAACCACAATGTGCCCTACTTTGTTATTTGGGTTTGTCTAATGCTAAATTAAAACATTAATGCAAGGATAGGGGAAATGTTCTTTTCTACTGAAAGGGGAAAGTGCTGGGCATTAATGGGTTAACCAGACTATCTGCCCATGTCTCATAAGGCCCCCGGGGACTTATTTTTTCAGGGAGGGGAGCTTATTGGAGAGGGGGGGCTTATTTGAGAGGGGGGAGTTATTTATTTTTCCATAAATGATATGATCATTTTGGTCAAGCACAGTACAATGTTTTAAGATATCAGCAAGTGATTTCCCAGACGGAAAACGAATTCTTGTTATGAAAATTAATGCCAAGCACAAATTTTTTAAAGTGCTACTGAAACGAATTTTTCACCCCCTTTTTTATTGGCTTAAAAAGATATTCACGTTTTTAGAAGCAGTTTGATATATGTATGAGCATCGTACGTTAAGTAGAACTGGTCTAATTTTGCCTCCAAACTTCGTTATCAGATGCGAACTTTTTAAGCCGCCATTTTGGTGTCCTGTGACGTCAGAAGATGGACGGAAGTGGCGAAGTAAACAGTAATCTATATAGACCTATATATAACGTTTGAGGTATTCGCAGTGATTTCTCGTGGATTTTTGAGGCCTAAAACTATATTTTTTACAGGAAAGCTAAGTTACTATATATAACAATCTATATTCTGAGGGGATGTCAAGTAACGAGTCCGATAGTAGCGCGAATACATCAGAAAGTTCGACTAACTCTAAGAGCACGTCTGATGGCGATACAAGTACTTCGGCTCAGTATGCAATGTAGCATCTCAATGATCTCATAGCTTCGCTTGATGATGAACCACTGCCAGAACCAGGTCAAGATGATCCGGACGGAATTCTACCATCGACGTTAGAGCAGAGAAGCGACGGCAGAATACCTTCAAACCAGTGGTAAATGGATTTATTAAAATTGATTTATAAATATACCTAGTGCACGTGTTTACATTATGAATATGCCTATTGTCAGTATATTGGATAAGTACCTTGTCAGAGATTCTATATAAAGGATTGCCTTATATAAATTTGCCTTTCTACCAAATTATGACACAACTTTATAGGCTAAGTTGTAAACATATATAAATAATTAAATATCTGTGATGCAGTGTGTTAAAAATAGTATACAGAGTTCACTATTCTATATTGTGACTTGTATATACAAAAATGTAGACAGGTTTTAACTTAAATTTCATAGGTGCAGTTGCCAATGTTGCCAAACAGAATTGCTGGGGGGTCATGGAGTATCAGTGCTGCAAGGAAATTGCATCAGCCTTGAGGATGACATTGGATGGCAGCATTGAGCACATCAGCTGTATCACCCAACATGGTGACTTCGGCCCAATGACCCATCAGGCAGTATTAGAGAATGTTGGTCCGCTTCTTAAAGACAGGAATGGTCGCTCTTATCGACGACAAGGATCACAATCTTTGAACCAGTAAGTTATACTTCTGGATAAATTTGGTCAATTTTCTGCCAAATAGGTCAATTTTTTACAGTTCATTTACCACTGCCAACACTCAAAGTCATTTGCATTGTATTCTTTTAGATGTTTGAGAGCAGTTGCCTATAGATGTAGCTCATTGAATGGATGTATGGCTTATTGGGATGGGATTACACAAGACCCTTGCCAGCAGCTTGTGTGTACCATTTTATTCGAAAAGCATACCCAACAGCAGACACAAAAGGCTATATTCCAGCTGAGCAGCGTTCATAAGGACATTAGTGTATTTATGTGTTTACACTTCAATCCTCAGCCATGTTTTTCTATTGTCGATCAGTTGACAAATATAATCATCCAAAATGTGTAAGCAAAACCAAGCCATGAATGCTTGAAGTGTAAACACAACTTATGAAAGGTGTTGATATTTGTAATGTTCCTTTATTATCTATACTAAACCCATCCTACAACAAATGAAACAAGTGCCCAGAGAAAACCAACTAGCTATATTATCTATTCTAGCCCATCATAAAAAAGAAATCAGAGTACCCAGAGAAAACGAACCAGATTTTATTTACTTGTCATGAGTAGTTTACAGTGTCATGAAAACCATAAATTATAGATGAAATGTGGTAAATAACTTATTAAATAATACAAAATGTTGATCTTATATTACGATATTGTTACCAATCAACTTTATATGAACTATTCATGTATATAATACATTATGGTTATTATAATTATTATACTATATTCTAATTTTCCATCTTTGTTTCGTCTGGTTGATCCTCAAAAGTAGAAAGGACAAAGTTAATCGTATAATAAGTCGTATATTGTATCGTCAAAATTCTGACTTGTTGTTGGAATATTTTCATCAACCTTTGCTAGAGGAGAGGCCAACTTTACAGGCGACAATATTTTACTGCGACAAATTATCTTTGAAGTAAACATGTGCAAATTTTTAGTATAAACGCATAATATTACAATTAACCATGTGCGTGGGCGAGACGCCTTCGGTGCAAATATATACTCAATACTAACCTGTCGATCTGTTAGCTGTTCTTCAGCCGGTGGAACTATTCCAGCTACATCAATTGTAGGAATAGCATCTTCCTTCAATCATATTTTCATATTCAGCGCTTTAGCCAAAGTAAGATTCACATCATAGCACGAATCTTGAAAGTGGGCTGAACAAAGACACGAAGTCGCAGAAGCGCGAAAGCTCGGTCTATGTTTACGGACAACATTTATCCACTTTCTCCGTCTTTGCGGATCTGTTTCTTCGTTAGGAGACAGATGCATAGATATTCCTTCGGTTTGTTGATTATTGGCGCAACTGACTAAGTTAGGACCGCCAGCAACACAGCCTTTTCCTCCGCGATAGCGTTTTTCGCTACTAGTAGAACACGCCATGATGAACTGTGTTCATCTTATGACGTCACACGGCATCAAAATGGCGGACCAAAAGTTCGCACAGGAAGTGCCAAAAATCGCAACTTTGGAAGGCTATAAAATCTGTTTGAAAAGGCCAAATTTAATTCTGTGTGCGGCAAACATATCAGGAAAGTGAGTACTTTAAATTAGGCCAATAAAAAAGGGGTCGAAAAATTCGTTTCAGTAGCACTTTAACAACAGCATTTTACAAGAAAAAATTTAGTTAATTACAACGAAACGTTAGAGATGTAAATACAATTTTTCTTTTAAAATGCCATTGTTAAAATTTGCTGCACAGTACAATGTGTAAAGAAAACCAAAAGATCTTATCAAAACACTTGTGTTTTTGTGTGAACGGGGGGAGGGGTTCTTATTAAAATGAGGGGGGGGGGGGCTTAATAAATTTCTTAATCTATTAATGTGAAAGAAGCTTACAGTTGTGCCAATGGAAGTGTTCCGAAAAATGTCGATCAATTGGCACGACTGTAAACAAATTCCAACTTGGTCCCATGTAAACATGCTATGCAATTCTGATTTTCATCCCCAACTCTGATTTAAGGGGGAAGTTAACCTAAAAAGATATGGCATTTTAACGTAATTATACTCATACAAGGTTAAGTTAAAACCCCCACAACTATATATTGCCAGGAAGCATATAATATGGAGAATTTAAGAAAAATATTGCTGTGATGTCCAAAATGATATTAAGGTGGCTCTGGACCATTTACTTGATTTGACACCAGGGTATAGTCAAGAAAAGATTGCACTTGCTGAATATACTGGATTGTACATTTTTATACATTAAATTAACCGGCATATACGGACTGTTGTTTTAAGCATAAGTTGTGTCCGGTTAATTTTTAACATGGACATTTGGATTTCTAAAACTGTAATAACTTTCAAGATATTTACTGTATCAAAATTTCCTATGCTTAAAACATAAAACCCAGCAAGCCAAACAATCATTGAAAATTTCGGAAAAATCGACCGTTTTCTTACTGAGATATCTCAATTCTCAAGCACTAAAATGTGCAAAATTGAGTTTCCGTTGCCAATTACAGTTGATGTACTCATCCATATTTCATTCAAACCAATTCTAGTAGGGAAAACTAATATTTCCTTAAAGTGGAAAAACCAAGATAAAATCCGACATGGAGCCTTCCTATATTTCATATGTTTAGAAATTATACTAAGACTAATTCTGGGTTGAAATCACACAGCCAAACACATCCTACATGGGAGAGCTAGGCACATATCTCATGAATATGCCATGCTAGATGTTTTGAAAAATGTTTAACAGTTCCTATTTGCTAACCTAATTCCCAAGAGGTTCCCAGCTGTGACCTCTGCCGTTTTTAAGGTGTTTAACCCTTCGATTCTTTGAAAGGCTATGGCAGATCGACCATCACTGGACTTTACATGATGTCCTGAGTCAATCACAGCCTTAGAAATGGAACCAATACAAAAGAAATAGCACAAAGACAACTTATACAACTGTTTTCACACTAAAACATCTCTCCCGCTAAAACACGTTAAATCGAATGTATAATTCACAACAGAATATATAGTTCACACCTCGGTTGCCATGGAAACGGTAGGGATTACTCAGTAGTGGTACGTAAAGGCATTTAAAATAGTTTGAACGATTTCGAATTTTCAAAAACGGATTGGCCAAATGATAGTTGGGCTATTTAAGTCTACAAATATGCAGAAAACTAAATATTCATTTTTTGCATCAATTTTAGGTTAACTCCCCCCTTATATGACATAAATTGACAACATTTGACCACACATTAACCACTCTAATATAAATTCTTAGCATACTAATGGTGTTGATTGACATGGCCAATTTGTTAGATTAGATCAATTTTCCCAGACAACCACAGCAAAACCAAATCTAGTATCAATCCAATAAAACCTAGACAATTATTTTGCCTAATATTAGATCACACAAGTGTTTTATGTTCCAACCAATATATAAAATTAGTGCATACTTTCGGAAGTTAATACTTAATATGTTAAACGCTTAGAAATATTCAGAAATGCGTTGGCACAGTTAAATATTTGCTATCCAGCTATGAGTGAATTAAACTTTGTCCAACTCATCATTCATCAACCGGCTAAAAATGAAAAAATTTAATGCAAATATGTACATTTCAGAGTATATCCAAACATATTGTGAAATATAGTACATTTTGTACATGTATCAAGTTATTAATTTGCAACAGTTAATATAGCGCGGTAAATATAATACTATTTATAACACAATAACAAACGGCTCTTTATGTCAAACAATAGCCACATATTTTTACCTTCTTTTTAATTCTTTTGCTACCACTCCTAGCCAAGGATCCTGAGCGTATAAAAGTCTCATCGACGTGAACTGTTCCTCCATCTAAACCGCTTCGAACTGTCAATTCAGCCAGCTCCGGTACAGGCACTACTTTCAATTGAACTTCACTGCCCGACGAAGCGACCAATTCCACAATCTTTTCCCGGCTTAAATTCTCTACATTGTGCCCGTTTACTTGCAGTAATTTATCACCAGGTAGAAGGCAAGTCGAATAAGCTTCTGCTACGGGCTCTGCGAGGTATATTTCTCTGTTGTCAGTGGTAGTAGAGCGACGTAACGCGAACCCAAAACCCCCATTTGACTGACGACGTAAATTTATATTTCTCGGCAGCCCCTCTCCGGCTGGTTTCACGGCTGGTAAAACTAACGCAACTCCGGTATTTTCTAAAAGTCTTTCGCTCGGAGGAATAACATCTACATGTTTTGATTTTGAGCTAGTTTTTCGTCCGGGAGTTATAACCAGAGACGAGTTATAAGTCGGGGATGATGGGGTAATATGCCGATTTTTTGGAGCGACCGGCGGCTTACTCGACGGCCTCTTTGCCGTTGTGTCATTTATATAACTGTCAATATTTTCAGACATAACTGTTTGAGATTTAGTCGGTTTAATTTCTAGAGGTTCCACTACTGGTTTTGTTGTGCTTTTAGCGTGTTTTCGTTTCGTTTCGGCCGACAATTGTCGGTCGTAGGCGAGCCTTTCTTGGCCATTATCGCCAGACGGTCGTTGAGTGTTTAAATCGTAAGTTATCGCTTTTACTTTTTTAAACTCGCTTCCTCGCGGCAGCGAATCCTTTTTATTGCCACTTATGCTCGATTCCTGAAAGTCAGAACCATTTTGAAGATTTCCGGTAGGGTTTTGAGCATTTCCCCCTACTCCTGACGCCGTAGAGTCAAAGTTCTCAAAAGCACTGACGCGCGAGAGGACAGATTGACCGCCATTTTGGTCACCTTCAAGTGAGGTTGTTTGCCCGTTTGGGTAGCTATTTTCGAAAGTTTCCGCAAAATCCTGGCTCTTTCTATCGTGTTTCTTTAAACTATGAAATAGCCCATGTTTCTCTCGTTTGACAACAGGCTGTGAGCTGGCCTCATTGGCTCTAGAGCTGGCTATAATTCCAGCCATATCTCGACCCGATAAGGTCCTTTCTGCTCGCGCTTTTCGGTCCTTCTCCCGTCTTCGTTTCTCCTCTTTTTTGCTCTCCTTAGCATCTTTGTCTTTCTCCCCCTTCTCGCCTTTCTTCTTAAAGTTAAACATGTTAAAATGATGTGGTTAAAGACCCCAAATATTGGCCATAAAAATTCAAGTGTCTACTCTCATGTCATTTTAAATTGTTTATAGTGACGCAGTCACGCGCGGTTAAATTTAAATTACATGACTTACGTATACTCCAAGGAGGTGGGTGGTTATGCCCCACCGCGTATTCCGGTCCCTGTGGCAAGTATGACAAAAATTCCCGTCCGTTTCCCTGTTTGGTAAATATAGGGATGAAGTAACACGGGCCACAAACTTCGAATTCCTGCAGCTTGCACCGAAAAACCTTAGAATATCCATAGAAATAGCTTTGCTTTGTATTCTTTTATCGTTAATAAAATTGAAAATTGAAATTGAAAACTGATTTCAACGCGCGTTGAATAAATGTTTACAAATGTTGTCTTGTTTTGTAATCTACCGTAAATCTTCATTCAACTCCCTCTGTCAAATAAGGCCCCTCTCTTATACCCCCCTTTCAGTAAAGCACCCTCTCTATTAAGTCTATTAAAGCTCCCCTCCCCACTCGACATTTGGAGGAACACATTTGGGCTGGAATTTCAAACCCTTGAACCTTTGCCCCTCCTGGTGAAGGGCAAAAGGGGCAGCTCCCCAGCCCTAACCCTCTTGTGACCGTAACATAACGATATAACCCAGTAGTCCGCCCAAAAACGTCATGTTTTGGCGTGTTGCAAAAAGCAATGGTCGCAGTTGTGGTCACAGCTATATTTTCATTCTGTCCAATATAGCCAGTGATATAGCTTTTCATTTCATCTTCATATAGAATGAAATCGCATGCTTCAGAGTTCAGATGAACAGCTTTCTTCGATATTTGTTGCAAACATATTACTTTGTGGTGCCACAGTTCGATGGAAATGCAGTAAAGTGTACCTGTTTAAAAAACGTCCGCAAAATAGCAGACCTTAAAAATGTTATGTAGCTTCGTTTGATTTTATAATAAGACTAAAAGATCGTAAAATCGACTACAAATTTCTACATTTATTTGCGAAGGTCCGCCTCCTTGATTGCGGTGTGTAAGACCCAATAGAGATGCCTGCGTAGGAGGCTAGATGTGTAGGAGGAAAATAATTTTGTCAAATATGAAGCGTGGTTTCAAATAATTAATAGCAGCTGTCATGACAGGCGGCGAAATCGGGGGAGGGGGTAGGTACAGCTAGGGGGTAGGTATAGCCCCCAAAAGTAGAAGTGAGGAGGCAAAGCCCCCCCTCCCTCCCAAAAAAGGATCAGAGTGGGAGAAAAATCAGAAAACCACTCAGAGTTTCCGCATGTCAAATTTTCCTCAGAACGCAGGAAATGCGAGAAAATTCCATTCCCAGTAGGCAAATCTCGCTCCCCCTACCATAATCAACTCCTATCCTGCTTTGACTCGATGTGCTTGGAAACTCATGTAAGTATAAAGTAGTCTAGTATGGTTGCGGTTGGGTACAGTATTGTCAGTAACTCCACAGTCACAGAATAGAAGGTATATGTGTATTTTTGACTTTTGTACTACTTAATGGTTAAAATTTAAAAATTTGCCTGCACTTTGCTTGGCAGGCTTCACAAAACTTTGTAAAGATTTGTATTATGAAATTATTGACTGAAATGAACATTTTCTATGATCTTATTGAAGATATATCTACTACTTAGATGTCAGACGTAGTAAGACTAAGTGAATTTACTGTTTTGAGATTCAACAATGCACAAGATTCACAATCATGCACATTGTGCAATCATGGTATTGACGGTAATCACGGCTCATTCAGGGGCGGAGCTTGTCAACAAGTAAATTATATGATACATTAAGTTTGCCATAAAATGCATCCAAAAACATTCACACAAAAATCTGTGTTAAAATGGTTTATATTTTATATAAAGCACTAATTAGGCTTGCAATATAGACAATATACAAATGTTATATTACCAGAGTAACTCAGTAGATACTGTGTATGTCGTATGCTATTTCTCAAATTATGTATTAGAGCTGCTGAAAATGTCAACACTAGATTTAGGTTATTCTCTGTCTGCAAAATGGTATTTATGAGATTCACTGAAAAATGGTGAGACTTTAGAATTTCCACAAGTCTCACAATTTTGTCATGCATGTATGGTATATATATAAAATATCTGTTAATGTCTTCTGTCCACCATCATTAAAATATATCTTGATGTCTTCCATCTACCTTTGAACATCTAACAAAGACAAATATTGCAAAACGACTTTAGAATATTCTGCAAATAACAAGCTCGTATCCAGCTTTCTGCTTTGCCAATACCATTTACTGGCTTAAGGGGTGGTGAATGTTGTTTACCAGAGGTCAATTTACACTACACAAATGTCCCCAGATTTAACCCATTACCAGGGTTATTTTCCATAGTGTAAATCTGGCTTAGGTTAGGTTAGGAGGTATCCAAAATTGCATTTGTCTTACCTCGTTCATTGCCGCTATCTTCATCAATTAAATTTGTCCCTGACATCTGTTGATATGTTGTGCTGTTAAAAAATCCAACAAGTTTAGAACTATTGAGAAAATAAAGTTGATCACCAAAGATCCCTTCCCTTGTACGACATTTATAGCGCTTTGGTAAGTGTAACGCCTGTGCGCAGGCCTTCGACCCTATAATCGGGCCGAAGTCTGCACGCAGGCTATATCTTTACATATTAATTATATTTTGTTATGATTGTTATGACTACTTTATTTTCATTGGTTAATATTTTGTTCACGTGACAGCTTTTATAGCGTTGCTATAAAAGCTGATGTAATGTGTTTATCTGTCTATTAATTTCTCCTGACGAAGGGCTTTAGCTCGAAACGTCGAGATTTTGTTTATATCCTTTAGGCACACGCGAAGCAACCCTCAATTTGTTACATACCCTTTGCTTGTTTTTGTCTTTTTTCTTCTAAACTTTCTTGACATCTGGCCAAATCTTTTGCTCTTTCCTAAACAAATGTAGGTGAAAGATTACCATGTACCATTTATTGACTTTGGGCAGATCCAGGTTCGTCTGATAAAGAGGCAGCAACTATTCATCCAACTTATTCTAAAGACAAATAGGGTGAGGTGGTTCTTATAAACTACCGAAGACTACTGTAGCTGAAAAAATACATGAAAAAGGATTTTTTAGAGCATGTACGAAACTACCTTTGAAAATATGCACGATGCACACAACTCACGCTTGCAATGTAAAGCTGAACCAATAAAATATTTAAGAGAGTGTTATATGTGTGCAGGTGCATAACAGGTGGGGGTAAGGGGGGTGAGATACCCCCACTGTTTAACAATTACAATTTTGTAGGGCAAATTTTGCCATATTGGTTTGGCAAAAAATGTTACGCACCTGTATGTGTGATTTGACCTTATTGAAATATATGCCGGTTGTTTTTCATTTTTCTGTTCTTTTTTATCTTTCAGTTTTATGCAAAAGCAACATCGGTTAAAACAGTACGTTTTTAATTTAAACATAGTTCTTTTTCATTAATTAACCACCTCACCATAGAAACGAATCACCCCTTCGAGATCTATCATCTGTCTGAAGACTCTGGCTTTAAGTTAGTGTAAACACCAGACAAACTAATAAACTATCTAGAATACCACAACCAAAAATATGCTTACTATGGATAACAAAGCATTGTCTGTCTAATGGAACCTCTGAGTAGCCTTACTATGCAGGTGGTTTATCATGACCAATGATCTGCCATGAGCCCTGAACAGACACGCAAGTTTCCCTTGACAAGCTAGTACTACCAGCTTTTGAACAAGGAAAATTGTTCATGTGTACGGCCGACAAGGAAAACTTGATAAGGAAATGCACAGTACGCCACTGCACACTCATCTTTGATCAAGTCGAGCAGCTATTGCCGCAGTATACATGAGGTGTTCATTTGTGTTGTTAATACACAGGCTATTATTAGCCCAACATGGCTCCTTGCCTACATTAAATTCTCAGCAAAAATGAAACATACTTCATAATAAAACTATAATCAATTATATTCCCCAAACCTTTTTTCCCACAAGATTTAGCCTCGTTTTCGCTGCTTGGGATCGCATCAAATCCTTGATCATAACCATTAACGGTTGACCTTGAGACACTACTAGAGCTTGGTCTAGGATCTGATAAGGAAATATAAACAAAGTTTGTGGGCATATGATGTCAAGATAATGCAAGAGGAAGTCAAAATTAACTTTTGCATACATGAGGTGTTCATTTGTGTCGTTAATACACAGGCTCGTAAAATTTATCAAGGAAAAACTGATCAAAAAAGACTTGTTCGCCGTACACACAAACAAATAGACTCACCAAATAACTTGTCAAGGAAAATGGGGCTTTTTGCACAGACAAATACACACACAAACTATATTTTCTTTGCCCAAGTTTGTTCAGACATAGCCCACGCCCCAAGTATAGTCTATGATGTAGGCTAGTCCAGACCTGTGTCCAGACAGATAATCTGTCTCAATTATAAATTGAGACATCAACCCATGTAAACAGCAAGGGTGAATCAGGATTCTACATCACCTTCTCTGGCATTAGGAGAATAAAATACCCAGTGTGCACCCCTGCAGCTTAAATAGCTTACATGATACAACTCTATTAGCCCAACATGGCTTCTTGACCACATTAAATTCTCTGAAAAAAATACAAAAATGAAACATATTTCATAATAAAACTATAATCAATTATATTCCCCAAACCTTTTTTCCCACAAGATTTAGCCTCGTTTTCGCTGCTTGGGATCACATCAAATCCTTGATCATAACCATTAACGGTTGACCTTGAGACACTACTAGAGCTTGGTCTAGGATCTGATAAGGAAATATAAACAAAGTTCGTGGGCATATGACGTCAAGATAATGCAAGAGGAAGTCAAAATTAACATATTCAAACATTTTATAACACTATCAGATCTATAAAACGTCTAATATTTAGCTTAAATTGATCAAAAGAAACAAATTCGTGATTCTAATTGAATTGAACAAATTGCTACAATGTACACAATTAGAATTCCAAATTGTTACATAATATCTACAAATGTTTTTTTCACACCAAGACACTTTACATGTACGTAAAACCTTTTGACCGGTTTCAAATAATCAAAACAGTAAAAATACAAAGAAAATATACAAATTCTGTAAATACCTCGATCTGTACGAGATTTTTCGAATCTACTGCCAACCCCTGTTTGTATAGAACTTATTTCATAAAGCGGGTTTTCCGTCGAAATTCCTTCGCTCCTTTGTCGTTGAGACTGTCTATTATCGTCTACGTTTAGCCTCAGAAAGTCATTCGGTAAAGTTCCCAGTAAAGGCGGATGAAATTGAGAATTATTCTTTCTCGAAGGCGGAGTGTATTGCGAAGAAACAGGGGTATTAAAAGGACTCAAATGTGGCTCTAAAAACGTAGAATCGTATCTAAAATTCGGGTCTTCTTCGACCCTTGGTGTGTAAGCAGGGGGAGGCTCAAACGTAGTCGCTCCCGTATCATCGTAACTTGGCAATCGCACGTTTAGTTCGGGATCTAAAAATCCATTTTCTTCTGGTTCCTTGTTTTCAGTTTGCATGGCTAAAAGTTGGTCAACTGTCGCGTCCACTAGACCATTATTTGCTCTCAAAACCATTTCGATAACTTCGTAGTCGAAAGTCGGAAACATCACTTTAAAATCCGACATAGCTTTACTAAAATCGAGCTGACGCGAGCGAGGAACGCTAGCTGTAAGTTCCACTGTTCTAGACGCCATTATTGATTATAAAATAAGTGTTTTCCTTTGTTTTCTTCAAGAATTAAGTTTAAAACCAAGAGTTATTAAACAACCACTTTTCCGCTTCGCCATTGCGACCCACTTGTTTTGTCTGAAGTTTGAAGTTTACCGACTTTACTTGAAAATCGGGCAGCGTCATTTTGCGGGGCTTTAGACTTATGCTATAATACATACATCAAACGGCGAACGAGAATTGTCTCCTAGTTCATCTCTCCTTATTACGTGTCCATACCATCTCAACCTTTGCTTCCCTCACCTTCTCTGAGATGTCTACGACACCACATCTTCTTCAGTCTGAACTCTTCATTCCATAATGTCTCTGACTGGTTCTCCTCCATTTCTTCTTATTTATACGTTTCCATACCATCTGAGACAAATAATGATAAGGGCCCAACATGCCCACAGAAATTGGTGTTAAACTGTTGTGGTGTCCCCGCCTCTCTTTGTGTGTTTTGAATCTAAAAATTGTTTGTATTATTGGCGAAGCTAATTTAAAAATAAAAACTCAGCCTTGCTCCCCTCGCGCGCCTTGCAAAATATGACACATCTTGTCAACAAAATGTGTTCGCAACAGCTCGTCATAGACCGTACCTGATGAGGAATCGAGTATGGTCTATGACGTAGCTATAGCTATCTTGTAGAGTCTGTAGACTTGTAGCAAGCTTGTCAACACAATATTCTCATTTTACCAAGTTGCTACAAGGTTGTCACTCGCAACATATTAACAAGTTGTTGAATTGCAGGATGATAACAAATTGTTGGAACAACTTGTAACAAGTCTGTTTATAAGTCAACAAACTTGTAGTAACTAGTAAGTTGTCAACAAGCCGTTGAACGTGGGTTTTTGCAAACGACGGTAATCGTCCAGTTAAGATATTTTGAGATCATTTGGAAACTTTTGGGCGATGTTATTTAAGATTGTTTGTTTTATTTTCTTGCCAGACTGTTTGGGGTGTGTATTTTATGAAGAAATTTAATATTTGCCAAGTTTTTGACAATTAAAGGGGAAATTATCGTGTATTTTTAGTTTTAAGACTTTCTACCGCCAATATGTCGGGCGACACGACTCAAACGGCAACAGTCGTAAAAGGAGCGCCTACAAAATACGTAAAATTAAATGTTGGTGGTTCGCTACACTATGTAACTCTTGGGACTTTGACAAAACAAGATAATATGCTTCGAGCTATGTTTAGTGGGCGAATGGAGGTTTTGACAGATACCGAAGGTATTGGGCTGTTTAAATTTAAATTTAGAAATTTATGATGCAGATTGTAGAATGAATTTTTTGTCGTGTCAGCTTGTTTTTTTTTGTTACATTTGTGTATGAGTTGTGGAAGGTTTATATTAACTTTATTAATACTTTGTTAAATGTGTTATAGGGTATAATGGGTACTACAAGATGTTTTTGGGGGGGTTTTTTCTGCATCTCACTCGATTGAAATTAAGGTAGAAGGTTTATCCACCACCTAAACCTTCTACCTATAATGGGTGCTTACATATTAAAGTGATTAGGTTGGGCCACGCCCAATACTCTCCCTTGGTGGGTAAACTAGTAAGTAAGTAAGTAAGTAAGCAAGGGTGCTTATTATCCTTACTTGCAGCTGAGAGCTAAGCTGAATTGCGAAGGACACAGCTCAACGTGACGAAGTCGAAGGCTTTCTAGGGCGCATATGGCAGCCACCTTTTGCTCGCCATCACGGAGCACAGCTACGATGGAAGGGCCAGTTAGGGGTTAAACCCAACCCAACCTGTCAACATTCCCTGTGTTAGGAAACCGGAGTACCCGGAGAAAACCCACGACTTTCGGCAGAGTGTCGACTAACTCTTTTCACATGGCTATCATAAGTCGGCCCCAACGGGACTTGAACCCACAATATCAGAGGTGAAAGGCGCGTGCGTGCTCTGACGATTGCGCCACCGAAGCCCCCGCGAAACTTGTCTGATATTATACCTGCTGTGAATTTATAAACTTTGAAAAACTTTTAATGTCATTAAATTTTAGGATGGATTCTAATTGATCGGTCTGGCAAGCACTTTGGTTGTATTCTCAACTTTCTACGAGACGGGACGTTGTCGCTGCCCGATACTCGTCAAGAACTCGAGGAATTACTGGCTGAAGCAAAATTTTATTTAATTGAAGACCTTGTGACGCAATGCGATGAAGCGTTGAAAAAGAAAGACGATGATGTTCTACCATGTTGCATTGTACGACTGGCAACATCCGTAAAACAAGAGAAATTATTGGTTAGCCAAAGTGAAAAGGTATTAACTATTAAGTGATTGATCACTTCACCCAATGATACCCAACACTTTCCCCTTATGAATAAAATCATCTGGCAAAACAGAATCAAACTTTAGGATCAAACTACCTGAGAAATTCAACAAGAACGTCAACATTTTGAGTGAAGGCCCTTCGTCAGCTAAAGACCTGAAGGTTATTGTATAGACGCTATCATGTTTATAGCCTGGTTAAACACTTTCCCCTTGACAAGAAAAATTGTCTGGCATTAGATGAAGTAAAATATGGGTGCATTGTGGCTTAAATAAATACCTTGATTATGTTTTGCAGCCTGTGGTTAAATTCTTGTATAACAGATCAAATAACAAGTATTCATACACAAGGTATGTACCAAGTGAGATAACGTCAAGTTACCGGTGGTTTAGAGCCTCCTATTAGGCCTTTCACGACCGCTTATTTTTCAGTCTATTTGCAAAATTCATGTTTTCCTTTCATCTGGAAATTTTGAGCACAGATGCCTATTTTTGAAATGCCTGCTATGACAATTATTATTGAAAACACTGAACTAGGAACCCAAGTTTGTGCAAATAGATGGACCATATGGATAGTTCATTTTGATGGATGACAGACAAGTTATCAGACAAACTATCCTCTCTTTGCCCTTGGAAGTTCATTCAAACAAATCACCAATCCCTAGTATATATCAGGTCAGTGCACTTTTCCTAACTGTGCATTTCTTCCTTATTAGTCACTCAGATGATAACCTTCTCAAGAACATTGAACTTTTTGACAAACTTTCATTGCGTTTTCACGAACGCATTCTTTTCATAAAAAACGTCATTGGAAGTGGGGAAATATGCTGTTGGACTTTTTATGGAAATTCAAAGAAAGTTGCCGAAATATGTTGTACGTCGATAGTATATGCAACCGAACGAAAACACACAAAGGTTGAATTTCCAGAAGCAAGGATATATGAAGAAGCATTGAATGTTTTATTGTATGAGAAAGTGGGGAACAGTCAGCCAGATGCGGAATTATTGCGGGCTTTAGGGACTGCTCATGTTGTGGATGACGATGAGGACGAGCCTGTTCGCAGGCATAGAAGTGGCGTGGGCGAGTAGGGTTATATCTATATATGCAATAATTATATTTAGTAAATGTTTATAATTATTGTGTTTGAAGTTTTACCTACTTTAAAGGGTGATTAGTGCATTAGCTTCTCACCTCTAACTTGTTGCTTTCTTGCATAACATTATGTAGCTCTTGACAGGATCCATTAGCAGTACAGAAATACTTTCTAATGGGTTTAAAGAGCATTTTGTTTTCTGGCTATCTTCTATGACTTGGTGAGATAGAGATCTTTCAACAAGCCTGCCCTCAACAGAAAGCCAACACATATATGGTAAAACTATAACCATAGACAATCCAAAAGACATCCATAGACATGTCTTCTGGATGGTCTATGCTATGACACAGGGTAAAAGGTTTTTGGCAAAAAATGTGTGACAAAAAATCACAAAACATATAATAAATCAAGACCAAAATATCCTACGATTTTAATAAATACTATTTAAAAACAGCACATAAAATATAATGAAAAAATAAGTTCAAAATACACTCTACTTAGACTGGCTTCTAGATCGCATTGCATAAGGTGGCTGATGTTGATTAGTTGAGTTGCCGGACTGGGCGTCCTGTGTTGATGTAGGTGTGCTCGATACCACTGCACTTACTGCTGTTGAACTGGGCGTGGCAGGTGGTGACGTCATCTGTTGCCCAGCAACGGTAGTAACTGGTTTGGTTAAAAGTTGTTTGGGTTGAACAGGGTTGGTGCTTGTCAGTCCTGATTGTTGTAGTGTCACCAGCTGTATTTGGGTGGTCGGAGTTGGTGTGGCTTGTAGCTGGCTTTGTAAACTCTGTAAGAGAAAGCTCATGGTCTTAATCTATCTCGCATGTTTTTAATCAACTATTAACCCATTAGCTCGCAATGCGCCCAGATGCGCCCTACTTTAGTATTTTACTCTGTCTAACGCCAGACGATTTTACTCGTCAGTGGTAGAGTACTGCCAGTTAATGGGTTAATGCACAACAAGAGACATAGGCAGATAGCGAGGTTAACCCATTAATGTCCAAGACTACCCGCCCACAATTCAAGATTGAATTTTATCTGCTATTGATGGGTTTCAGTAAGCGCTACAGGGCAGGTAAACTTTGGAAGTGTTGAAACTTATAAGAGCAAGCAAATGCAACTAAATCCCTCATATTTTTACATGCCCTCATATTCAAGACTACTACAACGTGCAATGCAATTTCTGCACAGAGCCATGTTATGTAGAAATGTACGCACAGAAAAACAGTGAACATGGCACGCGTTTCACTCCACCGATATTATCATTCTCATTCATTTCTTTGTTGCCTTCTGGGCATGTTTAGCGAGAAAAATATCAGCAAAGTAAAACGAGATTCATGCTCACAATTTCTCTACGAATGTACTTTTTACCTAACATCGCTGTGTGTGCGAAATTGCGTTGCAAGTCGCAGAAAAAATGGCCTCGTGTATAACTTGGCCTATTAAGCATGAACAGTTGCAGATTAAAACACTGACCATGCTCACGTGAAACGTTAATAATTGTAACGAACATTTGACCCAACCAAACATCGCGGAGCTAGTTAAAGGCATGATTGGCCGATCAGATTGGTATCTTTCAAACGCTCCTCGCAAACATGAAAGTTTCACATGAGAAAACACAATGTTTTGATCTGTGACTGTTCATCGTTAGACGCAAACGACTGTATTTGCTACACGATATTGCTTAGTGAAACCCACCAATGGCAGTATCTTACCGGAGAGGCTGACTTTGGTGTTGCGTCAACTGTCGAAGTACTCGGCCGTACTTGACTTACTTGACTTGGTTGCGATGTTTTCGCTTGTTGCTGCCTCTGTTGTTGTTGTTGTTGTTGTGTTTGTTGCTGTTGTGCTTGTTGCTGTTGTGCTTGTTGCGGCGACTGTTGAGATTGTTGCTGCAACCTTTGTTGTTTGATCAAAGCCATACGATATACTAGTTCTGGTGTTAATTTCTGTGTGCTTTTAACCAAACTCTGCAAGGACTGCCCGGGCAGAAGTTTCACAACATGTTTGGTTGTACCACCAATACCACTGGTTGTCACAATACCTAGAACAAATCAACAAAACATTCTACCTTCTAGTTCTTCACCGTTCTCACTTCACCGAGCGCCAATCCTTACAGTTAGCATGTAGGACGGCAACGCGACGACGACGGCCAAAACAAACTCCTTCAAATAAATGATAGTAAAGAAAACTTGTCGTGTATTATCAATCGTATGAATTTAATACAGTTTAAGAAGTTGAAGACATGGGCTTTATTGTTGAGAAAACCATAAATTTGGTGATTACTGGATAGCTCTGTTCTCTAGAGATCCAGTAAGTGCCATCGTTCATTGGCCCAGTAGTATTTTTACTAGAGGAAACCTAAACTAAACCAACTTTGTTTATACTAGATAGTTCTATTAGTCCAATCTGTTCTCCTTACAGGTCCAGTAAAGGTCATCACTTATTTTTCCCCTGTTACTACAGGAGGAAACCTAAACTAACTCTATTTATACTGGATTGTTCTATCAGTTCTAAACTGTTCTCCTTAGAGGTCGAGTAAGGCCCATCTTTTACTAACGAAATGTTACTACAGGAAGAACTACGGAACCCACTTGAAAGAAAAATAGCTGGATTGCTTTACCAGTTCGAGAGGGAATTGCCCACGCAGAGCTTTCAAATCGTCAAACAAAGTTCAGAAACACGGACCGAAAGCAACTCATAATTGCGGGACAAAATATGTTTAGTTAATTAGTTGTAATGTTTCTTAGTTTTAAAGATGGTTACCAACTAATTCTATTCATACTTGATACTCTATCAGTTCTAAACTGTTCTCTCTAGAGGTCCAGGTCGTACAAGAGAAACTGCTAAAGCTATCCAGTGTAAGTAACGTTAGTTAGTTTAGGTTTCCTCCTGTAGTAACGCTAGACCAGTAAGCGCCATTACTAGAACAGCTTAGAACTGATAGAAGTATAGAACTATAAGTTTTTAATAAAGTTAGCTTGGTTTATGTGCCCCCCCCCCCCCCCCCTTCCTGTAGTAACAACTGGACAAATAAGAGAATGCCCTTGCCGAACCTCGATGGAGACCAGTTTAGACAGAACTCACAGGGCTAAAGTTAGTTTAGTTTAAAAACCCGAAAAACAAGGCTATATATGTAGCAGAAAAACAAACGTATTACTGACATACCTGCTTGAGTTACGACAGCAGACGTGACTTGCTGACCAGAGGCTAACTGTACTCGCTTGATTTGTTGTGTAGTCGCCGTCTGTTGTTGCTGTGTTGTAACTTGTTGTGCTACACCTTGTTTATCTTGTAGTTTTGGCGTTTGCTTTAACTGTTGTTGTGTTACTGTTTGCGGTATCTGCTTTTGTTGTGCTTGTTGAACCTGCTGTAGTTTGGGCTGTTGTTGCTTTTGCTGTACAATTTGTTTCAGCTGCTGTTGTTGTTGCGCTTGTGTTGCAGCTTGTTGCAACTGCTTTTGTTGTACGGGTCGAGCTACAGTCAACGTTTGTGCAAGTCGTTGTTGATCGACTTTAGTCCCCACAGGCAAATGTTTTTGAGGTGCAGGCGATGCGACCTTTCTTACAGCAGTCTGTACAACTTGTTTCGCTTGTTGTGTTTGTTGCACGGATGGTTGCCCCTGTTGCTGACGGCGTTGTTGCTGTTGTACGTCCAACAAGAGACGTTTCTGTAACAGGTTATATTGTTGTGCTTGGATTGTCTTCGTTGTTCCTGTATGAACGAATGTGCCTGGGATTATTTTCGCTAAAAAGAAAGGAGACCTGTAAATCTAAGTGTTTTGTTCATGAACAAATGTTTACGAATAAATTCATATTTGAAAACGTGGCTTACCTCCAGAGTCTTGGAGTCTTTGTCCAGCCTTAATATAGATAAATAATTCTCACTTATCAAACCTAACAATATATCCGAAGGCGTAAAGCCCTAGTCACACGAGGATGAAAGTCGATGAGGGTTAGCAAGTTAGCGGCACCTCTCATGTCCTGGTCAAACGAGAACAAGAGTTTCAGGAGAGTTGACTGGATATTACCACGCGTACCGGTCAAAAGAGGGAAACTCTAATTTGCTCTCATCAAAATGTGAACCAGCTAAAGATGATGAGAGTGTATGAGAGTCGATGAGAGTTGTCGGTTGCACCACCTCTCATCCTTGTTTGACCGGGGCTTAAAGGTGACGTGACACGACAATTATTATTGCTTGATTTGAAAGTACTCTCAACATAATGTTGAATATCAATTTACAGCTTTTCCACATTTCATCTAGTTCTTGAGATATTTAGACTCATGTGTTATTCAAATGAGATAACTTATGGCTCGTTTTTTTCTAATGAACATATTCGCAAATCGTCTGTATCTTTGAAATTATTGAACAAAATCAGTTGTTGCTTGTCTTTGATGTTCAGTTTCATGAACTGTAACAATATGCAAAGTTTCAGGCGATTTCGTTCAATCATCATAAAAATAGACAAGGATTTCGAATATGTTAATGAGAACAAAACGAGCCATACGTTATTTCACTTGAATATCACATAAGTCTAAATATCTCAAGACGTAGATGAAATATGGAAAAGCTGTAAATTAATATTCCACATTATTTTTAGAATAGTTTCAAATAAAGCAATAATAATTTTCGAGTCATGTCACCTTTAAGGCAAAGGAGTCCTCTACTCTAGGGTGTATGGGGAATATTTTAGTCTCGGTGAGCTTAGACATTACTATGACTACGTCCATCTGGCGACTTAACCGAACCAAAACACAAACTTACCTGAGCTTGTGAAACAACTACGGAGTTTGAAGCTGGCAATGGGGTGGTCGAGAGACGAATATTGCCATTTGCAGTCGACGCCAGGAACTGAACAGCAGTTTCGTGCGGGGGCATTGCTCGATTTCCACCTTCAGTTGTGACTACGGTCTTCAAATAAGATTAAAACATAAGACCGATTTCTAATTTTCAAAGCATATTCTACATGTTATCCTATGAAATTAATAAGTTAATAGAACTAAAACTAATTTTATTTATACTGGATAGCTCTATCAGTTCTAAACTGTTCTCTCTAGAGGTCCAGTAAGGATATCCCTTATTGTTCCGGCGTTACTACAGGAGGAAAACTAAACTAGAATAATCAGACAACTGTATAGTGCAGGAATCGAATCCTGATCGCTGAGATGAAAGGCACACGCACTAACCTTCTCAAACTCATTAATAATTCATGAGCAAAACACAAAGGAAATCACCACCGTATCGTTGTCTTGATACCACGGTAATAAACACCCATAAATTAACTCAACTTTCGCGTTGAATTTCTCTTTAAATACTGGTTTGTTTGAGAAGCTATATCATACACTCGAAGTCGTTTATTATAGTGATTTAAAAACACCTCAAAGTATGTTAAAAAAACTCGGCTAGCGCCTTGTTTTTCAACACACTTTTCGGTGTTTCAAATCACTATAATAAACTCCTTCTCGTATATGATATATTACATAATACACAGTACAGTAAACCAATTTAACTTCAAGGAAATTAGACCAGCAGGCTTAACGTTAGCCTGGCTGCCCCACAGACTATATCGTAGTCTAGCTTAAGGTGCGAACACAATTGTCAAATAGCATTGTGGTGTCTCCCTTGTTGGGAGCCAGGATCATACAAAAACCTCTAAATAGTGTATTTACCATGGTAGGGAGTGTTGCCGCTGGACTACCAGAATGAACTGCCATCCGTTTATTAATCGCCGCAAAATGCCCCGTGACGTTGCCAGACGGTGTCTTGACAACAATACTCGAGCCTGCAGCACCTTTGACCAGCGTGCCCTGCAGCGACGCGGTTCCTGGTATGATAGCAGTGGGCTTTGTTTTCAATGTCGCAGTCTAGAAAAATATAACATGAAGTATTATGCTCTTTCAGCTATCAGTTAAGATATTTTATCAGCGGGCAAATGTCAGTATGCATACATGCATACATTATTCAGCTCACTCCCCGTTGGGGATTCAAGTATCTCGCTTACCTATATTATGTACTTAGCCTACATTATCTATCTTTACAACAATTGTGATGTTACTTTCCTAATCTGTATATCCTGACCCACCCAGTCAACTTTCCCTGTGGGAGGAAACCGGAGTGCCCGGAGAAAACCCACGACTTTCGGCAGAGCGTTGACTTACTCTTTTCACACGAGTGTGATGAGTACAGTCCTCAGCGAGAATCGAACCCAAGACTCAGAGCAGTCAGAGGTGAATGGCGCTTCCTCTGACGACTGCGCCACCGAAGCGCAGTTGTTAGTTAGCCCCATTAAAATGTCCTTACCATTTGAGCAGGTGTGATTTTCTGGTTTGTCGAAGTCAAGATCTGGGAATGAGCGGCTAGTCTTTGCTTTTGATATACTGGTACGGCTTGAGACGGCTGTTGAACGGCGGCTGTCAGTTGACCAGGCTGTTGAGCCTGCGATACAGTAATCTTGGTGACAGCGGTTGCAGGAAGTTGTGACAGAGCATGCGCAGGTTGTTGCGGTTGTTGAGCTGGTTGTTGCTCCTGTGTTGATTGTTGTTGTTGCTGCTGTTGTTGTTGCTGCTGTTGTTGCTGCTGCTGCTGTTGTTGTTGTTGTTGTTGTCGCTAACAAGAGAACAAGTTGCTTACTTATACATACTTACAATCTCAGAAATAGACAAACCGATTTAGCACTTCCTATGCTGAAGAAAGAATTTGGCAAAAGGTGCTTCAGTTATAATGGGGCCTCACTTTGCCTCAATCTTCCCAATGAGGCAAAAAATACTGAATCCTTAAGTTCTTTCAAAACAATTTTGAAACAAAGAATGAGTTGAAACTAGCTTGTCAAGCCTCATCTTATATAAATTAACAATGTTCTTTTTGTCAAGACTTTGTAATATTTTATTCTGTAAACAGTTCACGCCCCTCATGGAAATCAGCTGAAAATGTTGTTGAGGCTAGGGTGATTAAATAAAGTTTGTTTGTTTGTTTGTTTGTTTGTTTGTTTGTTTGTTTGTTTGTTTGTTTGTTTGTATGGATGCATCTTAAGGTCATGACCTCTCTCAGGAAATGATCGACATTTAAGTTGTACTTAAGTTGTACTTAAGTTGTCAATGTTGGTTTGTGTGTTCAAAGTTAGAAGATGAGTTAGGAAAAAATTGATGTTGAAGAAATGGGATTGGAAAAGGGCATGTACTATTGATATTACTAAATAATTATCTTCAAGAAAACTTACGAGAGCCTCGGCCTTCTCTCGTTGTATTCTTTCCATTTTCATGACAGCAATTCTCGCTGGATCAAGATACACATCTTCAACTTTTACACTGAAACATTTTGAAAAATATTTCACATTTTATTAGCCACAATGGATGTATATTGTATATGTATGTAGACGGTGTTTTCTTGATGGAATATTCGAACGAAAATGTATATACATTTTTAGACCTATACCCAGAGTCCAGTTGCTGAGTGAGCATTAACCACAAATTCGTGTATATATAATGGCGTGATGCCAGTGGAAGGTATGGGTAAATATCAAGATTTTTTGGGCATCTCGTTCGATAAGTGTTTTGTAGATGGAATATTCGAACGAAAATTTATAAAAGCCATAAAAAAATTTGTACATGTATGTATATACCCCAATTCATGACTGTTATACTTACGTTGATGTCGAGGTAGCTTGTCCGGCAGACTTCTGGTACGGCTCTATATTTAGACTAGAAATATACAAAATATCTTTAATTTGCAGTGCATGACTAGTCTGGCTGGCAGGCGGCTTTTTAAGACGAGACTGACTGTCAAATTATGATTTCAATTGTGCATGGGAAGTGTTAAAATGTTCACATATTGAGTGTAATCTTATGGTTCACATGTCCAGGATTTCATATAAGAAATCTTATTTGACATTTCCGAAAGATATATATCGGTAAATTGGATTATTATTTACCTACCCTACCCTACCCTACCCCACCCACCCTACCCTACCCCACCCCACCCCACCCCACCTACCCTACCCATGCTAGTGCTGAATGAAACCTACTTATTGTAAAGAGTCAAACCTTTGTTTTACACTTGGCTTTCGTTTTACAGAGGTTTTCTTGACGAGTTCAAAGAGCGACGAGTGATGTAAAGTGCTTGAACGACCACCATCGTGTGTTTGAATACCATGTAGTCTGGTGCCTTGACCATCTTTTGGCTAACAAAGACATAAGGCTTGTTTAAATCTGAAGGATGGCTTATGCTATCAAAGTTTCATTAAACAGCGCATGCAGGGACTGCGGATCCGCATGGATTGGGGGGAGGGCAAAAATTTCATAGGGCACAGTGGCACCAGTATCGAATGCTGAAGGCATGAGAGATAGAAGGCATTGAAATCTACAGTCTCTGAAATGCCATTTCGTTCCCTTTGGAGAAGATTTAAGAACATTGTCACAAGAAATCATTGCAAATATTTGGGAGCAAAAAGCAACAGACGACCAAATCTACCGATCGTAGCTATGCAATGAATCATGAAATGGTTTCGTCTTTGAGACCCGTCTATCATCCTATCTAGATTACGTTCGAAAAATATCTATCCGCGGTTTGTAGCTTATCTAACCTTCCAATCCAGATTTGGAACAACCAACACCTGATCGGAAGTTATAAACCTAGACTTTGATCAAAGCATAAAAGTTCTCCTTATCAATGTTTAATGACGACGGGGAAGCATGGAGTTCTATCACCGTAAAGCCTCTATTAACCCTTCCCCGCAGGGCGCATACTTGTTTCAGGCACATGTGCGGGGAGGAGGGAGTATTGTAGCTTCTTTGTTGTGAATTGGGAAGGGGGGTTAATGTAGAGGAGGGCTTACGTATTGAACTATAATAGACTGGAACGCTAACGCAGGAGGGGAAATTGAAGCCAGCTTAAAACTTTGAGGGAAAATTTGCCGTATTTTACAAAATTGCGGTTGTTTTTGTATTTTTTAAGTATTTCCCTTTTACCTAAAGTCTTGAAGTTTTTATATCAAATATAACTTTTTAATAGCTTCAATTTCATACACAGCCCAATGTTCGGCGTTAAGTATTTCAACTCAAAACTCAGAAAAACTAGCTTGGCTTCAACGAATCATAGGACTTGATCATAGGAGTTAGCGTTCCAGTTTACTTAGAGTTCACTGGGCTTACGGTATAGTACAAGTAGAACATACTTTTGGCAGTGGTTGGTTTCCAGCAACGGCTGAATATTCCGGTGGAGCATAAGATGCTTTCAGCTTTGTCTTCATCTTTTTCTGACTGTCGTCGATTAACTGGAAATAAAAGAACGTGTTGGCGGTACAATGGTTAGTGCATGCTTGTGTCTTTCACCTCTGTGAAAGGGGTTCTATTCCCTGTAATATGCAGTTGGCTGAGGATTAATTTCCTCCTTAACACTTGACCAATAAGGGATGAGCCTTGCTGTATGGACTTCAAAGGAGAGCAGTTGTAGAGTTATCGAGTATATATATATAGTTCAGTTCAGGTTCAGTCCAGGTTCAGTTCAAGTTAAGTTTCAAGTTTCAAGTTTCAAGTTTCAAGTTTCAAGTTTCAAGTTTCAAGTTTCAAGTTTCAAGTTTCAAGTTTCAAGGTTCAAGGTTCAAGGTTCAAGGTTCAAGGTTCAAGGTTCAAGGTTCAAGGTTCAAGGTTCAAGGTTCAAGGTTCAAGGTTCAAGGTTCAAGGTTCAAGGTTCAGGTATGCAATACGAAATATCTTACCGGGACTTTTCCCTCTTCTCTGGGCATAACCACATTCACGTAGTGATCTCGGCACTGCAAAGCGAAAAAAAAACACATTACAACTTAATAAATCTCTGATGGCATTCGAAACTCTTTGTCGTGTATGAAGTACTACATACCTGTCTAGCAGTTCTGTACGTACGACTGGTGGCATTAACAATATCACTGACAAGCAGCCAGTTTGGTGTGTGACCAAGGTCTGTGACTGTCTGATCTATTGGCATTTCTTGCAAGTAATGAACAGCCTGAATTAAATAAAACGAAAGTAAATAGGTAGGTTTCACTAAGGACCATCGTGTACACACGTAAAAACGTTCAAGTTGTAACAAGTCTGCAGCAGACTTGTACCAATGCTGTTTCAACAACTTGTTATCAGGATGTGTTCGCACTGCTTGTTGCCAGCTTGTTAACAACTTGCTACAAAGGTGTTGACAAAGTTGTGGACTCAACAGATTTGTTACAAGTTGTTCCAACAACTTGTTGTCGTCCATGCATTTCAACAACCTGTTAACAAGTTGTGAGTGACAACCTTGTAGCAACTTGATAAAATAACAACATTGTTACAACTGGTTGACAAACTTGCCACAAGCCTGTTGCGAACACACCTTGTTGACAAGATGTAAGATTTTTACGTGTGTAGCAGAATTAATTGTTAAATGAAAGTATTATCATTACCTGTAGCAAAGCCCAGTCTTCGTGAACAAACCATTCCGGACCTGTATCAACCTGAAATCAACAACAAAAAATTTTATAGTTGAATTATGTTATTTTAGAACAGTAAAGGACGATAACAATTATTCACTTTTCGGATAACTCACATTAGGCTGAGGCGGTTAATCGAAATGAATCGGTTATTTTTAAAGATCGGTTACTCCGGTTTCCTTATTTTGAGATAACCGAAATACAGATTCAGAATTAAAAGAAAAACCAGTGCTGTGTGTGTTGAAATAGAAATGAATGAAGGACAAGTTTTGTTAACGTCTCAAATGTATTTCAAAACTATATCCAACGTTCTAAGAGATCCGGTGACAATCTGGTTTTTTTTCAATCAGACGAAGAAATGGACGATTCAAATGCATTCCAGAACGGTCAGCAAAAAAAAGAAAGTATGGCCTTGGAGCATTGACAAGTATAAAAAGGCCAGAGAATGTACTGCCGTCTGTAGCACGGTCACCACACCGCGTGATCGTTTGTCCACTGTTATTGAAGGTATTAGGGACTTTAAGATACGCGAGAAAAACAAATTACAACTGGTTTCCAAACATTAGCGACTGTTTCTTTCGTGACGTCCCCGTCATAGATTAACAATTCAGTCACAGGAGCGTGTTTTCTGTCATAATATAATTGTTCAAAAGACTCGGTTGAGTCGGGTTACTTCGGTTATTTCTTTACGGTTATCGGTTTCGGTTATTTTTCAAAACCGCCTCAGCCTAACTCACATGACAACTGTTCTGGTAACGTAAGCATAGAATGGAACAAAGGTAACCAGGCATTACAATAGACCTAATCAGATAACGCATGTTTATGCTCGTTGTCATCCAATCCACATCTTTTTATTGGACATACCGTTTGCATATCACCTTGTTGTCTCATGGCGGCAGAGACAGGGTGTTGTTGTTGAGGTTGTTGTTGCTGTTGTTTGGTCATTTTCATCTTTGCTTTCTTTGCGTTGCTTAAAGCATTTCGTCGGTTCTTAAAGAACGCTTCCAAAGCACGACGATCAAACATTGAGTGAGGTTTACGAAGACGACGCCTACATAGAGAATCAGAGAGAAAGTAAAAAAATACATCACATATCACTATTATTAGCCGAGAAACTATTATATATAATCAGGGCTCATTAATATTTTTCTGTGCCTACGAGCAAAATTCATAATTTTAAAATATGCTCGTGATTTTGTGTGCTAAATATTGTTTAAAAGTCAGAATTTAATTCCAGAATTTAATGCCTGTATATAATTCCAATTTTAGCTACATTTTAACCCCTATTATTATACATTGTAGTCATGCACTACGTTTCTTCTGATTGGCTAATTGCTTACAGTTAAATATGGGAACACGCAACCTACAGATAACTGAGTTATCTGCTAGGTTGAGCCAGCAGCACGTACTTTTTTAGCGAGCGGCAGCTGTACATACAAGAATAAAAACAAGAAAAAACAACATGAATAAACGATGTCTTTTTGAAGGTTTTTGCGTAAAAAATACACTCTTTTGAAACTTTTATCAGAACTATAGTAAGTAAATTAGATTTCTAATATTTTGTCGTTCTTGTTTTATTTTTATAATTGGTTTTTACCCCAATATTTTAGAACCAAACGTTGTTTTGTGCGACATAATTGAAATCGTTGTTTATCGAAGGAGTTTAATGACAATGCAATGTATAATAAAACAATTATTGAATTCTGTTTTTGTGATATCCGGAATTATCAAGGTCTCGGTATAAAGTGTTATCAGTCTCAGCCTTCGCCTGATAACACTTACCTTGACCTTGATAATTCCGGATATCACAAAAACCTCATCCAATAATTGTTAATTGAACGGACACAACCTTTGGAGAGCTCCCTGATAATGACATGGGTTTCTGTAAGCGTTTTAGACTACAAAATCTAACCTGGATTCGACCCGAATTAGTTTTCTTACTATAAATTGGGCTTATGGTACTACATTGTACACGGTGGTCAACTGTAAATGCATTGACATTCATTGAACCCAAGTCAACATATAGCAAAAAATGTTTACAGATACCCAAAGTCCTCTAGTAAGCCCCTCTCTAACCCTCTCTTTGAAGAACAATAAATTTATTGACGCCCCCCACACGCACGCACGCATGCACGCACGCACACCTTCCCATTCACAACGAAGAACAGTGTAGCGATCAGATTTATTTATAGTTGGCCTGGAAATTTGTTTCTAGTTAACCGTTTTGTTAATGTTACGGTTAAATCAACATGTCCCTCTCTTGAGTATGCCCTCCTCTTCAACAAGATATGCCCCCCTTAAAAGTGTCTGAAATACGTAAGCCCCCCCCGGTGGGGGATGGACGTAATCGATGATTTACGGGGAAATACCTGACGGAATCTTTATAAGGAAGTCTGAATGAGAAGGTACTTCTTTTTCCGTGTTTCTTGTAATCTCCAAGATAACGCCTGAAAGAAAGCAAACGTTTAGAGAATACAGGATGAAGTCCGGTCAAGGGGGAAATTAGAAGCTTACCACGTGTTAGCTAACCAATTCATACTGGCTTATGTGATCAAAGTTGATTAAAATATAATTTTTTTTGCACAGTGAAGATGTGCTTTTCATCTCTGTGATCGAGGTTTAATTCCTGCAATATGCAGTTATCAGATTATAATTTTGCCTCAGTCCCATGCGAGAAGAATGCTTCCAGTTTGACTTCTACCAAACTCTACTCTTGCAGTAACAGTGGAGCACTATTAGACTAAGATTGCTCTAACTGGACCTCTAGGGAGAAAAGTATAGAATGATATAGAGATATCCAGTACAGATAAAGTAATGCCGTTATACAGGGTGTCCCCAAAAAAGTCCCCCTATAGAAATCACTCTTTTGTTGTTAAACGTGCGTTGTTATACCTCTGGGAATTTAAAATAGCTTCTAAAACGAACAGCAACACAAAAATGTCAAATTACAAATTCGTCTTACCGTCAGTTCGAGTAAGAATGGTTCAACTGACTACAGAGCAACGAGTAGTAGAGGGACGAAGGGAAGTTGTAAATACTTCCGCTGTTCATGTACAATTCAACTAAATTCCCAAAGGTATAATAACGCACAAGAGTGATTTCTAAATGGGGACTTTTTTGGGGGACACCCTGTATATATATGAGCGTGTTTTGGTTCACGAAATGCCAAAGAGTGCTCGATATCATATAGATAGAGCAAATATAGTTTTCGCTTACCTCAAGGTATCCACTACAGTCTGTTTCACGCAATAAGCGATCAAGTGGCGAGTTGATATGATCACTTATTGCATATGATCGCTTATTGCGTGAAACAGGCTGTGGTGGATACCTTGAGGTAACTACACATGTTTAAATTGAATGAAAATTTGGTAACTGGGCTGGTATTATGGAAAATGATTATCAGCCGTACTGACCTAGTACGCGTTTCTCGAGGTAACTGGATTTCAGGCAGTGGTGTAGATTCATAAATATAGTTCTGTGTATGGTCCACATAAGCTTCCTCTTGGTCATCACATGGTGGGGTGGGAGGTCGCCACAACTAAAACGAATGGAGTGAAACATGGGCTTGTGCATGGTGATACAGTGGGGAGGGCATGTGTCTTTTCACCTCTGGGGTACCCTGGTCTCCTCAGAATTGCAAAATCTGCGGGTACCACCCGCGAGATTGAGGAACGTTGAAAGTGAAACACCGAATAAAGCATTGCCAAGCAGCAAGTACTAGACTAGTCAGGCTAGTATTAGTAGCAACAGTCAGCACCATTGAACTATAATAGACTGGAACGCTAACGCAGGGGGGGGAATTGAAGCCAGCTTAATTCAGTTTTTCTGAGTTTTGAGTTGAAATACTTAACGCCGAACATTGGGCTGTATATGAAATTGAAGCTATTAAAAAGTTATATTTGATATAAAAACTTCAAGACTTTAGGTAAAAGGGAAATACTTAAAACTTTGAGGGAAAATTTGCCGTATTTTACAAAATTGCGGTTGTTTTTGTATTTTTTAAGTATTTCCATTTTGCCTAAAGTCTTGAAGTTTTTATATCAAATAGAACTTTTTAATAGCTTCAATTTCATATACAGCCCAGTGTTCGGCGTTAAGTATTTCAACTCAAAACTAGCTTGGCTTCATCCTATTATCGGGTTTGGCGTATTGAGTTAGCGTTCCAGTTTGTATATAGTTCAACGGTCAGCACTCAGTCAGACAAGCAGTACTGCAATGGCCAACTGGCAAACCTACCAAGACAAAAGCCTGCATGTCGCAAAATTCCATCTATATTGAAAAGGTTGGGAAAACCCAAAATCCTACCCGGAGAAATGTTGAAAATGTTTTGCAGCTATGCTCCTCCTGTAGTAACACTGGACCAATAAGGGATGATTATCACTGGATCTTTAGGGAGAACAGTTTAGAATTGATAGAGCTATCTAGAGTTCAAACAAAATCTTACCGGCATTTCCTCGCCAGTGACCTCGTCCACAAATTCCTTTGAAAATACATTTCAGGTAACATATTAGTAACATTCAAAAATTTCTATTCAAAATTTTCCACTATCAAAAATGTTTTGGCCATGTAAAACCATATTAACGGTGTGCTCGCAACTAATAATATTATTGGTCTATGCTTCGTAATTGCTTACGATATGACTAATAGCACTCTCCAATGTTCGGAACGTGTGTTGAATATCGTTGGAAAAGACTAATCGAGCCACTTGATGATCGCTTATTGCGTGAAACAGGCTGTAGTGGATACCTTGAGGTAAGCGAAAACTATATTTGCTCTATCTATATGATATCGAGCACTCTTTGGCATTTCGTGAACCAAAACACGCTCATATATGTATATATGTATATTGTACTATTTACGCTCCTTCACTTTAGTGTTGTTGAGCACGCAGTCTCTGGCAAAGCTAATGGTTGTCGCTTAGCGATAATACAAGCTCACTTCCCTTGTGGTCGTTTGAGCACTCTGGCTTCATGACACTTTGGGCATGTCTAGAGGAGTTGATGTCACCGTGATGCACCACATGCGCTTGGTGAGAGTAAGCTCATGTGTATAAATACGGTTGACATCTCGTGTATAAACGTGTACCAAGCTGCCTGCACTGACGAGGCGTTGGACGCCGAAACTTGCATGTCTGCAGATTGTACTACATACATATATATATATATATATAACAGGGTGATGCCCAGTACATGGTACAAGGGTAAATGTTGCACTGTCACACTTACTGAAACTGACCTATATATTCACCATTTTGGTTTCACTTTTCAATCGGACAATTGATACTGATAGGATTTTCCACTCGAAAGGCGATCAGTGCGGATCTGCAATTCTTCACATGCATAGAGGCCAAGTTACGTACTCGCTACGCAATTTCTGCAATGTTTATGTAGAAATGTACGCACAGAAAAACAGTGAACATGGCCCGCGTTTCACTTCATCGATGTTACCATTCTCATGTATTTCTTTGTAGCCTTCTGGGCATGTTCAGCATGAAAAATATCGCCAATATCGGCAAAGTAAAACGAGATTCATGCTCACAATTTCTCTGCGAATCTACTTTTTACCTAACATCGCTGTGTCAGAAATTGCGTTGCAACTTGCAGTAAAAATGGCCTCGTGTAACTTGGCCTAAAGATCTTAGTCTTAGACCATGTTGGCGGTCCAAAAGGCCTGTGTGGCTTGCTAGTATCATCACCCTAGTGTATGCCTCTATCAACAGACCATTTCAACAAGGTGCTGGTGTCAAAACGCTGTTCAAAAACAATGAATCATTATCTATGCATTAAACCATTGCTCTCAGAATATATATTGTGGAAATGATATTCGTTGTATGAAGTGTATTTTACTGTGGGAGCCAGCTACTATAAAATCCTCGAGTTTACACTCGTGTATTGCCAACAAGAGTCTGCGAATTTGACTTCATGCAGCACATTGAAATGATGTGGTCTCAAAGTCAAGGTTTCAAAATAATTGTAAGGATATTTCGTAGTGGCAACAAGACAACTACAAAAACATGATTTCTATCCACAACTTTATCACAGAGACTCGATTGAAAATTTCGTCTAATATACTTAAACTTCAGACTAATTGTCAGGGAAATATGATATACTTTTATTTGGCCAAGATAACTTCGCGTTTCCTAATGAAATGAACCTAACAAGCCATACAGATATTTTGGACACCAACAACCTTGCAAAGATAGGTTTCTCCGGGTACTCCGTTTTCCTCCTTCAATACCACTTCACCAAAAAGCAATGTTGGATAAATAACACACTTCGATTGTTTTACAAGAGGCAATCTAGAATAATGACACAACAAGACACACACTGTTTTGTTTGCAAAAATATATTTTTATCCAGGAAATTTCTAGATCTTTTACAAATCGATAAATTCATAGAATTTAACAAGCATTCTTTACTCAGACAGTCCGCAACTGCATGGTTCGTATAACCAACTCACTGGACAAGACATTACTGGGTTTAGCCTAGTATTGATCACTTATGAATATAGACAGGAGACGAAGAAGATGTACTGCAAATTTTGATACAACCCACGGGAATGTTCAAACCTAAGATTGGGTATTATAGACCAAACAAAAATTATGTTTCTGGTCAGTGGGTTTGTGCAGAATTGACGCGGCTTTTTTTTCTTAAGAGTTAATGAGGCGCTTTTTTAGAGAAATGGGCGAGTATTTTTCTATTTTTTATAAAGTGTATAGTGATTTTTTATGGTTTTAATACTAAACTGTCACCGAATTTGCAAGTTTAATAGAGTTTAAGTAGTACTTCATTTTGCAATGATATTGATGGACCGTATTTGCAAAAAAAAAGCCTTGACGCGCACAGTTAAAAATGACGCGCACAGTTAAAAATGACGCGCGCGCTGACCAGAAACAGAATTTTTTTTTGGCCTTAGTCATTTTTACCAATGCTTATTGGGCGTTTTCCGTTTCGCGAGGTTTTGAAATATACACGTTTTTACAGCACGCGTACTATCCCTTGTGACATCAGTTACTCATCAGAGATTAACAAAATACTGAATTATGATTCATTTTCATTATAATTCATTCCCTACTGAAAAACAATTCGTAAAGAAATCGACTGTTTTGTGTGTTTTAAATCAAATTGAACACCAAGAATCACCGGTTATCGCCGGCAGATATTTTGACGATATTATCAGAAATATTATCAGAGATATTACAACAAATACTTTGACGTGGAACACATACATGCTCTTCATAAGACAACTTTGAAACAAGTTTCGATCTCAAAACATTAACAATTTAGCACATCCTTCGGCTCCCGAGTAATCCATTATGATAAATAATTTTGGTACAATTTCACGCGGGGAGCATGCGACTATAATCCAGGACAATAGTCGCTCCCTCTATTAGCTCTCACCAACTTCGAGAAAGGCTATATGGCTATACCTCTTAGGCCATACATCAGGGATCCGATCTCTCGCGATCACCTAACACTCTCTTGCCACACTTCTGTTCCCTTCACTCTAGCCTACACTGTCGCCACGACTTGCGGGCGCGCTACGCCTTGTGCTTCTAGCGGGCCTGGGTGCAAGTGAACCCTGCGAGCCCGCGTTGGGTTTCACCTGCGGTTTCACTGACGAGCCCGCGCTAGGTCTGTCCTGCGGTTTCTTAGAACTAGAATTTGCCTTCTCTTTCCTAGAATTAGTAGATTTATTCTTAGATTTCTTAACCTGTCGTGATTCCTCAGTGGTGTAGGTGATCTCCAAATTCTCGTCCAAGTCCCCGGCACCAGCGCGTCGTTCCTCTTCCTCCTGCAATGTCCGGATATGTTCCAGTTCCCACTCCTTTTTAGAGAGCTGGAGTTTTTTCTAGACGAATGGAAATAGAAGGAGTGTCACTTAAGAAGTCTTTGGGTTGCTGGTAAAAGTTGTGATAGAGTTCAACCACGTGTATTACATCACGGTCATTCAAAATTCATTATGAGATTAGCCACCCTCTACACGCTTTATTTTGGTTAGATGAATCTTAGTTTAGAATTTATCAGTTCTAAACTGTTCTTCCTAGAGGTCCAGTAAGGGGCATCACTTATTGTTCCAGTGTTACTACAGGAGAAAACCTAAACTAAACTAACTTTATTTATACTGGATAGCTCTATCAGGTCTGTTCTCCTTTGAGGACCAGTAAGGCCATCTCTTATTGATCCAGTATTACTACAGGAGGAAACCTAAACTAAACTTTGTTTATACTGGAGAGCTTTATCAATTCGAAACTGGATAGCTCTAATAGTTCTGCAGTTTTAAGCTGTTCTGCCTAGAGTCTGATTTTCTTTTTGCCGCGGGTTTCGTGACATTGTTACAGCTAAGTTACTCAGTCATTTCTGTCATCCTTCACCCTTCTCCCCCCCCCGTTCACTCAGTCACCCTTCTCCCCCCCGTGTCCGCTACTGCCAGTTGGCATTTCAATATTTCCACTATTACCGCATCAATTTCCAGCTCTTCCTCAGTGGCAAAGATTTGTGTAGACTCGACAAAATGAACTGCATATCTTTCAACACCCGAGAGCTGAAACAAACACAAAGATATAGGTAAAATACAAAATATAAAGACGGGTGAAGCCTAGCACTGTATTAGAGAAGAAAAATACATATAGGAACAATCCTGTACCTGGCCCTCTAATTCACGCAGCTCTTCTTCAACCTTAGAGATATTCTGACCATTCTAGAATTGAAAGACTTAAAGGTCATAAAGTATAGACAAATGTCTTTGCTGTAATACTTCCGCAGTACATTCGCCAATATTTACATTTTGTCCAAGAAATGACATGGTTTAGAGCGGAATTTGAAAAGCAATAACAAGTTAGAAAAAGCAGGTAAGTAAGTGGGTGTGGGGTGGAGTGAGGCTTGCAGCTGAAGAGATAAGCTTACTGCTTACTTACAGCTGAGAGTTAAGCTGCTGAACGACAGCAAGCGAGAGAGCTAAAGATGAGAGTCTCATCAACTCTCATCCACGTTCGACCAGGGCTTTAGTTTTCAAAGTCTACCAGATCTGCTCAGAGCTTTCAAATCGTCATATATTTAGATCAGAAACACGGACCGAAAGCAACTCATCATTGCAGAATACAATCGAGCTACTGAAACAGCAAAGTGCGTTTTGTGCGACCGTACTGCAATATAGTTAGTGAAATATTAATATATGAAACATCTCAGCATCTTGATGTTTTCTGAGATGTTTCCCTGTTTGTCCACCTTCGAGAAAAATGTCGCGCAAACAGAAACTCCTTTCTGTAGGCCCTCATACCAAACCTGTAGCCCAGCGATTTCGGTGCAACGTTCTGATCACTGAGTTACAGAGTTTAGTCATCAGTGAGTTTAGTTGTCAAGAACGTTTAGCTCATTGCAACTGCTCGCTGTAGTTCGCTACGTCATTCTAGCCAACTTTGTAGTTTATGTTTGCGGATCTTTCGGATCAAACTACCTGAAAAATTCAACAAGAACTTCGACGCTTCGAGCGAAGGCCCTTCTCGTCTGGGATTTATAGATTTATATTGGCTACTAACTTCCAGACGAAGGGCGTTCACTCGAAACGTCGAAGCTCTTGTTGAGTTTTTCAGGTACTTTTATCCTAAAGACACGCAGCATATCGTGTACAGACGCTGCCTACACTAAACTTGCTCCAAGACTCTCTCTCATTGTCTTTATGTATCGACACACTATAGTGTAACTCACGTTATTATATACACAAGCTCTGGATATGAGGTATTCTGCAATCTGATTTGTTCTCTACTAGCAGGATATTAGCTCTTATAATTTTATAGAATGGGATAGCCAACTCGAAAGCGCGCCTCGTTGACTATCAGCCAATATCCGACTCGAGCCATATCCTGCTAGTAGAGGAAAGTAGAAAAATGGCTGGCAGATTTGGACAATTAAATGAAGAGGAAATTAAAGTTTTACTTGAAAAAAGTAAATATCCAGACCCAGAGCTTGTGTATATAATAAAACAGTTATTCTACTCACTCTCGCCGTATATGACTGATAGCCGACTCGGCGCTATCGCTCCTCGTCGGCTATCAGCTCATATACGACTCGAGTTCGTAGAATAACTGTTAATTATTTACACTATAGTGGATCATTACAGAAAGACGATGAATGAGAGACCTGGAGCCACTGATCTGAAAACGAGGACTGGATAGAGTATCCTATTGAATTCAATGAGCCAATTTTGAAGCCAGAATATCTATGTCACATTCTTGACTAGTCAAATCGTTAGCTGTTTAAGCTGTTGAGAAATATAGCTTCCAACATCTCTTCTTATGAGTTTTAGAATGTTTTAAACACCACATAACGAGGCTGATGGCGGCCATATCTGTGTGACCTCATTAGTTCTTCACCGGCAAATTTACGAAGAAAGAGAGGCCACTGATGATCAATTCTTATCTAGACAATATCTGTCCTTTCCCACCAATAACTAGAAACTTATAGAACCTCTGAAACATGTCGCCAATACCACAGTAGATTTGTGGTGGTCACACCAATATGGCCGCCATTGGCTTCTTTTATGCATAGCAGATGCACTATCCAGTCCTTGTTTTCAGAGTGCTTGGAGCACGTCAAAACCTACACTGGCAACACGCGTTCAAGAACTTTGTAGCTTATAGTGTTCGCCTTTTCATGCAGTACTTACGGCAGAAACTTCATCATCGAGAGGAATACTTTCGTTGAACTCCGCAAGCTCAGCATCTTGTTCTGCCTTGAGAAGTGAAGCTGCTTTTACATCCTGTTCATCCTCAGCTTTCATTAAAGCCTGGTAAAAAATACACAGAACACGTATCATAGTCAAGGTTTACACTTCTTCATCAAGGCCAAGTTTATACAGGGTGTAAAAAAATGTTGTCGTGCGTTTATTATTTAGTCAAATGATACCTTTCCGATCAAAAATGGCCAAATACGATACGATTAAAAATTGCCGGTCAAAAACGCATTTTCCACCGTTGGGAGTTGAGTGCAAAGCTATATTTGTTTGCCTATTGAAATTATTCTCATTTCGGATTCAAATGTAAGAGTTTTAATAAGATAGCGCAACACATGGGCTATTTATCAAGTCTTGGCAAATTTAAAGAAGGTTCAAATCGCGATTTAACGACGAAATTTTGGTTGAAACATTTTACGAGACAAGAAGTTTGCAGAATGAACTGGCAATGCTGAACGTTTCACAACTAGGCAACCATCATTTGGGCATATGGTTGAAAGGTCGAAGGTCGTTTAATTCCCAAAGGTGGAAAAATGTGATTTCGACCACTCTTTTTTCATCGGATCGTATTGGGCCATTATTGATCGCAGTGATACAAAAAAGGTGTCATTTGACAGCTAAAAGCCTAATCTATATTTGTGTGACAAAGGTAAAATTATAGACTAAATATTATGTGCGCGATAGCATGCCAAAGTTGGTTACTTTGGCTCCGAATTCGTCCCGGTTTGAATATAGTTGACGCGGGATGACTTAAGACTGGTCCAGGGGTGTATATATAGTTACCAGTGGGGTTACTTTTTCCCCACCCCCAATCAGAAGTAGTGAATACTCAGGTTTTGAAGTCCTTTTCACCAGTGGTGGGGCTGAGGCCAATTGTTTAGTCAATGGCATTGGGTTTTGGGTAGTTGTGGGGTTCGGAAAAATTTTGAATTTTTAAAGTCAATGTCTTCCCCAAACCCCGGACTTTTTTCCAGCAAATGGTATTTATATATACACCCCTGGAATGGTCTGAGAATTTTTCTCAACCCGGTCTCCTGTACACAGCGATTAGAGACAACAGTATGACCGTACCACTGTGTAAATGGGGCCTTACACAATACATACCTCTTCAAAAGCATTCTGTGCTTTCGGATTCTTCTTGGCTGCTGCTTGTTCCTCTTTATTCTTATCAGCAGTAACCATTTCTTGAAAATCTGCCTCATTCTCATTGACAGAGAATAAATCACGAACCGTGCTCTGGAAACAATAAAACATGGTCTTAAACAGAAACATATAGTTATAAGATAAAATGCAAGAAAAGCCGGGTATAACAGTGTAAGGCAATCTTAGGGCCTGTTCATATGGGGAAAAGTTATCTCGGTTAGCGAGAAAACATTTCGACAAGTTTACAAGCGAGATCTCGCCTTGTTATGAAAATAATATGAAAATTTACACTGCGTTCATATGAGACGAAAAGTTTTCCCGTGTACCGAGATCTCGCTTGTTGACAGGCGAGATCTCGGTGACCGGGATAATGTTTTTCCCATATGAACACAACATATCCACAACTTTCCCGCTTAGCGGGAAAACTCAACAACATCAACTGTTCCACAACATCAGAATTCCTTGCAATTTAGTAATAAGTACAGAAAATTGAACAAGGTTGTTTACGATTAATCCAACTACGTAACGTAAGTTCAAAGCAGCCATATTTGTTTTTAAAATGTATTTTAAAGTTTTTTAACTTTTCCCGCCTTGCGCGTCACACCAGTGCTACGTCACAGCCGGAAACTTTACCCGGTAATCGGGATAACATTTCTACATATAGAGACAGAACAAAATATTTGGCTAGTCAAAATGTTTCTCGCTAACCGCTATGAGATAACTTTTTATATGAAAGAGCCTAAGAGTACAAAGGTAAGCCAAGCCAGGGCCTTTTAAGGACGAGCAGGCAAAGAAAGTAATTACCTAACAAAAACGTAGTAATCTGGAGGTGTGCGGACTTGTGCGTGGGGGTCGTGTGGGAGTCCTCCCCCAGAAAATTTTCGTATTCTTGAGAGTCTCTGGGGCTTGATTTCCTGCAATTTCAGTAACAATTTTTTATATATCCCATCTAAACGGACTGAGATTTCAGTATAAAAGCAAGGGTTAGTTATGGGAATATCATAACACTCTTCTGAACTAAGTCATTCTTCCCGGGTCAACACGGGGGCTGGACGTGGCCCCCCGCCCAGTACATATGTTATAAAAGGTCCTGAAGCCAGCCTGAGGACGCAAGACGGATTAACAAGCAAGAGCAAGATAGAGCAAGCCACCCACACCTTACCTCTCTTAGCACAGTGGTAGTAAAGTTACCACCCTCGATCGCGATTTCCCCCAATAGTCTCTTCTGATGAGCTTTCTTTAATATATTCTCTTCAATCGTCTTCTCACTGATCAATCTGTATATATGTACATCTCGTGTCTGTCCTATTCTATGACACCGATCTTGTGCCTGGGCGTCCATAGTGGGGTTCCAATCACTATCGTAAAATATCACCGTATCTGCGCCGGTGAGGTTCACTCCCACACCACCACTACGAGTAGATAGTATGAAACAGAAGATCTTTCTGTCGTTATTGAAACGTTCCATTAAAACCTGCAAACGAAAAGATAGACGCTCATGAGATAAAGAGAATTTTGGAGTTGTGGTTTGTGCCTGAACCAGTGAACTCTAAGTAAACTGGAATGCTAACTCCTATGATCAAGTCCTATGATTCGTTGAAGCCAAGCTAGTTTTTCTGAGGTTTGAGTTGAAATACTTAACGCCGAACATTGGGCTGTATATGAAATTGAAGCTATTAAAAAGTTATATTTGATATAAAAACTTCAAGACTTTAGACAAAATGGAAATACTTAAAAAATACAAAAACAACCGCAATTTTGTAAAATACGGCAAATTTTCCCTCAAAGTTTTAAGTATTTCCCTTTTACCTAAAGTCTTGAAGTTTTTATATCACATATAACTTTTTAATAGCTTCAATTTCATATACAGTCCTCAATTTCATATAAGCTGGTTTCAATTCCCCCCCCCTGCGTTAGCGTTCCAGTATACTTATAGTTCAATGGCCTGAACTACCTAAAAACACTTCCAAGATTCGACTCAAGGCCTTTCGTGACTGAGGTTAGTTTCTATACAAGGGCTTCCGCTGGAGACTTCGAAGTGTTTATAATTTTTTTAGGTATATACTTTAGACACCAACCAGGTATTTTAGAAACAATTTGGTACAACTTCGAATTTTGACCTTTTTCGGTATACGTTCGAATGTTGACCGTTTTTTCTATCAATTCTAATGTTGAACGTTTTTCGGCATAATTATAGCGAGTTTCTGCTCAGAGCTTTCAAATCGTCACAAAGATATCAGAAACACGGACCGAAAGCAACTCATCATTGCAGTATGGAGAACATATTATAGCTTGTCAAACCATATAATGTCAAAACATGCCAGTTCATATAGAAGTTCAATTCTTTTTGTGCCCTATGCGATTTGTAAAGAGCACAAAAATACACGATAGATTCAGACTATTTGGTCGCGGAATTTTGATCATATTTGTCTTATGGTTATTAAGACCTGTTCACATTTGTCTGATCCGATTCTCCTCTTGACGTATGTGATTTACTGGATTTGCTGACAAGAGTAAGGCTATTGGCTCATACCTGGCGAAAAGTGTAGTTGTTGCTGTGTTGTGTGAAATCACATACGTCAGGAGGAGAATCGTGTGAACAGACGTTAACCATAAGACAAGTATGATCTAAATTCTTGCAGCATGGGATTTTTGGCTGATAAAATTTAACCTTTCTAGAATATGTCAAATATTTACATATATGTAACTTAATTCTCCTACAGATTCATGCCGAGCTCAATATGAACTGAATCCTTCTGTTATGCCGGGTATTATGATACAATGATACTGCAAGCATGTAGGCAGTGACTGGCGCGCAAATGACAAATCTTGTACCCGTACTTATATTAAAATATGAATACTCCCAAACATGAAAAGATTGTTCATTGCTCAACGGCTTGTAGACAACTTGCTACAAGGTTTTTGACTCAACAGACTTGTTACAAATTGTTCCAACAACTTGTTATCGTCCTGCGTTTCAACAACTTGTTGACAAGATGTGAGTGACAACCTTGTAGCAACTTGATAAAATGACAACATTGTTACAACTTGTTGACAAGCTTGCTACAAGTCTGTTGCGAAATTTTTACGCGTGTAGCATACATAGCCTGCAGAAATAATCAAATTTATCAATAGGCCCGTTTCAGACGCCGAACTTAAATGACGAATTAGGTGCGACAGAAGAGCGACGTATGAATCAATTAGGTACGGCAGAAGTTCGACAGAGCCTGTCGCATTATGCGACGTTAGAGCGACATTGATTCATACGCCGCTCCACTCAGGTGCCGAACCTAAATCAAAATTTACTGTAATTTGTTAGGATTAGATTAGCCACTTTGCTATTTTTACATATTTTTGAATTGTATTTGTAATTCCCGCGCGAATTACCCTCCTCTCTCGTCAACAACATTATATTTTATACGCCGTTTGAATCACTGTCGCTCTTGTGTCGCTCCAGCGTCGCACCCGGTCGCACCTAATACAATTAAGTTCGGCGCATGAGTGGAGCGGCGTCTGAAACGGGTCTAAGTTATTTTTATAGCAGGTATACGAAAAACATAAAGCGCGGACCAACACGAGTTTTGCCATTGGCACTGATGAAGATCCGGGATTACGGATCGAACGCCTTGTCAAAGACCGTGGTTTTTTCCGCAAAACAAAACAATTCAAATTTATCAAGTGTGAAATCTGCACGTATTCGCGTCTATTAACATGCTTCGTGCTAAATATAACAACTAATAGACCAACTTCACACGTGGTTTGAGCTAAAACCATGACAACTAATAGCTTAATTATCGCTTTTTTCGTAATTTAAAACTTGAGTTTCAAGATTCTTTTCCGTCCGGATACACGTTCCATTTCACCTCCTCAGGATCAGTAAAATTACATGATACTAGTACAAACATGGGTCATCCAATGACAATATATTCACGTGCACTGTCAATCTGGGAAAATCCCGAGACACGTGTCGTGTGCACTATCACATTCCCGCGTGAAGTATGAACGATATATTTCCTGCATAATTATGTTCAAGTGCTTTCTAGGCGGTATTTCCTGCATAATTATGCATAGATTATGTGATTTTATGTCCTAGTACTGTCTGAGATATTCTTCACAAGCAATGGTTAAAATCACCCGTAAAAGCTTTCCTTTCAAATATATTTTCCTGGAAAAAACAAACATTGTCTGCAGTGTGTGTAAACACGTTGTGAAAAGTGCAACTGTACAAGGCCCTTCAAGAGAAATCCAATCCCTGCTGAGCTCACCACCAAGACAGAGAGTAGTTTAGCAAGTTACTCCGATATCAATTATCAAACACGATAGATTCAATAGATCTTTGTCTCACGGCATCGTGAGGTAAAATTCTCAGCAAAAACCACGCGCACACCAGAGAATGTGGCTGATCAAACCGCCTCGCGAAGTCGTTACTTCAGCCAGACAGTCACGAGCTCTTGTGTGCGACAGAATTGGCAGGACGACTGAACATGTTCAGTTGTCAAGAGCAACCGACAAGGTATGCTAACCCATTTTGTTCGGATCCGTCTTAAGTCGATTTTATGGGGTTTTATAATCATTACCTGTGCTATATCCTTAGTCAACTAGATTGCTCAATTACTTAGCGTCAAAATTGGTTGGGTTCAGTAAGCGTTTATACAGTGCGGTATGCAGCAGATGGTGGCCAACTTCAGATTTCAGAACTGTTGACACTTATAGGAGCAAGAAAATGTAATACATCTCTCTCTATTATGATATAATATATTTGCCAGCGATTTTCCACCAAATATACAGCAGTTCGGTTTATGTTTTATACTTTATTTATTTAAATTGTCGCCTGGTTCGGGCTGTTTAAAATTTTCTCACTCTGACATTCATAACTGCCGGTCAAATACTATATGTTGACAAGGCAATGCCAATGTCAGTGACAATTTTTTTTTAAAAGATTCAAGTGCCACGCATTAACGTCATTCTTCAACGCATTACAGAATAATGCAAATGTTCTCTTAAATTTGTGTATAAAGTATATAGTTTGCTACAAATACTTGCAATATACTATCTTTGAAGTACATTTTTGTCCAGTGAGATTCCTAAAATTGATTAGTCATTATCGCCAGGAAATTATTTGCATATTTTGTCAGTTTACTTTGATACTTAAAAACAACCAATCATAATACGAATTGCAAATATTGAAACATAATACATAATGTGCAAGATAATTTATGCCATAATTAAACCTAATTGATGACATTGCATGACATCAATTAGAAATACATTTTTTAGTCAACCAATCAGAACACGAGTTGCAAATTGGTGTATCGAAAGATATTACATCATCTAATTTATGCCAATTTATGCAACATCATGTAAATTAAACACATCGGCAGATACTAAAGACCGGTAAAAAGTGTGAAATGTCACAACAGACAGAATAAGTCATAGTGTAAAGAAGTCGAGGAAAGTATTTGAAATCGATTAAAAATGGTTCTAATTGCTGCTGCGGTGCTTGTCGGTGTAATGTCCATAGGAGCATTAGTGTCAGGAGTTGTATCTGGCAGTGTACAAATTGTGAAATCGGTAGAAGAGGAAAGGAGACGGTCCAGGCCGAATTCTAGACGGAACTCGGAGGGGAATTCGAGATCGGGATCACCTCTAGAACTACGGAAGTATACGGCGGTGTACTAAGGAATCGAGAGATTCAAGATTGAACTGAATATAAATGCACAGTCATAGGCTCGATCTGTTCGGTCATCCGGTCAATGTTTTGAAAAAACTGTTTTAAGCATAGGGACTAGGGATCACTATTAAATCAATGTTCGGTTGTAATTTGAATACCTTAGTGGCTTAGAATGGACAGGTGTCCATAAACATAGTGGATGGTTCGTTCCTTATACGCCGATGATTTATAGTTTTAATCTTAGCATATAGTCGGTTATGCCTTATGGTTTTAAAAAAAAAAGCCAAATTGGCCACAATTCAAACGAATGCTTGTAAAAGAGTTGCTGTTCATCATAAATATTATTCAACGCTTAAACCGAGAATTTTTGGAGAATGCGCTAACATTAATTGAAACATTTTGTAGCATAACAACATAAAAATCTTTCTCGCTTTCAATGGACAACAGTTTTTCGCTTTAGGGATTTCGGTTTCGGTTGATTAAACGTTCGCAAGCTTTGCCCTTGAAGCATTTCTACTTTGAAACTCCGTTTAGACACAGCAATTACATGAAAACCATCCATTCTGTACCAGAAACACTGCATGGTACTGCTTATTTAGTTTTTCAAAACATTTCCCGGCTGGCCGCGATATTTTATGTAAATGGGGTCATATATTCATATTTGAAACATATTATGCCTTTCAAAGGTAACGCCTTGGTGACTGTATCGTGAAAAAAACTTTCAACAGAGAGACCAAACAAAGTTTGGAGTATATACATAGCATCAAAATGAACTGGTTAACCTTGCTTCAAGCCCCAGAGAAAGATATAATTATGGAGTATATATCAGTTAACGATATAAACTGGTTTAGCAGGTTATCGTATGGCACCGAACTTGCCGACCGACTGAATTTGGGGTCAAAATCAATAACGAGAATAACTGGTTCGTCTGGTTATTGTATGTATACGATAATTTTGTAAGATGAGAGAAAAAGTTGGGGTTATGGAGTCGAATTTGGTTGAGACTTGAAATTCAAGTGATCTACTGATATTATCATTGTATGCAAAAGTTCACGTGGAAAGGCACTTTGGAAAATTCCGAACACGCGTTGGGAAAGTACGAATCAGGGTCGGAAGTGTTGAAAGATTCATAAGATGACGTTTGCAACGACTTCCAGCTGCGAGGCAGCCAGGTCATGGCCTCTGATTGGTTAATACGGGGCACAATAGACAATCATGAATGGACAGATTATAGATAGTATTATTAATATGACTTTGTAATATAATAAATGACAAAATGAATATTTATTAGGTGAATTTGTAAATAGATTTATTATGTAAAAAAGATCAAATATATTATTGTGAATTGGTATTTGCTGTGTCAGTGTGTTCATTATGTTTCGAGCATGACAAGGACTGTTTCGTGTCGTTTAAATTATGTATATACGATTGTTTGGCTCTGCAGGGATCTCATGGGTTATCTTGTCTGCCCGCTAGATGTCTGCAGTGATCTTGTAGCTCGGAAGTTATAGACATAGGAACTGAATAACGTGTCTCGATTTACACGATAACTGTAAAATAATCCGTCAATTGGCTATTTTCAGATAATCGGCAAATGGCCGATTATTGCCGGTAGTAGGTAACTTAGATTTCGAAATTCTGTTCAGCATTTTAAGGGTAAATATATATGGCTATTTGACACTTCAACATTGTGATGCCGACTTTAACATTACTCATTAAAATGTTTACCTTAACCTTCTAATATTCAGTATCACTGATTACAAGGTGATTAATAATTTTCAGTAGAAATTTTGGAGTGGCCATAGAATTTCCCGAATTTGACTTCATAGTCACTGGCTACGCAGTGATTATAACAAAATTTTCCCAAAATGTTGAGAAAAATGCTCAATTTACGACGGCTGTCGCTCGCGTTTTACCGCCAACTCTCATCGACTCTCATGCACTCTCGTCGACTTTGAGCTGGTTCAAATTTTGATGAGAGTTCTTGCTATGCGTGGTGTATAATGTCCAGTCAACTCTTGTTCTCGTTTGACCGGGACATTACACCGGTAACTTTCAACTCAAGTTGAATTCCGCACGAAATCAAAGCACTGGAACAGCTGTTTTGATTCTGCCTTCGGTTTTATTGGTCTACATGCAAACTGTCCACATATAAATCTTTCGCAAACAATTTCTATAGCAGCTTACCTGTCGCTGTTCCACCCGAGTAGTACCATCTAGACGTAGATAGAGGTATCCATGATAGTTGAGAAATCTTTCCAGAACATTCAACATTTTCGTCATCTGTGTGAATATCAGGACCCTACAGGAACAAAAATGAAACTTTAAAAAATTGTATTTCGAATTTTTCAAATAGAACACCCAACCTATACTCAAGCTACTATGCTGATCCATCCAGGGGCCGGTTGTTCAAAAGCCGGTTAACTTAACCCTGGGTTAGTGGTAACTTTCATACAAGTTTCCAGACATCGGTTATATTAATATGAATACTTTTTTCTATCAACCTTGTACTGGGCGATAGAAGTTTTTGTTTATAAAGTTTTGCAACAAACAAACATGTAGAAGTAGTTAACGCTAATCGGCTTTTGAACAACCGGCTCCAGATGTAGAATGGATACACATATCAGGAGACCTAATTGGCTAACTCGTATTTATGCCCGTTGTCACTCAATTCACTCGCATAATATATCATTTGAATGCTTGGTTACCTTTGTTCCACTCTATGCTTACATTACCAGAACGGTAGTAACTACAGGATGTCCCCAATAACCCCAAAACTATTGAAATAATGTATTGTTAGAATTTGAATGCCTCAGCACTCTGCTGAACCCGAACGAGTGCATAAAAGCTTGACATAAGTACATTTTATGCATTAAGAAGCTGTTTAAAAGAATGTTTGTAAGAGAGATTTATGTAATACGCAGCGTTAATTATTTTTATGTTAGACAAAACGAACTAAACCCATGGGTGCGTAAACACAATGGAATCAAATTTTATGCATGGTCAATATTTTAGACTATTTGGTTTCATTCAACATGCGCTTGTGCTGTTTCAGCCAGGAAAATTACGTTCATCAAACAAAGGATATTTTAATTTCTAAAGGTCTCCTTTTTTAATATACAGGGTGTCCTCCAAAAAAGTCCCCCTATAGAAATCACTCTTTTGTTGTTAAACGTGCGTTGTTATACCTCTGGGAATTTAAAATAGCTTCTAAAACGAACAGCAACACAAAAATGTCAAATTACAAATTCGTCTTACCGTCAGTTCGAGTAAGAATGGTTCAACTGACTACAGAGCAACGAGTATTTGTCGTAACAACTTATACGTCGCGTTAAATTATTTGGACGAACGGAAGTTGTAAATACCTCCGCCGTTCATGTACAATTCAATTCAATTCCCAAATGTATAATAACGTACAAGAGTGATTTCTGAAGGGGGACTTTTTTTTTGGGACACCCTGTATAGGCATGTGAGTTATCCGAAAATGTGAATTGCGTGACAACAATGGACAAAAACATGCATTAACTGATTATGTAGAGTAATGTCATGCGAACCTGTGTTTTTCAGTCTTCAATCTTCTCAATAAAAGATCTAAAGTTTGAAGTTTTCCTGCAAAAAAACAACAACTGTGTAAACCACATGGAATAAAAAGTTGAATTGCTTTGTAAATAGCCGAATTCACGAGCCAACCACCCACTCAGAGCTTTCAAATCGTCAAACAAATGTCAGAAACACGGACCGAAAGCAACTCATCATTGCGGGAGGAAATATGTTTAGTACATACATTAACTAAACAGAACTAACTCTATTTATACTGGATAGCTCTATCAGTTTTAAACTGTTCTCCCTAAAATTCCAAAGAAAACCTGCGGTGTTTGGTAGAGTCAAACTGGAAGCACTCTTCTCACATGTGACTGAGACGAAATTACAACCAGAAGACTGCATATTACTGTACCAAGTAACAAAATAGATAAACTTGCAACAGCTAGAATCAAACCGGTTACACTGTGTGTACCAACACCTCTTTATAATTGCTTCAGTAGTTTGCATGCTTGGAACCAGGGGTAAAGAACAGACCACATGATTCGACTATCCATTGTTATTATATACACAAGCTCTGGATATGAGGTATTCTGCAATCTGATTGGTTCTCTACTAGCAGGATATTAGCTCATATCCTGCTAGTAGAGAAAAGTAGAAAAATGGCTGGCAGATTTGGACAATTAAATGAAGAGGAAATTCAAGTTTTACTTGAAAAAAGTACGCCAAAATGTTCTGTTCATATCCAGAGCTTGTGTATATAATAAAACAGTTATTCTACTCACTCTCGTCGTATATGACTGATAGCCGACTCGGCGCTATCGCGCCTCGTCGGCTATCAGCTCATATACGACTCGAGTTCGTAGAATAACTGTTAAATATAACATCAATAATCAAACTAGGGATGTGCTGGATACTGCTTTCAGTTGCCGAATACCGGATGGTACCAGATAGTTGTCTACCGGATACCGGTCCTGGGAAAATGACAACCGGATACCGGATAATAACCGGATACCGGATTCTAATGGTGCCACTTGACCAATACTTTACTGATTTCCGCCCATAAATAGTCCATTGTTTATTTAGTATGTGCTTTATCCCTATAATATACATAAATTTCTGTAGCACAGCGGTCAGTGGACAATATACACCAGAGAGCAGTTTACATCACGAAAAACCTTTTGTAATTTCGTTTTAATGCGTCACACGCCCAGTAATTGTTCGTGTTTCACAATTTCTTAACGCAAAAAAAGACAAGTGAAACATATTTTCGGTTTTATGGTTCAGTCCAATAAAAGTTCCAGCACTATCCGGTAAATATCGGGCAACATTTTACCGGATACCGGATAGTGCCGGATGTCTATATTTTGCCGGATATCGGATACCGGTATCCGGCACATCCCTAAATCAAACTGGGGCCCTATGACGTCATTATTTTCAAACAGCAGAAAAAGACTAAAACTGTGCTAAGGCATATAAGGGGCCCCAACTAGAATGCAAGTGGAACTAACTTAAAAAGGGGCCCCCAATTTCAAAAATGCTCTCAATCTGCAAGTGGGCCCTTACACCGACCCCTACATTTTGAGGGGGCCTGCTCAATTTTAGGCTCTCTCTCAAGTTGGGGGCCCTATTAGGTTGGGGCCCCGGGGCAAGTTGCCCCCCTGCCCCCCCCCCTCTCGGCGGCCCTGACACTGTGTACCAACACCTCTTTATATGCTTAGTTTGCATGCTTGGAACCAGGGGTAAAGAACAGACCACACGATTCGACTATCCATTGATAAAACGTCAATAATCAAACGCAGTATCTTACCGCAGTCGTACTGTATCAAGCGCACTTCAGGGCACTGTAACAGTTGTCCTCGAATGATCGGATGTAAAATATCCAACTTGTCAGACAGTTCAGATTGCAAGCGTTCCTCAATTTGTTTCTGTTTCGTGCGGTAGGATGGCGGAGGGTGACAGGTGTGCATGTGGATACGTTGTGATGTTACAGGCGGGATGATGAACACGAACCTAACGGAAGAAACGAAACCATTATCAGGCAATGTCCGTAGAGAACTTCACAGAGCGGAGCTAGACCATTGAACTATATACAAACTGAAACGCTAACTCAATACGCCAAACCCGATAATAGGATGAAGCCAAGCTAGTTTTTCTGAGTTTTGAGTTGAAATACTTAACGCCGAACATTGGGCTGTATATGAAATTGAAGCTATTAAAAAGTCCTATTTGATATAAAAACTTCAAGACTTTAGGCAAAATGGAAATACTTAAAATATACAAAAACAACCGCAATTTTGTAAAATACGGCAAATTTTCCCTCAAAGTTTTAAGTATTTCCTTTTACATAAAGTCTTGAAGTTTTTATATCAAATAGAACTTTTTAATAGCTTCAATTTCATATACAGCCCAATGTTCGGCGTTAAGTATTTCAACTCAAAACTCAGAAAAACTGAATTAAGCTGGCTTCAATTCCCCCCCTTGCGTTAGCGTTCCAGTCTATTATAGTTCACTGAGCTAGGACTCATTCAAAACTGAAATTTATCCCAATTCCTACTACTTTGATAGTTCTGTCAGTTTAAAGGTACGTTCACACACAGCGATTTGTCGGGCCGATTTTAGGTTTTGCTGAATGTTAATGACGAATATTTTCAGTTGATGATGTCGCCAGATGACGTTTGCCACGTATTTTTCAAACATCATTAACGTGCATCTGAAATCGGCCCGACAAATCGCTGTGTATGAACGTATCTTAATATAAACTGCTCTAGGTACCTAGAGGTCAGTTGATCTGAAGTTACTACCGAGATGTAAAGTTCGATCACACTGGCTTTTTTGCTGTGACTATATTCTACTCCTAGTGTATGGGATTCAAGTTCAACCACAAAAGTATTAAGGCCGGCCTCCACTTGCACGCACGTATGTGTTTATACTTTCGTGAAATTTGATTGGTTAAAAACTTGACGGCCGCACAGAAAGTAGAATACAGTTCTACTGTCATACGTACAAAAAGTTAGCCGCGACGGTCAAGATTAGCGATCATTTTCGAGTCACAGAGCACTTGCACGTACGGCCAGCGCGGCCGATTTTGCGCATGCTCTGTGACTCGAAAATGATCGCTAATCTTGACCGTCGCGGCTAACTTTTTGTACGTATGACAGTAGAACTGTATTCTACTTTCTGTGCGGCCGTCAAGTTTTTAACCAATCAAATTTCACGAAAGTATAAACACATACGTGCGTGCAATTGTGCGTACGTACGTGCAAGTGGAGCCCGGCCTTAAGAGTGGCCAGACGAAGCGTTCGCTTTACCAAATTCACGAGCTAACGAGAACAACTGCCCACTCAGAGCTTTCAAATCGTCAAACAAATGTCAGAAACACGGACCGAAAGCAACTCATCATTGCGGGAGGAAATAAACCCCAATTGCATGGTGGCTCTCATTGATTCTGTGTTAATAGGGAAGGAAACCTAGCCTATACTTTTGTATACTGGGTAATTCCATAAGTTCTAAGCTGTTCTTCCTAAAGGTACGTTCACACACAGCGATTTGTCGGGCCGATTTTAGGTTTTGCTGAATGTTAATGACGAATATTTTCAGTTAAAGGTCCGGCAAGGGCCATCGCTCACTGGTCTAGTGTCACTACAGGAGGAAACAGGAGAAACCGACGATGTTTGGCAGAGTCAAGGCTAGTGCGACTGACACGAAATTTAATCAGACAATTCATATTGCAGGAATCATATCCCGATCGCAGAGATGAAAGTTACATGCACTAAACACTGTGTCACCAAGAACATGAACAAACCTTTTAACAATCTCGCGCATCCCGTCGATACGTTCTTGCGGAGACTTGGTCATCGTTTGAAGTGTTTCACATATGGAGGGTCTATAACTGGAAACCTTACTCCAAGTTCGTTCCAAAGGATTTCTTAGCACAGTTACAGACTGTACGAGGTCCTGACCATACACAGGCTGTGCCATACATCGTCGTTCGTTCACGGCGGCTAGAAAACGTAGCTTGTGTTGGCGGGCATGATAACGTTTCTCTTCTAGACGAGGCTGTGAAGGAGAAAAAATGATTACCAACGGTGTTTTTACCTTTTTAAAGGCAATGGAAATTTATAGTATTTTGCCAAGTAAAAAATCTAACGTACGTAATAATGTACTTATTGCTCAGAGCTTTCAAATCGTCACACTAAGATGTCAGAAACACGGACCGAAAGCAACTCATCACAGCAATAAGCCTGGTTGCCATTTAGACGTAACGGTCGTGAACATATCAAGGTGACCGATGTAATAGAGTGTCGATATATCTCTACAGTCAGTAAAGACTGATTTTCACACAGCACACAAAAGACGAGATAGATTTCACATCGTCGATCATGACTTGTTCACAACCGTTACGAGCAAACGGAAATCAGGCTATAGAAGACCTCTAATAAATATGCCAGGGGTGGAAAAACAACTCAACAAATAAATCGTAATATATTACAACCTACCAGCATAAAAGGCGAGGTGGTTAAACGGAGTCCCTTGTTCGGCGTTCCTTCACTTGCTTTCTCCGCAAGCAATTTCTTCTGTTCCAAAATGGTCGCAGAGCTCACACCTACATGTCCATTCATGCTGCCATACGTTCGAACATCGCTTGTATTTAAAGTCCTCGAGGCTTTCAGCAGAGTCCTGTTATTATACGATAAACTACCCACTGGTTTCACTTCTCCGGTAACCTGGCCTAGAGGGGTCGAAAATCCGCTATCCCGTATTTCACCAAACATCGACGACCCAACAGCAGTGTATGTATTTGTGGTGCTCTCCGACGAATTGAGAGCATTGTAATAGTCTTGTTCTGAAGGAGGGGTATACATCTGTCCCGCGTATCCGGGGCAGAGGGTCTCTGGTTCTGGGTAGGTGGATGTCGCCCCTTGAGAGCTATCTGAGGTGCCAGCAAATGAAGGTTTCTGAAAACTAAGTGGTCCGGTGGGTTTAGCGTGGTTCAACACATGTCCATTATGCGATTGTGTATTAAGTTCAGACTTGACCGGATATAGCAAAGGTGTTTCGGGAGGTGTATAGCTATCGATTTCTGTAATCAAAGTCGGTGGTGTTTGTAGCTGTCTGACACGATGGCTCGCAAAAGCACTTAAGGTAAACTCGAGTTGAGTAAGTATTATGTTCATAGTTTGAAAGTTGATAGTGCTCAGAGGGTTTTGATCCAAAGCTGTAAGGACAAGCGATGCTGTGGTGTAGACAATACCAGCCATCTTTAATGATGTTACTGTAGGGCGAGATTCAAATAGATCCGGGTGATTGCAAACCTGAGAAAGAAAGAGAAGACATTCAATTTTAGGTTGGCACAAGTACGAAAATCAGTGGTGTAACTTAACTTTTTTGACCACTTGCGATCAGGGCAAGTTGGACATGAAAATCGTTGCCCTGAATAGAATTCACTTACCATCAGATCTAGCTTTGGTTCACATAATAGCACAATTTGAAGCAAATGATTGCAGTAAGCATGATATGCCTGATGGATAACTACAATTTGCATTATATAACACCAATCTACACAAATCACAATTCCTTTCCTTTCCTTAAGAACTGAAGATGAATTTAAGTCGAGGCACAATGTTCGTCGTACAATGGTCGGATAATGTCCATCGGGGCGTGTTCATTAATTTCATTTTTCAAATAATTCAGCGGAATGAACAGTCAACTGGTCCATATTTTACTCATTTAATACTGTACTGGGGATAATAACTTAGAGATGGCAGCTTTTTCTGGCGAAGCTGAAATATAGAAAGCAACTTGCCCGATCGGGCAACCAAGAACAAACTTCTACTTGCCCGTAATGATTTTCACTTGCCCTGGGCAAGCGGGCAAGCGTTAAGTTACACCACTGCTAAAATTGTTTTGTATTTTGGAAAATACCATGTTTATTTAGTCGGCAAAGCTTTCGATCTTCTTGATAAGCCAGGGTCTTCATCAGTGCAAATGAATCATAATACAATGAAGGTTTAGGAATCATTATTATTACGGCATTAGTCTCAAGTTTGAAAAGTGGTATTGACGAGGGAAAATTAGTTACCTTTCTTAACTGCATCAAAATGTTGATCACACTAAGTAGATGGCCACTCGAGCGTCTCCTTGGTTCTGTTCATGAACAATACACAGTGTTAGATTATTGTTAGAATGTGCCAATGTATCAATCAGCGACGTCTTTTTATAGCAAAGTTTGACAAGAACAAAGTTTAACAAATTAAGAAGCTTTAATCAAACTCACTAATATTTACAATACTACGTTAAATAAAACAATAAACAGTACATTACAAACAGCAAAAGGCGAGTTAGATAAGGGATTAGCAAACGGACTCGAAGACCCAACAAGGCAAACCCCGCACAAACATTTACGACTAAATTTACACTACGATAACAGGAAATACACATACTAAAGTTCCTCTCTCCTCTGCAGAGGCTTCTTTAGGCAGGTTTAAATAGGAGTTTATTAGTTAATATGTAATAGAGTGCATGATATAGAGCGAGAACACATGTTAGTTCGTTCATTTTACGCTCTTGAAAAGATGTCATCAAAGATGAAGTCAGATTCAGATAGAAATATATAAAGTTTGATGTAGAATCTATATATAGTATATATAGTTTTTGGAGTACATGTTGTGTACGCTAATACGATCCTAGCTGGCAAAAGGTATCTATATGGCACGAGGTAACATTTAGGGATGCCGAGATAACATTATCACCAACTGATAAGAAATGGCGCATTTTTACGCGCGTGTAGTTCGACCCACCACGACTCGGCAAATAAAAATTATAGCGGTTACACTAACACAACGCTTGTGAGTTGTTTTAAATGCTGAATTTTGCAGCTGCATGCTTGTGATTTGAAATTGACGTTCGTGTTGCTCTTGACAGGATCCACTAGAACTATAGGAAATATTTCTAATGGGTTTTAAAGAGCGTTTTGTTTTCTGGCTATCTGATATGGCTTGATGAAATAGAGATCATTCAACAAGCCTTTCGCAAACAGAATAGCCAACGTATGGTGTATGGCAATTATATACATCCCCAAAGGAATGCTTTTTGTATTAAATGCAAACAGTCGCAACGACCTTACAAGTTGATTTCAGCGATGACATAATATTTGTATTCATTCTTGCTGAAGTAAAACTGGACCTCTAAGAAGAACAGTTTGATGGAACTATCCAGTAAAAATGGAGTTAGTTTACCTTGTTTGCGACATGAAGTCATCATACAAGACACGCTGACGTTTCGACAGTCTACATCTGATCACGTGTTCATACTTCTTAGGCATCTGCTTCTCGACTTCAGATTTTAAACGTCGTAGTAAGAATGGCCTTAGCACCTAAATTACAATGAAAAAACACAACGAATGAGATAGAGTTTTAATTGCATGTGAAATAAATCAACCACCTATACTAAAAGCAATACTGATATGGTCTATTAATCGGGGGCCGCGGAATAGGGGGGGGGGCTATAGCCCCAGAAGTATAAGGGGGCTCCAAATATAGATCGGAGTGGGAGAACTTAATACGAAGGTGTGGGATTCTTCGCTGTCTGAAATGCAAAACGAGCAAAATGACCTGGTTCTGCATGTCAAATCCTCCCCAGAACGCAGGAAATGGCATTTCAGAGACTTAAGATTTCAAAACATTTTCCAGGGGAGCATGCCCCCAGAATTTCTCTTGACCCTAAACCAAACCACAGTTAATAGACTAAGCTTAACTGTGACCAAACCAATCGTCCGCCGCCAGCGCCATTAATCTCTACCCCTTACCTTATGTAGTCGTTTCACGAGATTCTCATTGTACTCGCTGCTTCCCTCGATCATACCAGACAGAGGGTTAGAGAACCAATCTTTAAAATCTTTATGAGACTCAAAGAGATGAGGCATTAGGAAGTGCATAAGAGACCAGAGTTCCATTAAGCTGTTCTGTAGAGGTGTGCCAGTTAACAAGAGACGATGTTCTGTGTTGAAGTTGAGCAAGTATTGCCATCGTTGCGATTTGAAGTTCTTGATGTTCTGAGCCTAGGCATCACGACAAACAACAGAAGTCTTAGACCCATATACTATACGGATGCGCTGGTCACAACATCAAAATTTAGCATAAGCGAGTTTAGTTAAAATTAAAATAGTGCCAGTCGATTCCAACAAATCAGCTAACTGGCAAAAAAAAAAAGTCAGGGATGCCGTAAAAAAGCTTAAAAAATTTGATGTCGACGACATGGATCCGGTATAGTGTAAACGGGGCCTTAGTAAAGTTGGTTATTTCATAAACTTCATAAACCGCATTTAAGTGGCGTCATCAAGAGTTATAAGGGAGTTTAAGCTTCACGTTTGAGGGCAACGGCAAACGACAGAGTCGAATTTTCTTGGCAGAATTTTCGCTTATCTTCTTCGCTCCATATTTTCTTTCTTATCTCAAAATAATCATCATACATTACAGTTTTAAAATGGCACGTTCATTTCCCATTTTCCCCTCTTCGCCTGGCGTTTGTCGTTTGTCGTATGAACGCAAAGCTTAAACTCTCTATAGACCACAGAATTACTGGAGGGTAGCATTATACACGCATATAGCGTCGACTTCGTTCTTTGATTTATTTTGAATATTATTCAGTCTTACGTAATGTTTAAAGTTTCCGTTGTCTGTTTTCAAAAGAATGAAGTCGATGCTATGCGTTTATAATGAAACGCTCCAGTAATTGTGCAGACGAAGGGCCTTCGCTCGAAACGTCGAAGTTCTTGTTGAATTTTTCAGGCAGATTGATCCTAAAGACCAGAAGCTTATTGTATAGACGCTACCTACACTGACACCACACCTTCGAGATTGTGTGCAAATGGTCTATAGGTTACGGAATATAGCTGTATAGCAAGGTAGAAATGGGTGCCTAAGCAGGGGTCGTACAGTTCCCCTCAGTACTCGACTAATGTGAAAGGCTTTCTGGGTATTGCTCCTTGGATATATGGTAATGACATGTCGTAGTAGTAGTAAGACTTAGGGTGGCCCATTCAGCCGAAGCTGGTATCCAGAGGGGCCCTGTACTGTTGTACTGTGATAATATTGCTCCTGACAGGATTCACCCAGGTTGAATAATAAATTCTGGATGAGTTTTAAAGGAGCTGTTTAATCTTGGCTACACGACATGGCTACGTGACATAATATTGTCATACAGCTTTGGTAAAATGCAGCCTTGCGTAATTGCTTGCTACTTATATATAGTTATATACTGGAACTATAACATCATCAAAATATACTAGATGTACAGTCATACACGGAAAGTGAAAGTTAAGTCTGATTCATACTGGCAATTTTGTCGGCGATCATTCCCCTTCTGACGCATGCGAATGAGCGTGGACTCACAAACCAAACTATGTGACCATTTATGGGATCGGTTCTACAAAGGCATACGTTGATATGTCATTCGCTCGATCACATCAATCAGGAAGAGAAACGTCGCCGACAAAATCGCTACTGTGAAGTGTGAACCAGGCTTTAGGACAACGGCAAACAGTGAAATGGAATATTATACATGCAATGCTAGCATAGAACGAACTACACTGGATATATAGTTCTGGAATCAAATAATGTCTGATTATTTAACAGTTATTCTACGAACTCGAGTCGTATATGAGCTGATAGCCGACGAGGCGCGATAGCGCCGAGTCGGCTATCAGTCATATACGACGAGAGTGAGTAGAATAACTGTTTTATTATATACACAAGCTCTGGATATGAACAGAACATTTTGGCGTACTTTTTTCATGTAAAACTTGAATTTCCTCTTCATTTAATTGTCCAAATCTGCCAGCCATTTTCTACTTTTCTCTACTAGCAGGATATGAGCTAATATCCTGCTAGTAGAGAACCAATCAGATTGCAGAATACCTCATATCCAGAGCTTGTGTATGTAATAATTGCTGATAGTTGGTCTAATCTCTAATACCGTATTTGTAGATGGATCATTCGTCAAGACGAACTGCACTAAGTTGGTCAGTGTAGGTGAACTACGCACTATCCATGACGGAATATCCATCTGTTTATACACAGAAGAATGATAAGACGACCTATCTTTTTTGCCCAAGTTACTCCGGGCGGATTATGAAACAAATTTTCGAGTATAGAAAACCTACCTCATCTAAGATCAAGTACTTCCATTTCTTCCTGCGAAATGATTGATGATCTTGAACGACAAGTTTGTACGACGTGATACAAACATGAAAAGCGTTCGGTTTTGTCCAACCCTGTCAAAATAAATATGTTGGTTTTCACTTTTAATTCTATTACAAACGGCAAAGTAGATTTTATGCATATTGGATAACGACTATTTACGGTCTGTTCACACAATCCTATTCTCCTCTCGACGTATGTGATTTACTGGATTTGCTGACAAGAATAAGACTATTGGCTCATATACCTGGCGAAAAGCGTAGTTGTTACTGTATTAGCGAGCTTAAGCAAGCGACGTTTTTGTCAACACGGACGTCAGATTGCCGAGGGGGGACTGGATTAAAAATTGTGTTTGTATCAGTTTGTGGTAATCTTCAACACATATGACAAAACATAAGATTTTTAAAGTTTTTTGCTTCCTTACACGAGCGCTGATGCAAAATGCCGCCAAAATTAGATATACCAATTTTCGGGTGACGTCCGTGTTGACAAAAACGTCGCTTGCTTAAGCTCGCTATTATATAACTACGGATATCGACCTCACAATTAATAAAAAGAAACTTTAATTTATAAATATTAGGTATAATCTACGGATATCGACCTCACAATTAATAAAAATAAACTTTAATTTATAAATACTAAGGTTTAATCTGGATTATACCAAACAACGGACAATTTTAGAAAGCCTTGAAAAAATCAACGCTATCCGGCCTTTGAACAACCGGCCCCTGGGCCTGGCCTAGTTTGATCCTATTATGCCTCAAGTACATCTTAAGAATTACAGTTGTTTTGCATCATGTTGCTCTTGACAGGATCCACTAGAACTATAGGAGAGATTTCTAATGGGTTTTAAAGAGCATTTTCGTTTCTGGCTATCTGCTTTGACTTGATGAAATAGAGATTCTTCAACAAGCCTGGCCTCAGCAGAATAGCCAACGTATAGTATAAATTATCTGATACTATTATGCATGGTGAACGTTTTACGAGAAGTTTTTGCCGGGGCTGTTGGTGTCACATTGGTTGGTTACTGCATGCACCTTTCACCCAGTGGCGGACACCAGGGGGGATGGGGGGCGACCACCCCCAATAATTTCTCAAAACCTTTGAATGATAGCTGATTAACTGTGCAACAACAAAGCTATATCTATGATTTTACAACCACGAAAGCCTCGATACTGTAGGCTAGAATAATGTAAGTAAATTTGCATAATATATAAGCCAAAAAGGTTTTGAGACCTGAGATTTGCAGCAACAAAAGAGTGGTTATATGTTGGTAACCTAAGTTCGCACCCCCAATATTTCGCAAAGTGTCCCCACTGCTTTCACCTCTGTTGCCAGGGCTCAATTCCTGCAATATGCAGTTGTCTGATTCAGGGTTCGTGCAAGTTCCCAATAAGAGGATTTAAGGACTTTTCAAGGACTATTCAAGCACTAAAATGAAATTTTTCAAGGAAATTTTTCAAAACACAATCCAAATATAAGAAAAAATATAGTGGAAAAATATATATGGCGACTGAACAATAACCATAGTAAAATAATGGAAGACAAGAGACTTTCTTACAGTATTTGCTAGATAAAATTATGAAAATGTCCTCATTAGATGATTATGTTCTATTTTGAATTAACATCATGTGTGATTTTCAAGCACTTTTCAAGCACTTTTAACAAATTTTGTATTTTAAAGTGCTTTTCAAGTGCCCTTGAAATTGATTTTTTCAATTTAATCGAATCCTGTGATTATAATTTCGGGGAACTAGGTTCCCAGGATCCGATACTTTTTCCACCTCTGATAGTTAGTTCGTATGTTAGCTAGTTAAAATGCACAAGTATTGTATACCATACCGTTCTTTTGACTTTCCGCTCCTTCTGGCTTCCGTAGTACGTCAAAATCTTGAACCCAGGACACCATTTCTTAAATTCCATCTCCCAGTTTAACAGCACGCTCGTTGGGACCACAATGAGGTGTGGTCCCCAGCTGCCTCGTTCGCATGCAAGGTGCGCCAGAACTGCGATGGTCATTATCGTTTTGCCAAGACCCATTTCGTCGGCCAGAATACCATTGAGACATTTCTCGTGCATGGTGACCAGCCAGTCGAGACCAATATATTGGTACTCCCGTAGGGTACCACCCCGTAATAAAAATGGTATCGGTGTTTTCACCTAAACAACAGAGTTACAGTTAGAACTATAGTCCTCAACATTAGGACTACATGCTAGCATACCATTCGAACAATTCTCATAAATGGCGACTAGCCAGTCGTAAGTACAAAGTAAGTAGTATGTGCTAAGTTTCCTTACTTACATACGAGAGCCGAGCTGAATTACGAAGGACGCAGCTCGAATTGATCGAGTCGAAGGCTTATTAAAGGCGCCTCTGGCTGCCACCGTATGACTCATGTCTGATCAGGGAGCACAGCTACGATGGAAATTTTTTGGGGCTTATCCAAACCCACCCTGTCACCATTCTCTGTTGGAGGAAACCGGAGTACCCGGAGAGAACCCACGACTTTCGGTAGAGCATTGACCGACTCTTTTCACATAAATGTCATCAGCAAGAATAGAACCCACAGAGTTCACAGCAAGAATAGAACCCACGATCTCAGAGGTGAAAGGCGCTTGCTCTGAGGTACTCGCGTATGCAAATTGTTTACATAACCTTAAAACAGCTAAAAGTTCGGCTGAGACAATGCGGTGTCTGCTATGAAGTGGACTTTGAGTAACACCTCTTACGTCGCAACAAGATTTCACGTTGCTCTAAGGACGTTGTGTTGAGAATGACAACGCTGCTGAGGATATCCCTGGGATCACAAAGTATTCATCCTATTTGTTTCGCATGAATAATTTCTGTCAAGCTGCCGTGTCGTAATTTTAAACTTCCTAATCTTTAAGCTCACTCACCTGTGTTGTCTCTAACGTGTAACCAGTTGGTTGCAGACTTTCCGCTGTGGCTGCTGCATCGTTCAGTTCTTGATTGGGACTTTCAGGCTACGAAAATGTTAAAATGATCAATGCTACATTGCAAGGTCTACGCTGTGAATCCAAGCAAATCCTTGTTAAATGGTGAGCTATATAATTATACAGTTATTAGCGTACGACTGTTAGGCAAGCTTACATGTGTGTTAGGTTTCGGCGACGTCTCTTGAGCGGTATCACTTTGTAACAGATACTCCATACCTTCTTCTTCCTCACTTGAGTCTATAAGAACATAAAAGTGGAGGTTAAATGTAGGTAGTATTTCACGATAAGCTACTGTGGTTTGTGTTTTAACTACATGAAAAAGATATCTCAAACGTGGTGGTCCAGGGTAGGTAGTAATCTACAAGAAGCTGTCGTGGTTTGTGTCTGAACTACCTGAAAAATATATCTCAAACGTTGGGGTCCAGTGTTGGTAGTATTCTACAATAAGCTGTCGAGGTTTGTGTCTGAACTACCTGAAAATATATATCTCAATCGTTGGGATCCAGTGTAGGTAGTATTCTACAGTAAGCTGCCGTGGTTTGTGTCTGAACTACTCGAAGAATATATAATCTGTTTCAGGTAGTTCAGACACAAACCACGGCAGCTTATTGTAGAATACTACCTACACTGGATCCCAACGATTGATAAAAACATTTGGAATCTTTTTAAAGCTAGAGGGCCCTGAGTATGAGGTTGGTCGTTAGCTTCTAAATTCCTGACGAAGGCCCTTCGGTAAAAACGTCGTAGTGTTTGTATTTTTTTCAGGTAGTTCAGACACAAATCAAAAGATAACCCACAAACAGGTAGTGCGTCCATATGGGCCCTACTCTAAGATATAAAGCTAGACGATTGTATTTGTCAATGGGAATGTTGGCCATTACATAATATTTAAAACACGAGCAGGAGTGTTTTATCAGATATAGATAAAAACGACCACCATTTGGTAAGATCGTTGGCAAAAATAACGTTGTCTAAGCCGAGAAAATCGAAGCTAAAGTTTATGTAAATCAGGAGGATTTTTTATCACATATAAAACCACGATACGGTCTTTGTGTTTTCCTCATGAATTATTGAGTTTTTTAAGGTTAAATAATCTTCGGTTTAACCTTCATCAGAACTTTCTTCACTATCTTCATCTCTGTATACTTCATCAGCGTCGTCGTAATCTTCATCTTCATCAGCGTTGTACTTTTTGAGAAGTTCTTCGATTGGTAATTCACCTGAATACAATTGTTAAAGCTTATTATTGAGATAATTCAACCACAAAAGTATAAGATTGGTTGGGCGAAGCGTTCGCTTTACCAAATTCAAGAGATAACGAGAGCAAATGTCCACTCAGAGCTTTCAAATCGTCAAACAAATGTCAGAAACACGGACCGAAAGCAACTCATCATTGCGGTAAAAATAGAAGAATGTACACAGGCTATTGCAATGTTACAGTTAACAATTGGTTCTTGGCCCCACTGCGAGTAATACTTAATAGAAGGGGTGCCAAATTGTTAACCTATAAATATTTCTAGATTTTTCTCGGCATATCGTTCGATTGGATTAATAGTAGAAGGTGTTAGTAGATGGAATACTCTAACGGAAATTTAAAAACATTTTTTAGACCTGCGAAAAATGCAACTTAGGCCCTCTGGCAGGAATTGAACCTGCGGTCCTGTAATTCCCGTGCAGCGCTCTAACCAACTGAGCTACAGAGTCCAGCTGCTGAGCATCAACCGCAAGTTCGGTATATATCCATCATATTTACTTACCCATACACCATATACTGGTACCACTTCGAGTATTCCATCTACTAACACCTTCTACTATAAATATTTCTGCCTATATCTAAATATGTCAGCAGCTCTCGTGCAGTCGGGTTTATATAGTTTTCTATAATGCATGGTACCTTCCTGTTCCAACTGTGATATTTCTGCGTCATGATCTTCTCGTTCCTCCATCTTTTCTTCTTCATCCAACGTTCCTTCATCATCCACATCAACCATCGTGTCTCGTAGCACAAACTCATCATCGCCATCACTACAAATGTTGGTTCATTGTTTTATAACCAAATCTTGCGCATCTCGCTCGACAGAGCACAATGCTTAGGGCTTTTTGTGCATGGAAACTTAGGGCGCAAACTATATTATTTTATACATATTTAAACCTAATTCGGAGCAGTTATACACACATGAACTTGTGCAAACGACGGTATCACTACAGGGTTCGTGCAAGATTTAAGGACTTTTCAAGGACTATTCAAGCACTAAAATGAAAATTTTCAAGGACTTTTTATTGTCTTGCAAAAAAAATAGAATCCAAATATAAGAAAAATATAGTGGACTCTGATAAAATGATGGCGGCTGAACGATAACAATAGTAAAAGAATGGGAGACAAGCGACTTTAATTTCTTATAGTATTTGCTAGATAAAATTATGAAAATGTCCTCATTAGATAATTATGTTCTATTTAACAATTAGACAACGAGGCCGAGTTGGCTATGAGCGAATAGTCAACGAGGCGAAGTCCAAGTTGACTATTCGCTCATAGCCAACGAGGCCGAGTTGTCTAATTGTTTTAGTATAAACTATAGCATTTATTGAGAACTAGGGAACACAATACAAAAGTAAACAAAAGTATTAATATTAATTTTAAACGTGAATTTTCACGCCATTGTTTTGAATTTTGCTACTAGTAGACTATCACTAATAGTCTACGAGTAGCGTAGCCAATCAGAACGCAGGAAAAGTGATAGTCTATTACTAAGTTTATACTAATTTGAATTAACACTATGTGTGATTTTCAAGCACTTTCCAAGCACTTTAAAAATTTTGTATTTTCAAGAACTTTTCAAGTGCCCTTGAAATTGAGTTTAAGGACCTGCACGAACTCTGCACTACCTAACTGCTTAAGATACTAGAGTTTAGTTTAGTTTTGTTTATTGTGTTTACCACTTTGATGTGGTTGGAAAAGCTTTAACAGGTTTGATAATCCAATTGACAAAGGTCTACGGGTGTTAGTTATGGTTAGTGCCAAAGGGTTAGATAGTGAGAGAGGAAAACCGGAGTACCCGGAGAAAAACCCGAAGCACAGAAGAGAATCAACCAATCTCAACTTACATGAGTTTATCAAGCACAGGGACGTTACCCAACCTAAGTAAATCCCTGCCCTCGACCTGCCGTATAGTCGGCTTAACTCAGAGGTAAGGGACAGCGCGCTAACCGCATCTGCCATCTGTGCTTTCCAACACATGATCTGTCCGGCGACCTTGAATGTGTGTGAACAGAACAAAGGCAACTAAGAAGTAATATATCATACACGAGAAGGAGTTTATTATAGTGATTTGAAACACCGAAAAGTGTGTTGAAAAACAAGGCGCTAGCCGAGTTTTTTAACATACTTTGAGGTGTTTTTAAATCACTATAATAAACGACTTCGAGTGTATGATATAGCTTCTCAAACAAACCAGTATTTAAAGAGAAATTCAACGCGAAAGTCGAGTTAATTTATGGGTGTTTATTACCGTGGTATCAAGTTAAAGATACGGTGGCGATTTCCTTTGTGTTTTGCTCATGAATTATTAATTCACGAGTGAGTTACTCGGACACAATTCTAGTGCTTAGGTTATGTTTGAATTTGGCCGAGCGAGACAAGACACATTTCATCAAGATTTAATTCTTACTTGGTTGCATCATCCACACTCATTTTTTCAATCTCTTTTGACGTTGATGGCAGATTTTCCTCCTCTTCTTTTGATTTTTCAGATCTTGAACTCTCTCCAACCCTGCATGGGAAAACAGTTCGAAACACCTACTTCAAACCTACTCATTATATCCATTGTATATCGACAGTGTTTCCTTAGTACGAAAATGGCAATTAGGAAACTTAGAATTGTTATCAGTATCCAATTGCGATACCAGAATTCATAGTTTTACTATCCCCCATGAGAATCTGGTATCCCTCTGAATAAGTCTTGCCATCCCTGTAAACCATCCAAATAAGTATCCATGTCTCTCACTGTTACAAATAACAATAACCACAGAAGATACAACAGTCAATAACTAGACTGTAAACAACTTGGCATCATGAATTGATTCACTATTCAGGGTACATTTTAAGGACTGTTCAGGTATGTAATTTTAAGGACCAATGGCCTGGAATTCCATGCAAAACTGATACCAGTAAAAAGAAAATTACGTGGGTCATGGAATGGACACTGAAGCGATTTACTGGTTGCATGTCTCCTTTTGCCTTCACCCAGGGATTTGTCTAGAAAGGAGAATGTGTGCGAGTATATACCTCTTCTATATTCTGTATAAATACAAGGTTCATTGGACTTTTCATGAACTAATGTAGATTTTTTTTTAAATTAAGGACTTTTGAGTACTTTTGTTTTTAAGGACCCGTACGAACCCTGACTATTACTAAGATGCACATAAGCCTTCAACAAACGTCTATACGCTAGTCTTGAATGTTGTCAAAAGGCTGGTTATTTTCAAGGTGGCAGGCTCATAGTATTCAAAAGCTATCGGGAGACCGCTGGAGACATTTAACATTATCTTAATGTTTTAAATTTATTAGTATCCAGTTGGGATAGAAGTCATTAACAGTTTGGTATCAAAACCAAATTTTAGTATCCTGTGGATATCGGGATACTGCAAATTTCAGACCCTGGAATTAGTATAATTCCCATACCAAATGCCATTTTCATACTATTTCCAACTAGAATCTATTTCCATAGTCAGGATTTTGAAGAAAATCCCAGTGACTAGGCTTATACTTTGTACTACATATATAATTGCCAAATCATACTTGTCTTCATCATTCTGTTCACCGTCAACATTCTCATTTTCATTGCCTCCCTGATCAGATTCAGCTTTTTGTTCTGCAAACATTTCAAGCGGCAAACTTTCAAGGAGATCATCAATTGGGATTTCACTTTCACGTTGTAATGCAGAGATTTCATCATCTGCACTTTTGAATTCCTGTCAGGGGAAGAAAAGAGGAGAAACGCGATATAAGAATGGGTAACTTTTCAAATTCTTTACTGTCGTTCCAATTGAAGTGTTCCTAAAATATTACATCAATTAATTACATAAGTTGATCAATACATTTGCTCAAAAATTGCTCAACTTCCTGTTTACTAGCATACTTGTTCCCAATTGGTCAGTCACTGAAATGAGATGCCATTGGTCGATTCACACACACAGGAAATTGATCAATTTTTCAACAAATGAATTGATAAACTCTAGGTAATGAATTGATGCAATATTTTAGGAACACTTCTTTTTGGAACGACAGTAATAGCAATCATAATGGACTGTTAAATAGAGTAGGACATAGTAGCTTTGGGTTTGTCGTCCACACTCCCAACTACACGCGTAAAAATTTCGCATCTTTTCAACATCTTCGCAACAGACTTGTAGCAAGCTTGTCAATAAGTTGTAACAATGTTGTCATTTTATCAAGTTGCTACAAGGTTGACACTCACAACTTGTTGACAAGTTGATGAATTGCAGGACGATAACAAGTTGTTGGAACCACTTGTAACAAGTCCGTTGAGTCAACAACCTTGTAGCAAGTTGTCAACAAGCTGGCAACCAGCAGTGTGAACACATTCTGATAACAAGTTATTGAAACAGCATCGGTACAAGTCTGCTGCAGGTTTGCTACAACTTGTGCATTTTTACGTGTGTATAATATCACCACAACCAAGACAGGCCATGGCAAGCACTACTCAATTGCTTCTACTTGTAACCATCATCATCATTACCACCAGCACCATAAACTAGGGATGAGCCTATTAATCGGCCATTTTTAAATAATCAGTAATCGGCCATTTTTAAATAATCGGTAATCGGCCGATTATTGTTTGATAATCGGCAAAATAATCGGCCATAAGACTTTTTTGCACAGTTGCCAAGCACATGCTAAAATACTAAATACAAGCAAATAGATAGGTTGTTTTTCACAGGGTTTTTTATTAACATATTGTGAAAGAACTCACAAAATTAAAAAGCTTCCATACAATGCATTTCTGCTATGCCTATGTCCATCAAAGTTTCTGTGATCAAAGTCTGTGATCGAAGTCTTTGGTCAAAGAACTTCAAAGCAACCGCCGTCTTTGAAAGGTTTTTACACCGCCATCTTGCTTCTTACAATAATCGGCAGATAAGTTGAGATAATTGGCCTACAAATAATCGGCAGATAAGTTGAGATAATTGGCCTACAAATAATCGGCAGATAAGTTGAGACAATCGGCCTACAAATAATCGGCAATTTTCGTTATCGGCTCATCCCTAACTTGTAACCATCATCATCATTACCACTATCATCATCATTACCACCAGCACCACCACTACCAGAATCACTACTTACTGTATTTGTTGGGCCGATTTCAGATGCACACGTCTGATGAAAACACGTCTGCTGTATAAACAATGACGTACCTTGGTCTCGTAAGATTCTTCAACATCAATAGTTTCCTCATCATCACTCTCATCATTAATATTCAAGTCACTTTCATCACCTAACAGGGAAATATTTCATTTTTACACATAATTTAGGGAGAGAACCAGCCAACGCTTCCCTCCACGGAGGAAATTTGTGCAGTCTGGAGAGGGGAAGGGGTAAAATCTACTTCTGGTAATGGCAAAATGAACTAGGATGTCCCAAGGGAGGGAGAGAGGGGTTAGCTTTCCATCTCCTCTATGGGGGAGGTGCGGATGTTTTCTGGACTGACCCATTTTCTCCATATATTACAAACGTGTTACACATTTATAACAATGTAGCTCTTGACAGGATTCACTCAGGTGCAAAGAAGACCTGAATGAGTTTTAAAAGAGCACATTACTCTTGGCTACTTGAAATGACCCAATGACAAAATAAGAGGTCACAAAGCCTTGGATTAAGTAGCCTTAGAAATCAATCTAATACCTATATCTCTTAGCCAGTGTAACCGGCTCTTCCAGGGGAGTGAGGCACTGAGGCGAGGGAAACATATAGAAGAGCTTCTTATACAGTTTATGGTGGCTGAACATTAGAAGGTGTAGCCCCTGACAAATCTGCACCCACATCCCTTCACAGGCCCTAAGACAGATCACCCTCTTCCGTGAAATCTGAAATCTAGAGGGGCCATAGCATCAATTCGCGGAGCTGGGGATCCGGGCATATGCATACTCATAAGAGCTTACTCATACTGTGGTATACTTCAGTCCCCAGGGAAATTTTGAAATGTCTGCCTGTAAATGTAAGCTGAAGCATTTCTTGGATAATAATAGGTCAGCTTCAAGTATTATAATGTGTTCCAGCTCTTCTATGTCATCCACTAAATTAGGAATAATTGTTCGCTAAAGCTATAATGTCACATATAATGACCTAAATCAATAACTTCTGTCATTATTCATTCTTTGACTTTGCTTTCAACAACTGGTCTAATTTAAATTATTATGGAGACAAATACTCTGATTTCCACAAATTTCTACAGTAATACACCTAGATTTTAGCACAGTTTAAAGCCAGTCCAAGAGCGTGACATAACCGGGCCAGTGGCCCCTCTATCAAATACATCACTGCTTCTTATAATGCAGACAAGTTTAGGCCCGGGTCAAATACAAAATTAGAAGTTTGAAACTGTATATCTAACAATTTGGGGTCAAATAATGAATGTGTGGAATCATTGACCCCTGCTCTGCAGCCTATTCCCCTTATTATTTTGAACACAGATATATGCCTTCTACCTGTATCTTGTCTAGAGGACATAGGTGATGATGCTGCAGTTGAAGATGCCACTGAACTAGCAACGCTACTGGATGGTTTAGATTCCTTCAAGCTTGCAGCAAGCCATGACGAATATTTCTCTGTTTGACCAACAATGAAGTTTAGATGAACGTCCAGCGCCTTCTTTCGTTTCTCTTCTATCCTGCTCTGCACTTTGTATTGCACAACCTAGTTTGAAAAGTTTAAAAAATTGAAGGACTTTCATAATTTTTTGAAGGAAATTTGTGAGATAAAAGGCGCTCTTTATACCTTCTCAATGTTCAACCAAAACTGACGGACTTCTTTAGCAATACTGCTCGCAATCTTCTGCAGTTTGACTGTTGATTCCTTCTCAGCTTTGACTTCCTTAGTTTTGATTTCTTGATGGTATCTCAAAACTGCTTTGCTTAGCTAAACATTGAAACATGAAGATTTCCATTTACAGAATTGTTTTACCCTCTTACCTTATTTTATCATCCAGGGTCTGAAATCTAAATTATTTTTCAGTATCCAACTGGGATAGTTAAACACAACCGTCGATTAATAGATTTGTTCAGACTATTCGTAAGAATAGCGATCATTGAAAGCCTGGTTGACTAACTGGATAACGTGCGGATCAAAAACTCCAGCGCAAGCACAGAGAGAATATTTAGTTTAACTCTTAAGTGTTTGATATGTACATCATTACATCCATTTTTTATTAATATAATTCAGGTACTACACAGGAGGCGTGTTTCTTTTTTTCCATAATTAAATTGTTCAAAAGACTCGGTTGAGTCGGTTATTTTGTTACGGTTATCAGCGATTATTTATCAAAACTGCCTCAGTCTAGTGGAAAGGCTTGTTATTTTCAGAGTGGCAGACTTGTATATTCAAAAGCTATATTAGGAGACCACTGGAGACATTTAACTTTAACATGTTTGAAATTTTGTAATATCCAGTTGGGATACAAGTCATTCACAGTTTGGTATCCAAAATCCAATTTTAGTATCCTGTGGATATCGGAATACTGCAAATTTCAGACCCTGTGACATCAGACGATGACACCAAACTATCTGTATGCCTTGCTACATATGGCTTGTGCTTAAATAATAACCATTACATGTAAAGCAAAATCGTGCCATCTAGTAATATTTATTATAGAAATTACTTGGGGTTTATATGATGCTGGGATGACAGGGTTCAAATTAGCAGGTTGCAATTAGCAGGTTGCCACTTGTGAATCGAACATTTCATTTTGGTGAGTCGAGATTTTTTAGTATAATGTATTTATTTTCAATTTCTGCTGTCCAATGTTCCTTTTCTTAAAATACACATGCGAAATGAAAGAAAATGGCACAAATTCCATCTTAATCTTATTGAAATTCACAAAGAAACGGTTGCCATTTTGTTTTCACAAGCAGTGTTTCCACTTTTCCAAATCGAAACTTCAGTGTATTTCCATAAAATTTCCATAAAGGAAATTTGCAAGTCAATTTTTCTTCTCTACTTCAAACCTGGGTTACGGTTAATCTAGCTTTGAGCAACACAAACATACCTAAGGTTAAAATTTAACCGTAGGTTAGGCAAATTTAACCCTGGGTTAGCCCTTAACCGGCTTTTGAACAACCGGCCACTGGTAATTACAAATACCTTTTTAGCAACGCCTTTTTTCCATCGTCTTTCTTGTGCAAAATCTGTCGCTAACCATGCCATCTCTTCCAAGACGTAATCCCAGTGCGATTTATTCCGGCCTGGCTCTTGAACCTTTGGCAAACGCTTTGCTGACCACAGCCCTTCCTTCCTCAATTCAGAAACCCGCTTTAGGATATCGGCTTCCCGCTTTGCTTCAAGTATAATATCCTCTTTTGAGTTGTTAAATGCGAGCGCCCTAGCATTAGCTAGATCGTCTTGTGTGCTACTTGAAGAATTATGCCGATTCAGCTGCCGATTGAAAGCAGCTCCAAAATTTGCATCCTTAGACATAAACAATTTTGAGCTTGAAAGGTCTATATGGCCTCCTATTGGATTATTAGGGACATGAGTCGAAGTATGAGGACTCTGTGAGCGTTGGGAATTTCCAAATGCTAAACCACTCGCAGAAAGCATTTTACCTTGTTGGACATTCCCTGGGGTTACATTTCCAGGATATAACTTATGTTGTAGCGCAATATAATCATTCCCGATGTTCTGCACCTGCGTATTTTCCATTGGATTTGATGTCACAAAGAAATCAATATCGTCTTCAAGTTTATGAGTGGCCTGGTGATTAATCCATTGCGGCGTTGGTCGGCGTCGCCATACATGAAAATCAACAAGGTTCCCGCCGTGCTGTAGAAAGAATAATTCCTGTAGACTATGTTGGTATCGCTTTTTCACATTTTCCACATTTTGGTAAAAGTACTCTGCAACTTTCCGTCTTAGTTCTTTGACCTCCTCGCTTGCATTTCCGGGGATAGCCACACTTTGAGACATGCCAGGATAAGCGGGGGATCTCAACATCGGTGGGGGGTATGGTGAGCTAGTCGGCGGATAACCCTCGTGACCCATTTCTGCCCCCTTTGATGGAGAAAAGTCGATCTTTAGGCCAGGATTGCGTCTTGTGCCGCTTTTCAGAGGTTGAGTACGTTTTGGGATATTTTGAGTGGGATAAGGGGGTACGGTAGCTATTTGTTGGGATATTACCCCTACAGGATAGCCAGGGAGCTGGTGCGTACCGCTGGGGGAGGATGTTATAGGTTGATCCTCAGAATAGCTGGGTCGTCTACCATGGTAATATGGTGGATATTGATAATGCATTTGTAAACTAGGATCTATAACATTTCGGGTACTCACTGGGGAAACACGATGTTGATCGCCTGGGTATATCGGGTGCGTAGGTGATCTTAGAGGGTAACGGGAGATACTGGTTGTCCCCATAGGTGGCGTGGTACATGATGGTGTTACAGGACCCGGCATTGTAGGGGTACCAGTAAAAATTGGGCTTGTAGGTGGGAAATGTTCGGGACGAGGTGATCGCATGTGAGCCTGCATATGCTGTTCTTGATGCATGGGGTCAAAGTTATATGGCGTACCCCCCGGGCCGACACCGCGGCCCATTCCAGGCTGGTGGGCCATGCCACTGATTACAGCAACAAGTAGTTAATAACCCACTTTCCAGGTAATAATTCCAATCCTTTTGAACAATTCACACACGATAACACACCAGAAGTCCAATTTTGTGAAAAATATCCACAATTAGCAAGCACAAAATTATAATTTTCTGACATTATAAACCAAAATATCTGCGTATAAGCATTATTCTGAACAAAATATCACCCACTCCATCCAGTTCTGCCAAGAAAACACTAAAAATATTAACAAAATAATAATGAACGCTTTATACTGATGCTATATTTTAACATGACAGGTCCGCCATGATGGATTTTCCCAGGTATGCAACGACATACAAGCCTTCAAGAAATTTACAAAAAAAACACTCTAAAAACTAACCATCCACGGTGAATTTATATCAATCCTTGTAAATGAAAGTCCAGTGTACCATATTTTTATAAAAGAAACGTGGCAAAACAGGAATTTATAGTGTTTATTTCGGTTTAATTTTCGCTTTTCGCCTCGTCTCGCTAACAGCTTCTCAACATCCAAAATGGCGGAATTTGTAAATATTCTTTGCGCGTGCGCAAAAGTCACCTCGAAGGCCGATGGGAAATTCTTTGTCTTTCTTTCAAAAAATTATTTTAATTTTTCGAATATTTTAAATATTTTAATTTTGTTTAATTGATTATTTAACTTTATTGTGATATTGTACATTTAAAGAATAAAATGACTAGAAACAAGCTCAGAAATTTCTAACTTTTCTCAACAAATATAAGACGCCTAAAAATAAAAGAGTATCGTAAAACGTTTCTTAAAATGAGACTTATAATATATAAGTGAATAAGTAGCAGTTTTTTTCTTTGAATTTTTAACAATTATACTGTTTTTCTGAAATTTACTAAGTGTGGGCAATTGGGGACATACTATGATATCCCAACTGTTATACCTAACTATCCAGTAGAGCTATACCAGTTCACTGAGCTATACCCTTCTGTTTCTCCGCTATACCTAATTGCCTACAACTATACTCAACTATCAATATATGTCATTGCCAAAACTATTTACGGCCCAGGGTCTTTTTTAAGAAATCGTTGGTGGGGGGGCCATCATCGAAAGGGGACGTAACAAGTAGGTGGTGTATTACAGGTGTGGGAAGGTGAAGAGGGGTCTGGGGTCCTCTCCCAGAAAATTTTTGTATTCTTGACTCTCTGTGGCTTGATTTCATGCATTTTCAGAGACAATTTTTGATATATCCCATCTAAACGGACCCAGGTTTTGTTGTGAGAATACCATAACTTTCCTCTAAACTCAGTTTTTTCCCCTTTTTTGCTTATACTTTGGACAAAAGGGACCCTCACTGGGGGGGGGGGCAAAATAGCTTACTGGGGGGGCCAACATGGGGCCCGGGGGGGCTTTGGCCCCTCCAGTACATTAGTTAAAAAAGGCCCTGTTTCGGCCATCTTAGAGGGTGGAGGCACTTTTCGAGAATAGAGATGGGCGAGGCTTATTTATTTGGCTAAAGCACAGTGAGAAACGCATTAAATTGTAGCCAAGGGGAGGGGGATGGATGCAGGGGGGGGGGAACTATTCAATATGCTCTGGAAATGTAAGCACGGGTTGCACACGCGGTTAATACGCTGCCCTCCCCTCTGAGTTAGAAAGCCAAGCCTGCTCGTGAATACGTCGAGTGTAAGGTATAATTACTTCCCTTCGTGATCGGACACGAGTCGTAGGGTATTGTGGTAGCCAGGACAGGGGCAGATCCAGGCTCATTTGACAGAGGGGGTGCAATTTTTCTGGGGAGGTGAACCCTTCCGCCACCAGTGCAAATTATGTCAAAAATGCCATAGATCGTGAAAATTTCAGTATGAACTCGTTGATTCTGACTTTGTGTGGGGGGTGCTGACGTAGGGGGGTGGGCACCTCCCCCCGGTAGTACCGCCTACGAGTCAGGACCACCCGACTCGGTCACGCTTGAGCTATGTCCTTTGCGATTACTCAGCTGCAATACCACCCTATCACCTATCTTTACCGTACCTTTCCTTTCAAACCTTGTATTCTATTAATTATAAGTTTAAACACCAACAAGCAAAGACGCCAGTATTAAAATGTAATTTTACTTTTAATAGACAATCTATGTGAGCCAGTTTTGAGAAAATATTTATATATACCAACTCGGCGTTAAAACATTTCTACAAAACTTATCTCATTTATTCCAAATAATTCATATTGTTCATTTAGTTCGGTCGTGTCAGAATTTTATCCGAACACAAATTTACAGAACATTTTATCAAAGTTATACATCTCTCAGATCTCTGTCTTAATATTTGAATCAAGATTTTGAGTCATTCAATTTGGTCAAAGGTGAGCATTCTATTTTTCTTTGAGTTCCTTAACTTCCTCTTTGAGCTGTACAATTTCCTTTTCATTCTCTTCGACTCTTTTCTTCAAAGCTTTTACATCATCGACGAGGCTTTGAACATCAGCACTCTGTTGATGATAACGAGTTATTTGAGAACAATTAACGTCAACGGCTTGTAGACAACTTGCTACAAGGTTGTTGGCTGAACAGGCTTGTTACAAGTTGTTCTAACAACTTGTTATCGTCCTGCAATTCAACAATTTGTTAACAAATTGTGAGTGACAACCTTGTAGCAACTGACAGCATTGTTACAACTTGTTGACAAGCTTGCTACAAGCCTGTTGCAAACACATCTTGTTGAAAAGATGTGAGATTTTTACGTGTGTATAGTGGGGCTGTGCTATGGAATAGTTTGCCTATGATGACTGAATCAGGCATCGCTGATGATTTACTTTTTAAAACACAAACACCAGTGAATAAACAACTTACACTTGTGCTGCTCTCAGATTTATCCAGTTTTCGCGAACTCAATCCAGCCATGACATTTTTGGTTCCAATGGATGTCGCACCTTTCTCCTTTGATTTGAAACCTTCTTTGAGAGAGAAGGTTTTCGGTTCAGCATTCTCTCCCGCCACCCACTGCTCTGCCTTCAGAGCTGGCTCGTCAGAGGCGGTGTCTGGGAAAATGTCGTCTTGGAATAATTCAGACTAAAGAAAAAATAGGATTTATATTAAGTTCGGAATTTTGGGCATCTCGCTCGACCGTATATAACGTTAATCGCTTTTCATAGATGGAAATTTCGAGAGAAAATAGTTGCGAGAGGCTGTGTCAACATCAAACCACCAGAGCTAATAATACATTTTGGTCAACAATTTTTATCTAAAAATCTTATTGCTGTCGAGCCTCAGCGAGACAGCACACTATTCTTGACGTGCTAAGGTTTCTCCAGAGTTCACTTGCCCCAGTCTTTTACCCGACCTATATATTGTGAAGATTTGGATTTGGCGTCGGTTTGGTGGATGGATGTTTATCGTAATTCCGGGGCAAAAGGTCGAGCTTGAAGTCATTTTTGAAATTAGGGGGAGTGAACGAGATATTGTAAATTTTGTATGCGCACGCATGCATGTTTCTTTCCATTTGTTTGATCAAGATTTTGAAAACTTTATATACGGATGCGAAAAGATCGACATTTTTTAGAAAATCTAAGGTAAGTATGGCTCTGTTTCTTTCTACTGACATACATCAAGGCGATGAACTATTTAGCGTTCAATCTAGAGAGAAGCAATGTGCTTTCATGAGTTTATCGGCTATTTTAACAGCCCAAAATAACCGCTGATCGATTCGATTGGTCAACAAGAACATTAAATAATGTCTTACTGCAAGGAGACAAAATGTACTTAAAAGCACTAGATAATGGCTTAATTATCCTAGACCCAGGTGTAGAATTTTTGTCTATAGATAATTTACCAACAGTTGTTACTCAGTGTTTCATCTGGTAAGAACATGTTTTCTTACAAGATCTGTGGATCTGTAATATCGCCTGTACCCGAGGCAAAACCATGCAGCTGCATAAAGGCTGATTTCCATTCAGTGCAAAAGGTCGCGCGATCGACTTTTTGCGATCGTTTTCTTTTGAATTATGAGCCCGGATCCGGTGCGTCAAGACAGCACTTCCCTTGCGATAGTAACTGCTAGTATTTAGAAATATTTTTACCACCCACCAAAGCTCCACAACCCCCTTCATTGACATGCATCTACACACGTAAAAACGCGCAACTTACAACAAACTTGCAGCAGACTTGTGCCAATGCTGTTTCAACAATTTGTCATCAGGATGTGTTCGCGCTGCTTGTTCCCAGCTTGTTGACAAGTTGTCAATAGCTTGTTGAGAACTTGCTACAAGGTTGTTGGCTCAACAGACTTTTTACAAGTTGTTCCAACAACTTGTTATCGTCCTGCAATTCAACAGCTTGTTGAGAACTTGCTACAAGGTTGCTGACTCAAGTTGTTTCAACGACTTGTCATCGTGATGCAATTCAAGTGAACAAGTTGTGAGTGACAACCTTGTAGCAACTTGATAAAATGACAACATTGTTACAACTTGTTGACAAGCTTGCTGCAAGCCTGTTGCGAACACATCATCGCCTTCAGTCCAAATGAATCAAATTCAAAAGAAATGCCTGACACAATCCAGCCTAGTAAAGATCAATTCCTTAAGCAACTGGACTTTAACAAACCTTTCTTGGTACAGTAAAGCTGACTGGCTCACAGATTGGCTTTGTACTGTGTATTTTGAAGAACCTTGCCACTTCGTTGTTGCTCACTTTGCATCCTCGCTTTGGCATATAACCACAGCCCTTCTGAGGGTCTGAACTTTGGTATGTAGTCAGATAATGACAATATGGCGGCTCAGGATCCAACTCGTAATAGCGGATAACGCTGTCACCCTGTAAGCAAGGGAAAATTTTTAAAAGGTCGATTTCAGGTTTCGCTACAACTTTTAACCTGTTCATCAGAGGCGGAAAAAGTATCGGATTCTGGGAACCTAGTTCACAGAAATATTTTTGGATCTGAACTTTTGCACAAAAATTTTCAGAAATTTCTGAAAGTTAATAATTAACTGATGAGTAATAACAAAATTAGAGTATGCTCTAGTCTAGACTAGCAATTGTAATGCATTTTGTATTCACTATATCAAAATGAACACCACTGAATATCAAGAAACAACACTCCAATCAGTCCAATGTCAAAATCAATCAATGATCATTGAACCTCATTAATTATAAATTTTGTGTCTGAAACCCAAGTTCCCAGAAAGAAAAAACATTTTCCACCTGTGCTGTTCATTTTGACACCTTTATACAACTATTAATCCCTTGTAAACATTAACAATTTACTAAAAATATGTCATTTATAACTGTGTAATGCTTTAAGCACACATGTCAAATTTGATGAAAGAACTGGTATCCAACTTTGATACCACAATAGTGAATGTAGGAATACAACATACACTTGTCTTTAGAGTGAAAAACTGACCCTTCTGAGTTAAACAAGTCTAGCACAGTCAGATGTTATTTAAATCCATTCTATATTTTCATCATCTTAAACAAATGATTCACTTGATCTGAATTCTTATTCAGAATTAAATTTACATTTTAGTGTTACAGATACAATCCAACAAAGCACAACCACGGAATTTGTAAATGTTTTCATACAATAATTTCCTGGATGTTGAAATATAGCCTAATACACCTGCCAATTTCAGTTGACCAATGTTGCAAGTGAAATACATATATACGATGCTCAAAGTTTTCTGGAGTTTCAAAACCTATTTTACCAGATTAAAGACAATATGTGTACATCTGTGATTCTGTCTGATCTATTTTATAAATATTAAATAATATGGAAAATATGGATATTCAACCAACAAACAAAGGTTTTGACATCTGGTATCTAAAATTGAAAACTGGTATCATCAGGATACTAGGATACTGCAAATCTCGAACCCTGATTCTAGCTATATATTTCATCTTTAAACGTTAAGTTTAAATATTTCCAATTGTATTTTTTTGTGTGTTTCAAGGAATACGAATAAGTGCACGGGTATTCTAAAATCGCTCCAAACTAAAATATCAAACCTTTCCACAGAGGTAGATCATTTTTGTGTCTGGGTCGTAATAAGGGAAATTTACACCATTGCTTGAGTCCAGTTCATCTTGATGAAGGGGCTTCTCTAAGTTTTTCTAAAACAACAAAAAATAAAGTGTCTTATTCATTGGGTATTACAATTGAACACATAAACTTTCTGAATAGCCAAATTCATATTAGAACAAGACAGGGAAACTTGTCTCAGAAACTCTAAACACGTAAAAATCTCACAACTTGTCAACAAGATGTGTTCACAACAGACTTGTAGCAAGTTTGTCAACAAGTTGTAACAATGTTGTCATTTTATCAAGTTGCTACAAGGTTGTCACTCACAACTTGTTAACAAGTTGTCGAATTGTAGGATGATAACAAGTTGTTGGAGCAACTTGTAACAAGTCTGTTGAGTCAACAAGTTATAACAATGTTGTCACTTTATCAAGTTGCTACAAGGTTGTCACTCACAACTTGTTAACAAGTTGTTGAATAGCAGGATGATAACAAGTTGTTGAATAGCAGGATGATAACAAGTTGTTGGAGCAACTTGTAACAAGTCTATTGAGTCAACAACCTTGACTTGTCAACAAGCTGGGAACAGGCAGTGCAAACACATCCTGATAACAAGATGTTGAAACAGCATTGGTACAAGTCTGCTGCAGGCTTGTTACAACTTGTGCATTTTTACGTGTTTAGTAGTCACGATATACATTCAGAGAATGACAGGTTTTCCAACTCAACTTTTCGGTCCTTTTCATAGTACAAGATCATAGTACAAGATTCGTCATTTGTGTGCCAGAGTCACAATATAATCTGTGGTCCTTACTAGGGGTGCACCGGATAGTACTTTTTACTATCCGGCGGGATACCGGATATGCCGGATAGTTTAATTTTATTCAGGTTGAATAAGGGTGTGCATCAATGCAGGCAATGATGCCCGAATGATGCCCAATGATGAACAATGCACTACTTCATGTTAGGACTATATAGAGGTTCATATATAATATGCTGTTTGTCATGAAGTATTGAAGTATCAATATAGTGACCGCTGGCCAACATTTTTGGCTTTGCTATAATAGAAATACTGGAACAGTAAACCAATTCATATAATATTGTTCTTTTGTTTGTTGTATTGATGTCCAACTGTTTTCTTTTCATAGCATATTTATTGATATTTTTTCCGTTTTTAAGTTGAAACAAAATTAATACGCCTTGAAATATCCGGTATCCGGCCGGATATTGCAAAATATCCGGCCGGATACCGGATAGTCGGATTATCTCATTATCCGGCCGGATATCCGGCCGGATATGATATCCGGTGCACCCCTAGTCCTTACTGCATAGTGATATTGTAATACTGTAGTTGTACTTGTAGTGACATCTAAAGCACTTTACTTCTACTGTTCTACATTTCCCAAGCTTCCTATCCTTACAGTACTGTATATACACATCAGTAATAAAACATACTTCGTCCCAAACAGCCCAGACACGTTTGCTCATTCGAGTGAAACCAGTTGTAAAGAGGAATCCCAAGTTGCTGCAGAACACAACTCTCTGTGGTTTAGCACCTTCATGGCATTTCCCTTCCTGTTTAAACAAGAAAAACAGGTTATATTGTAGTATTCAATCATTACATACAGTACTTGTGCACAAACTCAAATTCTTGGTTGGTAAGTAGCAAGCAATTATTTGTGATGTCATGGAACAATATAGCCTTCAAAATGCAGGATCAGCAGTAACTGGACTATTGTAATGTAGTGTTTAACACTCTCCCTGATTACGGAACTGTAGTGACTATTTATAATTTTCAAGAAATGTTAAAAGTTCTCTCATTGAGGCATCGTACCAGTAATTGTAAATATTCAATTTTTTGTACATATAGTCATAACATATATCTGTAGTGTATATTTTATCTGTTATAGAAGGTGTTTGTAGATGGTATATATACGAACGAAAATTTATATACATTTTTAGACCTAGCCAGGAGCAGTTGCGAAAAATGCAACTTTAGGCCCTCTGGCAGGAATCGAACCTGCGGCCCTGCAATTACGGTGCATAGCTCTAACCAACTGAGCTACAGAGTCCAGTTGCTGAGCATTAACTGCAAATTTGTGTATATATGATGGGAGTGATGCCGGTATACGGTATGGGTAAATATCAAGGTTTTTTTCTGGGCATCTCGTTCCATTGGACTAATAGTAGGTGTTTGTAGATGGGCGATTAATTGCAGGGCTGCAGGTTCTATCTGGGGGAGCATGCCTCTGCACCCCCCTAAAATAAGCTTACACCTTTAGCGATCACTAGTCCCCCTGAAAAATTTCTTGATGACAATATAAATCTCCCCCTCCCACTTCTGTTTTGCTGGCGATGCCACTGTTGAGACACTAAAATTAACCCATTTACTGGCAGTACCCTACCACTGACGAGTAAAATCATCTGGCGTTAGGCAGAGTAAAATACTCAAGTAGAGCGTTAAAGAGTGCTGTATGCATACTAAGATACAAATATGAACTTGTCAATCACCTGTACCACATCACCACTACGTGGATCTATAATCCGGAGTTGCTTGTCTTTGCAAGTTGTTGCAATTAAGCTGCCGTTATGATTCCATGATATGCTGAAGATTAAATCCGGATGACATCTAATTTCTTGGACAGTTTCTTGGGTTTCCAAATTCCATATGGCAACAATATGATCATGACTTGCGCTCAATATAATATTAGCGGCAACGGGATTCCAAGCAATAATGCCAATCCTGCGTTGATGAACACCTTCCAGGGATAATAATGGCTGTGTCAGGTTGTCAACTAGTCCACCTTCAGGAATTTGCCAAATTTTCACAGTTGCGTCTTCTGATGAAGAAGCAATGATGTTATCATCAAAAGGATTCCAGGCTATGTCGAGCACCTCTTGCCTATGTCCAGCAACCTTTGGGGCATTTAAATCGACTCTCCCAACCTTAAAATACACAATTCCAGGGTCAGGCAATTAGATATTTTTTACTGTTAACCCTTAACACCTATCATTAAAACCAGCTGTTAAATTAACACCAACTGACTTTTTACAATACAAGAGGTTAAGGCTGGGTGCACATGCTACAATTTAAGTCAGCTGATCTATGATCGTTGAGCCCATATATTACTAGTTTATTTTATTTTTACCACTACGAGGTGGACGGGAAGCCTTAACAGGTTTTGCAACCCAATTGACAAAGGGTTCAGAGGGTTAGTTAGTTGAGGTTAGTACCTAAGAGTTAGTTTTTAGCGAGGGAGGGAAACCGGAGAAAACCACTCGAAGCACAGGAGACTCAACCAATCTCAACTTACATGAGTTAATCAAGCACAGGGACATTGCCCAACCGAAGTAAATCCCTGCCCTCAACCTGCTGTATAGCCGGCTTAACTCAGAGGTAAGGGGCAGCGCGCTAACCGCATCTGCTACCTGTGCTCTTCTTCATTAGAAAACTTTAGATTTGAGTACTACAACTACGAGATTCATTGTTTGTACACACCATCGTCTTTCACCATAATCTCGTAGTAGATGCTTGTTTTACTACGATATTTTTCAAAAATCCTGTTGTCAATTTGGCCATGGCTACAAGATTATGACATCAGTACATGATGGCGTAACACGATGGCGAGTGCAAACAACAAACCTTGCAGTCGTAGTCATACTTGTAGTCAAATCTAAAGCTCTCTATTAAATACTGTGCAACTAAACCATAAATCGGCCAACTAAAATCATTGTGTGTGCACCTGGCTTAAGTTCCAAGTTTTGAAACAATTACAAGAGTTGGCACCAGGGATGCCGGAAGTTGCTGAGGGCAAAGGGTGCAATTTATTATCAAAAGGGCATATTTTTTAACAAAAGGGCACAAACAAAAGTCAAAGGGCACTTACCTACTTATAACTTAATTGAAATCAAACACAAAAAACCTTACTAGTGAAACTTAATTAAGGATTTACGTAAGTAATCTGTTTGTGTTATTCTGTGCACCCGTTACACTCATAGTCTGCACCCGCACTGCACCCAGACAGTTGTAAATACAAAAGGCAAGGGGTGCACTTGCACCCGCTGCACCCGTGGTTCCGGCATCCCTGGTTGGCACTTTGTCAAGTTTGATCATTTTGTGAGGCTCAACGGTGTTGTATAGTCATTGTTAAGCATCGTAAAGCGAATTCTTTGTTTGCTACTCTGACCAAAAAAGGACATAACTATTAGAATTGGAAATTAGGGTACTTAATGAGGTAGGTTTAGTATAAAAGCAGCAGATATGTGCTTACAGCAGGGAGAGAGAAAAGAAATGCTATCCTAGTTGCATGGTGTCAAACCTATGGTATAGAGAAAACATTAAGAGCGACTTAAACCCATCTTTATTTATCGAAGAAAGTTAAGAGAACTTCATTGAAGAACGTTGAAAGACTGATATGAATTTGGAGTAGCTTCAGCGAGTTAATTCTGTGTGATTGCATTTCAAGAGTTCCTCGAGGGGAAACAACACAAAAGTCTTACATACACATACATACATTATTCAGCTCACTCCCCATTGGGGCTTTTCAGTGATCGATTACATCAAGTATCTAGCTTACCTATATTATGTACTTAATCTACATTATTTATTTTTACAATTGTGATATTACTTTCCTAATCTGTCTATCCTAACCCACCCAGTCAACTTTCCCTGTGGGAGAGTGCCCGGAGAAAACCCACGACTTTCGACAGAGCGATGACTTACTCTTTTCACATGAGTGTGATGAGTGTCCTCAACGAGACTCGAACTCAAGACTCAGAGGTGAAAGGCGCTTGCTCTCACGACTGCGTTAACCCTGAAAATATCTGTGGCAAGAAGGAATTATACTGTGTTGAAATTTGGGCTGATTATTTCCTTTGATACAACCTGGAAATATGTGAGCAACATAAAGGTGCACCTTTTTTCGTTACCATTTGGAAAGATCAGCGTATTGTGCAATTAGTTTGGTGAAAATTAGGTTAAAAATTTGGTGACATTCCAGAGTGAAAAAATACAGAAATATTAATATTATCAGTACTTTTATTCCACACTACTAACTTCCAGACAAAGGGCGTTCCCTCAAAACCAGACCTGGCCATTTGAGGCTCACAATCGTGCCCACGCGCCTCTGCACACGTCTTAGTTCATCAAGATGCGCATTTTGTCACGCGCCTTGTTTCTTTTGAGAGTATGAAATCATGCACCTTGTGTTTGCCACACGGTATCCCACGCGCATGCAAATATGCTCACGGCCAGGCCTACAAAACGTTGAATTTCTTGCTGAATTTTTCAGGTAGACCGGCAGCATATTGTGTATAGATGCTACCCACACTGGCACCATGCATTCAAGATACCTTCCCTTTTTGGTCCGGTGCTACTACAGGAGAAGCCTTAACTAAATATAATAGCTCTATCAGTTCTGTCTGAACTGTTCCCCTCCCTCCCCTCCCTACAGTGCTTTTACAGAAAGAACCGGAGACCCTGGGAGTGTAATTGGTAGAGTCAAACTGGAAGCACTCTTCTCACATTACATCAGACAACTGCATATTGCAGAAATGAAACGCTGGTCATTGAGGTTAAAGGCACATGCACTATCCACGATTACCACCAACCAACATAATTTGTCGGCATTAAACTTTTAATTGGCATTGCAACTTTTGCAGTAAAATAATTTTCCAACTTTTGCTGCAAATTTTCTAGTTTTTTTGATAGCCTACTGTTTGACAGATAATATATTGTGTTTGTCAAATTACACGACAGATACCATAAAAGGCAATAAATTTAAGCAAACCATGCTTTATATATTGGAATATTGCCCAACTTTAATAAGCTGATAGCTTTGTCTTATTCAATGACACCTATTATCTTGACAGTAAAGTTATCCAAGTTTAAAGCATCTAAATTTCGACAACTGCAAAAAATTTGGCATCCCGTCTACTTGCTAGCATTCGCTTTATAGCACCTCAACAAGATTCAATATTTCAAAATCTATATAAATATACCACTTAACTTATGAATATTTACAAGATTACACTAAATTGTATTAACTAGCTGTATAAATGTAACATTGCAATCAATAACTCAAATTAACAGGCTACATAAACCAATTATAACAAGAGGAACGATCTATACAAACTAGCGTGGGAATTACTTGTGAAGATAATGCAAACAAGACAATTTCAAGAACAGAAACAAAAGTGAACGCCCATACATGCTTGCTCGAGCAGCTTGCTAAACGCGTCTAAACAAAACTAATTCATCATCGTACTTAAACAGATATGCCTTAAAGCTTAACATACCTTTTCCAAAGGCAATACAAGAAAGCTGCCACCACCAGCGGAATCCAAAACGATTGCAATGAATTTAGGATTTGCGGCACAGTACGGCGCCTCCCACGAATTTTTACTCACTTTCATACCGTCATACGAATGCTCCCTCTTCGACCCTGTGCCAAAAACATGTCGAAATTTCGAAGCACGAACGAAGTTAGGCATTTTGTGGTCTTGCTACAGTATATTTGTTCTCAAAACTGTCTCTTTGCAATGTTTTTGGACGCTCTCCTTGCGTTGATTTTCTAAAATCTTTGCACAAGGAAATGCTTCCAGTCGATAAAAAGGAAATGATTGTGGACTGAAGGGAGTCGGGGGAGTGTTCTGTTACGTCATAAATTATGTTTATATATTTCACTGAAAACTCATTCGATTCAAACTCAAATACACGGCACAGTGTACACGGCTAAAAACAGATTTTTCAAAAGGTTTAGTGCCTTAAAATTGCCTTAACTATATAAATTAGCTATCGTGCTATTAGCTTGTCATTTTTTTATTTATTTGCAGAATAATTTTGAACTTACATTTTATGTTAATAAAACGACATTGGCAAAACGGAAGTGTTTATAATTTATTCAACATGAATATTTAATTTTCGTATTATGATATCTGACCATGTTAGGTATTGTTTGCGTTTTTGCAAGAAGGAAGTTTGTTTTCAAAGAAATATCGAAATATAACAAGTTTTACTGTAGTGTTTTACAATATAGCAAGCTATTTAATTATGTACATATTTAAGTGGCTGTGTGGCGAAAAGTCGCAAAAAGTGGAGTAAATTTTCTTAATTTTCTTTGGCCAATGGTAATGAAAAATTTCAGGCCTATGCATCTTCCGTTCCGCCTGAATTGTATAAAGCCTTATAAATATAAAGCAGGAACTCTATTATGTCAAGTATGCTTCCCTTTTGCGGCTGAATTAAGTCAATTCTGGCTTAATTATGGAAAATCGTTATCGTAGACGGCACTTCGCAGGTTTTCTTGGGGTACTCTGGTTTCCCCCTTTTATAGTAACACTGAACCAATAAGGGTTATAAGGGATGGTCCATTTGGGAGAACAAGTTGGATAGAACAGATCATAAAGATTTACCCGGTGCATGACAGTGTAAATAAAGTTTAGTTACGTTTCCTCCTGTAGTAACACAGCTGAACCAGTAAGGGGCGGGCCCTTCTGGATGTCTAGAGAGAACAGTTTAGAACTGATAGAGATATGTTCAGTAGGGATATGTTAGGGCCCCCCATGAGCACCATGAATTCACGCCAAAAAAATTGGAAAATCACCCATCACGTATAAGAAATATTGAATTTCACGTTCACGCAGAAACAAAAAATATAACATGATATGCAAGAAGCTATTGGATAGGCTGATAATACATCCAATATATAAAACAATATCGCATTAATTGACTTATTTAGGGCCTGTATACATGGAGGTAGGGTGACCCAAGCAGAAGGGTTACCAGGCAGGTAAGACTCAGTTAGGATAAGTAGCTGTACAATCTTCTATGTGCTAAACAGGTTGACTTGTCGCGGATGGGGGTGGAGGAGGTACCATTGGTTGGGAATTATCTATGATTCCTCGCCTGGTTATAGGGCTAGAAGATGATACAAACCCATCATAACAAGCGACTGATTCCATCCCTACCGATCAGCAGCGGTAATTATTAAGTAGTATAATCACTCATAGTTGGTATCAGCGTCAAATGTTTGATATGTTTATACATTTTACATTGATATACAAGTATTTACATAGCTAATTAACAGTGTAAAAATCGACCATCTATACTAGCCTGATATTATTAAGTTTGGTGTACGCTTAGCTACAGCAATAAAAACCATCATTAAAGCATGTAAGCACTAGTTTAGACAAAGCCAGCGCAGTGCTAGGGCATGTTTCAAAATGTGTAATAACGTTTCATGAATAGCGGTAGCCTGCGAACAGGCCCTTGGCAGCCCAGTGAGCCTGTTCGCAGGCTACGAATCAAATGATTATATTTACAGGCCAGTGATCTAAAACGCTATTTATCACCCTTCGACTATAATTAAAAAGAACTACTTCGCCATTACAAAAAACAGGGCTGCAAAAACCTGAATCATGCCCACTGATCTGGAAATTGAACTGAATTGACGCGGGTTTGTTCATATAGTATGAAGTTTTGTTTTCGCGATTCTTGAATAAGGTTTTTGTGATTACTATATCGAGCCACACTGTAAAGGTACGTTTAAACGCTGCGATTTGTCGGCCCGATTTTAGGTTTCTCTGAATGTTAATGACGAATATTTTCAGTTGGTGAGGTTGTCAGATGACGTGTGCCACGTATTTTTCAAATATCATTAACGTGCATCTGAAATCGGCCCGACAAATCGCAGCGTGTGAACGTACCTTAAGAAAGATACAGATTTCCCCCATACGTTTAGTCCCTTAGTAATGACGGATTTCTATCAGTCTTGCAATCAGGGCGCCCTGCTTGCAATGTTTAATTTTCAGCACAACTCCAGTGTACTTTTGAGTTCAGTGATCGGGCATGCGGGTTTATAACTTCAGTTCGACTGAATTATCCCATAATCCGGGTGCTTTGAGGAAAATGCCAAAGAAAGTGGCCATGCCAATGAAGCCTGAGCCCCAGAGGAAGAATCGATCTAGGACTTTAGCGGCCAGCGTCCATTGTTGATGACGCATGCGCATTTCCTCCTCGCTCACAGCCGCTCCGGTCTCATCAGTAAACAGCCCTTTTTCATCTTGAACAGTTTGAGAATTCAATTCACTTCCAATGGACCCCAGGGTTAACTTAAGAATATTGCGATCGTTTGCTGGCCTCGCGTGGTTCTCCTCGTTATCGCATCCATTTTCGCGGCACTGGATTCTAGTTGCGCCCACGACATCAGCGTCCCGCGGATGCTCGCCCAATACATAACCGTTATTCACGACCGCGTCTACATTATCACGAATTCCTCGTTTTATCGTTTTCCTTCGAGATTTGTCGCACTTTTCTGCGGACTCGTGGAGAAAGACGACTCGGGACAACCATTCCAAAAGCAAGATTCGTAACCAGCGGGGCATGTGACGGTTTGTGCGGTGGTAGAAGTTGAGAATGATAGTGGTTATAAGCAAAGCGGCACCGATTTCCACAATCGTAGCGAAGTAATACTGGCCGAGTAAAGGGAAGTCATAGGAAGGCATAATTTCTGATGTGAGTTGTTGAAAAACAGTCATTGCTAAAAGCACGGTGATGCTTAGCCCCACACGTTCGCCTGATTCCGGTGGAAGGATGAAACCTGACAAAAAATGCGTGTAAGCACTTAGACGATTCCTAAAGGCCTGTTCACACGATCCGATTTGTCGGAAACGATTCTCCTCCTGACGTATGCGATTTCACACAATACAGCAACAATTACACTTTTCGCCACGTATGAGCCAATGGCCTTTCTCTTGTCAGCAAATCCAGGAAATCACATACGTCAAGAGGAGAATTGGATCCGAGTGAACATGCCTTCACCCAGTCCTAGGACTAGATCAAGACTTTACCCAGTCCCAGGACTTGATCAAACTTTATCTTGATCAAAACTTTATCCAGTCCTAGGACTTGATCAACTTTATCCAGTCCTAGAACTTGATCAAACTTCATCCAGTCCTAGAACTTGATCAAACTTTATCAAACTTTATCCAGTCCTAAGACTTGATCAAACTTTATCCAGTCCTAGGACTTGATCAAACTTTATCCAGTCCTAGAACTTGATCAAACTTTATCCAGTCCTAGAACTTGATCAAAACTTTATCCAGTCCTAGAACTTGATCAAACTTTATCCAGTCCTAGAACTTGACCAAAACTTTATCCAGTCCTGGAATTTGATCAAAACTTTATCCAGTCCTAGAACTTGATCAAACTTTATCCAGTCCTGGAACTTGATCAAACTTTATCCAGTCCTAGAACTTGACCAAAACTTTATCCAGTCCAAGGACTTGATCAGAACTTTATCCAGTCTTAGGACCTGATCAAAACTTCATCCAGTCTTAGAACTTGATCAAAACTTTATCCAGTCCTAGAACTTGATCAAAACTTTATCCAGTCCTAGAACTTGATCAAAACTTTATCCAGTCCTAGAACTTGATCAAAACTTTATCCAGTCCTAGAACTTGATCAAAACTTTATCCAGTCCTAGAACTTGATCAAAACTTTATCCAGTCCTAGAACTTGATCAGAACTTTATCCAGTCTTAGAACTTGATCAAAACTTCATCCAGTCTTAGAACTTGATCAAAACTTTATCCAGTCCTAGAACTTGATCAAAACTTTATCCAGTCCTAGAACTTGATCAAAACTTTATCCAGTCTTAGAACTTGATTTTGCTTCATCCAGTCTTAGAACTTGATCAAAACTTCATCCAGTCTTAGAACTTGATCAAACTTCATCCAGTCTTAGGACTTGATCAGAACTTCATCCAGTCCAAGGACTTGATCAAACTTCATCCAGTCCTAGAACTTGATCAAAACTTTATCTAGTCTTAGAACTTGATCAAAACTTTATCTAGTCCTAGAACTTGATCAAAACTTTATCCAGTCCTAGAACTTGATCAAAACTTTATCCAGTCCTAGAACTTGATCAAAACTTTATCTAGTCTTAGAACCTGATCAGAACTTTATCTAGTCCTAGAACTTGATCAAAACTTTATCCAGTCCTGGAATTTGATCAAAACTTTATCCAGTCCTAGAACTTGATCAAACTTTATCCAGTCCTGGAACTTGATCAAACTTTATCCAGTCCTAGAACTTGACCAAAACTTTATCCAGTCCAAGGACTTGATCAGAACTTTATCCAGTCCTAGAACTTGACCAAAACTTTATCCAGTCCAAGGACTTGATCAGAACTTTATCCAGTCTTAGGACCTGATCAAAACTTCATCCAGTCTTAGAACTTGATCAAAACTTTATCCAGTCCTAGAACTTGATCAAAACTTTATCCAGTCCTAGAACTTGACCAAAACTTTATCCAGTCCTAGAACTTGATCAAAACTTTATCCAGTCCTAGAACTTGACCAAAACTTTATCCAGTCCTAGAACTTGACCAAAACTTTATCCAGTCCTAGAACTTGATCAGAACTTTATCCAGTCTTAGAACTTGATCAAAACTTCATCCAGTCTTAGAACTTGATCAAAACTTTATCCAGTCCTAGAACTTGATCAAAACTTTATCCAGTCCTAGAACTTGATCAAAACTTTATCCAGTCTTAGAACTTGATCAAACTTCATCCAGTCTTAGGACTTGATCAAAACTTCATCCAGTCTTAGAACTTGATCAAACTTCATCCAGTCTTAGGACTTGATCAGAACTTCATCCAGTCCAAGGACTTGATCAAACTTCATCCAGTCCTAGAACTTGATCAAAACTTTATCTAGTCTTAGAACTTGATCAAAACTTTATCTAGTCCTAGAACTTGATCAAAACTTTATCCAGTCCTAGAACTTGATCAAAACTTTATCCAGTCCTAGAACTTGATCAAAACTTTATCTAGTCTTAGAACCTGATCAGAACTTTATCTAGTCCTAGGACCTGAACAAAACTTTATCTATACCAGAGGTGGAAAAAGTATCGGATCCTGGGAACATAGTTCCCAGAAATATTTTTGGATCTGAACTTTTGCAGAAAATTTTTAACAGAAATTTCTAAAGTTAATAATTAACTGACGAGTAATAACAAAACTAGAGTATGCTCTAGTCTAGACTAGTAATTGTAATGCATTTTGTATTCACTATATCAAATTGAATATTAAGAAACAACACTCCAATCAGTTGAATGTTAAAATCAATCAATGATCATTGAACCTCATTAATGATTAATTTTGAGTCTGAAACCCAGGTTCCCAGAAAGAAAAAAACTTTTTCCACCTCTGATCTATACTCCAGTTTCAAATAGAACACATTGTACATTGCCTAGAATCTACTTACCCAGGAACGTCATACTGGAAATCATCAAACATGGAATAACCAAATTGATCATATAGTCCAGATACTGTCGCCTCATATCAATTGTCATCGTCACATCCATAAACTTGTCCCCAGTTCCTCCATACGAAAAATCGCTGGTCTTTGTTACAACTCTATTGATGGCCCATTCTCCATTCCTGATAAAATCACGCGAAGGAAATTTTGGGTTTGGTGTGGTAGTGAGTTTGAGTCTGGTCGTGTCGTAAGTCCAGGAGCCAAATTTGAGGCGACATGTTTGCTGGTCGAGTGGAAAGAATGAGACGTCGATTTCGCAAATAGCTTTGAAGAGAGCCGGACTTGACCAATGGCTTTTGCCGTCAGGATATAGTTTAATCAAGGTTTTATACGTTTCCTCGCCTCCACCCGTACGGTCTTGCTCATCCACACTGAAATCCGAGAGAAGCGATATATTCATTTAGTGCCTGTGCATATGATCAGTGCGCTCTCCCCCAAATCGTGGGTGTCGAATGTTGGGATCCGCGGTAACCCCGCGGTAAGATCTACGACGACGCGGCAGTCGACAACGCCATATAAATATGTGAATATAAAGAGACCGTGATTGAACAACGTTCTTGTTTTAGCTCACAGCTTTTTATTCATGACTTTTAAAACGTTTCAACTGCAGTTATCGACTACAATGCAGGCTGTAAAAACAAACGTGAAATGCAGCTATTCATCCTTCTGACTTGCCGTCGTCCTGAGGACGTAAAAATGCTCTAGTTGGCGTCGTGAACAAGACAGAGACGACGTCGAGAATTCTCTTGGGACTACAAGTTTTTCCATTGCTTTATTACAAGCGAAAAACTTCATTGTTAGAAGGGCCGCGTCGTCGACGTTGGCGTTGTAGATCTTAAGCTTCCTATTATAAGTGTCTCGACTTCATATTTTGTAAACCACATTTTTTTGTGATTGACTAGGCGATTTGTGTTATTTCATGACTTTCATGGTTTTCATGGCATACGAGTACAGAAAAGGTATTTATATTATAGTTAAACACAAGAATCTCATCAACAACGTTTCATAAACTATGCAGAAAGACAGCACCAGAAAGTCAGTATAAAAGCGATTATAATACAGTTACAACCTAAGGATCTTATCAACACATTTTAGTTGCTGTTAACCTTGCTTGCTTTTTCAATCTGTGCGTGCTGACCTATTTCAATACATGAAACCTCACTATAGGCGAGATAATGGGAACAGACCAGAGTATCCAAAGAATACCCACAACTTTCGACAGAGCGTTGACACTAAAGCATGGTTTCTGTTTGGTCGATGTAATAGAATGCCGATATATCTCTGCAATCACTAAAGACTGATTTGCATAGAGCAGACAAACGACAAGATAGATGCAGACTATTTTACATCGTCGAACATGACTTGCTCACGCCAGTTACGACCAAATAGAAACCAGGCTAAAACAACAATACGTAATATATCATACACGAGAAGGAGTTTATTGAAACACCGAAAAAGTGTGTTGAAAAACAAGGCGCTAGCCGAGTTTTTTTAACATACTTTGAGGTGCTTTTAAATCACTATAATAAACGACTTCGAGTGTATGATATAGCTTCTCAAACAAACCAGTATTTAAAGAGAAATTCAACGCGAAAGTTGAGTTAATTTATGGGTGTTTATTACCGTGGTATCAAGACAACGATATGGTGGTGATTTCCTTTGTGTTTTGCTCATGAATTATTAATGAGTTTGAGAATGATTACTCACTTGTTATACAGTATGATATCTGGAATCCAAATACTGCTAGGCTTCACATTGATTGATGTTATCTCTTTAAACTTTGATGCATTATCCCATCTCAGAAATGGATTCATCCATCTCTAAAAATAAGAAATATACACTGGAATTAGAACAAATTTCATGGCAAACTCTTGTAATCAGTGTAAACCCTACAAATCCTTAAGCTTGTGCACTTGTGCAACACGAACAAATCTCACATTGTCAACAAGATGTGTTCGCAACAGACTTGTAGTAAGGTTGTCAACAAGTTGTAGCAATGTTGTCATTTTATCAAGTTGCTACAAGGTTGTCACTCACAACTTGTTAACATGTTGTTGAATTAAAGGACAACAAGTTGTTAGAACAATTTGTAACAAGTCTGTTGAGTCAACAACCTTGTAGCAATTTGTCAACAAGCCGTTGACAACTTCTCACCAAGCTGGGAACAAGCAGTGCAAACACATCCTGATAACAAGTTGTTGAACTGAACTGTGAACTGTGAGCTGTGAACTGTGAACTCGGAACTGTGAGCTGTGAACAGAACAGCGTACCTGAGAGACCCAAACATGAACTTGAATGGTTTGTTCTTTGGCGTTCTAAGAATGTAAAATACACGAGAATCTGAAAAACTGACGTATTGAAGTATTGAATCTGAAAAACTGACAAAACCTGCTGTGTTTGGCAGAGTACTCCTAAAGCACTCTTCGCACATGTGACTGAGAACCAAAAATCTTACCTGGACGAAGGTTGAAAACGCTTTGCAACTCTACCTATATATTGTGATTTTCTTTGAATAGTCGTCCAGTCATACAGGAAGATCAGAGTACTCACCACATCCTTAATCTTTATCAAAGTAATTCGAAATTCCACAGTGACCGCATCGGAATAATTAACCACAGGCAACAAATGTTGCAAATTTTCTTTTGAGTCATTTCTGAATAAATATTCCAACAATTCGTTTTGAATGTTTGATTCCGCCACACAGAGATCTAAAAAGAGTTTCGAAATTAAAGTTGTATCCTCATCAGACATGTTTTTGCTCGATTTTAATCACGTGAAAAATCAGTCGCGAGGCACGCCAAGAAAGTTGAATGTAGTTCAACTTTCACGCGTGTTCGCGAGCAGTAAAGCGGACAGAAAACTCTCACGTCAGACACCTACAGCGCAAGTTGAAACTCTGGCCTTTACATGATTTGGAATCCCGAACTCTGGCCGACATGATTTGTAATTCGCCGACAAACGATTGGAATTGGCCGACAAACATGGGGGTGTGTGACACCCCAAACACCCCCCCCCCCAGCGACGGCCCTGGTTCAGACCAATGAAGTTGTTTCGTTGTTTAGAAAACTTCGTTCTTTAAGTTGGAGCAGGACCTCTGAACAGCTAGATACTGACTCGGATTTTAATTATCTAGCAATAGGGAGCTTACGATTACGTATAGTCGTACTCGTAATCCAATCTAAAGCTCCCTTATGATTAACTGCAGGCATAATTTCCTGCATCAGTTAAAACTGCACACAAACAAATTCTCTCCATCACTTAGTGTAACTTCAAACACTTTCGTTAAGAAAACAGAAAGAATAAGTGCTGAAATACAGCAACATTTATATTTATATTCATTGCCAAGTCCCAGGCCCCTTTCTCCCGGTCAAACAGCTGAATAATGACATAGCCGAATCTTAATTTACACTATTCTATAAATATACAGTTTTTGAACTGAAAAATTGAACAGTTTTAATTTCATGCATATACGAATTTAATTCAACTCGTAATGAGCTTCGTGTTTAGTATGACAAAAATACAAAAAGATAATGAAATGATTTATAAAATATACTTCCCGCCATGCAATAATCGCACTAAAAATGCAAATATATACATGGCAACGGCAACCGTTATCGCCTAAACGGTCAACAAAACCTGTCAGACGAAAGCATATGGACATAGAAAACAAATAAAACTATACTATACAATACAGGATTATTTATTTTCTGCAATTTAAATAATTTTATACTATAGTCTTTTAAGTTTAAGAAATTTTTACTTTTTAGACTACTGACTGTATTTTTGAAACACTCATGTCCCAGTCAAACGAGAACAAGAGTTGCATGAGAGTCGCGACAGGAATAATAGGGAACTTTAGATTTGACGACGGCTATACGAGAACGACTACGACTATACGAGATTTTTCCGTTAAATATCTGCTACTATACAAACTTGTTATCATCCTCTCTTTGGCACAGCACATCTTTATAACAACAGTTGAGCCAAAGCGAGTACAACTTTGAGTTTGTATTAGCAGATATTTAACGGAAAAATCTCGTAGTCGTAGTCGTTCTCGTAGCCGTCGTCAAATCTAAAGTTCCCTAATTTAGCACGAGAGAGTTTACATTCATGACAGGTTCATGAGAGTTGGCGGTCAAACGCGACCGAACTCTTATCAATTCTCATTCTCGTTTGATCATGGCATGAAGACTATATTCTTGAAACCCTTGAAACAATATAAATTATGAGTTTCATTCGTATAAACTTAATTTTACAATGTTAATCCTTATATATATAGGCGTGTTTGTGTAATAGAATAAAAGCAAGCGATATAAAAGATTTAAAATGGCGAATAAATGCTAAGGCAACTATACCGTGTCCAATAATCAATATTACATAAAATGAAATCATTAATGTAATAATGCATGCATGTTATATATATATAATTAATTTTGAAGAAAAAACCTTAAAATGTATATTATATCTGAACAGCCCTGAAGTATACCTAAGATGTAACATATATAAACTCTGTTTTCGAGCGATATATATAATATATACTGACGAAATGGAAGTGGCGAAGGCATTGGCCATTAAGATGTTGTCGTTATTCAAGCCATACATAAAGGACGTAATTATACCTGAAAATATAGAAACATTTTCCAGCGACTAACTTTCAGACGAAAGGCCTTCATTCGAAACCTATATTTTTTTCAGGTAGTTCTAGACAATGACAATGGAAATGCTATACCTATACGCTGGATGTTTGGAACTCCACATTTAAGATCCTTATCTTCCATTGAAACCTCAATGTGTTTTAATCTTTTTAAGGTGTTTATTGTGTTTGGTGTTTATATACAAACACCAACAACGGCAGCTTATTGTGTAGAATACTACCGATACATTGGACCCCTGCGTTTGAAATATACTTAAACATTCAACTGATTTGCAAACAGACTAGATTTCGGCTGCGATATCCGAACCCTGATAGTATAATAGACATAGTAATATAGCCTACAAACAGCGAAAACCTATTATGGAACTTTCTATTTCATACAATAGGTTATCGAAGTCCGTAAATTTTTAAATCCTTTACAACCTAACCGAGGTCTGAAACGATAATATCATATCAGATACGAATATAGCACTTTTTATAATCTATCGACTTATTGAATATTTATTGTGCTGCGTATATATACGATTTTTCGATAAGAGTCCAAAAGCCAAAACTTATCTTATAAATTGATGCCTTATATAAGCGTTATCCCGCGTAGGAGTATAGCGTACCCCGAAAATATTTAGAAAATAGACCACTTTAGCCGGCTATATATGGTCTATATACTACAATAGTACTTAAAATTTAACTTAAATTTGCCTTCTCACATTTCAATAGTTCAACGTACTTAAATATAACGCTAATAGTCTTATATAGAGTTATGTATTCATATAAATATATTTCAGTCTTCGGAAAAGATTTTAGCCTGTTTAAGGCCAATAAAATAGTTACATTTTACAGCAAAAATTGATGTAAGCTTTAAAATGTTGTCCTGAGGAATTGGCGCTAACGCCTAACGGTCTACAGGCAAAAACCGTTAAAAATTTTTTCGACAGATTGCATAAAATATTTATAATCGGCTGTCGTTCGCGTGTTTTGAGCTGTTTTTGCCACTTGACTTTTGCGGTTTGCAACGTTTTAGACAACACAGAATTGAGGTACTGCACTAAACTATCTTTAAATACGATTTATACAATAAAAAACAATAATATTGACTTACCAGGGACGAGAAACAACAAGGAAACAACGGCAAACAGTTTCGAAGCCATGCGAACGGAGTATAGTGTGGGACAGCTGTGTTTAAAAGACAAATGAATGCAAATAAGCGTTGATATTTGAAGACATGGAACCTATTAATATAAAAACAGCCTGACAGTCATTAATTAAACCAACAACCTATCTGCATGAAATGGTCAAATGCGAAGCGGGGTGAATGGCCCGATAATACTTATAGTCTTAGAGGCAATTTCTGCATGCACAGAGCCATGTTATTAGAAATGTACGGACATGTATATATGGCACGCGTTTCACTCCACCGATATTATCATTCTTAATCAGTTTTTTTGCTGCCTTCTGGGCATATTTAACAAGAAAAATATCGGCAAAGACAAAGTAAAAACGAGATTCATGCTCACAATTTCTCATCGAATATACTATTTTACCTAACATCGCTCCGTGTCCGAAATTGCGTTGCAAGTTGGAGCAAAAATTGCCTCGTGTGACATGGCCTTAAGAAATGAGCAGAATACCAACCAAGTCCAAGCAAGACTCAAGTGCCAATGGTCCTGGGAACAAATAAAGTCAACGAACCATCTTTTCTTTGACTCTGTCCAAATTCGTCTAGCCTACACTATGACTCTACGGACGTCAAGTATAAACTTGGGGCCTATTACTCCGACTAATGTTTATAAGGAACATAGGGACTTATTTAATAACAGGTGTCATGACAACCTGAAAAAGATCGACGTTTCGAGCAAAGGACCTCGCGAGGACATTCGTGAGGAGGTCAGTAGAGGCATCGCATTGCATTATGGGACAGCAGTAATAACTAAAGTCAATTTCCTGAATGAGACCGCGCAGCAGCAACCGGTGGGTGACAACAAGCGAAGGAGTGATTCAGTGAAGTAAATAGTACTTTTAAAAAATACTACTGTGTTTTTACGTCACTAAGCCCTTGTCTACATGAGTCTTACAGGAAGGGCTAGCCCTACCTCTAGGGCTGATTTTCACCTTCGTTTACATGGAAAAATTCTAGCCCTACATGAAGTGCTGGCCTGCGAGCCCGCTTTCTGGCGCGAAAATTCAAATTTCAAAATGGCTGACACCAAAAAATTCACCTCGTGTTGACAGCATTAAATGGCTTCCCTACAACTCATTTATTTTCTTACGAAGTCCAAACTCATATATTGCCGAACAAATTTTTGAATATAAACCAGCAGACAATTGAATATTGTTCTAGAGCTAAATATTTAAATCGAAAATGACTTCGAAAAGCGGAGTTTGACACAGAAACGGCAAGTTTTTTACTCAGCCCTACTAGGAGGGGTAGCCCTCTCTGTTGCGTTTATATGGGAAATTTCCAGCCCTACTAGGCGAGATCTTGGGTAGTCAATAGCGAGATCTCGCCTATAGGAGGGCTGGTCCTCCTCTCATATAAACGAAAACAATTTTTAATAGGGATTTGAATAAGCAGGCGGGATCTCGCCTAGGAGGGTCAGTCCTTCATGTAGGGCTCATATAAACAGGAGCTAAATTCATTCCTTCGTTGTCGCCTAATTTCCCCTTGCGACTTGCCACCACCGCTTGCCACCCCTAAATGGCCGATAAGGCCTGGTCGCATGGCGTGAGAAAGGCGGGTGACTTTCCGTATTACTTAGGATTAGGATTAAGGGATATGATTAGGATTTAGGGATAGGATTTAGGGTTAGGAATGAAGATTATTTTCTCACTCTGATAACTGATTGTTGACCATCATCTGCTGCACAATAGTGCTCAGCAGGGGTTATTCTGAGAAAATTTAGACCTGCTCATTTCAACAAGAAGAACGGACTGTGAGGTAGTGGCGAGGTCGACAACAATTGTTCAGTATGCGCAGTAAATACAATAATAGAATGAGTGTTAAAGTTAATAAGACGAGTCAGTTTTGCAGTTAGACGATTACGATACACTTGATATGACACACCTTTTAGATATCTGGGGAATTTGTTCTTTTCATTTTCCTCCCCACCTATTTTCCCTCCCTAAATACGTGAGTCTCCAAGTTCATCCAAAAGCAATAAATTTTCAGTCATTACAAAGACAAAAACTTCTGCAAAGTAGAAAGCTTAAGCGGTTACCTATTGCTCCCAACTTTTTTCGAGTTATTGCTGTTCCAAAATGAAAAATGCCACGAAATCGCGCGAAAAAGCCCGGGTACTAGCTTGGAAATGCAATTTAACAGCTTGTAACTCAAGAAGGATTTGAAAATCAAAAGGAACTATTACATGTCTTAATATAACTTTTTGTAAGCTTTGTAAGTGTAATTCTGTAATCACTTTGCTAACTCTATATTTATATTTTCTGACAATCGTTTATATCAGAAATGAAAAAAAATGAAAATTTACGTCAAAATTATTAAATTTTCATTGAATCCACATCTCAAATATCTCAAAGTATCAAATATCTATACTTCCTCTCTCCATGGTTATTTAGAATACAAAAAAAAATGAATAAGCTAACTAAATTGCTCTTAACCGCCTCACTAATAGGTGTGTTCGGGAACATGCTCCCCCAGAAAATGTTGAATTTTAGATGTCTATAATGGCCATTTCCTGCGTTTTCAGAGTGAAATTTGATTTTGCTTTTGCCTTAAATCTCTGTATGAATGCTTCTATACTGCAATATAGAATCTATAGTTACTTAAATCTGCAATACAAGGAAAGTAATATCACAATTGTTGTAAAAATAGATAATGTAGGCTACGTACATAATATATAGGTAAGCGAGATACTTGATGTAATCGGTCACTGAAAAGCCCCCAACGGGGAGTGACCTGAATAATGTATGTAATGAAGAGCTCGGTCACGTTTGAGGTTTGTCAAATCGACAATTCCCCCAGAGGTTCCAAAACGCAATTTTAGAACTACCCATTTTACATTTAGAAGTTAGAACTGTCCATTTTAAGTTTTAGAGCTACCCATTTTATATTTAGAACTGCCCATAAATAGGAAAATGGGCCGGATAATAGGGAAATGGAAGGCCCAAGGATGACCTCTGATGCTTAGTGAAACCCACTGCGGAGTCGATACTGACTCATGTAGGTAAAATATAATGAGCTCAGTGCTCACCTCCGTAAAAAAACATGCAAAGTTTTTGTAATTGTAAAATTTATTAGAAACTCCCAAAAGGGTTTTTCGGTTCTAATTTACATGTCATTGAGTATATAATACCTATGAAAACAAATTATATATCTATATACATTTATTAGCTAAAACATGAATTAAAAAGTAATTTCCTTAGTCCTTTCTTAAAAGTACGTAAACTACTGGTATCTGTAATTTCTCGCGAAAGTGAGTTCCATAAACGGATAGCTTATGCCAAGTACTTATACAACTGTCACATCAAACATCGCTTTCGTTTGTCCGTTTAACAGAAAACGTAAATAAACCTACGCAACCTTTCCCTTACTAAAACCGACCGGACAATGTTTTCTTTTATTTCACCGACAGGAAGAATATAAATTGACATTATAAATGAATGCGTGAAAGTTTCACACAAAATTGTTTCAAATTTCCTTAATTACGGGAAAATCGTCTTGACGACGGAATATCGGTCTGTTTGCCCCGTTTAGAAGAACTATTAGAGACGAATCATCATTTCGTTTCCAAATTCGTCCAAACGAATAATCTGTTTCGAGTAAAAATTGGGCTACTATTCTTTTACTTCAAAATATTGAAAATTCAACGCACGTGAAATGCAGCGCATGCGCATAACTCGCAATCATGATGTTACGCGCGCGCTTAATAAAGGTCATTTTTCATATTCCCACAAGTTAAATGAAAAATTAATAGAACACAAGTGAGTGATCTTATAAAAAGTTATTGCAGTTGAACAAATCTACAGGGCGCCCTATGATTAATATTCTATAGTGTAAAGTAATATATATTACGAAAGTAAATGATTGCTTGGTTCTACTATGTCATTGCTTGGTCATCCTTGCATATAGAAATAATTTCGAAATTAAAGGACCGGTGCATGTATAACCCGATTGCCGAAACGCCTCGTCTATAGAGGGATGCTTATGATAGTTTGATATTAGTCAGGCGAAATCTATTATCAGACAAGTGCATATGGCAAGAATCGAACCCCGTTCGCAGAGATGAAAGACACGTGTACTATGACCACAGACAGCTATTAGTTCGGTCTTAAGTGGTCTCCCCAGTGGCGTAACTCCTATGAGCTCTACCCGGTAAGAGCCGGGGGCACCCAGGCGATCGGGCTTCCAGGGGGGCACCCTGAACTAAGTTGTCCGGAGGCCAAACAAATTGTAAATTTTGTTATGTTAAAATGTCGTTTTCTGACCATCAGAATTCTGTAAACTCTTCCCCCAAAGGGCCAGGAAATGGACTAGATTTAAGAATTTTCCGGGGGCATGCTCCCGGACCTCCCGAGCTTGTGCCTTCGGTATTCGTACCAGAGGCGCCTTTAAAAATTTTGAACCGGGGGCACCCTGATATAACGTTACGCCACTGGGTCTCCCTAGAGGTCCAGTAATGTCCAGAAACCTAAACTAAACTAACTATATTTATACTGAATAGCTCTATCAGTTCTAAAGTTTTCTTCCTAGAGGTCCAGTAAGAATCACCACTTTTTGGTCCAGTATTACTACAGGAGGAAACCTAAACTATAAAGTAACTATATTTATACTGGATAGCTCTATCAGTTCTAAACTGTTCCTCCTAGAGGCCCAGTAAAGCCCCCTTTCTGATCCATTGTTACTACAGGAGGAAACCACAAAATCAAACATAACGGAACAGTTTAGTACCGACAGAGTTATCCAGTACAAATAAGGTTAGTTTAGTTTAGGTTCCTCCTGTAGTAACATTAGACCTATATAGGGAGAACAGTTTAAGAACTGATAGAGCTATCCATGCAGTATACATAAAGTTAGTTTAGTTTAGGTTTCCTCCTGCAATTAGTCAGTGGAATAATAAGGATTAAAGGATGTTCTTACTGGACCTCTAGGGAGAACAGTTAAGAATTGATAAAGCTATCCAGTATAATTAAAGTTACTTTAGTTTGGGCTTCCTCCATTAATTACTCCCCATGGACAATAAGCATTAAGGGATGGCCCTTACTGGATCTCTACGGATAAGATTTAAGATCTGATAGAGCTATCCAGTATAAATAATGTTAGTTTATTTAGTTTAGGTTCACTATATATATAGACATAGTACAGTTAACATACAGTAATAACATTTGGAGCCTTATTAAAAAGTTGCCAAAATCTTGCACACACTCTTAGACTGAGTAAGGCGGTTTTTATAGTGTCAAACGTCGTATATATATAAGTTGTTATAACCGTCAATATACATAGGCTAGCTACTCTTTCTTCACAGCTGCATGTATATTTCCGCGTAAACGTTAGCAAGAATCCCTATATTATATATAAAGTACAAGATATCCTATTGCAACGAAAAATATATCTGATGTTTAATTCAACGGTTCACGGTTTTCCTCGAATATTATAAACTCCAAATCTCGACAATTATATAGCGGCTTTATACCGTTTGTTTGTATGTTTTTAGCGGGCGAACAAGAAAAATGCTAGTAATTACACCTTAAAATCTCAAATTGAGCACGTTATTACAGTATACTGATTCAACAAATCGCGCGTCTTAAAATGTACATTAAAATACCAAATCTTATAGAAAACAGTCAATATATAGCATAACACTATACCTTAAAAAGGCTGCCAGCTTTTCAAATAACCAAAAATTCGATGTTTTGCAAAACTTCAAACGGTTAAAACAGCTTTCAAGTGCCAGTGCCGGACCAGGTGTTTTTAAAAAAATTATTAAAAGAAATTTGCAAAATTCGGCAAGTGTGAGTGTAATTAAAAACTTTATATAAGGCATTATTAATGCATGTAGAACTGCTGTTTTCGCCAAAACTAAACAAAATTTCAGCTTTTTGACGTTACGAAATTAAACTGACGCCTACACCTGTCAAATGTAGTCGAATATATGGGATAACATTCATTACAAAGTGTCAGGAATTAAATTTTGCCTGGCTGGGCAACATTAAAATGCTGTAAAATGTGTATATAACTCTATATAGCTTCCAGAATCACATCAATCCAATTACCTATATATATCGTCGCCCACCGGCGCGAGACCGTATGTCAAAAAAGCGATAAATTTCGATTTTTTTTAAAACCCAAACAAAGCCCTACAATACACACAAATAGATTTTAATTTCACCAAGAGCCTTCCAAGTATAGGAATAGTGTTTGAAGGGTAAATTAATTTTACATGACGGCTCATACATAACTATATGGCCTTATCAGAAATGTCATTTATTAATGTTGACTATATATAAGCGGGTGTTTATATGCAGGAGGCATGTATAAGCAAGCTCGGGAACCCGAACTAACCCGTTTGACCGACAACCGTCGTATGTTATTATTATCGATTAATACATTTCATGTAACGTACATCTGGCAACCGAGCTAGCTAGCCCGCCTAGCCAAGATCTCGCTTTGCTTTGCCGGCAGGATCTTTAGACTATATAGACAGGACAGTTTACTTAAAACTGTTAGAGCAACAGTATCTAGCGCATATAAGCCCTTGTAAGTGACGTCACAACTCAAAATTGTTTGTCCCCCGCCATTTTGGGTGGCAAATTCCACTGGGCAAATTGAAACTAATTAAAGTGAAATCCAAGATGGCTGACATTAATACGTACGCCAACTTTCCTTAATAACTCGAGTTCTAGACATGCTAAAACAACAAACTATACACCAAAATACTCCTCGTTGTTCAAGGATTCAAAAATGCTACCCAAAATGGCAGATTATTTAGCATGACGTAATATTCTCGTGCGACTACACGAGCGAAGTGCGAATTTAATAAGCTCTCAATAAATACCATATATATAAATATACCTATACTACGTTACAATTTTTGTTACTAAATATTAGTAGAAATAAAAAAATGGTGCAAAACACTCATAAGCATCATTCATTCAAACTGTTCGAAAACTATTTGTCCATATATAACTGTGCAAAAGTCTGATGAAATTCGTCAATTCGGAAGTCCTTGCATTTGAAATCTACGTATAGATGTTCTTAGTAACTCTATCAGCAAATCTCTCTTCACATATTCAATACAAAAGACATAAATTCATCTTTCCTCGACCAACTCGCTTATCGTTCCCGCATTTTGCCTTGATCGCATGCGATAGCGTAGCCCGTTGCATTGTGGGAAGGCTGCACGCATCCTAATTCTTAGCAAGGTAATTATACGTCTCACCTGGGCACAGCTGATTTACTCCTGGGTCACCTGTGCTCGTTTCTTTCGTTCATTTAGGATGTCTAATGCATTGGCGAGGTCCTCTTCTGGAACCTGTACGGGAATGGTTGATTAGTTGTGTGTGCATGAAAACATCGTTGAAACATTACCAAATTTTGAGCCTTGGTGCTAAACTAAACTAACTATATTTATACTGGATAGTAAGCTTCGGGTCTTTAGGATCGAACTACCTGAAGGCCCTTCGTCTGGAAGTTAGTAGCGAACGAACGAACTTCCAGACGAAAGGCCTTCGCTCGAAACGTCGAAGTTCTTGTTGTATTTTTCAGGTTCTTTGATCCCAAAGACCCGAAACTTATTGTATAGACGCTACCTACAATGGCATCGTAAGTTCAAGATATTATACTGGGGCCGGTTATTCAAAAGCCGGTTAACTTAACCCTAGCTTAACTTTCGTACAAGTTTCCCGACATCGGTTACATTAATATGAATACTTTTTTCTATCAACCTTGTACTGCATGGGCGATAGAAGTTTTTGTTTATAAAGTTTTGAAATAAACAAACATGCAGAAGTATACAAACCAGAACAGCAGATTAAAATTTAACCCGGGGGTAGCGTTAACCGGCTTTTGAACAACCGGCCCCTGGATAGCTCTATCAGTTCGAAACTGTTCTCCCTAGAGGTCCAAGTAAGAGCCATCTCTTATTGGTTCAAGTATATTACTACAGGAGGAAACCTAAACTAAACTAACTTTATTTATACTGCAGGCCTGGCCGTTTGAGGCGCGCGATCGCGCGCGCGCGCCTCCGCACGCGCCTTGACTCCTCGAGATGCGCCTTTTAACGCGCGCCTCGTTTGTTTTAAGAGTATGAAATCGCGCGTCTGGTTTTTTTATTCTAAATGAATTTTTGCCGGAACAAACCGTGGATGAAGAAACTCCGTTAAAAAGCGTAGAATTGAGAAAGACGCCATAACCATTGACGATAACGATGATTCGTCAAGCTCGTCGGAAAGCGAGTCAGAGGACAGCGATGTTGACATTTTCATTGACGTTTAAAGTACAATGACTTTGTAAATATCGTAAATACACGTATACTGACTGGTACAAACATTTTATATAGTACTTATACTAATTTCGTCTAAACTCCGATGTTAAAATTGTTTTGTTCCACATACATTTTTACTCAGTTTTGTGAATGTTATTCTAGTCTGTATAATAAGCGTAATTTTTACCGTTTTTTAATCGCGCGCCTGACGTTAATATGGCGCGCGATATGCCGTGCGCCTGCCCAAATACTTACGGCCAGGCCTGATACTGGATAGCTCTATTAGTTCTAAAAGGTTCTCCCTTGAGGTCCAGTAAGGGACATCTCTTATTGATCCAGTGTTACTACAGGAGGAAACCTAAACTAAACTGACTTTATTTATACTGGACAGTTCTATCACTTCTAAACTGTTCTCCCTAGAGGTCCAGTAAGGGACATCTCTTGTTGATGAAGTATGACTACAGGAGGAAACCTAAACTAAATTAACTTTATTTATACTGCATGGATAGCTCTATTAGTTCTAAAAGGTTCTCCCTAGAGCTCCAGTAAGGATCATCCCTTATTGATCAAGTATTACTACAGGAGGAAACCTGCGGTGTTTGGTAGACTCAAACTGGAAGCTCTCATCTCACATGCGACTGAGGCAAAATTATAATCAGACAACTGCAGTATATTGCAGATGGTGGTCAACTTCAGAAATGTTGAAACCTATACGAGCAAGAAGATTAAACTACACCTTTCAATCTTATTTATTTGCCTCCAAACTCAAGACTACTATACATATAATGAAAAGAACATTAACATTACTTTCTCACTTTCATAACTGCTGGTTGACCACCATCTGCTGCACAATAGTGCTCAATGAAACCCACCTATTGCAGTTATCAAACCCAGGTCACAGAAGTGTAAGACGCATGCACTAACAACTGAGTCACTTACATCCATTTCTACATTATACCGCTTGAAATTGCATGAATAATACTCTCGAAAAATCGAATCTCTGTTCTAAGTATCAAAAGCTACCAAATGAACCCAACAAGAGTTTAAGGGTGAATATTATTTTCACATACCAACGTATTTCCAAGATGACACGAACTGATATAGAACGTTGTTATTTTTGCTTCTACCAAAGGTTCAGCAATCTGAGCAACGACTCCGTACTCATCTAGAAAAATTGAACATTTTGTATGGATGGATTTACAGGGTGTGTGTGGGGGGGGGGCGCCCCTTCTAGCCTTGGCCAAGGGAGTGCAAGAGGGGTGCCAAGTTCCGTATCAGGTCCACATTTGGGATTTGGCAGGCCAATTATCAAACAAAAATAAAATATTGGACCTTTGGGGGACTCTTTGAACATCTATACAACGTTATTTTTCAAAAATGTTCTGACAAGCTCAGTACCTTGACCCTGTCGGGGTTCTTCAGTCAGTGATGATGCACCCTTCTTCAGCGCCCGCTCAGCAACCCCCTCCCCTCCCCTTACCAGATCAAGCCGGACACATCCCTGACATTTTGTAAGGTGGCATTAAATCACCGACGCCCAACGCTCACAAAACAGTAAAATCGTTTAGCATAACACAAAGTACAAAAGACAAGGTTGGATGTATTATAGCTTAATGCGGTTTAATGGGTTAAATTGTAAATTCTCAATCCATGGGTTTGGGTTTTGAAAATTTGTTGAACAGTACGCGACACTCACCGAATCCAAGAGGATATTCTCCAATTTTAATAATCCTCCATTGTTCTCGAAACGAACTTGTGTAAAAATAGTCACTCGGAATTCTGAAGAAAATCATACAAAAGACACAAGGTGCATATATGATATAATCAATATTCACTCAATGGCCCGAATGATAATAAAGACAGATAAGATCCTACAAGGAAGAGATATAGTTAATCTAGTAATTCATCTGTCCATACAGTAAACGCAGCAAGGAGATGGTCAAGATTAACTGTCTGCGTGCAGGGTTCTGCCCAAGGTGGGCGCCGCCGGGCGACAACGCCCAGCACTCAGCAGTGCCGCCTGGCACTCACGTCAAAGCGGACTCTTCCGCCCGGCACATGAAAGGTTTCAAATATGCAGTACGAAAACCCCAATGTCGTACTTTGTAATATATATTTTATACAATTAATTTTGTATTTTTTTTGTCTTTAGCAAATTTTATTATCTAAACGTTAGTATTAGATGAAATTCAGCACTACAATGCGCACAATATTATAGTTACTGGTGATTCGGAGAAATACGCTATCCCCCCAAAGCCAGAAAGACGTCTGAAGAACGGCTCTAATCACTTTGCACTTTGTTAATTGATGTCGCGCTTCAAGCTACTCTGAGACCAGTCGATCAAGTTTTAAAAATTTGATGGGTGGGAGGGGTTCATGCCCTCGGGGCTATAGGTACCAGGCACTCGCATGGTCCTGGGCAGAACCCTGTGCCTAGGTTAAACCCCGGTCAACCGAGGATGAGAGTTATGAGAGTTAGCAAGCGAGAGTTTGCATGAGAGTTCTTTAGACTCTGATGCCCCGGTCAAACGAGAACAAGAATTGCACGAGAGTTGACTGGATATTACCACGCGTACCGGTCAAACGACGTAACTCTCCCATCAACTCTCATCAAAATTTGAAGCAGCTCAAAGTTGACGAGAGTGCATGAGAGTTGGCGGTCAAACGCGAGCAAGAGTTGTAACTCTCACTGATTCTCGTCAACTCTCATTCTCGATTGACCGGGGCTTTGTTTACTCAAGCGATGTTAGGTAAAAAGTATATTCGCAGAGAAATTGTGAGCATGAATCTTGTTTTACTTTGCCGATATTTTTCTTGCTAAACATGCCCAGAAGGCAACAAAGAAATGAATGAGAATGATAATATCGGTGAAGTGAAACGCGGGCCATGTTCACCGTTTTTCTGTGCGTACATTTCGACATAACATGGCTCTGTGTATAGAATTGCGTTGCAAGTTGAAGCAAAAATTGCCCCTTTGAAATAACACTGCAAATACCAAATCTAAACTTACCTGGCTAAATCTTTGCCATCGAGTACGACAGACAAATCTCCGTCAACATATGAGAAATGAAAAAATGTTTCGTATCCCTCTGACGGTGCTGTACGTGAACTAAAATGAAGTAAAATTATTTCGCATGGGAAGAACGAAAGAGGAAAATTATTCTGGGGAAATATATTTTATAATATTTCCATTAAATGCATGGGCAGGTATTTCTCTGCATAAAATTGCTCAGAAACTGACCATGTGTAGTTGAAAGCATAATCCCGTTAAAGTCTATACTCGCGAACATATGCTAGTGCTTTTAATTCTTATCTAAACAATACGCATTTTGCGACCTCGCAAAGGCTAATTTCGAGCCTTGCTTAAAATATATATATATCGGGTGGCTATAAAAGAGTTTCTTTGCATTCAGCGATGTCTAACTTAAATTTTGATATATGCCATGTGCATTTTCATGCAATATTGACCGAGATAGCTGCGTTTAAACTTGAGTAAACATTTTTGAGAATGAATGAGCTAAAATGACCTATTAAATAATTTGATAAGCATTAGCATTTTACGTAAGTATTCGTTTCAATGAAGTGAAGTTGAAGTTAGAAGGCCAAATGTTAGAATAAAAGAGCATTCCCCTTCAAGAAACATTTCTAACTTCACTTCATCGAAACGACTACTTACGTAAAATGCTAATGGTTATCAAATTGTTTAATAGGCCACTGATTTTTAGCTAATTCTCGACACTTCCAAAAATGTTTACTCAAGTTTAAACGCAGCTATCTCGGTCAATAATGCATGAAAACGCACACGGCGTATATCAAAATTTAAGTTAGACATTGCTGAATGCAAAGAACCTTGTTCAAGTGTAATAGCTCTTTTAGTTTTTAAGTTATAGCATTCTATTACATCGGCCACCTTGACGTGTTCACGACCGTTACAACAAAATGAAACCAGCCAGCATCAATATAACTTATTGTGGCAATGCATACTCCCATTGCCGCTCGATTTTAGGTAGTTTATGGAGATTAAAAATATATTTATTTATTTATTAAGTTTCGCCATAATTGTTAATAATATACATAATATAATATACATATTTCAAATTCTAAAGTTATACATAAGAGTCACATGGCAGGGTAACCGCAACAACTATCGCCAATTACAGCGGTCCCAAGTAGTAGGGAATAAGAATAACAAAGTTATAATCTAAAATATACATTTGGAATTATTGATATTATTTTTTGTTAGTGTTGGTGCCGGTTATTAGTTACAATGAGTTACAACAGCGCACCTCATTAACTAGAGGACGTGCTACATTGCATTTGCAACAAATTGATTTCCATGTCCGCGGGTCTTCTATGTCGTAGTTTAATTGTAAAGCGGAGTGGTAGTAAAGCAGTAGGAGACTCTGTTCGTAAGGTAAACTGTTCCAAGTTCGGCAAGTTCTTGTAATAAAGGATCGTTGAAATGTACGTGTTCTGCATTCGTGAGGGCGAAAAAGTATTAAGTCTGGATCCGAGGTAATCCTGGTCGTACGGTTTGTTATGTATTGGGTTGGGAGGATATCGGGGTTAATTTTGATTAGTTTATTTATTTATTTATATTAAACCGTTACCTTGAATAAAACATGAGATCAATAAGAGTTGGTATTAGAGACTGGAAATGTTGACTATTCAGACTGATCACATGAAATTGATTCAATGGACTGACGATCGAATGAACCAATGGATGACTGTGACGGTCTAGAGAAGAATAAATAATATTCTTTTGAATATCACACACTGAACTTAAAACATTCTAACACTGTGAACTAAATGATTTATTAATATACTGGATAGCTCTATCATAATATCATTCCTGAACTGTTCTCCCTAGAGGTGTAGCAAGAGCCATTCCATATTGGTCCAGTGTTACTACAGGAGGAAACCTAAACTAAACTAACCTTAGTTCTATCAATGCAGTCTGGCCTCCCTAGAGGGCCAGTAAGGGTCATCTCTTATAAGTCTAGTGTCACAGACTACAGAAGGAAGCCTAAATTACATTATTTATACTGGATAGCTCTATCAGTTCTAAACTGTTCTTCCTAGAGGCCCAGTAAGGGTCATCTTATTGATCCAGTGTTACTACAGGAGGAAACCTAAACTAAACTAACTTTATTTATACTGGATAGCTCTACCAGTTCTAAACTGTTCTCCCTAGAGGCCCAGTATAAGGATCATCTTATTGATCCAGTGTTACTACAGGAGGAAACCTAAACTAAACTAACTTTATTTATACTGGATAGCTCTATCAGTTCTAAACTGTTCTCCCTAGAGGCCCAGTAAGGATCATCTTATTGATCCAGTGTTACTACAGGAGGAAACCTAAACTAAACTAACTTTATTTATACTGGATAGCTCTATCAGTTCTAAACTGTTCTCCCTAGAGGCCCAGTAAGGATCATCTTATTGATCCAGTGTTACTACAGGAGGAAACCTAAACTAAACTAACATTTATACTGGATAGCTCTATCAGTTCTAAACTGTTCTCCTTAGAGATCCAGTAAGGATCATCTCTTATTGATCCAGTGTTACTACAGAGGCAACCTAAACTAAACTAACTTTATTTATACTGGATAGCTCTATCAGTTCTAAACTGTTCTCCCTAGAGCTCCACTAAGGATAATCTTATTGATCCAGTGTTACTACAGGAGGAAACCTAAATTAACTTTATTTATACTGGATAGCTCTATCAGTTCTAAACTGTTCTCCCTAGAGATCCAGTAAAGAACATCCCTTACAGGTCCAGTGTTACTACAGGAGAAACCAGAAAGAGTCAAACTAAAATGAATCTTCTCACGTGCAAGTGAGGTGAAAATATAATCAGACAACTGTGTATATATTGCAGGAATCAGTTATCACTTTAAGTAAGTGCTTTCTATTTTCAGGAGTTTAATTCTTGTTAATATCACACAGTCACTTAACTTAAAATATTCTAACACTCTGAACTATAAACTATTAAACTAGCTCTATTTATATTAGATAGCTCTATAAGTCCTAAACTGCTCTCCCTAGAGGTTTAGTAAGAGCCAATCCTTATTGGTTTAGTCAGTGCTGTAGAACTAAATTCATAACTAGGGGGGGCTCTCTAGACGAGCATGTTACCAGGGTTGAATTCTTGAAAACATTCACAATGAAACTGGTTTGAATTATATGATACTTCATGTTACCTGAGTCATAATCATCGACCCGTGATTCAAAGTTGTTTATCCCTGGGGCGAGGTTATGATAACATGCTTCATCAAATATTTTAAATCTTCCACTCAGACAACGAATGGCCCTCGCCAAATCTTGCTGCTTTACCTAAGAACAATAATGTATAAAGTATTTTCCAGGTTATACAAAAAGTCACAAAGCCTACAATATCCCACAGTGTACTGTACATATACGAAAATCAATGACAGAACTTCAATTTCGATCAACGAACGTATTAAACCTTCTCCCAGAGCTCATATTTATAATTGGCAAATAGTTATTAAATAACTTGTTTACTGCGAGACAAATTATCGCACAACGCATGAAACGCTACGAGCTCACATACGACAGGTAGACAATCCTGAAACTGTCTGACATGTTGCTTCTCTTCTGTGCATTAATTTTATATTGCATAACTTGCATGCTGTGCTTCATATTCTTCAGAATTTAAGCACTTAACCACAATTATAACCTTCCACTCATTGATTATTGTCAGCTTTCTAAAGGCCTGTTCACACGATCCAATTTGTCGGATCCAATTCTGACCTCTTGACGTTGTGGAAAAACCTTATTAGTGAAAAAGTTAAATGCATGTTCTTTTATTTACCAAGATAAAGTCCCCTTGATATGTTGACATACAAAACAGTGATACTCCATTGTTGGCCAAAGGTAGAATGATAGAGTTTACAATCTTGCTGATTCCCATGGCATGTCCTGTGCAGTCCATTGCACCAGCAGACACTGTCAGTACATTCCATAAACACTCAGAACAGGAGAGACCAGAGCTTTTGGGAAGTTCTGAAACAATTAAGTGATAATTATTATAACATCTAGATCATACAATAACATTTTCTACTTTAGTTTATCGTTTTCTGTTGGTAGTACATCACTTTTGCACTGTTAGAAAATGTTTTGTATTGCTATATTTGTTTTCTGCTGTTTAGTTATAACATTAGTTCCAAGCCGTTATCAGAGGTTTTACACAGTTTTAACATTAGACTAGTTTTGCATTGTTTTAAGACGCTGTTGCAAAGCGCTTTGTGCTGTTTTTGATATAACACCGGCTTTGCACTGTTAAAACTTACATAAGCTTGGTGCTGTTAAGATATTGCTTATATTAGCTTTGCGCTGAACATTGTAACAAAAGTTCTGCATTGTTATAAGAAGTATAAAAGCATTGTCATGGACTTGCCTTGGAATGCTTTTTCTTCCAATGTTAAAGAATAATCCTCTTTTGTTTCAGTAAAGCTAAAAAATCCAGGTCTATAACAGGACATGAAAAAGGGAGTTACATCGTCTGGCATTAGACAGAGTGGATCTGGACACAATTTGCAAGCTAATGGATTAACAAGAGACACTGGCAGACAGTTTTGTTAACCCATTAACTGGCAGTATCCTCCCACTGACGTGTGAAATCGTCTGGTGTTAGACAGAGTAAAATACTAAAGTTGGGCACATCTGGGCGCATTGCAAGCTAATGGGTTAATTAACATCGCCTTTCTGTGACAGTTCATCCAAATATTAAATATTCAATAATTTTAGAAATTTAGTAATATTATGGCTTAAACTTATGCTTCCTGCATACCTTGAGTTAGGCAGCAAAGCTATTTTGATGAGATGATGTGTATAATTTGCAATCGCATCTTTAGCAATTGTTGCCATTCTCAGACTGTATTCCAGAATATGAAGTTCCAATCTTGTATCAAGAATTCTCTCTGGCATCCCATTCTCTCTGGCCATAAATGCTGGATATAACAGATATGATTTTAGATAGAAGATATGGATAAATCGTTTATGAGGAAGAATGGATGTCAGGCTTAGGGGAACACAGCTTTGAAAGTTGGTGTACTTTACCATACTCGAGTAATGCAAGTATGAACTGTTTTTGATGGTGTGTGTATTCATTGATTACTTGAGTATAGTAATTAAAGTGTTAATCCTGAAAATTATGTGTGACACTATATCTTGTCGCACTTCCTTTAGTATGAATCAGTATTGTGAGCTTTTTCCTCATACAGAAATGAGTGTCTCACATCCATCACACAGACAGACAGGGGACCTCTCAATGGGCTCTCTTTTTTGGGGCTTTTAGCTGTTACCATCTTTAGCTGTGAACATGTCACTTTCTAAGTTATTTATTTATTTATTTATAAACTTTGCCGATGAAACATGTTACGTTACATAACAGGACAAAAACACGTACATAATGAAATACAGTACATGACCACGGCTGGGTGACCGCAACAGCGTTTAGCCAATTACTGCGGGCCCGAAGTTACTGTTTCCTCTGAAAGAGGCTTGAAAAGTAAACATGCTTTTCAAGCAGGGGCCTGTTAGGGTCAATTCAGATAGGTAACATACACGACACACAAAATGAAAAAGGTCGAAAACAATAGCAAAATTCTGAAAGCAACAAGGCATTTTGGAGCAAGGGGGTTGCGACGAACCTGCATTTACAGAGATACAAAAAAACTGACTTCTCTGTACAAACAAGACACTAGACACATATTGGTCTGTGATAAGGTAGCAGGGGGATCAAAGCAATTGCAAAACAAGTCTGCAAATCAGGATGAAATAAATTTATCGACAATTCCTAAAAATTGGAAGCCCCTTGGAAGAATTTTTTAAAGTTCCCCCAATAAGTGCCCCTTTTATTAGTTTTATAGGATATTGTTTCCCAATGGCCCCCAAAGATATTAACTGCCACGTGCCACATATTAAGACCACTTGCCCTGTTTACATTTTGGTGGCAGGCAAATTCCGAGCATACAAAAGATTATGTTCACCATTGTGATTCAACAATGCATATGACAATAACGAAATTCTCCTGGGAGCTATAAAAGACTTTTGCCTGCCAGAAAAACGTAAACAAGGCAAGTGGTCTATACAAACAATATTAAATCTGCATGATCACCAGAAACCGTTAAAATATCAACACATTTAATTCATACACAACTTGTATTTCCAAAACCTATGAATAGACCTATATTATACATATATTACACTATTTCAAATACTTGCCTCTACTTAAAATCACTATTGGAGTTTACCCAGACAAATTTCGTAGAAAATCTATAAATATCGATCCGACCAAATCCAAGGATCTGTCAAACTTTCGATGTCTGTTATAAATCTTGCCCGTTTTCCCAACAAAATCAAAGCAGAAACTCGAAGAAGAACCTTTAAAATAGTGTATGCAAAACGCCAGATAATTTTAAGACCGCCTTTATCGATATTTTTGCTGTTTACTTGAGCACATGCAAATCCACAAATATAAATAATCTATGCACTTCACTGCACATGTTTTGCCGGGAAAATCACTTACACGTACTTTGATGAGGTAAATTTCTACTCAATCTGTAACCCCCCGTAGTTGGTAGACAAATTACATAATTTCAGGGGGGGATTTAACACATTAAAAAAATCCCCCGGAATTCTTATGTAAATTTCTAATATTCAGGGGGGAAGTTTGAACGAAATTCGCAAAACACGTGGATCACTGATCAAGTATTTTATACCATTTTTGTTGAATTTTGACAAGTATTTCGGTTCTGTCATATTGGCATAAAAATTGCAGCTTTCCACAGAACATTTTTGAAAGGTTTGTAAAAATTGTGACTGTCACCAGCATTCATTTAAGGTGGCTATGTGTCTGTATGTATTGACCAGCATGTGTATAAATTGGTACCATAAAACTACCATACTTTCATGGTACTTTTAATATGGTATAAACCAATAATTGTTTTATGTTACTAACATTCAAAATAGGGACTATTCCAAGGCAGTTATCCATAGCATTCATGGCAACAGAACCTTTATCAAAGAAACTAAACTCTAGAAAGATAATCGGCACTCATAATGGGACATTTCATTGTGATGAAGTTTTAGCATGTTGTATGTTGAAGATGCTGCCGGAATATAATGATGCAGAGATTCTACGAACGCGAGATGAAAACGTTTTAAAGACATGTGATATAGTTGTTGATGTTGGTGGGAAATATGAACCTTTGTATCATAGATACGATCATCACCAAAGGTATATGTCAGCCAGTCATATTTAGTCATGGTCAGTTAGTCATGCAGTCAGTGTTTATGGCCATTGCCACCAATTCTGATTGGGTCAATCCAGAAAAGGTCAACACTCCCCCCACAGAGGAAATTTGTGCTGTCTGGGAAAGGAAAGGGCTAAAATCTACTTCTGGTAATAGTAAAAGGACGTTCGAAGGGGGAGGGGGGTTAACATCCCATTTCCTCGGTGGGGGAGGTGTGGATGTTTTCTGGAATGACCCATTTTCGGATTACCAATGTTCATGCCTATAGTTACCACTGTTAATGTAGACATAGAATGAAAGAAAGGTAAGTAAACTTTCTTCTACTATTACCCAGCTCTAGTCCCAGAATGACCCCGGTTCCTCAATCTTTTGTCCTCGATTCCCTCGTCATGTCTACAGTCAGTTCTTGATATTTAAATCTTTTACACAATCCATCCATTCTTCTTTGGTCGCCCCCGTCCTCTGTTCCCTTCTATATCTGAGCTGCTCCATAATGTCTCTAGAACCGGCTCTCCCCAATCTCTTCTTTTTACGTGTCCATACCATTGCAGCTTTGCTTCCCTCACCTTCTCTGCAATGTCTACCACCCCACATCTTCTTCAGATCTCTTCATTCCTCATCTTCTTCTGCAAAACCCCCCAGGATCTATTTGAACATTTGCATTTCCTTCTCATCAAGTCTTCTTCTTTTTTCCACATCATACAGCAGCACCGGCCTTCAGCACTTTTTTAGTTGATTTTGCATTTCAGCTTCCTTGGCATTTTCCTGTCACAGATGACTCCTGACCTTTCTCTCCATTTCATCCCATGTACACTGTCTTCACTGTCTGCTTCACCACTTTCCATGAGCTTCCTTTCACCTCCATTACTGTCCCCAGATATTTGAACAATTCACTTGCACCAACTCACTTCCATTAATGTCCACAAACAACTCTCTCTTGTTTTCTTTCTGTAACAAAGGTCCCTGCCTTTTTGTACTCATCTTCAAACCTTCACTTGCCTGTCCTCTCTGCCACTTCAGAATCTTTTCCGGTAGTTCCTGTTCTTCCAACCAGTGCAATGGAACAAAGGTAACCAATCATTTAAACTATATATGTGAGAAAATTGGATAGACACAGACATAAACACACATTTGGCAATTATAGGTTTATTAACCCTTTTGAGCCGCAGAGCACCCTAAAGGTCCGTTCTAACGAAGCCAGCATTGTTGGCCTCGTTTGAACACTATGTTGGGTAATGTTGGATCAGGTTTGACTTTGTTTAAAATTTTCATCCAACATTGTGCAACATCGTCCAACATTGTTGGACTGACAATGTTGGACGACTTTGTCCTCGTTTGAACGGGCCTTAATGCACCCATTTTGTAATTTTACCCTGTCTAACGCCAGACGATTTTACTCGTCAAGGGGAAAGTGTTGGGCATTAATGGGTTAACAAAATTATATGCCCATTAACCCGCAATGCGCCCTAAAGCTCCCACTTTATCATTTTACTCCGTCTAACGCCAGACGATTTTACCTGTCAAGGGGAAAATGTTGGACATTAATGGGTTAAAAAGCTTGTCATTTTTGACATGTTTTAGGAGTTTCTCTGGCACTATGAACTCTCTTGCTGGTATGAAATGGGAGATAAAACTTAGCAGTGCTGGCCTGGTCTATCTTCATTTTGGCAAAGACATTTTATCACAGTTGATGAAAATAAATAAAGAGGATTCAACAGTTGATTTAATTTATGCAAAGGTGTATGAAAATTTTGTTCAAGAAATTGATGCAATTGATAATGGGGTTGACCAGTTTGAGGGTGAACCAAGGTACTGTGGGTAAAATACAGTGATCTGATTTATACTAGGGATATATCTGAAATATACTGGCAATGGTTATGGTATTTTCACAAATCAGTTTCAGCGAGCGTCACGGGGCAGCAGAATTTGGAATTTATATGATTTTCTCACTCTTATATCTGCAGGCTGACTACCGTCTGCATTCTTATATATAAAATTTACTTGTCTTAGATATTCGATTTCAACAAATATCAGTTCAAGAGTTGGGGCGCTAAATCCAAAATGGAATGACAAAAATTCAGACTCTGAGGTAAACCTATATGATATAGAAATGTTTGAAGATTACTGGTCAGGACTCAGGAATTCTCAGTCTAAGACATACGGGTTAAACGCGTTATTAATGCATGTGCCTATTTATATTCACCTCAAATGTGGAGGTCCAGTGTAGGTAGTATTCTAAAATAAGCTGCTGTGGTTTGTGTCTGAACTAAGGTCTGGAAAAGATCTCTCAAACGTGTTGGTCCAGTGTAGGTAGTATTCTACAATAAGCTGCAGTCGTTTGTGTCTGAACTACCTGAAAAGGATATCTCAAATGTGTGGGTCCAGTGTAGGTAGTATTCTACAATAAGCTGCCGTGGTTTGTGTCTGAACTACATGGAAAAAATAAAGAACACTTCAACTTTCGAGCGAAGACCGTTAGTCAGGACATTAGCTATTTTCTGATGAAGTACCTTCGCTTGAAACATTGAAGTGTTTGGAATCTTTCTCGGGTACTTCAGACAGCAACCACGGCAGCCTATTCATTCGGGTCTTTTTTGCATGTTACAATTTAACGGTTCTCCCATTAAACCAGGCTGGTTTTGCCAAAGCAATGAAGATGGTCGAGGGAGAGTTTTTGGAAACAGTGAGTTATTTTAAAGATGCGTGGCTTCCAGCAAGAACAATTGTACGAACAGCAATTGAGAAAAGATACGAGGTACTGTACAAAACAGAAAACGATTTCTTTAATCAGTGTTTTAAGATATTTATCGTTACTGAAATGAATAATTCATCCACCACACCCTAGATTTTTCATTTTATTTTATTGGTTTTAGTACCCTGGGGTGGGCGAAAAGCATGCACAAATTATCACTGGGTTCTCATTAGAAGGCGATTCTAATCACCGGGGAAGTCTCCCGTCTACCTCCTTAATGTTCGCGGTCTACTTTTCTTCGTTTAAGAAAACAAACTAAGTCCTTCCATCAGGCCATTAACATACTTCATGAATAAAGTAACCAATCCAAAATTCAGATCCAAAGTACTGATTGATATTGTGTGTGTTTAATTATGTGCTCAAAAAGCAAAGTATAGCATTGCATTTTAAGAGAATTCATCTTTTGGTGTTCAGAATTTCAAAATCGGAAATATAGTCTATAGAAGAATTCAAAGGCAAAGATTCTAATACGGATATATATTATATATTTATTCAAACTCCTGAATGTGATATTTTGTACAACGCTTTATGCTCAGAATTCTGTAAAATCGGACATTATGGCCGACCGTTTTGGAGATCATGGCCGACTAACACGTGGGCTGGTCGGACATTTTCAGAATTATATTGTATCTGTATATCGGTATGACTGAAAACCTCCTACCGATATACCGATATTGGATTACATACCGATATTTTCGGTATATCGGCATACCGAACAGCCCTATCCCTGACTCCCCTCAAACATGGAATATTCAGTTTTATCTATAGTAGATATTGCTATTCTTAGGTTGATCCTAGTGGTGAGATAATTTTCATCGAAGCAGGATGTCCATGGAAAGATCACTTATTTACTTTGGAAAATAATCTCAATATTGATGCACCCATTAAATTTGCGTTGTTCTCAGATCAGAATGGAAAGTGGAGAGTCCAGGTTGGTTGAAATATATGTATACGTTTTACTCTTAAGGTTTGACGAACATATAACCGTGACCTCCCTCGAGAAAAACAGGAGTTTTTCTAAAATTTTCTATTCCAGTCCTCGCCTATTTATGTAATATATCATACACGAGAAGGAGTTTATTATAGTGATTTGAAACACCGAAAAGTGTGTTGAAAAACAAGGCGCTAGCCGAGTTTTTTTTAACATACTTTGAGGTGTTTTTAAATCACTCTAATAAACGACTTCGAGTGTATGATATAGCTTCTCAAACAAACCAGTATTTAAAAAGAAATTCAACGCGAAAGTTGAGTTAATTTATGGGTGTTTATTACCGTGGTATCAAGACAACGATACGGTGGTGATTTCCTTTGTGTTTTGCTCATGAATTATTAATGAGTTTGAGAAATGTATAGTAAGTTCACAAACATTTATGGTCTTCCGCGACTGAATAACCTTTCTTTATATTCTAGTGTGTTCCTGTCAGCCTTAAATCTTTTGAAAACAGGCAAGTTTCAATAAGTAATTTCAATCATCTTAGAGCACGCATCGAAAAGTATTCTAGGACAGTGTTATATGGATAGACAAGCTGGACCGTTCCAAATTTTACCTGAAGAAGCGAAATCTTGGTTACAAAAACTAAGCACTTACAAACCAGGCTACGCACATACGCTAGTTTCTTGCCAGAATAAACGTTCAAACAAGTGCTACTGCGAGCTTTTTTCAAAATATCCAAAGTATCTTGGCTTTCAAGAAAAGAATATCGTATATCAACACATTGAAGTTAGAGCATGAATCGGCCCTAGAATTTACCCCGTTCACCGAACTCTTCTGGCCGTGTTGTCCCAGTGTAGTTAGCGACAAACGATATCGTTTGGAAGCTAGTGACAAAGGGCCTTCGCTCAAAACGTCGAGGTTCTTGTTATATTTTCAGGTAGATTGATCCTAACCTACAAACCTCAAGTATACCAATGAAACTATTCATTTACCTTATTCAACAAAAATTTAGTACAATCTAACAACATTCAAATTGATCATTATATAGGTTAGGTCTATTGGAAGGCTGGCGTGGCATCCGCGGTGAAGAACTGACCAAGTTAAGTGGTATTCCTGGGTGTGTATTTGTCCATGCCTCGGGTTTTATTGGTGGAAATGAGAGCAAGGAAGGCGTACTGGAAATGGCCAGAGTAACATTATGTCACGCTCGTGAGAAACAGTCATGAACACACTTTGCAAAGCATTTGCAATGCCATGTATGGTGGGAAAACATCAAAATATCGGGGATTTACCTTTTACACCGCATAGTTACTGCATAAACATTCTATATTTATATGTATGGTATGGACAAAATTAGTTAAGTAAAGTAAGATAACGCTTGCTTATATACACATGTTTACTTTAGATAACTCACATGCTTAGTTACAATCGTTCCTGTTTAGGGAGCATAGAATAGAACAAAGGTAACTAAGCATTGGAATTGTCTACATGCTTTTAAGCATAAAGGTGCATAATTCTAATGCACTTAAAAGTGCATAATTCTAATGCTTAAGGCCATGTTACACGAGGCAATTTTGCTTCAACTTGCAACGCAATTTCGGACACAGAGCGATGTTAGGTAAAAAGTATATTAGCAGAGAAATTGTGAGCATGAATCTCGTTTTACTTTGCCGATATTTTTCTTGCTAAACATGCCCAGAATGCAACAAAGAAATGAATGAGAATATCGGTGAAGTGAAACGCGGGTCATGTTCACTGTTTTTCTGTGCGTACATTTCTACATAACATGACTCTGTGCAGAAATTGCGTTGCAATTTGCAGCAAAAATTGCCCCGTGAGTATGGACTTTAGTTACGTTTGCTCTATTCTGTGCTTTCGTAACTGGAACAGTGGTAACTAAGGGTCTTCGTGGTGGGGTAGCAACGATTAAAACGATATAGACCAATACTTTGTTTTGTTTAGGAATACTGTATACACAAAAATGATAAGTTTGTCGAAGCGACAACAAAAACTATTCCTCAAATTCTTTAATTTATTTTTATATTAAACATTCTTTGCCAATAATTTCAATATATAATAATTTCAATTATTCAAATTTGACATACTCAATACTCACGTTTGAAAATTTTTTGAATAACGTAATCTGTTAGTTCGTTTCTGTTTGAAAAACAAAGTCAACATCGTCTGCACACAATCTCAACATATCATCCTGTGAACACGAAAGAACGAAGACCTGCTAGACTGAACTATAATAGACTGGAACGCTAACGCAGGGGGGGAAATTGAAGCCAGCTTAATTCAGTTTTTCTGAGGTTTGAGTTGAAATACTTAACGCTGAACATTGGGCTATATATTAAATTGAAGCTATTAAAAAGTTATATTTGATATAAAAACTTCAAGACTTTAGGTAAAAAGGAAATACTTAAAACTTTGAGGGAAAATTTGCCGTATTTTACAAAATTGCGGTTGTTTTTGTATTTTTTAAGTATTTCCATTTTGCCTAAAGTCTTGAAGTTTTTATATCAAATAGAACTTTTTAATAGTCTCAATTTCATATACAGCCCAATGTTCGGCGTTAAGTATTTCAACTCAAAACTCAGAAAAACTAGCTTGGCTTCAACGAATCCTAGGACTTGATCATAGGAGTTAGCGTTCCAGTTTAACTTAGAGTTCACTGGACCTGCTAGACTGAAACTTCGTACTACAGGTTGACGTTGTTTACACATAAAAAAATTAGTTATAGTTAAAGTATAATGTATGTAATATTTGTATCATTCTGAGAAGAAATGTAATATATCTTTATAGTAAAAATCCTCATCTTGATCAACTTTTTCACCGTCAAAGTTACCGGATATGATGTCATTAGGTGAATTGTAAATTAGTTTTCCTTTGTTTTTTGATGCTAAAATTCATCTAATGACATCATATCCGGAAACTTTGACAGTGAAAAAGTTGATCAAGATGAGGATTTTTACTATAAAGATATATTACATTTCTTCTCAGAATGATACAAATATTACACATAGCAAAAATCATATTTGGGGTTAATAGCACTTTAAGAAAGTCCTTACCTCAAGTATGGTATCTTCTATAGGTCTTGAAAAATGCTTCCATTGCAATAACTCAGCCATGGATAAGTTCTTGTCCTTTAAAAATTCAATATCAATATAGCATAATTGAGAGTGGGTTGACTCGGAATATATCGGAATTCCTATGGTACATAAGTACCTAATCATATATATACCTTGGTTTCTTGTCTAATGCTTCCCAGCTGACATCTTCTGGTAAAATTTACAGCACCAGTTGTCAAACAACGTGAATTTTCGTCCTTAAGAAGGGATAAGATGTTTAAATGAGCTCTGACGTCATTGTATCAATCTCCGTAGAACTGAGATACCCAAGTAAATCGCTGGATAGCAAAGTCAGAAGCACTTTAAACATACTTTTAAACATTTAATTGTTAAGTAATATATCATACACGAGAAGGAGTTTATTATAGTGATTTGAAACACCGAAAAGTGTGTTGAAAAACAAGGCGCTAGCCGAGTTTTTTAACATACTTTGAGGTGTTTTTAAACCACTATAATAAACGACTTCGAGTGTATGATATAGCTTCTCAAACAAACCAGTATTTAAAGAGAAATTCAACGGGAAAGTTGAGTTAATTTATGGGTGTTTATTACCGTGGTATCAAGACAACGATACGGTGGTGATTTCCTTTGTGTTTTGCTCATGAATTATTGAGTTTGAGAAAGATACATCTTACAACATTTATTGTGAAGATAACAGTATATTTGCTGGGCTGCCTATGTGGTAATAAGATTAATAAACGAGCATACTCTAACCTCTGGTTGTGTCTGTATACAAGAGCAGTTCAAGAGATCATGTGTGAGACACATTGTCTTCGTATGTAGAGTGAACAGATCCTAATATGAACAAAGTGAAGTCATTGTACTATACAAGAAAAATTCGTACGGTGTTTCGCAGAGTCAGCCTGGAATCACTCTCATGTGATTGAGGCGAAATTATAATCAGACAACTGCATATTGCTGGAATCAAACCTCGGTCATAGAGGTGAAAGGCACATACACTAACCACGTGCGACCGTACCCATGGGTATAGGAATGAAGGGAGTCCTATATTTTTAACCACATTAATCCATTGCCACTCTAACTTATTTCGTACGGAGCAAATTGGAAACGATTACCAGTTCTCTTATATAGTCTTTGATGCGACTCGATGGTTGTACTCATTTTACCCTCATATAGGCCAATATTGATGGGAATAGATGGGTTTCACTCAGGGATGGTTCCAGTTTGATCTGATAGGTGGGGGGTGCTAAGTGGGCGATGGTCATGAAACAGGGCGTGGCCGGCGACCGAGGCAAGGTGAATCATAACCCATCCCCTAGTGTCAAGGGGCTGAGCTTGTCAGAAAATTTTCGAAAAATAATATTACCTTAATGGTCAAAAAGGCCCATCAATGACCCGATATACTATTTTTGTGTGATACGGGAATTGGCACCCCTCCTGCACCCCCTTGGCCAAGCGTAGGAGGGGTGCTCACCAGCTGCACTCCCCCCCCCAGTAAATCCATCCCTGGTTTCACTGAGCACTATCGTACAGCAGATGGTGGTCAACAGAACTAGTGGTTATCAGAGCGAGAAAGACGCAGTAGCCTTGTATTTGGCAAGGAATAAATGCCGTAAAATAGAGAGATGTAGTTTAATTTTCTTGCTCCTATAAGTGTTTACAGTTTTGAAGTTCACCACCATCTGCTACCCGATAAAACAGATGCAATTTCAATATTTCATACTGTATTCAGTTATCACCTTCAAGTCTTCACGCGAGAAATCCTGTGGTTTTGATGAAATACTTGCGTCTGCCACAGCGCCACTCAGCCCTTGTTTACTGATCTGTCTCTGGTAGATCTTTTCTTCGATTGTTCCCTATGAGTTTTATCAGAAAATATTCAAAAATTATGGAATGAGGTTGAGCATGAAATGATGAGTTGATTAGATATCTGTCTTACCGTTGTTATAAGGCGATATATTCGTACTTTTTTCCGTTGTCCATCGCGCCAAACCCTTGCCATTGCCTGAACAAAATTAGGCTTAATAAGTATCTTTCTATAAATTGCTTTCAAAGGTAGTAAAGCCTTAGAAGTTCCAAGGAAATTACTATGTATTATACTTGAATGGAAAATGTATCTTACTTGAATGTCATTGGCTGGATTCCAGTCTATATCGTAAAGTATAAGTATGGATCCTCCAGTTAAATTGAGACCAACACCTCCTGCTTTAGAACTCAGTAGAAACACAACTGAAAAAAAGGATTAAATAAATATTATTTCTCCTTTACAAATATTGAAATGGCGTGTGTTGGTGGCAGTGCATGTATCTCTAATTCTGTGCCCAGGGTTCAATTCATGCAATTGTCAGGGGCGAATCCAGGCTCATTTGGTAGAGGGGGTGCAGATTTTTCAGGGGGGTGCACCCTTCCACCACCAGCGCACATTATGTCAAAGATGCCATAGATCATGAAAATTTCAGTATGGACTCGTTGATGCTGACTTTTTGTGGGGGTGCTGACGTGCGCACCCAAATTCCCTATCCTGGCTAAGACCCTGTCCTGTATATACTAATATTGGAGCAACAAGGAATGGCGTTATACTGGACCTCTAATGAAAATAGTTTAGAACTGATAGAGCTATCCAGTATGAATATCCACTGTAAGTCATTTGAGTTAGGTTTCCTCCCGTCGTAATACTGGACCAATGAGGGAAGAACCTTACTGGACCTCTAGGGAGAACAGTTTAGAAGCGATAGAGTTATCCAGTATAAATAAAGTTAGTTTAGTTTAGGTTTTCTCCCGTCGTAATACTGGACAAACAGGAAATGACAGTACATCTATCCAGTACAGATAAAGTTAGTAAGTTCACTCACAATCTTGACTTCCTTTCCTGTTGAAACGTTCAACTAAACCCTGTCTATGACTTGTGGCAGTTTGTCCATCAAGACGAAGAAATCGATATTCATTTCTTTTACAGAGACCTTGAATCACATCTAATGTCTGCACATAATGAAACAAAATTTTCAAATAACAATGTAGAATGCCTCTACAGTAACCAGGATTCAATACCTCCCTGATCAGACATGAGTCATACGGTGGCAGCCAGAGGCGCCTTTAATAAGCCTTCGACTCGATCAAGTCGAGCTGCGACCTTCGTAATTCAGCTCGGCTCTCAGCTGCAAGTAAGGATGATTAGCACACCCCCACTTACTTACTTGATATATACACCCATACCGCTCCTCTATCTTCCATGATTGCATTCGTTGGTATATATTTATCAGTTATAGACCTGGAACGAGGGGCGAAGCCCGATATATTATACCGAAAATCCATCTACATTATTTTCTGTTACTCTCGCCATATTGGCAGCCGATGAAGTTAGACTTTGAACTGAGCACAAGCGAAATGTTCAAAGTCGAATTTTCCGCTATAGCGTGCATTCATGTGGTTCAAACCTAGTTCTCTGATATCATATTATATATTACATACCTGTGTATAGTTTGATACGACCACAACGCGTTCACCAGGAGTGTGTGTTCTAATGTTGCTGAGAAGATTTTCGAGAACTTTCAATTTACCAGAATGTTCACTCATGTTGGGGTCATAATCTAGAGGGTAGTACGTCTGTAAGTCATCATAGAGCGTTTCCTGAAGGAAAGAGAAGATACGAGTAATTCAGTTGGTGAGTGTTGGAGACAGTTTACAACAGAAAGCTTTAACAGATCGAAGTTACAAAACGGAAGTTATTCGTCAGGTAATGAATAAAGTCACTACCCATAAGATTTTTCCTAAGTAAAGCTGAAGGCCTGTTCACACGATCCAATTTGTCGCCTCCGATTCTCCCCTTGACGTATGTGATTTACTGGATTTGCTGACAGGAGTAAGGCTATTGGCTCATACCTGGCGAAAAGTGTAGTTGTTGCTGTATTGTGTGAAATCACATACGTCAGGAGGAGAATCGTATTCGACAAATCGGATCGTGTGAACAGGCTTTAGACTGCATGACGTTAAAAACAGATCTGGTATTAATGACTGAATACACGAATACAAATAAGTACTTTAAATTGTTCCGATTAAAATATATTCCATTGTGCACATGGACCGCAGAGCAGGGGGGGGGTGAGGGACTTTAGTCCCCCCTCCCCAATAATTTGTCATACATAGTGTGATTTCTAGTAGAATCTCCTTCAGTATTCTATACTAGTGCCAACTGTGTCCTCCGAGATCTTTAACCCCCCCCCCTCCCAATCCAAAAATGCTCCGCGGTCCCTGGTGCATACTTACAGCGTCAGTCAAAGTTTGATTTTCCATCCCTTCTTCGTTTTTTGTCTTACGATACAACAAACATGGATGATTGCATAATTTCTTGAGAGCTGCAATACACATCAAGTGTAGAGAGGAAGCATATGATGATGACCAGCAGGACTTGAACCATCGTGAGGATGTTAGGTGTTGATATAACGTCAGTTGTAAATTGCTTGCACGACAGAATACCACCGTCTCAACTGAAATATATATAATAGACAAATAATTTAAATTGAATTAAGTGTACTTACTATTTTTCGAAACTTGAATCGACCTTTGACGTAAATAGGATGCGTACATGGAAGACTTATTGTTCCAAGTGTCGTTCCTACAACCCAAGTTGTTGCTCTTGAGGTTTAATTTCATGCACTTTTCATGTTAGTATTTGTTCAAATGTATTAGTATGTTGAATGTCATGCCTTATATTGGTCCAGTGGTACTAAAGGAAACATAAACTAAACTAAACTAAACTAAACTAAACTAAACTAAACTAAACTAAACTGAACTAAACTAAACTGAACTGACTTATTTATAGCTCTATCAGTTCTAAATTGCTCTCCCTACAGGTCCATAAAGTGCCTCCTTTATTGGTCAAGTGTTAGCCTACTACAGGAGGAAACCTAAACTAAACTAACTTTATTTATACTGGATAGCTCTATCAGTTCTAAACTGTTCTCCCTAGTGGTCCAGTAAGGATCATTCCTTATTGGTCAAGTGTTAGCCTACTACAGGAGGAAACCTAAACTAAACTATAACTTTATTTATACTGGATAGCTGTATCAGTTCTAAACTGTTCTCCCTAGAGGTCCAGTAAGGGTCATCTCTTATTGATCCAGTGTTACTACAGGAGGAAACCTTAACTAAACTAAGTTTATTTATACTGGATAGCTCTATCAGTTCTAAACTGTTCTCCCTAGTGGCCAGTGAGGACCATATCCCGTGTTGGCCCGGTGTTACTACAGGAGGAAACTGGGCGACCCGGAATAAAACCTGCGGTGTTTGGTGGAGCCAAACTGGAAGCACTCTTCTCACATGTGACTGAGGTGAAATTACAATCCGACAACTGCATATTACAGAAATCAAACCCTGGTCACAGAAGGTGGAAGGCACATGCACTAAACAATGGTCACCAATATCCCGCCAATTGATAGCTTGTTTAGTTGAGTTTGCTTGGTGATATAGAAAAGAGTAAGAAAAGAAAAGATTTATGCAGCAAAATGTATATACCTTTCCCCGGCAAATATTTGTTGTTGATTTCAGACGTTCTTCGTAACAAAAACTGACTGGTTAGTCTGTTGAGCTGAAAACGAAATATGAGAATTTTATATCTTAAACCAATAGACAACTAATTTCGCTAACGCTTGTTTATAACCAATTCACAACTTTGCCGATAACTCACATGTCTAGTTACTATTGTTCTAGTTTGCGAAAACAGAATAGAACAAAGGTAACTACGCATTAGAATGATCTACATGAGTGAATAGCTCTTATACATAATTCTAATGCTTAGTTACCTTTGTCCTATTCTATGTCTTCACAAGCTAGAGCAATAGTAACCAGGCATGTGAGTTATCTATAGTTGTGAATTGGGTAGCAACGATGTAAACAGCGTTAGCCAAATTTCACAGCCATTTGCTGAAATGGTTGCCCTGACATGAAATAATTGCTGCCAATACGAATTCACTTGCCATTAGAACTAGCTTTACACAAAGCAAAAAATTGCATATGAAGCAAGATATTTTGATGGATATGGATAATTTATGGATAAACACAAATACAATAATCTTTTATTTCTCTATTTATTTCTTTTATTTTCCTTAAGAACTGAAGTGGAATTTGTCACGTCGATTCGTGTATTTACATTTTTCAAATCATCCATACACAATTTAGAATGAATAGTTAATTATTTTTAATTTTAATATATTTTCTGGATTTAATATATAATATGATATAGATGGCCAGCCATTGGCTGGCAAAGCTGAAAGAAGAAACAGAAAGAAGCGGCGCGTCGGGCGGCAAAAGAAACTTCTACTTGCCCGCAATGATTTTCACTTGCACCGGGCAAGCGGGCAAGCTTACACCACTGAATTTGTCTATTGCAGTTCTTATACTTGGACAATGTCCACTTTCAAAGTTTATACCTCACTGGCACGGCTTTCTCCTATCTCTTTCTCCTCTGCAGAAGCACCGGGTTGTCGTCCACGTACGATCGGTTCTTCATAAACACGACGGAATGACGTTTGTGTTCCTGAGAAACAATCGTAGTACATCACACAGGGCCTTGCCTTGTTTAAAATACAAACAGTCCCCGTGTTACACCCCCCCCCCCCAACCACAGTAAACTATTTTTGCCCCCCATTGAAGGTCCCCTTTGTCTAAAATATAAGCAAAAAGAGAAGAATGACTTAATTCACAAGAGTGTTATAATATTCCTATACCAAAACCTCGCATAGATGGGATATATCAGAAAATTGTAGAAACGCAAAAAATCAAGAACACAACGAACATTTTCTGGGGGAGGCCCCCCAGATTCCCTACAAGTTTACACACCTCCTCCAGTTCATTGTTAGGTCCCTTTTGCTGGATGCCCCCCCTCCCAAATCCCCAATGACGAATTCTTAAAAATAGCCCTTATTACACAAATACACAAATACACAGGCTCTCATATATTCGCCTTCCGTTTTCCAGCAGTCTTTCTCGTGATACCCGTACGCTCTAGGGCAAAGTGCATAATTCTCTCGCCAACTAGATAGCTCGCCACTCCTATTTAAACCTGCCTAAAGAAGCCTCTGCAGAGGAGAGAGGAACTTTAGTATGTGCATTTCCTGTTATCGTAGTGTAAATTTAGTCGTAAATTTTTGTGCAGGGTTTGCCTTGTTGGGACTTCGAGTCCGTTTGCTAATCCCTTATCTAACTCGCCTTTTGCTGTTTGTAATGTACTGTTTATTGTTTTATTTAACGTAGTATTGTAAATATTAGTGAGTTTGATTAAAGCTTCTTAATGTAATGTTAATGTTAATGTATATCACGCACGGGAAAGAGTGAATTACAGTGATTTAGAACACCAGTATATAGTTAAAATATTACATCTAGTATACATCTAACGGTAGATATTTTTCACTAGTTCCACCTTACCAAAAATCCCAGGATTGCAGAAATCAGCCAGTGAATAAAACTCTGTTAGGTCATTCTAAATAAAGAAGATTTTGAGATGTGAAGTTCTAAAGTAAAGTAATTGACTTAACAAATGACACCATTCTTGGCCATTCATAACAGATCTTGTACGTACCTGAATTGGTGTGCCAGTCAGTAAAACTTTCCTTTGTGTCTTTAAACTTGAGATATGCTGAAAATATGCACAAAAATAACGAAATGAAATATCAGACACATTACACCAAGAGACAGTGAGAGGAAATACTACAAGAGGAAATTCATGGAATAGAAATCGCAGAAAACCAACGGTATTTGGTTCTTGGAGTCGCTTGCAGAAATACGTTTTGCATCGATATGTTTTATGTCGTCGTCGTCGTGGTTGTTGCCGTTGTTGCCGCTGTTGTTGTTGTTGTTGTTGTTGCTGTTGCTGTTGTTGTTGTTGTTGTTGTTGTTGTTGTTGTTGTTGTTGTTGTTGTTGTTGTTGTTGTTGTTGTTGTTGTTGTCGCTGTTGTTGTTGTCGCTGTTGTCGTTGTCGTTGTTGCTGCTGCTGCTGCTGCTGCTGTTGCTGAAGCCGTCTTCGTCGTCGTCATTGTTGTTGTTACCTGATAGTACTTTTAGTATCTTACCATAGTAGTTTTAATAGCAGCATTCTTCAATCTATGTGCTTCATCACAGATGACCAAGTCGAATTTAATTTTTCTGATATCTTCAACATATCTCACAAACATCTCATAACTAATCACCATCACTGGGAATACTGGACTGTGGAGGAATTCCTAGAACGATAAAAGACTTAGTAAATTGATCTTTAAACGGTGGGTTCTGCCTTAGGTAGCGGTCATGAAACGCACGTTCTTTATGGAAAATTATGGTGGCTCTTGTTATCCCTAAATCTATTGGCATACCTGAACTTTCTTCTCAGAGTTAACAGTGTAGACTGACATTCGTTCATTCCCCAACCACTTACGGAATTCCGCAGCCCAGTTCTAGAAAATACAGTTATGTAGAAACACACAGGTCTATTTAAATATTACTCGTTAATTTACTGACAAACAAACAACAAAACAAACAAACAAACAAACAAACAAACAAACAAACAAACAAACAAACAAACAAACAAACAAACAAACAAACGAACAAGCAAACAAACAAACGAACAAGCAAACAAACGAACAAGCAAACAAACAAACGAACAAGCAAACAAACAAACGAACAAGCAAACAAACGAACAAGCAAACAAACAAACGAACAAGCAAACAAACGAACAAGCAAACAAACAAACGAACAAGCAAACAAACGAACAAGCAAACAAACAAACGAACAAGCAAACAAACAAACGAACAAGCAAACAAACGAACAAGCAAACAAACAAACGAACAAGCAAGCAAGCAAGAAGCAAACAAACAAACAAACAAACAAACAAACAAACAGACTTAGCTTTAGCATTACACCGCTGGAACAAAAAAATGATTAGTAAATAAGATTCACCAACCTTAACTAAACTACCAGGTGTAATTATTAGAAATCGTTTAGCAGTTGGTTGTCCACCATACGTCCCTTGCTTAAAAAGCGTCCTGAAATTTAAATATTGAATAATTATATATTGTTATTGAAACAATACTGTATGTAAATATGTAATCCATAACGCAACAATCTTACCAAACAAGACTGATACATTGCAAAGTTTTTCCAAGCCCCATGTCATCTCTAGAAAGACAGCATGTAAAGAAATCACAGTTAAAATTACACCTTTCTGTTTGACTCAAACTAAAACAAGTAAGGTCCATCTCATATTCGTTCAGTGTTACTACTAACAGAAGAAACCTAAACTAACTTTCTTTATACAGGATAGCTCTTTCAGTTCTAAACTGTTCTCCCTAGAGGTCCAGTAAGGGCCATCTCATATTCGTTCAGTGTTACTACTAACAGAAGAAACCTAAACTAACTTTCTTTATACAGGATAGCTCTTTCAGTTCTAAACTGTTCTCCCTAGAGGTCCAGTAAGGGCCATCTCATATTCGTCCAGTGTTACTATATACGGGAGAAACCCAAACTACAGTACTTCATTTATATAATGGATAGCTATACCAGTTCTCCCTATAAGATCTAGTAAGGGTCACCTCTCATCGGCCCAGTATTACAACAGGAGAAAACCTAAACTAAACTAACTATATTTATATATTTATACTGGATAGCCCTCTATCAGTTCTAAAATTGTTCTCCCTAGGGGTCCAGTAAGGGCAATCTCTCATTGGTTCCGTGCAAGGCATATTTTAACATATATACTGGGGGGCCACTTGGCCCTCCAGGCTCTCTTGTTGCCCCCCCCCCCCCCCCACTCACACAAAATTGGCCCCCCACTCCCTGGGTCCTTTATACATTGGGTCGTTTACAGAGTAAATGATCTGTCTGTGTTTAACGAAATATTGTTTTTATGGCTTATATAGTTACACATTTTCAAAGTTTTAGTTAAAACATTGAAATACTATTGGCTTGGCAATTTCAGAGCTCCAGATTTCAAAATTTTCCCGGGGAAAAACTCCCCCGGACCACTACAGGGCTCGAGCCTTCAGCACTCAGATTAAGGGCCCTTTTTCACAAATGGCCCCCCACTTAGAAATCCTTAAAATATGCCCTGGTTCTGTGCAACTACAGAAGGAAACCTGCGGTGTTCGGTTGAGCAGAAAGCACTCTTCCTATAATCAGCAAACTCCATATTGTAGGAGACGAAGCCAGATCACAGAGGGACAGGCACAAACCACTGTCAGTACCACTAAAACCGGTTGCAATTGTAGTAAATTTTCAGTCAATATTTTTCCAAAGAAATAACTTACGCCAAAATAGCTCCATTTCCAACAAAGGCTCGTAAGCCCATCACACATTCATATAGAAATGTCACCCCTTCTCTTTGATGAGGTCGTAGTACATTAGCAACATAGGGGTCCACCACTACATCAACCACACTCAAGTGTTTCTTGTTGTGTTCAAACTGTAATGAATAAACATTAGAATCACCCGAATTATAAAATCCATTATAAAATCCTATCACATATTCAAGAAAAAATCAAAAAATTATTTCTTGCTGTTGCATTCGGAAACATAGATTTGATATATCCCTCATCTATCTCTTGTATGTAAATTATATAATTATGTCTTCTCAAGGAATAAATTTTCTAATTTGTATATATCTTTGTTATTATTTGAAATATTGTAAAATATCTCAAACTCATCTTCTTCTTTTTTTTTTCTATTAATAATTTTACTTTAAGTTCTGATCATCAATGTAAATAATTGTAAATAATTAAACTAGGAGTCTTAAGCAAAAGCCTTTAGCGGTTTCTAGTAGACTTCTAGCCCTAGTAACTGTAATCTATGTTTTATTTTTATTTTTATTTTAAACTATGTATGTATGCATGTATGGGCGAAACTTTAATAAACTTAACTTAAACTTAATTAAACCAGAAACAGATAATCCTTTAAAACGCATGCACCATCCGTCTAACGGATCAACTATCTTAGTGCAACTAAGTAGAATAGCACACTGCTACACACGAAAAAACATCTTGTCAACAAGATGTGTTCGCAACAACCTTGTAGCAAGCTTATCAACAAGTTGTAATAATGTTGTCATTTTATCAAGTTGCTACAAGGTTGTCACTCACAACCTTGTTAACAAGTTGTTGAATTGCAGGACGATAACAAGTTGTTGGAACAACTTGTAACAAGTCTGTTGAGTCAACAACCTTGTAGCAAGTTTGTCAACAAGCCGATGACAACTTGTCAACAAGCTGGGAACAAGCTGTGCGAACACATTCTGGTAAGGGTTGCTGAAACAGCATTGGTACAAGTCTGCTTCACGTTTGTTGCAATATGCACATTTTACCTTGGTGTATTAAACCTTCGTTTAAAAGGCCATCATTTTTTTGCAAAATTTGATATGAATATGTCAAATAAGTTACTATATAAATAACTTGTTTGCAAGACAAATATCGCACACCGCAAAGAAACGCTCGTTCAACGTAACTTAAGATTCAAATACACTTAGGTTACCGATGGTGAAAAAACACAATAACAAACTGAACCAGCCCACCTGGTGACTTGCACTGGGTCTTGGCATGACCAAAACTCCCGGGGATAGAGGATCAAATCTTGGTGTGATAGGTCTTTTACTGAGAGTTGTCAATTCTTTGATGTCTGGTGTGGTACTGATCTTCTGAGGATTTGAAAATGGCTTGATTACAACTAAACATAACACACAAAGCATTTAGATCTGCCTGAGTGTATTTTGCCATTGTTTTTCAGCCGCGATGTAGGCTGTTGAAGATCATCGATGAAACAAGAACTAAAGTAAGTTAATTTATTGAATACACGGGACAACCCATTCAGTTCTGTCTGAACTGTTCTTCTAAAGATTTGAAGGGTGCTATTGTTCAATATCTAGAGTGTTACTATAGGAGGAAACCGGAGTACGAGGAGAATATCTGTGGTGGTTGGTAAAGTCAAACTGTAAGCATTCTTCACAAAGATGGTAGGCACATGCGCGCACATACTAACCACTTTATTTAGTACCTGATTTAGTAGATGGATTGTTGGGTGTAGATTCAGCATCGGACGCTTGTTGAAAACATCGACCAGTGAGGTAGACTTCTTTTTGTATTTCACCAGTAATCTGATGAAAGAAATGATGGTGGTATGGTTGTTCTGGGGATGGTATTGTTGGTAATTGTGATCACTTGTGACTTGATGGTGAGTGTGGTTATGGTCACAAGGTTGGGGTTGGTTGGTAGATGTTGTAGTTATGGTGTTGATAGTCATTGGTAATAATTGTTGTTGGTTTGATTGATATGGTGATGGTAGTTATATGGTGATGGTAGTTATATGGTGATGGTAGTTATATGGTGATGGTAGTTATATGGTGATGGTAGTTATATGGTGATGGTAGTTATATGGTGATGGTAGTTATATGGTGATGGTAGTTATATGGTGATGGTAGTTATATGGTGATGGTAGTTATATGGTGATGGTAGTTATATGGTGATGGCAGTCATGGTGATGGCAGTAGTCATGGTGATGATAGTTATATGGTGATGGTAGTTATATGGTGATGGCAGTTATATGGTGATGGTAGTCATGGTGATGGCAGTAGTCATGGTGATGATAGTTATATGGTTATGGTACTCATGGTGATGGCACTTATATGGTGATGGTAGTTATATGGTGATGCATGACAGTTATATGGTGATGGCAGTTACATGGTGATGGTACTCATGGAGATGGTAGTCATGGTGATGGCAGTTATATGGTGATGGTAGTCATGGTGATGGCACTTATATGGTGATGGTACTCATGGAGATGGTAGTCATGGTGATGACAGTTATATGGTGATGGTAGTCATGGTGATGGCACTTATACTCATGGAGATGGTACTCATGGAGATGGTACTCATGGAGATGGTAGTCATGGTGATGGCACTTATACTCATGGAGATGGTACTCATGGAGATGGTACTCATGGAGATGGTAGTCATGGAGATGGTAGTCATGGTGATGGCAGTTATATGGTGATGGTAGTCATGGTGATGGCACTTATATGGTGATGGTAGTTACATGGTGATGCATGACAGTTATATGGTGATGGCAGTTACATGGTGATGGTACTCATGGAAATGGTAGTCATGGTGATAGCAGTTACATGGTGATGGTACTCATGGAGATGGTAGTCGTGGTGATGGTAGTTATATATGGTGATGATAGATACGTCGTTGAGAGGGTTGATAATGGCAGTGGTGATGGTACCGCAGTTATTGTGATGATGAAAGGTAGGTCCATGCATGTTAAGGTGTACCTCAACTTCTTTTCCACCAATTAATAAAGTGTGTCCCTCACTAAATTTTGCTAGCTCTCCAGCTTTGTAACCCCTCGCCCTTCCAATCCTGGAAATATACAGTAAAGAAAGTATTGCAATTAGCCATAACAATTAGGAGACTCAAAGAGATATTACTACAGTACGTGCACCTTGAAACAAAAAAGTTTTAAAGCTTACTCTTTGCCTTCTGAATCTTGCAGTATGGCTGTCTTTTCTTTTGTAACTAAAATACCTAACAATTTCAACAGATGTAACATATCATTGATCAACTTATAGATGCATGCTATAAGTAAACAAAAAACTTGTAAGTCCCAGAGTTGTTTGAGGCAAGAACCTATAGAAATATTGTCTTTTATGATGCTGGTGCAAAGCTGGTGTAGCTGCATACATTTACACAGATGCCTGTGGGAAACGATGTAGAGTTCTTGCAAATTTAATTAGGTAATCATTGTGGTGTTGTAACTTAGCTAAAAAAGTTGAAAGATTGCTTGACCGCGGTGGGAATTGAACCGGTTAGCAAACCACAGGTCACAGATTCAATTCCCACCACAGTCAAGCAATTTTTTTTCAGCTGCCCTGTTTTCAACCTGTTCCGTCGTAGTGCAAAAGTAGTGAATGTCTTAGAATACATACCATCTCCTTCCCATGTTTTGTGCTACAGAAAAAAATCATTATTAATCCATTAATATCCAAGAGTTTCCTCTTAAGCAATAAGGGGTAAAATCGTCTGGGGATAAACAAAGTAAATTATTAATAAGAGCGTATTGGAGTTCATTGCCCGTTCATAGATTAATTATATAAAAGATTAATTATATATAATTATATAGTATTTGTTCAAAAAATTAATATACAATAGAGAAATGCTAAATGGTATGCAATATACAAACCTTTTTCTTGGATATTTTGCCCCTACAAAAAGATTAACAATCATGACACTTTCATTTTGAATTGTAATATAATATAATATGTTACTAGTAATATTATACCCTTAGTTAACTATTTTGGAAAGCCACTAATATTATACTAATAATAGACCTGTCCCATTGGCTTGTTTCTGTTTTTCTGGCAGGCAATAGGTTTTTAAAGCTCTGAAGAAAGCTTCATAACTTCATTTCCAACACCATTATTAACAAATATTGTACATTGTACTGCACCTACCACATGACATTATAGTAATGAGTGACATCATTGCTTGAATTATCTTCATCTTTCTTATGATTAGCTGCTGAAGGTACAGGCAAACTTGTAGTTCTCACTGGAGTCCTAAACGAGCTTATCTTTGGCTTGAATTGTGGAATAAACTTTGGTCTTATGGGCTCGCTCTTGTTTTCTTTGTCGATTACCTAGACAAGAAAATTCAACAAATATTGACAGTTGGTGTAATATATAACACCACAAAAGAATAAATCATAATTGCTTTTGCTTCAGATTCTACCTTCTTGTCTTCAGTACATAGCTCATTTGTCGAGGTCGACCCTCGACCTCTGTCTTGGCAGAATATTTTGGCAGGAGAATTTTCGCTTTTCGAGTTATCTGATAAAATTCGTTGCCTTTTTATACCATTTTGATTTTGCGAAGGAGCTCCAGAACGCCTCATTATTCCTACAAAGCTGCTATCAATAAATTTCAAAGGAAAAAAATAAAGAAATATAATAAAATTTACACAACAAAATTTTTTGACAACATTTGATTTCAAAAGTCGCGCTCTTTTTGATAAAGAGACTGGGATCTGGGTACGAGGTTGGACACTGACCTGTATACATTACCTGTAATACTATATACTAGAAGTTACTATCGCAAGTGAAATGCTGCCACCCAGTCACACGATCCAGTGGTCGGAATGTTCCACTGTCTCTTCATTGTTTTGACAATTTCACTGTTTTCGACCCAGACCAGACCATGCCATCATTGTTTTGACATTTTTAGCATTTGTGTATAAATAAATAAGCGAAAAAGCATAGAAAAAATTGAACTGATATTTGTTTTTTTCAAGCCTTATTTAAATTTCAAATAAACTGAATCCTTATTCTTCCACCCTTAACAATTCGTCGGAAAAAAAGAAGCGTAATTTGCACAGAGAAGCCGCGGTGTTTTATATTGTTAAAACAACCGGCGTCTGCATGTATTTTTACAGAATAATAAACCTTTATAAATTGTCAAGCACTTGCTCTTTAATTATTTATGAGCTGTTAATTATATTTTGAAATTTGAATATATCGAATATACTCGATACGATTGCTCTTGACGTAAGTGGGCCAGTCGGCAAATTGAGCAACAGCGAAAAGGCCAGTTGCGATGTTAAAATATGGATGTTGTCTGAATTCGTTTCGGTGTGAATATTGGGCGTTTTTTTATAAGTGGAACTTGTATTTTTGTTAATGAAGCGTGGACGTGTGAAGCCGTATCTCTGCCTGATTCGTGCATCGTTGTGTTGAGCGTCGAGCGGTTTAAAAGTGTGCTTGAAAAGATACTATGAAAATCACGATTCTGTGTCTGCATTTTATGCTCATTTTAGGTAGGTTGACACTCTGTATAATAATATTATGTACAATATTTAATAATACTGTAGTAACCCTTCTTATAAAGCCCTATATCAGTTCAAACGAGGATGAGACTATTGATGAGAATCAATTAGATTTCGCTTGCGTTTGATCGCCAACACTCATCAACTCTCATCAACTTTGAGCTGGTTCAAATTTTGATGAGAGTTTTCCCTCGTTTGACCGGTATACGCGCGGTAATATCCAGTGATCTCTCATGCAACTCTTGTTCTCGTTTGACCGGTGAGTGAGAGTCGATTAAACTCTCATGCAAAATCTCGCTTGCCAAAGAAATACGCTTCGTTTCGCCGGTACGAATGGCCTTCGCTCGAAACGTAGAAATTCTTATTATATTTTTCAGGTAGTTTTATCACCTACTCCACCGCCGAATCTGCATTGGAAAACTGCCTTTTAGCAAAATGTGAAACAAAAGGTTCCGCGAAGCAGTATGCAACATATTAAGGCCATTTTCCATTACGGTCGTTTTGCCCGCGCGGGCGAAGCGACCGATTCGAATCACGTGAATAATTAGTCGCGCAGGCACGCAAAGAAAGTTGAATGTAGTTCAACTTTCAGGCGTGTCCGCGAGGTGTAAAGCGGACAAACAAATATCATGCTAGACACCTACAGCAAAAGTTGAAACATGGTCGCTCCGCCCGCGCGGGCAAAGCGGCTGTAATGAAAAGTTGCCTTGACTAAGCACGTTTAATTCGACGACGCGCAAGCAGTTCGACATAAGCACGAGCAGGCTCGAGCGAAGCAAAAGAACATTCAAAAGAAAATACTTTTCACTTTTGTCTTTGTAAGCCACATGTAGAACACTTCACCTGCATCCCTTTGTTTTACCTTTTGTCTTTCCTTCTGCTTGTATGTGCTTATCTCACTCGTGTGAACCAGGCATAAAAATTATTCTTGTGCTTATGGCTTATGCTTATCTCTCTGACTCTGGCGTGTTCATGAGGCTTAATCGGCACGCAGATCGCAAACGAAAACAAAAACTCGTTAGACATTAAAATAGCCCAGATAATTGTGGCAATAGGATCTTGTGCAATAAACGAATTTTACCCCTTTGAATTTCTTGGCTCTTAGATTATACCAGGATTATACTTATTAGTACCAGTTGGCGAAACCGAACTATGTTAATGTTGTTTTATATATTGATGTTTGCCGTCGTTATATAAAGTGAGCAAAGTCAATTGCAAAGACTTCGCCGTAAAGTTTCCATCATTGCATTGGACATTTAATTATTCATTTCAGGATACATCTCATTGCGTTAATATGACCGGTCTTGTTTGCTCAGCACAAAGATACACTTCTATATATGTTTGTTTCATTTTTGCCTAGTTTACCGCACAACAAATCAAGTTTGAAAACTTTTTAACTAACTTCAATACCAATTTGTGTTACTTGACGCCAACCGACTATTCCTATTAATATAATTAAACTCTTTTATGTTAGCACCGCTCCTATACTACCTAAAGGCTAAATCCTCGTGGTCAAACGACGGGATTCATGAGAACAAATTGAGGGTTGCTTCGCGTGTGCCTAAAAGATATAAACAAAATCTCGACGTTTCGAGATTTTGTTCATATCTTTTAGGCACACGCGAAGCCACCCTCAATTTGTTCTATATGTCCGTGGCCGACGCTGAATTAAAGTCTACGGGATGCATGAGAGTTGGCCTGGCAAGCGAGAGTTTCATGAGAGTTTTCTCAACTCAAGCGGTCAAACGCGAGCGAGAGTTGCAACTCTCATAGTCATTGAGTCATTGACTCTCATCAACCCTCGACCGGGGCTTTAAGCTGCAGGTAGCAGTTCTACTAAAATCTAAATAATTTCAGTTTCCTGTCCGCTGTCTCAGTCTCAAATTGGTGTTGCCGTATGACAAATAAATATTGTCTGGCCTTGAGTGAAACTGGCCACTAAAGACAGCATCAATCTTATAGTGATTCGACAGCAGTCCGGCGGGAAAGAGTTAATATATATACTAAGTCGTATAATAAGTCATATATATACTAAATCGTCTAAAACTGTATATAATAACTTAAGAAAATATCTATTTCAATAGCCATGCATATATTTAGAGTTGCGCAATACTTTATATCTGACATCTATATTATCTATATATAAGTAGTACAGATGCGTACATACATACATATATAGTTTTATAAATAATCTATTTGTAATTTGGTGTTAGTTGCTGCGATACGATGCGGATTAATGCTTATTGCCTAGCCCTAGAGCTAAGATAAGCCGAGATCCATATTACATTAAAATTAAACAATTATGAAGTAAAACGATCGAAAAAAGGACGTCAAAAAGTTTAAAGTTATTAATATAAGGCTAGAAAAATCTTCCAATTTTGTTCACAGCTGCTATCAATATTATTTTTGGAATGTGAAATTATTGAAACTATATTTACATATAGTAGATGGCTTTGTAGAATAATGAAAAATGTGCGGAAAATCAGATAATTAATTTGTCAAGCTCTGAGACGGTATTCTCGCGCATTATGCATTTATCATCGGCTTCCCCCTGAGTCCGACCCCCGGGGAGCTAGGGGGAGTTGTCTCCCGGCAACACAATTCCAATCCCGACAAATACCCCAGTTTATGGCGCGTGACCTGGGAGTAAAAAACTAAATAAAGCCCCTATCCCTGGGGAGATTTTGTTGCACATTGTCACTGAGAAACTTAGAACCACAGACAAGAACAGTTGACCGGTTGACGAAAATATGCACAAATTGACGTTTATTAAAAAGCAGTTGTCTATATATATTAGTTTTTCCATGATATATTAGTCCCACGCATTCAAGGTTTACTAATTATACTTTTAAATCATTGAGGTTTGTACGGTAAAATACTTTCCTGCAGTTTGGGAATGAAAGTGGCACATATACTTATCTGTACAGAACAAGTAATGCTATTACATGACGTTTTGATTTAAAAGGAAGCAATCTCTAACGTTCCAGCATATTTTCGCCAGAATTCTTCAATAGATACACGTGTGCTGTTATGCGTCCTGACGTTAATTTCATTGCAATCGCGAGCACAAACTTCGGCAAAAACTGAGAACAGACTAACCAGAAGCTCTTGCTATATATTATATTTAGAGTGTATATTGAACAGTAGTATTTAAAACACCTTTTATAACTTATTATTTTGTTTTCTTCAACATAAATCTTTGCAAGCTACAACAGACAGGGAGTTGGTCCGAAACATCCATCCAAAAACACGTATAATAAACGATACAAAATTGTCAATAAAATAAAAAAAGAAACTAAAATCCAGAAATATAGAGACATTTTAAGCTTTACAATGAAAACTGAAAACAAAATACACATAAACTACTGCCGCCAATCGCGCTATGAGGTGAGAGTAAAATTCCATTGACCAAAATGGTGTCCGATTTCCCCGGGTCCTGGGGAAACAACAAATTGCAAATAGTGATCAACAACGCCTCTGCGTCCCCGTGGATGCCCCGGGGGTTGGACCCAGGGGAAAGCCGATGATAGATACATTATAGGATTTGAAGTTCTTTGAGAAATATATATATGACAGTTAACTTCTTCAATAAAACTGTTTAAAACTTTGACTTGCTAGTTTTTAGAAAGTTTAGTGAAGTATAAAAATATACTTAAAAATAAATATCTGCTAGTATCTCGTATGGATAATATCGATAATATAAAATGTATGAATCTTAAATATGCGCGTGGAAGAGCCAAGCTTAAGCAAATATATACTAGCTGTATACATCCCATCCGCTAGATCTAGGACAATTAAGGGACCAGTATAAAAAATTGCCATCGGTATACAAGAACATTTGTTTGTCTGATTGAATTTTGTATTGTTCGCGCTCATTACATAGACATTACATTTTGCTAGATTGCTAGGAATAACTGCCTCCAATCTCCATGCATGTATTCGTTAGGTCGCGTTGCCAAATTTCATTTAAAAATTATAAAACTGACATTGTAATATAAAGTGGACATTTTATGTAATTAAAATAATTATATATTTTGCGCCTTGCTGCAGACATTTGACAAATGTATAAAAAATAGTGAAATCATTTCTGTAAACATTGTCATTGTCGATATTGAATTGTCGTTTTCGCTTTGCCTTTGATTTCGCGGTATGGTAAAACGAACATTATATAGATTCATATAGAAATTAATGGTGTTGGCAAATGATCGCAACTCGTTCCATTGAAATTAGATGTAGCAAAATAGTAAAATCGATAGTATAGTTTTTAACAGTTTTTCTATACAGAAAATTTCAATGTTTCCTCGGCTTTCATGTTGACACATGGTCAACGTTTTTTCCATACACATTCAGCATTATCTGCCGTAAAAAATGATATCGATAATATTTTCGTCCAATATTATAATTTATATTTTTGGAAATGTTATTTATAATTATAGAAATTTGTTTTTTAGTCTCAGAGAACGTAATTGCTTTCCAACTGGGAAGAACTCCAACAGCGCAAGAAAGATTATACGAAGACCTTTTGACGCTCTATAGCAAGAGGTCCAGGCCAGTGAATGATCAGAAGTCAGCTCTAAATCTCTCGTTCAGTTTTGAACTGATTAAAATTTACGAAGTGGTATGTATGTAAACGCCGAGTAGTCATGGCTCTTGCATATATGTGAATTCCTAGTTATATAATAGAGAATTTAACCTACGACGCGGCAACTCGGTGTTCCGGCACTAACTCAAGAATAAGCGTTGTCTGCTATAAGCTCGACTTTAAATTGAACACTTTGACGTCGCGACAAGCCGGCTTTCACATTGCTTGAAAGACATGAAAATGCTTACTTTAACATCGTGTTGAGAATGGCAACGCTGTTCAGGATACCCCTGGGATCACAAATTATTCATACTTTTTCGGTCTTGAATGAAGAATACCGATACGCGGTATCAATTCGGCGGTTATAAATTCATGTCTCGCTGTTATTGATTGCTAACCCTTATCATTACCCTACCCTAACCCTAATCGCTGACCCTAACGTATAAACAGCGAGACTGAATGAATCTATATCCAATTGGGGTAATTGCATGACCGCCGAAGTCATTAGTTGAGATATATATTCGAGCCCTTCTTCCTCTTAAATTGCAAGTTAACGGTTAGATCGATAGGATATTCAGGCAAGAAAACCTGCTTCTTTGCCCCCCCCCCCTGCCATAAATAATGACCCGGTCCTTGAGTCTTAACAATCTTCCAAAAGAACAATCTTCCAAATGATGTTGCCAACAACTACAAAGAGCTCTCCATAAGTAACTTCAAAACTTTAATCCACAACTATTTCACCAATTTGGAGAGAAATAGTGTGTGACAACCACCTGTGGGGCGGATTCTGATCCGAAGGAGTAATTTTTGGGTCTGGGAGGGTTAACATAACATACTATTTCTAGTTATATACGTGATTCATTCTAAGTTTTATATATAGTGTTCACTGCATGGGCTTTCTTTTTTTTATATAGTCAGTATGTATAATAGATTTTTCATATTTGTAAATATCCTAACGGCCCCTTGAAAAGCAGTTTAATCTGAAGGGCTACCGTTTTTAAATAAGATGAATAATAATAATAACATCGGAAAACCGGCCGGCTCGTTGGTCAGATACGGTGTCAGTTAATTTTCAGTCGTCAAACCGCGTCAAACTACGCACCGAATATTTTTAATGTTCAACTATTTACCAGTAAATTCCAGTAAATATAACAGCTTTGGAAAAAAACTTCCTCACGGAATATATATAAACCGTCGTATGTTCGCTGTTCTATGTTTGCAATTTCCTTTATTTACGTTTTCGCTGACTTTTAGGGAATTTCTTCAATTACTGACACGGCAGGTGCATATCGGTTTAATAATAAAGCTGTTAATTGTGTGATATTAATGCGTTTCGACAATGCTATTCTTCTCATTAGTATTCATATACGGTATCGAGAAAATAGCGTAATGCGTATGTAAAAGTATAAATCGTTTCCCATGCGCCCATGGCTGCATTTAGTGCATTAATTTAAAATCGATCAGTTCCCTGAACTATATAGAAGTTACATATTGCGCTTACCTATTTTATTATTTCAAATTTAGCCATCTATATCCTATTTGCATTTTCTGTAAAGTGCCCATTTCTTCAGCTAAAACAATGGGGAAAAGTGTCGTTTCCTAATAGAAGAGCTCACGCAATCCGATTCTCCTCTTGACGTTTGTGAGTTACTGGATTTACTGACAAGAGTAAAGGCTCTTTTCCACTCATCGCAAAAACAACTCGCAAACTCGCTGCGAGTTCTTGCATGTAATTAAAATAAACTGTCGAGCATTGTGATTGGATGAAAGTACTCGCAGCGAGCTTGCGAGTTGGTTTTTGCGACGAGTGGAAAAGAGCCTTTAGACCATTGACTCATACCTGGCGAAAAGTGTAGTTGTTGCTGTAATGTGTGAAATCACATACGTCAGGAGGAGAATCAGATCCGATAAATCGAATCGTGTGAACAGGCTTTAAGATGAAGTGCCCTCCAACTTGAAATTTCTTCCTATACGCCTCTGAAATTGCTTCCTATACGCCTATGTTTGTAACACGTTTGTTGCACGTGTGTGCGCAGTTTTTTGAGGACGTCATTTGCGTACTCATACCTGGTGGCCGGTTTCTTTTTCTTACAGAATGCGAAGCTGCAAAGTATGGGTGTTGTGTCACGTGTGAGACAGGTAAAGCAATCTGATGTAAACTGATTAGAATGTACTCGGACGTCGTACCATCGCCAGCAAATTAAGTCAAGTAATCATGCATAAATTATATGGCATTAATTATGCATACAGTTCTTTTCAGTCTGGGAAAGCCTGACAATTGTTTGTAAATTTCTGATCCAGTTTTCATCCAAATTGACCTGATCATTTAATCGATTTGTCTCTGGCCTATGCCTATTTATAGCTCCACAAATTTTCCTATCGATTTGCGACAAGTTGATCCAACCAAGGGCGAAAATCCATCTCAAAAAGTGGGGGGAGGAGGGGATGGAGCCTGCTAATAGTTATGGGGGCATGTAACACGTTTAACAATTTCAGGGCATTTCCGCATCATTTATAGACACCTCCCGACGCAAGCGTAACTTGGGTGTAAGCGTTACGGGTGTGGGTTCGTTTTGCTCGACGAAAGGGCGTGGTGAAGGCCCGACCAACACCAAAATTGTCTATTGAGGCCCCTGCTGCAAGCAGGAATGCGCAGGTATCAAGTGCGGGAAGCACAAGGGCACTAGGGGGTATGCGGGCATGCTCCCCCAGAAAATGTTTGAAATCTAGAGTCTCTGAAACGTCATTTCGTGCACTTTGGGGATCAGAATATGTCGTTCAAAATTCTGTCATCAAAATCTGATGATCAGAACATGTCGTTTATGCCATAGTGGAAATAAAGTGGGGAATAATTACATATTGATCCCCCTCTGCCCAAAAGGTTGGGGGGATTCGCCCCCCCCCATTCCCCCAGGATTGACGCCCTTGGGTCAAACAACTTGTTATCGTCCTGCAATTCACTAAACTTGTTAATAAGTTTTTAACTGACAAGCTTACACAACAGCACAAGTCTGTTGCGAACACGTCTTGTTGAAAACTGTGAGATTGTAACGCATGTATTCCGAGGTATAAAAATGCTAAGATGTAAAATATATACTATTTAATGCAAAGAAGCCATTTCAAATCAATTCATTGATTTCATGCATATTGATTAAACTGACCGCAATTTCGAATTTCGGTCTAGGAGTGGCATGATGAGTCGCTTTCCTGGAATGCATCTGATTATTCTGGCTTTTCATCAATCAACATTGCGCCGAGTGAAATTTGGGTTCCTGATGTTGGATTTTACAATGAGTATGTTGTTTGACTCTAATAGTCTACCAAACACCATGGCAGGCTTCCTCTAGGAACTCCGGTTGCTCTTGTAGTAACATTGGTTCATTGAGGATGACCCTTACTGGACCTCTAGGGAGAACAGTTTAGAACTGACAGAGCTATCTAGTGAACTAATAAAATTAGTTTAGTTTAGGTTTCCTCCTGTACTGTAGTAACATTGGACCAATAAGCGGTGACCCTTACTGCACCTCTAGGGAGGACAGTTCAGAACTGATAGAGCCATCCAGTATGAATAAAGTAAGTCTAGCTTAGGCATTCTCATCCTGTCTAATTAGCATTGGACCAATAAAAGCGATGACCATTACTGGACCTCTAAGGAGAACAGTTCAGAACTGATAGATATATCCAACAAATAAATACAATGAGTCTAGGTTTCTTCCTGTAGTAACTTAACACTAGACTAAAAAGAGGCTCCTTACTGGACCTCTAGGGAGCAGACGTCTAGTTCTGCTACACTTTTACAGTTCATTCATTCTCGTTCCTTTCTCTTCGTGTCTTAGAATTGAAAACAAAGACTACAAAAAGACAGGCATCACAACACATATCGTTGTGGACTCAAATGGCACATGCCGCTGGACATATCCACTGTTTCTTCACGCCATGTGTTCCATAGACGTATCTTACTTTCCCCTAGACCTTCAGACATGTTCGCTTCGCTTCGGCTCGTTCTCGCATCCCTCAAGTGAAATACATATTACCCAACCGAAGCTGGTCCAAAATATAATTCCAGCTTATAAGAATAAAGAATGGATGCTGTTTGAGACAAGTATAAGAACGGATACATTTTGGGATGACAAAAGGATGGATAATTACTCGACGGTTGAGCTTACATTCAGTATGGAGCGAGATTCTGTGTATTTCTTTATCGAAATGCTCGTCCCATGTTTTCTTATCTCCTGTCTTACGATTTTGGGTAAGTATTGACTGACTATGTAACCATGCAAGCGTACAGACATTCATGGCAGATTATACACACGTAAAAACGCACAGGTTGTAACAAAGCTGGCAAGCTGCAACAGACTTGTACCAATGCTGTTTCAACGACTTGTTATCAGGATGTGTCCAGTCGCACTGTTTGTTCCCAACTTGTTGGCAAGTTGTCAACAAGTTATCAAAGTTAACAAGTTGTCAACAAGTTATCAAAACTCGCTACAAGGCTTTAACTACTTTTTTATATAACCGGCCCCTGAAACAAATCCGCTAACTACGAATAACGAAGTATCGATTGTCTTACACACGTAAAAATCCCACATCTTGCCACAGTTGTTGGAACAACTTGTAACAAGTCTGTTGAGTCAACAACCTTGTAGCAAGTTAGCAACAAGCCGTTGGACTGGATCCAATAAATCGGATCGTTTGAACGAGCCTTAAGACGGATGATTCGTTAGAGTCGTTAAAAGGACAGTGCGTCTTGATGGCGAATGGTTAGCCCCTTGTATAAATCGGAACATTGTCATACACGTATGAAGCTTCTTTCTTTTCGTTGCAGGATTTGTTTTACCTCCCGAATCTGGAGAACGGATGAGTCTGGGAATGCTTATTCTTCTCGCCATGACCTTCTTTCAACAACTCACGATGAAGATGGTGCCCTTGCAAGATTTTCCGCTCATTTCACAATATTTCCTTGTAACCACCATTGAGATTGGCATAGCTCTGCTCATCACTACACTAACTCTTAATTTCTACCATCATTCGCACTCGAAAATGCCGGGATTCATGAAACATTTAATACTGAACATCCTTGGTAAGATTACACGGATCAGGCCAGATTCTGAAGATAAAAAGGGAAAGAAATTTAAACGACCTTTCAAGTTATCGGAAAGAAAATTTCAGCTTTCTTCGAGCTCAAGGGAAACTAACTCCGACTTACAGTTTGATATAGAGTTAACTGAAACGACATCATCGCGGAATGATATTTTGCAAACAGATTTAAATGATTCAACGGTGGGTCTAGTAAGGTTTAAATCGATGGACGAGGACAGTTCGACTTCAAGCTCCTATGATAGGGTATCGAGGGATAACGTGGACACCCTGGATAACATAGAAGAGGATAGGATCAAGGAAGGTCCGAGTGACTGGAATAAAGACTGGGTACTAGCATCCAGGATCGTCGATCGTTTCTCGATGTACGCGGCCATGGTGATTGGAATACTGACAGTGCTTATAGTGTTCGTTAGAGCACCAAGATTTTGGTCTAGTAGAACAGGATTGGATGGATAGGAAGGGATAAAGTGGATAGTTATTGTGTTTGATGGATCGTGGATGTCGTATATAGGGATAATCATTGTCGAGCCTCGGGAAGTGTTTCCATTGCTTTAGATTTATCTAATTTGAGGATCTAAATGGGACGGACTATACTGATCAGTGGGTGCTGACTGTTGCTACTAATACTAGCCTGACTAGTCCAGTACTTACTGCTTTGCAATGTTTTATTGATTCTATTCAGTGTTTCGCTTTCAACCTTCTTCAAAGCCAGTAAACCTACCTCACGCGTAGTACCCGCGGCAGCTGACAATTGGATTAAATTTTAGCTAACAACTGAGTGAACTGACATCAAAAGACCCGAATTAAATCCCTTAACTACAAAGGCATCTTGCCACCTACAAAGACTAGGCATTAGTCACGAAGACATTGACCATGAAGGCAGTGGCGTGCTGGCTTGTGTTCGCCAGGGGAGGCCAGCTGAAAATTTGGCGCCCCCTTGTAATATGTGTATGCGTCGTAGACGCCAGACCTCTAGGGGGGTCCGGGGCATGCCCCGTCGGGAAAATTTTGAAATTTAGAGTCCCTGAAATGCTATTTCTTGCGTTTTGGGTGGCGATTTGACGGAATTCTGAGAATAATAAAACATTGTATATTATAAAAATGCGCAAGAAACAACACATTCTCTCGTTGGCTCATCGGATCTGACAAAATTCCAATTCGGACTAGCGGTTTTGTATGCGGTTTTGTGTGATTTGTGCAATTTCGGCGCCCCATTTATGTTTTGGCGCCCCCTAAAAAATCTTCGCTGGGGGGGCCATGGCCCCCCGGCCCCCCCTGCCAGCACGCCACTGCATGAAGGGCGTAAATTTCCAGACCATTTCCTTTTTTGAGAGTCGTGGATTTCGCTAGGAGAGATTTTTCAAATAGGATAGATAATAGTGAATTGTAATTTCAAACACATTGTGTCTCGAGAGCATAATCTAAACCCTTGTCTTATGTATAATCGTAATCATATAACAGTAATATATAACTCGTTGCTTTGTTTTCGTTTGCTGCAAAAAGTACGAAGGCATCTGCATTTTTGCAGTTGCGAGTTTTTGCAGAATAAATTTGATGTAAGTAACAACGATTGTGCTGTAGTTCGTTAATTAAAAATGAAATTGGATTTTAAATGGAAAGAAATTGAACTATTGTAAGGTCTGTTCACACGATCCGATTCCAATTCTTCTCTTGACGTATGTGATTTGCTGGATTTGCTGACAAGAGTAAGGCTATTGGCTCATACCTGCCGAAAAATATAGTTGTTGCTGTATTGTGTGAAATCACATACGTCAGGAGGAGAACCAGATCCGACAAATCGGATCGTTGAACAGGCCTTAACTAGTTAGAAAAGCCGATATTTAGCCGACAAATTACAGACAATTTCGTTAAGATTGAGAAAAGAGCCGTGCATGTGTACGTATCAATTACGTAGGGATTAAAACATTCAAGATTCGATTTTCTCGGCTTAGACAACGTTATATTTCAAAATTACTACGCCAACGAACTTACAAAATGGTGATCGTTTTTTAAGCTATTCAAAACACTCGCAGGAGTGTTTCATCAGATATAAAACGCGAGGCGAAGCCGAGTGTTTTATATCTGATAGAACACGTTCTGCGAGTGTTTTAAATATTACTTAACATCTGTACATCTTGTCTATATATCTTTACAATTTTCCTTCACTCGCACGGAGTTGCAAAACGTTTTCAACGTTCCTCCGGGTAAGATTTTGAGTTTTCCCAACCTTCCTCAAAATAACTTGAAATTTTCCGACATGCAGGCTTTTGCCTGGGTAGGTTTGACAGTTTGTCATTGCAGTCCTGCTAGTCTGACTGAGTCATGCTGACTGTTGCTACTAATATTAGCCTGACTTGTCTAGTACTTACTGCTTTGCAATGTTTTATTCAGTGTTTCACTTTCAACCTCCTTCAATGTCAGTAAACCTTCCTCACGGGTGGTACCCGTATACCCGCAGCTCTTTTTGCAACTCTGACTTTACAGACAATTTTGTTTAATTTTAAAAACTAAAATTTTGTGGTTTGACGCGAGGGGCAAATCACTGACTTAAATCTCGCACAACTTCAGAAAATCACAAAAAATTCACAAAAAATAAAAAAACAGCAAAAAAATCACAAAAAAATAGACAAATAACAAAAATATAGAAAAACGTCAAAAATATCGAGGGGAAAATCACAAAAAAAGTCACATGAGTCATTTGCCCCTCGGTTTGACGTATTAAAAGTTGACAATTTGCATTTTAATAAAAGTCCATGCAGCAGATTTCTTACAAGATTGTTTCAACAATCCGAGCTTGTTGTCGGCTTGTTGACAAGTTGTTACAAAGTGGCAGTAGACTTGTTGCAAGGTTGATGACTCAACACTGACTTGCGACAAGTTCGTCCAACGATTTAATATTGCTATCGCCCTGCAATTCAAAACTTGTTAATAAGTTCTTAACTGACAACCTATTAACAACTTGATAACATTAAATCATTGTTACAGTTTGTTAACGGATTGCAACAAGTCTGTTGCGAACACATCTTGTTATCTGTTGTCGTGTTGAAAAGGTGTGAGATTTTAACCAGTGCATTTCAGTACCACGCGCGCGTCAGTTATCGCGTTTAAATTATTGACGTCACAAACAGTAACCATGCATTTACTAATTGCCTTTCATAATGGCAATTTAAGAAGACGATGGCTATGCGAAATAACACGAAAAGTAATGTTATTTCAAACATTAAAGTTAATATTTCTGATAATAGTTGTTAAAGTGACTCTGTCGCTGCAATATGACAAAGGTAAGCAGACATTTATGACTGTTGCATTTTTTAGTCGCTGGGCTTGGCAAAGCGAACTATAGGTTTTGGGCTGCATTTGTCGGCAATCAGCACGGGCAATTTCCGTGGATGGTCACAAAATGACAAATTACGGCATTTTTTAAAATTCTTTATACTACAAAAGGTTTGACTTATAACTGTGGGACCAAATTTGTTTAAGTATAATTGATCGTGCGCATCGTTCTTATATGACACCATGAACAGAGCTGGCTCGCCTACCCGGTGCTGTGTTTATGCGAACATAATGTTGTTAAAGACATTTTCTCGACACATTTCGATCTTAAAATGTCGCTGTGGTCGTTTATGTGAGTTATAATGGTAAAACGTCTTTGCAAAAGTATGATTTCAGGTTTGTTGGAAAATTTGTTTAGTACTATTTAAAACACGACCAGGAGTAGATATAAAACACGAGTGCGCAGCACGAGTGTTTTATATCTGGTAAAGCACGAACTGCGAGTGTTTTAAATAGCTTAAAAACGACCCATCTTATGAGTTCATTGGCGAAGTAATTTTAAAAATAAACATTGTCTAAGCTGAGAAAATCAAAGCTAAAATTTATGTAAATTAACATGATTTTTTTTATCACATGCATATAACTTATATGCTTGAAAAGGCATATGGCATATGCATATTATCACATGCATATAACTTATATGGCATATGGCATATGCATATTATCACATGCATATAACTTATATGCTTATAGGTTTGAAACCACTGACACGGTAGTGATTTCCTTTGTCTTTTCCTCATGAATTATCATGAGTTTTTTAATATTATTTAATTCAGCCCGAGTGCCCGCCTGATCAGTCTCATGTAAACACTTGTGAAATTCGTCTCGAGAAAGCGAGCTAGCTCGGTCGACCCGGGCTGCCTCGCCTACATATAAACAGACCGTTAAAAGTCTTGCATCTATTTTCCAGGAAAAAACATTGCTCTAGGGAAACCAACTTATCAGTCCAGTGTTGCGGAACAGGGAGTCTCATCCAATGCGGTTGATGGCAATAGACATCCAGATTTTTCTGAGAAATCTTGCATTCAGACAGATTACCAAATCGAACCGTGGTGGTTGCTGGATCTACAAGAGGATTTTTATGTCACGTCTGTTGTTATAACTAACAGACGTGATTGTTGTAGTGAAAGGCTGCATAACTTCGAAATTAAGGTGAGTGTACGTATGATGTTAATGCTGTTTATACTGGATAGTTCTATCAGTTCTAAACTACTCTCGCTTATTGTTCCAACATTACAACACGGGGAAACCTAAATTCTAAACTAACTTTATTTATACTGGATAGCTCTATTACTGTAGTTCTAAACTTTTCTCCCTCAGAGATCCAGTAAATACTACAGCGTATTGCAATGGCGTAGGAACCTGGCGGGGGGGGGGGGGTCGCCTTTTTCTCGAGCTAAAACAATGGGAAAAGTGCCCTTTTCTAATAGAAGATGTGCCCTTAAGACGAAGTGCTCCCTCCCCCCCCTTAAGTTAAAGTTGCTTCCTACGCCTATTGTTCCAGTGTTACTACAGGAGGAAATCTGAACTAAACTGAACCGAAACTAACTCTATTTATACTGGATAGCTCTATCAGTTCTAAACTGTTCTCCCATGAGGTGCAGTAAAAAGCAGCACACATTGTCCCAGTGTTACTACGGGAGGAAACCTAAACTAAGCTAACTTTATTTTTACTGGATAGCTCTATCAGTTCTACTAAACTGTTCTCCCTAAAGCTGCAGCAGGCCCTTAGCCACAAGCACCTTCTTGAAATGAATAAAGATTGCTTGATATGCTCCGTCAATAAGGGCTTTACTGGACCATAAGTAGGGAGAACAGTTTAGAAATGATAGAGCTATCTAGTATAAAACTAGAGAAGTAAGTTTGGTTTAAGTTTCCTCCTGAAGACTAGACCAAAATTGTGACAGATTGCCTCTATTGTTATTCCCACATTCTGATTGGTCGAGATTGAGCGTCCAAAAAGTGATATCTTTTTCAAAATGGCTTCTTCACGAGCTGCTAAATTTAAAACAATTTAATCGGTTTTTCTGAGCATGATTCAAAGTATACATGAAAAAAGTGCCGCTAAATTTAAGAAGAATATATTATTAACATTTTTGAAGGTAAGATATAAGCAAATGTACACTTTTTTTCGTCCCAAGGCAGCGATTTTTCGCTGTTGAAATGGACATGTATTTAATAGGTAAAAACATTTTTTCCGTACGGCTCAGCCACTTCATTCTGTGACTTTACTTTATAAACTCTTGATTTATTCTTCATTTATATTGTTATGTTCAGCAAAAGCATTGCCGTAATATATTTTTGAAACTATTTTTTTGTATATTGAACCATTTCAATACTTTTTCTCACGAAATGTTTCATTTTTGTATTGCTTCGATATGTTTTTGACTCTCGTTGCGAGCATTGCTTTTGAGTTTTGGCGACATGTTAACCGGTCGCCGTGAAGAGCGCTGAATTTTACAATTGTACAACACAGAGGTTTGTCTTTGTTATTCACCTAGTGTAAACGCTTGTATATTTATATGAATTATCCGAATGGCGAATACTCGAAGTCTTTCGCCCTAGAACTGCTCTAGTGTATTAAAACAGGATCTTATAAATGGCTTTTCTTTTCCCAAGGTAGGAGACAATAATATTGGTGGTGGTATGATAAACGCACGATGTTCGCCAATATTTCAACGACGTTTAGAGCCCGGCGAGGCTCTTGAGATCACTTGTGAAGAACCACTCAAGGGACGCTATGTCAGTGTTATAATTCCTACTGACTATGGTGTATTAAACTTCTGTGAAATAGAAGTTTATGGAAGAAGACGTAAGTTGAGCAATTTAAGACAGAAGTAATGGTGGTATGGTGTGGTATGATGTGGTGTGGTATGGGGTATGGTATAGTATAGTATAGTATGGTATGGTATGGTGTGGTATGGAGTATGGTTTGATGTGGTATGGTGTGGTGTGGTTTTGTATGGTATGGTATGGGTATGGGTATGGTATGGGTATGGTATGGTATGGTTTGGTATGGTTTGGTATGATATGATATATGATATGGTATGGTATGGTATGGTATGGTATGGTATGGTATGGTATGGTATGGTATGGTATGGTATGGTTTTGTATGGTATGGTGTGGTTTTGTATGGTATGGGGTATGGTATGGGGTATGGTATGGGGTATGGTATGGGGTATGGTATAGAGTATGGTATGGGGTATGGTATGGGGTATGGTATGGGGTATGGGGTATGGTATGGGGCATGGTATGGGGTATGGTATGGGATATGGTATGGGGTATGATATGAGGTATGGTATGGGGTATGGTATGATGTATGGTGTGGGGTATAGTATGGGGTATAGTATGGGGTATAGTATGGGGTATGGTATGGGGTATGGTGTTGTACGGTATGGTATGGTATGGTATAATTTTGGTATGTGTAATATTTGTATCATTCTGAGAAGAAATGTAATATATCCTTATAGCAAAAAAACTCATCTTGATCAACTTTTTTACCATCAAAGTTGGCGGATATGATGTCATTCGATGAATTTCAGCAACAAAGAAAGGAAAAGTAATTTGCAATTCACCTAATGACATCAATTTCTATTGCATGTGAAAATGTTGATGAAGATAAGCTTTTTCCCAACAAAGATACATTATACATTTCTTCCAAGAATCAAGAATAACTGACAAATATTACACGCGCTCTGTCTTTATATTTCAGCATCTTCTGTGCTGAGCCTTAAGATGATCTCCAATGGTGTTGCCGAAGCTGGTCCCAGTCAAAACATTTATTCTCGGTTGTTTGAGAACGACAAAATACATATCCTTAAAAACCCAGGGACTCATTTCAAATTATATGACATTAAAACAGGCAAGTATTATAACGGTTGTTCGTTTCAGTGGATCAATTGAAGTTAACGACCCCCTGCCCCAAGGGAGTCGTATACTTCAATGGCCATTGAAGTATACGACCCCCCCCCCAAAAAAAATAGCTTTTTGTCATGATTCATGATTATTATTCATGCTTTTTATATCGAGAATTTCGTTTAGCTTCTTTTTATCATCTAGCATTTCTAGCATTTTTAATTATTTTTATGTATTTGGTGGTTCCTAAAGGAACCGGTTTTGTTAATTTGTTTATCTTCGTCTTCTCACATTGGGTACTCCAGAGCGATTGCCAAAGAATACTTCTCGCAGTTCGTCGTGGAGAGACATTTCGTCGGTGGAATACTGTTGCAGTATGCTCGCCAAACACTTTAAGGCCTTTTATAATGCCTTTCCAGCAATGAGTCATCGAACAGATATTTACAAGATGCAGTTTGACTAAAACACGGAGTCAAAATTGCAAAACTAAACACCTCAAGCGCATATTATTGGTCGTGTTGAAAGTCTTTTGAATTTGTTTCATGTTCAAAAGATCAATGAACTGAGACATAGAGAATAGCCGGGAAGTCATAAAAATTCCTTTGAAACAGACACAAACACGAAAATCCGTAAATTTAACGATATAATACAAGGGGGGTCGTATACTTCAATCCGAATATTTGTTATTGAAGTATACGACTTCAACTGATCCGTTTCATTTGGGTATCACTTTGCAATATCTTGATTTTACAAAAATAACTTATGAATTATTATAATTGGTGCACTTCAGCAAGCGTTACGAGACTACAGATGGTGGTCTATTTAAAAAGTATGACACTTATATAGAATTCATACAAGACCATTACACGCGTAAAAACGCACAAGTTGTAACAAACCTGCAGCACACTTGTACCAATGAAACAGCAATTTGGAACTGACATCCTACAAAATTAAATATCTTGCTGTGGCTGACAAACAATGAAACAGCAATTTGGAACTGCATGACATCTTACGAAATATCTTATGACCTCAAAAAACCCTAATTAAGATGGGTCAAACCTAATTAAGATGTTATGATTGCATATTGTAATCATTTCAACGGATTAAAAACAAATCCTTTTTGCTTCTTGTAGGCGAGCTTATGTACAGCATACATTTCTGGACGTGGGCTAATAACAAAAGTGCTGAATATCAAATGAAAAATTTTCTTGCCACTAATATCAACTCCGGTACCGTAGTCTGTATGGTGCTGTATTTTAGCGGCGAAAAGTACTACAAAGCCTCCATACCATATTTGGAAGAAATGGTAGGCCAGCCAATCACAGCAGACCTCGAGTATGGGGAATCGTGGGTCTTATTGGGTTACAAGGGGACTCATAGCCCAGTGCCTCACTGGCGAGAATCGGTGCGCAGAAAAATTGGCCGTGGGCCGTCTAAAATTGCCAAGCTTGTGACATTGAGAAAAGGTTAGTTTAATAGTTCTAGACTGACTCGTGGGGGCCCAATGTGGGTACTATTCAACACGGCTCGTTGACAACTTGCTACAAGGTTGTAGACTCAACAGACTTGTTACAAGTTGTCCCAAAGACTTGTTATCGTCCTTCAATCCAACAACTTGTTAACAAGTTGTGAGTGACAACCTTGTAGCAACTTGATAAAATGACAACATTGTTAGAACTTGTGTCAAACTTGTTACAACTTACAAGTCTGTTGCGAACACATTTTGTTGACAAGATGTGAGATTTTTACGTGATTGTGTATTTAATAAGCTGCCATGGTTAGTGTCTGTAACGATTAAAGACACTTCGACATTTGATGACGTTGATAACTGATATACCAATAGTATATATCCCAAAACCATTGCCTTGCGTGTAGATCGCACAAGTTTAGATGGAAATTTCGAGCGAAAACTTAGTATATACAGATATTTGGCCTAACCGAGACTGGGAACGAGGTTGTACTAATATTAGTTTACAGTTAAAGGGCTTATGCAGCGAAAATTTGGTTCGAGTGAAACTCTCTTATTAAAGAGAACGTTTGAAGTTATGAAGATTGACGTTTGGAGCTTTTCCATATCCCACTTCGTTCTTGAGATATTAAGATGTGTTTGATATGTAAATAACATCACTGTGACATCACACTGCATAATGAATTGTTGGAAAATCACGAATACCTCTGAGATTATTTAACCAATCGCCTTTAAACTGTCATTTGTTTCTGCCTATCGCAGGACACCACACAAGTCATGCAGAGTTTCAAGTGATTTAATTCAATTATTTCAAAGATATTCGTGATTTTCCAACAATTCATTATGCAGTGTGATGTCACAGTGACGTTATTTACATATCAAACACATCTTAATATCTCAAGAACGAAGTGGGATATGGAAAAGCTCCAAACGTCAATCTTCATAACTTCAAACGTTCTCTTTAATAAGAGAGTTTCACTCGAACCGAATTTTCGCTGCATAAGCCCTTTAAATATTGCAATTATACGCAACCTATACACTCTGCACTCTACACTCTACAGATAACTAAGACCGTTAGGAAAACGATCACTATTGCTATTATTAGAACTACAATACATACTAGTGTAACGTGTTACCGTTGGTCTGGCATAATACTGAGCGCGTGATTGCCGTCCCACCCGAGGTACAAATCAGACACACAAGTCAAGAGATCGTAATAAACTGGGGCCCTCGTCAAACGAGGATGGAAGTTGGCAAGCGAGAGTTTGCATGGGAGTTTCATCAACTCTCATTCCCCGGTCGAACGAGAACAAGAGTTGCATGAGAGTTGACTGCATATTACCGCGCGTACCCGTCAAACGAGGGAAAACTCTCATCAACTCTCATCAACTCTCATCAAAATTTGAACCAGCTCATGCAAAGTTGATGAGAGTTGGTGGTCAAACGCGACCGAGAGTTGCAACTCTCATGATTCCATCAATTCCGGCCATCTTCGTTTGACCGGGGCTTAATGGAGGGCCCCCTATACCCCTTCACAAAATGTATTTACGTAAAAATATTTACTCTTTTCACGAGTCACGATTGACGTAAAAATACAAATAAAATTCACGGATTATTATACAATGTCCTCCGTCTAACCTGTTTTTTTTAAAGTTTCAACCTCTGCACGTGCGTTTATTCGAGTGATTGTTTGACCTCTTTCAACTCTTGCTCCATCGATATTATGCGGTCGTCGATAATATCCAGCTTGCCAAGCTTGCTCATGATCGTTTCAATCATTCGCGCGACATTTGTAGACCTAATGGGGCTTCGGTGGCGCAATCATCAGAGCACGCGCCTTTCACCTCTGATATCGTGAGTTCAAGTCCCGTTGGGGACGACTTATGATAGCTATGTGAAAAGAGTTAGTCAACGCTCTGCCGAAAGTCGTGGGTTTTCTCCGGGTACTCCGGTTTCCTCCCACAGGGAATGTTGACAGGGTGGGTTGGGTTTTACCCCTGACTGGCCCTTCCACCGTAGCTGTGCTCCGTGATGGCGAGCAAAAGGTGGCTGCCATATGCGCCCTAGAAAGCCTTCGACTTGGTCACGTTGAGCTGTGTCCTTCGCAATTCAGCTTAGCTCTTCCTTAACGTCTTGAACTGGTTTATTGGGCGTTCTTGATGATGAATTTTGCGTGTGATCGCGTCGACATATTGCCCAATTATTTTATGCTAGTTTGAACCACTGGGGTTTGAACTTTCCCCATCACGCTTCACGCGAAAAGTTGATTGCGTCCCACCCGAGTTGCAAATAAACACACAAAAGATCGTAATAAGTGATCTTTACTGGATGACAACTCGACAGCAACTGCAGATTACGACAATGCACACGTTATTTACACAATTATACATACGTCAACTGCAGAATCACGAATACAAACATATGATATGATGACTACAACTAGAGTCAAGTCTATTCAGTTACACTGCACACAACACTATGAATGGGGAATCCCCATTATCTAATTACAAAAGTTACAGTGGCATTGGCTGTCCATTCCGGGGGAGGACTACCCCTCTTTGTTGTTCCAGCTGCCATATTTCATCATCTGGATGGTATTGGTGGATGATTCGAACCTGACGCAGGGGGGTGCGGCCACTGTGCTCTTCCAAACTTGTCTGGGTGCTTACGTCAGACGAAGCTATAAGAAAAGGTTTAGTGATTTGTTGATTATAGACATGAAACACAAGAAAATTACAGAATACATTTTCTAAAGAACAAGCCACAAGCACTTAGTCACTATCGTGTTTGTGGCTTGTTCAACACTTAGACATCACCTATAATCGCTTCACATAGGCTTGACCATCACCCCCAAGCTATTATGAAACGACCAAGCCCAAATAAAGTACGGTTTAAAGCCAATCAAATGCTTGGCCGCTAATAAGACGATATACTATGGAGTTATAAACCGACACTAAGGCACGAACAATTTCACCCGTAGGCGTACGGGCCCAAATTTTTAGGGGGGGGGGGGCAGAGAACATTTTCCCCAACTAACACTGAAAATGTCCGACTTTTAATTCAACATTACTCCACTCTCCGATATAAGTTCCTAGTTGTTCAATAACACTTTTATTTCCAAATTACACAGACTAGATTGCTTTGGTTAAATTTTTTGCTTGTCCATTTATTCCCCCCCCCCATATTTTTTGCCCGACTTGGACTGAAAATGTGTCCAACTTCTTGACCTTTCAATTTTTCTGGGAGAGCAGCTGTCCCCCCCCCAGAAGGGGTCCTCGAGAAGGGGCAGAGTAGGGCAATCAAATACGTTTTAAATCTCGGCTTCATCACGAATGTCCCGTACTCGACAAGACTATATATCAACTCGACTTACTTCCCGTAACACATTGGCATGAATACTTGGACTTGGTTTTACTATATAAAATCATTAACAACCACACTTATATTGATGACAGTGCTTTTCCGACAATAACAATTTCCGGGAAAACAAGAAGTGCAATAAATGAAAACTTAATTAAACAAGCAATACCATTCGCTAAAACTGTCACATTCCAGAGCAGTCTGGTATATTATCTGAGCTTGTCAAATATGAACATAGCCCTAATTACGATTTGCGCTTTCCGCCGCATAAACTGGTTCCTTATAAATGTAGAATAAATCGTTTTAAAAATTTGTATATCCCATCGTCGGTTGTGGTCTTTAATGAAAATTTGTACATTCATTCATTCCGCATTCATTCATTCATATGCATTAATGTGTGTTGTATATATGATAAACCACTCCTGCTCGTGTTTTAAATAGTACATATACAGGGTGTATAGAAAAAAAGGTAATCCAACTTTGGCGCGGCGCTATTGTACGTGAACTACTCGGTGTATGAACGAAATTTTTTTATATGCGGAAAGATCAGGCTTTTAGCTGTTGAATGACACGTTCTTAATACCAAATCGAGAAAAAATGAGCAAATACGAGTCCGATAAAAAATGGTAGTCAGAATCGCATATTTTCACCTCGAGAGTTGGGACTAAAACCATTGAAAAATAACTCCCTTTGGGACTTCAGTAATTGATGAATTTCGCTTCTGAATAAACTATCCGCATATGCATATTAAGTAGGAATAAATCTCAGTCATTGAATAAATGCAAACATGGTGCAACTTACGGTAGAACAACGAACATTCATCATCCAAACCTTTTTCCAAACCAGAAGTTTGCAAAGAACTCGTCAGACATTAAAGGCCGGTTTACAGTTCGCGCGAATACGTCTCGCGAACTGGAGAATTATTCGCGCGAATATAGCGAATCTGGTTTACACATTTTAAAATTCGTTCGAAAATTTGCAAACTTGCAAAAATCCTGGCTCTTGATTGGCTAAACTTGAATTCGTTCGCTGGCGACTGACGAAAAAGTTGAAAATTTTCAACTTTTTCGCCAGTCGCTGCGAATCAAGTAGAATGACGAAAGTTGCCATAAATAATCCTCGCGCATGCTCAATGACAAATTCGCTCCTTCGCGCGACCAATTAGCGCGAACTGTAAACCGGCCTTATTAAAAAATTAATAGGATAACGTCCACATCCGACACCAACTTTTTTAAATGTAAATTAAAGTTTAAATGTAAATAAAATGTAAAACCATATTGTATTGTATTGTATTGTATTGTGTGTATTTAATGAATTTACCTTGCAGCCATGAAGGCTGAATTACGTAATTATTACAATTAATACTAAGCTAAAACCAATTATTTACATACATGATATCATAATTATGCTAATTACTTATAAGACAACACTACTTAGATAAAAATTAGTAAAAATATTTTAAATCTTAACTATTCTAAAATTCAAGAAAGGATGCTAACTATTATTAACCTTTTTACACATTGCATATATAAAAGAGTTTTCCACCCTATTTGTATGAGTCATAGGAATATTAAACGTTCTTTCATGTCTTAAATTGTAACTAAGTTCATTCCTATCTGGTAATAAATTATGAATTTTATTGTTTGAGTCAGACACAGCAGATTGAAATAACTTATCACAAAGATGTTCGTGGTGGTCTTTCAAAGATGGAATACCAAGTAAATTTAGTGTATCAGAATAATTTTCTTCAGGCATGATAATGGCCATAGCTCTTTTCTCCAACCGTTTCAAATCATTTTGCAAGTATTGAGGCAGTGCATAATAAAATACCGGGATGGCATAGTCCATGACAGATCTAACACATGATGTGTAAAAGGTGGCTAAGTCTTTACATGGAACATTTGCACGTTTAAGTTGTTTAAGAAAATAAAGTCTCTTGTTGACCTTTTTGACCACTTCGTCTATGTGAGGTTTCCATGATAGTTTATTGTTAATAGTAAGACCCAAGAGTTTAATATTCGTAACAACTTCTAACTCTTTTCCATTAATTACAATTGGATCAAAGGGCCTCGACTCAGCGTTAAAAGAGATCCGTAGCTCCTTACATTTATCTGGATTAAGTTGCATTCTGTTTTCATTAGACCACATAATCACATCATCTGTAATATTTTGGGCATTACTAATAGAGTCTTTCGGAACAATTTCTGATACTGTTGAATCATCAATATACTTCCAGAAGTCTACTTGAGTTACTTTTAGATCGTTTATCAGTAAAATAAATAACCAAGGTCCTAACTTAGTTCCTTGGGGGACACCAGATGGAATTGGGCCCCATTCTGAATAACAGGTATCAGCTAATTTAACACGTTGGTATCTATTTGTCAGGAAATCTGATATCCAGTTGATGACGCTATAAGGTATTTCTAATTCTGATAACTTTTGAATCAAGATTGAATGATCGATGAAATCGAACGCTTTGCGATAATCGAAAAGGATCGATCTTGTGACAGCACCATTACCGTCAGTGGCAGTGGACCAGCGATGGATCATGCTGATTAATGCAATGGTAGTAGAACTTTTAGGAATAGCGCCGTACTGGTTCGGGTCGATGACTTTCAAAACCGCTGGTTTCACATAATCAGCGACAATAAATTCCTCAGCAACTTTAGAAATACTAGCAGTAAGTGAAATAGGTCTTAAATCTTTCTTCGGATTTTTTACAATTTTTATCTTTGGCAAAGGTGTGATATCAGCCATTTTCCAGGTGGTAGGTACACGTTGCTCTCGATACGAAGTGTTGAGAATAAGTGAGATTGGAAGGGCCAGAACATACGAGTATTCCTTTAATACCCAATTAGGTAATTTATCGGGACCACTTGCCCTGTTCGTTGGAAGTTTTGATAAAACTTTTTGCACCCTTATTTCGGATACATTTGGAAAGATTGACATTTCTTCCAACGGAAAATTTGGTAACGGAGATTGTAGCCTGTATTCCTCGAGAGGTTCTAAAAATGCTGTATTAATTTCATTTGCTCGTTCTTTCTGTGTAAGGTTAGAAAACGCTTCAACATTGGTTAAACTTATCGGTTCCCGTTTGGTGTTAAAATTAGAAATACGTTTAACTTCACTCCACCATTTCTTCGGGTTTTTTTCTTTCAACTTATGAATATTTAATTTATAGTATTTCGCTCTGCAAGGTTTTCGCTCCCTATTGACCAAGTTCCTATACTGTTTAAATATCTTCGATTTAGTTCCTTCAGTAACAAAAGCCTGCTGTCTTTTCTTGATGAGCGATTTCAGTTTGTTATTTATCCATGGTGCATCTGTCGTGGAAACTTTAATTTCTTTGCTTGGCATCAAAAGCTCAAAGCCGGTAAAAACTACATCGTAAAAGGTATTCCACATTTCTTCGCAGTTGTTCTGATCGGAAATAATTGAATACCAGTCTATTGAACTTAGGTATCTACCAAATTCGGCTCTGCGAGATTGACGATGGTCTCGTTTCATTATAACAGTCTTCTTATTGGGTTTATGACTTTTATCTAGTGGACGGACAATTACGGTATTGTGGTCGGAGAGGCCAAAAGGGGGTAGGATTTTCGGTAAAAAGTAATATTCGTGCAAATTGGTTAACACTAAGTCCAAAATAGCATCGTTTCTCGTCGGAGCTTTAACTAATTGTTTAAGTTGAAAATGCTTCAGTAACCTGTTAATATTTAGGCGGTTAAAATCTCCAGCCAATAAAATGCCACTATTGGGATACTTTGATTCAATCAAGGTAAGCGTTTGGAACAAGTGATCACAAATTGTTTTACTATCTCCTCCTGGCGGATGGTACAAAACACCGACAACTATACTTGAGATTCCTCGAGGGAGTCTGTTTGGTCTAATGCGGAGCCACAAAAGTTCGTGATGTTCACAGCAATTAAGATCTTCAAGAAGTTTAAAATTATTTAATTGTTCAATATTTACATAAATGCACACGCCCCCGTGGTCATCTGTCTTCCTGTCTCTACGAAAAACAGTATATCCAGGGATGCTAATGACGCTGTCATCTACTGATTCCTTCAGCCAGGTCTCGGTAATAAATACTAAACTAGTAATTTCTAATAGAAAGATAATTGCTGCGAGGGGTCAGATCAGTCCTGATTAAATTTAAAACCCTTGAAATATTACCAGTAGATATTTGTAGATTACATAAGATCTTTATTTATTATTAACTATCAAACCCTATTATTAAGAACCAAACCCAACAGAACTATTTGACTACGAAACCGAACTATTCACCACCAAACACAACTATTTAATGGACAGTTTGTCGACCTGATAAATTGTTCGTGAACGTTTAGAAACAGATACCTTTGTAATAACATAAATTAAACCAACCATATTTGTTTATTTGATGTATTGTAATATATCGATTATTGTTCATTGTTGAACAGTAAGTACTTTGAACTGAACAGTATCATAGGCAATAGTTAACTGTTTGCCACCTTTATCGTTAGGTGCTAATGTTTATATAGCCACATGGCTATAAGACTTTGCAGGTTCATATCTTCGGTTCAGTGCATGCTATGTAGATGACAATACCATCTCTTTAGCCAAGTAAATTGTGTTTGTTTACAACGCTATGCGGCCGCTTTATCCCCATTCAAACACCTCTGAACTTTGTATTGTTTACAAATTAACAATAATACAAACTAATTAAATATTCATTTCGCTTTCCTACCTTTGGTTTACACACTACATACTCGTAAATACCACCATTCGACGGGGATTTCCAATCCCTTTAGTTTGATACCATTTTTATAATCATAGGACATAATCTAGCCCTTTTACGGCAATTCTCGTTTATATTGTGTATTTGTTGCGACTTGAAAAGGACGTGCGAACATTGCGAACACGTGCTGGTTAAAAAAACTCTGAAAATCACTGTCGCTGTCCAATACATCGCAGGCTCAGAGGATCATCTCGAATGAAAAATACCAAAATCGACTATATCCACGATTAGTAAGCTGCTCGCTTCGCTCGCAGCAATCAATCTGATGGCGTGGTATAAACTCAGACACCTCATCTATTTTAGGCGCTAAGGATCTCACGTTTGATACACATATTCTAAAACCATATATGTAAAACCATATGCAAGTTGTGACATGTTCGTGATTAATTGTTTTTTCTTTTGTTATGTACTGCTTTAATTAGACAGAGGTAAATAATATGCGATTCTGACTACCTCGTATTTGCTCATTTTTTCTCGATTTGGTATTAAACGCGTCATTCAACAGCTAAAAGTCTGATCTTTCCGCATATGAAACAATTTCGTTCATACACCGAGTAGTTCACGTACAATAGCGTCTACATTTTGTGTTAGTAATATTTATTGTGAAAAGCTCCGAAGCTGTTATACAGAAGATTTGGTTTATATACAGATCCTTATGATTTGAGCGTTAGTGAATATAATGGGCTTATACAGTACACCGAGGTCCTTATGCAACTTATACGAAGCCGAACTATATTCACTACCAAACACAACTATTTAATGGACAGTTTGTTGACCTGATAAAGTGTTCAGTCGTGAACGTTTAGAAGGCAGTAACATAAATAACATAAATTAAACCAAACATTAATTATTAATTCAATGACCAGAGTAACCTCTTTGTCCTGGTTTTATATAGACTCTCATAATTGGGAGAGCACGGGCGATTAGCATTTCTTCTGTTTGAGACAATCCCTGTAGTTCAATAGGACTGGGGAAGGTTTCATTGAGTTTTGCGCTGAAATATCTCTGGCACATCTTGAGCAGATATATTTGTCTGGGCACTTTGGCATTGCGCGCCAAAGTTGGATTACCTTTTTTTTATACACCCTGTATAATTATTAATTATTGATTTTACTTAAAATGTTTCTTTGTCTCTACTCCGAGTTTCACGCATTACTGCGATCATCGGGAGACATTTTCAAAAAACACTCGTGGAATCAGACCTTAACGCAGTCAAAATGCGAGTGTCTTCGTATTTATACACCATAGTGACCATACTCTTGGTCTCCCCAAGTGTGTGTGGTACAATACTCAGACACGGAATAATATATATATTCTCACAAATAAGAATCACAAAAAATGTTCATTTTAGCTTCGTACTTACCGTTTCTGCTTTGTTGAGCGTTTCGCCTCGCGTTTCGCAGTGCCGTACGAAGCCTTTCGTTTTCTTGCGTTAAATTCCTAATAATTCCTGCCATTCTAAGTTCGTTGTCAGCTTTGATTTCACTACTCGTGGCTTTTTCCAAATTGATATGAATGAAAACATTTGTACTCTTGCATGGGTACGCGAAACGCAAACACATTGACATCGAAATTAAATTGAACCACTTCCCCAACCTGTTTTCTATTGATTTATGTCAAAAAGTATGACAGCATTGGACCCAGTTTTAGTTAATGAAAACCTAAAGTATCAGCTAATATTAGGTTTCAGGATTTTTTATTTAGCTGGTTTATTGGGCGTGCTATTCAACATTTCAACGTGACGAATTATTAATATTTTGCGAACCGCGCTTCAAACCATGTTGCTTCGACATATTGTGCACAATATATCATGCACAAGCATTTGTTGTACCTCTTTGCAGATGAAAAGAGTATGTAATGTAAAGTGTAAAGATGTAAAGTGTATGATTATATAAAATGACCGCAATTTTTGGTCATCAATTTGCGTACAGCGTACTATGACTAAATAATTCCAAATATTCCTCTTCTTATGACTTTCAAAACTTCGATAAATTGTTGTTAAACTGTCCTGATATTGATACATATTTTTGAAAAATTTCATCGCGCAGTGTTATATAATGATGGTATACGTGATATGATATAATTATGCAAGTCACACTTGCACATTTTGCTTAAAGGACATTGGCAACGAAAATTTTTATTACCTATATCTTTCAGGCTTACCTACGGAATACTTAATTTCGTATTTTCGCTTGTCTACTGCATTTAGTTCTTGAGAAAATTATGAAAATGTTCGGCAGTTGTCCGCCATTTTGAAAAAATCGTGATATGCTAATATATGCATGAACGTCATTTGTAGGGTTCCACAAATATAACAATATAAGATATATCGCATTTAACGCGTTCTAAGAACATTTTGCCAAAAAAATTACCGATATACGACGACTTATATTAAATAATTGTGTAACAATTTAGTACCACTTGTCTGCGGATATTTTTACGACAATATTTGAAATATACGCGAGTAGATTTGATTCCATTCGAGTATTATATTCTGACGCATGTTTCAACACACATATCATATACTCCAAATGAATATATACTTGTCGTGTAGTGCTTATTATTATCTGTGCTTATTAGCGAAAAGGCTCCACTATGAAATATTATTATTTAAACGCATTTTTATACAACAAATATCGAACAAAATTCGACCGGTGATACCTAACATTAGACTTTGCATTGAAAAGTTTCTATACTATATAGACTACAGTTTACACTACCGCTGTCCATTAAATGACATTGGCAACGAATTGTGTAGTACAACGCGTGGTAAACTTTGCAGCAAAATACATGGTAGAAACGTTTTAATAAGCGTATAGCATGTTTCTACCACTGCTATTAATATTATCTCTTCCAATTCCGTGTGAAATAAACGCATAAAATGGAAAACCACAATAATTGTCTTTACTCCTGAATGACTCGCTAGATAAGTAGATAAGTGCGTAAAAATTGCTCAAATTCCAAAACAATCAAATCGGCTTCCATGCATGTGCTTAAATTTCTCTATCAGTGCGTTCACATAACAGTTCCAATTGTTATTGAAAATACAACAGTAACGAAAATAATCCCAATATGCATGGTCAAATATATCATATCTGGCTGGCCCAATATAGATTCCAAAACACAAGCATGCATAAAACCCAAAAAATCTAAATAGTTTGAGCTACAGCAGTACAGCACTCCTTTTATACTTTCAATACAGTTGGACAGTCTGGTATAAAGAAGCGCTATTACACAACAAACTACAAATAACATGCATGCTTAATTCGTAAGACATAATATATTGTCTTATATATAATCATAATTGATTATTATGTACATGCATGATAAACGGCACACCGTGATTAATTATATTCTATACTGTAAAGAAACTCGCTACATTTTCAGAAAATATATTCCTATTTTACTTGCTGCCAGAGAACAGTTAACGTTATATCTGGCTTGTTTCTATAAACTAATAAAAATAACTAAATAATGTAGGTAGGCCCTATACGACCAATTGACATATACGACAGGCGAAAGCACTCATATTTCCGTTCAGAACAGTACAAGCACAGTCTGCCTATATACTGTAGGCATATGCTCACAATTTCATATACGAATTGTTTGAAAAAATCTTCTTCAATAAACTCTAGAACTTAAATATAAACCTATTTCAATATAATAGTACTCTTATCCAACAATTCTGCACTAGATTTCCTTTTCAGTAACATTTTAAGGCTTGAATCTGTCTCACTCACTCACTGTCTCGAGTTAATCTAACATTTCATCCATCTTTTCTTGTGTCTTCGTTTAAAGAGTGTATTCTAACTACAACACATGGTTCTTTAAACTTTTTGCAGAGTATAAGACCATTTATCTTTCTCGTTAAATTTCAATTTACACAAAATACTATAGCTTCAATAATACTCATCTATGATAATACCCAATCATCCTCAAACGCGTCAGACAAATCCACGCTGTAGTGCAGAATCGTTGCAAAATCCGTCACTCCTTTCCTTCCCACTCGCTTAATATGGTCTCATCTGATAGTATAGCACTTCCCTAGTTCCCTTGCCTGGTTATGAGAATTTCTGTTCATTATAATGCTCAAAATAACATATTTTAGTTAACACATAACCTCCGCGCAATATAAATCTCTATATATGTTGTTTTGAACGCAACCCTGCAAATGACGTCAACAGGTCATTGACCCCAAAGATAATTTTTTTCAAGATGGCGGCCGATGAGCAAATTTTATCAAACTTTACTTGCATTTTACTCGCAAACAAAAATGTTTCAGAAGAAACTGGTAACATTTTCCTAGTTAGGTGGTCCACTAAGATTAAATAAGCCAATAAATATTTTCGTTGCCAATGTCCGGAAGTTTAACGTAAACACGTAGGCAGTTTATGAGCATAATCCATTTAATAGCGGACGGAATGCGATGTTCTTTAACGGAAGTTTAACGTAAACACGTAGGCAGTTTATGAGCATAAGCCTCTCTATTTAACCTCTCTTGGAACCCCAAAAAATGTTCTTACATAAAGTAAATGTACATATCAGCCTGCAAACAGGCGATAATGAGTCCGGGTTAACCCCCTTAATCCCCAACAAGAATTACTTCCGAACGTACTTCAATTTGAGACTCGCTTTGTACGTTATTAGGGACTTTAAGATATGCCTAATCTAGTGTTTGGAAACCAGTTCTAATTTGTTTTTGTCGTGTCTCTGACTTTGTTTATCACCAGAGTCCATAGTTTTTACCCGTGTAGCTGAAACTGTGAAAATAGCGACTGTTTTTCGTCACGTCCGTGTCGTAGTCTAGAGTTAGCATATCTTAAAGTCCCTATTACTAGATCAGTGGTAGCCTGCGTAACTGCGCTGTTGGGAGAAGGTTAGGGGTGGGGGCAGGCTAGTGTTGGGGTTAGGGGAACGCGAGAAAAACAGAGTGGCGAAAAATGGGAGGGCGAAAATAAATTGAGTCAAGTATTCAAGAAAATTTTGGACGTTTCTCATTCAATCATTCAATTTTCATCCAGATTAAACCACAATTTAGTCGATTTGTCATTGGCCTATGGTCATTAGCTCCACAAATTTTCGTATTAAAATGTTTGATGTTTCTTAGTTGTTGCGTGCTAAGCACACACACCCACACACACACACACGTAAACCGCAAACAGAGAGAAACCCAGGCAAAACATAGCTTCCTCATGGGCTCATGGCAGAAGTAATAAATCCTCTACATGATTTTCTTAACATTTTAGCTCCAAGCCGTCCACCAAGCAACGTCCAAACAGTCTACACAGATGGTACTTCTGTCAAAATAACCTGGTCAAGACCAGATGATTACTTAACTGATTATGAATACCCGTTTAACTATAGCCTATGTATCAGCGATATCAAAACTAACACTTGTGATTTGGTGAAAAATGGCTTCAAGTACACCTTCACTGGACTACAACCTTTGACCAATTATTCCATCACAATTCGTGCGCAGTCTGGGAACATGTATGGCGAGGCGTTTAACCTAACTGTCTCCACCATCGAGTCAGGTAAGATTCTGATATTTATCAGTTTGAGAGTTTGAGAGGAGATTCTTTTTGGAAACATTGTTGCCGAAACGAAATTTGCTTTCTTGGAAGCAAGAGTGTTTCCTAACAAATTCAATAATCTTTTTAGATGTTTCGCGTATCAATGTTAAACTTGTCTCAAGAGTAGAAGAAGATGTGTTATATCGTTTGTATGGTCGACCTTATTCCTCAATCACTGTGGCTGGTGTAGCTTATACGTTTGGTCGATATGGACACAATTTCCTCATACTTGATGCAAGAACAGGTGTGTGGACAGTAGCTTTGTTAAAGTAATCTTGATCAGTCAGTTTAGTGTTTAGGCAGTGGTATTGCAGGGGTGTATATAATTACCATTCATAAACTGGAACGCTAACTCCAATGATCAAGTCCTGTGATTGGATGAAGCTAAGAGCGGGAACCACGCGGGAAAAACGCACTTTCAAAAAGACTATAGGGAGAGTTTCGAGGAGTGGAAAATTCTGTCAAAAGTTCGTCTTTTAGCGAAAATGAGCAAGAAAAGTCATTTTTTCATCCGAACGTTCCTGGTTTTCTGGATAGTTCTCACTGCTCTACACTTAGTTACAGCAAAAATTCGAGGGGTAACAGTTTTGTATACGAAAAAATGGCAAATGTATGAACGTGCCGAACTAAATTTAGCTCTTCAACTTCGACAAAAGCCTTAAGCTACTTTAAAACATTTCGACGGTCCCAAAACTTGTTTTGTACTAAAGTCCAATTAAGTTTTGTACTAAAGTCCAATTAAGTTTTGTACTAAAGTCCAATGTACATTTCGTCGGTGGAATACTGTTGCAGTATGCTCGCCAAACATTTTAAGGCAATGAGTCATCGAACAGATATTTACAAGATGCAGTTTGCGATCAAAACACGGAGACAAAATTGCAAAACAAAACACCTCAAGCGCATATTATTGATCGTGTTGAAAGTCTTTTAAATTTGTTTCCTGGTCAAAAAATCAATGAACTGAGACATAGAGAAATAGAGAATAAAGGGAAGTCATAAAAATTCCTTTGAAACAGACACAAAACCCCGTAAATTTAACGATATAAAACAAGGGGGGTCGTATACTTCAATCCGAATATTTGTTATTGAGGTATACGACCCCATTGGCGTAGGGGGGTCGTTAACTTCAATTGATCCCACCAGCCATATATGATATGCAGAAGATGAAACTGCATAAAAAATTCAATGAAGTTCTTGTTGCTCGAAGCTTATTGTATTGACGCTACATACACTGGCACCATGCGTTCAAGTTAAGTTACATATAGTTAATTCCTTCTATTAATATTTCACTCAGGAAGAATAATTAAACAAAAGTCGTTCAATACATTCAAAGACCGAAACAGTGGATCCAAGATGGCGGGATTCCTTTCATCTTTATCTAACAAAGTTATCATACTGATGGTCGTATATCACCGTGCGCATGTCTACTACGACGATGCCGCCGCTGCCTCACTGATCGCGATCTGTCCTCATGCTCCTTCTGTGCTCACTCAAGATGAATCGAATGCGCTTATATGTCTCAAAGGCCTGGGAACTGCTCCGTGGATGAAATCTAAAATTTCGACATATTCACTCGGGCCAGCTGTGCTTGAGACTGATATTTTATTGCCAAAAGGTATGTTGCAAAAACTGAACTGAACTGAACTGAACTGAACTGAACTGAACTGAACTGAACTGAACTGAACTGAACTGAACTGAACTGAACTGAACTGAACTGAACTGAACTGAACTGAACTGAACTGAACTTTTTCTTTTAGATTTGACATTTCCCACCATAACTAGCATACTCTCATCTGCTACAAGTTTCATGGTAGAATGGCTTTCTCCGAAAACGGACAAATTTACAGGCGACATATCGAAATATGAACTCTGTTATACCGGAGACTTTAGTACCAGTGGTTGCGTCGATGTTGGCGCGGCCAACTTACAGTGGAATGTTACCGAGTTACATCCTCATGTGCGATACACACTGAAGATAAGGTCAGCGGCGTTGCTAGGTTACGGACCGTTTTCCCCTGTGAGATTTGTCACAACTTTAGAAACAGGTTAGAGAAGTAGACTGTATTGCATTTTAGGGGTACGTGCCCCCACCCCTCCCCAAAGCTTTCTTCAAAGTGCCCTTTTTCTCCAGCTAAAACATTAGGAAAAAGTGCCCTTTCTAGTGGAAGCTGCGCCATTAAAACGAAATCCCCCACGAAATTCTATGCTTATTAAGATCACATATCCAGTTGCCGTCACAGTACTGATTTCATAATGTGTTTACGGCTTATTTTAAATTAGTCATGAATTTGAGATATTTATACCCAATTCACAAATTTGGATAACTCACATGTCAAGTTGATATTGTTCCAGTTTACGCACTTCGAAGCATGGCGAGGATGAGAATTAACCCTATTAGAGCCTCGGTCAAACGAGGACGAGAGTTGCAACTCTCATCAACTCTCATCAACTCCCATCAACTCTCATCGACTCTCATCGACTCTCATCGACTCTCATGCACTTTCATCAACTCTCATCAACTCTCATCAACTCTCATCAACTCTCATCAACTCTCATGCACTCTCATCAACTCTCATCAACTCTCATCGACTCTCATGCACTCTCATGCACTTTCATCAACTCTCATCAACTCTCATCAACTCTCATCAACTCTCATGCACTCTCATCAACTCTCATCAACTCTCATGCACTCTCATGCACTCTCATCAACTCTCATCAACTCTCATCAACTCTCATCAACTCTCATCAACTCTCATGCACTCTCATCAACTCTCATGCACTCTCATCAACTCTCATCAACTCTCATCAACTCTCATCAACTCTCATCAACTCTCATCAACTCTCATCAACTCTCATCAACTCTCATCAACTCTCATGCACTCTCATCAACTCTCATGCACTCTCATCAACTCTCATGCACTCTCATCAACTCTCATGCACTCTCATCAACTCTCATCGACTCTCATCAACTCTCATCAACTCTCATCAACTCTCATCAACTCTCATCAACTCTCATCAACTCTCATGCACTCTCATCAACTCTCATCAATTCTCATCAACTCTCATCAACTCTCATCAACTCTCATCAACTCTCATCAACTCTCATCAACTCTCATCAACTCACATCAACTCTCGTCAACTCTCATGCACTCTCATACACTCTCATAACCGACATGCAACCTCTCATCGACTTTGAGCTGGTTCAAATTTTGATGAGAGTTGATGGGAGTTTTCCCTCGTTTGACGGGTACGCGTGGTAATATCCAGTCAACTCTCATGTAACTCTTGTTCTCGTTTGACCAGGACATGAGAGTTGATGAAACACTCATACAAACTCTCGCTTGCCAACTCTCATCAACTCTCATCAACTCTCATCCTCGTTAGTAGGTAAGTAAGGTAACCCCCCACGTATAGCAGCGGAAGTAAATTGACATGTATGACGTCACGCTTATTTCCCGCCATTTAAATAATAATGGGCGTAGCTACGCAGCTACGCTGTACGGAATGTTTGTCGTCGGTAGAGAGAAATAACAGCAAATGTTATTTTATTTTCACGTATAGTCAAGCCGACTTTTTTTTTCTCCGTGATCGTTTTTTAAGAGCTTACGTACAGAGCGTATGTACAGAACCAGATTATCTGAGAGTATAAATTGAGGAGGTAAATGTTGCTTGGTATATCGTTCACACAACTTTCACAGAGAAAACTTTACTGGATATTTGACGTTTTGTGAGAAGACTTGGTTTAAAATATTTGATTTTAACTTTTAAAGGTAAGTTCCTACGTCTGTTAGTATGTGTAAACTTTACTGTATATGTAAAGAAACTTAAATAACTTTTTGTTTAGATATGGATTTGGTTGCTAAAATTGCCGAATGTCATATTGTTGCCGAACTTTGCATGTCCTGAATGAATTTGAAAAGAGTCTTGTTTTCGACGAGCCTCTTCGGGAAATGTTTTTAAATGAGGATTCACCGTTACATGAATTAACTCGTCAATGAACGGTTGGTGAAAGAGAACGCTTCTGTCGTGATTGGAAAGACGACGAGCCTTTGCTACAGGTTGGTCGTGGGCAAAAAAGATCCATCGATGAAGTGAACGACGGTGCAGGGACAAGCACAGCTGACGAGGTTAGGGAAAATAACTTTTTTACCGTGACTAACATGGAAACAAGTTCGCGTACAGAAGTTTCGAACGACTGGTGTGGATTATACTATCCAATTTAATACGGACACGTTTGCCAATTTGGAACTTTCTCAATACCATAACCGTCTCCACGAAGTATTTGAAAGTTTGTTGGTTACTGTCACGCAAGATATCCCCATGCATGATCAAATCTGTTTTGTTTTGCGATCACATCAGCTTGAATACCCCATCTCTCTTCCTTTCATGCCTCTTTATCGACTTACAACCGAACGCATTTTAGCTCAAATTGAGCGAGTCATCCAGTCAAATCATGAATTTCGTTTAAATGATACCGTCAATGTCAATTTGATTCATGTCGAAATCCCCAATGGTGGTACAGGAACAAAACGAAACGAAATTAATTTAGAAAAGCATTTAACTAATAAAAGATCAGTTATTCGGATTCAAAACACCGATGAAATTTGTTTAGCCAGAGCACTCGTTGTTTCTATTGCTAAAATTGAAAATCACCAACAATATAGAAGTATAGTCGATCATCACCGTCCAATGCAAACACGTTTAGCGCACGAGTTACACCAAAAAGCCGAAGTTACAATAGGCTCTTGTGGTTTAGACGAAGTCAAACAATTTCAAACGTATTTGTCTGATTATCAAATTAATGTTATTTCAAAAGAGCATCAAAACACAATAGGGATCGAGTTTAAGCTTCGCGTTCATACGTCAAACGACAAATGGCTGGCGAAGAACAATTTTAGGCTATAAGTCAATAAAAAGCAAATGAACTTGTTGTTTTATTACTGCAATGTATAATGATTCTTTTGACATAAGAAAGAAAATATGAAGTGTAGAAATTAAACGAAAATTGTGCCATGAATGTTCGGCCCTGCCGTTTGCCGTTACCCGGAAACGTGAAGCTTATACTCCCTAATCATTTTTTCCGTACCCGAAAAAGACAAAAAGATTTATTTGTTTTGCATGATAACCACTATGATCATGTTATAACCAGCATGCCGGCCTTTTTTGCTCGTAAAATGTATTGTCATACCTGTAAAAAGGGTTACGAGAAAATAGAAGACCATTTATGCGGCGATAGCTACTTGTAATAACATTTTCAAACCGTGATGACTAAAAAGAGGACATAGAATTGTACAACATGTATAATGAAACGAAAGCTTCTATCGTTTGATCCGTACTCTGAAGACAAGGATGTGGCGATACTTCACAGCGAAAAAACAATAAGATACTTTGACTGTTACCTGAATTCGTGTATTCTTACAATCATAGTTTTACATCGTAGTATTAAAACAAAGCCAGCACACTGAAAATCGGCCGTGCTGTAACGACACACATTTTTGTCCTCATATTCGACACTTGTTCTGTGTGTTCTGTGCAAGGCGTGTTGTTTTAGGGAGCGTTCATAATTTATGTGGTGGGGGGGGCTATGAGGATTATGGGGGGGGTCAGCTATTTTTACCAGTAATCTTTAGGGGGGCTGTAGAGGATAAGTTAAGAATCTGGAAGGGGGGGGGGGGGTCATCAAGAAACGCTATACTATTCACACTTAATGTCGTGTTTCTCATATATCGAAATCACAAAAATATAGCCATGAAATATTTTGTCGAAAAGTCGCAAAAATGAGCAAGGCAAACTTGTCTACGAATATGAATGTCACGAATATATTAATAAAATAGTTATATATAGTCAGGTAACCACAATGAATTTTATTTTCCAAAGGGTTGATACTCAACAGTTGTGCAACACTAATGTATAGATAAATTTGTTACCCTCTGTATACTGTACAATATATACAGTTAATTCAAAAAAAGTTGTTCTGAAAAAAGTCTAAACCTTAAGCTTTAAACCTCAAACTCTTAGCGTGCAAAGCATCATGGGGGCATGGATATATAGGTTAGGTTGTGTTGTAAACAGTAGCACATATACTACATTATTCACACTAATGGTATTTTGTATCATACAACTCAAAGAATTAAAAAATACCCTCATGAGATTTCAAATGCTTTAAATTAAATACAAGTTGAGCACAACATGAAACAAAGGAAAACAAACAGTTTTTTGGGGGGGGAGGTCATGATTTTTTGTAACTATTGAATGTCTGTTGTTTGGAGAGGTCACCAAAAATATGCCAGGTATGGAGGGGGGGGGCTTGCCTAAAAAAATATTTCAAAATGCAAAATCCTCATAGCCCCTCACCACATGCATAAATTATGAACGCTCCCTTAGGCATATTGTACACACAACATGCTTTTCAACTCGTTCAGTGTGTTGTATTGTACGTATTGGAACACACGGGAGTGCTTTTTGAGCACAGCAGGATGAAACGATTTTTTCATGTGTGAAAAAATCGTTTGCGAAACGATTTTTTTCACGGGCAAAACAATATATTTCTGCATCTATATAATAAGCAATATAATAAGCTAATTTACTTCTTTATTTCAAGTTAGTGTACAAATGAAATATATCATGCATACGTAAACACATTAAAGATCGTTCGAAACGGTTATAAAATTAATTTAGACAATCAAAGGACAAAGAAGTTAACAGAATTCTTGAGACTAGTTATTCATTCCAAAGTGCATGTCTTGTGGATGCAATGTATCATTTGATATCAAGTTCCTCTCTGCATCCTCTAAAGAGATCTTCGGATCATACCTCATGATAAATAACCCACTATTTTCTCCTTCGGTATTACAAGCTTTGTGAAGCAAAAATCTTAGATCTACTAACTGTAGTCTGTCTAAGGTATGCGGATCATAGGTCTGCATGTTACACATAACGTTTCTCGCGAGTTCCATTGCTCCACAATGTGATGACGAGGTACATCCCATCCATCTTTTTTTGATACCATTTTTTGCTTTCCCGACATATACTTGTGTTTTGCCTCTATAGATTTTCACACGACTGTGGTTGTCTTTGAGGTCGTCTTCCTCAAGTACTGCCAAGTAAAGATGATTAACGGGAGAATTTGGGTTTGGCGTCTTGTTGGGATCAGCATTTTCTTTCGAATTTTTCATTATAAACTTTTTCACCCTTGTGATTTTTATCCATTGTACTCCAATTTCTGTGTCTGTTTTTTTGAAACGTTTGTCTTCCTCATTCCAGACCCATTTTGTCCACACCCTGTTTTCGTAGACATATACGGGGGGACAAAGATTCCGAAAAGGCAATTTACGGATACCTCGTAGCTCGTGCTGTGCATGCCAAAGCCGTGTCATCACGTGTGCCCTTCTAACTTGATACGTTAAAAACTCGCTACGAAATTCATAGAAACTAAACTGATCAGGATCACCGGTTTTTGTGTGCCATATAATTCTATACTGGTTTTCAATAAGCTTTTTTACCGTATCAACAGTTACTTCTTTATGGAGTATCCCGGACGTTTCGAAATCTAGCGGAGATGTGTACATGGGTTTTTGTGAAAGAAAAAAATGGTCATACTTTATTCCTAATGCTTTTTTCAAGGTCTTGTGGAACTCTTGAAAGCCATCTTCAGCTGAATGTAATGAAATTTGAGAAGGGCTGTTAATTGCTTTTACCAAATCCTTTGTCAATTTATGGCGTTGTTTATCTGTGAGTGTCATATTGTCAAGTTTTCCTTTCACGCAATCAATAAGTTTTTCAATTTCTGGATTTTCTCTTTCAGCCATCTTCAGGACAACCTCGGTGTTTTTAATCTTACTGTTACTTTCTCGTACACAGTGATGGAACACCTAAGTTTAATATGAGGATATATTTTTCGAGCACACACGAACGCGTCAAGCTTTCACAACCGGCACACCCATATAAAAGCGTAAGATGCTCTTTGCGTAGCTAATCGTCGCTTCCTTTTTTCAAGCCATCCAATGAAAGTCAAAGTTAGAGCGTTGTTTACGGAATAGCAAATGAATGCTAACTAAACAGCTGGTTCAGGGCACTAAAAATAAGACTTAAGTTTTTCGTGAGTTTTAGTCTTTACACTGGATTAAGATGTATCATCAATAACGAAATATGGATAATGTACTCTTAAAAGAAACTGAACAGAAAACTAATATAGACAGAAAAAGATATTTTGAAATTACATGCAAAATTATGTAAAACATATAAAAGCGTACACCTGCGTCTTACACAACTTGTTTTTTAAGCCATCCAATAAACAGTGAGCATTGGAGCGTTGTTTACGGAAAAGAATATGAGTTTTTTTGGAAAGCTAGCATAATAGCAAAGAGCAGGTGGTTTAAGCTCAAAATTGAACTTTATCTTCCCGTTAGTTTTAGTCTTTAGATGAAGACAACAATTAAACCCAATATCTTTGCATTACTAACAACTTCCAAAAGTTTCCCGTAAATTTTTATTGGCTCAAATAGACAATTTGCATTATAGACTAAATTTTGTTCTAGGCAAGGAGAAGGGAATCAATCACAACAGCTACAAAGAACATAATAAGATTAGTAAAATTGCAAGTTTGGTTGCGAAATGTTGTAAAATGCGGAAAATATAGCCTTGCAAAGTTTGCAAATTTTGTATACTTTTGCCACTTTATACGTGCGGAAATTCCTACCACATTTCGGCCAAATGTGGTAGGAATTTCCGCACGTAATACAAAAGTATACAAACTTTGCAAGGCTATATTTTCCGCATTTTACAACATTTCGCAACCAAACTTTGCAATTTTACTAATCTTATTATGTTCTTTCCGGCAATATACTTTTTTTTGCATAGATCAAAAATTAGTCTATAATGCAAATTGTCTATTGCGACTCATTCTTGCTGAAACCGATCCGCATCTCTTTACATTTTCCCTCATTAAACTGAAATTTGTTGACTAATGATTGATTAGTTAATTCGTCTACGTCGTTTTGAAGTGTACTAAAACTTCCCGTTTTGATCGTTTCGGCCGTTGTCATATCGTCGACATTTCCACAATTTCGAATTGGGAGTATTTAAATCGTTAATCATTATTATAAACAACTAAGGACCCAATTTTGTTCCCTGAGGAACCCCTGCAGGGACTGACGCCCACTCCAAATAACAATCCTCATCGAGCCTAACTCGTTGTTTCCTACACATTAAAAAATCAGTAATCCAATTAATCGTCCACTGAGGAACATCATATACAGCTACTTTTGTAAGGAGCAAATGATGGTCAACCATATCAAATGCTTTCTTAGAATCAAATAAAACTATCCTGGTTGGGGGTATTCAAGCTGAGGTGATCGCAAAACAAAACAGATTTGATCACGCATGGGGATATCTTGCGTGACAGTAACCAACAAACTTTCAAATACTTCGTGGAGACGGTTATGGTATTGAGAAAGTTCCAAATTCGCAAACGTGTCCGTATTAAATTGAATAGTATAATCCACACCAGTCGTTCGAAACTTCTGTACGCGAAATTGTTTCCATGTTAGTCACGGTAAAAACGTTATTTTCGCTAACCTCGTCAGCTGTGCTTGTTCCTGCACCGTCGTTCACTTCATCGATGGATCTTTTTTGCCCACGTCCAACCTGTAGCAAAGGCTCGTCGCCTTTCCAATCACGATAGAAGTGTTCTCTTTCACCAACCGTTCATTGACGAGTTAATTCATGTAATGGTAAATCCTCATTTGAAAACATTTCCCGAAGAGGCTCGTCGAAAACAAGACTCTTTTCAAATTCATTCAGGACATACAAAGTTCGGCAACAATATGACATTCGGCAATTTTAGCAACCAAATCCATATCTAAACAAAAAGTTCTTTAAGTTTCTTTACGTATACACTATAAAAAGTTTACATACTAACAGACGTAGGAACTTACCTTTAAAAGTTAAAATCAAGTCTTTTAAACCAAGTCTTCTCACAAAACGTCAAATATCCAGTAAAGTTTTCTCTGTGAAAGTTGTGTGAACAATATACCAAGCAACATTTACCTCCTCAATTTATACTCTCAGATAATCTGGTTCTGTACATACGCTCTGTACGTACGCTCTTAAAAAACGATCACGGAGAAAAAAAAGTCGGCTTGACTATACGTGAAAATAAAACAACATTTGCTGTTATTTCTCTCTACCGACGACAAACATTCCGTACAGCGTAGCTACGCTCATTAATATTCGCCGTGCGTAGCTAGCCTCATTATTATTTAAATGGCGGGAAATAAGCGTGACGTCATACATGTCAATTTACTTCCGCCGCTATACGTGGGGGGTTACCTACTCTCGTTTGACCGGGACATGAGAGTTGATGAAACACTCATGCAAACTCTCGCTTGCCAACTCTCATCAACTCTCATCCTCGTTTGACCGAGGCTTAAGACCCAACTCAATTTCAATTCTATTTCAGCTCCGAGCGGTCCGCCGTCCGATCTTCGTGTAATCTTCGTGAACTCAACGTCAATGATCGCTGCGTGGTCGCCACCCGAGCTGATTCTACAAAATGGTATCATTCAAAATTACAACGTTTGCGTTCGAAGCTATACGATAACTGCCCGATGTGAAAATGTTGTTTTACCCGGAAGTCAGAAGAGTTACATAGCTTCCGGTCTCGCGCCTTTCACCGTTTATGACGTCATTGTTAGCGCGGCCACTTCTGTGGGGTATGGACCTAGTATGCTGGTGATTAACAGGACATTGGAAGCAGGTCAGTGGGTAGTGATAATGCCGGTTCCCACGATCCGATTTGTCGGGTCCAATTCTCCTCCTGACGTATGTGATTTTACACAATACAGCAACAACTACACTTTTCGCCAGGTATGAGCCAATAGCCTTACTCTTGTCAGCAGAGCCAGTAAATCACATACGTCAAGAGCTAGGAGAATCGGATAGTGTGAACAGGCCCTTAGGAAGCCTGGTGAAAGCCTAAAAGGTTGTTCGAAGGTTGTTCCAATATTTACAGTTGATGAAGTTGTCAGATGACGTTTGCTACGTATTTTTTCAAATATCATTAACGTACATCGGAAATCGGCCCGACAAATCGCAGCGCGTAAATTAACGTACCTCCACCACTGATCTGAAAGTAGACTGGATAGCGCAATCTATTGTTCACTGGTGCAGAAAATGAAAATGAAGCCAGTTAAACATTGCTAGACAGTAGAAATCCGCCGTTACTAAGGGACCAAATATACAGGAAAATGTTTCTATTTCTTCTTAAAACGTCGTCGAACTAAAAAATACCAGGTTACTACATTATTTTAACATCTGAAGCATCTCAAGTAATAAATTTCTACCATTGCACGCTAAAAACGTTGTCAGTTGGTCCCTTAGTAATGGCTGACTTCCAGCTTAACTTTTAACACAATAGATACTAAATCCAGTATTATTTCCTGATCAGACCTTCCTTTACGCACGTAAAAATCTCGTCTCGACATGTTGTCAACAAGATGTGTTCGCAACAGACTTGTAGCAAGCTTGTCAACACGTTGTAACAATGTTGTCATTTTATCAAGTTGTTACAAGGTTGTCACTCACAACTTGTTAACAGGTTGTTGAATTGCAGGACGATAACAAATTGTTGCAACAACTTGTGACAAGTGTGTTGAGTCAACAACCTTGTAGCAAGTTGCCAACAAGCCGTTGACAACTTGTCAACTCAAGCTGGGAACAAGCATTGCGAACACATCCTGATAACAAGTTGTTGAAACAGCATTGGTACAAGTCTGCTGCAGGTTTGTTACAACGTGTGCGTTTTTACGTGTGTACCTCATAGTTACTATTATTAGATTACGAAAGCAAAGAATAAAACCACAATAAAAAATGTCTCCTATAAAAGGGGCATTGGGTAAAAATGAGCGTTTGCCAAATTTCTCTATTTTCTATTTTCATAAATTTCAGCTCCTAGCGGCCCGCCGACGAATCTTCGTGTGATCTTCGTAAACTCATCGTCAATGACCGTCGCGTGGTCGGCACCTGAGAAAGAACTGCAAAATGGCATCATTCAGAATTACAAAATTTGCATTCGAAGTTTCAAAATAACCGACCAATGTAAAGACAGAATTTTATCCGGGAGTCAGCAGAACTACACCGCGTCTGATTTGACGCCGTTTACTGTGTATGACGTCATTGTTAGCGCGGCCACCTCCGTAGGGTATGGGCCGAGTATGATGGTGACCAACAGAACATCGGAAGCAGGTCAGTGGGTAGAAAAGTAGCTCGGTTACCTTACCTGCGATCAGGTTGGGCAAAATATAAGTGAAGAGAGCTAAGTATAAACTTAGTGCATTGAACGGCCAGCTACAATCTTGGACATAACCCTTGAGACCATTGCTCGCAATGTTGCAAAGTTAATGTACACTGACAAAACAAATTTCGTGACCCCCCTCTCCCCCAGTTCAATGCTTAGACAATTTACAAATAAACCAAGTTCAACTTTGAATTGGGGAAGTGGGGGCTTAAGAAGTGCAACATGATTTTACGGTTAAAAGAGGGAAAGGCAGTCTCGACCAGTTATGTCTTAGATTGTAGAACCCTGTGTCATGGTACACAATGGATAATTGAGAGATGCATCTTACATCCCATGATCTCAATTTCTATCCTTTTAGCTCCTTCAAGTTCCCCTCTATCCTTCATGGTGTATTCCTTCAACTCCACTCATCTCAACCTGACATGGAGTGAACCAAACCCCGAACATCATAACGGTATCTTAACAAGATACCGTCTTATACTGTTGCCAGAGCCTTGGAGTTTGACCAGCAAGAGAACTGTCTTGTTGTCAAGGGAACACGTCAGCTATCTAGCAACAGATCTCCGACCTTACGTGAACTACGCCATCGAAATACGCGCCGGCACTGAGGCAGGGTATGGACCAGAGGCTGTTCTAAATGTTAGAACCTTAATGGAAGGTGAGTGGCCAAACTCTTGCCATGAATAATCAGTATTTTGAATCATGGTTTCTGATTATTGATGGCACCGTGGTTATAGTGGTTAGTGCACGTCCCTTTCACTTCTGTGATGATCGGGGTTTGATTCCTGTAATATGCAGTTTCTTGATTTTAATTGCAGCTTAGTCGCATCTAGGAAGAGTGCTTCCATTTTATCCCTACCAAACACCGCGAGTTTTCTTCGGGTAGGCCGGATTTATCCTGTGCTGGACGCCTGGACCTCTAGGGAGAACGGTTTAGAACTGATACAGCTATCCAGTATAAATAAAGTTAGTGTAGTTTAGGTTTCCTCCTGCAGTAACACTGGACCAATAAGGGATGCCACTTACTGCACCTCTAGGGAGAACAGTTTAGAACTGATAGAGCTATCCAGTATAAATAAAGTTAGTTTAGTTTAGGTTTCCTCCTGTAGTAACACTGGATTAATAAGGGATGACCCTTACTGGACCTCTAGGGAGAACAGTTTAGAACTGATAGAGCTATCCAGTATAAATAAAGTTAGTTTAGTTTAGGTTTCCTCCTGTAGTAACACTGGATCAATAAGAGATGATCCTTACTGGATTCCAAGGGAGAACAGTTTAGAACTGATAGAGCTATTCAGTATAAATAGAATTAGTTTAGTTTAAGTTTCCTCCCGTAGTAACACTGGATCAATAGGAGATGACCCTGGCTGCATCTCTAGGAAGAACAGGTTAAATAAAGTGAATTTAGTCTAGGTTTTCTCCTGTAGTAACACCGGACCAAAAAAAAGACGACACTTACTGGACCTCTAGGAAGAACAGTTTATAACTGATAGAGTTATCCAGTATAAATATAAATAGCTTAGTTTATGTTTAAATATATTTTCTATGTTAATAAAGCGCCATCTGGATCACCAACATTTGTTCAAGTTAAAAATGTCACTTCTTCAACATTTCAAGTCGCTTGGTCACCACCATCCAGGGAAAAACAAAATGGCGTAATAATTTCATACTTTCTTTGCATTCGGGAATTTGGCGTGTTACACGCGTGTAACGACACGAGGATCGTGGCTGGTGTCCAGTCCCAACAATTGTTCACCGAGCTCAACCCTGACCGAGAGTATTTGGTGGAAATTAAAGCTGCCACAAAGATAGGTTATGGTCCGTCCGCCTTTGTACAGAAAATGGCGGGTGAGTATTGCTGACTACACACGTAAAAACGCACAAGTTGTGAAACAAACCTGCAGCTGACTTGTACCAATGCTGTTTCAACAACTTGTTAACAGGATGTGTTCGCACTGCTTGTTCCCAACTTGTTAACAACTAATCTTGTTTGTGGTGTGATCGGCTTGTTGACAACTTGCTGCAAGGTTGTTGACTCAACAGACTTGTTACACGTTGTTCCAACAACTTGTTATCATCCTGCAATTCAACAACTTGTTAACAAGTTGTGAGTGACAACCTTGTAGCAACATGATAAAATGACAACATTGTTACAACTTGTTGACAAGCTTGCTACAAGCCTGTTGCGAACACATCTTGTTGACAAGTTGTGAGATTTTTACATGTGTAGTAATAGGGAAACTTCAAACAAAGAACGAACTAGAATTGTAAGATCTATATACTGGCAATGGTTTTGGAAATATAAATCATGTACATGAAATTTTCCCGATAGTGGCCGTCTAATGGCTTATATATACTTCGCAGATAGTTCGTCTTGACGGATTATCCGTCTGTTTGACGCGTTTACACACAGACGAATTATCAGACGAGCAATCTTTTCTTTGCCCAAGTACGTCCAGATGAATTATTCAATTCGTCTTATTTCGGGCAAATTTTCATGCAAATTTAGAATGAACTAAAGTTAATCAACTCGTGTAAAGCCCCGGTCAAATGAGGATGAGAGTTGACGAGAGTTGCAACTCTTTGTCGCGTTTGACCAACTCTCATCAACTCATCAACTCTCATCAACTCTCATCAACTCTCATCAACTCTCATCAACTCTCATCGACTCTCATCAACTCTCATCAACTCTCATCAACTCTCATCAACTCTCATCAACTCTCATCAACTCTCATCAACTCTCATCAACTCTCATCAACTCTCATCAACTCTCATCAACTCTCATCAACTCTCATCAACTCTCATCAACTCTCATCAACTCTCATCAACTCTCATCAACTCTCATCAACTCTCATCAACTCTCATGCACTCTCATCAACTCTCATCAACTCTCATCAACTCTCATCAACTCTCATCAACTCTCATCAACTCTCATCAACTCTCATCAACTCTCATCAACTCTCATCAACTCTCATCAACTCTCATCAACTCTCATCAACTCTCATCAACTTTTATCAACTCTCATCAACTCTCATCAACTCTCATCAACTCTCATCAACTCTCATCAACTCTCATCAACTCTCATCAACTCTCATCAACTCTCATCAACTCTCATCAACTCTCATCAACTCTCATCAACTCTCATGCACTCTCATCACCTCTCATCAACTCTCATCAACTCTCATCAACTCTCATCAACTCTCATCAACTCTCATCAACTCTCATCAACTCTCATCAACTCTCATCAACTCTCATCAACTTTCATCAACTCGTATCAACTCTCACCACGCTCAATAACTCTCATCAACTCTCATGCAACTCTCATGTTCGTGATCGGGGCATGAGAGTTGAACAAACTCTCATCAACTCTCACCAACTCTCATCAATTCTCATTCTCGTGAACTGCAACAGCATAAATAAATTATGAAGAAACCAAGCGATAATGTCTTTTTTCATTTAGGTAAATGTGATAACGCTCTTCTGAGCGACCGAAATAAGATCGAAAATTTTCAATTTTCTGCCAGTGGTTATGTCAGCGATGGCCACGAAGCATTTCAAGCACGATTTTCTAACCTCCAAATATGGTGTGAAGACGGGGGAAAGAAGGATGCCTTTATACAAGTTGACATTGGGGGACTTATTAGGATAATCGCTGTAGCTACACAGGGGGATATAAGTCACTTCAATGCCTGGGTGACGTCATACAATGTTCTGCATAGCAAGAATGGCGCCCACTGGACAACGGTGACTGTCAGCGGTAAAGAGGTAAAGTTGAAGTAACTTTGTTCCTTAGCAATATGTGTGAGGCCTATTCGGGATGTAACATGGGTCTAAACATTAGGGGGGTGAGGGTTTGTTTTGCCCGACGAATGGGCGTGGTCAGAACATAACGTAAAGGGGCCAGCCAAAACCAAAACGTTAACGAGGGTCCCTAGGCCTCTAGCGGGAATGCACAGGTATTGAATGCCGAGTCAAGAACCTTGTAGCAAGTTGTCAACAAGCCGATGACAACTTTTCAACAAGCTTGGAACAAGCGGTGCGAACACATCCTGATAACAAGTTGTTGAAACAGCATTGATACAAGTCTGCTGCAGGTTTGTTGCAACTTGTGCGTTTTTGCGTGTGTCGTTCAGACTCAAACCACGACAGCTTGTTGCGGAGTACTTTAGGAGTACACTGTACACCCACGTTTGTAATATTAACAGTTTAAAACAACACCTACAATCACTTTCAAAAGTTGTTGGGACACCTGCAGTTTTAGAGCATAGGTCAATCTGTACACTTGTAACACACATTAATCTCCCTTCCCCTCCCCAATCAATGTTGGATTCCCAATTATAAGACCATACCGCATCAAATATGATAATATTTTGGACACAACATTGAATAGGGGCGGGAGGATCGAAGTTTGTCAATATAATAGGTATTTGGGGCATCTGTCCCAACACATTTGAAAAGGATTGTATATGCACGTGAGAATAGAATTGAAATGCGCTCTGATATATTTTGTTTAGAAAATCCAAGGCAACACTGGAGGGCAAATTGTAAAGCATTATCTGGATGAACCGGTTTTAACTCGTTATATCCGGTTTGAAGTCGTCACTTTTTATGGTCCTCATCAGTGCATGAGAGTCGAGATATATGGCTGTGCTCCTGGTAAGGACAGAGAAAGAGCCTTAACTTTCACCTCTGAGTTCATGGGTTCGATTCTCGTTGCGTAAATATTTAGTCGGGACATAGTGCTGTCCGTTATAAACAGCTAAGTATCCACATAAGAAAGATGCCAGTAATTTGTAGCTAGTGTCCGTATTAGAGAGGTGTCCGCAAGGAGAGACTAAAGGCCCGTTCAAACGAAGCCAGCATGTTTGTCCAACATCATCCAACATTTTTGTCCACGTTTGAACACAATGTTGGGCAATGTTGGATAATGTTGGATTAAGTTTGACTTTGTTTAAAATTTTCATCCAACATTGTGCAACATCGTCCAACATTGTTAGACTAACAATGTTGGACGATGTTGGCCTCGTTTGAACGGGCCTTAAAGCTGTGTAACAGCAACAGCAGAAACGCCAATTACTGAATGCGAGCAAACCCAATTTACTAAAATACATTACTTTATCATTGTCTTTATACAGCTGTCAGTCCCGACTCGATATCTATCATAGTATCAAATGCCACGTCATTGGAGGTTGCCTGGCAACCATCCAAGATAGCTGACAAGAACGGTGACACACAAGGTTACGTCATCTGTCCAAGGGATACGTCATTGGTCACGTGCGAGAAGAACAAGACGTATGCTAAGCATACAGACAGAACAAAGTGGATTGAGGGTTTGAAGCCATATACTGAATATGTGATAGAGATCGCATCATACAATGTCGCTGGAGAAGGGTCTTTTATTTCTGTTCCTCATCGGACAGAGCAAGCAGGTTGGTTATTTTCAGTTTTGACATCCTTGCTCTTTTTCCTGTATAATATTTCCTTCCTTTCAAACTCAAGCTCTGGTAAGAAAGCGTCGACTCCATTATTCATTGCTTAATACCGCTTCTTTTCTTCTTTCCTCTTGCTTTCCGTCCTTCCTTTCTTCCTCACTTCCATACAATACTTACCGGCCTGACACGTCAGTGTTACGATTTTCACTGTTCAGCTTGTCTGTTCAGTTTTCACTCTGTTCTCGTTGGAGCCTATTTTTACCCTTTGGGATCTTATTGGGCCTTTTTAGCAGTCTGTATGCGCTGTTATGTTTTCCCAGAGAGATGCGGCTGTCCTAGTCGCGGCCTGGTGTAGGAACAAACAGGAGTAGATGGACTCCCTGTTGTTTCCTTGTCTGGCCATTGCACTGTCCCAAGTGGGGCTGATCAGCAGGTTCTACACATAAACTTCATTCACAAGTTTATTTTTTTCTATCATATCTTTCTCTCATTTATTTATTTCTTTCCTAGTTACTTTCTTCTTTCCCTCTTTCTTCCATCCTTCCTTGCTTCCCTACATACTTCATTCAAATTCCAAGTAAGATCTTTGACACCCCCCAACTCCAGATGCTTTGCTACCTCCTTCCTTCCTTCCTTCCTTCCTTCCTTCCTTCCTTCCTTCCTTCCTTCCTTCCTTCCTTCCTTCCTTCCTTCCTTCCTTCCTTCCTTCCTTCCTTCCTTCCTTCCTTCCTTCTTTCCTTCCTTCCTTCCTTCCTTCCTTCCTTCCTTCCTTCCTTCCTTCCTTCCTTCCTTCCTTCCATCTTCCTTCCACCTTCCTTCCTTCCTTCCTTCCTTCCTTCCTTCCTTCCTTCCTTCCTTCCATTCATGCTTCTGTCTTCCTCTTTCGCGTCTTCCCTCCCTTTTCCTGCCTTCTTCCTTTTCCTCTTTCATTCTTCCTTCCAATCGCTTCCCATTCAATAACAATCATGTCGTCAATTCAGCGCCATCTTCTGGTCCAGAGTATATTGAAATCTTAGCCACAACAACAAACTCAATTCGACTGTACTGGACCAAGGTCCCTGAGATAGCACGCAATGGCATCATCACCGCATACTCACTGTGTTACCAAGAATACGAGCTGGAGCATCCGTGTTCAAGTTTCCAGGAAATACCATCCGGTTCTCGGAATTTTATACTCTTCAATCTCCAACCTTTCAAGGAATATTTGATTCTCATCAGAGCGGCAACAAAAGCAGGTTGGGGACCACCAGCGTCAGTCCGCCATTGGACGCTGTCAGCACGTGAGTATAACAGAATTGTTAAAATGCCGTGGTTTTTGCTTGAACTACCTGAAAATGATTACAAATATTACGATTTAGAACTGATTGAGTTATCCAGTATAAATAAAGTTAGTTCAGTTTAGGTTTCCTCTTGTAGTAACACTGGGACAATAAGAGATGCTCCTTACTACACCTCTAGGAAGAACAGTTTAGGACTGATAGAGCTATTCAGTAATCAGTATAAATAGTTAGTTTAGTTTAGGTTAGAGCTTTTCAACTCCTATGCTACATGTATTTCTCATATTTAGCTCCGTCTGGAGTTCCTACAACAGTGTTCATAAAGGAACTGGGTCCTACTGTATTAGAGATCACGTGGTCTCCACCGGAAATAGAAAAAAGGAATGGTATTATCGTAGCATATCGTTTGTGTGCCAAGGAAGTCAGCGATAGCAGCCCGTGTCATAATAACGTGGTAGTAGAGGGAACTGAACGCCGGCTACCTATAGCTGGGTTGAAACCTTATACGTGGTATGCTGTAAGTGTGGAGGCGGGCACCACCGGAGGATATGGTCCGCACACTGTGACTCATCATAGAACAGGGGAGTGGGGTAAGTCTAGTGTAGCTTGATTGTGTTAGAGGGAGGGGTGAAGATGATTGATTTGAGGATGTTGTTGGCACAGCTGCCTTTCATACGTGCAATTTGACCAAACATCGCAGGTTTTCTTTAATTTGTATTCTCCGATTTTCTTCTGGACCAACATACTGACTCATAAGGAGAACAGTTAAGTTTAGATTAGGTTAATTTAAAGTTGGGTTTTGGCTTCCGTAGTAACACTAGATCAATAATGAATGGCCCTCACTGTAGGGAGAGTAGTCTACAACTAATACTCATGATAGAGCTATTCAGTATAAATATAGTTAGTTTTGTTAAGGTTTCATCTTGAGGTAACACTTGACTAATGCGGAGATAACCCATGCTGAACATCTAGGGAGAACAGTTTAGAAAAGATAGAGCTATCCAGTATAAATAAAGTTAGTTTAGTGGGGCTTCGGTGGCGCAGTCGTCAGAGCAGGGACGTAGCCAGAACTTTCAAAGGGGGGGAGCCCTGCTCTTCATTCCTTGGGGGGGCACTTTGGGCTTTCACTAATTATTCTTCCGTTTTTCTTGTCGACGGGGGGAGGGTAAAAAATTTTCCCGGAAACTATTAACTATTACGTATGTTTCAACGTCCAAAACCTGAAAATTGGACGTATAAACCATAATTTTGGCTCCACAAAATAACCTATTCCACACCAAAACTTACATTCTTCGGATTAAAGGTAGTTGTGGCTATATGTGGGGCATAATTCCTGCTTTTGCAGTAAGTATTAGCACTAAATATTACCCCCTGCCTACGTCCCTGCGTCAGAGCAAGCGCCTTTCACCTCTGAGTCTTGAGTTCGATTCTCGCTGAGGACTGTACTCATCACACTCGTGTGAAAAGAGTAAGTCAACACTCTTCCGAAAGTCGTGAGTTTTCTCCGGGCACTCCGGTTCCTCCCACAGGGAAAGTTGACTGGGTGGGTTAGGATATACAGATTAGGAAAGTAATATTACAATTGTTGTAAAAATAGATATTGTAGGCTACGTACATAATATAGGTAAGCAAGATACTTGATGTAATCGGTCACTGAAAAGAGCCCCAACGGGGAGTGAGCTGAATAATGTATGTATAATGTTTCCTCCTGTAGTAACACTGGAACAATTATTAATGGCCTTTACTGGACTTCTATGTAGAACAGATAGCGTTGTCTAGTATAAATATAGTTAGTTTAACTAGGCTGAATTTTTCCTTCCCTTTCAGCCCCTTCAGGTACTCCAGCTGAGATTTCAATTCCCACTTTCAACGACACCTCTATAACTGTTTCATGGAAAAGCCCTGATGAAAACGAGAAAAACGGAATACTGACATCATATAGAATCGATATTTACAAGCAACTAGATAGTGGCTTTCTTAAAATGGTTTCAAATAAGACAGTGGCGAGCGCAGTTCTGTCCTGGACGTTTGGTAGTTTGAAAGAAAAGACGGAATATATTGTTGAAGTGAAAGCAGGGACTGTCATAGGATTTGGTCCGGCTAGCGTTGTACATCAAACGACGTCTGGGGAAGGTAAGGGATGGCCGTTAAGTTTTGTTTTAGCATGGTTAGGAGATAGGGTAAGCGCACTGTCCTTAACCGCTGGGCAAGGCATATTTTAACATATAAACTGGTGGATCAAATGGCCCACCAGGCCCTACAAGTGGCCCACCACTGACAGACAATTGGTCCACCACTGCTTGGGTCCTCGTAGCATCATCCCTTACATTCTGGCAAATTCAAACAGTACAAGGTGATGTTTAATGCATAGTGGAACACATTTGTATTCTTAGGTCAATTACACCTATTCTATATTACAGCTAACGTATTCTATACTACTGTACACTATAGCCCATATTAGACTACATTAAAGACTATAGATCGCCAGACAATAGAGTACAAACTGCTTCAAATATAATAATGAAAGAGTCGAGAGACTATCACAAATAGTAAATATAGTATCAGACTATTGAGCATTTCGTTGGTGCCCATACTTCCACTGCACGAATACGTGTCTGTGAAACTGAATAAAACACAAATACAAAATCGCATTTCAATCATTCAATGAGTTCAGGAAGCATTCGATATTATGCAATCGTACTCAGGGCTGAGGGTCCTAATCTTAGTTGTGACCCACCATTGTAAATTCCTTAAAATATGCCTTGCAGCTGGGTTAGGCCTGTTACTGAAGATCGAGGGTACAGGGTATTGTTACCTAGGGGTTGTTCATATGAGCCCAGTTGGTAGGGAAGCTCACTGAAGTGGGATGAATTATTTCTGTGTTCATATGACTGTTTTTATCCCATCTAATATCCCGCCTCGGGACGAAATTAGGGACTTTAAGATACGCCAAATCTACGACGCGGACGTGACCAAAAACAGCTGCTATTCTCACAGTTTCAGCTACACGGGTAAAAACTATGGACTCTGGTTGGTAAACAAAGTCAGAGACGCGACAAAAACAAATTAAAGTTGGTTTCCAAACATTAGCGACTTGTTTTTTCGTCACGTCCGCGTCGTAGATTAGGCATATCTTTATTATTAATCGTCTATTGTTTTGTCCCGCTCAATATTAGGTCAAAATCGGCAAAAAGTCCATCCCGGGCAGGTGGGATGAAGCATTCATATGCAAAATTTTATCCCACTTGACTGAAATCCCACCTAGCGCAAGGTGAACTAGGCGAGATCTCACCTGACCGCCTATAACTGGGCTGTCTCGTCTTTCATATGAACACACAGTGATTTTATATTCGCCTATTCTTTCAGCTGATGTGAAGTATGTAAAGAAATCGAATAAAGCATGTAAGTCAAACAAAATGTCTACAAGCTGTTGTAAAAATTTGCGTTTGGTTTTCATTTTTTTCATTTGCAATTTTAAGATTTGGCCTTGGCGAAAGTCGGTATTGCTGCTGGTGCGCTGAGTTTCATTGCCGTTATTGGATTTATTATCTTTATATCGTTATTAGTTACTGGCCACGTGCCTTATACAAGGTAAACTGTTCATTCGTGCGGCAGTGGTGTAACTTAACTTTTTTGACCACTTGCGATCAGGGCAAGTTGGACATGAAAAATGGTTGCCCTGAATAAAATTCACTTGCCATCAGATCTAGCTTTGGTTCACATAATAACAAAATTTGAAGCAAATGATTGCAGTAAGCATGATATGCTGATGGATAAGTACAATCTGCATTATATATAACACCAATCTACACTAATCAACATTCTTCTATTTTCCTTCGTAGAATTGTCCGACAATGTCCGTCGAGGCATGTTCACGTACTTACATTTTTCAAATTATTCAGCAGAATGAATGGTTAACTGGTCTATATTTTACTCATTTAATACCAACTGTACTTGGGGATAATAACTTAGAGATGGCCAGCTTTATCTGGCAAAGCTGAAACAGAGAGCAACTTGCCAGATCGGGCAACCAAGAAGAAACATCTACTTGCCTGTAATGATTTTCACTTGCCCCGGGCAAGCGGGCAAGCGTTAAGTTACACCACTGGGTGCCAAGGCACCATCCCCAAATGGAGCCATTTACAGGTAGTGCAAACTAAATCTTGAACCTTTGTTTTTTTTTTCTTCAGTCCGTGGAGGAAACGTCGACGTGATTTATGGCGGAAAAAAATAAAGAAACAGAAAGAAGAGAGAGAAAGGTTTCATGGTTTTTTTTTATACTAATGGTCTATTCTGACAGTAGCGTAGTGGGTGGGGGAGGGGAGAGCATAGGGGCACGTGGCCCTCGAGTTTCTTCAAAGTGTCCTTTTCTCCAGCTAAAATAGAAGAGGTACCCACTCTATATTTCAAAATTTTCCGGGAGAGCATGCCCCTCCCCCCCTTCAAACTAATGTTCCGCCGCCTATGGATGTGCCCCTCCGACTTGAAGTTGTTTCCTACGCCTATGCTTAGTCATGAAACTCATGATCTTAATTTATCACTAATGCAGAGGTGTACACATTATATATTTGTCGTGCTATTACAATTTCTAGTGAGTCAGACGAATCTGATTTTAACTCAAGTAATTCTAGTCGTGGCAGTGGATCTAGTGATGACGATTCAGGTATATATTTCAGTAAAATATATAGGTATAGTATATAACGATCTAGTGAAATTCTACCAAGTATGTATAAGACCAGTACTTGAGTACAGTTGTGCTGTTTTCCATGATATTTTCTACATAACATGGATTGAAAGAGTGATTTTGTTGCTACGATTACTTCAAGTCACGGAATTGTCAGGCTGTTTACTATTTTTAATATGTTCACTTGTATTTTGCAGATGACACTCAGATTAAAAAGTCATCACGAAAGAAAAGCGAGAAACAAAAAGCATCAAAAAAGAAGAATAAAGCAGCTAAGCGACCAACGGGGAACAAACAGGATTCGAATGACGACAGCTTTTCTGAATCCATAGATGATCCCTGCGGTATATCAGTATCCTTACCCAACCCTGAGCAAGAGGAAATTTACGGCCAAGTATTGCTCAACGCTTATGCGAAAAGTGTCATGGATATTTACTCTATTTATGGTGGAAGCATCTACGGCACTCGGCCGGAGAATATATACGGTAACCGATCCGTGGGTAACAATCTCCCACCGGAGAACATTTACGGTAACCCATCTGTGGGTAACATTCTCCCACCGGAGAACATATACGGTAACCGATCGTTGGGTCACAATCTCCCACCGGAGAACATATACGGTAACCGATCGTTGGGTAACATTCTCCCACCGGAGAACATATACGGTGTGATGCAAGAGGAAATTTATGGACCAAATGTAAATACCCTAAGTGTACATAACTATCCCGGTGGTGTGACTTCAGAGAATCTGTATGGCACACATTACTGATTATAATCTCCGATATTATTGATGATAATATATCCGATATCTTGTAAATACTGTAACTAAAACTTGTAAATTCAAGATTCAACCAGGATTAAAAGGACTGACAGAACTATTCAGTATAAAATTAAAAGTATTACGTAAATATGTATAGATCTAAGTGTCCATGGGTAGCTGAAGTCGACGGTACATGCTAACTGGCCGAGTGAAAAGTGAAGGACTGGCACCACTTTCAAAATGGTGGCCTTTTTAAATTAGAAAATAGTAATCATTTTCTCTGTGTATTTCGCTAGAAATGTCAATGCTACAGCTACCCAACGCTTGCTGAATTATTTTTCTTCAATTCAAAAATGATTCGAAACCGCGTTGAAGATTTTAACTCTCAGAAACAGAGCCCTAGGGTCGGACAAGAAGCATTATTCTTGGTGAGCAAAAACGTTTTTTTTGTCATTTTATATGTCTGTACTACAACTTTAATCCTTGCAATTTGTTTTGCTTGTACAAGCTGTTAAAACACTAGGACATTTGTAGTATAAGAAAAGTCTTAAACTTGTTATTGATGTTGTTGTTTTTGTTGATTTGTTGTGATTCTGGTTGTTGATATTGTTTTTTTGGTTTTTTTTGTGGTTAACTGGTTGTTGTTATTGATATTGTTGTTGCTGTTTTTGTTGTATATACTATATAAAACACTAAGCTGCAACCAATCTTTACACAGAAATTTATAAAATTGTGTAAATGGCACTTGTATTTTGAAAATTTAAAAATTTTAGGATCAAATCCTTATCTCTTTGCAAAAACCTTTTCCTGAAAGATGTGAGGATGTGAGAAGAATGATAAATGAGTTTCCTATCAAGGTACAAAATGTTCAAATATCTACCGGAACCGAAATTGCAGGTTTGATTCCTACCAGAGGGGCAGAGGGCCTATAGTTGCATTAGGGAGCTTTAGCAATGACTACAAGTACGAGTACGAGATTCGTCATTTTCGTGTGTTGTTTGTATACTCCATCTCGCAAAAGTCGTAGTCGTCGGGCTTTTGAGTACGAGATTTATCAAAATTCTCGTAGTCAAAAGCCCAACGACTACGACTTTTGCGAGATGGCGTATACAAACAACACGGCGTTTGGCGCAAAAATGACGAATCTTGTAGTCGTACTAGTAATCATTGCTAAAGCTCCCTATTTTCACAACTGCTCCTGGGTAGGTCTAAAATTATGTATATAATTTTTGCTTGAAATTTCCATCTACAAACAGCTTTAACAAATATAACTATATGTACAATTGGAAGTATAGTTAAATGAGCATTAGAATAAGAAGAATATTTATGCACACAGAAATTTGGTTACTTGTTCTGGACTTATTAATCGGGTACGAATTATGTGTTAGGCTACCTATTTTCTTACTTCCTGCGTTTTATCACAATCAATAAGCCTTCCTTTTTCCATAACCCCTGCCCCCCCTGTCCATCTCTAAAAGTAAGTGCCCAGGGGGATAATTGATAGGGGATTTATGGCAAATATAATATGTTAATTTTTTAGGATCTCCACGTATTGTATCCTCATCTTCTTGCAAGTATTTTTTGTGTGACTCCAAACAAAGGCTGGGCTCTACACACTCCACACTCTAGGTCACTGGAAGGTTTCCGACGTTTCCTCGCCCCCCACGGTCCTGTGTGGAGTCTTGTTGAAAAACTGGACAGAGATTCCTTCCTTCGTTATGAATTTCCTGTGACATGCTTACCTGTAAGTTGATGAGTGGTTGTATCAGTGGCAAACACATCGAACATTTTTGGAGGTGTAGGTTTAGGTGGCCGTAATATATTTACCAAAACCAGAGATTCCTTCGTTTGAGTGAAAAATCTATGTTTTTGCGTCAAAACATTCAGGAATATGACTACATTCCTAACGTTGCGAAATTGAAATTTTGGGAATATCAACATCTGATTGGTCCTCAGAAATTGTGCTGAGATTAGCTAATAATAGTTTGGCATTTTAATAGTAATAGTGCATAATATGAATGTAGTTGCATTTATGAATGTTTTGACGCAAATATATGGCACGCTTTTGAAGCATCCACGTTGCTGCAAATTTCAGTCCTCAAAACTTTTTTGTCCAAAATTTAATGCTTATTTACTTAATTAATTATATGTGAGGCTCTCATGGTTGAAACAACCTAGTTACTACAATTTAGTTACTTGGTTAAATAATCAACAATTTTTCAGAGACTTTAAGAAAATAATTGAGGGGGGGGGGTTGCCCCCTCCCCTTCTGTTTTTCCTCATCGATCAGGACTCTCACTGATCAATTGGAAATATTTTAGGTAAAAAGTATATTCGCTAGGAAATTGTGAGCATGAATCTCGTTTTACTTTAGACTTCGCCGTTATTTTTCTTACTATAAAACATACCCAGAAGGCAACAAAGAAATGAATGAGAATGACAATATCGGTGAAGTGAAACGCGGGCCATGTTCACTGTTTTTCTGTGCGTACATTTCTATACATAACATCGCTCTGTGTCCGAAATTGTATCTTGAACCTGTGGAAGTGAACTGAAGAGCATGAGTATCAGGTTACTTGACATTAAATAAATTATTATCACGATTATCAATTTCTTGCATTTGATTATATAGAAACCAACTCAGCGTCTATTTACTGAAGGCATCATTCCAGCATTGTACCATAACAAAGTACAGTTTACTGGCGAAAGCAGAACACCACTGATCTTAAGTATAGGTATGTGTAAAAAAATTGTTGTTATGTTCAAAGTGAGTATATTTCAATGCTATGTCGTTTGACTCTCTCTTTCCAGAACTTTCGAAATATACGCAATTCCATTGTGAAGGCAGATACAAACGGAATATTTTTTAAAAAGCGCCTCCCTTGAATAAGCGCCACTCTCAAATAAGCGCCGCATCAAAACACTAAAAATTTAAAGAGTGCTCAACAAGTAAATATGCTGTACATTATCTCAAACGTGCGGTGCCAGTGTGGGTAGAGTATAGCAAATACGGCGGTTGACTGTTGTGTAAAACTACCTGAAAAATACAATGAGAACTTCTCATTAGCCTGTACATTAGCCTGAGACCTGAGTGCAGGTCGAATAGTGTCAGATCTTTGTTCTTGACATAACACTCTGGTACCCTACTGGTAATCCCTTATCACACTAAACTTCAGCACCCATGCTTCGTGTTATGTATACAGCTATTTCAATTAAGGTTGTCACAGACAATAGTCAAATGTACAATCCCAGCGCGAAGAGTATAATGGAATGAGATATTTTGTAGGCTAAAATGTATTATAAATCACCTCGTGGGTTAAGCAAGTGGTGAGCATTATCATATTTGGATATTTACAAGTAATAAAGCTCTTTAATATCAATCGCTTGATATATCAAAGAATACCCTATAGAATGGTAGACTTACAGACAAGACGCACGATGGAGAACTATTTTCTCGACAGAAATACAAGGATTGGAAGTGAAAGAAGCAACTTATTACTTACAAACTTCAGCCGTTTGTCGCTAATTTTTAAATTTCTGTGCGCGTTATCGCCGACAAATTAAATACAAACCACAGTATAGAGACGACCAGTAGGACCACTCATTTGAAATTTTGTGTGGCCGCTCATTACGCATTTGGCAGCCAGTCAATTGCTTTTTCTGGCCAATAAGCAAAATCTTTATTGGCCTGGTTAAGCTGGACTAACTTTCCTGGCAAGTAAAATGCATATTTTTGCATAAAAGCCGGCTACATGTTGTGCCGAGTGGCCCTACTGGTCGTCTTTATACTGTGTACAAACCTAGAAAGGTGTGCATGTATACCACTGGGAATTGTCAAAAGTGGCAAAACAAAGAGTCTACTTGAACAGCTAAAGTTAGCTTCTATAAATTAGTCTGATGTAATAATTCGAAATATCACTGTTGAATTTTGTCTCCTCTTGTTTTTTATCAAATATTGACTACCAAGATGGAATTTCTATTTGGAGTTTGTTTCTTATCTTATATTGTCTTTTGTGCAAAGCACAATAACGAAAAATCATGCAAGGTCGAATATTTCTATATAACTTGAGACGAATCAAGCATGCGAAAACTATTTCCATATTTAACAACGACACTTGTTGGCTCACACACCTGACGAGGACCCGTTATCCTGACTCAGCAAGTTGGTTGTGAGGTGGCAAGTGTGAATTGATGTATTATTCTATACATGATCATTAAATGAAATGTGTGTTTTGATTCAGGTGCTGTGGAATATTTTCTTTATCAGTTTGCATATTTTATAACGCAAAGTGTTTCACCTTGGGTGAGTTCATTCAAGCTTTTGATTGCTTTGTACTTCATACCGTAATTAGTTTATTAAAGCCCGGGTCTAACGAGGATGTGAGTTGATGAGAGTCAATGAGAGTCGATGAGAGTTAGTAAGCGAGATTTTGCATGAGATTTTTCTCAGCTCTCATGCCCCGGTCAAACGAGAACTAGAGTTTCATGAGAGTTGACTGGATATTACCACGCGTACCGGTCAAACCAGTAAGTACCGCCCCTTGTGTAGATTTCCTCTTTTAGCAACACTGTCACTGAACCAATATTTGGGATTACCTAATACCTGGCCTCTGAAGATATCACTTTTGCACCGAAAGAACTATGCAGAAAAATGGAATATCCTTATAGTTTAAGATCCCTCCTGTAGTAGCACTAGGCCAATATATAAGATATGTCTTCACGTGGCATCTGAAGAGAACCGTTTTGAACTGATAGACCTATCCAGTATAATAAATAGTTTAGTTTAGGTTTCCTCCAGTAGTAATACTGGACCAACAAGTAAGGAAATGTCTCTCACATTACTGGACCACTATAGAGAGAACAGTTTAGCACTGTTGGTTCATGTATAAACTGTTGGTATTCATAAATTCATACAATCCAGTATAAGTAAAGTTTGTTTTATATTAGTTCAGTCTGAGTTGAAGTCAATACAGTTCTCAAATCATTTGGCCACTGCACGACTTTATGGAAAACAAAAACGACAATCTTCTTTAAAGTTTGGTTCAATCATTTTATAGTATTTTTCTCATCTTCCAACAGGACAGCACCAGGGCAGTCGACCGCAGTCATGACACAATCTACACAGCTCTATTTACAAACTATCTGGAACATTTCCTACCCACGCAAACCACGTCAGTAGCACACTATGAGAACAGAACACAGCAGCATCCGAAATTCACACCAAAGAGATACCTGTAAGTAATTTGTAACATTTAAGGCTATTTTGACGCAAATACGGTTGCTATTATATATAGCCACTTGAACATGAGCATGAATGTCGTTTTACTCTGCCGATATTCTGCCGTACATTTCAACAAAACATTGCTCTGTGCAGAAATCGCGTTTCAAGTTGCAGCAAAAAATGCACCCGTGCAACATGGAGTTAACACTAATAATGTGTAAAATGTAATCCGTGCAAAAATGCCCCTCCATCTGAGTTTGTTATTTAAAATTGCTCCCAAAGATTCTAAAAGAGAAAACTACGTCGATTATGCAGAGTCCGGCAATATCTTCACGTGCCGTTGAATTCTTGCCAAAATGACCAAATGACAATGACCAAAAAAGGTAATGACCAAAATCATGCCAAAACATAAGCTCTATAGAGAAGGATATTTGCTCTGATTTCAAATCCACGCCGGTGACTGTAAAGGGGGGTGAATGGGTTTTAAGTCGATCTGGAGGTAGACTTCCCATCAGCGTTGAGTGCGGTGGTTGACGTGCTTTTCTACAAACAACACAATCTTTCGTTAATTCTTTGGCAAGTCTTCTGCCACAAAGAATCCAATATGTCGTTCTGGATTCGCCAAGGTTCTCTCGCGGCCGGCGTGTTTCACTTTCTCGTGGGCTCTTCGCACGATGAGAGATGAAATAGGGTGGTTCTTTGGGAGAAGTACAGGATTCACTTGCTCGTATGGTAATTGACACTTACTTAGACGACTGCCAACTCGGATAATGTCATTCTTGACAAACGTAGACAGGTTTGGGTAATCTACGATCTTTAATTCACGTTGACTTTCCCAATAATTTTCCAGCTTCTTCTACTTCCTCTGGTTGTAAGTCTCCCTTCTTTACCTTCGACCGATCTTTTATCTTTGACTTCATGTTGTGCACAAAGCGTATACAATAGGCTGTTACTCTTGCTAATCTGTCCCAATTGGAGAACTTTGCTGGGTCTAATAACGGTTGCGGTTTGAAGATGAGAGCAATGGGACTCGACTGTTTTCTTTTCTCTGAATCTTCCTCTACGACTTCACTCTTTTCTTCACTTGGCCACTCGTTCTTTGGCTTAGAAAGGAAAGAAGGACCATTGATCCAACGACCTGAACTTAATGCTTCTACTGATATTCCACGACTTAGATCATCAGCTGGATTATCTTTGGATGGAACATATCGCCAGGAACTCGGGCTCCAAGCTGCTTGGATTTCGGCAACGCGAACTCCTACGAACGGCTTGAACGTAGCTGATTCGGATCGCAACCAGTTGAGTACTATCGTCGAGTCGGACCAAAATGTCACACTTGAGGGCTTAATCTTGAATTCTTCGTTTATGGTGTGCGCGAGTCTCGACGCGACTAAGGCGGCCATCAATTCCAGCCGTGGAATTGTGGTATGACGTAACGGAGCTACTCTCGCTTTGGCTGATACCAGACTAATCTGCGGACCTTCGGGAGTCGGCCAGAGCAAAAATGCTACTGCACCATAGGCTGCTTAGCTTGCATCTGAAAAGACATGCAATTCGGAAGGACCACTCACGACTTTCGGTTGAAGACATCTTGCAAACTCGATATTCTTAAGACTTTCTATCTCTTTGAACAATTTCTTCCAAGTCACGTTCGTATCTCCCGGGAGAGGGTCATCCCAATCGAACTGTTTAGACTTCCAAATACTCTGTAAAGCAATTCTGGCTTTGATGGTTACGGCGGACGCGAGACCCAATGGATCGTAGAGCTTCGATATATTTGACAGAACCGATCTTTTCGTAAATTTCTCGACTTTGGTTTCTTTCGACGCAAAGCTGATTACGTATTTTCGTGGATTCCAAACTACACCAAGGGTCTTGATCTCTTCTTCACCGTCCAAATTCACAACTGCTGTATCAGGCTTAGAATCGCTTTCTCGTAAGTTGGACAGTTCGGGTGGATTGCTCTCGTTTACGTTTACTACAGTAGATGAACAATACCATTCTTTCACTTTAAAGCTTCCTGTTTCCAAAACTTTATCTAATTCTTGCATACTTTCGGCTGCTTCATCCGTGCTCGGGCATTAATTAATGAGGTCATCGACATATCTGTCTCGTTTCAGGATAGTAGCTGCTCGTGGGCATTCTTTCTCGTTTTCTTCAGCTATTTTCAGCATGACAATGCTTGCCATGTCTGGGGACGGCTTGCCCCCGAATGTGACTCTCTGCAAGGCGTATGTCGTCGGCTCTCTCATGGTATCTAAGTTCCTCCAAAGAAAACGATGTACATGGGTGTCTTCTTCAGGCAGGAGGATTTGGGGGAACATCTTCGATATATCTCCGGTAAAAGCGACTTGTTCCTCACGGAAACGCAACAAAACTCCGAGCAGATTGCCAATCAAACCGGGGCCTTTATAGAGGAAGGAATTCAGAGACACGCCTCGGTACGGACTTGCTGGGTCGAACACGACTCGCAGTGGGGTACTTTTCTTGTCTGGACGATAGACTCCGTGGTGTGGCAAATAATATACGGGCTTCGTATCGGCTTCGAGAACTTCTTTGTTGAGCGGAATTGCCCAGTTGTTGGCTTCGTATTGCCTAATCGCATCGTCGTACATTCTTGCCTTTTCTTCATTTCTACTTAGACTCTTTTCTAGTGATCAAAGTCGGCTTTCTGCCAAAGAACGGTTATCTGGCAGCAAAGTCTTATCCTTTTTCCAGGGAAGACCAATGACGTAACGGTCACTTTCATGCTTACACGACTGCTCCATAAGCTCCATGGCTCGCTTATCATCAAGTGACAGGGCTGATTTGGAACACGAACAATTGACTGCTTGCACTCCAAGTGTCTCAAATTCATAAAACTTCTCCATGTCGATCTTTCGCACAAAGTTAATTGAGTAAAGTTCATCAGAGGTTCTTCGCTTCTCCTTTGCTCCCATCACGTACCATCCAAGCTTGGTTTTATTGGCCACCGGTTGGAATGCTTCTCCATGGCGGATCTCTTCTTCTGCGTGAAGGTGGGTATAGTGGACTCCTAGGATAAGATCTATTGGACCAGAGGTATGATGGAACTTGATATCTTGAAGATAGGGAAATGAACTGAGCCATTTTCGGCCTAGGTCAGGAACATTGAGAATGGTTTTGTTGATCTCATGGGCTTCGATCTTAAACTCTTGACTTCCATCGAGTGCGGATATCCAAAAGTTCACTCTCCTACTATGGGGTTGCTCTAATGTCTCTCCTCCAACCACTGCTAAATCGATGCGTTCTTTCTTTCCGTTTAATCCGAGCTCTTGTGCAAACTGCTTCCGTATAACTGTCGTTCCAGCACCACTGTCAATTAGGACGTTTCCCTCACGAATTCTTCCGTTAGATGCTCTGAACCGGGCTCTGACTACGGGCATCATGCTTGCTTTATCTAAAATTGAGGCTACTCCAGATCGTCCTGCATTAACTTGGGTCATGTTGCCGACTTGAAATGGACTGGGAGGATTGGAATGTAAAAGAGGATGATGATAGTAAGAGCACGAATCACTCTTTTCGAATTTCTTCTTCGATCGACAATCATTCTTGGAGTGTCCACGATTCAAACACGAAAAGCAAAGTCTTGCTTTCTTCGCTAGCTCTAATCTTTCGGGAACTGAGGCTTTCTTTATCACTGGACATTCCATGACACGGTGCTCTTCTTCACACACATAACACTTGATTGGTGATCTGTTTGAATCACGACCCGTAGCATATATACCTCTTCTCGGGAGAGGATGTTCGTTTCTCGGGGATCTCGAATCTCTTTGCAGGTCACCAAAATCAGGATCAAACTCCGCTTTCACTCTCTTTCTTACGAACTCACTTATGTGGCTGACTGTAGGTGTCTGACCATTCTCTCGAATGTTGGTCACGAAAACTCTCCACTTCTCGATCATGTGGTCTGGTAAACGGATAATAATCTTCCGTAAATTCTCATTGGCATTGATATCTGCGGTATGTCCGATACGCTTCATTGTCGCCATACAATTTATAAGGTCGATCGAAAACTCCCGCAATTTATTCCTGTCATTTCTACCGATTCTCTCTCCTTAGGTAAGGTTATTCACCAGTGCACGCGCAATCACACTCGGCTGTCCAAATTGTTCCTTAATTGTTTTCAAGGCTGTCGCGTACATTATTCCTTTCGAACCCAATCCCGAAATTGCTCTTTCCGCATCGCCACTAACATGCATCTTCAGCTGGATCATTCTCATATCATCAGTGAGGTTCGGTTTGTCATGGATATGTATCTTAAACCGATCGATGAAATCCGCATAATCCAATGGATTTCCAGAGAATTTAGCAAGGGTAACATGTGGTATATCTCGGCTTGCTTCCAGCTTTAAAAGCGCATCCGCGATTGACATTTGGGATCCATCAACCGTTAATGTTAATTTAGTTTCTTCGAATTCTTTTAACTTGTCTATCCAAGAATCAAACATATTTGGGTCAACTGTTGAATTTATGGTACTGTTTATACTGGTGGTAGGCAACGGAATCTCTTGAATTTCTTCTTGTTGTGCTGTAGATGTACTAGCTTCCGGTGTTGACATTTGCGATGACGTTTGAGGCGCTTCCGGAGGTTGTTGTACTGCAGTATTCTGCGGGGAATTTGCCTTGTTTTCTCCAGATGTTTCGCCATTTGATTTTGAAATATTGCGCATATATTGCTCCACTGTTTCTTCGATACCATATACGTCACTCGTTAGGTCGTCTTCCCACTTGTCTAAAATATTAGCATCTACGTCTGGCAAATCGTAAAACTGGCTGTGTAATTCACGCGCTGTTTCAAAGTCCTTTCGCAATTGCTCCATTTCTTTCTGAAAACGCCGCAAATTTCGATCCTCTTTCGTGACTCCATCATTTAGCCGTTTTATGCTTCGAGTAATCTTTCCTCGCACTTGTTTTCGCTTATTCTTTAACGTGGTTTCGCTTGAACTATTGCGCTTGCCAAATATACAAACACTCGATTGTCTGTTGCTTTATTTGCCTACTAGATCGGCACAAAACTGTTTTATTCCTTCAGAACTTGGTAAGGACGCATGCCAGGAAGACTAACTGCGACACGCAAGGAGATTTCCTTTTAATTTTATTCGATATATATTCTAAAAATCACAAATTTACAAAGATTATATGTAGCACATTCCGATCATATTTTTACAATAACAAAGATTAATATAATAATAATGTCCGCTAAAATCGACTATAAAGTTTACTAATAAAACAAATAATACTAAAGACTGTTCATTGAACTATAAAGCTATAAGTTAATACCTGAAGGGTGGATCTCCTCACGCTCGAACGTCTCTAAAATTGTTTCTAACGTGTTTACTGGCTCTTTTACTTTACTGTCTCGACTGTCGAATGTCTTAAATTACATTTCATATGACGATTACGTAATCTCCGAATCGCTTAATAACTAACTTAATTAATATATAAAAATTGAAATATATAAAAATGTCAACTGTTCATAACACTTATAATGCCTTAAAAGCTAGGTATGAATAGTTCTTACATTCGTAAAAACTTAAAAGCCTTACATCGACAACGACAAACTAAGTCTAATATAACTTAATCAAAAATTGACAATATAACTATGTCTATGTTCTTAATCTTCGCATATAACTTTAGGGAAGTAATTAACTTAAATAAAGTTCTAAAAGACGAAGTCCTTAAAAAACTTCCTGGAGTTGGCCGCCTTAATTTCATTCCGCCTGCATTCGCACCAGAGGAAGTCGTGGGTGGTGTGCATGTTTGTATATATTATGATTTTTGCGCAGTACGTGGGTGTCTGCGCCGCAGAGCAGTAATCGTGCACCACCAAATTTTTTATTCATATCAATTTGGACTGTGCGTACAGCTATTGATGCCAGTATCTAAACCATGAGTAGCGAAAACAAAGACGAACCAAAAGATCTCGCTGAGAAGTTAGTTGCTTCGGTAAAAAACAACGAAAGAATGGAAAAAAAGATGCGAGATTTAAGGCAAGAAAACGAAACGCTTCATACGGAACTGCGGAAGCTTCGTGCAGAAGCTGAACAAGATAGAATCGGTAAATACCAATTTAAAATGAACATTTTTTTGCTATTTTTTTCCTTAAACACGATATATTAAGTGTTTGTTACTTGTTCTTTAGGCAATTTATGCTGCAGTTATATCAGTGACGCGAACACACTCGTATAAATGGTAAAATTCTAGTAAGTCGCGACTTAAATAAGAACAGAGGCTCAGACTGTTCCACAATAAGACGCGACTTGTTAGAATTCGACGATTTATACGAGTATGTTCGCGTCTTATATAAGGCGCGCCTTATGTAAGTCGCGACCCTATTTTCTCCCGTATAAATGGCCCTTTGTGTTTCATTGCTATAATAATCAACCAATCACTGAAACCTTTTCTAAATATAGCTTCGCAAGGACCTGGCATAATTGATGTAAGCAGACAGACCCGTTTGGAAGAGCAAAGTGGTTGCACCCCCCTGCATCAGGTTCGAGTCATCCATCCATACCATCCAGATGATGAAATATGGCAGCTGCAACAACACAGAGGGAATGGACAGCCAATGCCATTGTAACTTTATAATAATAATAATTCATGTTTATTAAACCGTATTGCAGCGAAGACTGACTTACACAGATAAAATAATATAAAAAAACGTTCTAGTAATATTTAACATTTTTGTGAAATTCCTAAATTAAATCGATCAGTATTTACATAAGGTCTGGCCGATGGTTCATATCTTAAATTATAATGGTAGTCATCCGAATTGTTTCTTAATTGAAGTATGGAAGACACAGGATTGTTATCTAATTGATCTCCATTTCTCATTTTGTCCACGAACGTGATGCATGCTTTATGTCGCCGTCTTTCTAAAGTATCCAAGCCAGAAAGGGTTAGTGCGTCATCATACGAGACAAAGGGATAAATTAACCTTAGTGCTCGTTTTTGAACTGACTCCAATAGCGCAGACAGATAATCAGCTAAGTCGGACCAAGCAGGAGAAGCGTATTCGACTACGGATCGTATTAAAGAGCTTTGAATTTGACTTGATATAACAGTGGGGATTCCCCCATCCTTAGTGTACGATTGATCAATAACAGCGCTGTTTGTCTAATATCACTGTGTCCTAAATACTTCAAATATTCCCTAAGGCTAAGCTAAGCCTAAGTGAATATTACCACGCTCTCGTGATATATGATCTTGTTTGCTATACCTATAAATATCTGAAATCGGAAGTGTTAGTATTTGGAGTATTTTTTATCTTATATTTCCTCTATATGTCGGTCATGTAGAACTGAGCAATTTTTGTAACATAAAATGTTGCATTTGACGCAATTCACGCCATGATTCAATTCAAGTTTTCTCTTGAAATAATAAAGGATCTGCCTATTGAAGAAGAAAATCAACTTGAAACTGTAGATGTTCCATGTGCAAACTATTTCTAGTTTTAATATATTGTATAAACTCACCACATGAGGTCGGCAACCATAAGGATTATTCTCTATGTACGGGTATTCTCATGAAAGATCCTTGTTAAAAATAATTAATTGCTAATGACACTTATTGAAAAATCCCGCAACACAATATGTTTATGATGTAAGTTACTGATTATGATGTAAGTTACTGATGTAATATATTTTGTACCTACATTGATCTGTATACTGTGGAAACTTTTAATTACATTCTTTCTGACTTAAGTACATAGCTCCCACCATTTTAATAATACCAGGGTCTCTCCACAGCAGGGGGTGTGGCGAAAGTGAGCCCCTGGGAAACAGGTTGCATATTTGCATATATACTGGCACAATATACATAGGGATTTTTTTTTCAAGTAACATGCGACATGCCAACAAGGAATCGCGCGAGGGGTGTAAGCGAAGTGTTAAGTGAATTTCAAGTAGTGGAGATAGTTTAATAATTTCACTCTGTTTACAGTACAATAATACTGAATTATAAAGTGATTACAATCTATATATAAGAAATAAATAATTATGATTTATACAACAATTGATTTATAAAATGTATAACTATCTACTACTATAAGTCTAAGAACATGCTGCTAAAAAGTAGTTAATTACATAGTAACGCTAATCAGTAATAGTTTAAGATCTCATTATTCATTAAAGTGAAACCTATATAACATGAGATACACGTCCGCCGGCTTGTTTTCAATTGACAAATATGACTCTCAATGTGTCCTAAATACTTCAAATATTTCCTAAGGCTAAGCTAAGTCTAAGTGCTTAAATTTGATTATTGCCACGCTCTCGTGATGATCTTGTTTTCTATACCTATAAATATCTGAAATGAAGATGTTAGTATTTGGAGTATTTTTTATCTTATATTTCATGTAGAACTGAGCAATTTTTGTAACATAAAATGTTGTATTTGACGCAATTCATGCCATGATTCAACTCAGATTTCTTTTTACTAAGTTTTCTCTTGAAATAATAAAGGATCTGCCTATTGAAGAAGAAAATCAACTTGAAACTGTAGATGTTCCATGTGTGAACTATTTCTAGTTTTAATATATTGTGCAAACTCACCACATGGAGGTCGGCAACCATAAGGATTATTCTCTATGTACGGGTATTCTCATGAAAGATCCTTGTTAAAAATAATTAATTGCTAATGACACTTATTGAAAGATCCCGCAACACAATATGTTTATGATGTAAGTTACTGATTATGATGTAAGTTACTGATGTAATATATTTTGTACCTACATTGATCTGTATACTGTGGCAACTTTTAAGTACATTCTTTCTGACTTAAGTACATAGCTCCCATGATTTTAATAATATACTCTTTGTATACTGTAAGACTCAAGTAAATTCTTTCTGACTTAAGTACATATAGCTCCCATGATTCATTCAATAACACATAATCGCTAATCACTAATGCGTGTGTGAGATACGGTCATATATAACCTCGTATATATAAGGGGCGCCAGTTTCGAGCATTCATATCGATTTGGACAGTGCGACGGCTATCGATGTCGCAGTATTTAAACCATGAGTAGCGAAAACAAAGACGAATTTGTTAAGTGCAAGGATCTCGCTGAGAAGTTAGTTGCTTCGGTAAAAAACAACGAAAGAATGGCAAAAATGATGCGAGATTTAAGGCAAGAAAACGAAAAGCTTCGTACGGAACTGCGAAGTAAGACTTCGTCCTGCACTGGTTCAAGATCAGAGGCGACTGGAGAGCGTTACGGCTACAAGAAGAGATTTGAAGATTTGGTGGAAATTAACCATGGATGGAAACACGACTACGAACGGTTGGAAATGCGGTACGAAGTGCTAAATAGTGAAAAGAGACAACTCAAAGGCGAAAACAAAGATTTAAAAGTGTATATCAACCAACTAGAAAGGCGAAAGACACTTTTGGAAAGCGAAAACAAGAGTCTGGCCGCAGCTTTTGATGCTCAACAAGGCAGAATCGGTAAGTGCGAAGCTAAAATGAATATTTTGGTTATTTTTTCCTTAACAAAAGATATAAGTGTTTGTGATTGTTCTTTACTGAGACAATTTATTCTGTAGTTTTATTGTGTTTCTTTGGTATAATCAACCAATCACTAAATCTTTTCTTATAGCTTCGTGGCGACTTCGTGGCATAATTGATGCAAGCAGACAGACCCGTTTGGAAGAGCAATGTGAAGCATTGAAATGCCAGGTGTTTATTTACATGGAGGACTTTAAACGGGAGAGAAAATACGGTGAAAAATTGCAAGAAGAAATAGAAAAGTATCAGCAAAAACTTAAAGATGCTGAAAAAGATATCAGAAAGTTAACTTCACAACTTGATGCATGTATGGGGCTTGAGCAAGCTTACGGGGGGGATGCATGCTTTGATGAAAGTGGTCGCACCCCCCTGCGTCAGGTTCGATTCATCCACCCATGCCATCCAGTTGATGAAATATGGCAGCTGGAACAAGACGGAGATGTATTCCTCCCCCGGGATGAACTTCCAATTTCATTGCTTCACGGAGGGGAGACAGACGATATTATTTAAGCTCAGCTAGTTATCACGACGAACTTTAAATTTGACTTCACAGATTTGGATTTATTTGTTTCTTTCTTTTAAATATTGCACTATAAACAGTAGAAATAATAATATAATAATAATAATGTTTAGGAATTGACAGTAATATAACAATATAAAATAATGACGACATAATATATGATAACAACAATAATTAAAAGGTATTAATAAAATAGTATATAGTGGAAGGTGTTTGTAGATGGAATATTCGAACGAATAGAATATTAAACCTTTAATCACTTATTTCTTTGTGTTTCGTTTAATATAAAACTATTTGAAACTTTGTCAATATGTTTAACGATGGGAACCACAAGTCCATGGCAAATATTGTAACAAAATGAAATACATTTCACGAGATATTTAGCAATTTAAATCTGAAAATGGATTTCTATTTGACGCCGACTATTCCCAGTCTCGTGTTTCCATATCAACAATGAAGCACTAATGGGACTTTAGAAGACCTGTATAAAAAGAATCTGTTTCCTGTCCTGCGGCCGTGTTGTATAAGATGACGAGACTATCTGCTCCGTAGTAGCTTGTGAAAATGTTCGTATTCTCCAAAAATCGCCAGGACATGAATAACTTTTGATGCAGTAAAATTACAAGTGAAATTACACAGTTTATGTAAACCAGCAGGTTAAATCTTCCAGACTTAGCTATACATGTTATCATTCAACTAAAATTTTATCCCGACGCAGAACGTGTCATTTGGAATCGCAGTCGGCACTGTACTGGCTTCTTATATTGATCATTGTACATACCTGCAATTACTTTATATATCTTTTTGAAAAATTTCAGCAATAATGTTGGAGACGCTTCCCCGCAGCCTTTTTCTGGTCTCATCAAGTCGTTTGAAAACAAGCAAGCCACAACACCGTCTGGTCCTTCGTTTGATCATTGTTCAATGCAAGCTCGTCACTCAGAATTGTTTCTTCAGGTATGTACATACATGGGGGAAGGGGGGGGGGGGGTTATCTTTTGTATTAAGAATTAATATGTAAGCTGGTGTGTTGGTGCACGCTCGTACACAAACACACAAATCCAGATTCAAACAAAACCTCCTTACGGATGTCTGTATCAGAGAGATATCTGTATTAAAGGGATATCTGTATTGAAGAGATGTCTGTATTAGAGAAATTTCTGCATTAGGGAAATGTCTGTATTAGAGAGATACCTGTATTAGAGAGATGTCTGTATTAGAGAGATGCCTGTACTAAAGAGATGTCTGTATTAAAGAGATGTCTGTATCAGAGAGATATCTGTATTAAAGGGATGTCTGTATTAAAGAGATGTCTGTCTTAGAGAGATGTCTGTATTAGAGAGATGTCTGTAATAGACCTGATAGATAGATAGACCTGTCTGTAATAGATAGAGATACCTGTATTAGAGAGATGTCTGTATTAGAGAGATGCCTGTACTAAAGAGATGTCTGTATTAAAGAGATGTCTGTATCAGAGAGATATCTGTATTAAAGGGATGTCTGTATTAAAGAGATGTCTGTCTTAGAGAGATGTCTGTATTAGAGCAATGTCTGTTTTAGAGAAATGTCTGTATTAAAGAGATACCTGTATTAAAGAGCTGTCTGTATTATGTATTATAGAGATTTGTGTATTAGAGAAATGTCTGTATTAGAGAAATGTCGGTATTAGAGAAATGCCTATATTAGAGAGATGCCTGTATTAGAGAGATGACTGTGTTAGAGAGATGGCTAGCAGCAATCTGGGGTGCAAATTTGAATACTATAGGCACAACATATTACACATGTCAATGTAATAATTACTCTGTGGATGAGTCAGCTATATTGAACATTCCCGCATAGGTGACATTTGCTAAATGAAATGTAAATTAATTTGCCTACAATACTATTAAACTGTTACGAGAATTTGAGATTTGCAATTATTTTAATATACAGTTTAGGTGTCGTTCGTCATATCTGTATAAAAACAATTTGTTTCGTTTAGGTTTCCTCCTGTAGTAACACTGGAACAATAAGGGGTGACTCTTACCCAACGGCAAGGTGGCACTGTCATCTGGCACTAATCATTAATGTTTCCTTAAATAATAAATTATTCTAAATTTACTCAACCCTTCATGATATATTATCATGAATTTATTCATCAACATAAATGTACGTGTCTCGCTGTAGATATTTACAGAGTTTTGGATGAATCATGGTGTGGATAGAGAAGGATCTCAGGCGTTTGCTCCTCTCGGTCAGGTATAGCACTTTATTTGTGTTTGATAACTAAATGACCGGGGTAACTAAAGATTGAGAGTTAATGGAGAGTTGCAACTCTCGCTCGCGTTTGACCGCCAACTTTTATTGACTCTCATGCACTCTCATCAACTTTTTCAGTCAACTCTCATACAACTCTTGTTCTCGTTGGACCAGGGAATGGAGTTGATGCACTCGTTGTTCCCGTGTTATTGTGACATGTTTGTAACAGTTCTGTTCAGTTGATCTATGTGGGGTTTCGGTGGCGCAGTCGTCAGAGCAAGCGCCTTTCACCTCAGATATTGTGGGTTCGATTCTCGCTGCCGACTCATGACAGTCAACGCTCTACCTAAAGTCGTGGGTGGGTTTGGATAAGCTCCAAACTAACCCTTCCATCGTAGCTGTGCTCCCTGATCAGACATGAGTCATACGGTGGCAGCCAGAGGCGCCTTTAATAAGCCTTCGACTCGATCAAGTCGAGCTGCGTCCTTCGTAATTCAGCTCAGCTCTCAGCTGCAAGTATGGATGATTAACACACCCCCACTTACTAATATGTCTGATATCGTCAGGGGTAGATAAGCGGGGGGTGGCACTGGGGCAGGTCCACCCCTCTACTCGGCAATATCAGACTTGTTTGAACAACTTGTAAAGACCAAATGATAACTACATATTTCATATTTGTCAATAATTTGGGTTGAAGAAGTGCGAGCACAACTTGATTTGTACGCGAGATTTGTACGTATGTTGTGACAGATTCGTATTATTTTCTTCTGTTAAGGATTATTTCTTACCAAGTGTTGATCATGTTCGTGTTGTGAGAATGTTAGTGAAACATTTGCATCTTTTTATGAACGTCAATATGAACAACAACACAGCAGTCACCTCGAATAACGAGATGGATGAAGCATCATACAGGTATATAGTATACGTATTGTTTTTATACTCTGAACATATTCAGGCTTATCTGTTAAGGAGAGGGGAGACTCTGTCAGTTCTAAACTATTCTCCCTAGAGGTTCTGTAAGGGTCAATCCCTATTTTTCCAGTCTTTCTACAGGAGGAATTCTTAACTAAACTAACCTTATTGATACTGGATAGCTCATTCCGTCCAAAACGTTTCCAACCTTTCGTCGGGTAGAATTTTGGATTTTCCCAACCTTCCTCAAAATGACTGGACATTTTTCGACTTGCAGGCTTTTACCTGGGAAGGTTTGCCAGTTGGTCATTCCAGTACCGGTAGTCTGACTGAGTGTTGACTGTTGCTACTAATACTAGCCTGACTATATAGTCTAGTACTTACTACATTGCAATGTTTTATTCATTGTTTTACTTTCAACCTTCCTCAATGCCAGTAAATCTTTTCACAGGTACCCGAATACCCGCAGTTTTCTTGCAACTCTGAACCTGCGGTGTTTGGTAAAGTCAAGCCTCTTTATTACAGACGAGCAAGTTTTCTATGACAAATTTTTATATGACGAGTTTTATTTGCCAATTGCACGTGCAACAAATTTTCTATGACAAGTTTGTGGTTTTCTGACCGCAATGATAGCTAATACAACAATAGATTGCTGACCAACCGCACCTAAGTGCTCAAATTACTTTGACAAGTTTTCCTTGTTGACCCATACAGACGAGCAAAATTTGTACTTGCCATAGAAAAACTTGGCAAAGTTGCGTATACAGACGAGCAAATAAAACTTGTCATAGAAAAACTTGTCATAGAAAACTTGCTCGTCTGTAAGAGGCTTTAGACTGGCATCACAATTCTTACATGTGACTGACGCAAGATTATAAGCAGACAACGGCATATACCGCTAGCGGAGGTGATAGGCACATGCGTGAACCTAATTTTTATGCTAATTGTTTTTAGGGCTTTCATGCCAGACTCATTGAAACTATTCAAGAGAAGACTTTATTGGTTTATTCATCATTGTTTTGCACACTGGCCTCTGGATCCAACTTTTAGATTTGTAAGTACTCATGTAGTTAAGACATGGGTTTTAAACTTTGTCACCAGGGTTCGTGCTACTCCTTGAAGTCCTTAAATACTCCTTGAATGAAATTCTGACTTTCAAGGGCGCTTGCATGATCATGAAATGCCCTTGAATCTTGCAGTTTTCTGAAAACTCCTTAAATACTCCTTGAATTTTTTGTCCTTAATTAATAAATTAATCTTTTATTGTTCGATATTGTTCTAGGTGTTCGTGATATTTCGGCAGTTTTAACCTCACAAATTTATGCCAATCTGAGGAATTGTTGAATTTATCTTGTCTTTTCTTGAAAGAAAACATCCTAAATACTCCTTGAAAAATGCTATTTTACTCCTTAAAAACTCCTTAATTACTCCTTGAATTCAAGACCAACACGAACTCTGTGTCACCGTGGTTCGTTGCAGGGGTTTCAAAGTGTCGAACGAAGGACATTCGTCATGGGTTAGTAGCAAAGCAGAGTGTGTACCCCCTGAAGAATATGAACCACTCCCCCAGAATGAACCAGAATCCTGTATAATATGGCTGATACGATTTGAAGTTTAAAATGCTTTGGTAAACACTGTGCGCGCGAGGAGCCTTGATCTAAATAGTCTTGATTTGTGATTGTATGTTATTTGCCAGATTTTAGAAACTTGGTTAAGTTACACTCAACCCTGGAGATATATGAACTCGGAGCAAGGCACACCAGGCAGGAGTGTGGGGGGAATGATTTTCTGGTAAGAACTGCATGCGACCTCAATATGTGTAAATTCTTTTATACAGCTATTTCAATTAAGGTTGTCACAGACAATAGTCAAATGTACAATATGAGCGCTAAAAGAATGATGGGAATAATCATAGTTTTAAATAAGTTTAACACATCAGTAGCCTCGTGGGAATACAAATATAGTATCTCAGTAGCCGTTTGTATTCCCACGAGGTTACTGAGAATACAGTACTGGACCTATAGGAAGAACAGTTCAGAACTGATAGAGCTATCCAGTATAAATACAGTTAGTTTAGCTTAGTAGAGGTTTCCTCCTGTAGTAACAACGGTTCAATGAGGAATGACTCTTACTGGACCTATATATAGGAAGAACAGTGTAAAACTGATAGAGATATCCAGTAGAAATGAAGTTAGTTTAGTTAGGGTTTCCTCAATTCATCCTGTAGTAACACTGGATCAATGAAGAATGGCCCTTACTGGATCTCTAGGAGGAACAGTTTAAAACTGATAGAGCTATCCAGTATAAATAAAGTTAAGTAAGTTTAGGTTTCCTCCTGTAGTAACACTGGTCCAATAGAGGATGCTCCTTACTAGACCTCTAGAAAGAGAGCTATTCAGCATGAAGAAAGTGTAGTTTAGTGCAAATATGTTTTGTGTACAGAGGACTAATTACTTGTGCATCTTTACTCTGCTTTGCAATTTACTTGTCTTTTTCACTTAAATAACAAATTTGTTTTCAGGAAGCCATTTATTCACCACAATTTGTTATTCTTTACTGTGATCCTGCAAGAGTTTTTAAACAGAGCAGAGAAACTTAACCTGAGATCTTCAAGGGATACGCAACTCTTTTATCGAGTTACTAAGGTTCGTAGTTCAGAATTATACAAACTAAATGTACATGTGTGGTGTCGGTGACGTAGTGTTGCATGTGAGGAGATTTCATTCAGTTTGAGTCACGTCTCTAGATCATTAAGCGGTCATCCATAATTATAAACATTTTACTCTTTTTTGACCCCCGTCCCAGAGCGTACTCTTAAATGTTGAACCTCGGTCTTTAACCCCTCCCTCCAGCGTGCGGTTTGTACGCTTATGAAAATGTTGATAATTATGGATGAGTCCTAAGGGATGGCCTTTAATAGACATCAATGGAGGACATCAACAGTTTAGAACTAATAGAGCTATCCAGTATAAATTAGTAAAGTTAGTTTAGTTTAGGTATCCTCCTGTAGTAACACTGGAGCAATAAGAGATGATCCTTACTGCACCTCTAGGGAGAACAGTTTAGAACTGATAGAGCTATCCAGTATAAATAAAGTTAGTTTAGTTTAGGTTTCCTCCTTTAGTGACACTGGATCAATAAGGGATGATCCTCACTGGACCTCTAGGACCTCAGTTTAGGACTGATAGAGCTATCCAGCACGGATAAAATTAGTTCAGTTTAGTTAGTGAGGTGAGGTGAGGTGAGGTAAGGTGAGGTGAGGTGAGGTGAGGTGTGGTGAGGTGAGGTGAGGTTGCATGGTTTGGTTTAGTGTATAATATAAACAAGACGTGAGTATATTGACTATTGTTAGTATGGTCAGAATTTGACTACCTTGAATGTTTATATATAGGTGTTTTCTCAAGAGCACTTGATGTATATTGTTCATGAAGGTATAGTAATTACCTATATGATTAACATGGTAGTACGGTAGCTATCTAATTAAGGTAGTAAGTAATTAACATTTAGTTATATATAGATGTAATGATTTATGATAGGATTTAGTGGAAATTTTCCCATTTTCACGGCGAATATAAGTGTTAGCGTTAAGAGAAGGGTTAGGATTATGATTAGGATTAAGATTATATGGTTAGGATTAGGATTAGGAGGAGAAATCGCTGTATTTAATTTGTGGTTATTAACATGGAAAGTGAGCCGAGATTTTTTTGTTTATTCAGCGGAGCACGAGCTGCTGTCGTGTCTGAGTTCAATGCAAACAGGTTTTGTACAAAAATCAAGATCACCAAAACCTGATCAATATCTTCATTTCATGGAACTACAAAGTCCAGGAACTGTGTATAGACCACTTTGGATGGAAGAAAACATAAATAATGTAAGGGTCGAGTATTTTTGAAAGCTATCCAGTAAAATGATTGATTGATTATTGTAGCGCTGCCTCTTACCCCTTTATAACTCCCAAATAAGAACCCCTAATTTGAGAGACAGATGGAATATTCGAACGAAAATTTTTATACATTTTTAGACCTAGCCAGGAGCAGTTGCGAAAAATGCAACTGAGGCCCTCTGGCAGGAATTGAACCTGCCCTGCGATACTTAGGATGGATGATTACTCGTGATTGAAAACTCATGTTAATACATTCGTGTTAATACATTCATGTTAATGCATTCATGTTAATACATTCATGTTAATACATACATTCATGTTAATACATTCATGTTAATACATACATTCATGTTAATACATTCATGTTAATGCATTCATATTAATGCATTCATGTTAATACATTCATGTTAATACATACATTCATGTTAATACATTCATGTTAATACATACATTCATGTTAATACATTCATGTTAATGCATTCATATTAATACATTCATGTTAATACATTCATGTTAATACATTCATGTTAATACATTCATGTTAATACATACATTCATGTTAATACATTCATGTTAATGCATTCATATTAATGCATTCATGTTAATACATTCATGTTAATACATACATTCATGTTAATACATTCATGTTAATACATACATTCATGTTAATACATTCATGTTAATGCATTCATGTTAATACATTCATGTTAATACATACATTCATGTTAATACATTCATGTTAATGCATTCATATTAATACATTCATGTTAATACATTCATGTTAATACATTCATATTAATACATTCATGTTAATACATTCATGTTAATACATTCATGTTAATACATTCATGTTAATACATTCCTGTTTTCGCTCGTTACTCTGATTGAAGCAAATGAATGCAAAGCAATTGCATTCACGCCCTAGCGTGTCGTGAATGCAGTTCGACCCAATCGACCTGGCTTTGCATTCATTTACTTAAACCAGAGTAACGAGCGATAATGGTAGTTCTCATTTTATTCTATTTAGACCTGAAAATTTCGTGACGCTTTAAAGTTAAAAGCATAAAAAGTCGCTGTACACATTATAAAAACTACAGGGTAGCAAAATTACTCATCCATTTCTTCATGCACCTCGATATTTACTCTTAAGAACAGAAGGAAAAGAAGCTTCGTCGCCGCGTCAATTCTGGACAAACCTACTGACCTGCGGCCGGTTGTATGAAGCCCGTTTAGCCAATCCGGTGGATCACTCAAAAATATCGATCAAGTTTATACATTCATCGAACAACCAAGCTAAAATGTTTCAGCTTGAATAGAACAATTATATTTGCAACTACATATTAAGGGCATAAGATTTAAGTTCAGTCATTCACCAAATGTGTGAAAGTGTTTTTTTTAATTTTGGCTTATCCACCGTTTAAGCTAAACGGCCTTCGTACAACCGGCCCCAGGCAACTATTTCTTTGCTCAAATTACTTCCCTATGTTCTAATCCTACAATGCTCTTTCTATTGTCTACATCAGATTCGTCATTTGTTACACCGTGTTGACGAGACGTTGCGTTCCTTGCGTGAACCTCAAGGGAGCACAGCGAATCGTGAACAAGATGGTGGCTGGTTTCGTGTTAAGATGAGGAACACCTTAAACTGGCTACAAGATGTCTTTGCTATTGATGAACATTATTGGTTGATACAAGATGAGAACTCCAAGACGCAGGAACATTTGGTACAAGTGTCAAAACATCTCAAGAAAGTGTTTCAGGTAAGGCTGTTTGAACGATGAGCTGTCGTTGTAAGCCGTGCGGTCTTGAGATATTCATTCCCCTTGTAGTAACACTGAACTAACAGGATGGCCCTTACTGGAATTCTAAGCCCCAAAGCGACCAGACAAGGATGAGCGTTAGCAAATGAGAGTTTGAATGAGAGTTTCATCAACTCTCATGTCCCGGTCAAACGAGAACAAGAGTTGCATGAGAGTTGACTGGATATTAGCGCGCGTACCGGTCAAACGAGGGAAAACTCTCATACGCTCTCTTCAAATTTGAACCAGATCAAAGTTGATGAGAGTTAATGAGAGTGCATAAGAGTCGACGAGAGTTGATGAGAGACGGTCAAAGGTTAGCGAGCGTTGCAACTCTCATTGAAATTACCGCATCTCTCGTTCGCGTTCTAGCGTTTGACCGCCAACTCTCGTCGACTCTCATGATGAGAATTGATGAGAGTTTTTGCAATACGCGCGCGTTAATATCCAGTCCACTCTCATGCAACTCTTGTTCTCGTTTGACCGGTGCATGAGAGTTGAGATAACGCTCCTGCAAACCCTCACTTGCCAAATCAGTGTAAATACAATTATTTTAGTTTAGGTTTCCTCCTGTAGTAACACTGGACCAATAAGTTATGACGCTTACTGGACCTCTACGGAGGACAGTTTAGAACTGATAGAGCTGTTCAGTACAAATATAGTCAATTTAGTTTAAAATCAATCAATCGATTTAACAAATAGTCGTTTCATTTTCTAAACCAGATTGAGGATGATACACACGACACCACAATACCTTGGGCAGCGGAGGTTGATGACAAGTCGAGCCCAACCTCCCATGCTAGGGCACAGAGCGGCAGTATTGAGAGTCTACCTGATTGCAAGAAAACTGACAGAGGTCTGGAATTGACTGCGCTGGGAAAATATCAGGTCAGCATATGTTTCTTCCTTAGTTTTCCTGATTTAGTATGTGGTTAAGACGAATAAGAGCGATTAAGACAGAGGGGGGGGGGGGATGTAACAAGTGTATAGATCGTGACTTATCATCTAAAACTGGAGGGGCTGGTTGTTCAAAAGCCGGTTCAAAAGCCGCAAATTTCTACATGTTTGTTTATTTCAAAACTTTATAAACAAAATCTTCTATCGCCCAGTACAAGGTTGATAGAAAAAAGTATTCATATTCGTATAACCGATGTCGGGAAACTTGTATATATGAAAGTTACCACTAACCCAGGGTTAAGTTAACCGGCTTTTGAACAACCGGCCCCCGGGGGTCCAACAACTTTTGGACGTTATTGTAGCATCGCTTTATGTCGGAAATTGCGTTGCAAGGTGCAGCAAAAATTGTCTCGTGTGCCATGGCTTTGAATATAACTGTGACGTGTCTTGTCTTGTGTATAGATGGCAAATGGTCTCCGTCATTTTGATATTCAGTACAGTGGTGATCCAGACTTGCAACCTGTACGAAGTTTTGAAGTGGTCTTCTTAGTAAGAGGTCTTCATAAACTGTCAACTTTACTCAATCAAAAGGTAGGTTATTCATAAAGTATATAATTATAGAGATTAGTACAAGGCATATTTTAAGGAATTTACAGTGGTGGGCCAAAACTAAGATTAGGGCCCTGAGTATTGATTACGATTGTGTAGTATCAAATGCTTCCTGAACTCATTTCATGATTGAAATGCGATCTTGTATTTGTGTTTTATTCAGGGGTGTCGCCAGGAATTCTCCGATGAGGGGGCTAAGGTCCCTGACGAGGGGGCTAAGTTCTTAGAGGCAGTCAAACTTTTTATCTGATGTTCAACTGGGGGGGTTCGGGGACATGCTCCCCCGAGAAAATTTTTGAATTTTGAGGCCCTGAAACGGTATTTCCTGCGTTTTGAGGGTACTTTGAGGTAAAATAGAATTGTCACGCTCGTTACAAGACATAGATTCTTCCCCGACGAAAGAGTAATTTTTCCCCGATGGGGTGCTTTTTATTGCTTCACAGACACACACTCGTACAGTGGGAGTATGGGCACAAAATGAATGCTCAATAGTCGAATACTGTATTACTATTTGTGATGGTCTCTTGACTCTCTTAATTTTTAAATTCTGAGAACAGTTTAGAACTGATAGAGCTATCCAGTATAAATAAAGTTAGTTTAGTTTAGGTTTCCTCCTGTAGTAACACTGGATCAATAAGAGATGACCCTTACTGGAACTCTAGGGAGAACAGTTTAGAACTGATAGAGCTATCCAGTATAAATAAAGTTAGTTTAGTTTAGGTTTCCTCCTGTAGTAACACTGGATCAATAAGGGATGGCTCTTACTGGATCTCTAGGGAGAACAGTTTAGAACTGATGGAGCTATCCAGTATAAATAAAGTTAGTTTAGTTTAGGTTTCCTCCTGTAGTAACACTGGATCAATAAGAGATGACCCTTACTGGAACTCTAGGGAGAACAGTTTAGAACTGATAGAGCTATCCAGTATAAATAAAGTTAGTTTAGTTTAGGTTTCCTCCTGTAGTAACACTGGATCAATAAGAGATGATCCTTACTGGAGCTCTATAGGGAGAGCAGTTTAGAACTGATAGAGTTATCCAGTATAAATCAAGTTAGTTTAGTTAAGGTTTCCTCCTTTAGTAACACTGGACCAATAAGGGATGGCTCTACTGGGTTTCTGGACCTCTGGGTAGAACAGTTAAGGACTGATAGAGCTATACAGTCTAAATAGAGTTCGTGTAGTTGAGTTTGTTGAAATTTGAAAAACCGAAAATTAAAAACTGTTTTTCGTTTCAGTTCGGCCCACATTTGTCATCGATCTATACTTCACCTGGTTGGCGTGGTTCCTTAGCTCGTTACCTGTCTCCTGCAGTGCAACAACCGCGCACCATGAGTCCTGTGAAGCACGTCCAACTTCCGGTCGGCGGTGACTCGTCTGGACAACCTAAGATAAGTCTTCGTTATCTTGCTTCGTATAGATTGTGGGCTCAGTTATTGTTTCTGTATTGTTTTATATCGTGGGTATTGGATAGACCTTGGTTGGCAGGTTTTGTAGTTGTGTTTGTGTTATTGTATACGTTTGTGTCGAGTATTCATGCAGTCAAGACTAGAGAGACTCGGTTACGTACAACCAGTGACACTTGGGATGAGTAATTTCCAAGAAATGTTATATTATAAGTGCAGGGTTTGGGGTGCAGTGGATAAAGGGGGGGGGAGGGGGTTCGCACTATTGTATATGTTTCGTTTGTGTCTGATATTCATACAGTTAGGTTAAGACTAAGAGAGACTCGGTTATGAACAACTAGTGACACTTAGAATGAGTAGTTGCTGAACAATGTTAAAGGTTATATGTGGATCAGGTTTGGTCTGCAGCGTTGGGGGGGGGGGGCGTAGTCATATTCTCTATTAAAGTGCCACTGACCCCAGATACAAATATTTGTATCATTCTGAGAAGAAATGTAATATATCTTTATAGTAAAAATCCTCATCTTGATCAACTTTTTCACGGTCAAAGCTACCGGATATGATGTCATTAGATGAATTGTAAATTAGTTTTCCTTTGTTTTTTTATGCTAAAATTCATCTAAAGACATCATATCCGGTAACTTTGACCGTGAAAAAGTTGATCAAGATGAGGATTTTTACTATAAAGATATATTACATTTCTTCTCAGAATTATACAAATATTACACATATACAAAAATAATTTTGGGGTTAGTGTTGTTAAAAAATCTGCATTTACCAGCCAAATGAGCCTAGATCGCTTCTGTTATAAACAGATATAGTTATAGGTAGATAAAGTTTGATAAGGTGTTGTCAAAATGGTTGTTTATTGGAATAGCTGTTGGTAAACATTGGGCGGACTAATTTGGATGTCCTTTACTAACAGCGGAAGTAATATCTGAAAATGTAAACATGGACGAATTTTAAAAGTTTAAAATACATTTTAAAAATTAATATCAAATATTACAAATTAATATTAGTTCCACCAATGTTTGACTCTTGTGCATACACTGAATTATTGGCAGTCAGCTCGACAACCCAAAAACCATTATAGATACATATATTCTTTATGTCCTTTATGTAAACCTAATATAAAACAATCTAAATCTACTATTATACTATTGTTCTATATCGATGTAATCGTATTGCCATCCTTTACACAACCTAAATTGCCGTCTCTTTAACCGATAGACCGGATGGCAAACATGTGTTTATACCCGTTGTCACCGAATTAGCCTTTCTCACGCAATTCAACCAGGCTTTGCCCACCATTTTTTGGAATGACAACAAGCGAAGGATTTAGTGAACGGTAAAAACACAATACTATTGTTTATAAGGACTATTTACTTCACCAGGAATGGAAAATGTTGCATTTTCTTGGGACCACAAGGTTACATCCCATGATATACTTGCGTTATGATAGATTGGACATTGCGCAACGAATTTTAGGTGAGGTTTTACCAAATATTCAGTGAAAAAAGCCAGAAAAATGCTGATTTCGAAAAACTTCGTTTGATGGGTGTTTATAGGTAAAACCTTTCAAGTTTTGTCTGACTAGATAAAACTATAGGTACTCCATAAAAACAAAAAAATAAGTGTACAGTTTACCCCAAAGTTTGTCTAGATATCGCAATTTGAATGTTCATAAATATAGAGTAAAAATAACGTGTGCGGAAATTTTCTCTTCTTTAATGGTTATTTTGATATGCCGTGTTGTTCTACGGCTTCGTGGATCAATTAAGATCACTATAAAAATAAATCATTAAAGAAAAGCAAGTTTCCGCACACGTTTTTTTTTACTTTACTTATGAAGATTCAAATTATATTTTTGTTTTTATGGAGTAGGCCTACCTATATCTTTATTCAGTTAGACAAACGAACATTTTTTTCACTGAAAATTTTGGTTAAACTACACCTAAAATTCGTTGCGGAATGTCCAATCCACCATAACGCACGTCTGTCAACCTTAAAACATTATCTGTGATTCATTGACATTTCAATGCTGCTGAAGTTGTGTATACCAGCAGAAACTAAACAGTAATTAAAACCTCTATATATTTGGATGGTAAAATTAGGTTCACTGTTGAACCACTTGGACAATGACCCAAGCCTTAAGAAATATTTTGGTGGTCCGCTATTTTTTCCACCCATGTACTTCACTAAACCACTCCTTCGCTTTCTGCCATCTTTTGTTGCCTCGCGGTTTGCCTCCCCCCCCGGCCCTCCTCCCCCAAAAAATTGGCGGACAACACCTGGTCGCATGACGCTATAAAGACTTACAACGCGTATACAGCAGTTATAAAGTATATCAATATGACCGTAGTGTCAGTCTCCATCCGGGGGGTGCTGTCACGTATACTTTTCAGATAAGTTACTGCCCTCCCCCTAACAACACGTACAGGACGATTCCTCCATGCTCTGTAAGAACACTTGATCTGAGATTATACAGCAATTATAAAGTATATCAATGACCGTAGTGTCCGTCTCCATCCGGGGAGTGTTGTCACGTACGCTGTAGTTCTTGATGGCAAAAATCCGTGAGCAATGAAGGGCCTGGAACTGAGACCAACGGCGATGTAACGCGTCTTCGTTCACCTCGTCTGCGCATGTCAGAACAATGATTGGAAAACGACCTAAATTGAAGAAGACAAATAAGTTTGAGTTTGAAATTCAGAGTTCTGTTCAATTAAATGTTGACTTTTGGCTTAAACAGTATATTATGTAGAATATATTACGAACAGAATCCGTTGCCTGTCCTTGAATGCCTGCTGATAACTTCATGAAATTTGATAAGAAACCAACTCCGAATAGAAGTTCCATCGCGAAATTCAATATTCGAAAACTGAAGACACAAGAAGAGACTAAATTTATTATTTCGAACGTGCGATGCCAGTATGGGTAGAGTATAGCAAATACGACGGTTGACTGTTGTGTAAAACTACCTGAAAAATACAATGAGAACTTCGACGTTTCGAGCGATGGCCCTTCGTCTGGAAGTTACGGAGGTTACGGAAGTTACGAAGGCCCTACTAACTTCCAGACGAAGGGCCTTCGCTCGAAACGTCGAAGTTCTCATTGTATTTTTCAGGTAGTTTTACACAACAGTCAACCGCCGTAAATCTATTATTGTCTTATTATTTATCATTTATTACACATTCATCAGTTTGATGAATTCGAAATAGATTCGTCATCAATAATTTGTAATAGATTCGAAATATTACTGTTGAATTTGTGTCCTCTTGAGTCTTGTTTTTCTCAACTGAATATTGAGTTTCAATATGGAACTTCTATTTCGGAGTTTGTACCTTACTTTATTACAAAATTTAAAAGCTTGTTGGTGAATTATTTACACTCTAACTGATATAGCGAAGTTTATATCAAGCCCACCACACGGTTTAGATATCCGATTTAACCATTTAAAGCTTTATCCATTACATACCACAAGATTTTCTTAAAGCGTCGACTATTAGTTTCAATTCTTCTGGTTCAGTGTCGTCATGTAAACTATGAAAGCAAATATTCATTACATGGAATAATAAGTCGGCAAGAGCTAGTTAAAAACGGGGCAATTTTTGCTGCAACTTGCCGCAACGCAATTTCTGCACAGAGCCATGTTAATATGTGGACATATACGCACAGAAAAACACTGAACATGGCACGCGTTTCACTTCACCGATATTATCATTCTCATTCATTTCTTTGTTGCCTTCTGGGCATGTTTAGCAAGAAAAATATCGGCAAAGTAAAACGAAATTTATGCTCACATCATTTCTCTGCGAATATAGTTTGCAGCAAAAATCGCCTCTTGAACATGGCCTTAATTTATTGGTCAAAGTTAAAGGCTATTTTGTCGGATGCGATTCTCCTCTTGACGTATGTGATTTACTGGATTTGCTGACAAGAGTAAGGCCATTGGCTCATACTTGGCGAAAAATGTAGTCGTTGCTGTATTGTGTGAAATCACATACGTCAGGAGAATTGTATCGCGTGAGCAGGCCTTTGTCTTACATGTCATGCACACTATATTTTCTTCCCCGATAATCAATAACTTATTAACTATTCTTAAAAACTCCTTAATAATTCTCATGAAAACACAAAGAAAAATGATGACCGTATCGTGGTTTTATATGTGATAAAAAATCCTCCTGATTTACATAAACTTTAGCTTCGATTTTCTCGGCTTAGACAACGTTTTTTTCAAAATTACTACGCCAACGAACTTACCAAATGGTGATCGTTTTTTAAGCTATTCAAAACACTCGCAGAACGTGTTTTATTAGATATAAAACACTCGGCTTCGCCTCGCGTTTTATATCTGATAAACACTCCTGCTCGTGTTTTAAATATTACATCAATATATACAATGATCATGTATATCACCTGTAAACTAATATGGCACAATGGACCCGTTGCTTAAGTGATCGTCTACGAAACGAGCCAGAAATAGAATCCTTGAATTTCTGCCAAGGACAATTGTTCCAATTTTCGGGCACAAAACTACCGAATTTCCTTGTACCGTCTGAAAAGATATAAACAAAATTCATATAACAAAATAGCAGAAAAAGGCAAATAAAAATCTATATAACAGCTTGGGAGCAGGTTTTATCCAATTTAACGAAATGTTTTCGCAATTTTATAATTGTCTATATAATTTTTCTCTTTTATTTCACTCCATTCCATTGGATGGACATTTTCAGTTCACTGCGAAATCTTATAACATATACCCTATAATAATATTAGTTTATAATAAAATCCCTAACTTCGTTTGTAATCGACTTTCAATTAGTTGCGGATTTTATTTTGGAGTGTATTGTCCGTTCATTGGCTTATTTTCATCGCAAATTATTCTATAAATTTTGAGCAGTTTGTTTGCCAAAACGCCCGGGTTAAGATCTCTGCTTGTCAAAACAAATGAATATTTCATGAGCAAAACAGAAAGGAAATAAACTAAATAAGCACCGTCTATAAATTAAGTGAACTTTCACTTTTAATTTCTCTTTCAATAAGCCAGTTTCGACGGCGCATCCAAATGACGCTTTCTGCGTCGGGATCAAATTGTAGTTGAATCATATATACGAAGTATTCAACTGTTCAATCATTCATTTGTGTTTCACATATAGCCACAAGCAAAATATAGAGTGTTCTTAGGAAATAAATCTTCTAATTTAAAGTGAGTCAACCGTGCGGGAACTAACTGTTCTTCGAGCAACTTTTTGCATATTGAAATGATGATTGGACAGTTGAATACTTCGATGTGCATATTTTAAATCTTCCAGTCTCAGCTACATGTTATAATTCAACTGCAATTTTATCCCGACGGAGAACGCGTCATTTGGATACGCAGTAGAAACTCCGAACTGACTTATACCAGGTTTGTTTGAGAAGATATATCATACCCTCGGCTTCGAAGTCGTTTATTAGTCTCATTTTTCAACACCCTTCCAGTGTTTCAAATCGCCGTAATGAAATCCTTCTCGTTTATGATGAATTAGGGAAACACGGGTTGCAAATGCGGTTCACGCGCTGCCCCTCAGTAGCCTTACCTCTGAGTTAAGCCGGTTATAAAGCATGTCGTGGGCTGGGATTTACTTAGGTTGGATAACGTCCCTGTGCTTGATAAACTCGTGTAAGTTGAGACTGGTTGGTTCTCTCCTGTGCTTCGAGGGTTTTTCTCCGGGTACTCCGGTTTTCCTCCCTCGCTAAAAACTAACCCTTTACTAGGGATTAACCATAACTAACACTCGGAGACCTTTGTCAATTGGGTTGTAAAACCTGTTAAGGCTTTCCGTCCACGTCAGAGTGATAAACATAATAAACTAAACTATAATAAATCTATTACTTACCGCACTGTTTCACAACTTCCTCAGCGATGGCCTCGTCGCATTTCTTCGGAAATCCCCGGTTGTCCACCAAACACATCTTCTGTCCCACTCGAATCTTCACCCGTTCAGCAGTGGTAGCTTCCAGTATGCATTTATCCCCTTCCTTGCCGAGCCTATTTTCCCCGGCTCGATCGCTATACTCTCCAGAGAGAACGCTCTCGGCCGTATTAATAAAACAAGATTTCCCCGCAGCAATGCCGCCGAAGACCCCGATATTTAAAGCCGGCAGCTTAAGTTTTAGCACCTGAGATCTGTCAGTATCATACTGCAAAGTTGAGCCGGGTATATAGCCATATACTTCGCTGAAATGCTTTATACATTTTCTTTGCGAGCTAATTGTCGTTTTTGTTGATTCTTCGCTGGTTTCTTGGCCTTGCTTGTCCATTAATGCTTCGTTGAAAATATTATTTATAATAATACCGTCTTTTCAATACAATTACCGGTCGATGTAAAGCGAGGCGAACTCGAATATAACTCGTTCAACAAAGTTTATATTTTCTTCTCCTTTTGCGGCGAAATTGTTTATATAACTTTGCTACTTTGTTCGTATACTCGACCGATGTTTAATTCGCTAGCTAATTGCAACTACAGCCGAAATTCGTCTTTCTTTCATAAAAGGAACATTATTTTCGCTCGCAAGAAGCCTTTGTGTCCGAACTTGTTATTGTTGTGAGCGCGTTTAGTGTTTGTTTAGCGGAGCCGGGGTTAGGGTGAGAAATTTAACTGACGACCTGTTGAATTCGGCAGGTGCTTCGTGACGTTGCAAGGGTTTCTTGGCACAAAAATAAAAGGTTGGGCCGCACAAGACAGCTGTTTTACTTAGTGATAATGTCGCTATCTAATTTGCATTGTGAGAGCTCATTATATTGCGAGGCATTGTATTGCCGTGTCTGCTTTTAGGCAAAGCCTAAGGGCTTTTAGGTCGGGAACAACGCGCTAATGTGAGCTTGAAATGATATATAAGATATATTTGAAAATAAGCCGTATAAAATAAGTTTATTCATGTAGCAAGTTGCAGATGCAGTTCATAAATAGTATATATTAATACAAATTTTTAATACTAATGTAATTTATTTGTTGGTTTTTTAAACTAAAATTTATAGATATTTATAACTGGATGTTTAGTTGAGTTGAGTTCATTGACATTGTGTTTTATAGGGAAGCCTCACATATCGATTTCGCCCACGAGAAACGTCATATGGACGTTGGGGGTGGGCGGGGGGGTTGGCGACTGTGACGTTTCTCTGTGTACGTCGTGGAAAAAATCGATAGTTGTTCGATAGTTGTTTGGAATCATCGCCATTGTCCCATTAGCAGAGTATTGAAAAATATAACAACTTGATGCAAACGCCGTCGCGTAGGTCCATTTATTCTATACGGCATTATAAATTACCATGTTTGTATAGATTTTCGAAATCTTGATTTATAAACGAACAAACACAAAATTTTCGGGAGAAAATTCCGAAAATTGCATAATTATGCATGTACAAATACCACAAACAATTTTACAGTCAATTGAGTAAAAAACTACAACATTTCCACTCCCGCTTTTGCAAGTTAGTTGTCATTTACACTGTGTTTTGTTCATGTATTTTACTATTGATACTGGAGCAGTTACAAAAGGATTGCAGTTCCTTCAATATTCCATTGGGGTATTACTATAAGAGCTTATTTTATCGATCTAATTAGGGTCATTACCGAAGTAATTTTAATTATACTTTCTCAAAGAACTTTCAAATATAATCGTAGGAAGTATTCATTGAAGAAGTTAGGGTTTTACGGTAGTTTTGAAGTGTTTATGTATACCATATAATGTCGAAAACTATGCGTGACGTTTCTAAGGGCGGTGGGGGGTCTTCAGAGAAACGTCCATATGATGTTTCTCGTGGGCGAAATCGATATGTGAGGCTTCCCTTCACCACTCTGAGGTGGTTACATGAGTTTATCAAGCATAGGGAATTTACCCAACCTAAGTAAATCCCAGCTCTGTTAGCGACAGCGCGCTAAGCCAGTATGGAAACTTTGGGATGCGCGCGGAATAAATTCCGTGCGCAGTTTTTTAAAAAAGTGCGCAAAATTTTGAAAAAAAGCGCGCAAACCTGAAAATCGAGTGTTTCCATTTCAAATATACTAGAATGTGACCACATTAATGCGCGCATCTGTGGTACAAATGTGCGCAAATGATACTACTATTAATCACCTTCCGTGCGCAATTACAAAGGTTTCCATACTGGGCGCTAAGTAAAGAAATAACGAAATTTTTATGCCTATGTATTTTGGCACACAAATTACTGCACATTATTGTACATAGCAAACATATAGACTATTACATGCACTTAACATGAATATGGATAAGACTACCTAAAAATGTGTCAAAAGTAGCGAAACAACCATATATCAATGGGCAATGCTGCCAATGCAATGGCAACGCATCCATCAATGAGATGAGATCATTAAACACAGTGCGCTCTCACAACCAAATTTTGATATTCCTTAGTGTGAGCTCCAAAATTCCTCAGATTTCCCCAAAATTCTCCTGCTTTTCGAATTATATTATTATAAGCGACAGACGACAGTAAATGATGATTAACACTATATTTCTCATGAAGCCATTTAACTTCGAGAATCCACTAAAATTCTTTTTATGAAAAGGTCGTAATTGAAACCATTCAACTTTGAGAATCTATTAATTAACATACTTGTTATTAAAAAGTCGTAAATAACCTAATTAACATATACACTGAGATTGAAAGAAAGGATACTCATTTTTCTGACAATATATTGAAGCCAGTCAGCATAATTTTTCGTCTAAACTGCCAAAGGCCTTGCTCGAAATATTAAAAATTCCTTAAAAATGGCATTTTAAAAAAATCCTAAAAACTTTGCAAAATTCCTATTTCTAAGGAAAAATCCTTAGAAGTGAGAGGTGAGAGCATATATCTATGGGTGAGAGCTACCATTATCCCAGAGCCTCCCAGAGCCTCCGTTCCTTCTCCCGAAGGATCGCGGGCTCGGGGAACGAGATTGCAACATACCCATTCAGATCAGTGCTTCCACTTGCAAGGATTTTTCCCTGCAGCAAGGAAATATTGGTCCTTGCAAGGAAAATGCAAGGAAATGAGTTTTACAAGGAAATGGCAAGGAAAAATACAAAAATTAAAGGAAATTGCAAGGATTTATGTAACTTATACCAGTTACAAGTCTAAAACCACTTAAACCAGTAAAAATGAAGCTATTAATAGTATAGGCCTAACAAAAGAGGTACAGAAGAATCTGAAAATGCCATCTCCGGCGAAATTTGTCGTTCAGCGCCTTGTGCCATTCGACCCCTCCACCATTATCAAGCACCTACGCCCCTGGATGAACATAAATTTCACGTTCTTATTACAAACCAAACACTTCTAAGTTGGAAATGCCTAGAATTGTGAGCGTACAATATTTTGTGCCTCAAATTTGGCTGAATTTTCTTGATTTTTTCTACCGTTTGGGTGGCAGGGAAATTTTGTGGGAAAAAAGGAATTTTGGAGATTGTGAAAGGAATTTTGAACCGGCGGTTGTGGAAGCACTGATTCAGATTGATGTCATTGTCAATTTCTGAAGAAATCTTTACTTGGCCTTTGGTCATTTGGTGAGTAATCTCTCAATTTCTTTGCAATCCTAGCAGATAATTTGCATTTTTTATCGAAACTAGAACGCTGAATAATTTTCCCAGCAAATCCTGGGCTTATTTTTGTAAAGGATGTTCACAAATTTCGAGAATTTTGTCACGAACTGCGATTTTGCATTCGTGCAAAATTCTGATGTTTATATGGGCATATTTTCCCATAAGCAGTGCCTGTATTGCCTGTATTCCCTCAGGGAAACTTGTATATAATAGCTAGTCCTATAAAGAGGGCTATTCGTTTTTTAATTGTCCGCGTTTGCACGATAATTTTAATACCCAAGGCCAAGAACCTCAAAATTTTAGAACGTATGTAAATATAATTTTTGATCGACTCAATTCAATATTTCAGTTCCTTCCAAAGTAAGTTGCGGTCAAAATCTTACCTCCATGTAATGTGAGGATATCGATTTTCACGAATAAAGCTTCAATCTTAATAAATGCAACTGAATCTAAGTTTTAAAATATTTGTTTTGAAAAAAGATGTATCGTAGGATTGTAAATTACATGGCTTCTCTTCCTGTCAGCATTCACGGTTTGTAAATTTCAATCGTGTTCGAAATTTCCGCACTTCATTCTCAACTATATTTCCTGCAAACGTTGTTTGATGTCCGTAGATTCAAAGCATTTGTTGTCAAGTTTTTATTTTGATGCTGTTTTTGTGTAAAGGTGGAAATTTTTGTGAATAAAGTGTGAAATATATACTGTGTGTTTACTTTTGATGTGTTGAACTGTTGGTGTGTTATGGACTATGTACATTTCGAAAATGCCTGGCATAGTGGTGTATGCCAAAACATTGTGTGCTTAAGCTATTTATTGTCGCTTCATTTTCACGTTTAGTCAAGGCAAGACACAAGTATTATGTGATATTATGGCTATTTATAATTAACTGTGCTCTTCAGCTCAGCACAATTATCGCTAAATATCATAGTGTTTTTAATGACTGTATTTATTTAATGCGATAAACAAAACTCAGCTGAGACTGGAATGGTTTCATATGTCAGGTGGCGTTTTGGCATGCTCGCTTTCAATTTCTAAGTTATCTTTTTTGAATGATGGATGAAGTGCCAGAATGAAAGCTCATTTCCTTGTCATCTTTACATGTAGTGAAGAGTGAAAAATATTGATATATTTTTTTTTTAATCAAATTTGTCATACTATAAGTATTTTTCTTCAAAAAAGATATATGTACACTTCTACAAATCTTGCACACTTGTTGTTTTCATCTAAGGATGAACAGTTACAGATAAAAACGTTGTCTTTTGTAGCTTAACATGAATCCCTCTGCTGGTTCAGGACCTGGTAAAGACCTGGTACGTCACAATGATGACACAATTATTGATCATCATAATCATTAGTAATACAATACATGTGTCACAAACATTGTTACCATCATTATTATTAACATCATAAACACCACCATCATTATCATCACCAACAAAATCACCACCATCATTATTACCATTTTTATAGGTGTTGCACCATCACGTGACGAACTTCTAAAATCTTTAATGTGCAACCCATAAAGCTAGCTGTTAAACATGTTTTGTATGTCATGATAACAAGTATTCATAACAAATTTCAAGTCGATACAATTATTCTCTCGCAAGTTAAAAAGGTTTGAATAATTCGTATTGCTGACATCAGCATTATTTTCAAATGTCGTTAAAAGCTACATTTTTCCCAAACCTAATGCAATTAAATTTAGCTTTTTTAAGCACACGTCTTTATTTATTTATTAACTTTTGCCGTCAATAATAATTATACATGATAAAGACGGTGCAGGGACGGTGCAGGAACACCAGCACAGCGTGAGCCAATTACGTTGGTGTCCTGAAATTACGGATCATTATATAAACTAAATATATTACATAGATATAGTACATGACTTACATTCTCAATACACTTACAAACATACATACACTAGACAAAGTATTTTCATATAGTTAAAGTTTAATAAAGTTTATAATAGCAACAGTTTTTTGAGGTGGTCAATTGTTTTGCTTGATGGCATTTTAAACATATTGATTTCCAAGACTGTTGGTTTTCAGTGTCAAAAATTGTTACAGTCGCTGCGTAATAGTACTCAAAAAGGAGTTTTTTGAATTTTGATACGAAATATCCGGAATACGTAGTTCTTCAGGAAGTGTATTCCAAATTTGCGAAGCTCTCAACACACAACTGTTCTGTACAGGGCCTTTTTTAAGAAATCGTTAGTGGGGGGGCATCATCGAAAGGGGACGTAACAAGTAGGTGGTGTATTACAGGTGCGGGAAGGTGAAGGGGGGCCTGGGGGTCCTCCGGCAGAAAATTTTTGTTTTCTTGAGTCTCTGTGGCTTGATTTCCTGCATTTTCAGAGACAATTTTTGATATATCCCATCTAAACGGAGCCAGGTTTTGTTGTGAGAATACCATAACTTTCCTCTAAACTCGTTTCTCCCCCTTTTTTGCTTATACTTTGGACAAAAGGGACCTTCACTGGGGGGGCCAAAATAGCTTACTGGGGAGCCAACATGGGGGCTGGGGCTTTGGTATTTGATCAAAATTTGATATCCACATACTTGCTGCAAATTGTTTGAACAACTTGCAGCAAGCCTGATTTTCTCAACTTGCGTCAGCATTGATGCGTTCAACAGACTTGCTGCAAGTTGTTCTATCAGGCTTGTCAAGACTTGTTATCAACAGGCTTGCTGCAAGTTGTTTCATCAACTTGCAGCAAGTCTGCAAATGACAAGTCTGCAAATGACTTCAACAAGCCTGCTGCAACTTGTTAACAACTTGCAGCAGGCCGGTAAAATCCGCAACTTGCCTCAAGTCTGTGGCGTTTCTGGCTGTGTACATTGGCTGTGTATTAAATGATGCTTTAATGTCTTCATTAGATAAATTTATTTCAACAAACAATACACAATATTATTTTTTTTGAGGTCCGTAACTCAGGTCCGTAACTAAAATAGAGCCTTTTGATTGGCTGAGTACGAGGTCCGTATCACACCAGTACGGACCTCTCGCAACTTTTCGCGCCAAAACAAACAAAGGAGTGAAGAAATAAACACGAAAAAATAAACACGTTATTTACCGTTCTGGTCGGTCCGTACTGGAAAAATATTTTCCCTCAGTCTCAGAAGCGGCCCTCGACCTTCGGTCTCGGGCCGCTTCTGAGACTTCGGGAAAATATTTTTCCAGTACGGACCTCCCAGCCGGTAAATAACATATATATATTATTTGGACATTTAAGATATTATACCTTTTCGCCTTCCATAATGTCCATTTGATTTTCATTTGATTATATCGTTTATACAGTATTAAATACTGTAGACAACACGAGGCAGTACGAGTTTTATCCATAGTGATAGTAAAATGATAAATATTTACCAACATATATGTAAATTTGAGTATATACGATTGATTGTATCGACCTTATGTTGCACTTACACGATATATTGATTTTCTTGTCTGCTTTTACCGGCAAAATAACAAGATTTTGCCAGATAAAATATAAATTTCTAACCATGCATTGTATTTTTTTATTTTTTCACGTTGAAAGAGCGTTCCACGCTATAAAAGCGTGATATTCACGCGAGAAACGCGTGTTTCTTGTTGTCATGACAACTGCAAGTCTGTTTGCGACAACTTGCATCAAGTCTGTTCACGACATATTGCATCAAGTCTGTTCGCGACAAATTGCATCAAGTCTGTTCACGACAACTTGCATCAAGTCTGTTCACGACAACTTGCATCAAGTCTGTTCGCGACAATTTGCATCAAGTCTGTTCGCGACAACTTGCATCAAGTCTGTTCGCGACAACTTGCATCAAGTCTGTTGACAACTTGCATCAAGTCTGTTCGCGACAACTTGCATCAAGTCTGTTGACAACTTGCATCAAGTCTGTTCGCGACAACTTGCATCAGGTCTGTTCGCGACAGCTTGCATCAAGTCTGTTCGCGACAAGTTGCATCAAGTCTGTTGACAAATTGAAACAGACTTGTTGTCAACAAGCTGTCGCAAGCCATGCGAACGCATCCTGATATCGGCTTGTTGACAACAAGTCTGTTGCAATTTGTCAACAGACTTGATGCAACTTGTGCGTTTCTGGCTGTGTACACGCGTAAAAACGCACAAATTGTAACAAGTCTGCAAACAAGTTGTTACAAATCTGTTCACAAGCTGTCAACAAGTTGTCTTCGCACTGCTTGTTCCTAGTTGTTGTAACAAGTTTGGAACAAGCTGTTAACAACTTGTAACAAGCTTGATGGCATTATCAGACTTGTTACAAGGTTGTTCTAACAGGTCTGTCACAGCCATGATACAACAAGAATGTTACAAGGTTGACAACTCAAGGTTGTAACAATATTGTTATATCAAGCATGTAACGGACTTGTTGGAACAACCTTGTAACAAGTCTGATAATGCCATCAAGCTTGTTACAATTTGTTAACAAGTTGTTCCATACTTGTTGACAACTTGGGACAAGCAGTGCGGTGACAACTTGTTGACGGTTTGTTGGCAGACTTGTTACAAGATGTGAGATTTTTGCGTGTGTAGGTTTGGGAAAAACGTAGCTTTTAACGGCATTTGAAAATAATGCTGACGTCGGCAATACGAATTATGCAAACCTTTTTACTGTAACTCGCGAGGGAATAATTGTATCAACTTGAAATTTGTTATGAATACTTGTTATAATGACATACAAAACATGTTTAACAGCCAGCTTGATAGGTTGCACGTTAAAGATTTTAGAATTTGATCATGTGATGGTGCAACACCTCTATTGCCACTATCATCACCATTATCATCATTACCTTAATCACTATTATTTTCATCATTGTATACTGATATATACTGATTATCATTTATTTAGGCTGATGAACATAACGATGCATATAATTATTTACTTAAGATTGAGGTATGTTTATGTAAAATGCTTAGATTCGTAAATTCAAGGAAAAAAGGACTCACTTCCTTTGCCTGTTCCTAGACTCACTTCCAAGGACAACCTGACACCTACAAGGTTTTACTGAAAATACTATGCACATATCAGAAGGAGCAGAAAAATGTCACTGATGTAAGTTTGCCAGATTTTCAATCACTAAACAAGAAAAGGCTGTTCACAAGGAGGGATAATAGACCCAGATGTGTATACTTTTATTTACTATATAATTCTGTCTTGTATAACTAGTACTTGTACCAAAAACTTGATGCATTTAAACATATCTTTTCTTTCATTTTTAGGATCAATGTATCACAAAACAAGAGGTTGGTTCTTGTAGTACTGCTGAGAAATAACCCACTAGAAAACGCATCTGGAATGTGTTTATCAATGCTTTCCAATTGGGGTTCCATTTGCGTCACATTAGTTCATATTAAAACAACAGAATAACAGTGTATTTCAATGTCTAAACTGAAAACTAACACTAGAAATTAACAAAGTAAAGGTTTCTAACATCTACTCTTGTTGTATTTAGATGTACGTTAGAGAAGCGAAGCTTGCGAATGATGTGTACAAACAAGTTGCCGAACTGTTCAAAAATGAAGAAGATTTACTTCAGGGATTCAGTCATTTTCTTCCTGAATCTACTTTAATCGGACTCAATCTACTTTAATAGGATGGTTTCAAATATCAGGTGGCGTTTTGGCATGCTCACATCATTCCTATCTTTCATATTTAAATTATCTTTTTTAAATGATGGATGAAGTGCCAGAATGAAAGCTCATTTCCATATCATTTTTACATATAGTGAACAGTGAAAAAGATTTAATGTAGATATAGTTTTTATCAAATTTGTTATACTATTTTTGTTCAAAAAGTGAGAGATTATATGCGCAGATATATGTTCGCTTAGCGTACCTATTTTTACTATGTTTTAACTGCTGTGTTTTAACTCCTCACACTCCAACACCCACCTTCACAGTAAAATAGGGAGCTTTAGATTTATTTATTTATTTATTAAGCTTTGCCAAATATACACGTATAGTTACATCTTATATTACATAATGATTTACACAAACAATACACACCAAACTCAAATGGCAGATTGGACTACTTCGTATACTGGCGATTAAAAATGATTTTTTAAACCGTTCTGTTTAAGTCTTCTGAACTTTGCATTCCGGAGGTTTTAAGCCATCAATACCGTGTAATTTCCACAATTTCTTTAATTTCACGAGATATTACAGCTTGTTCCAGCAAAACAAACAGCTTACTAAAATGACGTAACAGCCATCTTTAGATTAATCCGATGTTGGGAGATTAACCTTGCACGACCTTGCCCTTGGATCACCCATTCACTATAGCTACAATCTTGGACGTAACGCCATTCCTCAAAATATTGCAAAGTTAATGTACATTGACAAGTCAAACTTCATGACCCCCTCTCCCACAGTTCAATGTTGTGCACAACTCCCAAATACCTTTACCATGACACAAACCCAGCATTGAGTTGGGGGAGTAAGTGTTTAAGAAACGCAACATGATTTTACAGGGATTTTATCATAAAGAGGTATGCGAATCTTGTATCTCGAGTCTCAACCAGTTATGCCCAAGAGTACTGATCTAGTTATAAATGTTTGGCCGTAAAGTATACTGGAGTATTTGAACAATTGCAGTATACGATGCTCCATACAGGGATGGATTTACTGGGGGGAGGGTGCAGGGAGGTAAGCACCCTCCTATGCTTGGCCAATCGGGGTGCAGGAGGAATGCCAATTCCCATATCAAATGCAAAGTTTGGATTTGACAGGGCATTTATCAAACAAAATAGAATATCGGGCCTAGCCTCCTCCGCAGGCATCGCCTTAAAATTGGCGGGCAGAAATTATTTGCTGGAAAAAAAAAATTAGAACCTACCCCGGGGATCCAAGAGATGCCTGCGGAGGAGGCTATATCGGGCCATTGATGGATCTTTTTGACCATCTAGGCAATCTTATTTTTCACACGTTTTCTCACAATCATCAGTGATGATTCACCCTACCTCGGTGGCCGACCACGCCCAGCTTCATGACCAGCGACGGTTATCATCCCCCCCCCCCACCCACCCCGCCCCTATCAAATCAATCGATCCATCCCTGCCTCCATATATAGAACTGCCTCGTTCTGCATGGAATCGGTCTCTGGGGATAGTCAAGTTCATGAATTAAAATCATCCTGGATTAATAGATTAATAACATGGGATTTATCGAAGAACGAAGAACGAGAAGCTCAAGAAAGTGCTGATTAATTGTGAGTCGAATACTTCCGTTGATCATATCCAATATATTAGCCCTCAAGTACATGTCAGTTTCAAGTAAATACGTGTGACACGCAGACGTTTTCATCGCATGTAATTTGCTTCAGTATTATAGAAGACCTCTACGAACTTTGTACCATCACTGGTAATAGGAACCTTGTATATTTACAGTAGCAAATCAATACCCAATTAAATCATTAGGCAGACAAATCAATTGACCAAATAAATACGAAGACAGGGCATGTTCGTTGGACTGTAATCTGTCTGTGTTGGTATATGTAAATCTATCTATTCTTGGTAAGTGTATGAATGTATTTGAATTTGTAGCAATGCGTGTACGACCAGTATTTTGCAAATGTAAGCAAGCCTTGTAGTTACTTTTCAAGATTTTCGCAAGGCACCTCGCACCTCGATAGAAAGATTTTTGTTGATGGAATTTTTGGCTATCTTTCCAGTAATCTGCAGGCTATTGGCATTATATTATGCTTAATTATTCTTAGTTGTATTTGTGTATACTTTTGGAAATGTCTTTGGGCGTTATTATGTTCAGCGTTCGGAACTGTTAACTGTTATTTGTATAAATGCGCTGACTGCGTGCATGGTATGGTATGTTGTTCCAACCAAACTTCCCTATAAATTATGGCACTACACTATAGTATGTCGGTCTATTAATACCCCAGGATTTTATGCTATTATGTCAACAGTGTTACAATATATACGGCCATAGATTTGGGCTAAATATAGGCTACTGCTAATATGGCTTGGCCTGCTGACTAACATATACACCATCGAATAATCTATACGCTTTACTATTATTGTAACTACTATAGTATGTGTAACAATCAGTTTGTTGATGTTTTGATCAGTGCAAGCTTTATAGCTGCAAAGCTGTTTTGTCATAAGCATTGATGAATAAACATTAAGATTTAAGTGCCTTTAAGTGCGCACATAGATTATAAATACACAAAGATATAACCTAATTCTAAATGTTGACGGTGTTTGTGGATCGAAATTTCGAGCGAAAATTATATACGTATTCTTAGACCTAACCAGGAGCAGTTGCGAAAAATGCAACTATAGACCCTCTTGCAGGAATCCAACCTTCAACATTCAGTTCTATAGAGCGTCAAGAGCGAGATGCCCAAAATTTAGAATTACAGAATAAGCTTACGGTCTTGCTATCTTGTATCTAATGTCCCTGACCCAGCACTGCACATGTAATCCATATGTCATCAAATAATAGTAACAAGATTTAGTGTTCTCAGTCACGATTTTGGTTTTCAGTCGATTACAATAGGATGAAAGTACGAAATTAGCTTTATAGGTGGCACAAATACAATGCGGGAATTGCGAAATTTATTCCTTTAAATGCCTCGGTTTGCGGAGGAGAGACCGAGAGAGAGTCCTTTTTTCCAGTATTCACAGGACTTCGCACGCTACAGCGTACAAATTTTGGGAATCTTTGGAATTTCTGGAATTTCGTTGGTCAATTGCCTTAATGATAATGACTTGTGGTACGTGAGTGACTACCAGAATGCTTTGCGAGTATTTGCTATTTTTTGCTATTAAGATCCTCGCGAAGCATTCTGGTAGTTGTAGTCACGCATGGCCTATGCTGGGTCCACAATAGGGTTTAATTGGGTTGTGCTCCCTCTCAAGCCGTCGAGATAACCTATATAATAGACCGCCATTTGGTAGTGTCGACTGCGCATCCAAATGACGCGTTCTGCGTCGCTGGATAAAATTGCAGTTGAATCGTAGCATGTCGCTGGAAGTCTTCAATTATGCATATCAAAACCACAATACAATTGCAATGTGATTTGAATATGCAAAACGTTGATCGAAGAACACATTGACTCCAATAAGGCAATATGTAACCGCCAAATGGCACAGAATGGATGATATATTATATCATATATATACTTTAATCTTCCAGTCTCAGCTACATGTTATGATTCAACTGCAACGTGTTAGTTCTTAACTTTAGATACAGCGGTACCCTTGGCCTTAGAAATAACACGTGCATCTATAATATTATAATAACACAATATTTGTTATTGATATAATTACAGTATATGATTGTACCGAAACTCATTAATATTCTCCACAAATTGATGTAGCCAACACAGTGTACACATTGGACATATGTATTAAAAGCCGCGTCGTTTGTATTGACTCATCGCTAACTTAAATCTTGTTCATGACTGCTTTGTATCGTAAGCTTTTTGTGTAAAAATGGCTTATGATTCAATACTTAGTGTTATAGATGTATGAGATAAACTCAGTCTTAGTGGAAAAATATGAGTCTCAACGTACGCCATTTGAAAGCTTGTTAAACTGAGACAGTTATACTTAAAGCGAGTGAGCATATCATCTTCTATTTAAAGCTTCGGACTGCAGACACGATTGTTTATTTTTGCAGATTTGATCGATTTGTTTCGAGTCTTTATTCTGTTATCTTGGAGTCTAGAAAGGTCCTGATAAAATATAATCAATTTTGGCGCAGAAAGACACACCACAAATTATGAACTTTTTTCGAAGGCTGAGCATTACTTCCAAACGGAGGCAGTCGGATACGGGCGCTTGTTCTCAAAGCAAAGAGCTCGGTATGTTTTTGTAGTTATGTTGTGCATGTATTTTAATTATCATTGATCGTGTAGTATTTGCTGTTTCCCTTTGTGGAAAACAGTTTCAATTTATACTTTGGTTTTTCATTATATCATCGTTAATATAATATATCAAAAGTGAAAAGAGCTTTCATTATAAATGAAAATCTATGTAAATTTTAATATATAGTATTTCATTTGTAGTTAATGAAAGCTCTTTTGACTTTTTTTATCCAAAATCAAATCAAAAGAACTATTCAGACTAATGTATGTTAGTCTGTAATGATATGCTTCGATCAAACTTCTGAAAAATATAACAAGAACGTTTTGAGCGAAGGCCCTTCGTTGCTACTAGGGAGCTTTAGATTGGACTACGAGTACGAGTGCGAGTACGAGTGCGACTACGAAATTTTTCTGCTTAACGTCTGCTACTGCAAACTCATAGTTGTACTCGCTTTGGCTCAACTGTTGTTAGTATAAATATGTGCTGTGCCAAAGAGAGGACGACGACAAGTTTGTAGTAGCAGATATGTAACGGAAAAATCTCGTTTACATTGGCCTGCATTGTAGAATTTTATAAAATGATTAGAATTTCTAATTGTAGACTAAACTAAACTAAACTAACCTATTCATACTGGATAGTTCTATCAGTTCTAAACTGTTCTCCCTAGAGGCCCAGTTAGGGCCATCATTTTTGGTCAGTGTTATCATTGTAGGAAACCTAAATACCCGGAAAAAGCCTGCGGTGTTTGGCACAGTCAAACGGCAAGAACTATTCTCATGAACGAAATTTTTGCAGGAATCGAACTTCGGCGACAGAGGTAAAATGCACATTCACTAATCACTGTGCCACCGATGACAATGAAATGGGTACCCCTGTTTCCTCCTGTAGTAACCGTGAACCGACAAGGAATGACCCTTACTGAGCCTCTGGTCGGGGAGAACAGTTTAGAACTGATACAAGTATCCAGTATAAATACAGTGTAATTTTTAGTTCAAAGAACTTTAATGTTCACATTTCAACTCCTTCACATCCACTAACTCCATCAGTGGCTAACTGTCCTCTCTCTCTTCTTCTCTCAGAGGATGTTGAACAAGTACCGGAAGAAGGCCCTCACCGGAGAACTAGGGCTCTTTCACTAGGCACAGTATTTTCATGGAGTCGTTCAAGACACCCATCCTCAGAACACTACACTACAGATTTCTGGGTGCGGAATTTTGCAGACAAAAGTACAGTTTCGTGGCTCGAATTCCGGGCCGCTTTCGTCTTGGACTATAAAAATAGACTAGAGGAGTATTCAGACACAGGACATCTTAGCTCTGTGCTCGACGCGGCACGACACCAACTCTGTAAGGATTCTATAGTGTATTTTACAAGATATAAGAAATTTGTGGGGTCAGACTCGAGGCCGGATGCTGTATGGAATAAAATTAAGGAAGAAGCGACGAGGATACTATTTGAAGAGGCTTTGGAAGATTCGTTATGTCTTTAATATAACGGATCGTTGATTTCCTGGTTGATGGAATTGAAGTCAAAATAAAGTTCTTGGAAGTTTGTCGTGCCTTTGAATTCATGATAGACACGCGTGAAGGGATCTCCGACTTATAGTGGAAAAGATGCGTTTGCAAGAAGCTTATAGTTAGCTTGACGACAAGTTGTAACACTACAGCTGTTATTCTACTACAATATTGACAAAAATCTATAAACCTTTGTCCGTATTCCTGACGAAACAGTTATAAACGTTATAACTAACAACCAGGTCCACAACTACAATACCAGAATAGCTGAAAATTATCGCCCTCGAGCTTGCCGTACCAATCTAAAACAATTTACTATACTCTTAGTTCAAGGTCCTAAAATTTGGAATGCTCTACCATTACATATAAAAGATTCGTCTAGTCTTTCCACCTTTAAAAAACATATGATAGAATTTTTGCTAAGATCATTTTTATACGTTGTGCACATAACACGCTTATTTGAGTAAAATATTTTATCTATACATTCACTGTACTATTGGGGGGAGTAGAATCAGCTCAGATCGCGTAATTCTGTCAAAAATATAGTTTTGTGGGGTTTGATCTACTCTTTGAAATTTGCAGTTTGAGGTGACCTCACCAGACAAGCCCAGTGGTTTCATGAGGTCTCCTCGCCATCTATATTACCAAACATTGTATTGTATATTGTATATACTTATGGCGAATCATTAAAGTTAAAGTTAAAAATTAAACTTGACCCTGGGCTTCAGCGTCAGCCGCGATGTAGACGTAGGCATTTGTTGAAGTTGTTACTCGTTAGCTTGAAAAAGATTAATAAACGTTGTCGATGTTTCAAGTGCAGGCTCTTGAACCCCCTGAGAGCCTCTCCTGATGAAGCCTTTACTTCAGATACCGAAGTTCTACGTGTGTTCAGGTAGACATCCTGACATCCATGATGAATTATTGAACATTACACTGAACACACGTTTATAATATTTATCGTTTTCAAGCTGAGTATCAATGTCCACGATTTCGTACAAGATTGACATTCTTGTCACTAACAACTGTTAACAAGTTGTTGAAATGCAACAATAAGTCGTTTGTGTCATCAACCATTTAACCTCGTCGCTAGTTGTCAACAATCCGTTGACAATCAGTTTCGTCAGGGATACCGCCACAATCATGACAAAAACCCCGCCGACAAAATCCCCACCGACAATATCCCGGGCGACAAAACCCCAAATTACTGAAATACGACAAAACCCCCACATATTAATCGTGAGTGAAGCATATAAAACTGAGAAAATGTTTTTAATTTCATGATTTGCTCGCGCAGTTCGTGTTCGAAACGTCAGGATCACAATGACTTAAGAAACGTATGTGTGGACTTCAGAGATGGAGGCAAGACTTTAGAGCAAAGCTGCGTGGCGTCCGTCACAACATTCGAATTTGATAGTCCCATGGCCATGGCCATGAACAGTAACTTTTAATAATACTTTTCTTTACTCTTATTTAAACAGTACTTCCACCTTTTCTTTACAAATTATATTGTAGTAAAATTGTAGTAAAAAGTTTTTTCCTGATAAATATATTTTGAAAAAATTTATAAATATAAATGTGGGGATTTTGTCGTATTTCAGTAATTTGGGGGTTTTGTCGCCGGAGATATTGTCGTTGGGGTTTTTGTCGGTGGGGGTTTTGTCATGTGGGCTTTTTGTCATGGATCTGTTTCGTCAGCACCTTATCACATGCAACGAACAAAGTGTTCTGTGGAAAATAGAAAACTTTAAATTATGATTGTTGTCTGCTAGAGGCGACACTAGTTGTCTATACGTTAGCTAATAAGCAATATACTCGGCCCAAAGGTGTGGGTCCTTAGCCAGACTGCGACGATGTTAATTAAGCTTGGTCGCTATGTAATCTCATTAAATTCTGAAGTAGTACGTAATGTCCAGTAGATGTGTTTAATACTTCCTCTACGAGGTTATAAAACCACTATAAACAAGCATTTGAATTTTTCTTTTGAATTATTCCATTAATCACATTGCCACAAATCATAGACAAAATTTCCGTATAATGTAGTAATATTTCTAATAACAAAATATAATATAAAATATGAATATTTGTATAACAAAACTATCTGTTTAAATTGTCTAATCCAGTTATTTAAATAATTGAGCCAATCGACTGGCTTCTTGAGACATTTCTTCATCGCTACGAAATTTTTCGACTCCATCAACCACCGTTACTCCATTTTCACTTTCGCTTTCTAATAAATCGTCCTTGTCGTGTTTCTCTAGAACTTTGTATACGTCATCGTTGTCATGGAAATCACCTTTTCGTCTGGGTAGAATATGCACATGAACATGGGGGACGGTCTGGCCGGCCTCTGGCCCGTCCTGGATCGCAACGGTCAAAGAACTCGCTTTAAACTCCTGTTCCACAAGGCCTGAAATTTTTTGCGTGCTCAAAAATAGGTCGGCAACTTCATCCTCCGTCAATTCGCAAAATCTGTCCACAATTCGTAGCGGAGCGACTAAAACATGGCCAGGTACTACTGGTTTTCTGTTTACAAAACCGTACGACAGTTTTGAGCGAAAAAATACCACAGAAGCCTTGATAATGTGCTGTCCAAAACGGTAGCTTGCTTCCGTCGCCATATTGGCCGAGGAAAAGAAGAAAACTGGGAAACTACCTTAAAAAAGTCCAGTTTTTGTAATGCGGTCAGCGGCTGCTATAAAATTATTTTGGATTCTCCAGAATGACAAAGACACTTTATCGGAAACGTTCGGTCATAATTCGGTAAGTCTCGGATTGGAAAACTCTGGGAAAAATATTTAGTTTGTTGATTGAAATTTTGGCTTTCTTGAAAACAAGTGAATTAAAATTGTATTAAACCTTTGAAATTTTTTAATTTTATGTCCTTAATCATAAAATAAAATTATTTCCAAGAGTAAACAAGGGTAAAATACAATTTAAATGAAGAAGGACTAAATTTCTATATTCTGCTTTTGGCGGATGGTAAATAGCCATTTAGATAAGCAGCATTTCAAAATTTTCCAATATGGCCGCCACGAGGTGTGAAAAAGTTGCCAAAATTCCGCGAGGAAAACCAAAGTCTGGGCGATTTTGGAAAAGCGATGGAGCAAAGTAAGTATTTGAGCTTAAAGTAACTTAATTCTAGTATGAAATATACAAATTAAGAGTGGGTAAAAGATAAATTTGCTATCTAATTTTTGCTTAGAAAGTCCAACATGATTAGTGTGCCGTCGCTTCACTCATCTTGGGATAAGAAAATTAAAAAGAAAGCTGAAGAAAAATCTGTAAAAAGGCTTGAGAAAGAGTTGAAAGAGGCTGCTAAGAGGCAACGAGAGGTATAGACACAAGTTTTACTATCATTGTTAAAATAGATTTCTGCTGTTTTACTTTTAATACCAGGGGCTAGCCCGGCTAGGGCTTCTAGGGGCTTCGGTGGCGCAATCGTCAGAGCACGCGCCTTTCACCTCTGACATCGTGGGTTCAAGTCCCGTTGGGGACGACTTATGATAGCTATGTGAAAAGAGTTAGTCAACGCTCTGCCAAAAGTCGTGGGTTTTCTCCGGGTACTCCGGTTTCCTCCCACAGGGAATGTTGACAGGGTGGGTGGGTTGGGTTTAACCCCTAACTGGCCCTTCCATCGTAGCTGTGCTCTGTGATGGCGAGCAGAAGGTGGCTGCCATATGCGCCCTAGAAAGTCTTCGACTTGGTCACGGTGAGCTGTGTCCTTCGCAATTCAGCTTAGCTCTCAGCTGCAAGTAAGGATAATAAGCACCCCTGCTTACTTACTTACTTACTTACTTACCACTGATTTTTTAGAAAAGAAAAAAGTTGTTAGAAGAGAGAAGGCAAAGACGACAGGAAAATGAAAAGAAAGCCCAAGTTGTACAAGTGGTAGGATTAGTTGATCTATTATTGTGACGTTGTCTTGTTACTATTAAGGCATAAATACTGTAGCTGTCATGAGTAATGGAATGGGTAGTTGTCAGTAGTAATGGGTAGTTGTGGCGACTGGTGATTACGCCGATTAGTGATTGATGCTAGTTATGGCAATGGAGATTAATGTGCTGAAAAGTAAAAAATCTAAGTGCAGTTGTGCAAAACCGTTCCCAAGTGTACATCAACAAGTAGTCAAGGGCACAAAAGTAGCCAAATACATGTTAAAAACAATGAAAATTAGAGATTTGGGGTCAGATTACGGTGCAAAAAGTTGTTGTAAATTACAACCTTTGTGCACCAAAATTTCTGTCTCAAAAAATCTCGGCTGCAACATTTGACCTACTCTGCAGTCCAGCAGGTAGTGGTAATGGTAGTTATGGTGATGATGATGATAGTTGTGGTGATGTACTGTAGGTTATGGTGATGGTTATGGTAGTTATGGTGATGGAAGTTGTGGTGATGGTGATAATGCTATTCATGGTAATGAACTTGTCGTGATGATAGTTATGGTGATGATAATGGTAGTTATGATGATGGTATTTATGGTGTTGACGATGTTGTAGTGAGGGTGATTGGAGTTCGTACAGTAGATTGTTTTTGACATTTTTGCACATGATAGATATCTGTACTTTTCAGATAACAAATACAAGAAAATTAAAAAGAATGAAAAAGAAACAATTGAGAAAAGTAGAGAAGAGATAACAGCCGAGTAATGGTGGGGGATTGCTAAACATCTAGTTAACCTCGCCTGTGTTGGTGATGGAGTGGGGAGAAAAACAGGTACTTGCGTAACTTGCCACATTGTGGCACTAAATGTGGCGTCCATGGTGGTTATAGGACGAAAGTGATACAAAAGCTGTTCTGAACCTAACATAGACCATTTGCAGGATTTCTGGAGCGTACCCATTATACACGCATAGCCTCGACTTCATTCTTTTGAAAACAGACAGAAACTTCAAACATTACCCAAGACTGAATAGAATTCAAAAGAAATCAAAGAATGAAGTAGAGGCTATGCATTTGTCATTTCTATGTTAAAGACAACAATAAATTATCACAATTGTGATTGCTCCGGATAATAATAATGCAAATCTAATGTCATATTCAAGTATTTTAAAAGCCTTGAGCTGGGCTTTGCTGGGAAAGACTAAAACTGATGGATGTGCTGCATATCATATCATATCCTATCTGGGCTGGACAGTGAATCTACATCTAATCTCATCTAGTATCTGACAGGATATTAGATATATCTAGCTGGATGATGGATATTATTTCTATAATGTTCAGACCTTCTTTTGGGTAATAAACTTCTATATAGTTAAGTGCTACTAACCCCAAATATTATTTTTGTATATGTGTAATATTTATGTCATTCTGAGAAGAAATATATTTATAGTAAAAATCCCCATCTTGATCAATTTTTTTACTCTCAAAGCTACCGGATATGGTATCATTAAGTGAATTGTACATTAGTTTTCCTTTTTTTCTTATGCTAAAACTCATCTAATGACATCATATCCGGAAACTTTGACAAAATGAAAAAGTTGATGAAGATGAGGATTTTTACTATAAAGATATATTACATTTCTTCTCAGAAGGATACAAATATTGCAGATGTACAAAAACAATGTTGGGGGTTAGTGGTACTTCAAAAAGAGGTGTTGAGAATATTATCGAGATGCAGGCAGTAGTTTCATGAGCCTCATATTGGTTAACATGAATGGCTTGCTCTCCTCTGCAGATGCGTTAGAGAGCTGCTATTTGCTTTACTGTTAAGCATTTCTACTCTGTTATTATAGTCTACACTTTCCTAGTACTTCAGAAATCTTATTTCTTAGTTTATAACCTTAAATCTACCGTATATTTAGCGAGACGTTTTAAAGTAATTCAGTTCGATCCGGCAGACTCTTTTGAATATTTTGTGCATGTCAGAACATTCCTAACGCCAATTAGCATGACATCTAGCCTAAATTTGAATTATTTATTGCATAATTGTTGGTACGAACCATATTTTGATTGATTTATAGTTTTTTTCTCACGCTAAACGTTCTATTGCAGTTTTTCCCACGAAAAACGTTCTTTTCACATGCAAAAAGTTCTAATTTATTTTTCCCACACTTGCTACATTTTTTGCAACATTTATCTTTGTTACATTTTGGAATGTTTTTGCTACATTTTGGAATGTTCTACAGTATATAATTGTTACTTTGTTCTGTTCTAAAGAATAAATCTGGTTTTTAGAACGTAAAAAGCACATTTCTTGACATATTAATTTAAGCATGTGCGCATGCACTTTCTTTCTGTTCTCTTGCCTTGCCTCCACTCCGAGCCTCTGCAGAAAAGAGAATGCTTGGTTACAGAAGCAAAAAGCAAACTTGGCTTTTGAAATGAAGCATCTTATGGGGTCCTGTGTGTCTCAGCAAACAAAACAATGCAATGGCAAATATAAAATGTACAATAAGCTGTTTTATTATTAACATTCTCCATCCAATTTACATTCATAAAAAGTGTAGTGTTTTCATTAACGTCCTCCTCCTAATATTTAACGTCGAACATACTGAATCTGCTTGCGGTGTTCCACACAAACATCTCTGTCGATGAACAACGATTTTTTCTTTATTTCGATATCTTCTTCAAGTGACAGTTGATTTCGGATCAAGCCTTTCAATGAACTCTCGGCATCTGCCAACAATTCTTGTAATCTTGTAACATTCACATTTATTTCGTTCATTTCACTGATGAGACGGTATTTTACGGGGTCACGGCAAAGTTCAACGTTTGGACGCTGGGTTCTGTGGTCCGACCTGGTTTGCGACACTTTCATTGGAGCCTGTTTCTCATAGATTGCTTGCTTTAGCTTGTCAATGTTTGCTTCCATTTCTCCGATCTCTTCATTCACCTTGAAGTAAAGAATACTGATAATTACTTGAGGTACATTCAAATGAAATCAAATTACTTGAGACACTAAGAAATATATTGTATACAGTCAACTCGGAATATCCAATCCACAAGCTTTGTAGATATGGTCGTGAGATGATCTAGCTAGGCAGACCCAGCCTTCAATAATAATAGGATTTAGGGCCTGTTCCTATGAGCCCGGTTGGCTGGGAAGCTCACCTAAGTGGGATGAATTATTTCTGTGTTCATATGACTGTTTCTATCCCATCTAATATCCCGCCTCGGTGGGACGAAACTACGAAAACATGTCGCCTTCAAATATCTTTTGTTGTGATCAAACAAACTGTTCATTGTATTACAACTTTTAATAATGGTCTTTGCTTTATAGGTCTATTAATAATGATTATTTATTCTTGTTTACATTTTCCAACTATGCCGCTCAATAGTAGGTAAAAATCGGCAAAAAATGTCCATTCCGGTCAGGTGGGATTAAGCATTCATATTATGGAAAATATCCCACTTGACTGAGATCCCACCCAGCGCAAGGTGAGATCTTACCTAGCCTCAGATCCCACCTAGAGCAAGGTGAGATCTTACCTAACCGGGCTGGCTCTGATCCCACCAAGAGCAAGGTGAGATCTTACCTAACTGGGCTGGCTCAGATCCCACCTAGAGCAAGGTGAGATCTTACCTAGCCGGGCTGGCTCAGATCCCACCTAGAGCAAGGTGAGATCTTACCTAGCCGGGCTGGCTCAGATCCCACCTAGAGCAAGGTGAGATCTTACCTAACTGGGCTGGTTCAGATCCCACCTAGAGCAAGGTGAGATCTTACCTAGCCGGGCTGGCTCATCTCTCATGCATGCATGAACACAATGATTTTACACATACAAACACGGATAGTTTGTACAATAACATATATACACAGATAATTTATCACACGAACTATCTTTTCTTTGGCCAGGTCTGTCCAGATGGGTTTTACAGTACAAAATAGTAGCACAATATCGTTATCGCAGACCGTTATCGTGATTTTACGTACCTTAGTCAAATGTGTTTCCAGCTTGGTCTTCGCCTTTTCCGTCTCATCAATTCTGTTTTCAAACGCAAGATTCACGACATCAAACTGTTTCTTCAAATCATTATAAGTCTGCATGAGGACGCCATCCACAACACTTCGTAGGTTGATTGCAGCATTCTTTTCTCTCTCCGCTTTCAAGATATTCTTGTCAGAAAAATCTTGCCATTCGTCTGGTGTCACCGAACTATTTAAGAAAAATCATGCAATTTTAGCCAAACTCTGAAATTTAAGCTATATATTAAGGCGCAATGCGCCCTCTTTGCTATTTTACTCTGTCTAACGCCAGGTTATTTTACTTGTCAAGATCGAAGAAAGTGCTGGACATTATGTTTATACTAAGAATGAATTATATTCTGTTACTCATTATTGGATTGCATGTTTGTTACACACATAAAAATCTTGTCTTGTAGCAAGCTTGTCAGCATGTTTTAACAACGTTGTCATTTTATGAAGTTGCTACAAGGTTGTCACTCACAACTTGTTGACGAGTTGTTGAAGTGCAGAACGATAACAACTTGTAACAAGTCTGTTGAGTCAACAACCTCACAGGAAGTTGTCAACAAGTCGTTGACCGACAACTTCTCAACAAGCTGGAAACAAGCAGTGTGAATAGTTGTTAAAACAAGCTTGTCGCAACTTGTGCATTTTTACGTTACAGTATAGATCGAGCCATTATGATATCTGCTCATGTCCCTTGTTAATTAGACTGCAATGCACAGTTTATACCTTTGTTATTTTATCAGATATTTGTACTTGTAAAGGGGAAAATAATGAGCAAAGAGCAAGAATTTTGCCTAACATCGCTTACTTCCCCTCGATTTTTGCACCTTTATCCGTGAAGTAGATATTGGGAGATTTGTTATTCAATTCAGAACAATTTTTATCAATTGTCAGTGCGGAGAACTTGTCTTTCATGTCTTTTTCAAGGTAATACTTGGCAGATCTCATCAGCCTACAAATAACGAGACCAATATATTAATAAACAAAAATGTTTCTTGAAAATAAATTTGTGTTGTGTAATCTGGTGTGCAGAGTCTTTCAGGTTTTCTGGAGCTAGTTGTATGAAGGCAGGTAGCACTATCCACCGGATAGTGTTTTTATCAAGCTTCTAAAATTGGCCCTGTACTGGTATAACATTTATATGTCGAAGTGTTTTATATTTCACTCAGCAGTGCTGGGCACCCGGAACTCTCGCCAAAGTGGACTTCTTGAAAGGTTTCAAATATGCAGTACGAAAACCCCACTGTTGTACTTTGTAATAGATATTTTATACAAGTAATTTTATTATTTAAACATTAGTATTAGATGAAATTCCATACTACAATGCGCACAATATTAGTTACAGGTGATTGTCCAAAGCCAGAAAGATGTATGATGAACAGCTCTAATCACTTTGCACTTTGTTTATTGATGTCGTGCTTCAAGCTACTTTATAGTAGTACCATGGCTGACACCAGTCCATCAAGTTTTAAAAGTTGTCGGCAGGGGGTCATGCCCGCAGGACTGCAGGTACCCGCCACTCACATGGTCCTGGGCAGAACCCTGTTCACTATCTGGTCGAAAGCAAACTGAATCCTGAATACAAAGTTCAAGCGAAAACCCTGACCTCTTTAATATGAACACCAGAAAGTAACAGCAAAGTTTTCGTGCTGGAGGCCTGGAGGGGTGTTTGTAAGGAGAGGTTTGACTGTTTTTCAGTACCTGGTTTGTTCAACGGTTTGTTCCAGAGTTCTCTTCAATAACGATTGGACACCTTGAAGTACTTCAACTTCCTGTAAACGATTTAACCATTACTGGTTCAGAGGAGCATTTTGATTGCTTTGGGGCTGCCCTTTTTTCATTAAAGTGGTAGGGGAGAGGCACTTTCTTAAGTTGGGAGGAGAAGCACATTTTGGACCCCAACTCATTATTTATTTATATATTACTGTCGTTCCAATTGAAGTGTTCCTAAAATATTGCATCAATTCATTACATAAGTTGATCAATACATTTGCTCAAAAATTGCTCAACTTCCTGTTTACTAGCATACTTGTTCCCAATTGGTCAATCAGTCACTGAAATGAGACGCCATTGGTCGATTCACACACACAGGAAGTTGATCAATTTTTCAACGAATGAATTGATAAACTTAGGCAAGGAATTGATGCAATATTTTAGGAACACTTCAATGGAACGACAGTAAGCTTTACCAAATATACACGTATAGTTACATCTTATATTACATAATAATTTACACAAACAATACACACCAAACTCAAATGGCAGGGTATACGCTACAGCTTTCGCCAATTACAGCGGCCCTTTAGTCTTAACTTTGATCTTACACTTTTTAGGGAACTGTGAATAGCCTACGCCTTTTGATGTGCTGCTGTGTTTGGTCTTAGGTCTTTCGTCAGGGAATTTGGAAACATGGAGGAAAAAGCACATGTGTCCCATTTTATGATGCTTATCTCCTGACATAAGTCCTTCATGAAATGTCAAAGTGTTTTTAATCATGGCAGCTTATTACAGGGTCCCAATATTCTGTGCTCTGCACATTGTTTTTGTAATTTCTACATTTCCATTGTCAACGTTCAGCTGGGTTGACAGGGTCACAGATTAGATGTGAACCAGATGTTTCACTCATTGTCTGCACCTTTGATGTATATGTCCTTGCTTTTTCGTCTCACAGATCACAACATATGCATGAGTGACACTTACTGGCAAAATGGCGGCGTAAATGTGCGTGCAAGATCACACAAAACATCTCCATTTATGGTCGAGTCATTTTTGCCAGGAAGTGACGCTCACACAATCTTGCGAATCATTGTGTGATTCTGTGTAATTTTCTCACACATGCGTATAAAAAATTTGGGACAATTTTTTTGTTGAGTGAAATATCTGGTTGGATGTGGCAGGGTGCTACACTTTAAGCCCCGTACAGACGAGCAAGTTTTCCTTGACAATTTTTATTTGCCTGTGTGCACGGCAAAAAATTGACAAGTTTTCCTTGACAAGGAGCCTTGTTCAAAAGCAAGTCATGTTAGCTTTCGAACAAGGAAAATTGTTCGTGTGCACGGCCGACAAGGAAAACTTGACAAGGAAATGCGCAGTACGTCACTGCACACTTATTTTCGATCTAGTCGAGCGACCATTGCCACTATAAACATGAAGTATTCATGTGTGTCGTTAATACACGGGCTCGTAAAACTTGTCAAGGAAAAATTGATCGGAAAAAACTTGTTTACCGTACACACGAACAAGTAAACTCGATAAGGAACTTGTCAAGGAAAACTTGCTCGTCTGTACGGGGCTTTAATGGGAGGGGGGGTATATTTAAGGATACCACATTGTAATAGTGGAGCGGAAGTCCGTGCTCTGGCAAGGTGGGGGCTCTTTAAATTGGAGGCATCATAATTAACTGCTCACGCAAGTGACCCAACTTCTCCCCCATTTCATTCTACCACATCCTACCTTCAACAACTGTACTTCGACATCATCATGAACATTATCAATCTTGACTCTCTCCTCTCTGGCGACCAAGCAATCAGCAGCTACCTTCAAAGGAATATCCGTATCTACAATCGCTTGCTCTAGCCTCGCTTTAAACTTCAATAAATTCTCAATTTCGCCATTTGACTCTGCGTGCTGTCGATCTAACTCTGCTTTCCAGTAATCCACGTCGGTCAGGCGCTGATCTAGCTTGATATCAACATCACTTTGCGTCTTTGTTGTAGTTTGGTCCGTTTCAAGAACCAAGCGGTTCGTTTCATCGCGAATTCGTTCAGCACTTGCTCGCTCCTTTTCAGCGCTCGAGTAGTTTAACTTATTCGAATGCCGCCATTCTTCAGGGAGATATTTAGGAGGTCGTTGAACCAAACGTGCCATTTTTACAGCGAGAAAAAAGCGATTTTATAAGATAAATCTGTGCAAAGTTCTGAAGTCGACGAGTTGTTGCAATTTCTTTTTGTTTACACGTGAAAAGTTGTGTACTGTTGCTTAGCAACAATAAATGCCGCAATTAGTGTTTCCACTTTTGGCAAAAGTAGTTTGCTTGCGGCTCAAATTTCCTTGAGAAGTTTCTTTATAAATTTCTGTGAAATTATGCATATGTTATTCCATAGTTATTCGTTACAGTACATCTATAACCGTTTTATAGCATATATATATTGTTTGTCAAATAATTTCATGCATGTAGTGCCTTAATTCCTAAGTAAGACCCTTTTTTGAGGCCCTTTTTTGGAGAAATGGGTGAGTATTTTTTTATAAAGTGTATAGTGATTTTTTTATGCTTTTAATGCTAAACTGTCACCAAATTTGCAGGTTTAATAGAATAAAATTTTTATTTAAGAAGGATATTGACGCACACGGATATTACGCGCGCGCTGACCATTTGGCCTAATTCCGAATTTCTTGCAGGAATGAATTTATAATTCCATCATCTTTCCTCTATTTTTCAAATTCCCAATTTCCTTCATAGGTTAGTTTATACTTTAGGAGATACCTGATGCTACTGATGTTGGTTCTCTTCGGGGTTTTTTCTCCAGGTACTCCAGTTTTCCTCACCCAACCCAAAAAATTAACCCTTCGCTGTGATTGGACATGGGTTGTATGATGGGAGCCAGCAACGCCCTAGTAAGCCCTTGACCTCGTCAAGATTGAGCTGTGCCTAGCTTTGCAGTTGCAAGTAAGGATTTTTACCACCCCTAACTTTACCTCCCTTTACTTTGCTTCAAATTAAAAAACTAGTATACTTCTTGACACTTCTGTATTAATAATATTTCTTTGACAACTTTAATGAACTTAAATATAACACTATGTACAATTTGGGACCTAAAGTGGCACCTTAAAATATAGTCGATCGCTACACTGTGTTTCATACCTCTTTCAAGATTATCCTCAAGCATTTGTATTTGTTTTATTTTGGGCTTATAGCCTTATATATACAAATTCTATACATATTTATAAGACTTAAGTTTCTTGTAGGTTAGCATGGTGATGATTCTTTTGTCCATAGTGATTTTATATATTTTAAAAAGCTTTTAATTTGTAAGCCTGGGTCTTCATCAGTGCTGATAACATCTGATGAAGATCCGGACTTGTGGAATGAAAACTTTGCAAAATAAATAAACATGATCTTTTCCACAAAAACAAATTAATTGCGTAAGACCTATATAGAAACTAAGCCACATATTATGCTTAATAGGTTAACCAGCTCAAAATGTTAAACAGATTCATACTCTTTCTGCCACTCAGCATATTTGTCCTGCAGTTGACGAGCTGACGGTTTGGTCGTCGAAAGAGCCGCTTGCAAGTCGTCATTTGTAACCGGATTTAGTTGCAGTTGTTGTAAGGTTGACGACCTTTCATCTCCCGCATTCTCTAGCACATCGAACACTTTACGTAGAGGTCTCATGGCTGCCTCCTTGCACAGTAATTTAATATCTGATCCCGAATAACCTTCTAATTTCTGTGCAAAGAGATTGTAATCTATTTCAGTCTTGATATCTAACCCGTTAGCTGGTGAATTGATTGTAGGTGGTAAATTATTGCGAAGCATTTGCTTTCTTGCTTCTTCCGATGGTAGATTTACCAGGATCCGTTTCTCGAGCCGACGTAGCATGGCGTGATCTAACTCCCATGGTAAATTTGAGGCAGCCAATAGGAAGACAAGGTCGTTTGATTTGGCCAAACCATCCATTTGTATTAACAGCTCAGTTTTCATTCTTCTACTACCCTCGTGATCGCCGCTCGACCCCGCCCCTCGTTGGCTCATTAATGACTCCAACTCGTCAAGGAAAATGGTAGAAGGTGCATGAAAACGAGCTAACTCAAACAATACTCTAACAAGCTTTTCCGAATCCCCACGCCATTTACTAACGATAGTTGAAGCAGATATGTTAAAAAACGTTGTGTTACATTCTGTTGCAACAGCTTTGGCAAGTAATGTCTTACCGGTACCTGGTGGCCCATATAACAGTAGACCTTTCCAAGGTGATAAAATTCCAGTAAAAAGTTGTGGGTACTTAATTGGATACACAACTGCTTCTTTAACGAGTCGTTTAGCACTTTCCAGCCCAACAATATCATGCCAATAGACATCGGGATTGTCCAAATATATGTCCCTACTAACGACTGCAGCAAGCTCCCGCCATTCGCCCGTTAGCCCTGAAAAAGCAGCTAACGGTTTTAATAATTTCTCTGAAGAGTCACTATTGCTCGTTAGATAGTTACCTTTAATTGCATTTGACAATATAGATTTCATATCGACAATAACATTCTTGCCATGTACATTCTGCACAGTCTGTACTGTTTCCTTATTTGCTCCTTGACTGGACAATGCATTCCCTGCTAAGCTTAGATCATCTTGATTAATGGTTGTTAGCGATTTCGCCTTAGCAATCTTCGTTTTCGAAGACACCTTTCTTTTGCCATCACTTAGCGGTCGGCTTGGTGATGTTTCACTTTCATTCTTAGTTGTGTTTATATTAGGCAAAGAACATGAATTACTACGATTTTTTAAACTACCCTTAATTGGTCTGTTAGGCTTGCCCTTCTCTGGATTTTGTAATTTTTTAATAATTTTTGGGTATCGATTAAATTTGACATGATAGTAAGATTCATACTCCTGTAAGACCGTAGGTAGGTCAATGTTATCGCAAACAGAGTATTTTTCCAAGCTAAGTCCAGACTCGGTTGCCAATGCACTTACAGTGTCCAAGTACCCTTCATCACTGAGATAGCCCAAAATTAGAACCAGTATTTCTCTCTTTCTAAATTCGCTTTTCTGCTCATCCGATTGTCTTGCTTCGTTTGCAGTTTTTAGCTGCAAGTAGCTTAATTCTTGTGTCATGAATTCCTCGCGAAAAATCTACACAAAATACTTGACAAAAATAAAATGAAGTTTACAAAAAATGTTTTACAAATGACAACAAAAGTAAACTTCGCGCTCTTGCGGGTCTTGACAACAGCGAAGGTTTAAGGTTGCCAACCGCCTGTTCGCAGGTTACTTCTGGAGAGAAACAAAATGGCGGTCCAAAAATCGCACAAATCCACGGAAAATAGCCTTGAAATCAAACTAAACGAAGTCCTTTTGGGCAAACGGCGACTGAGATATATATATCTATATCAGCCTAATATTGTAAGTATAGAATTGGGAAAAGAAAAACAGTGGATGCCATTATATTTGGGCTGTGATGTTCTAGATGAGTGTAGCATTAGTAGTGCGAATTTGCCCCGATTTCATGCTAAGCATGCAAAGCGAGGTTTGGCTACTAAGCTGAATTTTCAGTCAGGGGTCAGAGTTGTTGGCATACATGGCACGACCCGAGGAGTTTGGTTTTACAGCGTCCAAGGATTATTTAAAATTGCTTTTGAGTATTACACGCGAGAAGAGCAGCAGGATTGCCTTTGCAAGCTTCAGGAGGTTTGGCAAAGACAAATATTTGATCCAGTTTTGGAGACCGAAATTAATGTCAAGTTTAAGGCTCATAGCATAGAACCTGAAACCTCTTGCGGCTTAACTTCGGAACCAACAAAGAAGAAAACCGATGGATCTGATTGTTCTGATGTGGATCAATTTGTTTATCATATTAATAAAGCGATTGGTAGTTTCCTTTGTGAAAACAATGAAAGCCTACAGCATGACGTAGAATTGCTGAAAACATATTTATCCTACATGAATCATAAAGGAAACTCGGATTTGTTTCTAAATAGAACTCTAAATTTGGTTAACAACTGTTTGAAGTTGCTTCCGACTGTTTCAGAAAATCTTGAATCTTTGGGAAGTCTGTCTGATTCTTACATGAGCTACGAAGATGATACAACTTACGACAATCTGACATCAAGTAACAGCTCGCCATCCGCAACATCGCAAAACAAGATCTGTGCAGAGGAAAAACAACATTTTTGCAGTAAAGATGCAGTGATAATTGAAATCGCACAGTGGCTTGGAAAGGAATTCTTAAACTATCAGGCCGAAATAAGCGAAAGAGTTATTTCGTTTAAGCAGAGGAACATGAGAAGTATTGGAAATCTCCCCCCGGCTGAAAGTCTTGTGAACGAAGTGTTTCCATTCTCGATGCAAGTGTTCCTCTGTTCCTGGTTGCAGGTGCCGCTGGCTGGGAATGAGAGTTGTGGCTCAGCTGAGGGTTCGGATAACAGAGCAAATATTTTTCCTATGATTCAGTTGATTCTAGAATTAGCCAATCAAAGTCTAGTTTCTGGTGTAGCGCACGTGCTGTTCTCACAGTTGGTACAGTCAGACAGCGTACAATAGTTGAACACGATTGAACCTAGTGCAAAAGCATGTACTGAAGTCCGTATTGTCAAGACTAAATATGAATAATGCTGTAGATTGTCAACCGATCACATTTGACATTACTCATTAATGCATTGAAGTATGTATTAGTCGCGTTCGTTGCAACTTTAGTCGTATAAAATATTTCGTGAAGCGTGGGGGGAGCGTGCGGTCTCGAGCATTTTTAGTAGTCTTACACGACGTTTGAGAGAATAGGGGGAGCGCGCAAAGAATGAAGGGAAGGAGGAAGAAACTTCCCGGCCATCCCCGGCATTTGCAAATCCCCTATTTTCCCCATGTGTACCGCACGCTCCACCCACGCTTCACGAAACGCTGTGTAAGACGACTAAATAGTTTTTAAAGCTCGCAAGCCTTTGCGGAGGAGGGTGACGCGACGTTGTGAGTATAAAAAATCTGCCTGCAATCATATTTATATTTGAGTTGTATAAATTAGCACCAGAATGGCAACTCTTTGACTGGTGGGTAAAATCACACGAGGAGATAGATTGGCCATTCGTAGTCTGGTCGTGCAAAATAGTCGTATTAGTTCCTTGCCTCCATGCTGTTTAAATGCCTCTACGTTCAAATGCTATATATCCCTTTTTTCCTCTTTGTGCAGTGATAAAATTTCCTCAAAATAATCCCTGGTCATACATGGACGCTTATATTCCTAACAGTCATCGAGTTTGGACTCTGCATAATCATTTAACCTTGGCAACAAGTGCGCACAAACAACGTCAGTGAGACATATGTAATTTGTAATTGTAGTTTATGTTTTCATCGAGATTTGAATATACTTTATATTATATAGTCTTATAGAAATGAAATGTCGGCTGTAAATTTAGTTTGCTCTTTTTGGAAGGCCTTTTTGTTGTTTACTATAGCGCTAATAATTACATTAATCATTATTCTTGAATTATGAATATTTACCTTTCCTATTCTCTAAGATTCGCAGGTGTTTTTACCCCGTTTACTTTAGGCCTAATTCTCCATAGTGATCGTCTCTGTTCCTCTAATTAGATCCAAAGTAAAAGGGCTGCATAACAACTAAATTATCCGTATTATGCGTACACAGACGTGGCATTGACTTGTAACTGGTCAGTTCAAATTGAAGTTGCCGAAAATAAGGGCATATTCATGTAAAGCTGTTTTTCGAATTTGGAGCACACATGATCAATTTGAAATACATGTAATTATCCGTATTGCAGACGCGACATTATATAAACACCGGCATTTACCAATGTTAGTTTTCAATAAGGAAATGGAAAGACAAACAGCTACAAAAGGTGAGTTGTACGAATTTAAATATTGTTTTAATCAATAATGATCCTATTTTGAATAACCTGTGAAAGGACAAAGCTAATATAGTGCAATATGTTCAATTGAACCAACGGCAACGTAGAAAGACTAGCTAGAAACGGAATAATTGCGACTCTATTGATTATTCATATGAAATATTTCCATATTCGTTGTATTTTTGGAGATGTTCATTAGTATTTTTTTTCCATCCAGTATTCTTTATTCCACTCAAACATAAAACCGTTATTCATTATCATTCTTGCACGAACCTGTTATTCATTTACATCATTTCGCTTCCGTGCACTTCCTGAATTTTCAAATGACATTAATTATAGCGTTAAGTCTGAAGTCTTAATCACCTTTGGCATTGGAAATGAATCCTCATTAATTTAATAAATTTCGAAATAAATGAAATTAAAATGCTAGTTACCCAATTAAAATTAAAACTTCACACGTGTGAGATCGAGCGAGAATAATACAAATTTAAGGAAAACGTTATATTTGGGGTTTGCAAGTTGCAAAGACTTTTGAAATGTCTTCCTTAGTGACTATAGTCTTTTAAAAGTATGTGTATACTTGCGCTTATAAAGTCGAAACACAGTTCAATTCCTCAAGATAATTTTGATATAAGCTAGAAATATCACTGCATACATCGGCAAGGTTCGTCTTGTCTCTACTCAAATATTGTGCCCCAAGATCTCGCTATTGCATGATCGGTGGGCGGTATACTTTAGGATAGACTGATGTTCTTGTTTTCATTAAAAAAACTATATTAGATGGTCGAGAGAACAGTTCAGAAGAACTAAGAAGACGAGAAAGACGACGTCTTCCCCGCGCTCAGCGTCAGCAAGTGGTCAGCGATAAGAGCACTGAGCAACAGATTTCAGAATCAAATATTCCATATGTCAAGCAACTTGGAAGAAGTGGAACATCTATTGATGGCAATAACCGTTTGAGTACGTAGAGTATGTTTTCACCTGGGTTCAGTTGTTTGTGTGTGTGTGTGTGTGTTTGTTTGTTCAGACTATGAGCACGATAACTCGAAAAATATCAAACTTTTTAATACGAAAATTTGTGGCGCTAATGGTCATATGATAAAGAAAAATCGATTAAATTTTGGTCCAATGTGGATGAAAATTGGATGACAAATATACAAAAGTTTGACTTGCTTTCTCCACAGCTGAACAGAACTGAATGCGTAATTGTGCATGTATAATTTATGCATGAACACTTGGCTTAATTTGCAGACGGAGGTAGCCATCAGCCAAAGCATCATCATTTTATCAGCCAAAGCATTCATTGACCAATGTACCTGCACCAATTCCCCTGTTATAATTAGATATAATTAATCTAATTCGTCTTGCTGTGGCTTACATGGTAGTGGCATATATATCATAGAAATACTATTATTTCTATATATGTGCCATATACACACTATATATATCACTATCTGCTTCTTTCAACCCACATTGTCGAGTGTTTTTTATCGCCAAACTTTCCTCTTAAACATTTTCTTTTATTGTCCAGGAGCACGCGTATATTTCCATCCTTTTCTTGTTCTTTCCACATTCCTTTTTCCTCTTAAATTCCTGTTGCAAATTTTACAGGTTCATTTGCTCCCTTCCTTTTACATGACAAGAATATCTCCGTCTTGCTTGAATTGCTTCCCAAGCCCTCTCTAGTTGATATTACATTAAACATATATGCCAACCATATTCAAGTATATGACTTGACCACCTTTCTCTAAACGTCATATTACACGAGATCATATCTTGAACTACGTGTGATGCCAGTCTAGGTAGCGTCTATACAATAAAGCGTCGGGTCTTTAGGATCAAACTACCTGAAAAATTCAACAGAACTTCGACGTTTCGAGCGAAGGTCCTTCGTCTGGAAGTTAGACAACGTATAGACTATAGTTCACTAACTTCCAGACGAAGGGCCTTCGCTCGACACGTTGAAGTTCTAGTTAAGGTTGAATTTTTCATGTAGTTTCATCCTAAATAGTCCAGAATCTTCATGTTGCACGAGCCAGGCAGTTTTTGCTGCGACTTGCAACGCAATTTCTGACCGCATAGAGTCATGTTATGTGAAACGTACAGTATGATCACAGTACGTAAATCACATTTCTGATATTTCTCTTTCGTTTCTTTCACGGGGTCTTTCATGCCTTTATGGTATGTTACATGAAAAAGATGTGAGCGGGGAAAAATCTGGAACAAGTTTCTAATTTTACTCAGTGAATACGTTTTACATAACATGTGCCAGAAATAGCGTCGTTGAAAGTTGCAGCAAAAACTGCCTTGTGTAACAAGTCCTTGAGTGAAATACCCGTAGGCCAGCTTAAGTAATATATCATACACGAGAAGGAGTTTATTATAGTGATATCTAAAACTCATTAATAATTCATAAGCAAAACACAAAGGAAATCACCACCGTATCGTTGTCTTGATACCACGGTAATAAACACCCATAAATTAACTCGACTTTCGCGTTGAATTTCTCTTTAAGTACTGGTTTGTTTGAGATGTTGTGTAAACAACTCGTTTCTCGTGTTTCATCAGGGGACCAAACACTCGAAAACAATAAAACACTCGCGCTTCGCGCTCGTGTTTCATACCGTTTTCTCGTGTTTGGATCCCCTGATGAAACACTCAAACTCGTTGTTTACATATAACTTGAAACACCGAAACGTGTGTTGAAAAACAAGGCGCTAGCCGAGTTTTTTAACATACTTTGAGGTGTTTTTAAATCACTATAATAAACGACTTCGAGTGTATGATATAGCTTCTCAAACAAACCAGTATTTAAAGAGAAATTCAACGCGAAAGTTGAGTTAATTTATGGGTGTTTATTACCGTGATTTCCTTTGTGTTTTGCTCATGAATTATTAATGAGTTTGAGAAGGTACGTTCACACGTTGCGATTTGTCGGGCCGATTTCAGATGCACGTTAATGATATTTGGCAAACGTCATCTGGTGACATCATCAACTGAAAATATTCGTCATTAACATTCAGCAAAACCTAAAATCGGCCCGACAAATCGCTGTGTGTGAACGTACCTCTACCGTTCTCAACTCTGATCTCAATAAATTTCTTCCTTTTTTCTGAGTGACCATGCACTTCCCTGCACGCTTCCTATAACAACAACACTTGAGTACTGATCTATTATTTTCACTACAGCAGGTAGGCCAGGTAGTTCAGATGAAATTGGTAGCCGCGAAAAAATACAAGCATCCAAATTGGTCCAAGAAAAACGACAACGGCAGATGCAAAGTCGTCAAAAGTCCACCGACAGCATAGCAAGTTCGACGCATTCTGAATCCGCAGAACCAGAGGACAAAACCTCAAAAGGAAGTTAGTATATATTATATTTTTTGCGGTATTCTAGGGTTTCCTGCAATCTGATTGGCTACGCGAGCGGTCCGTATGAGGCCGTACGGACCGCGCGAGATTTAAATCCATGGAGCCGATGTTTTTGTTTTTAACTAAAGCCCGGCGGGCTCGGGCCGTTTTTGAGACCTTGGGAAATATTTCCCTATACGGACCTCCAAGCAGGTAAATAACATATATATATTTAGTTGAAAAACGTAAGGGAGATACAATATCTGACGAAGACATAGTAAATGTACGTTATCATTTTACCACTCCAAAAAAGACGATGAGAATGAAATCGAGTGTTAAAAAATGACAAAAATTACAAAATCAAGAAAAAACTCAAAAAGGGTGCCAAATGCGGTACTAAGAGTTTCAGAACGTTTTCAACCTTCCTCCGGGCAGGATTTTGGGTTTTCCCAACGTTCCTCAAAATAACTGGAAATTTTCAGACATGCAGACTTTCGCCTTGGTAGGTTTGACAGTCGGCCATTGAAGTGCTGCTAGTCGGTGAGTGCTGACTGCATGTTGCTACTAATACTAGCCTGACTTGTCTAGTACTTACTGCTCTGCAATGTTTTATTCATGTTTCACTTTCAACCTTCCTCAATGCATGAATACTTGACCCCTGAAAGTTGGGTGAAAATGATTTTAGTCATCTTGAGGTACATAGGGACTTCGGTGGGCGCAGTCGTCAGAGCAAGCGCCTTTCACCGCTGAGATCGTGGGTTCCGGATTTTCGCTGCGGCCTCATGACACTTAATATGTGAAAACAGACAAACAGTCAGTCAACGCTCTATCGAAAGTCGTGGGTTTTAAGCCCCAAACTAACCCTTCCATCGTAGCTGTGCTCCCTGATCACGTGAATTAGATCGCGTGAATTTAAGACTAATGGAAAATAATATTTAGGTTTCAAAGTAGCAGGTGTTATGGCAGAAATTAGCATACAAAGCTATTAAAAAGTTAAACATGCACACAAAAATTACACGTTGTTGTAGCAACAATACAGTTAGCTCTAATAAAGAACTTCACACTTTTTGACATAACTTGCCTGGTTGAAATATCATATGGCCAATTTTGTGCCTATAAGTGCTTATTTGTGGAATAGCTTACACTAGAATTGTTACATTTTACGGGGAATATTTAGCTTGGTATCTTGTTGAAGAAAAATGAGTGCAGGCAGCCAGGGACGAACTGCAAGACCTCCAAACCAGCGAGGTTTGTTGATAATAATAATTTAAAAGACATTGGACTGATCTTTTCTCAAACTAATTTTGAAGCGGGAAGTATTATATATTACATATGACAATTTAACTTTTTGGCTTTTATTCCAAAATGGCTATCTTTACGTGATTATTATCAGTGTAAAATTTAATGAGCACAAAAAACTCATTTGCACAATGTGTTCGCACTAACAAATGAAATTTTGCTGTGAAAAGTCAATGGATGATGTTGTAGGGACACAACAATTTACACTTCCGTTTTCCATAAGTGACGCATTTTCTTGCTTTTCCTCTGAAAAACGGAGTCTTTTGGCTTTTGTCAAAAAAGTCCTAAGACTCTTGTTAGAATATACTGATTCGAGCTTACTCATTATACTGCCAAATTTTGGTGAATTTCGTTAAAATGCTGCGGGGTTCTGAGGAATAGTATAAGTTTCTCGTTTTAGGCACTTCCCGAATTTGCTTGAATCATGATACAATGGTACCCTCGACTGCTCGAATTCACGCTATTGTTTCATGTGCACTCAAGCAAATTCCTTATTCATATCTTGAACGTGCGGTGCCAGTCAGGGCATTTTTTAATACCGTAGCATGGTGGGGCATTTGCCCCAGTGGGCCCTTTCTATTGCAACACCACTGAGGCGCTGAACGTAGTAAAAAAATGGCTTGCTGCCCCAGCTGTCTGGGCCTTTTGACCAGAAGTTATGCACTGATCAAAGATAATAAGAAACACTGAAGGATTATTAGGGAATCGTCGGACGTTTTGGCACTGCTTTTCAGATTTTTCAACTAAAAGTGTGAATATTTTAGGTATATAAAATTAGGCACTTATTCTCTTCAGTCTTGGCAGTAATGATACTGCTTCGTTGTGTAGGTACGATTGGTAGGTTTGCTGGTAAGCAGCTTTCGTTTGACCAAATATTTTGAAAGAATTCTTGTGACATTGCCCTTAAATCTTCACCCAAAGTGCGTGAAATGGCATTTCAGAGACTGCAGATTTCAAACTGCTGACACTGGCATAGAAAGGACGGAGGCTGGGGAGCTGAAAAAGGCAACTACACAAGTTTCCCCGATCTCCCAGTCCACTTTTGGCGCTTGTCCCAAATCTCAGCCCCCTAATGAAACCTGTGTGTTATTAATTTAATCTGGATTTTGTGATTCTTTGCAAGACCCCAGTAATAATTAGATCCCTCTAATTGTTAGCAGTTATATGGCGGGGACATGTGCCCTTTTGCATGTTTTGCCCCACCACTGAAAAATTCTTAAAAAATGCACTGGTGCCAGTGTAGGTACTGTCTCTATAGAATGATAAGCTTCGGGTCTTTAGAATTAATCTATCTGAAAAATTCAACAAGATCTTCGACGTTTCGAGCGAAGGCCCTCCGTCAGGAAGTTTATAGTACTACTCGAAGGACCTTCGCTCGAAACTTCGAAGTTCTTGTTGAATTTTTCAGGTGGATTGATCCTATTAAAAGACCCAAATTCCTTATTCAACCAGTCAGTGTGAGGCTAATTAAACATGAGTGGCTGATCAGATTGAAAACTGTGAATTACTTATAACAAACATTAGAGTTTTGATCACGTGAGAATGAACAATGTTGTTATCTGTGACTGTTCATCGATAGACGCAAACAACGGTAGAGAAAATTTTGCGTAATAACTATATGTTACACGAAGTATCTCCGTCTGGTAACCAAGAAACATTCAAAACATCAATATTTTTCTCTGCAGGCAAGCGTGAAAACGTCAAAACAACAGCGTATGTTGGCATGTTTAAAGCAAAAATACTGGTCATTGGACCACGAGAGGTAAGTAGAAAGGAAATACTAGCATGCAGCGTGGTTTTATTAATTTTTTTCACATTATTTGCGTTGCAAAGAGACCACTGTTTATACAAATATAGACCTTCTTGGCTCTTCATGGCCTCTTGCGTTGTGTACATATTTTTTATGGGCAAATTATACATTATACAATACCCATTGTGCTTCGACAAATATACTTAAAAGAGTAAAGAAGCTCTCATTTTCCTGTCTGGAAAAATGTAAACAGCTGTTTCAGCTTGTTTTTTGAGTTTTCATCTCACATAATCTTATCCGTGAAATTATAAGATATTGATATTGTTTACGTTTTTCTGGCAGGCAAAAGTTTTTTAAAGCTCCCAAGAGAGCTTCGTTATTGTGATATGCATTGTTGAATCACAATACAACACATAATCTTTTGTATATATAATTGGAATCAATTTGCCTGCCAGCAAAATGTAAATTAAAGGCAAGGGGTCTTTAACATATCTCAAATGTAGAGTTCCAGTGTAGCTCTTCTGTTAGAGGGGTCTGTCACGGCAGAATTCTTGTACGCTCGACTCAGAAATCAGATTCAGATATCAGGAAATCAACGTTAAATCAACCGGAAATCAGATGATTTCGAAATCATAAAAATACTAGTGAAAGGCTTGAATATTGGGACTATAGGAACAAGATTGTGTCCTTTTTGTGTTTTTCTGACGGTATTTCATAATTTAGACGATATTCCGATTTCAAGTGGCTCCAGAGTTTGAGTAAATGCAGTTACAAACAATAAAATATACCAGCACTGCTGTAACTGATATCTTCAGGAAATCTTGAAATCATTGTTGAAATCAGTAGAAATCAAGAAATCTGCTCAGAAATCAAGTGATTTCGAAATCTCATACACTTCGGAGGGTCGTGGCGGACCCCTCGATTCCGTTCTCAATAAGATACAGCAGTTTGTGTCTGCACTTCCTGAAAAGCATGCAAAAACATTGTGGTTTTAAGTGAATGCCCTTTGTCAAGAGGTCAGTACCACTAATTTGTCCACTTAGGCGTAGTTCAAGTGTTGTGGTCTTCACATGTGCTGAACCTAATGTAAATGACCTAAATTATTTGTCTGCGCTCATTTGCACTAGGTTCGACATATGAAAAGTATGATGTTTGAATTAGGCCTTAAACTTCCAGACACTCATTTTTTCAGGTAGTTCAGACACAAACCCAGGTTATTATAAATATTTTATATATGTATGTAAAGCTATTAAAGTACACTGTTTCTTCGAATTCAAATTTATCAATTTACTTATTTACCATAACATTTTCTTAGTGTGGTAAAACAGTGATATCTAATTATTTGGCCGATGCCACTGAGATATCTGGTGGAGATTATCATCCAACACAAGGTGTAAGGTAATGAACCATTAAAACAGCAATGCACCAGTGTTGGGATTAATATAATTAATGGTTAACCAGACTATCTGTCCATTTAACACATAAAGCCACATTGTGGATGAGCCCTTTTGTGTTCCAGGTTACACTGTGTGTAATGCCAGTATACCACAACAATTTTTGTCTGTTTTAGAATTCTTGAATTTGAGAGTTCAGGAATATCTGTTGGGGGTAAGGAGGTGAGCTGTGACGTGGAACTATGGGATTGCAGTGGTGATCAAAAGTATGTCTAGTTGTCCTAACAGTAGTTAAAGATCTTAGTTGAAACTCGGGGTTCAGTGTGGTCAACAACTACAGTTCATTCAACTAACTTTTCACTAGAATGTTTCGAAGTTTGTTCCAATTGTTTTGAAATTTGCAAATTTGTGGCGAAGTTCAAACATTCATAATGAAATTCAGAAACTGGTTAATGTATATTGAGCATTTGATTGGCTGCTTTTTCTCTAGTAGCCAATCAGTCAGGCTTTGTTTACAAACTTGCTTGTGAATATCATTATGAACTTTTGAACTTCGCCACAAATTTGCAAATTTCAAAACGAAGTTCGGAACATTGTAGTGAAAATTTAGTTGAAAATCGACTGTAATTAAATGTATGTCGATAAACAATTACCGTAATTGTCTTTAGATCATACCTTAAAACTAGACCTTTGTGTTTTGTAGGTTTGAAAACTGTTGGCCAGCCATTCAAAAAGATGCAAATGGAATACTGTTTGTATATAATCCCGACAATACGAGCCATGGAAAAGAACTCGAAACACTGTAATATTTCTCTTATTTTCAACCGTGAGTGTAATAATACACGAGAGTAATAATTTTGACAAACTTATTTTTGTTCTCCTACCAGGTATGTTCATTTTGTTCAAGAACAAGGTCTAAGAGATTCTCAATGCATGTTATTCGCTCATCATAAACCAGGAGTCAATGAGAAAATTCAATTTCAAATACGTAAGTTGAAGGCTTGAATGTTACACCTGTGAATATAATGCTTTTGAGTCCAATATAATTACAATAAATGTTCTAACAAACACCCTGGGCCTTTTAATTAAGGGGCGTTTATTATATAAGGGGGTGTCTATTGGAGAGTGGCATTGTATTAATTTACACTGATATATTCTTACATATGGCAATTTTCCTATAACTAACAATGTATTTTACCTAATCATTTAGCATCCTATCTTTCGAAGATTCCTTGCGTTCAGACAAATTTGGAAGATGATTCAGACATTGTAAAACAGAAATTTAATGATTTGCTTGCAGTTCTTCTTCGTAACTGGACAGACAGACGAGATCAGGAAGAACTTAGTATTATGAACAACTAAATATCAAAGAAAGTTTTACTTTCACCTCACCTGTGAATGTTCACCATTTTCCATGTCTTTTAATGGGTAATATCTGTCCTATAGTCTACATTTTAGAATACTGGATATACCTAAGTTCACTAAAGACCATGTTACTGCAACTTGCAACACAATTTCTGCACTGAGCCATGTTTATATGTAGAAATGTACACACAGAACATGGCCCACATTTCACTCCACCGATATCATTTTCATTCATGTCTTTGTTGCCTTCTGGGCATGTTTAGCAAGAAAAATATCAGCAAAGTAAAACGAAATGCATGCTCACAATTTCTCTGTGAATATTCTTTTTACCTAACAAATTCGCTCTTTGTCTGAAATTTCATTGCAATTAAGTATTTAAGTTGCAGAAAAAATTGCCTTGTGTATAACATGGCCTCATGTACCTTTTTATGTTGAGGCTGATGTTAAACGTTGTCTCGTGGCATATAAAAGGTCAGCTGATACCTGTCCAGATTACATCAAGGATCTGTTGATATTGAACGGTGATCAACATAAAAGAAACACTCGCAGTGCTCTTTATACAATTTTGCCACCGATGTATAACAGAGTTAAAGAAGGAGGCTGTACTTTTTCGGTAACTACAGCCAAATGCTGGAACTACCTACCTCTTAAGTTACGAACCTGTAGTTCCATTTATATTTTTAAGAAAGAATTATACCGGAAACTTAAGACCAATCAAATTAACGATAAGGTTTTTAATCCATTTTTAGATAATCTTTTATAGACAATATATTATATATGTAGATAGCATGCTCTATAGTTGTTTTACTGTTGTTACATAGCATATCGTGAGGGCCACAAGTTTATTAGTTGTAAAACTATTATGTGTTAGCCTCGTTAAATAAAGTTTAAATGAAAATGAAATGAAATGTATAACATGGCCTGAGCTGCATTAAACCTAACTTTAATGCTAACCCCCAATTGTAAACATTCGTAAACATAAGCATAAGCCTCATCAATCATATATTACAAGGATCAAGAATTTTCAGAATTGTTGCCCAAAGTTAAATGAGTTTTGGCCATATTAGAAAAATGAGCGCACTTGACAATATTTCAACTTATTGGAATTTGGGCCAAAATTCATTAAGTTGTATATTTAGTATGGCCATGTATATAATTATAGTGGTAGATCAGTTTCTTCCTTTTGTATTTTGATGCATTTGAATTTAATTGCTGATGCCTTACTTAATACATTAGCTTGCAATGCGCCCAGATGTGCCCTTTGTTAGTATTTTACTCTGTCTAATGCCAGACGATTTTACTCGTCAGTGGTAGGGTACTGCCAGCTAATGGGTTAATGCGTCATTCCAGAAAAGATCCAGACTCCCCCTACAGAGGAAATTTTCTGTTATCTGGAGGGGGAAAATTCACCTCTGATAATAGTAAAATGTACTAGGACATCTAAGGGGGGGTTAATTGCAATATTCTCTGCAGGGGAGGTGTGGATGTTTTCGGGAATGATCCAATGGGGAAAATCAGAATAAAAGTATTTATAAAGCATATGAATGAAATTTAATAAAAAAACTTATCTTTTTAGATTACAGACAACATCAAATTATCTTTAATACTAATTATTTGTGGTTTGCAATAATCTGTGACCTTATCCAGGGTCAGCCCATATTGGTTTGGTCATCATTATTACAATCTATGACTGTAATCAATGTGATCAACCTTAAGGCTAACCCAAACTTTTATGACTCGTAACACCGTAATAATGCAGAATATCAGATGCTGGGTCATACTCAACCACAGCCCAGGTCAGGGTCAAATGTGATACTCATACCCCTCTGCTTCACACCCCCTAACCCTCTTAAGTCTTTGCGACGGCCCTGACCCAAAACCCAAATTGTTCCTAGTACAGTACCTGCCAACAGGTTACAGAATTACTAAATTGTTCCTAACTAGTTATGTTGGGCATTTTAATGTTTTGAGTGTGGTATTGGATTGACACAAATCCAGGACTCTTTATGTACATGCTCCATCGCCCCAGCAGCAACACTGTGGCCATATGCAAGTACTTTCAAAATATAGCAGTTATCCTTTGTACGAATCAATGTGGCCATATTATTCTCGATAACAAACGACAAAATATGAACAACTTTGACTTTTAAATCTCTCATGGCAACACCAATGTACGCATCATCAGTGTGAAAAGGCTTTCGAATGTAGACGTAATTAATTAGGCCGCCCAGTAAATCTGTAGAGAAGAGAATAAATGCGCCTGCATTGAAAGGTGGGAATACATCTTCAGGGAAATATTTTTTACTTATACTCCACTTTCCACCTGCCCAACGAGGGACCGCTGTTCTACGGTACGTCCCCCCGCCATAGAAGCGAGAGGGTGACCCCTCTGAAACAAGATACTCTATAACTTTCGGTATTCGCACATAAACATCATCATCCGTTTTAAGAGTATATTTTGTGCCGAGGAATGAAGCCCAAAGCTGCCCCATGTAAAACTTCAAAATGTTATTCAAATAGTTATCATCGATGTCACCAATTAACATATCATTGTGTTCTTTGGCTTCCTCAATATTCCTTTTATCATCCTCCTCTCCGGCTTTGCCAAGCACAAACACTAAAATCCACTTCCTGTCTTTTAACTTTGTGTTATTCATGGCGTTTAAATGTTCACACGTCTTCTTACTTGCCCAGGTTTCGCGAATTTTTGCTCTGCGGTGTCTGTAATCGTCACCTTTTGCACCGGAGTTGACAAGAATTACCAAATAAAGATCCTTTGTGTGTTCAATAGTCGGTTTTATTTCGGGGTAGACGAACTTAAAATACACATAAGGTTGATAATCATTCACCATATCTATGGTTGGTTTTTTGGTCGGCGTAGAATTACGAGTTATCGGATTATTTAGTCGACTTTCATTCAATATTTGCTTTGTCTTGGCTGTAATTAAGGCGTCTTTCATATTGTCATTTCGAGTATTGCTTTCAATAGCTAAAATTTGGCTATCATTTTGTCGAACAAACACATTACCCCTTGTGTATAGCATAAAAACAACTAAGTCAAACAAAAGTTGAAAACATACGAGTAAAATGATACAAAATCTTGAAGTTCTGCCCCGACAAGGATTACATATTAACCTTAGCATCATGTACAACGTGTCGACATAACTCGTTGAGAACGATGAACGCTTATTTATACGTCCTGGGGCCGTTGTATAAAAAAGTAGTTAAAGTTAACTATAGTTATGGCTCTTTCTGTATCAAATATACTACCAATGTGTTAGCATTTGTTTATTTTATCACCCCCCTGTTCAGGAACTTTTTTCATTGGACCCCCATAGATATTTCCAAAATGATAAAGCCCCTCACTCCCTTAAAAATTCTTATGTAGTTATGTGTAATTACACCCTACTGTCCATGCAAATTTTGATAAAACGTAGCTGACTGGCCTTCTCCATGGATTACTCCAAAGGCAAAGAAATCCGAAATCTTCTAAGGCCGCCCCCAAGAAAATTCCAAACGGCAGAAGTCTACGAAATGTCGACAGTCGGGGCGCAAAATATATGCGAAATTAGGTTGACATAAGCCGAAATTCCTATTATTTATATAATGCATCTGATTCGAAACTTTATAAGCCAATATTTTGGCTTCGAGTATTTTGTGAATTGTTTCACGTATTTATGTCTCGTGAAAAGATGAAAAAAAAACCAGCCCAGCTGCCATAAATGGAGTCACGAACACCTGTATAAATATGAAGTAAAGTAGGATTGTGTTTGTGTACTGTTTGTGTACTGTTTGGTACTTTAAATAGTGGGCATTTCAACACAATAGGATGCAATTCCGAATCCCGTCTAGTTTTTCTATTATATTTAGGTTGGCATACCCGTCAATTTTTCCTATTATCTATTCATGTTGGCATACCCGTCTATTTTTCCTTATCTGCCTACCAGTCATGATATTTGCGTGGCAGACATTACACCCGTTTTCAAAATTACGCGCCCGCCCTAAAATAATACTGTAATGTACGGTAAATGGACTGGACTATGGTGGCCCATTGTTCTCATAGTAAATTAGTGAATAGAAATTTATAGAAAACAAGAAAAACATAAAATAAAATAAAATAAATAAAAATAAAATAATATGTATGGCAAAATAAATAAATAAATATAAAAAAATAAATTTAAAAAAATTAAAATGAAAAAAATAAAATAAATAAAATAAAATTTAAATAAAAAAATTAAATAAAAAACAAATTAAAAAACAAATCAAAATGTAAAAAATAACTAAAAATAAATTAAATAAAAAATAAATAAATAAAAAATAAATAAATAATAAAAAAATAAATTTAAATTAAAAAATAAAAACCAACATGCGATTTCCATTTCAAGATGAAAATGAAATTCAACTTTCAAATTGTGAAAAAGCCCAACGTTCTCATTTGATTTAGAAAAAAACAACTTATATACGACTTTCGTTTCAAAAATCAAAATCAAATGTTGTTAAAAAGCCCATCGTTCTCATAGACCATGATGCACCTCGGCCAGTAGCTTAGTGACCGCGAGCCTTCATATTCAAAATGGCGGAAAGAATTGTGAATGTTGAATGGCAAAATGACGATGGACTTCGAGATGATCTCAGGAACTATGTTCTCCAAAATTTTAAGAGAAAAGAGATTCTAGATTTCATGACAAGGGACTATTGCCAATACGCTTGGAGCCTAGGCACTTTAAGTAGAAGATTGAAATATTTTGAAATAAAGTATGTTGACTATGATGTGAGTGTGGAGGAAGTAGAGGAAGCTGTGCGCGAAGCTCAAGATGGTCCAGGTCAGCTCTTAGGCTACCGTTCGTTGCATAAGAAAGTTCGTGAAGGTCATGGTCTTCCAGTGCCCAGGGGGCTTGTATACGATGTCATGACCAATATTGATCCTGAAGGACTTGAGCGCCGTGGTGGGGTTGGCACACGAAAACGAAGAAGAGGCCCTACTGGAACATTTACTTCTTTGGTTGGTAGACTTGTATATTGTGTCATTTTGTAGTCAAAAGGTCAATTGAAAGGTCAAATTCTCCACACCATGACAAACTTGAAACTCCTGAGTGTCTACTAGAGAGTCAAATTCATGGTTATGCGAAGTGATAAGGGATCGAGTTGTGAAGTTATTTAATTTGCGTATTATCTTGTTTTTAGGGACCAAATCATACACATTCAGGTGATGGTCATGACAAATTAATGGGGTTCATGAGAGACACATTCCCACTTGCTTTATTTGGAATGCAAGATGTTTTTAGTTGTCGAATCCTATATTTGAAGTTATGGACCTCAAATTCAAATCCAAAATTGATTGGGCGGTGGTACCTTGAACATCTTATAACAACAAAAGTATGTATTATATATTTAGTGCGTTAAATAATATATATATTCTGGTGTGTGGTTATCACATTGAACTACTTAAAAATACCACATTATGCCAAACGGTTTTAAAATGTTTATGGTTTTGTCTGTTTTATATTGACCACTTGAAGAGCAACTGATTCATTTAACAATTGTTTTCTTCTGTTAAGCATTAAGTCAACATTTAAGACTGGATAAGGGATCAGAAATGGGATCAATAGCAACCATTCATGGATTCCTTAGAACATTTCACCCAGAAATTGGAAATCCAGAAGATGGAGTAAAATTTGGTCCATCAACAAGCAATAAGGTAAAGCATATTTAAAAATACTGTACATGTAGCTAAAATAATATTATAATTCTAGGAAACATGTACATGCATTTACAATAATGTATAACATTACAATTACCATTCATTTTAATGCTCTCAACAGATTGAGAGATGGTGGCGTGATTTGCATCACAGATTTGAAAAGTATTTCAAAAGGCAATTGAATATGCTGTTAGAACAAGGCTTCTATGATCAACATGATCAAACTGACAGGTACAGTTGCAACACTTTCTCAAATAGTTCCACAGGAAATCAACTACAACACAACTTTGAGAATTCATATTGATTACTGATGCTTGTAATTATCAGCATGCAATTCCTTCAGATGTTTAAATGCAATACTGTAGCCAAAACATGTGTCAACATGACAGCTTCCATTATCTCTCACTGGCATTACTACCAGTATAAATAATTAACAATTAAATCACTAACTGGTATACTACTCTGTTGCACTACCCTGTATGTACATTTGTAAACACTAAAAATATTTTTCTTTAATAAGGGACTTGTTGGCATTCATATATATTCCAATTATTCAAAAGGAAATAGATGTTTTCTATAAATGTACATGGAACACCCACAGGATAAGACAGCAAAAGGATGCACAAATGCCAAAGGGAATTCCTGATCATGTTTTTAATTTTCCTGAAAACTATGGTCATGAACAATGTGGTAAGCCAAGGACAAATACAGTGTTAAAGCATATTTTTTACACCTACAGTACTGTATGCAGTTAACAATTATGGTAAAGTAAATAATCTTGCTAATTGAAATTTGAAAGTATGTAATGTGCACATCTTGCTGTTATGGATCTATGTAATTGGCCAAGTAATTGTAATGGAATGGAATAATTCAATAGATTCAAAGCTTTTTTAACATTTTCATACAATTTAAAGATTTTTCAAATGTCTAAAGCCTTAAAATTCATGTGTAAAGGTTCTGTAAATACTTTTAAGGATTTAAATGGCCTATACAAACCAGGTCTGTGGTTGACATTTTGATAATATCAAAGCTTCAGCAACATGGACTAGCAAATAATGACCTTATATTGGTATATTACAGGTCTGCCTATTACAGATGAAGCACTTGATGAAGTTAGAGAACTATCAGGAGTAATGGATGTAGGAGAAGACTTTCTTGACGCTGATGTTCGTAGGGAGTGTGAACAAATTATCCCAGAAATTGATCAAGTTAAACCAGCTGATGCAGCAGATACATATTTGTTTCTAAAACATCATTATGGACAATCAGAGCATATATGACTACCATAACTGTATTGTGGATAATACCAACTATTCTATTTAACTTCATAAAAACCCTTGCAATATAAATATTTGAAGATACAAACTTGACACACTGTAATACATGTATATCTAGGGATGAGCCGGATACCAGTTTCCAGCAAAATAGACATCCATTATCAGAGAAAATTTTCTGGATAGTTATTGAACTTCTTTCCCCTTACTTGTCTCTGCTGGACTATTATCTGGTATGCCAGTAAATCAGTACCCGGCACATCCCTAGATGTATCCGTACAGATTAAATCATTTTATACTGTATGATATGTATATACGTTTTTAAATCCTTATGTACAAAGGTACAAAACTATGTGTTCGTCCCACTTTGAATAACGTAAATGCCAAAATCTAGTATACAGTATTTTGTGTCATATAAAGTACACAGTTTCCACATAAAACATTCAGTTCACTCTTGAATACGAAATGTACTGTTAAGTAAAGTTTCTCACTTCTTTAATTCCAACATCTCGCAATACTTGTTGCAAACATGATTGTTCATAAATGTATCAATAGCCACATGTGCCAGGTTCCCACAGCAGAAATATATTTCAGCTTCTTCATCTTCTGCATCATAGAGGTCTTTGGTGGCAATTTCTGGGTCATACAAGAGATATCTGGAACCCTGGATATCAACTAGGAGCATCTTGTTATCTGTGGCAATATAGCTGAAGTGAACAAGAGCTTGGGCCTTGTCCTGGATGGTTTTGATTTCAATTTCACAATCGGGGCCAAGATCAACACAGTTTCCATTATTGTTAATATACTTAACAAATTTACCTTCAACAAATTCTTCTATTGTTGCAGGTCGACCATCAAGCTGGGTATAGTAGATGTTATTGTATGCGAAACACCTTCCAAATTCTTCTGGGACCTTTGAAGAAAATTTCCTTGCAATGACTTGTGCAACAGAATTCATCTGTACTTGCTTTCTTGTGTGGTTTTCAACACTTGTCTTCAGTGTATCACTGATGATCCTCAATGCATCTAGGTTGTATTTTTACAACCCATTTTTTCTTACTGGAGCCTTTTCAACACCTAAAAGGCATCTCTAAAGTCGCCAGAAGAGAACTTCTCATCATCGACCATTGCTGTGATATTCATTCCTGGCTCCCACTGCCGAGTTTCCATGGTGAACTTCTCTACTTCAAATGATATCAGTTTTCTTGTTTTTGGTCTAACCAAACGACCAGCTCTGAGCAATTCCTCCACAGATATCGAAGCTGGGTATGTAATCTCCACACTGGCTTGACAGACTGAACTGGGGCTGATAGATTGTGCTTCCTAATTCTTTGTGGGTGTTCAGTATTTAACTCGTCGTCATCATCACCATCATCATCTTCGTGGTCTTGCAACAATGCAAATCGCACAAGGTATACCTAGCAAATACGAAAAGGCCTGTTATTACTGTGCACAAATGCATGCACAAGGCAGTCAGTCTAAAACAGGGGTAAATAAGAACACAACAATGCTAGTGTAAGGTGTCTTGGCAATGTGAAATCCAGAAAATATTACCCTGCAAAAATACCCCAGTGTGCATGGAGACTTTTCTTATAAAACCACAGCAAAAGGTTGTAACTGTAAGGCTTGACATTGACTGGCACATAATGGTACACATTTGCTAAATGTAGCTTAGTCCTTTGTTGTCCTTTTGTTTAATAAATCAAACAACAACTATTTTGCTTAATATATCCACATGGAAAACAGGGGGTGGACATTAAGTGGAATGGCCCATCATCAATGTTCTCTGAAAGTGGGTGGGGACTAGGGAAAGTCTATACTGTTAAAGTAATGGTCTGGGCAATAATTTATTACATGACAAGTTTCAGCAAAATTGACAAGTCTTAGGGGCTGTTTATATGAGGTGAGCTAGCCCGGTAACCGGGCTAGCTCATGGCGCTCGCCTCCCATATAAACAGCCCTAACTTGTTAAACAAGTCTAAATGAAATGTTAAGAAATCATGTTTGAAAACAGATTTTATACCAGCAACATTTTCGTATAAAAGCAGGCTGGTGAAATTCATTTTCACGATAGACATATTAGTCGACGAGGAGAAATAGGACAATATGTTCCATGTCTGTGAACTGTATATTTGTTTAGAATAAATCAATAAATTATTGTGTTTGCTTACCTTGTCTTTTCGATATGGTATCTGATTGATATTCGTACACGAGGGGCCTTTATTTGATACCAGAACATCGCACGTTGCGTACGGCAGATTAAAATGTGATGCACATGCTTTTTTAAGATTTAGCAGTGTGAGTTCTTTATATTCAAATGAGACGAACTCACGTGGTTGAATTGGCTTGTACGTCTGTTTGTTGTCTGGCTCGGATGAGAGCCTTTGGACGATTATTTCAGACGGCGCATTAGGCGTTTTACCGCTTGCTTTCTGTCCATCTTTTGTGGTTCGCTTCGCTGACATTTTTTGAGCCAGGTTATCCCAAACTGCTTTTCTTTTAGGTGGCATTATTTTGAATTTTTGAATGAAGATTAAGAATTAAGTAAAGAAACATGATATGAAGGCTCGCGGTCACTAAGCTACTGGCCGAGGTGCATCATGGTCTATGAGAACGATGGGCTTTTTAAGAGGAGATTTTTTAGTAACTCGAGTATTTTTTGTTAAAAACGCTCAAAACTTAGTAACCAGGCTTTTGCTATAGGGCTAACTTCCGGGGATTAATGCCCCGTTTCAAAGCGCACTTCGTGACGGAGATTTTACTACAAGAAGCTATTGGCGGGAAAATTAAACTAGCGAAAATATATTGAAAAAGGAAAAGTTGTGAGTTAAAAAGGTTAGTATAGTGTTAGTTTAGTGCATTACTACAATCTTTGCACAAAATTTTCATTCTAAAAGTTGTTTTTTATGCTAATTTTGGTACGTAAATATTTACGCTAACGTAACCTTGCCCTTGGCCTTGGCCTTGGCTATATGTTGCAAACCAACTTTTAAAAACAGAAAATTGACATAAAATGAGCAAAAATGTATAACCATACTTATATTTTATACGCCAGAAAGACAGCAAAACAAACAATAATAAAGATACACTTTTTAGCGTAATATTTTGGCAATATTTCTTTATGCAAAGAGCTAACACAAAATTAATGTATAAACCGATAAAAAAGCAGTACATGATACAAAAAATGATAAAAAAGTCAAGGCAAAGCCAAAACAAACTGAATGGCAAACAAGACAGAAAAACAACTGCACCTAACATGTCTAACTTTAACGGACTATAATACAGAGTGAACCTTTGGTTTTTCACAAAACTCAAAAGTGTTATAAACGATATTCGTAGATTATAAAAGAGACATTCAGACAACGAAAATGGACGGCAAAGTTCCTTCAACTTCATGCACAAAATCAAAGGTAATGCAAATGATGATTTTTTAACTATATACGACTATACAGCATGTCATATTATGCCAGGCTTCCGTTCATGCGTGCAGCTTGAAATTTTTCTTACACTTGCATTTTGTAATTCCTTGTCTTTGAAGACTTTCCTCTTGAGACTTTTATAGTATTTGTTTATATACGCAAATCTATATATGCTGATAATGAAGTATACATTTCCATTCATTTTATACAACAGAATAACACTTTCAAGGCGTTATATGGGAAAAATAAAGCCTCGTCAAAAAAGATCCAAGCCGCTAATATGTTTGGAAAAAGCCATTCATCGGTAAAAGCTATTGCCGAGGTTTTGCGAGTAGAAATTTCCACCGCAGAAGTTTACATACTCGACGCCTATTGTGCTGGAGCTCCTATATCAGTCGAGAAACTTGCCAATGAACTGAATGTCCACAGTCCACTAACTAATAAAATCGCTCGGCTAATCGAGGACGGTTTACCGACCCTGAGACAAATCAAAGACGCTCTTGATGGTTATGTTTCGTACAATCAAATAAAAGTAGTTTTGGCGGCGATCATTCGAGACGAACTGGATAAATTGGTATAGATAAAAGATCTGAAAAAGCCAAAAACCTTTTTACTGAAGTTATATAATGACAGTTCAATTTCTTTGTTATTGCAATCAAATGTTATAGGAGTACGTAAAATAAATTTGTTGCCAAAATGTTTCGCCACGGCTTGTTCATTGCTTTTGAGTTTCAAATGTTCGATGTTTTGTAAAAATCGATTATGATTATTGTATGTTGTATTTTTGGACATATTAATTAGCCAACACTGGTGTTAAAACCTTTTTAAAATCAAAGGTATTTTTTGTTTTAAAAATAACGAAACTGGTTGTCAAATTTTTCGAACCCGAAGGCAGCCAAAATGCCGCAGCGTTGGTAGAATATAAATGATTGCCTACCTTGTCTTGTTTTCACGAATGGCAAACATCCCGATATTGCAACCAAGTAATCTTGAAAAATTCCTCATATTTTACTGTATTTTCTTCGCGTTTAATAAGAATTGAATAGAATCCTTTTTCACAAGAAAAATGCTGGCCTTCCTTTGCCTCGTGTTTTTCAAAAATGAATGTCTAATTGTCTATCGATTGACTGCCTCGATTGTATGCATAACCTTGATAACCCGTATGTAGAAATTCTGCGCATGCTCACAAAAACCATTCGTTAACCGTGATTTAAAACGCGTGGATCCATGTTATGGCATTGAGTTTCAACACCGTTATTAAAAGTATAGTACGAACAGGGTCTTTTTTAAGAAATCGTTAGTGGGGGGGCATAATCGAAAGGGGACGCAATAAGTAGGTGGTGTATTACAGGTGTGGGAAGCTGAAGGGGGGTCTGGGGGTCCTCCCCAGAAATGTTTTGTATTCTTGAGTCTCTGTGGTTTGATTTCCTGCATTTTCAGAGACAATTTTTGATATATCCCATCTAAACGGAGCCAGGTTTTGTTGTGAGAATACCATAACTTTCCTCTAAACTCACGTTTTTTTTAAACGACGTTTTTTCCCCTTTTTTGCTTATATTTTGGACAAAAGGGACCTTCACTGGGGGGGGGGGGATAGCTTACTGGGGGGGGGCAACATGGGGGCTGGGGGGCTTTGGCCCCTCCAGTACATTAGTTAAAAAAGACCCTGAGTACGAAGCCATACAGCAAAATACGAAGGCCTTAATTGATCACACCCCCCTCCCCTAATTGAAGAGGGCGCCAAAATTTAATCGACGCCCCTATCATGTCAAGGCTCCTGTACGCTTATATTTTCAACTACTGCATGAGCCACGTTAGTGAACCACTATTAACCACTGTTTCTGCGGTTAACTAACTATGAATTCATGCAGTGATCGATGGGACACATGGAGCTTTTTCCCTAAAGCTGTCGAAAATCTGGACGGCACTGATTCAGTGTGCGACACCATGCATGCATCGTTATTATTCAAATACTATTACAAGTTATCCAGTGTCCGCAACTGTGCTGTTTGGAACAGTAACACTGATTTTCAATTTACGGGGAATTATAACTACATGCATGTCACTTGTATGCGGGGCTTCGGTAGCGCAGTCGTCAGAGCAAGCGCTTTGCACCTCTGAAATCGTGGGTTCGATTCTTGCTGGGGACTCAGGACACGTATTAGCCTGCATCGCAAACGCTTACCTTCACATTACCTTCACATTTCCAGTAGGAACTAGACACGTATGTGAAAAGAGTTAGTCCACGGAAGTCGCGGGTTTTCGCCGGGTACTCCGGTTTCCTCCTACAGGGAATGTTGACTGTATGGGTTTGGTCCTAAAAAACTTACCCATCGTAGCTGTGCTCCCTGGTCAAACATGAGTGATACGGTGACAGCCAGAGGCGCCTATAAATCACCAATCACCGATTCTGGTGAATCGTGAGCAAATGGCCTTTCGTTTTGATTCAGGCCAAGAATGTATTCGTGACGTAATTATCGAAAGGGTTTATTCAGCTTAGTTCTCAGCTGCAAATAAGGAGGATTAGCACACCCCCACCTACTTACTTACTTAACCACTGGCGTAGGAACCGCGGGAGCTGGGGGATTGAACGACGGCCCTATTGAAGCCCCTAAAATAGATTAAGTTTGAAATATATTCCCTTTAGGCACGATATGCTTATAAATAAAGATATCATTCAAAAGATGGCCTAATTATTTCAATAATTTACATGTGTGCTTAATTGTAATTATAAAAACATAAAGTATATAATATATTCTTAATTGACCAGTTTTCCAAAACCCCAAAATGAGCACTTTTAATACTAATATGTCCGCATTTCTTTATGTAGGCAGCTGAAAGCGAAAATCATAAATGTTTCATATGTAACAACAACGTTCAGCAAAATGAGAAAATTCGGCGGGTAACTGAAAGTAATTTCACACAGCTGGGAATTGCTGCTGCAGATCTGGCAAAGGGTTTGCGAATATGTGCACGTTGTTGGCTCTCAAAAATGGTCAGAGGTCATAAGAGATGCGCAATTCAAAGTTGTACCACCCCGAGAAAGAAACATACGAGACTGTATGCATTGCCATTAAACCACGCAGATGAAGAATGCTGCCAAGATGTGATGGAACGGTTCCAGGTAACAAAAGAAGGGAAAGTGTGTGGAAGATGCAGAACCAAGATGATAGCATGTATTGAGCGTGAAAAACGCCAGACGCCACTACAGTCTACATCTGCAATACCTTCAAAAGCAAGTAAAGAAAAACCCTCTACTTCGGGAAGACCAAGGGTAAGCTACACAGAAGCAAGTTCGGCAACTAAAAGACGCATGAAAGTGTTGGCAAAGAATATGTTGTCGAGAGTGGTTGATGAATGTGACGAGATTTCTTGTGGAGAGGGCCCGCAGTTAGTACAAGATGTCATCAAGAACACAGTTCTGAAGGAAAACATCACTACACGTACAGAGAAAGCAAATGAACAAAAGATGAGGAATGTTGTCGAAGGCATATCGGAGACATACGAAAAGGAACGCCATGGATCAGCTGGAAAGATTAGGCTACTAAGTGCAATAGCGCCGCATTTTAAAAATAAAGAAATAAAAAAAGCCATCCACTGTACGGACTATGAATTAACCGAAGCCCGTAAGCATGCAAAGCTACATGGTGCTGGAGCTACACCAAACCCTGAAGAAAAGGTTAAGCGATTTCGAATTCTACCAGAGGACCTAGCCTTCGTCTTAAACTTCATCCACCATCCCGACAACACTTGTCGATCGTCTCACCGAATGGCATCATGCGAAGGATCGAAGTCGTCTTGGATCTCCGACATGTTTGAAGATAAGCAACAACCGGTAATGTGGCTTAAAGACGGGAAGCTCCATCTCTATAAGAAATACAAGGAAGAGTGTAAGAAAGAAGGCAGAACACCAATTTCAGAATCGAAATTTCGTGATGGGTTAAACGCAGGAAACTTCAAGGAGATGGCTAGAATGACAGGATTGTGCAATATTTGCGACGAAGTTGGTGCACAAAATTGGACAAAGCTTTTCGACTTGATCGAGATGCTGGGGAAAGAGATCAATGGCGATACACCAATTGACACAACCGAAGTTTTAGAAGAAGACGAGTTTGGCAACGAAAGCGTTCAACTGACAACAGTGACCATGATCGATATCACAGACCAAGATGACGAATACAAACAATATAATCCTCTTCCAGTCGATTCGCCCGTATTAATGATTGAAGTCAATCCACACGTAACTGAACTCAACGAATTAGAGAAGAGATGCAAAATCCTCAAAGGACACCTCCTTTCAAAATTTTCCTCTGAGCTTCAGTCACATTCAGCATGTCCTTTCCACTGTATAGAATTGCTACTCGACGAAAACTCAAATTGCAAAAGCCATCACGAAATTTGCGAAGAATGTATACAGAGGTTCACGCTTTTTGACGATCTGTTGGCAACGGTCTATGCAAGTTCTCTCAACCCCGCACGTAAGAAACACTATCAAGACCAATTCGCCAAAGTGCAAGGAAACCTGGATTTCTACATCGGCCATCTTGTTCGTGGTAAGCACCAACGAATGCAATTAATGAAAGATATTGACCAATTAAAACCTGGGAAAGCAATAGTCGTTTGCGACTACATGATGAAGCTGTTACTGGAGAAATTCAGGGAGCCACAACGAGATTGGTTTGGCAAGAAAGGTGTGTCAGTCCACGGTAGCATGTTTTTCTTTAAGACAAAAGAATCGGAAGAAGAAATAATGGTGGAAATACACGACGTTTTTTCAAACGGTGATTGCACACAAAACTGGTATTTTTCAGCCAGCGCATTTGAGGCAACCTTCAAAAATTTTTCTACGCGTCACGATGATGTAAAGTCACTCGTCATATGGTCAGATAATGGACCTCATTATCACAACACTTCCATAATTTTATGGTTAAGCCGCGCTTCAGATCTTTGGAACATGAACATTGAGCGATACGCATTCTTCGAAGCTCAAAAAGGGAAAACGTCCCTGGACTCACATTTTGCCACCTTTAAATTTGCATTAAAAGCGTGGATGAAAAGGGGAAACGACTTACTTGACAGTGCGGACATAGTTGAAGGAACAAAGGAAAACTTGAAAGGAACACACGTGTACGAAATACATATAAATAGATTAAAAGAGCCACCAAGCGCTAAAACTCTGGAAGGAATAACATCATTTTCAGACTTTACATTTACTGAAAATCCAAAAAAAACATATAAATCGGTTGATGCAAGAGAGTTAACCAATATAGGCACAAAAAAGAGAATAGAACCTGAAAGGGTTACTAAGTTATGGCCGTCGTACTTAACGAGCACTTCTCTGTCGACTGGAGTTACCTCAGAGTTCGACGAACAACTATCTGAAAACATTGAACCAAAATGCAAAAAAGCAACACCTGAAAGGAGAACCAAATCAGATGTGAAGAATATCAACAGCGGCTACAATTCGACCAATGAAACAACCCCATCCACATGTCCGAAATGCCATAAATTCTTCCTTCGACAAGGGTGTATGCTAAACCATGTCTCCTCATGCTCATATCCTAACAAAGAATCAAAATGGAAAACATTACATGAACTTAAAACATCAGTCCCTGTGATACAAGCAATGGGGCTTTTAAACAATGTGCGACACTATGATATTAGTACTCTAATCCATAAGAATGGAAATGAAGAAGAGTCAACTTTACTATGGTGCTCTTTGCTGGCAGGAAGCGCTCGAAGAACAAGAATAGGAAAACGCCATCGCTTCGCAGCGTCACAAAAAGATCTGATGGAAGAATGTTTCAATGTTGGTGAAAAAGATAAACGTCAACGATACACCACCCAGTCTTGCCAGCGGTTAATGGAGGAAAAGTTAGGGAAGGAGCTTACGCTAACTACCCGTCAGATCGCGAGTTATTGGGGTGCTTATAAAAGAAAGAAAAACACACAATAAGTATAGCATGATACAGCGTGATAATATATTATACTAAAGTAAATATATGTACATTGTATAGTTACAACAAAAACCTTTTGTTACATTCCAAGCCTAATTTGTATCTTTACAGTCAAAATGGGTGTTCATTTTGCAACCAACATGAACAAACTGCAAATTGAAATTCACATGCAAGTTTGTAAACAAAGCCTATGGTTAGCTACTAGAAAACAAAGAAGCCGTGCAAATATTATATTCTGTGACCATAGTGCAATGTTTCTCCCAACAGAACACCCATTTTACTGTAATCTGTATAGGTTTATATACGAGCCACTACCTGTATATATGGATGGCAATTTACATTAAGTGGTTTGTCGAAACGTTTTCTGGTCTCTGTTAACCCAATGCACTATTAACGGCACCAGGGGACAAGGCAGATATATGCCTTTAGATTGGAAGCATAAAAGTACCGGTACAGTTAATAGTAAAAGCCACATTAAATATACAATACCAAATAGTTAGAGCATGATATCAATGTAGATTGATTTCTTGTCAATAGTTGAAATTCATAGTATGCATAAATTTGCATTGTTATACATGATACAAAATATAGTATGTCAAAGGATCCTTCGGAAGAGATGGATGAGATTCTAGCCTAAAATAGAACAGAAGTATAATGTTAAGCTTAACTTATATACCAATTACAATGTGCTGGCTACAATAGAATTTCTAATTTGATACATTTGCTTGTCAGTGGTAGAATACTGCCAGTTAAACTGGGCTAACACTAATTAACATGCTTAGTGAAAAGTATTGGGTTCTCTGTGAGGCATTAAAATGCAATGCACCTTATTTTAGTTTACTTTGTCATGTTATGCCGAAAAATTTAATTTGTTACCATACTTGCCAACTTACCCAATTCTGTGATAATCATAACTGGCACACAATGTCTAGTTCAGAGCCCTTTTACCAACATACATAATTAGGGGGCAATTAGGAATCAGACCCCACCCCTAACCAGTTACATCAATTCTGGGCATCAAATGAGTGGAATAGCAATATTTGGCAATTATATGTTGAATATTTTCCTGAGGAGCATACCTATGGACCTCTCTAGTTAGAAACATTATGCCTTCATGCTCTTGAACGGATTAGTATGTCACACAAATGTTAACAATTGTGACTACGGACTATGAATTTGGACAGCAAAAATGAGACACAATTACAGATTTGGTCTTTAGATATCCTGCATTAATGGTTACACTTGATTACTAACTGTTGCCATAGCAACCTTCTATTCAATTTCGAACATGTACTAACACTATGATAACTGTTGGATAACTTTTTGACATTTATAATAAAAAAAGCTTATTCACAGATTTTCAGAAGTCCAAATACACATTTCCTAGCACTAGATTAACAAACAGCATTGAGCCACCTTAATAGATTATCATGCAAAGAGATAAGGAATGGCAATGAAAATTGGCAAATTCCTCCGAGGACCACCCCTTCGATTTTTTTCAAAGCAAACTCATTTTGAAGTATTATATCTAAATCTTACATTAACAATAAGTTTAGCCTGCGCGTGATAGTTATATAGAATATTTAGCAGATTAGAATACCCAACGCCAACCCTTTTAGGCTCATTTTGCAATTATCAATCTATATTACATGACAAGAATATCAATATTTCTCAGCTAATATTTTTTCCAGTTATATTTCCAATTTTAGTGCCACTATTAGGATCGTTGTAAGCTACTGCGCATCTATTTCGAATGGTAACAATAAATTTTGCTATTTTAGAGCAAAAATGACAAGATATATCATTTCTTGTTAAATGGTAACAAATTAGAAGACCTGAAGTCAAAAATACAAAAATATCCAAGAGGACCTCCCTTTGGATTTCCTTCAAAATCTGTAGTTTTAAACTTGAGTACCTTAACTTAATGAATTTTTGAGCTTACAACTGGAGGACACATATCTTACTAGAAATTTGGATTTTTATAGACTTTTAGTTAAGTAGAAGTCAGTAGCGAATGAGCCAAATGTCATTGAAATTACAATTATAGAATATTGAAAATATTAATTCAATCACACTTGTAGGAAGTGTCAATTTTCATTAGACAGTACTGAGAGTACCATAGTTCAGTAAATATAAGAAAATAACTAAGGTTTATTACAAAATATTATGTGAAAATGAATAAAACAATCATGGAATCCATAAGACAATGATAAGAAACCAAAACAAAATACTTTCGAAAGGTAAATGAACGCTGATAGATCATCAAGTTACAGAGACGTGACTAGTTTAACAGAGCTACATATTCTAGTCAAATACTGTATTTTTAAAAGAAATTTGATATGAAATAAGATAGTATAATGTAAAAACAGAGTAGGAAAAGTTGTCATACCTGGGAGTCTTCTGTTGTAGTACATCACTCTACTCCTTCACGGATTGAAAGAACCTGTTTCATTTGTTAATCACTGTGGAAACCTTGTACAAACTTCGGACATACTAATAGTGTTATGAAGACTTCATCAGAAGTATTTCTTTTTAAATATGAGCAGTTTTCGCCCAAAAATTTAGACGCCAACTCATCGAACTCAACATTACACCCGCCATTGTGCAAAACGCAGCAAATTCCTTCGTTTTCGCGCAAAGGATCACGGTATTTTTGAGCGCGAGTTTCTCGATTTACTAAAAAATCTCCTCTTAACAACATTTGATTTTGATTTTTGAAACGAAAGTCGTATATAAGTTGTTTTTTTCTAAATCAAATGAGAACGTTGGGCTTTTTCACAATTTGAAAGTTGAATTTCATTTTCATTTTGAAATGGAAATCGCATGTTGGTTTTTATTTTTTAATTTAAATTTATTATTTATTTTTTATTATTTATTTATTTTTTATTTATTTATTTTTTTATTTAATTTATTTTTAGTTATTTTTTACATTTTGATTTGTTTTTTAATTTGTTTTTTATTTAATTTTTTTATTTAAATTTTATTTTATTTATTTTATTTTTTTCATTTTAATTTTTTTAAATTTATTTTTTTATATTTATTTATTTATTTTGCCATACATATTATTTTATTTTTATTTATTTTATTTTATTTTATGTTTTTCTTGTTTTCTATAAATTTCTATTCACTAATTTACTATGAGAACAATGGGCCACCATACTGGACTCGTGAAGCTGTGAAAGTGAGGGAAAAAGTGATGGAGTCAACGGCATGTATGGACTAAATGGCTCTTGTAAGTAGCCCTTTTGCTTGAATTTGCAAAACTAACCATCGTAAATAACATAAATTAGTCGTATATATTGAGGGAACACGATTCCAAATTTCCAATAGTTTATAAGTCTGTGTTTTGTTGTGTACCTTGCCGACCATCACTATTAAACTGCCTCGAACAAAATAACACCTAAATATCTAGATTGTTACCTAAATGGGTCCTAAATACCTAGTGTGAACATGTTTTGGGATTGGCTGCAACAAAAGTAACAGTGCAATAAGCACAATCTACCAAGACAAAGCCTTCTAATATAGGTAGGGGGCGACCATAGAAATAATAGATATCTATTATTTCTATGGGGACGACCTGCTGTGCTAAGCCACTGGTGTGCAAGCCCTCCAATTGCTCTCAAACAAAACTGAATTCATAAACCTGCACTTTGCTCAGCGGAGGGAAACGTCCCACTTGATCAGTGATCGGATAAAAGATCACAATTTGAAAGGATCACAACATAACCATTTGTAGTTCAATGAATGCAGCTGTGACAGACTTGCTACAAGTCGGCGACTTCCGCAAATTCCTTACTATTCCTCCAATTACTTCCTCGCAAATTCCTTCGTTTTTGTTGCTGTTTATAAGTTTTAATACAGTAACTGAAATACAGTCTACATAACTGAAAAGCGATCGCATTATCACAACTCGGGGAAGAGAAGAAATGTCTTTTATATGCAATCCTTTTCGTGGCCGATCTTCAAGGTTTTGGATCATTTTACTTGTAAGTTTTCAACTCTTATTCGACCTTGCCGTTTTTGTATTACACTCGAGAAGCTCTAGAGTTAATAGCCAAATTGAAATATTTGATGGGAAAAGAGCACAAAATGATAAGGTAATTACACGTAGCACACAGCTTCCACCGGTGTTAGCAATAGGACAGAAATTGACCACTCGTTTTAAGCCAGCATTGCCGACTAAAACGGCCACGAAGAAGCCGGCTGAAGTCGACATGGTCAACGACTATCAACCGTGGATCGATTTTAAGTTCGTTTATCCAGAGGTACAACCGATTATTGTAGGGCCTAGAGACTTTTATCTCGTCGTTCTTGTCAACTCCGGTGCAAAAGGCGACGAGTTCAGACGGTATAGAGCAAAAATTCGCGAAACCTGGGCAAGCAAGAAGACATGCGAACATCTGAACGCCATGGATAACGTCAAGTTAAACGACAAGAAGTGGATTTTAGTGTTTGTGCTTGGCAAAGCCGGAGGGGAGGATGATAAAAGGAATATCGAGGAAGCCAAAGAACACAATGATATGATAATTGGTGACATTGATGATAACTATTTGAATAACATTTTGAAATTGTACATGGGGCAGCTTTGGGCTTCAATGCTTGGTGCAAAGTATACTCTTAAAACGGACGATGATGTTTATATGCGAATACCAAAAGTTATAGAGTACCTCGTTTCGGAGGGGTCACCCTCTCGCTTCTATGGTGGCGAGACATACCCAAATACAGCAGTTGCCCGATGGGCGGGTGGTAAGTGGAGTATAAGTAAAAAATACTTCCCTGAAGCTGTATTTCCCCCGTTCAATGCTGGTGCCTTCATAATAATGTCTACGGATTTATTGGGTAGTCTAATGAATTATGTCTACATTCGAAAGCCCTTTCACACCGATGATGCCTATGTTGGGGTTGCCATGAGAGACTTCAAAGTTAAGGTGGTTCACATTTTGTCATTTGACGTCAAGAATAATATGGCCGCACTGATCCATTCAAAAAACAACTGTGATATTTTGAAGTTGATTGCATATGGTCATAAGGTTGACACCAACGCAATGCAACATTTACATGAAAGGCTCGAAACTTTATGTCGTAAGGGTACCACACTAAAAAATTGTTGATGAATTGCATGCCTAGGAACGATTGATAGAATATTTAAGTATGCCTTTTTATGCCTTTTTATTTATGCCTTTATAAGGGTCTGTTCATATGAGCCCTGCTAACTGGGAAACTCGCCTGAGTGAGATCCACATGTTGTTAATGCAGACAAAATCATTGTGTGTTCATATGAGAGACGAGCCAGCCTGGCTAGGTGGGATCTTAGTCGAGTGGGATAAATTTTGACCTATTATTGAGCGGCATAGTTGGAAATTATCAACAAGAAAATAATCATTAACCCATTAACTAGCAATGCGCCCAGATGCGCCCTACTTTACTATTTTACTCTGTCTAATGCCAGACGATATTACTTGTCGGTGGTAGGGTACTGCCAGTTAATGGGTTAATAGACCTGAGCAAGGACCATTATTAAAAGTCGTAATACAACATACAGTTTGTGCAATCACAACAAAATATATTTTGAAGGCACCAACTGCGCCAAATTTTCGTCATTTCGTCCCAAATTCATCCCACTTAGGTGAGCTTCCCTACCAACTGGGCTCATATGAGCAGGCCCTAAAATTAATAGATAGAGTCTTTTTAGAACTTCCATGGTTTGTGTCTGAACTACCTAACAAAGTTTGAAAACCCAATTGCTGTTTTGAGTGAAATGCCAAGATTTGAATCTGAACGTCCCAATTTTCAGAAAAGTTTGCTATTAATTGGGAAAGTTAGCTTAGAATTGTTGAAAATGCATGTATGGCACCTTTCACCAGCTGGCTGCCAGTAGAGCTATATCAATAAACAAAATAGGTCTGGCAATCATACATTCATGTCCTACATTTAAGACATATTTTAACAAGACTATTTGAAATTTGTAACCAAATTCCAACAACATATGAAGTAAAATCCAATTGTACACTTTCTGTTGGCAAGATACAAAGTTTGGAAAAATTAACAGTGAAATTACTGGGCTGCCTAAAGTTGGAATGTCTGTGCCAATGTTAATGTTGTATGCGGTTGTTTTCCAATCTGAAAACAATCACTGTACCCTGGTTCCAGAGGTATATTTTCCTTTTCCCCCTTCCTTTGTGCAAAAGAAAATACACCTCTAGTTGAATGTCACACCATGCAACCAGCCACCAGGCCTTGTCTGCCATTTTTGGGTGGGAAACCACAAGGGGAAAATAGACAGCAACAAGAAAATGAGTGAATTTAGTGAAGCAAAAACACAGTACTATCGTTTATAAATACTATTGTTTATAAGTACCATTGTTGGTGAGTACTATTTGCTTCACTGAATCACCCCTTCACTTGTTGTCATCCTTTACCGTTGTGCGGTTAAGTTTGCCACACAAAAATGGCGGACAAGGACTCAGAAAGGCTAACTGATTGATTGCATTGCACCAATAGATCTGAACTAGGGCCAGATATATTTTTATCTGATCTATTGTTTTTGCACAAAAGCTAGATTAATCTAATAGTAACACTTTCAACCATAGGCCAGGTTGTCTTTGTCTGGAAATGTCGAGCTCTGGCCAGCACAGTAGCAACATGATTTCTGTGCTAGTGCTAAGTAATGTCAAAACAAAATTAATTAATATATATTATTCATAACTATAAATATTAATATTATGTTATTTATTTATAAAGAGTAATGAGATGACAATTAAACATGTACATTTATAATTCAAATATACTGTATATTCTTATTCAAATATACATTGTGAGGAAAAAAAGTAGAGAAAAAGAAAGAAGGTGAAGACATCACCCTTTTAAAACAAAAATTAACAAGACTAGTTTAAAATTGGTAGTAAAATTTCAACAACATTTAAAGTCGAAGTCCAACGGCAACACATTCTAGAGGCAAAATACAAAGGTTCGGAAAAATTATCAGTGAAATTGCCAACCTCCTCATTTCCTGCTACCTGAAGTTGGAATGTCTGCCGTAGTTAATAGAATAACATGGTTTGGAGACTGGATGAAACTCATGGTCTATGTTTTCGTCTAGGTTTATGCAAAAATGTGGTCCTTGTTCGTCACATGTGTATATTGTATTTTCGCACAATCAACCAACAGCAATCTTGCAATGCGCCCAGATGCGCCCTACTTTAGTATTTTACTTTGTCTAACGCCAGGGTATTTTAGTCTGTCTAACGCCAGACGATCTTTTACTCGTCAGTGGTAGGGTACTGCCAGTTTAATAATGGGTTAAACTGTGAACTCACAGATGGATAACCAAGCAAAACATTGCTTACACATGAGGAACAACAGAACATTTAAGGACCACATTTTTGCAAAAACCTAGACAAAAACATAGGTCATGAGTTATATTGTACTTCCATCGAGTCTCCAAACGCATATGCATGTAGCCTGCGTGGGAAGGCCTGCCACGCAGGCTAATATGCATGTATCTCAAACGTGCGGTGCCAGTGTGGGTAGAGTATAGCAAATACGGCGGTTGACTGTGGTGTAAAACTACCTGAAAAATACAATGAGAACTTCGACGTTTCGAGCGAAGGCCCTTCGTCTGGAAGTTAGTAGGACCTACTAACTTCCAGACGAAGGGCCTTCGCTCGAAACGTCGAAGTTCTCATTGTATTTTTCAGGTAGTTTTACACCACAGTCAACCGCCGTAATATGCATGTAGTCTGGTCTCTGTGGCACAGAATAGGGACAATAGGAAATGACCAGAAAGGCCACTCAGCAGTGCAACGTGACACCCTATTTTTATGCAGTTATCTGGCCAGAATAATGGCGGACCAGCCAGTTTAGCGTGTTTATTGGTCAGAAAATGCAATTGACTGGCTAGAATAATGGTAATGAACATGCGTAATGCGACATGCGCAGCGTCAAAAACTTCAAAGGTTCGGCCTCAAGTGGCCCTTCTAGTCATTTCCTATTCTATGTCTGTGGTCTGGTAATAACCCGCAATACCTGCCGCTCCCAGAAATCGGGCAGCCAGTTACCCAGTAGGGCCAGTAAACGATTTGAAATTGTCCACTATTTTAAAATACAAATTAGAATCCTGTCACAAATCATTCCAAAATCATGACAAACAATAAACAGAAAGTTATAATTGATACAGATTGTGGCGTCGACGATGCTCAAGCTATATTGATAGCTTTAAGTAGTGAATTTTCTGACCGTATCGAGGTCATTGGTATCACTTGTTGCTCTGGCAATGTACTAGTTGATCAAGTTTCAATAAATGTTCTTAAAGTTCTCACTGCTGCTGAAAGACTGGATATTCCTGTTTATAAAGGAGCGTGTAAACCACTACTGCGTAAGTATGACAGTATTTACAGCTATTTCAATTAAGGTTGTCATAGACAATAGTCAAATAAGACAAATATACAATATGAGCGCTAAAAGAATGATGAGATCATGAGAATAATCATAGTTTTAATTAACACTTATTTACTGATGCCGAGGGAAACAGTGTGTTTTGTGGACCCGAGACCCCGTTTTTGCCCGAGGCGAAGCCAAGGGCAACAACGAGGGGCCACAAAACACACTGTTTTCCCGAGGTTTCAGTAAATAAGTGATTTGTTATATGCCAAGTGTCAAATGATAAAAGATTTCTCGCTTTAAATCTTAAAATTTCGATTAAAATAAAGAAAAACAAGTAAAAACTGGGCCTTCAGTCTTCACTTCCGGTTTTGTTATTTTTCCCTAGGGAAAATTAAATGTAATGTTGCCTGTTGCCATTGGTTACGCGGAAACATTGCGATTTTCGGGGGGCCACGGGTGGGTCTCTCATCCAATGAAAAGCCACGAAAAACAGACTTTGACACCTGGGGCCGGTTGTTCAAAAGCCGGTTAACGCTAACCCCGGGTTAAATTTTAATCTGCTGTTCTGGTTTGTATACTTCTACATGTTAGTTTATTTCAAAACTTTATAAACAAAAACTTCTATCGCCCAGTACAAGGTTCATAGAAAAAAGTATTCATTTTAATATAACCGATGTCGGGAAACTTGTATGAAAGTTACCACTAACCCAGGGTTAAGTAACCGGCTTTTGAACAACCGGCCCTTGGTGTATAACAAATAAGTTTAACACATCAGTAGCCTTGTAGGAATAAAATATAGTATCTCAGTAGGCATTTGTATTCCCACAAGGCTACTGATGTGCTAAACTTATTTAAAACTATGATTATTCCCATCATTCATTTACTGCTCAATCCATCTTTTCATTTAAGGCATTTTAGATTTTAAGGAACACAAAACAGTTTGAACCAATATGCTGGCAGATATACGATCATTTATGTCACATAGTTATTCTAGGTGGTGCTTACCCTAACACAACCCTCTCAGAGCAATCTCTAAATCAAACTGATTTATATCGGTCAATTACTAATTGCAATGTTCCTTGCAATGTTCCTCTGGTTTGACCGTAAGAAGAAAAATAGGTACGCTGTAGCGTACATGGCGTCTACTGAGTCAGAAGCAAAGAAAGGCGCTTAATGCAGATAAAATGTATGAAATGACCATTTTATTAGAATAAAGACACTAGTCTATTACATATCACACAAACATACAGTTTCCAAATACTTTAATTAGCAAATCGCGTCAATCAGTCCTGGGAACTTGTTATAATATATAATTGAAAAATGTTCATATTGATATTTTACAATATAATTTGTAAGCAAAAAAGTTTATTAACAGTATGTGATATCTCTTCAAGATTTCTTTGTGTTCCCCACATGTCCAATAAACAAGATTTCTTTGTGTTCCCCACTGGTCCAATAAACAAGATTTCTTTATGTTTCCCACTGGTCCAATGAACAAGATTTCTTTGTGTTCCCCACTGGTCCAATAAACAAGATTTCTTTGTGTTCCCTTATCAATTATGAAGTATATAGATTATTAATAGTGATTTTCCAAGATAAACGTGTTGTCCGTAGACATTCAATGTTGATACTTTCAACTTAACGTTGTTCTCTGGATGCATACCCGATGCCTTAAAACCATTTCAATTTATTTCCTTTCTAGGATATATTAAATTCAGAAATTGATGAAATAAATGTAAAATCACTTTAATTAATTTCCTTTATAGGATATAAATCAGAAAATTATTGATGAAATAGTCTGACTAATTGCATAATTTAATTGTCATCGAAGCTTCAAAAATAAACGAGATTTATAGCCTTGATCGAGGCCTTGATAAACAATAAATAGTCTCACTGATTGAACACACGCTATATGTCGGTAAAATACAATAAATTACGTTGTAATCTCGTCAAATTTTACCAAATTTTTATAGCAAATAATGCAAATAACAACTGGATGGATGTTACTTCTTTTGCCCGACAAAAAGGTCGTGGCTCAAGTGGAGCCTGACCGACGAACTAAAAAATGGTGTCAGGCTATCATCTATTTGAACAGTAATTTCAATCTATTTAATCCAAAAGAAAACAAATAACGCACCCGATCACTTCACAGTTTAAAATATGTTGCATTTTATAATAATGAATTTTAAAAAGCATGCCTGTCTTCTGTTTATTTCAGCCAATGCTGACATTTCTGCATTCTATATTGTCTGAGTTTTTCAGTTCATACCCACTCTCCTCCTCAGAGGCTTGCAAACACTTCATAGTCTAATACACGGAGAGAGCGAGCTTTAATATTTAGTATAACATGAAGTTTTAAAGGTGCATCACGATCGGGCAGGAAGGCTCGCAGGTTAGGCCAGGATAAAAGGGGGTTTTCCGGGACACTTAGAGGCGCTCACCCCACTCCTTCAAAACTTCATGTTATACTAAATATCAAAGTCTCTCCGTGTATTAGACTATAAAGCGTTCGCAAAGCCTCTGAGGAGGAGAGTGGTTCATACCAGACCTGCATGCCTTAAGTGCTACATTAGAGTGGGAACAATGGCTGCAAAGGAGACTATATATATACAAAACATAGCTGACGTTCAAGTCAATTTTCAACATTTGCCCAACGAAGTCCTATTGGTTTGCCCACAGACTATCCAGAAGACAACATGACAACCCGACATTGCCCGACAACATGAGGAAGACTGGAGGGGTGTTACACCCCTCTACACCTGCCCCCGGTAGTTTCTCCTCTGCAGTCAAGCAATTTTTCCACTTCAGGATAGCATAAATCACCTGAGTTCGAACACCACAATCATTAGATTTAAAAAAGCATTTAAGATATATACAAATATAAAAGAAACTAGACTAAAAAATCCAAAATATCATGTACTCAAACCATAGACAATATGCTCAAACCAACTTGACCTTGTACCTATAAAGTTGATAGAGGTAGAGCATTGGACCAGTATAAACAAAAGTCGCAGGTTTCAGTGATCCCACCACCACGATCAAGACAACATATTTTAATCATCAGTCCAATTTCCCAAATGAATATTAACCCATTAATTAGCAGAAATGTGCCCTAATGCGCCCACGTTGTCATTTTACTCTGTCTAATGCCAGACGATTTCACTTGTCAAAGGGAAAGTATTACATACATACATTATTCAGCTCACTCCACGTTGGGGCTTTTCAGTGACCGATTACACCAAGTATCTTGCTTACCTATATTATGTATTTAGCCTAGTACATTATCTATTTTTACAACAATTGTGACATTACTTTCCTAATCTGTATATCCTAACCCACCCAGTCAACTTTCCCTGTGGGAGGAAACCGGAGTGCCCGGAGAAAACCCACAACTTTCGGCAGAGCGTTGCCTTACTCTTTTCACACGAGTGTGATGAGTACAGTCCTCGGCGAGAATCGAACTCAAGACTCAGAGGTGAAAGGCGCTTGCCCTGACGACTGCGCCCATGAAGCCCCAAGAAAGTGTTGGGTTAAATGGCTAAGTGGTCTCAGACGTCTTCTAATTTAAATACAGCCATTAATCCAATTCTTTTCAAATTGTCAGCTGTTGAATTAGATGCCTCACATTACCATGGTGATGACGGCCTTGGTGATGCCACAGACATCCCTGGACCAGATCCGAACCTGTTACAGAAGGAGCATGCGGTTAACTATCTGGTTCAGATTAGCCAAGAATACCCTGGGGAAATCACCTTGCTCACGATAGGTCCGCAGACAAACGTCGCCCTTGCTTGCCGGATGGATCCAAATTTTGGTAAGAACTTCAAAAAGTTAGTCATTATGGGTGGCAATTACCAGGGCAAAGGAAACGTGACTATTTGTAGCGAGTTTAATTTCCACTTCGACCCTGAGGCAGCTCTTATAGTTCTTGCTGAGTTTGCTTGCCCCATAATCATGGCAGTTTGGGAACTTTGTATAAGGTATACAATGACTCACAAGTTTCTTGAGCAATGTCTTGATCAAGGCACAAGAAGGAGCAATTTTGCTAAAAAGATAACCGCAAAGTCGCATCAAGTGCACCTTGACCAACTATACGGCATGCCAGCCGAGGTGATACCATGTGACGAGTATGCCATGGCGACTGTGGTTTGCCCCGAAATAATCCTGAAGCAAGAGCATGTGTTTGCCTCTGTGGAGGTACAAGGGCAATATACTCGTGGTGAAATGGTCATTGATTGGAGAAATATTTTGAACAAAAGAAAAAATGTTTTTATCGTCACAGAGATTGATGTGGAAAAATATAAGTTGATTTATAAGAAAGCATTGCAGTGAGATGAAGGTTAGTCATTAGTTAACTAAAGATATAAATTGTAATATTTTTGCATAGCCTCAATGGACAATGAAAATCCACTTGATAAAATTGAAAATTAAACCAATTGAATAAAACAGTTACTTGTGGCATCAATAGAATTATACTCGTGTCATCATGGTTTGAGATATAGATTATTTTAAACTGTAAGAGAAGTAGATTGCAATGATTAACAATAGTCAATAAAGTAACAATGTGCATGCACCATACAATGTCATGCAATTTTTCTCATCAAGAGAAACCTATTGTGCCGATTAATGGTCCGGTTAACTATGATTTAACTTGTTGAGCTAAATGGAAGAATACAAAATTGGTCTCGTACCATAATGTGTTTTATTTTGTGTTGTTTATTACAAAGATACAAAAATTGATTTGTAATATAATGGAAACATATCAATAAATTCATAGTAAGTAAATAGAACCACTCTTTATGTTTGTTTTCTCAAAATTATGTACTAACATCTCATTTCATTGTGTATTGATTGGCCATATTCCAATTTCCAACCTAAAAATATTTATATGAACAATATTGTACAGTCAGATTTGTCAATTTGGACGTAAGCGGCAAGGCCAATGATGTTACACAAGGACATTTTTGCTAACACAGAGCTGTGTTTAGGTAAAACTAGAAAGAAATTGTGAGCTAAAATAAATTTCCTATTACTTTGATATTTTTCTTGCTAAACATGCCCAAAGGCACAGATTGCCAAAGGCAATGTGGGCCATGTTCACTCTTTTCTGTGCATACTCTTCTACATAACTATAGCTCTGTGCAGGAATTGCATCGCAAGTTGCAGCAAAAACTGCCCAGCGTAACATGGCCTTTCGTGCGCAGTTTCTAGTTGAGGCTAAAACAGAAGATATTTATACCTTCAGGAATGGCTACGTGAGACTAAGTCTTCTTTTATTGGCCAGGTCCAGAGAGACTTTTGTCCATGAATTTTCTTTTTACAAAACACATCAGTCCGTATAAGTTAATTATGTGTCTTACATCACAAGGGCGTCAATCCTAGGGGGATTAGGAGATACATCTCCAGACTGGGGGGAACTAAATATAATATTTTACTTGACTTAACGTCTATTGGCTGGCTCCTGGAGAATATCAATTATGTTGTACCGTACCTTTGATGGTTTATCTGTTTTGGGATCAAAAACTTTGTCAACAATTCTCAAGCCAAGCTCCTGCCTCAGTTGAACCATATACTGACGCATCTCAGTGATCTGTAACTTAAGTTTGATAAAATGTAGCCGACTGGCTTCCTCCGTGGATTATTCCAAAGGCAAACGGAAATCCGAAATCTTCTAAGGCCGCCCCCAAGAAAATTCCAAACGGTAGAAGCCTACGAAATGTCGGGGCGCAAATATATGCGAAATTCGGTTGCATGCATGACATAAGCTAAACATAAGACGAACTTCCTATTATTTATACAATGCATGCTGATTCGAAACTTTATAAGCCAATATTTTGGCTTCGAGTATTTTGTGAATTGTTTCACGTATTTGGTGTCTTGTGAAAAGATGAAAAACACCCAGCCCAGCTGCCATAAATGGAGTCATGAGCACCTGGGACCGGTTGTATAAAAGTCTGTAACTACCCGTTTTGTAGGTAAATAGTAGTTAACTGTAAAATTCGCGATTCTGATTGGTTAACTTTCGCACTAACTATAGTTAATTTTTCACTAACTTAAGTTAACCCGTCTATTTTTCCTTATCTGCCTACCTCGTGATATTTGCGCGGCAGACATTCATGATATTCTTACTTGAGTTTTAAACTAAATGGACTGGACTCGTGAAGCTGTGAAAATGATGCGAAAATAGTAGAGTCAACGGCATGTATGGACTAAATGGCTCTTGTAAATAGCCCTAAACTAACTTAACTAAACTTAGTTTGCAAAACTAACCATCGTAAATAACATAAATTAGTCGCATATATTGAGGGTACACGATTCCAAATTTCCAATAGTTTATAAGTCTGTGTTTTGTTGTGTACCTTGCCTACCATCACTATTAAACTGCCTCGAACAAAATAACACCTAAATACCTAGATTTTTACCTAATAAATCAACAAATAAGTCAACACATGCATACTAAAACTTACGAAACACTAAATTCTGTGCATTTATTCATTTGGTTATTTAATAAGTAACATTTAAATGGATTTAAACTTTTTTTCCGTGCGTGTACGTGCGTACGAAAAAGGGGGCGACCCGCTGCGCTAAGCCACTTGTGCGCAAGCCCTCCCATTGCTCTCGAACAAAATCGAACAAAACTGAATTCATAAACCTGCACTTTGCTCAGCGGGGGGAACGTCCCACTTGATCACTTATCGGATAAATGACACAATTTGAAAGGTCACAACATACTAAAAACTGATAGACTTGCTACAAGTCGGGCGACCTCCGCAAATTCCTTACTCTTCCTCCAATTACTTCCTCGAAAATTCCTTTAAAGTTAATTAGTAAAATTATATAGGTGATTATTGAAAATTCTCGTCGCTGATTGGTTGCGCTACCTCGGATTAATACGCGATAATCACCTAAAGCGTTTTTAAGCCGTTTTTATCGTAAATATTCAATTAAAATATTATTGAAATGTGCATTTTTTATTTTTTTCCAAATAATCACCTATGTAATTTTACTAAAACAATTATTCGCCTCAGGCTCGGTGAAATTATTAACCGATATTCACCTCGCCTTCGGCGAATAATTGTTAATTAACAATTAGATAGCGAGTATCGTAGCCAATCAAATTACAGCATTTTCAATAGTTTACTAGTATGATTCTGTCAAATATATGAGTTTATCACTTTACTAGTATTTAAAATTGTGACTACACGACAAAGAAGGACTATCTTTGCGGAAGTCTACATAACTGAAAAGCGATCACATTATCACAACTCAGGGAAGAGAAGAAATGTCTTTTCGTGTCCGATCTACAAGGTTTTGGATCATTTTACTTGTAAGTTTTCAACTCTTATTCGACCTTGTCGTTTTTGTAATACACTCGAGAAGCTCTACAGTTAATAGCCAAATTGAAATATTTGATGGGAAAAGAGCACAAAATGATAAGGTGATTACACGTAACACACAGCTTCCACCGGTGTTAGCAATAGGACCGACTAAAACGGCCGCGAAGAAGCCGGCTGAAGTCGACATGGTCAACGACTATCAACCGTGGATCGATTTTAAGTTCGTTTATCCAGAGGTACAACCGATTATTGTAGGGCCTAGAGATTTTTATCTTGTCGTTCTTGTCAACTCCGGTGCAAAAGGCGACGATTTCAGACAGCATAGAGCAAAAATTCGCGAAACCTGGGCAAGCAAGAAGACATGCGAACATCTGAACGCCATGGATAACGTCAAGTTAAAGGACAAGAAGTGGATTTTAGTGTTTGTGCTTGGCAAAGCCGGAGAGGACGATGATAAAAGGAATATCGAGGAAGCCAAAGAACACAATGATATGATAATTGGTGACATTGATGATAACTATTTGAATAACATTTTGAAATTTTACATGGGGCAGCTTTGGGCTTCATTCCTTGGCACAAAGTATACTCTTAAAACGGACGATGATGTTTATATGCGAATACCGAAAGTTATAGAGTACCTTGTTTCGGAGGGGTCACCCTCTCGCTTCTATGGTGGCGAGACGTACCCAACTACAGGGGTTGCCAGGTGGGCAGGTGGTAAGTGGAGTATAAGTAAAAAATACTTCCCTGAAGCTGTATTTCCCCCGTTCAATGCTGGTGCCTTCATAATAATGTCTACGGATTTATTGGGTAGTCTCATTAATTATGTCTACATTCGAAAGCCCTTTCACACCGATGATGCCTATGTTGGAGTTGCCATGAGAGACTTCAAAGTTAAGGTGGTTCATATTTTGTCGTTTGACATCAAGAATGATATGGCCTCGCTGATCCGTTCGAAAAACAACTGCGATATTTTGAAATTGATTGCATATGGTCATAGTGTTGACGCCAGCGCAATGCAACATTTACATGGAAGGGTCGAAACTTTATGTCGTAACAGTACCACACTAAAAAATTGTTCATGAATTGCATGTCTAGGAACAATTGATAGAATATTTAAGTATGCCTTTTGTGCTTTTTATGCCAGGCCTGTTCATATGAGCCCAGCTAACTGGGAAACTCACCTGAGTGAGATCCACATGTCGTCGTAAATGCAGAAAAATATGTTGTGTGTTTATATGAGAGATGAGCCAGCCCGGCTAGGTGCGATCTTAGTCGAGTGGGATAAATTTTGACCTATTATTGAGCGGCAGTTGGAAATTATCAACAAGAAAATAATCATTAACCCATTAGCTGGCAATGCGCCCAGATGTGCCCTACTTTAGTATTTTACTCTGTCTAATGCCAGACGATTTTTTCTCATCAGTGGTAGGGTACTGCCAGTTAATGGGTTAACAAAACTATCTGCCAATGTCTCTTGCAATGCGCCCAGATGTGCCCTACTTTAGTATTTTACTCTGTCTAATGCCAGATGATTTTTTCTCATCAGTGGCAGAGTACTGCCAGTTAAGGGGTTAATAGGCCTGAGCAAAGACCATTATTAAAAGTCATAATACAACATACCGTTTGTGCAATCACTATAAAGTATATTTTGAAGGCGCCAACTGCGCCAAGTTTTCGTCATTTTGTCCCACCGAGGCTGGATATTAGATTGGGATAGAAACAGTCATATGAACACAGAAATAATTCATCCCACTTAGGTGAGCTTCCCTGCCAACTGGGCTCATATGAGCAGGCCCTAAAATTAGTAGATAGAAACTAGAACTTCCATGGTTTGTGTCTGAACTACCTAATAAAGTTTGAAAACCCAATTGCCGTTTTGAGTGAAATGCCAAGATTTGAATATGAACGTCCCAATTTTTCAGAAACGTTTGCTATTAATTGGGAAAATTAGCTTAGAATTGTTGAAAATGCATGTATGGCACCTTTCACCAGCTGCCAGGAAAGCTATATCTATAAAAAAACTAGGTCTGGCAATCATACATTCATGTCATACATTTAAGACATATTTTAACAAGACTATTTAAAATTTGTAACCAAATTCCAACAACATATGAAGTAAAATCCAATTGTACACTTTCTATTGGCAAGATACAAAGTTTGGAAAAATTAACAGTGAAATTTTATATTTATGGTGGTCAGATTTACATGATTTTCTCCTGAGTTATGTTTCCTATTACCAAAATTGACATTCTGAGACCTAATTTCTCACTTGCTTCACTCACAACTTGCAAGCTACGCAGTGCCAAACCTGCTCACCTTCATTATCAGGGCTAAAAGCAATTATTGAATTATACTCATGTCATCATGGTTTGAGATATAGATTATTTTAAACTGTAAGGGAAGTAGATTGCAATGATTAACAATAGTCAATAAAGTAACAATGTGCATGCACCATACAATGTCATGCAATTTTTCTCATCAAAAGAAACCTATTGTGCCGATTAATGGTCAGGTTAACTATGATTTAACTTGTTGAGCTAAATGGAAGAATACAAAATTGGCCTTGTACCATAATGTGTTTTATTTTGTGTTGTTTATTACAAAGATACAAAAATTGATTTATAATATAATGGACAGGAAACATATTATAGTAAGTAAATGGAACCACTCTTTATTTTTGTTTTCTCAAAATTATGTACTAACATCTTCATTTCATTGTGTATTGATTGTGGCCATATTCCAATTTCCAACCTAAAAATATTTATATGAACAATATTATACAGTCAGATTTGTCAATTTGAAGGAAATTATTGCTAACACAGAGCTGTGTTAAGTAAAACTAGAGAGAAATTGTGAGCATAAATCTCCTTTTACTTTGCTGATGTTCATTCTTGCTAAACATGCCCAAAGGCAATGTGGCCATGTTCACTCTTTTCTGTGCCTACACTTCTACGTAACTATAGCCACGGAGCAGATACATACAGACTTACAGAGGTCTCACTGCATGCAAAATGTGTGCTATAGCTCTGTGCAGGAATTGTGTCGCAAGTTGGAGCAAAAACTGCCCAGCGTAACATGGCCTTTCGTGCTCAGTTTCTAGTTGAGGCTAAAACAGAAGATATTTATACCTTCAGGAATGGCTACGTGAGACTAAGTCTTCTTTTATTGGCCAGGTCCAGAGAGGCTTTTGTCCATGAATTTTCTTTTTACAAAACACATCCACCACTAACAATAATATGCGATAAAAATACAGTCCGTATAAGTTAATCTGTCTTACATCACAAGGGCGTCAATCCTAGGGGGATTAGGAGATACATCTCCAGACTGGGGGGCTAAATATAATATTTTACTTGACTTAATGTATATTGGCTGGCTCCTGGAGAATATCAATTATGTTGTACCGTACCTTTGATGGTTTATCTGTTTTGGGATCAAAAACTTTGTCAACAATTCTCAAGCCAAGCTCCTGCCTCAGTTGAACCATATACTGACGCATCTGATCTGTAACATAAGTTTGGAAACTTAATGCAATATGCAGCTGTGGTTGGTGTCTGAACTACCTGAAAAAGATTAATCACTTTGCCATTTTGAGCATGATGAAGACATGTTAATTAAATTTTTTCCGACACAAAACGTGGCATTTTCATTCCAAAAAAACCATGTACATTTGTTTTGCAACGGACATCATACCTCAATAAAAAATGCCAAAATAATTAACTACCTGAGTCTTGTCTGGAGTTGGGTTTTTGATACATGGCATTCAATGGAAATTTTGGGTCACCAGGAATGACAAATGCTGTAACTGCCAATGTTTGCAGTTCTTTCCTGCCTTGTTCTTTTGATTGGCACTGAAATAGAAAAAGCTAAATTATAAACTAAAAAGAACAATTACAGTATCTCTTGTTAACCCATTAGCTGGCAATGCGCACAGATGTGCCCTAACAGTTTTACTCTCTGTAAATGCCAGGCGATTCTGCCAATTAACCCATTAGCTGGCAATCGCCCAGATCGCCCTATTTTAGTATCTTCTTAACCCATTAACTGGCAATGCACCCTGATGCGCCCTACTTTAGTATTTTACTCTGTCTAACGTAAGACGATGTTACTCATCAGTGGAAGAGTACTGCCAGTTAATGGGTAAATAATAAGAGTGCAACTCAGAGTGCTACTCCTTTAACCTGAAACGTTATTAAGCATTAGGCAAGGGAACTTGAAAATAAACAAACTCTATTTCTACAAGATAGCTCTAAACTATTTTTAATCGCACAGGTGAAAGGCACGATGCATAGACCACTATGCTACCAATTGGTACCAATGAAAGAAAAACAACACTAAACATGAATTTCTGTTTTACCCTTTGTAGTTTCTTTAAACATTCAGAAATGTAGAGTGTTAGATAAATTAACACACGATCGGCATCTCCCTAAAAGGAATCAATTATTATGGTTGAGCTGAAAATATTCTAAGTACAAATTAGAATTTCCATACATTCAAACGTGTGGTGCCAGTGTAGGTAGAGTCAAAGAAGATTCGTCGGTGGAGTAGGATAAAACTACCTGAAAAATACAATAAGAACTTCGACGTTTCGAGCAAAGGCCCTTTGTCTGGAAAGACGAAAGGCCTTCGCTCAAAACGTTAAAGTTCTTATTGCATTTTTCAGGTAGTTTTATGCTACTCCACTGCTGAATTTCCATACATTGTGTTTATATAACAGATTGAGGAAATGTAATTATGAGATTTCAAAGCAATTTTAGAGAAGAAATTTCAAACCTTGATTTCATAGTTCTTGAAAAAGATATTAGCCTTGAAATAGTAGATAGCCTCTTCAATAATGTCGGTTGAACCATCTATAATTTACCATATATTTTGCATTATTACAGAACTGCAAGGTATTGTCTACAGCCAAACCTACTATTACATCACAATGCTCCCTGATACACTCTACGTTTTTAGGTATTTAGAAATTACAGGGGTTAGTTAATTAACTTCTGATTTATAATACCACTTTTATGGTGTAACTGCTGTACAAACTTAGAATGAGAATAGCCCATTAATAGCATGGAAAAATCAATACCAAATGGAAACACGAGCTATTTTCACAATTTTCATTGCAAATATATTTTCATAACATGGCTCTGTGTTTGACATCCTTGTACTTAATTTTTTCAGATACAAGAAAGCAACCTTTGTAATTCTGCCATTTTTGCAGAGGCAAGTCAGAACATTCTCAATATACATCAGCATTTGATTCCGCAATTGCCGAGGCGAATTATGAAGGCTGAGAAACTGTTAGTTGTTGATAATTGCTGACTTGCAAAATATAAGCATAGAATTTCAATGTTTCAAGTGAACACTTTTTGTCAGATAGATAACGGACCACCACTTGAAACATCAGAATCACATGGCTATATTTCTGGTAAATCTCTACACCAGAACTGTTTTTCATGTATCTACACTACGGCCAATGTTACACCTAAATTTAAATATTTTTCTTCAGATATTTGCTGGACAGCATTAAATCCATCAAGTTTAAATAATTTACACTTGTACCTTCCTAGTTTGTCCATGTGTATGTCCGTATGTATGCAACAATGCACATGATTACACAAGGAAATACGCCGCCCCCCCTGCCTTCCCCAAAACATAAACATTTCCTACTACAACATTTTATAAACAAACGCATTCAAACGTGTAGAAATATACTTTGTGAGCTGTTTCTAATGTTAAAATGATTGAAACATTAAAAATTATATTGTACAAACTAATAGCATAAAACAAAAGCAGAAACAAGCATTATCTTTCTAAAAAATAAGCAAATACCTCCGGGAGGGGCTAGCCCTTTGAATTTTGTGTTCAGTGGCATTAACGCCATATTCCCCAGAGATCGGGGCGCTGTGAGCGAAGAATGATACGCCTAGAATATAAAACAAAACATAAGTCAACTAAAGAGAAAATTGAAATCACAATATATGTCAAAAATTCAAACTTACAGGCATATTTTTAAAGTAAAATTTCACTGCTTCCCGGGTACGCCTTTGCTTTCCAAAACTACGGACCGGAAACGGAAGTACACAGATTTACCCATAAACGCTTTCGAACCAATTTTCCACTGAACTCTATATAGCACTAGAGTATTATACAGTTATCGCAGAAAGGTAAATGTTTGTAACGAGCATTTGAAGATTTCAGATAATTCAGCCAATTTAGATCAGATTAAGACCTGTCATTGCTGTCAAAGACTTATGCCAAACATTGAAGTTTCACGTGACCATAGACAATGTTGAATGTTTTTATCTGTTTATCCTTAGAATGAAACGACAAAGTCAATAGGATTTTTTGGGCTCTTTAATCTTAACCCAAATATAACCCAGGATATAACCATAGATATAACCCAAAAATTTCTTAATTTTGGCCATGTAGACCTATCCCTAGATTTCCCCAAATGACCTTGATATATCTTTGTCTATTCTACTGTATCCACAGTTATCCCGCCGATGGCTCAATTTTCCCGCACTTTTTTAAAAAACTTTTTTAAAGTTCAAACTTATTTGGCCTTATTTATATCATTTTATGAGTAAAAAACAAATAAAGTAATTTCAAAAGCAACGAAAAATGATACAAAGTTATAAAACGGAAACATATAAAGCAAATACAGCGAATAGGAAGGTTTAGTTTGCTTTAAAAGCCTCGCAAAACTGGCGAAAACGAGAATTTTTGGTACACCCTCGGAGCCACTTTTTAACGACGCTTTTGGATTGGCCCCTTCATTGCTGGAGGATTATTTGCAAACGCTTGCTGAAAATAACGAGAAAAATATGGACAATGCCGACAAAGATATGGGCCATTTCAAAAACGCAAAATGTGCAGGTATATTTAAAAAAAACTTGCGTTCTTTATACCTTTATATTAATATTTTTCAACATTTTTTCTTTATATATTTGTATGTTGTTGTTGTTGTTGTTGTTGTTGTTGTTGTTGTTGTTGTTGTTGTTGTTGTTGTTGTTGTTTCTTATTGTAAAACGTATCTCTATCGTTTTCATTTAGAGTATATTTTTAATTTATGTGATGCGTTAAAACAACCAGTTGAAGCCAGATACCTCGCTATAGAAATATACGACAGGTTGGTTGAACATTGGAAGTTAATTTTAACCACTTTATGTCTTTAAGCCACACGTATTAAATAACATGAACAACTGAGTTACGAATTTGCGTTGACTATTTATCTTAGATATTTTACAGTTCGAGAATCGAAACATTACAGAATTACCGGTCATTTATATAAATAGTAATATATATCTATCATTTACTGAATTGTACACGCATCGCCTCGACTTCATTTTTTTTAAAACAGACAGAAACTTCAAGCATTACGTAAGACTGAATAGAATTCAAAAGAAATCAAAGAATGAAGTCGAGGTTATACGTGTATCGATGATGTATATAAAAAAATATAAATTTCCAATTAATCATTCATGAGCAAATCCCAAGGAAATCAGAAGCGTTTCGTTGTCTTGATTCCATAGACTAGTTATAAAAATAAACGCTCATAAATTAACTGACTCGTTGGGAGATTATGCTGTGTCATACACACTCCTATACATAACACTCCAGTCTCGAAGTGGTGACTTTAAAACACCAAAAGAATGTTCAAAAACTCTTTAATAGCTCTTCGTTTAATCACAACACATATTTCGCTGTCCCAATACGTGATGAACTTATCGTGTGTAAAGCTTGGTTCCCATTCATCGGCGATGGTCGGCGATGCATTGTTATTGATCATTGAAGGAGAAAATTATTTCATGAAGACAAAGTATTTTACTCATCAATGATCAAAAACAATGGGCACTGTAAGAGCATCGCCGACTGTCGCCGATGAATGAGAACCAGGCTTTAGTCAGATCAATAAAGAGATGACGTTTCTCAGACCTTCAACTGGTTACCATCTCTGGATTTTTACCTATACCCAAAATGTAACTGCATGGAATCCCTTTCCGGAGGGATTTTCGTGTTTTTGCATATATATATTTCCTTACAAAGAACACTATGACAAAGAAATATTTACGCTGCAACAAAATGGATTGAATCAACAGAATGAACGCACAAAATGAGCAACTGAATGTCAATGCTTATGCATCCAGAGAAATTGAACATTTATATTCCGTCATTCCGAGATAATGTAACTGCGCGTGCGCATTGTTCAGTTTTCCGTGAGCTATAAATTCTTTACCATGCAAGGTATAGTGTCGTGTAATAGCTAATTTTTCTCCTATTCCTACATAGTTTTCATTGAAAGGGTCCGTTTTTTGTAGCAAAGATTCTCAAATTTGTCATTTTTTAAAAGGAAATATATAATATAGTATATTTATAGGCTAAAATACAAAAATCCCTGGAAATAAATCCGCACACATGCAGTTCACCACACGTCATATCTTACTTTCACTTCAACTTATTTAGATTCATGATGAAACACATTCGCAGTTTATACCAGATTATTCAAACTTCATCTGCCGCGGACAAACAAAAGGATTGGAACGAAGTCGAGGCAAGGATTAAAGTACAAATGCCACTCCGGCTGTTGTCTTGTGCACAACTTGCTAGCAAGCTTTCATCGCATTGCAAGGTGAAGGTTATACTGTACAATCCTAAAATTTAACATTGACCTATTTATCCTGAAGACAGGCGGGTCATCTGTCTCAAACGTATTGCTGGATTGGGTCGATTTCACTTGACGTCACAAAACTTTAAAATTAAGGCTACAAATTAAGCTGGCTGTTTTGTATCTTCCATACAGTGTATCGTTGCTACGAGTGTTCACCGAAAATTTTCAGTCGATACAATTATTTCTCCTAAAGTCCCGGTCAAACGAGGATGAGAGTTGATGAGAGTTAATAAGAGTTGCAACTCTCGCTCGCGTTTGACCGCCAACTCTCATCGACTCTCATCAACTCTCATCGACTCTCATCAACTCTCATCAACTCTCATCAACTCTCATCGACTCTCATCAACTCTCATCGACTCTCATCAACTCTCATCAACTCTCACCAACTCTCATCAACTCTCATCGACTCTCATCAACTCTCATCAACTCTCACCAACTCTCATCAACTCTCATCAACTCTCATCAACTCTCATCAACTCTCATCAACTCTCATCAACTCTCATCAACTCTCATCAACTCTCATCGACTCTCATCAACTCTCATCGACTCTCATCAACTCTCATCAACTCTCACCAACTCTCATCAACTCTCATCAACTCTCATCAACTCTCATCAACTCTCATCGACTCTCATCAACTCTCATCAACTCTCACCAACTCTCATCAACTCTCATCAACTCTCATCCATTCTCATCGACTCTCATCAACTCTCATCGACTCTCATCAACTCTCATCAACTCTCATCGACTCTCATCGACTCTCATCCATTCTCATCGACTCTCATCAACTCTCATCAACTCTCATGTACTCTCATCGACTCTCATGCACTCTCATCGACTCTCATGCACTCTCATCAACTCTCATCAACTCTCACCAACTCTCATCAACTCTCATCAACTCTCATCCATTCTCATCGACTCTCATCAACTCTCATCGACTCTCATCAACTCTCATCAACTCTCATCAACTCTCATCAACTCTCATGCACTCTCATCAACTCTCATCAACTCTCATCAACTCTCATCAACTCTCATCGACTCTCATCGACTCTCATCGACTCTCATCCATTCTCATCGACTCTCATCAACTCTCATCAACTCTCATGTACTCTCATCGACTCTCATGCACTCTCATCGACTCTCATCGACTCTCATGCACTCTCATCAACTCTCATCAACTCTCATCAACTCTCATCAACTCTCATCCATTCTCATCGACTCTCATCAACTCTCATCGACTCTCATCAACTCTCATCAACTCTCATCGACTCTCATCGACTCTCATCCATTCTCATCGACTCTCATCAACTCTCATCAACTCTCATGTACTCTCATCGACTCTCATGCACTCTCATCGACTCTCATCAACTCTCATCAACTCTCATCAACTCTCACCAACTCTCATCAACTCTCATCAACTCTCATCCATTCTCATCGACTCTCATCAACTCTCATCGACTCTCATCAACTCTCATCAACTCTCATCGACTCTCATCGACTCTCATCCATTCTCATCGACTCTCATCAACTCTCATCAACTCTCATGTACTCTCATCGACTCTCATGCACTCTCATCGACTCTCATGCACTCTCATCAACTCTCATCAACTCTCACCAACTCTCATCAACTCTCATCAACTCTCATCCATTCTCATCGACTCTCATCAACTCTCATCGACTCTCATCAACTCTCATCAACTCTCGTCAACTCTCATGCACTCTCATCAACTCTCATCAACTCTCATCAACTCTCATCAACTCTCATGCACTCTCATCAACTCTCATCAACTCTCATCGACTCTCATCAACTCTCACCAACTCTCATCAACTCTCATGCACTCTCATCACCTCTCATCAACTCTCATGCACTCTCATCACCTCTCATGCACTCTCATCAACTCTCATGCACTCTCATCAACTCTCATCAACTCTCATCAACTCTCATGCACTCTCATCAACTCTCATCAACTCTCATCGACTCTCATCAACTCTCATCAATTCTCACCAACTCTCATCAACTCTCATGCACTCTCATGCACTCTCATCAACTCTCATGCACTCTCATCACCTCTCATGCACTCTCATGCACTCTCATCAACTCTCATCAACTCTCATCAACTCTCATGCACTCTCATGCACTCTCATCAACTCTCATGCACTCTCATCACCTCTCATGCACTCTCATCAACTCTCATGCACTCTCATCACCTCTCATCAACTCTCATCAACTCTCATGCACTCTCATCAACTCTCATCAACTCTCATCGACTCTCATCAACTCTCATCAATTCTCACCAACTCTCATCAACTCTCATGCACTCTCATGCACTCTCATGCACTCTCATCGACTCTCATCAACTCTCATCAACTCTCATCGACTCTCATCAACTCTCATCAACTTTGAGCTGGTTCAAATTTTGGTGAGAGTTGATGAGAGTTTTGCTCGTTTGACCGGTCATGAGAGTTGCATAAGAATTTTAAACAGTCAGACTAGTGTTTTGCACTTTCTATCAGAATTAGCTTAACAAAATAACACGTTATGACTGTGTCTATAACAAGAAAAGCTAAGAAGGAAATTCAAGCACTTTGTTTACCAAAATTAACGAATTATCCTCATGCCCAGGGCTCCGTTTCGCGCGCTAAATTATTTCTATCGCGAATCTCATGCAACTCTTGTTCTCGTTTATTAACCGGGACATGAGATTTGAACAAACTCTCATGCAAACTCTCACTTGCCAACTCTCCTCAACTCTCATCCTCGTTTGACCGGGCCTTAAAGTTAGGGAGTTGTGAAAAATATTGCTGACGTCAGAATTATTTTCAATGGCTGCTATAAACACAATTTAGTTCAAAAATATTTGGTTAAGGTTAAGGTTAAGAAGTGATTTCTAATCCGGCCAATTATCATATCTTAGCGCGATCGTGACGTCATCGGAACTATGCGAAGTTCTTGAGTTCCTACTTTGCAAGTTCCTAAAAGGATTTGCAAAGGGTTTTTCAAATTTTCAAAAGTAATTAGGAAAATTGTATAAGCATTAAGAACTTAATAGAGGTACCGCTTGACCTGGATTAACTGTGACCTTGAACTGAAGACTGAACGGATATGCTACTGTACATACCAAAAGAGGTTGGGACTTATAGGTTGACATTCAACAACATTCATAAGGCTGGTTTTTGAAAAGTATAAAACAGGGTTCAGCGTAGGGCCTCCCATTTTCCGAAATGGGCAGTTCTAAGTATAAAATTGATAGTTCTAAAATGTGCAGTTCTAAAATTGTGTTGAGCTTTTAAGGAAGATACCGAATTGATAAACCCGAAACGTGACTGAGGATGCCGTCTTGATTATATTACAGATTTAAGTAACTATATAATTATTATACTGCAGCAGAAGCATTCACACAGAGATTAAAAGCAAAACAAAACCAAATTTTACGGCCGTTCTGGAGGGTTGCATACCCCCGGACACCCCTAGATATTCAGGAAATTATCTAGCTATTCACGTTTTGAAAATTCTACTGTTCTATATGCCAGCTAGTCACTGATTGTTTTATATTTAATAACTATTCTGCAGCAAAAGCCTATTTCGTAATACGGCCTATTCTTTTAGCGAACTGATTTCTGAGCCAAACATTTCTGAATTTCATGCAATTGCATCATTCGCATTGTGAGTTTTCGTTAAACATAATGTTCTGTGTAAAGTTGTTCTGTCTGTCCTGTTTTTCATTTTCCTATCTAGGCACTGACAGCAAGCAAAGTTCGACGATATCTGAGCTCTCTAAATCATCATTTTAGCAACAACAGTATTCTGAAATCTGAACTGAGAATTTTAAAAACTCTAGATCACTGTCTTCCTGTATATTCACCGCTAACCTATGTTGAGACTGTCCTGGAAATTTTAGGTTTGTTGTTTAACATATTTTAAGAGAACTAAAGCCTGGTTCATTCGAGTGAAATAAGCGTAAGTGGTGTAGTCCTGGGATTTTAATAGGTTGAGGGGGAACCATAGAAATAATAGATTCTACATAGATATATATTATTATGCTGACATAGGCGGGAATATTGGCTTTTTTACCGGTATACATCAACCTCAAGGACGAAAATCAATCTCAAAAAGTGGAGGGGGGGATGGAGCCTGCTAATATAGTTATGGAGGCATGTAACACGTTTAACGTTTTCAGGGCATTTCCGCATCATTTATAGCCACTTCCCGACAGGAGAGTAACTTGGGTGTAAGCATTAGGGGTGTCATTTGCCAGACGAACGCGCGTGGCCGTTGGCATGCCTCTAGCACGAGGGCACTAGAGTGTATGCGGGCATGCTCGCCAAGAACATTTTGAAGTCTCTGAAACGCCATTTCGTGCACTTTGGGGAAGACTTTACAGAATTCTGATGATCAGAACATGTCGTATAAACAAAAGTGGAAAAAAGTGGGGAATAATTACATCTTGATCCCCCTCTGCCCAAAAGGTGGGGGGGGGATTCGTCCCCCCCAGGATTGACGTCCTTGATCAACCTATAGAATTATCCTGTGTGATACAAAAACTAGGAAGCCGAAGGGTGGGTAAGCCCCGCATATGAAAACCGATTTTCAACCAGAGGGCTCGAGCCCCTTTATTTTTCTGGGTCTTGTAAAGACAGGCAAAGAAGAAAGCCTATGTCGACGATTATGTTGCACACTTTACTCGCTGTATCTCTTCTTCATTTTTGCATTCTGCTTGCTATCTAACCTTTGCATAAAACGTACATAACAATAGTGACATCCAGTCACGATCCAGTGATTGGAATGTTCCATTGTCTTTTCATTGTTTTCAAAATCCCACTGTTCTCCATGCCATCCAGTCACTCGTTGTTTTGAAATATTTGTGATGTTACGCAAAGGGGCCATTTCACTTAATATGTAAGGTTTCACTTGTCTAAATCTTAACTTACTCTTCAAACCTATAGGTTTCAATGCAGGAACACAAGTGAAATTCCTTCATGAGATCAGTATAAAGCTACTGGATCTCGTTTACATCTTACACGAGGAGATCTATACTAAACTACTGCTTGTCGCTACTGGTGAAACATACAGATCTGCGAATCATAGACATAAGTTGGCTGTGTTGTCTTCGGATTTTATGTTACTGGCAAGTGCTGTTATTGCTGCTGCGGCATTTATCGTGGATGAACAAGCCAGTGATGGGGTATGTTCATTTCTCAGAAACTTAGGGGCTGTTTACATGCATGGTCCGGCTTTGCTAGTAGCTACAGGATGAAAAGCCGACTAATTTTGATGCGTAGAAATAATTCACGGTTTATGATTCAGGAAAAATACAATATTTTCGTAGTATGGCTTGCTGAAAAACTGCGAATGAAAGACCAGATAGACAAGTTTAAACCGCCACAATAGTCAATACTTTTGATCAACAACATTTCAGTTGATTTAATCGTCGTTTGTCTTTCGTTCATGTAAACAGCTCCTAAAAGTCTAAACTATAACTTTATTTATACTGGTTAGCCCTATCAGTTAATAAATAGTTTTCTCTAGAGGTCCAGTAAGGCTGTAAGGGCCACCTCTTATTCGTCCATTTATATGACTGCAGGAGGTATTTAGAGTAACCTGCGTTTGGGAGTCAGACTGCATGGAAACACTTTTTACTGACATGCAACCATAGGTGAAATTATGATCAGAAGCAGTGGCGTAGTCCTGGAACTGTGGAACTGCTAACAAGGGGGGCTCTCAAAAGGAGGGGTTGAAAAGCCATGTTCGGGGGGTTACATTGTTACAATACAAAGTGTGGGGGTAACATGATCATAAACTTGGAAAATTCCAATATATATATTTTATACACATAGCGAAGCTACTTCATGCTAGAGCCACATAAATTATCTAATGGTAGGATCAAAGTGATCAAGTAGAGATTACTAAAATCATTTTAACACTATAGTTTCAAAGAACTTTTCAAATTAAGATCATACAATCTGCACAAATATAGGGGGGCACAGCCCCCCAAATCAACATGGAATTTTAACAAGGAGGTCTCCGCCCCCGATATACGTGTAAACTCACCAAATGAATTCATGTACACACTTTAAATCTCTCGTAAGCTTTTCTCTTATGAATCATAATGAGTATACATGGACGTCTATACACTATGTCTACGGCATACCGCACATGCACGTTAAATCTCACATGTGCTTTGTTCGTTTGGATTTCATAGATTGTTGCTCACTTATCAAACATCACTCAAATACCAGAAGCTGATATCCTGGATTTTGCTACAATCATCGTCGAGAAGGCAATTCAATAAATTACGTTCATATTAACTGGTCTATACATTCGGCTTATGGTCAAGGTAACTTAAAATGGCATACAGAGGTGGGTACTCATATCACGGCTCAAAAATACAACTCAATGATGTAAATTTATGTGGCGAATATTAGGGTTGAAGTATTTACGCTCTTTTCAATAGACCCAACGTATGTTTATGGCTGTTGCTACCCAAATCAGGTAGCTAAGCGTCAGAAAATAAACATTTTAATATATTTCTAGCTTTCGACTATGTTTTAGTCATCATCAGGAATGAATGAAAACATGGTCAGAAAACATAGTCGAAAGCTAGAAATATATTAAAATGTTTATTTTCGGATTTACCGTTGTTTTGTATTTGATAAAAATACTCAGTGGTTTCCGTAATTTTAAGCGGCAGAATTATGTATAAGAGCTATTCATTCGTGTAGATCATTCTAATGCTTAGTTACCTTTGTTCTATTCTATGTTTTCGCAAACTAGAACAGGAGTAACTAGGCATGTGAGTTATCCAATGTTGTGACTTGTGAATTGGATATAAACAAACATTAGCCAAATTTGTCTATTAACCATGCAGTGCTGATAATGTAGTAATAGAACGAAAAACAAACAGGTAACCAAGCATTTAAATGAGATATATTAGTGAATTGGGTAGCAAGGTGCATAAACAGGTTTCAAGATTTGTAATTGAACATTTTGATTATAACATTGAACTAATATATACATTTAAATAATTGAATTAATGAAATATATTGGATATTTAAAATGGATATTTATCACTCATCATTTAGTCCAGTCATAAAGTGAATAATTATTGTGCGCGAATTATAAATATATGGAACAACATTTTTATTGACTATAAAATTTTGTGGTAAATAATGTACAGCTTATGTTATCTATTTTATAAAAGAATTCATGATTTCTGATTGGCTAACACATAGGTAATACCGTGCTGTAGAACTAAATTCATAACTAGGGGGGCTCTCTAGACGAGCATGTTACCAAGGGTAAAAACATTCGGGTATGGGTGACATCATAAGTAACCGCTCAATCCCATGATAACATTTCTTTGCTATATTCATGCCTGAAATAGTCCTAAGTGATGCTTGGAGAATGAAAACTATGGAAAAATTATATATTTTCAAGCATTCTTGCAAAAAAGAAGTGGGGCTCAGCCCCCCCCCCAATAGCTTGAGGAAGTGGAGCTCCGCCCCCTATCCCCCTTCCTAGCGCCCCCTCTTCTAAACCAGTCGTCATATCGTCGTATCAACCCAATGGCTGCCTCGAATATGGAGCTGTAACATCATCACACGATTTGACGTAAAACGTATGATATGAAAAATAATATCGCACATTTGACGGCATGATAAACACGAACAAAAACAATATGGCAAGAAGAACTCGTCATTATTTTGAAGAATTTAATAAGTATTTAACCCACAGTTGTGGATGTCTTTTAAATCTATGCTATGAGGAAATATCAAGGCTTCTGTTTGTCAAGGCCCCCCCAAATTTCGGCCTTGATAATTCTGCATATCATGCTCAACCTCAAGTTAGCTATAGTTAGTGCGGAAATCAACCAATCATAATCGTGTAGCTATTCAAGTAAAACGGAAGGGCGAAAATCCATCTCAAAAAGTTGGGATGGAGCCTGCTAATAGTTATGGAGGCATGTAACACGTTTTACTTTTTCAGGGCATTTCTGCATCATTTATAGACACATCCCGACAGGAGCGTAACTTCGGTCTAAGCATTAGGGGTGAGGTTCGTTTTGCCCGACGAAAGGGCGTAGTAAAGGGACCGGCAAAAACAAAAATTGTCTATTGGGGTCCCATTACGCTAGCGGGAATGCGCAGGTATCGAGTGCAGAAAGCACGAGGGCACTAGGGGGTTGAAATTTAGAGACGTTACAGAATTCTAATGATCAGAACATGTCGTATAAGCAAAAGTGGAAAAAAGTGGATGATAATTAGATATTGATCCCCCTCTGCCCAAAAAGTGGGGGGGATTCGTCCCCCCCACATCCCCCCCAGGATTGACGCCCTTGACAAACCTACCCCAGGAATCTATGATCCCAATTGCACTAAATATTGTGTCACCAACATCCCATCAAACTATCGCAAACTCTACGTCTCCACCGTACGAGCTCAAGTGTTTGTTCATTCCAAAGGCAGAGTAGTATTAGTAACCTCGCGGGTAGAGCATCGTGCAGGTTAGATCCTTGAAAGCTTCTCAGATCAAAGCCAAATATGGTAATCTTCTTAGCACACAGTTCCTGGTCCACGGTCAAGGTCAGAGAAAGAATGCACTTGAGGAACTCGTCACCATGTAGTGATCATATGTCCGTTTCAGTTTATAAAATGTGTCTGGCCTTCAACTGCTTTTAATAACAGCTCGGGCATGCGCGCAAGGTGGTAGTATATTGCTTTTATACAATTGTTTGCGCTAGATTCTGACTAGGAAACCTGGTTTATATATACACCTTATTTCCATTTGTTTGCGGCTGTTCCGACGCACAGTCTGTTCAACAAGGTCTAAAAACTGTAAATATGAAAAACTGAAAGTAAATTTTGGATTTGAGAAATATCTCTCTTTAATTAACAATTTCATACATCGTCAGGCTATTGCAAAATTGAGAATTTCAGGTCATAGATTACCTGTTGAAACTGGTCGATCGATATTGCAATGTTTCATACAATGATAGGGTGTATGTAAACATTGTGATCTAAATGAAATTGGGAACGAACAACACTTTTTAATGTCATGCAAAAACAATAAGTTCACCAATCTTAGAGTTCTTTTATAAATAATCTGTGTAAAATAAATAGTTCATTCTGTTCATTTAATTCTCAAGATCCTTTTAGATATATTATGGTTATACAAGACAAAACAATAATGACTTTAGTCACCCTGAAAGCGCACGAAATGGCCATTCTGGGCTGCTAAATTTTTGCTCACAAAAACGAGTTTTTAAGGTTACATGTACTTCGGAATTTCTAGGAGAGAAGGTGGGGGGTCATCTGAAAAAATATTATTTAGGGGTGGGCCACTTGGGGAAAAGTTGAATTCATGGAATCTAAGTTTATTTATTCAAAAACGTTAACATTGCCTTGAAGTAATAGTTCAAACACGAGTAGGAGGACTTCTTCCGATTTCTAAACACCGAGAAGAGTTGAATATACGAGGCGAAGTCGAGTATATTTTAACGAATTTCGAGGTGTTTAGAAATCGGAGGAAGTCCTTACGAGTGTTTGAACTTACTTCTCAAACGAACGTGTATTTTGCGAGAAAACCGACGTGAAAGTTCACTTAATTTATGTAATTTCTTCCTCTGATTTCAAACCATTGTAGGGGGTCGGACGAGATCTTCCCCGCGAAAAATTTGGATTTCTAAGGTCTCTGCAACACCATTTCCTAGATTCTGAGTCGTGCATCAGTTTTACCTAATCTAAAAGTTATAAGCACATGGATTTTGCCCATTGATTGGAAAGGGGCACTTTTAGACTAGAAAAGAGCGCACTCTCATTTCAGAAAAGGGGCACTCAAATTAATAGTTAAGCGTGCACAATGCACGTGGCGTGTATAAACATGGACATGTAAATATTTATATATGCGGCATCCTAGTTTTTCCTTTCATCACTCAGTAGGCATAAAATTAAGTATAATTTCTCAAAGTCATTAATAATTCATGAACCAAAAACAAAGAGAATCATAAGCGTGGAAGATGTTTGTTCCTTACCTTGTACGATCAGGATAATTTTGATCCCCCCAAAAAATTACGCTGGGTATACGACTGATAGGTGCCCCCCCCCCCCCCTACCGTGAGATACTTCCGCGGCCTTTGACTGAACTGATTGTATATAAATTTTTGCCTACATTTTTACCCTGCATGATTCTTCCCTAATCCTAACTTTAATCCATTTCGAATCCATTTCGAAACTGGACTCTAATTCCAGCTCAAACAGCTCTAATACTTACTCTTAGCTATGGCTTACCTTAGCTTAGCTTAGCTCAATGCTGACCCTAATCCTAACCCTAGTGGCTAATGACTTTTTTTTTTAATTTTGCAGACAATCACTCAAAATTCACATGTGGAATTTCAAATGATTTGAAGGTACGTTTCAATGTCAATGATTCTTCCCATCTCTCCTGATAGCGTTGCTCATATATCTGAATATTATAATTTTAACATTAATATTTATTTATACAATGCCGATAAAATAAATGTGTACAAATTGTATATAAAAGAAAGAGCGTGGCCGCCATGGATGAATCATCTAAGGTAAAACAAGCTACTCAGATAATCTAGACTCGTATATGAAAACAAGTCAAATCAGTCAACAAGTTTAACTAGTAAAACTCGGTGGCCCATAAAATTTATAGCAGGTATTATTTTGAATTTCAAATTAACAACTATAGTTCAACAATATAGGCAATATTAGCTTTACGCTCGTCCCCGAATATTCTAGTTAATTTGACAAAAGAAATTTTTATCCTAAGTTTCAGCGCTCCTGGACAACGCTTCATTAGCGCTCCGTTTGGGTGTAAAGTTATAAGGTCATAAGTTCACGAAGTACACGATATCTAGAGAGTAATATGACCTGGATCGCTTGACAGGAAAATGAATGAATAGCCTTGTGAGTTGTATATAAAAGCATTATGGCATAGCTGAGAATGGATTATACGTGGGCACATAACATTAAGTTGAAAAACCATGCAACATTATATGATTATTATGATTCAGACGCTCTCTGATCGTAAATATTCTATTTAAACGAGCTTTCGACTGTACCTGCTGGCTGCATGACTGTATTCAGTATTCTTCACATGTCGAATCTTGATCGCTCGTCATCGATATTCGTAACATTAGATTCATTTTCAATTGTTGACAGACGTTGACTTGAAGTAGAATTTATCAAAAATTCGTGCATGAAAGTTTGCTTTAATTATACAATGTGTGGCAGTGCAAGCCTCTTTCGAAGACACAAATTTTATGCGTCAAACACTTAATTCGAAAGGCACAATTTATATTGACAAACGTATATGCATCAAACACTGTCATACTCATAGACATAATTTTTGTTCCAAGGACAAGTGTCTATATATGCTTGCGTCTAAACACTTTCGACGACACACAAAACAGAAACTCAACTCGCATACTCGCTTCGTTAGATAAAACCGCACAATTTCAAATCCATATTTACAATATATATTCAAATTTACTTTACCACATACAGTAATTATAAAGATATCTCAAGTATATACTCATGCAATACATAAATCTAATTCAGCCAGCTAGTTTTGCTAAAAGAGAATTTTCAAACCCATGCTGCTGTCTTCTATCTAGCGTGTTATATCACTTATATGGCTATATAAAAGCTGAAATGTATAAAATACTAAAAATATGTGCAAATTATTGTTTAATATTGTATAATATGCATATTATGTTTCCTTGATGATAGGCCATGATAGCCACTGAACTCTATACACTATATAGGCTAAAATTGATGATGCCCTATACTATAGGCATTCAGTCGGACATAAATTATATATACAAATGAGAACAGCACATTTGAAACTAATAAAACTTCACATTATATTTTCAAGGCCACCCTGTGAATAGTATTAAAATGCGAACCCCCCACTACACAGAGACGCGCATCCGCAAATCGTCCTGTTTAAATCTGGTTTGACAAGGTCGGTGAACCAGTTTCGTATTTCACAGGAGCCAGCCGCAATGATGAATCCTGTTCCTCGGAGCTTCAGTATTCCTCGACCGTTCGGACCGCGGCACAGCCCTGCAGTTGCAGCTTTTCCATCAACATGTCTTCGAAATTTGAATTCGGAGATTGGATCTTTCTCCTCACCAGCATTTTTGAAATGCTCATGTTCTGTGGCTTCCAGACTGGCTGGTCTTCGCTGGTTTATGTCTTGGTCGAAGAAGGCATATACTCGCATCTCTGTATTGATGAGAATCCAGTAGTTCCACTGGAATGGAACAGTACAAATTCTTCATCTAACGTACAGTTCGTACGCAACGTAACGCTGAACAACAACTGCATAGCGCAACAAGAGATGCTCAACTTAGCATACACTCTTGCAACCTCAGTGTCTTCCCTGGCTGCTTTTCCTATCGGAGTGGCAATGGACTGCGTTGGCCCTCGTTTCACACGGATCATTTCAGGGTAAACGTCGTTTGCACTCCTTAAAACTAGCACTAAAAATCTTGCCATTATAGTTTTTAGGCCAGGATTAAATTACCTATAAATATTGCCAAATTCTAACCGAGTGTATAATCTCTGCTTTCCTATATATCTCCATAGAAATGCACGGAAAAATTTATATTGTTATATAATTTTAAGTGAAAAGTCAAATATCATATATACCTGAAAGATCTTTGCATACGCGGAGCCTCACATTTATTTTTAGCAGTCAGCGAAACCCCCCGAAAGAAACACTTATTGGATCCGATCGGGTCTGCTTCAGAGGGTCTGCTTCAGAGGGTCTGCTTATTGTTAATCCAACAATAGCCAAGAGAACATCTTGCAAATTTTGGCACTTTGTTAGCCTTTAAAGACCTGTGGGCAAAATTTGAATTACAAATTTTTGCTGATTTCAGCCTCGCAGCGCCGCATCGTTCATAGAAGAAAAAATTTCAAGTGGAAATAAGAGTAGCGTTTAGTCTTTAGAGTAGCGACCTGATAGCGGTGCTACAAAAGCGAAAATAATCTAGAAACCGCGAGAATATCGTAGTTTATTTCTTAATATATTCCATATCATTAAAACTCGACCGAAAATTTCGAATCGGTAGCGTCTACTATTGAGCAGTCTATACTCCAATTCTTTTTTACCATTAATGCATTTCTTATGCATCCGGTGCCCGGTGATGTCTTGTGCTCACGATCATACAAATACGAATTCAATTTCTGGCCGGGATCTCAAATTTCGCTAATCTGACCCCTCTCAAATATTTCACTTTATATTAAGATTCCTTATATTTACGTAATTTTTGTTCATTTCTGATTATGATTCGAATTTAATTCAACAAAGGACTGGAAGGCCATATACAGCCCGTAAAAAATATTGTGTCAAATTTCGGCAATTATATGGTAATTTTCATTCCCTTGACTAATATAAGCCAAGCGCAATAAATTTTTTGAAAAAATATTTTTTCGACCAACACTCATTTGAATTTCTAATTCTATACTATATTTTATAAGGCGTTTTAATTTTTAGTATTTCATCTCATGGTTTTTGCAGATTTTCGCGTTAGTATCTGTACTCCTGTAGATCAATTATTTTCACTGCTGTTAATGAGATGCTGAAAACACAATAGGGTAACCTGTAAAAAATATTGCACGCCTTAACAGCTTTGTGCAAAGAGCACAAATATTAATATTTACTTATATCAGTTTTATAGCAAAAACGAGCGATCCTTTTAAAAAACCTATGTTTTTCGATGTATTCTATAATACAATTCTTATGTTCCATTTTTCTCAATTTTGCCCTTTTGCCCATTCGCTTCATGTCAATAGAACAACCTGTAAAATATTGTACGGTCGTTAGCTTTGAACAATATTAAAGGATTTCGGCTGAGCTTCACTCCTACTGTCGTACAAAACTACAAATTTTAAGTTTTTGGTGTTTTAGAACTTAGCTGCATGAAAAATGAATTCTAGTTTCAAAAACATTTTTCGATATATTTTACCTAATCATAGTTCAATGTGTATATGTTCATATTTAAATTTTTCCAAGTTAAAAAGTCTACTTCTTACATAAATTAGTAGCTGTGCGGAGATATATATTATGGGTACAATTTCAAGTGTTTTTAATAACCGTAAAACGAACTCTAAAATTGTTTCCAAAGGCAAAGCATTTATCGATTACTTTGCACTGTCGCAGTTCAATATTCACAACTCAACTTTTGCCGGGAATCTCCTTTTCGCATAAATTAATCAGATCTGCGCAGGTGTTCTGAACTCGAAAATGCAAACGACGCGACTGACGAGATAACGATAATTAATACGAGGCGTTCCTGCCGTAGCGAAAACAACAAGAAAATGAGAGCATTTTGTTTGACAAGTTGATGAAAATTAAACCGAGTGCGCAACGCCTCAGGGGCCAAACAGCGCATCACGTGAATTGCGTCATGGTATCCGTTGCTTGGGTGGATGAGTATTAGCGTAGGAAATAAAACTTCTAAGGTTCAGGAATAGATCTGTTCAGCTAATGTAGCCTCATGTCTGTTGCCAGCCAATTTGCGCCCACATATATTACATTTAAATGCTTGGTTGCCAGAACAGTCGTAACTAATAGTTACTAGGCATGTGAGTTATCTGAAAATGTGAACTGGGTGGCAACTGGCATAAACATATTATACAATACATGAACGATTTTAAGCCCAAGCTGAGTTTCATACATGTACACTACCTGGAGATAAAAACTGTGTAATTATATACATTGTGACACATTGAAATGTCCGCCACAATAAAATAGCCGCATATAGAACGAAGTTCTTAGCAGGAGGCCGTCATGTGGAAAGTTCTCGATTGCCGTAACGTTCACAAATATCAGTAAATCCTTCAAAATGTTTCCTAATTGATATTAAGGACACGTTATTGACAAGTCCCTTCTGCCGCCATGCTACGAAAAACACTTGAGAATTTGAATATTAAAAATACGGTTAAAAAGTGGCGTCGTGGCGTTATAATGTGTTTTCAAATGGTTTATATTCTTCAGCATTGTGCAGAAAGGTTAAAACTTGAAATTCTTCGTGATCCAAAATGTTAGACACATACACCACATGCAAATTTTTATACGTAGTTTTTAAGTGCATATAATTTTGCGATAAAACGACTGCTATGAAACGCAGGGCATTTTTTAATACCGTAGCGTGGTGGGGCATTTGCCCCAGTGGGCCCTTTCAATTGCCCCACCACTGAACGTAAAAAATGGCTTACTGCCCCAGCTGTCTGGGCCCTAAAGCCCTGGTCAAACGAGAATGAGAATTGATGAGATTTGGCAAGCGAGAGTTTGCACGAGAGTTTCATCAACTCTCATGCCCCGGTCAAACGAGAACAAGAGTTGCATGAGAGTTGACTGGATATTATCACGCGTACCGGTCAAACGAGGGAAAACTCTCATGGCAACTCTCATCAAAATTTGAACCAGCTCAAAGTTGATGAGAGTTGGCGGTCAAACGCGAGCGAGAGTTGTAACTCTTAAAATTTGCCACGGACTATATCAGGTCACTGTCTACGTGGAAAAATATCCAATCTAACGTCTTTTAAGTGCCTATTTTTTCAGATGGAACGACCAAGCAGGTGCGCAAAAATCCTTCAGCACATAAGCTATTATTATCGCACTTGTGGTTTATACGTACTGTTTAATATTACCCTGTGCGTCATGAATAAGCCTATATAATCTACATATCATCATTCATCAACACAGTCCCAGATGACCTTCAACTTGACGACTGAACTAATACTGAAGTGAACTTGGCATTGCAGAGATGCTTAGAGAAATTTCCGTCAGTATAAGGAAGTCGAACTTAGCCGTGTTGAAACGTCAATATATATTCAGTAAACATATCGAAATATGGAGTTTTCTGGGCGATACCCACTTTTGCAAGGACCTTGGCAGATGCACAGCAGGTTCTGAGCCATTGAATAGAGTGATGATATAAGAGTTTAAAGTGTAATTTACAAGGGTATTATATGGAATTACAGCAGATCTATTTCTTATAATAGTCAAATCTGATATGAGTGTAGTTTTGCGCAATTTCAGCCAAACGAAATTTCGAATTCAGCTACTTGACGAGACGCTATGGATCAACACCTTTCAGAAATTGATATTCTCGTTTAACTTATTTGCATGGATAAATATAACTATATAAGGCAAAAGCTCAAAAAGTGCATCTGCTCTTGATCAGCTCTCCACCGACCATTCCAAAGTGAAATTTTGAAGGAAGTTCAAGTCTGACTCGAGCAAGGTCAATAGGCCAATATCAGTTACAGCTGTCAAAACGGTTCATAACAAAGTGTGGCTGAAAGCTTAAGTCCAGCAGGACTTGAAAGACAAGGTTAACAAAAGGTCTATTTGTTTCCTTTGACAAAGGAAATAGTACATTCCAAAAATTTAAAATGCGATCTGGTGATAATCCAGTGTAGTCATTAACTATAGACCACTTTCATAATTCAGATGAGTTTAAATATTCTTTTATGTGCATTGACCTCGTTCAGGTTAATAAATTCTATTCAATTTCAGTCACAGAAACGAGGCTGATAAGGCTTATTAAGATGCACATATAAAAGAATATTTAAACTCATCTGAATTATGAAAGTGGTCTATGGTGTAGTAAACGGTCAGTTCTGTCGCGACGCCATCGTTTAAACTTCGGAAGTGCCCGGAACCAGCCGGCAAAGAAAACTGGTATTCGGCCATAATTTATGTATATCATTTGTTTCTGTAAACCATTGCTACCCAATTCAAGAGCTTGGAAGGATAAGACTTTTTTAATTGCTTAGTTACCTTTGTTCCATTTTATGCTTTCGTCAACATTTTATGCAAGTCGGTATGTGAGTCATCCAAAGTTGTGAATTGGGTATAATGCAAAATAATTCAAGACCAGAGGCGTAGCCACGGTGGGGGAATGGGAGGGGAGAATGCCCCCGGACCCTCCTAGCACCCCCTAGTAAGCTCACACCTTCGCCAATCGCTAGGATCACGGGCCCCTCCAACAATTTCTTGATGACGTCATAAATTGCCCCCCCCCCCCCCACAGCTGCTGTTTTGCTGGCTATGCCACTGTTCAAGACACATAGTAGGGCCATTTATACGGGAGAAAATAAGTCGCGACTTACACAAGACGCGTCTTATATAAGACGCGAACACACTCGTATAAATGGTCAAATTCTAATAAATCGCGACTTAAATAACTACTATAAAATATGGTCAGCTGATTGCTGACTCGTACCCAGTCATCATTAATTATACAGATATGCGATGCGTTTTAACCATAGGTTTTAACCTTCGTCATTCCCATCATGCATCATTATATTTTCCAACCTCGCTCAGGGACTGGATACTAGTCACAGTCTTCACTGGTCACAGTCACAAACTCATGACATGGGTTGGGTATTGAATTTGAATTATCCTCCGTATCCATTTCAGGCTGTTTTGGGTTCTTTCACATGACATATCGCACGGGTGGCCAAAAATTTGCTTAGTCTATTGAACTGTCTAAATAAGAATGGTTTACACTTTCAAATAAAGTGATAGTGTTCTGTTTCATCACTAAAGCTTGATCTTGTGTCATCATAATTTTGATGAGTAAAGAACTAAACTAAATTCAAACTAAAGGCCATCAGTTACACGGGGCAATTTTAGTTAATTTTACTGCAACTTGCCACGCAATTTCTGCACAGAGCCATGTAACGTAGGATTCTAGGATGGACTCCAATTGAGTCTACTCTTATGAAAAGGGAAATTACAATGACATTCAAGGCAATGCCGTTGTATTGCGCCGGAGTACGTCTCTAACATGTTCTCTCATAGCCAAAATAACAATTACGAAATGCGGAGCAACATGCGCAAGCTAGTGTTAGGTAAACCTAAAACTAATTTTATGAAAAGATCCTTTTCATACCGAGGAGCTTATGCCTGGAACAACTTACCCATTGACATTGTCAATGGGTATGAGCAACTATCAACAATTCATTTTAAAAGTTTAATCGACAATTATTTTTCCACAGATTACATGACTGTTGATGATGCTCATAAATATTGCAACATGAGTAATCAATATTGTTTCATCTAACATGACTTATTTGTGTAAATAGTTATTAATATTTTATAGTTTTATATAAAACGATCCCTTGAAAAGCAGCAATAGCTGAAGGGCTATCGTTTTTAAATAACTTTTATAAATAAAGAAATGTACGCACAGAAAAACAGTGAACATGGCCCGCGTTTCACTCCACCGATATTATCATTCTCATTCATTTCTTTGTTGCCTTCTGGGCATGTTTAGCAAGAGAAATATTGGCAAAGGAAAACGAGAACTGCGATATCATTGCCCGCAGTCCAGGTCCTTTGAGATCAGCGAGGCCGCCGATAAAAGCGCACAAATGTCGTAACCTATTCGTTCTGAGTTGAAAACGATTTGCATAATGTGTTACATAATGCAATTTACACTTACAACCCAGTATTTGATGAGGTTTTATGAGGGTATTTCCCTCCATTATTGGGTAATTTGGATTAGCGTTTCTTGATCAGCATGTTTGACTGGTTTTGGCCAATTTTATATCTGCTATCGTGTAATGTACGCACGGAGCAGGGTATGCCAAGGATGATGATCCTAGGCCGATAAAACGCGGATGCGGAATTGCGAAATGACGTGAAACGGAATTGCCGAAGCGGAAAAAGGGATAAAACACGGTAAAAGGATAAAACGTGGGAAAACGAAACGGTTTTGACGTTGTATTGTTCCTACCATTCCGTAATTCCGCGTTTTACCCCAAACCAGTGGGGCCCCTGCAAATTTAATCTTTGTTTCTGTTGACAGATAAATGTAGACAATGCATTCTTTAGTTTCAGTTCTGTGAAATTGTAAACTTTAATTCCCGATATATAACGAGATATATGATATGTGACTCTGTGGAATTTCCACATACAGTTCAATGGTAAAACCAATTACTGTGATTTTAGGACATTTTCTGCTTGTCGGGTGAAGAGCGAGATTGGTATATTTTCCGCATTTTACAACATTTCGCAACCAAACTTTGCAATTTTACTAATTTTAGTATGTTCTTTCCGGCAATATACTTTTTTTTTGCCTAGATAAAAAATTAGTCTATAATGCAAATTGTCTATTGGACGAGAATTTTACCGACTGAAACGTTTGACTTGCTTCCCCGCTGAACAGAACTGAATACGCAATAAGTGCGTGTATAATGTATGCATGAATACTTGACTTAATTTGCTAACGGAGTAATGAGTCTCTGAGTGCCCTGTAGTTATTCAATATTACTAACTTCATGATATTACTTGCAGGTTTTTACTTGGCGTCTCAAGCTTTCTACTTTCCTATCTTAACAAGGGTAAGTGCTTCTGTATAAACAGTAAATGAAGCATAGAATCACCTGCTGGAAACTTTAAATCTGAATATCCCAACGGAATATTGGAAACGCCCAATGATATTTCCTTGACAAGTAAATCGACAAGCAAAAAATAATGCGCATTAGGGCGCATTGCGACTATTGGATTCTTGTTGTCCTTAACAGTTTAGGAATGGCAACTTGTGATATGGTCTGGCTAATACACACGTTAAAATCTTACATCTTGTCAACAAGATCAAGATGTGTTCGCAACAGACTTGTAGCAAGCTTGTCAACAAGTTGTAACAATGTTGTCATTCCATCAAGTTGCTACAAGGTTGTCACTCGCAACTTGTTAAGAAGCTGTTGAATTGGAGGACGATAACAAGTTGCTAGTGGAACAACTTGTAACAAGCCTGTTGAGTCGAGTGACAACCTTGTAGCAAGTTGTCAACAAGCCGTTGACAACTTGTCAACAAGCTGGGAACAAGCAGTGCGAACACATCCTGATAACAAGTTGTTGAAACATCATTGGTACAAGTCTGCTGCAGGTTTGTTACAACTTGTGCATTGGTACGTATGCAATTCTCGTTTGGGAGAATCAGAATTTTAATATCTCGCAGCAAGTGGCGACTAAATTTGAACACCTCTGTCACCACAAGTTGCCGTTTCTTCGACTCGCATTCCCGGCTATACGATTGAGGACAACGACAACAACAATATACTTGTGTATAAGATCTATATACTTACTACTTCACATAAAAGTTCATCTGTTTACATTTTATGCTATTTTGCAGAAAACCCTGGGATCTTATTCGTTGGTTTGATTGTAGCGTGCATTGCAAACCTTATGATGTTCATGACACCACAAGCGGTAAGAATAATTTTCGATTTTACGTTTTATAAGTTTTTCTAACAAAATTTTTACCCGTACTTTTAAGAGGAAATTTTTTTGTATGTCCTGTAGCGCGCTCAAAACTCGAATATGATTGAACTGATACGTTTTGCGACATATAAAAGATTCTCCTCTTAACTATGCAAAAAGGAAAATTACTTAAGGTTCTTTCGTGATCGATACACGTGTTGAACACGTGGTTTAGGAGCGCAAAAAATGTTAATGACTTCTGCTTACATAAACACTGACCTTGCGATGCGCGCAAGGGCAATGTTTGCGCAATATGAAGGTATTATTGTAAACTGTTGGTGGACGGAAACCGCATGAGTGCGTGATAGCCTAAGGAGATTAATGCAAATCCTTGTCTGGGCATGCAAGGCGCGAGCTTTATCAGAAAATAATCTGAGTGGGCTTCGTAGGTAGCTGAATCGCGGGCCGAATTCGGAAGAAGAATGCTTTCCGTCTCGCTTTTCGTCTGCTGAGGTTATGTTAGAGGGTCTTGGTTGACACAGTGGTTTGTGTATGTCTCTTTCACCTCTGTGACTGGGGTTAAATTCCTACAATATGCAGTTGTTTGATTATATTTTCGCCTCAATCACATGTTAGGAGAGCTCCAGCTAAGATGACCAATTTAGAACTGATAGAGCTATCCAATATTGATATAGTTAGTTAAGGTGTGACAGTGTACCAATAAGAGATGAACTTAACTGGAGCTATAGTTTGGAACTGTTACAGTTATATCCATGCAGATATGCAGTATGAATGTTGTTAGTTTAGTAAGTGGGGGTGTGCTAATCATCCTTACTTGCAGCTGAGAGCTGAGCTGAATTGCGAAGGGCGCAGCTCGACTTAATCGAGTCGAAGGCTTATTAAAGGCGCCACTGGCAGCCACCGTATGACTCATGTCTGATCAGGGAGCACAGCTACGATGGAAGGGTTAGTTTGGGGCTAATCCAAACCCATCCTGTCAACATTCCCTGTGGCAGGAAACCAGAGTACCCGGAGAAAACCCACGACATATCGAATGACATAAATTATATGTACTGACTAATATATAATGTTGTCTATAATGTAATTTTAGGTAATTTTTCAAAGGGCTTCATTGAAAAACACATTATTATTATTAATTATTAGAGATGGCCCTTACTGGACGTTTATATTGAGCAGTTTAGGACTGATAGAGCTATGGTGATAGAGCTATTTGGTATCTGTACCATTTCCTTACGCATGCAGAATTCTGTTGATATATTTAACCACAACTCTACCACTTCACATAACCACAACATGTTTCTGGTCAGACACCAGATGTTTACATAATGCTGTTCACCTGCCTGCCTTTCAACACCTGTATTTATGTCCACGGGACGCTAACCGTGCCCAGCGATTCACCTGTTTACCTCTGCCAACTGAACTTAACCTTGAGGTCCCTGCTCTGTGCAATGACACACTCACATGGCATTTCAGGAATGGTAATAAAACCTGTTTTTTGGTAATCGGACTTTGGAATGTCTTTGGAAATTATGAACATTTTTATGTGAAGTGAAATATAATTATATGAAGATTGTTTATTTATCTATATAATGGTTTCTATATGTTGAAATTTATTCCTTGAGGGGATTTCTACACGACAGGCTAGCGATTAGAGCCATTTGTACTGTTCTTTATTATCTTATACTAGTATACCTGTTGCATTTCTCGCTAGTCCTGTATCCCTCCCAGAATCACAAAGAACAGCTCCCTTATAGCGAGGAGCATTTCACTATTACATGTGCGAGATATTTTGGACTTTTACGGACTTTATTGCGGATTTTTTGAACGAAATTGTCATGACTTTTCTCGGATTTTTTGGGACTTTTCTGGACTTTTTTCACGCCAGTCATGCTCAAGACACTTTACGATGAAATTACACCAAGTACTTCGTTATTGTTTGCTGATTTTTAAAGGATTTTTCTGACTTTTTGAGGATTTTTCGTACTTTTTGAGGACTTTTTACCTACAGTGGAAACACGCATTCGTCCCTTATAGGACACATTCATATTATTCTTCATCTATACTGGATAACTGTCTAAACTCAGTTCGATTCTCGTTCAAGCCGTAAGGTTCCAATAACGCTTTTCTCTTGTTGGTCTAATGTTATTACAGGAGAAAACCTAAACTAAACTAACTGCATTTATACTGAATAATAGTTCTATTAGTTCTACATTGTCCTTCGTACGTAGAGGTCCAGTGTTATAATATTAAAAGTGTTTGATAGAGTCAAACTGGAAGCATTCTCACCGATAAGAATGAAGCAAAATTGTTTATGAGACAATACCATGGCTACCATATTACAGGAATTGAGCCCCAGTCACCGAGCTGAAAGGTCAGCATGCACTAACCAGTGTGCAAACAATACCCCCCGGCACTCCACCCCCGGCCAATAGCCTTACGTACGATATTGCGCCCCCTATCTGTTCGCTTACCAATTGTATTTTCTTACATTACAGTGTATGCAGCGGTTCAAGAAAGGTCGTTCAATGCTGATTGGACTATATTGTGGTGCTTGGGTTGCATCTTCACTTGCCTTCCTTGGGTTTAAGGTAAGCAAATGACACATGTCAATTACTTAAGCGGAAATGGTATGCAACAGAGATACTAGAAATTTAGACCATGTCAAGTCGAAGTATTCTAGGAGAGGATAACGGTTTGAAGTTTGAAGAGGATAAAAGTTTAAAGTTTGAAGAGGATAAAAGTTTGAAGTTTGAAGAGTACACAGGTAAAAACGCACAACTTGTAACAAAGCTCCAGCAGACTTGTACCAATGCTGTTTCAACAACTTGTAGTTACGATATGTTCGCACTGCTTGTTTTCAGCTCGTTGACAAGTTGTCAACGGCTTGTTGACAACTTGCTACAAGGTTGTTGGCTTAACAGACTTGTTTCAAATTGTTCCAACAACTTGTTATCGTCCTGCAATCCAACAACTTGTTAACAAGTTGTGAGTGACAACCTTGTAGCAACTTGATAAAATGACAACATTGTTACAACTTGTTCATAAGCTTGCTACAAATCTGTTGCGAACACATCTTGTTGACAAGATATGAGATTTTTACGTGTCGGTAGGATTCGATCGGGGTCAGATTTCAAGTATTCGTAGTTCGTGAGCACCCCACTCTGCACCCCACTCATAGCGGTGCCTTACACCTCAAATCTTTCTCTCTCTCTCTCTCCTCTAGGTTCTGTACGAAAACGGCGGCGTAAGCGTGGCGCACTTTTTCCGATTCCTAGCCGTCGGCTGCGTCTTCTTGTGTGTAAACGCTGCTCTCCTGTATCCAGACTCCACCATCCCACCATCGGACGAAAAATCACAAAACAAACATACTGTCAAACAAGAACCGTTCAAAAAGGCCAAGAAACACACACGTTTTCGAGAGGAGCTACAAAAATACAAAATATGCTTGGGGCATATGATTAACAGCAGAAAAGACACTTCATGTAATTTGGTCAAGTCTAACCAAGTTTCTGAAGAGTGGAATCAGTTAATTCCCAGCCCTATATCAACTGTGGAAAATCAGTCTCAACGTGCTACAGACCTGAATTCTAGTGCACAAACAGAGCACTCCTTTAATACAATATCTCGCAGGCACGCAGAAAAGGTGCTTGGTGAAACGAAACCAAATACCATGCAATTAACAAGGACAAAAACTGTGTTGGATTTGTCAGAAAGACAGAATCCAACATCGAACATTCTTGGAACTAGTTGCGATATCAAACGAGTTACTTACGCAGAATGTCCAACATTGAGCTCATGTAGTAGCTCAAAAGACGATGAACAATTGTGCGGCGAGAGTTTGGATATAAGTGGATGCGAGTCGATTGTTGAAGTTCGCCAGAAAAATAGCCCAAAGAGGGAGGAGAAAACAGCGAGAGTTCCACAGAAATCTTGTCAAAAGAGAGATGAAAAAGTTCCAAAAGTTGATCAGAAACCTTGTGAAATCAAAGAGCCTTTGAATAACAGGTAGGTTAATCAAATGTCTCTCCAGTGAAATACTTGTAAAGAAAAGCAGAGTTAATCCTCCGGGTAGGATTTTGGATTTTATCAACCTTCCTCAAAATAACCGGAAATTTTCCGACGTACAGGCTTTCGCCTGGGTAGGTTTGCAAGTTGGCCATTGCAGTACTGCTAGTCTGACTGAGTGCTGACTGTTGCTACTAATACTAGCCTGACTAGTCCAGTACTTACTGCTTTATTCTAGTCTGACTGAGTGCTGACTGTTGCTACTAATATTAGCCTGACTAGTCTAGTACTTACTGCTTTATTCTAGTCTGACTGAGTGCTGACTGTTGCTACTAATATTAGCCTGACTAGTCCAGTACTTACTGCTTTATTCTAGTCTGACTGAGTGGTCTGAGTGCTGACTGTTGCTACTAATACTAGCCTGACTAGTCCAGTACTTACTGCTTTATTCTAGTCTGACTGAGTGCTGACTGTTGCTACTAATATTAGCCTGACTAGTCTAGTACTTACTGCTTTATTCTAGTCTGACTGAGTGCTGACTGTTGCTACTAATATTAGCCTGACTAGTCTAGTACTTACTGCTTTATTCTAGTCTGACTGAGTGCTGACTGTTGCTGCTAATATTAGCCTGACTAGTCTAGTACTTACTGCTTTATTCTAGTCTGACTGAGTGCTGACTGTTGCTGCTAATATTAGCCTGACTAGTCCAGTGCTTAGTGTTTTATTCTAGTCTGACTGAGTGCTGACTGTTGCTACTAATATTAGCCTGACTAGTCTAGTACTTACTGTTTTATTCTAGTCTGACTGAGTGCTGACTGTTGCTGCTAATATTAGCCTGACTAGTCCAGTGCTTACTGTTTTATTCTAGTCTGACTGAGTGCTGACTGTTGCTACTAATACTAGCCTGACTAGTCTAGTACTTACTGCTTTATTCTAGTCTGACTGAGTGCTGACTGTTGCTACTAATACTAGCCTGACTAGTCTAGTACTTACTGCTTTATTCTAGTCTGACTGAGTGCTGACTGTTGCTACTAATACTAGCCTGACTAGTCTAGTACTTACTGCTTTATTCTAGTCTGACTGAGTGCTGACTGTTGCTACTAATATTAGCCTGACTAGTCCAGTACTTACTGCTTTATTCTAGTCTGACTGAGTGGTCTGAGTGCTGACTGTTGCTACTAATACTAGCCTGACTAGTCCAGTACTTACTGCTTTATTCTAGTCTGACTGAGTGCTGACTGTTGCTACTAATATTAGCCTGACTAGTCTAGTACTTACTGCTTTATTCTAGTCTGACTGAGTGCTGACTGTTGCTACTAATATTAGCCTGACTAGTCTAGTACTTACTGCTTTATTCTAGTCTGACTGAGTGCTGACTGTTGCTGCTAATATTAGCCTGACTAGTCTAGTACTTACTGCTTTATTCTAGTCTGACTGAGTGCTGACTGTTGCTGCTAATATTAGCCTGACTAGTCCAGTGCTTAGTGTTTTATTCTAGTCTGACTGAGTGCTGACTGTTGCTACTAATATTAGCCTGACTAGTCTAGTACTTACTGTTTTATTCTAGTCTGACTGAGTGCTGACTGTTGCTGCTAATATTAGCCTGACTAGTCCAGTGCTTACTGTTTTATTCTAGTCTGACTGAGTGCTGACTGTTGCTACTAATACTAGCCTGACTAGTCTAGTACTTACTGCTTTATTCTAGTCTGACTGAGTGCTGACTGTTGCTACTAATACTAGCCTGACTAGTCTAGTACTTACTGCTTTATTCTAGTCTGACTGAGTGCTGACTGTTGCTACTAATACTAGCCTGACTAGTCTAGTACTTACTGCTTTATTCTAGTCTGACTGAGTGCTGACTGTTGCTACTAATACTAGCCTGACTAGTCTAGTACTTACTGCTTTATTCTAGTCTGACTGAGTGCTGACTGTTGCTACTAATACTAGCCTGACTAGTCTAGTACTTACTGTTTTCACTTGCAACCTTCCTACCCGCATACCCGCAGCCTTTGTGCAACTCTGAAGAGACAAGTCTCAGGTGCCTTCAGGTATATAAGACATGGTATGCAAGTATACAATATTTCAAGTGTTAAACTCAATTGGCAGAACTTGTGGATTTGTGGAACTATACCGAACTTCTCTAAATCTTGTTTCAATATCTTAATTTGTTAACCGACCGGTGTTACATTATATGATTTATGGGGAATTTACATGAGCTCTACACGAATGGCTAAACTTTTGTAATTTTAGAATTTTAGCCCTTTTATACACAACTGGAAAGTGAAAAATGTTCTAGAAGTACTTAAGGCCATGTTACACGGTGCAATTCTTGCACAGAGCGATGTTATGTAGAAATGTACGCACAGAAAAACAGTGAACATGGCTCGCGTTTCACTTCGCCGATATTATCATTCTCACTTATTTCTTTGTTGCCTTCTGGGCATGTTTAGCAAGAAAAATATCAGCAAAGTAACACGAGATTCACGCTCACAATTTCTCTGCGAATATACTTTTTACCTAACATCGCTCTGTGTCCGAAATTGCGTTGAAAGTTGCTGCAAAAATTGCCTCTCGTAACATGGTCTTTACACTGACTCATGCTGTAATGCATCAACTACGATATACTTTTGGAACCCAAATTTGGCAAATAAGTGCTGTTTCTGTTCTCATCTACATGACTGAATAGTACTGACGTTATTTGTAGAGAGGAATAATTTGTTTTGCTTATTTTTATAGGCATTGAATCTTTTGCTTCGTAGGCGAAAAATCTAACTTCATTTGTACAGGATAGCTCCGTTATTTCAAAACTGTTCTCTGTAAAGCTTCGGTTGGGCCATCCATTGTTGGTCCAGTGTTACTTCGGGATAAAACCGGAGTACCTGAAAGCAATCCTCTCACAAACGACTGGGGTGAACTGCATATTGCAGGAATCGTACCCCTGCATGTGCATTACACGTGTACTATACACGGTGTGATAGGTTTTGCCACGAGGGCCAGGCCGTCGAGTATGGCTCATGTAAACTCATCTATATATGGTTGTTTTGCCATGGTTGATTAGTATGTAGGACGGTTAAGGTTAATACACACGTAAAAATATCACATCTTGTCAACAAGATGTGTTCGCAACAGGCTTGTAGCAAGCTTGTCAACAAGTTGTAACAATGTTGTCGTTTTATCAAGTTGCTACAAGATTGTCACTCACAACTTGTTAACAAGTTGTTGAATTGCAGAACGATAATCCTGAACAAATTACATTCACGACCCAAGGTTTCAACACTCCAGTCTATAGTCTACTGTTTTCATCAGAGTTAATCTACACACGTCACGTAAAAATCTCACATCTTATCAACAAGATGTGTTCGCAACGGAATTGTAGCAAGCTTGTCAACAAGTTGTGACAATGTTGTCATTCCATCAAGTTGCAACAAGATTGTCACTCACAACTTGTAACAAGTCTGTTGAGTCGACAACCTGTAGCAAGTTGTCAACAAGCCGACGACAACTTTTCAACAAGCTGGGAGCAGGCAGTGCGAACGCATTCCGATTACAAGTTGTTGAGACAGCATATTGGTGCAAGTCTGCTGTAGATTTGTTACAACTTGTGTGCGTTTTAACGTGTGCACTACCTTGTAACGTTCATGCCGGCCATTGCAAGACAACCTCACTTCATATATTGTAACACTGTGGTGACTTTGTAGTATAACAAATGTACTTTCTTTCGACAGATCCACAGATATTCAAGTGTGGACTGCAATTTCTGCGGGTTGGTTTTGACAATTGTTGTAGCGTTAACTTCTAGATGATCTGGTAACACACAAACGGCCTGAGACTAGTTGTCAAAGAGAAATCCATTTCCAAATTTCAAATGTGTCATATTTTGTGTCCAAATTTTGTGTCCAAATTTTTCATGAACATGTGCTTTCCATTGCTAAACATACAAAGTTTGAACTGGTTTCCAAGAGGAAACAGAAAGAAACACCAAAATGGATTTTATTCTGTTGCTAGTTCAAGGCCTTTTACTCGCCGTCAGATCAACTAGTTGTATTATCAATTAGTCAAAGCTTGTCAAAGCCTATAAACACGCTTAAAATCGGATATTTACAAATGCTTGAGAATCTCATAAAGTTGTCGGCAACATTTGTCTACTACAATTCGGTATTGCTGCCCCTTCATAATGACCACCATATGCATGGTGCTTCAGCTGCACTTTTATCATCAACTCTGCAATGTCTACCACCCCACATCTTCTGATCTCTTCATTCTATAATGTCTATGACTGGCTCCCATTCATCTCTTCTTATTACGTGTCCATACAATTTCAGCCTTGCTTTCCTCACCTTCTCTGCAATATCTACCACCCCACATCTTCTTTTGATCTCTTCATTCTATAATGTCTCTGACTGGCTCCCATTCATCTCTTCTTATGACGTGTCCATACAGTGGCGAAGCTAGCCATGGCAACTGGTCATGCTATGCAAATTTTTGAATATTTAAATTATTCAAACCTTTAGAAATGCATTGTCTTTAGACTATTTAAGTGGACGTTTATTAGCATAGCATTGACCAGTTGCCATGGCTAGCTTCGCCATGCCACTGTGTCCATACCATCTCAGCCTTGCTTCCCTCACCTTCTCTGCATTGTCTACCACACCACATCTTCTTGTGATCTCTTCATTCCATAATGTCTCTGACCGGCTCTCCTTCGTCTACCAAAGGCATTGAGCCTTTTCTGCAATGTCTACCACCCCAAATCTTGTTCTGATCTCTTCATTCCTAGTGATGTCCTTCAGCGATAAACGTAATCCCGCATTCCGAAAAACCAATTGTCCTTAAATGATTTTGAACTTGAAAATTATGTGTAATATATGGTTTCATTTGTACTATCATTTTTCTACTGCCTAGCATATCTAGTAACAGATTGTATATAATTTGACCATGATTATCGATTAGTTTCCAGCGTTATATCAACGTAACTACTATAATCTTCTTTTCATTTCAGTATCCTATCTAAAGTCTGGCATATCTTTCAAGAATTGCGTCACCTCTACACTTCATACTTTGGGGCAAGTATTTCTAACTGTTTGTAAGATCCGCACGTGGTTTTTTGTTGGTACTTTCTCAAACTTCATATCTGAACTCTGTGGTGGTGATCGCTCAACTGGTAAGCTCACTTTAGAAATAATAATTATTGAATCAGACATGAACAATTTAGAATAGAGTAGAATGGAATACTGGAATAGAATGAAAAGGAATGGAGTGGAATGGGTGGAATGCGGTGGAATGGAATGGAATGGAGTGTAATGGAGTGGAATGGAATGGAATGGAGTGGAATGGAGTGGAATGGAGTGGAATGGAGTGGAATGGAGTGGAATGGAATGGAATGGAGTGGAATGGAGTGGAATGGAGTGGAATGGAATGGAATGGAGTGGAATGGAATGGAATGGAGTGGAATGGAGTGGAATGGAGTGGAATGGAGTGGAATGGAGTGGAATGGAGTGGAATGGAGTGGAATGGAGTGGAATGGAGTGGAATGGAATGGAATGGAATGGAATGGAATGGAATGGAATGGAGTGGAGTGGAGTGGAATGGAATGGAGTGGAATGGAATATTTTTTTAAACAGGGTGATTCCTTTAGCGTAGAAACACTGGTATCAGTGGAAGACCTTGTCTTTACCTTTAGAACGTAAATTAAACAACAATACACAACAACTATAACTGTTCAACCTTCATTTCTAAAACATTTGAACTCCAAAAACTTGAAATATATATTTCTATGATTTTCAGTTGCTCATTACGTGAACGTATTTGGAATCAGTCACGTGGGAGCATTGGTTATGGCTCCTCTCTTTGGCTACATCATCGACCGTCAATGTTCGTACAACACAGACGATTTCGTCAAACCGTCCAAAGACACAGAGAAACGACATCAAAAATTCATGATGGACATCGAGGACACACCAAAAGCGATGGATTTTATAATCAAGTCTATGAGAAAGAGGGTTTTTAAATTGAACGACGCAGTGCTGGTTACTGCTTCGGCTACTATTATATTCTGTCTACTGTCGCTGATACCTAACCTTACCGTACAGGTAATGCAAATACACACTTTGCATAAATGTTGAAATATGTTAAAACAATAAGTAGTTGGATGACATGGAGAACAGTGGGATTTCAAAACAATGAGAAGACGATGGAACATTCTGATCACGGAATCGTGACTGGATGACACATTATCTCGTTTTGTCCTACTTTGGTACTTCTATAGACCACTTTCATAATTCAGATGAGTTTAAATATTCTTTTATGTGCATCTTAATAAGCCTCATTGACCTCGTTCAGGTTAATAAATTATATTCAATTTCAGTCACAGAAATGAGGATGATAAGGCTTATTAAGATGCACATAAAAGAATATTTCAACTCATCTGAATTATGAAAGTGGTCTATAATATTAACCAAAACTGCATTAGTATGCACCTAATTAACCTGCTTTTTGCAAAACTGATTACAAGCCCTCGTTAATAGTATAAATCATTCATCTCTTTTAGATCGTTACGTTTCAACTGTATGTGTTTGTTAAAGTTGCTTACGACACAGTCTTCACTAGCATACTTATAATTATGTAAGTAATTCATTATAATCGTCGTTCAGTTGAACTAAATTTAGTGCTGGATAGCTCCATCAGTTCTAAACTGCCCCCCCCCTACAGGTCCAGTAAGGACCAATGATTTTCATTGGATAATTTCAAACTAATTAAAATCAAATCAACATGGCTGACAATTTTTTAAATCAATACGTAGTACGTACGCCAACATTCCTGAATAACTCGAGTTCTAGACTTGCTAAAGTACTCACCGTTGTTCAAGGATTCTAGAGAGGTATAGATTATCTTATAACTCTCGGTATTTCGCAGATCCAAACGACAACGGCACCACAAAACGTGAAATCCACGATTTGCCCCCCATAATCGGTAGCCACTTGTTTCCATCTTCCATTCTGACGTGACGTCTTTTTTCAAGTTTGAAGAAATGTAAAATAGCCTTGTAACTGACCCTAACCCTAAAACTTACCCTAACCCCAACCCTAAACCTAACCCTAACCAACCCTAACCAAATAATTGATGAATAAAAATCAAGAAAAACGAATTTGAAAAACGGGAATATTGCGTAACGTCAGTTTGGTAGATGGAAACAAGTGAAAACCCCCATAATCGTGGCTTATTTACAATGACGTCATATATTCGCGTGACTTCACAAGCCGATGAATCAAACTGGAAGCACTCTTCTCACATGTGACTTAGGCGAAATGATAATCAGACAACTGCATATTGGATGAATTGAGTCCAGATATCAAAGAGGTGAAAGGCATATGAAGGCATATCACTGTGCCAGCATATCACTGCACTCTTGCTTGTTTAGCAGAGGAACGCCGTTTTGTTAGTTGCTGTAACTATTTATATAATAAAGCTGTAAAGGCTAAAACGCTGTAAAGTACTGCAACTCGCAACGTAATTTCTGCACAGAGCCATGTTATGTGGAAATGTACGCACAGAAAAACAGTGAACATGGCCCGCGTTTCACTTCACCGATATTATCATTCTCATTCATTTCTTTGTTGTCTTCTGGGCATGTTTAGCAAGAAAAATATCGGCAAAGTAAAACGAGATTCATGCTCACAATTTCTCTGCGAATATACTTTTTACCTAACATCGCTCTGTGTCCGAAATTGCGTTGCATGATGCAGCAAAAATTGCCCCGTGTCACATGATATTAACAACCCTCTATATAAATGTTGTTAGTTCATTTATTCGTTCATTAAACAGACTTTCAGAGACTTTTAATGGTCGTTCCTTTAGATTTCCACCACAACACTTGGGGAAATTGATGGGTTTAGCCGCTCTGATTGGAGCTATCTTTTCCTTGATTCAATATCCTCTGTTTGTCGTTATGGAGGTTTGGTTTGGTGGACGAACAATGGAGGTTCGTATATTCGGGTGGAGGTGTGCTAATGCAGGGGAAACAGGACGTTTTATTAGCGGAGGCAATTCGGGTACAGTCTGTTCGCGTATGTCAGCTTTCTTTACAGTTTTGTATCGAAATAATCAAATAATGAACTTTATAAACGAAGCGGTGACAAACTGTATATATTTTCCTGCTTTCTGAGTAAAATAAATGATCAAGATAGCATAATCAGTCTTTGTAAGAGCGTAGGATCTTGTTAAACTGTTTGTATCACGAACTGGCGACTCCAATGCACGCATGCGCAGAACGGACTGTATCGCATCTTTAAGTATCGAAGGTCATTGTTTGCATTTGAAATTTTCAAAAAGCAACATGCTACATGTAATAGTCAAGCGTATAGCCTGCGATTAGACTTTATGAATTGGTTATAGACTCTGCGAATCCACATGAAGTGAGCAGATAGCTTAGACTTTGTTGTGCAATCATTGTCTTAGCGCATTTGCCATGACAATTATCGAATGACCATAATCAAGAATCGTCTCATACAAGATTTTTGTCGCTGATTCGCAGACTCTATTATAGCAATTCATCAAGTCTTCGTCGCAGACTAACGATCCTATTTTCCAGAACTTGTTGGAAGACATTCAATTTTACCATTTCTTTGTATTTCATAATCTCATAACACGCTATATTCTCTCATTTAGGTCCACATATTTCTTTGGCTGTTATGCTTGCTTGCATTTGGCTTTCCAATCTATTTATGGCGCAAAGCCTCCAGGCAGAAGCCGCACAGTCTTGCCTTGGTTGCTGTATAACAGACACACAATATTGGTGAAGAGCTGAATAAAACTATCAAATGCAAGTGGTGGAACCGACCAATTTTTTGGTTCAACGCTCCGTGCATTTTATTCAAAGACAATAATATGCAAATATTAACAAGTGGGGTTGAATGCTCCATATGTTTGCAGATGAAGACTCAAAAACTTCAAAAGAAAAACACCTCTCGAGGACTCGGTGTTAAAACAAGTTTTCCACTTACTACGGGATGATTTATAGCTGCATTAGCAGAAATGAAGAAAGCTTCTTATGGCTATTATAAAGAATCATTGCGATTACCATCGCCTTATCGCAGTCACAGGATAGAGATTAGAATCGCAGTCTGCCACATTCAGTATATTGCGAACCAAGACTACATCTTAAAGTACTCTATAAAGCCTTGCATGGGTAAACTGAGGGTCAACTGGGGAACATCATAGCGAAAACATTGTTTCCTAGCCTTGTTTCACGAAGGTCGGCACACCAGGAAACATTACTTCCAAAGTCCAAACAATAGACACATTTGGCTAACCCAATTTATACCCAATTCATACCCAAAACATATTCTATGTCATTTGCAAACTAGAACAATCGCCAACAGTAACTAGGCATGTGAGTTAACTAAAGTTGTGAATTGGGTAGCGACGATATAAACAGCGTTAGCCAAACTTGTCTCTTATTGAAAAATCTATGTCTTATTGCAAAATCTAGATTGCAATCTCTAGGTGAAGGAACATTATTTCCACAACACGACAAAAAACACGCTTGGGAGCAAGGGCGAAAATCCATCTCAAAAAGTGGGGGGGAGGGATGAGCCCGCCAATAGTTATGGAGGCATGTCACACGTTTAACAATTTCAGGGCATTTCCGCATCATTTATAGACAGCTCCCGACCAGTGGCGTAGCCAGGGTGTTGACTTTGAGGGGGCAAAACAAACATAGCATGCTCCACTAGAGTCTCTGAAATACCATTTCGTGCACTTTGGGGGAAGACTTTACAGAATTCTGATGATCAGACATGTCGTATAAGCCAAAGTGGAAAAAAGTGGGGGGGGGGATAATTACATATTGGTTCCCCTCTGCCCAAAAAGTGGGGGGATTCATCACCCCAGGATTGACGCCCTTGCTTGGGAGGGAAATACGTTTCTCAATTTGTTGGAAAAGGAAATTTGTTTTCGCCAATGTTTCCTAGATTGCCAGGGCTTAGCATTTCTTGGACAATCATATGATAATTATACTGTTACAGCAATTGGGGGTAATTTAATATTTTCGGGAATTCTTTACATTCGTTCTACGATGCCCTAACCATCACTATGGGCATAAAAGACACGTTGCACATTTATGACCTTAATGTGGCGCAAAATTCGCTAATGTAAACGGGTTATTCGTTCGCTAATCAAAGAACATTAAAGTTAGTATTCACATTATTTATGCAATTAAATGAATAAATTACAATACAGTTAAAACAACATCTTGTTGACAAGTGTATTATAACCTTCGTTCTAAGGCCATTATTTTTTGGCAATGTTTGATATCTCTAATAAGTAAAACAAGTTTTCTGAATGGCTGATTGAGGGCATTTTAGAACTACTATCTTGTACAAAAAAATAATATGATTATCATAAGTGAGCATCACATAAAAGCACACCGTGTTTGCAACAGACTTGTAACAATGTTGTCATTTTGTCATTCACAACTTGTTAACTGCAGTACGATAACAAGTTGTTGGACAACTTGTAACAAGTCTGTTGACTGTTGAGTCAACAACCTTGTAGCAAGTTGTAAACAAGCCGATGACAACTTGTCAAGAGCATTGGTACAAGTCTGTTGCAGGTTTGTTACAAATTGTTCAACATTGCCCAACGTGATTCACATGATTTGTGCACGTCTACTGTGAAATATTGCAAGATTTTCCAAAAATTTAAAGCCATAAAAACTGGATGACTACCGCATTGTCAACTGGCACAGTGGCATTGCAGGGCATTTTTTAATAAATCGTTAGTGGGGGGACCATAATCGAAAGGGGACGTAATAGGTAGGTGGTGTACTACAGGTGAGGGAAGGGAGATCTGGGGGTCCTCCCCCGAAAATTTTTGTATTCTTGAGTCTCTGTGGCTTGATTTCCTGCATTTTCAGAGACAATTTTTGATATATCCCATCTAAACGGAGCCAGGTTTTGTTGTGAGAATACCATAACTTTCCTCTAAACTCAGTTTCCCCCCCTTTTTTGCTTATATTTTGGACAAAAGGGACCGTCACTGGGGGGGCCAAAATAGCTTACTGGGGGGCCAACATGGGGGCTGGGGGGCTTTTGCCCCTCCAGTACATTAGTTAAAAAATGCCCTGGCATTGTCTTCAAATTTTACAAGGGCAATTTCCTCTCGCTACACGCTGCGATTAGTCGGGCCGATTTTAGGTTTTGCTGAATGTTAATGACGAATATTTTGTGTTGTTGAGTCGTATGACGTTTGCCACGTATTTTTCAAATACATTAACGTGCATCGGAAATCGAAAATTATGATAAATTTCAAGAAAATTACAAATGTTAAAGTGGCAACACACCTAATCCAATTTCCGCTCATGTGATCGTCCACTTTCAAAACAATGGAACTTTACAATAATTGGGACTATGATGCATATTAAATTCTTCTATTTTTCATGTATAAACATCAAACTTTTAAACACATAGCTCGGAATATAAATATTCTATCACCTACCAAAACCAGTAAGCTATAAAACATGAAAGGAACCGACGAATCTAATGACAAAACGCCACTAATCTTGCCAAGACTTGTAAGCAGACATATCTCAGATGAAAATGGACAAGGGGCTGCTCAAAGGACATCTAATACCAAATACATGGCACCATTTATCATCGTTGTGGCATTGGAACGTTTTACATATTACAGTATTATTGTGAATTTGTTTTTGTTTTTCACAGACAATGTTTATCAAAATGTTGATGAAAAAAACAGTATAAATGGTCCATTTGCGCAAGGTCGTACTAATGCTATTGTAAGTGTTATGGTACTTATTGGTCTGTCCTGGCTGTTTTGTGTCCTGGGCGGTTGGATAAGTGACGCCAAACTTGGCAAACTTAAAACCATTATTTGGGGCCTTGTTATATATGCTGTCGGAACTGGGCTTTTGGTATTGTCTGCACACTTCTGTATGGACAACCATTATTTAAAAAAACAAAAGTCGCTCTATCGAGCACTCATTGTATTTGCATCAATTCTAATTGCGACTGTTGGTGAAGGTGCGTATAAGGCTAACATCGCAGCATTTGGGGCTGAACAGTTAGACCACAAAGATCCTGTTAGCACGAGGCGTTATTTTAATTTTTATTACTTCAGTTTAAACATTGGCTCGTTGCTAGCGTTAAGTATAACTGCTTATATACAACAGTGGAAGGGCTTCGTAATCGGATTTGCGATGCCATTTGGAAGCATCACTCTTGCGTTGATCGTATTTGTGTTGTCGAGAAAGCGGTACAAAATATTGCCATGTCAGCGTATTGTTGGAAAGGTCTATCAGATCATCAAGGAAGCTCGAAGGAACTGCAAAAGAAACAATCGAAGGTAATTATGAAATTTGTAGAAAATGATATTTCTAAGTGTTCCTTAATTTACTATACTTGATAGCAGGGATGGATCCAGCTTGATCTGATAGAGGAGGTGTTAAGCGGGCACTGATCATAAAGCAGGTATGGCTGGCATCCAAGGCAGGGAGGAGACGACGAGAACTCGTTGTGGGCCCACATGGGCCCCTAAAATTATAAATTGGAAAAAATATAAAATATATATATGGAATTTTAAAAATATTTCTAAAATTCATTCATTATTCATAGGCAAAATACAAAGGAAACTCATGATCCGTAGCGGATCTATATATTTGATATAGACTTGCTCAAATTTTCTCCTTCAATTTTTACAGCGTAGATAACATCAATCTTCAAAATTCCAATGCCAGTGAGAGTACAAAACGAGTCATTTTAGAAGTCATATACAAACCTTACAGTTCGGCCTTTATCAGATCTAAAACATTCGGCTGCGCCTCGATGTTTTAAATCTGATAAAGATCTCTTGTGCGGTTTGTATATATTACTTCTAAAATTTATTAATTATTCATAAGCAAAATACAAAGGAAACTCATGATCCGTAGCGGATCTATATATTTGATATAGACTTGCTCAAATTTTCTCCTTCAATTTTTACAGCATAGATAACATCAATCTTCAAAATTCCAACGCCAGTGAGAGTACAAAACGAGTCATTTTAGAAATCATATACAAACCTTGCAGTTCGGCCTTTATCAGATCTAAAACACTTGGCTGCGCCTCGATGTTTTATATCAGATAAAGACCTCTCGCGCGGTTTGTATATATTACATATAGATTATAGAATCTTAATGTCAGGTAAATGTGTCTATTTTTAACCACCATAATACCACGTGTCCCCCCCCGTCACTGCACCTGGGCCCCATTGTATGTTCTCATTTGTTGTCCTTTTGAAGACCCCAGCACGCCCCTGATCCAAGACAGGGTGAATCATCATTGAGGCCTCCCGCTGAGTCATCTTGTCAGAAATTTTTTGAAAAATAAGGTTGCTTAGATGGTCAAAAAGGCCCACCAATGGCCCAATATTATATTTTTGTTTGATAAATGCCCTGTCACATCCAAAATTTGGATTTGATATGGGAATTGGCACCCCTCCTGCACCCCCCTTGGCCAAGGTTAGGAGGGGTGTGCACCCCCCAGTAAATCCATCCTGCTTGATAGTGCTATTAGTTCTAAATTGTTCTCTCTAGAGTTCCAGTTAGGGCCATCTCTAGTTGGTTCAATGTTACTATAGGACGAAACTTTAACCGGAATCTGATTTGTGCCTTAGCCTGTTAATGTTTAATTTTTAGTGACTCAGCCATCACAATACAACAAAAGATGTCATGGCTTGATCATGCAAGAATGAAATATGGTGGAAGTTTCCTTGACTGGGAAGTTGATCAAGTCAGGTTTTTGTTTGCCGTCATTCCTGTTTTCATTGTGTTGTTACCATACCAGACAATATACAACCAGGTATTCCCGAGGGGAAAATACTAAAGTAGGGCGCATCTTGGTGCATTGCCAGCTAATGGGTTAAAGTGACCTTCCGACAGTCAGTCACAAGTGGTGCTCACAGACGCCTTTTGCATGTGTGCAGCCACATTTTAAAATTCTGATACTTTAACAATATTTGTACATTTAATGGTATGGTTTCGAGTGCAATTTGGATAAAACATGCACAAGTGAGTTGTTCAAAGAATCAATTCGGACTCGTGCTATTTTAGGTCTTTGAAAAACTCACGAGTGCATGTTTTATACAAATTTCATGGGAAACCATGCTATGACTTGTTAATGATATACATATAATATTCGAGACAGCTATACTTTCAACATACAAGTTTTGTTGAGTGATAAAATGCTTGAACCGCTTTGTATTTCATTTTTATGAATCAGCAATGACCATATTTTCAGCCAGAACTCACTTTATGTAGCTCTGCCACGATATCTGTTTTGTTTTGGAGCAATCTGTGTCACTCTGTTGTTTGCGGACGGAAAACCGCTCAAGCTGATTGGTTGATTTTAGGCATGTTTGTTTTTTCAACCAATCAAAAAAGTTTGTTACAGATTTCTGCACTGTTACGATTAACTGCACTGAAATCAACCAAGCACAGTCGAGTAATATTTTTATGTATATTATTATTATACTATGCCATTTTTGCGGGCACATTTTGAAATTATGAATTTTGCTTACAGGTGCTATTATTTAATATCAACGAGCCTTGTCTCTTTGCCTCAGGTCTTGTTGATCACTTTAATGTTTAATCATGGTATTTTCTCATTCCACCAGATGAATGCAACATTTCTTCAACAAGGCATACACATGAATTTATCAGTTCAAAATTTTGACTATTTCCCAGCTGCCTGGCTATCTTTCTTCGATGCTCTCATTATTGTTATTCTCTTGCCCATTATGGAGAAGTTTGTATATCCGTGGCTGACGAAGCGTGGCTACAAGATGATCCCTCTGACAAGGATTAGCATTGGTAAGTTCAGGGGCACAATGAGCACAGAAAGAGAGGGGCGTGACACCCTACCTTATGTCCATGGCTTGCAAAGTGATGGTACAATATTGTTCATTCATACATACCTAACTTTATAGAATTTTTATCACTGCAGATAAGTACCCTATAGAGAGTCTTATGGTAAGTTCACACACAGCGATTTGTCGGGCCGATTTTTGGTTTTGCTGAATGTTAATGACGAATATTTTCAGTTGATGATGTCACCAGATTACCTTTGCCACGTATTTTTCAAATATCATTAACGTGCATCTGAAATCGGCCTGACAAATGCTGTGTGTGAACGTACCTTTAGAGACTATAATTACAATACCCTTTAGATTGACTGAAATTCAATCAGCTCAATTTCAGCTTAAGAATGAGCGTTAAACATTTTGATTAATGTAATAAAATAATTAATTCCGCTAGGACGTGCAGGGTTCTCCAGAGTTGTGAGCGGGGCAGGTAAAAGAGGTGTCTGAACAGGTAAGCGTGCCATAGCGCTGGAGGTGCAACAAACCTGTAGGGGTTCGATCCCCCCGGAAATTTTGAAATCTGAAGTTTCTGAAATGCCATTTCCTGCATTTTAAGAGAAAATTTAAGCTTTTATAGAATTCTAAAGATTATAACAAAAAAAACGTCATCAATTATAAAACACACCACTGTTTCACACAAAGCTGCCTGTACATAAACTCTAGGATTCTCCAGGCGGTAATCAATAGTCGTGGAAACGGTAAATTTTACCGGTTACCGGCTGGTAAGGAGACCCTGATAGGCGAAGGACAAATCTATTAAATTTTTGTTCAATTTGGAATAAGTTTATTTTGCTTTCCCCGCCTCAAAATAATTGAATGCGTAATTATGCATGAATATTTTATGCATGATTACTTGACTTAACATTCAATTTACTCAACATTCAATTCTATCGAGCCAGATGGCCAAAATTAGAATATTTACCCATATACCAAACACTCGCATCACTGTGTGACATATATACACGAACCTGTGGGTAGCTCTTGACAACTGGACTCTGGTTAATAGGTCTAAAATATGTATATAATTTTCGCTCGAAATCTCCAACTACAAAAACCAGTTTAACATAATAACATTCAATCTTTTCACTTTTTAAGGTATCCTCTTGTCTTGTTTTGCCATAATTGCGGCAGGTTTTGTTGAGATATACGTCGTGCAATACATCATAAGAGGCGACACAGTTACGAACCAGCATGTTAATGGACATACAGTCACTGCTGCGAATCTCTCAGTTTTCTATCAACTTCCTCAATATCTACTGATTGGTGTGAGTGAAATTTTTGCAAACGTCGGAGGTAGGTGGGCTGTGAATGGTGGAGTTCATTTCAATTTTCTGTTATTGTTTAATTGCTACGGTGTAGCGAGCGAGCCTGAAGCGACCACGCGACGCAGCAGTTAGGATTTTTATCTCAAACTTTTCTAAGAATATTCTTCGAATTAACGAACATTTGCTGGAGGTTCTCCCTATTAATCGATCGGTCGATTATTTTTTGGGAATCGATTATTTTTAACGATAATCGGATAATCGAAAACAGCCATTCACAGCACGATACCTGAATAGCCATTGCAAGGGGCTTCGGTGGCGCAGTCGTCAGGACAAGCGCCTTTCATCTCTGAGTCTTGAGTTCGATTCTCGCTGAGGACTATGCTCATCACACTCATGTGAAAAAAGTAAGTCAGCGCTCTGCCAAAAGTCGTGGGTTTTCTCCGGGCACTCCGGTTTCCTCCCACAGGGAAAGTTGACTGGGTGGGTTAGTATAGACAGTTTAGGAAAGTAATATCACAATTGTTGTAAAAATAGATATAATAGAGGCTACGTACATAATATAGGTAAGCGAGATACTTGATGTAATCGGTCACTGAAAAGCCCCAACGGGGAGTGAGCTGAATAATATATGAATATGAATATATGAATAGGTTTCTTTCCTGAATTAAAATATTGCGAAGAGATGGCATTGTCAATGTGATCAAATGCGACTAACGCAACTTGTTTACATTTCTGCGCTCACAATGGCTTTAAAAACATTCCCCTTTCTTTGAAGCGACATTTGCCGCTGTCGATTAATCGATTACGAAAATGAACCGATGAGAGCAGCTCTAATGGACGTACCCTGCTAGCAGAGGTTTACTAACGCCTTGCCCCAAGGAGGTTTCGCTTGACAATGCTTTATAAGCTCAGAAATAACTTAGCTAACATAGATTCTTGTGTGCTACAACCGGTCACCTATAGTTCTACTCGTTCATCTGCCCACGCATATAGAATACCTACCGCTAAGTGCGATTATTTAAGTATTCTTTCATACCAAGAACCTTGCAGGAGTGGAATAAACTGCCCAGCCAAGTAGCTTTAAGTGAAACACTTAAATCCTTTAAGGGGGCTATTTCAACAATGTATTAGTTCGTGTCTAAAATGGTGTGTGTCTGAAATGTGTTTATAATGTATTAGTTTGTGTCTATAATTTTTAGTTATAGTCTATAATGTTCAGAATTGAATGTAGACTTTAATGTAGACAGGGTAAATAAACATTAGGCATTGCAAGTTCTCTGTAAATCTCCAGATACGAATATTTCGTTTCATAAAAACCTGACGTGATTCTATTTGTGATTTTCCTAGGTCTGGAGTTCGCGTATCGTAATGCACCACAGTCTATGCAAGGTCTCGTAATGGCGTTATTTTTTGCGATCAATTCTCTCGGTTCCTTGCTGGGCTCTGGTTTACTGGAAATCAGCGAAGTCAGTGGCCTTATTACCCGCAAAACGAAAAAACGCAAATATTACTATTTGACGTATTATTTCTTTCTCCTCGGTGCTCTAATGTTGCTATCTTGGATCGTTTTTATAATTTACATCGAGCGAAACCGACGTAAAAGGGCCAAGCAACCGAGAACTCGAATGTTCAATAGGACACGAGGTACTACTTCTCCTGATATAAGCAGTGTTATTGATGTACGTAATGATAATTACTATAACAGTTAGCACACAAGGCAACAGCGTAGGGTAATGTTAGGGTTTGCTTACATGGGTAATTTTGAGCTCGGGCTGAAATCAGTGGTGGCGCTAGGGGGGGCTGGTGGAGGCTACAGCCCCCCGTAGGGGAACTCTAGCCCCCCATCGGGGAAAAATTGCTCTTTCGTCGCGGAAGAATCTATGTCTTGTAACGAGCGTAACAATTCTATTTTACCTCAAAATACCCTCAAAACGCAGGAAATGTCGTTTCAGAGACTCAAAATTCAAAAATTTTCTTGGGGGAGCATGCCCCCGAACCCCCCAGGTTGAACATCAGATAAAACGTTTGACTGCCTCTAAGAACTTAGACCCCTCGTCGGAGACCCTAGCCCCCTCATCGGGGAATTCCTGGCGCCACCCCTGGCTGAAATCAGTGATATGAGTTCTTTGCACCTAACAAAACAATAGTACGACAATTCAGTGATTGGAATGTTTTATTGTCTTTCCATTGTTTTAGAAATCCCATTGTTCTCCATGCCATCCAGTCACCCATTGTTTTGTCTTAAGGTCTGTTCACACGATCCGATTTGTGGGATTACGATTCTCGATCCTCTTGACGTATGTGATTTACTTGATTTGTTGACAAGAGTAAGCTATTGGCTCATACCTGGCGAAAAGTGAAGTTTTGCTGTATTGTGTGAAATCGCATACGTCAGGAGGAGAATCGATCCGACAAATTGAATCGTGTGAACACTGAACACTGAACAGGTCTTCAGGTCTTGATGGTTGAAATCTCAGTCTGGTCTGAAATTTACCCATGTAATCATATTGGTTTTAGTGGGGAAGGACAGCACATCAAGACAGTAGCACGAAATTTGGGAGTGGTAAATGCACCTTTCCGGAAAGTTCATCGCCTTAGTTATAGAACTTGAGAAGGCTGTAGAAAGTAGATATGCTTGTGGGTTTGTACCTGAAAAATACAACAAGAACTTCGATGTTTATTTTATGTAAAGGCCACGCCGAAGATACGCCAGCACTCGAACAAGGTCACGCTATGCAAGACATTTCGAAAAACGTTCAAATGCCACGCCAAACATTGAAATTGCTACGCCAAGCTTAGCCTGGACGCAAGCTACCGCCAATGAATTGATTGAAATATTTCCAGTGTGTCAATAAATAACACCGTATGTTTAAAATTTAGTATTTTCATACGCCAGTACGTCAAAAAGTATACGATCGTACGCCAGTACGCCGAGAATTTCTGAAGTCCACGCCGAAGATCTTCGGCGTATTGCACTTAAATTGTTAAAATGCACTCTGGCTAACTTCCGGACGAAGGGCCGTCGAAGTTCTTGTTGTATTCTTTAGGTAGTTTGATCTACAAATCCACAGGGAAAAGGCTGTAGAATCTTGTTATTGATGACATACTTGCGAACTGATTATTCCATTTTATTATATAAAGTATAGTGCTTTATAGAGATTTCGAGCACTGATAAAACTGATAATCTCACATGTGAGATTATTTATGATAATCTCACATGTGAAAATTATCGCTTTTGAAGTTTATGAAAATGTATATTTTATTTTATTTTGTTTGAAAAGACTGTCCTTTATATAATAAACAGAAAAATACATGAATGCTTGGAAATACCAGATTTATTTCTCGTGTTGAACATCATATCTGTTCATGACATCATAACATGATATCATATTCAACACTCGAAATAAATCTGGTATTTCCGCGCACCCATGTATTATTCTCTATATAATAGATAATGTAAAAACCTTCCAATAATTATGCTTGGTCTCAATCACGCGAGAACAAGGCTCTAAATCCAAGGCGGTGTACTTTTGTTCCTTAAAAAACGTTAAAATGAATATGTATTAAACAGATACATTTTCAAGATAGTAATGTAATATATGAATAATTAAATTAGACTGATCTTTCAATAATTAACATAAAATGATATAGTGATCTTGTTTTGGGTTTTTCATGTGCTATTTTAACAGTAATATTTATGTAACAATTACCTTTCCTAATTCCCAGTCCCACATGATGAAGTAAATGTGTAAAATATTTAACAATTATTCGCCGCCAAGGCGAGGCTCGACTTCGTCTCGGTTTTTATTCACCGAGCCTGAGGCGAATAATTGTTTTAGTAAAATTACATAGGTGATTATTTGGAAAAAAAATAAAAAATGCACATTTCAAAAATATTTTAATTGAATATTTACGATAAAAGCGGCTTAAAAACGCTTTAGGTGATTATTGCGTATTAATCCGAGGTAGCGCAACCAATCAGCGTTGAGAATTTTCAATAATCACCTATGTAATTTTACTAAATGGTTTTAACATTTTCGAAAAGGGAGACGGAATAACTGCCCTCCTAAAATATCGTCAATATTGCAAGTTTACAACTTCAGTATCTCAATATAACCACTTTCCAAAATGAATATTTCCTTTTTTTGGTCCTAAATTTGATCGAAATTTCCTTCAAAAAGTATTGAAATTTCCTTCAAAAAGTTTGGTGAAATCATGGATTATAAAAACACCATTATGCATTTGTGCGATGCATCGCACAAGTTAGCATACCATGACTTACAGTGATTGTAGTATGGTGGTCATGTGCGGTTGTGCGATGCATCGCACAAATTAGCATACCATGACTTACAGTGATTGTAGTGTGGTTGTCATGTGCGGTTGTGCGATGCATCGCACAAATTAGCATACCATGACTTACAGTGATTGTAGTGTGGTTGTCATATGCGGTTGTGCGATGCATCGCACAAATTAGCATATCATGACTTACAGTGATTGTAGTGTGGTTGTCATATGCGGTTGTGCGATGCATCGCACAAATTGACATACCATGACTTACAGTGATTGTAGTGTGGTTGTCATGTGCGGTTGTGCGATGCATCGCACAAATTAGCATACCATGACTTACAGTGATTGTAGTGTGGTTGTCATGTGCGGTTGTGCGAATTTCCTTCAAAGTGGAACCACTGAATTAACTGAATATAACGTATTCTTCCCACTGATTCTTCCCACTGAGCTATGATTCTTCGGTTTCTTCCCCATATATAGTAACGTACATTTTGTTATTCAAAACATATTTGTTATACACACTGGGTATTTGGGGGAGTGTATATCATTGTACTGTGTATATGTATCTATTTATAGTTTTAGTATTTTATATGATGTAACACACGCCCCTGCTTGTAGTTGACGGGGCTAGCGTGTGATTTTAAATAAAGTTTTACCATCCCTATCCTTTTGAACTTTATTATCATGAAGTATTTATCTCTATCGTAGGAGTAACGCTGTCGAGTGAAAATGCGGGCTTCATAAGTTTAGAAACGGAGAAAATATTAGCGATATTTTACGATAATTCGCTTTAAATAGCTTAATAGTTTTCATTTCACGCTGAAAGCGATACTTTAAGTACTAAAGTTCCTTTTAGTAAGCTACATTAGGAATATTTCTTCATTTTCCATTCAAAAAAGCTCTAATTTCATCGCCATCACACACTGATCACGTGATAAAAATTCCGAGCAAACGTGCGAAGTACTGGTGCCTACTTTCATTTGGAATTTGGAAACCACGTTTTGGAAACGTCTATTTGGGAAACCTTTTGCAATTTTCTTTCAAAAATTCTCGAAAATGGATTGATTTTCAGGTATATTTTGTAGCTCTCATGTAAATCCAATATAAATACTTGTCTATAAAACTTGATTCGTGTCTTGATTTGTTTTTTGAACAGAAATAGCGAAGTTTCTTTCTGACCAAACTATTTCAAGATGGCGTCCTACATGGCCCCCGGTGCTGAGATCACTGAGGAAAAACTACAAGAGAAAGGTGATAAGGCGTTTAGCTAAAGTGTTTAAAAAAGAATGGATGAAAGTAGATTATTTTAAGAGTGATAGAATAGTCTTTGAATGTGGATAAATATGCATTTGTTAGTTGATCAGTAAATCTCACCTAAATCTTGAACGTGGGGACTGCCAGGGTGCATTTTAAGTGCAAATCTTCGGCGTGGACTTCAGAAATTCTCACCGTACTGGCGTATGATTGTATACTTTTTGACGTGCTGGCATATAAAAGTACTAAATTTGTAAGCCTACGGTGTTATTAATTTATTGACACACTGGAAATATGTCAATCAATTCATTGGCAGTAGCTTGTGTCCAGACTATGCTTGGCATTGCAATTTCAATGTTTGGCGTTGCATTTGAACGTCTTTAGAAATATCTTGGCGTGACCTTGTTTGAGTGCTGGCATATCTTTGGCGTGGCCTTTACATAAAATGCAGTCTGGGAGGGTTGGGGGTTCAAATGTTCAATTATTACTAGAAAGTTTCAAAATTGCACACCTGATATTTTAACAGTAAATATGTACAGAAAACATAGCACAGCTGATATATCAGTTTCCCAATTATTCAGTGGTATATCCAGACTGATATATCAGTTTCCTAATTATTCAGTGGTATATCCAGACAGTTCAACACTAGTACATTACACTGGTTTAGATGTGCCCAAACTATAAACTGCCTGTTATGCCCTTCAGAGTTACTAGAAACGTAGTGGTTATTTGTGTGACACTGGCTCCCAATGTGTAAATGCTATTTGTCTGGCACAAGTATTTTCCTCATTCTTTCAACATGCTAAAATGATACCACGTAAATTTCAATGATTTCAAGTGAATCCTTATTCACTTATCAATGTAAACCCTGTGGGGGGGAGGAGGCCAGGACAAGGCAGGGGATTTGATCACAAGAACCATCCCCTCCCTGGGAAATTTGACAGCTTGCTTGTCCCAGGGATGGGGCAGTTTTTATCCCCACATGGGAATTTGACCGTTTTTCTTGTATTTTTTTCAAATCCCCTGCCTTGTCTCGGCCTCCCCCTCCACGAGGTTTACATTGATAGGTGGGAAAACTGCAGGGGGGAGATATAATTACCAGTTGGAAGAAAATCTTACTTTCATGAATTTAAAGATTCCTCTTTTTCTTCTTTTGGGCCACTTTCTTCCCCAAAGCCCTGATTATATACACCCCTGCCTTGCCAAGCTGAAATAACAGGGTTCGTACGGCCCCTGGAAATCCTGGAAAGTCCTAGATTTTTCTTCTTATTCTGGAAACCCCTGGAAAAGTCCCGAAATTTCAAACTAACCCCTGGAAAACCCTGGAAAACTGAACTTGTGTTAAATATGTTTAATAAAATTCAAAATGCAATAAATCGTCAACATCTTGGTAAAAGTATTTTTGTCTTGTTAAAATACCCTTGGAAAAGGACAGAAAAAAGTCCTGGATGAAGGTGTACATACCCTGGCAATAACTCGCGTGTATGTTTGAACCCATTTAGAATTCATTAGTACGAGGGTCATAAATCTGTCCACAGTGTGGCTATAAATCTATATTACTATTCTCTGTTTGATTACTTAGCCCGGAAATGGCAGCAGCTGCAGTCGAAACGTTACAGCGAGAAAAGGAAGTTTGGTTTTGTGGAAGCACAGAAGGAGGACATGCCTCCAGAGCATGTGAGGAAAATCGTTCGCGACCATGGTGATATGACCAGCAGGAAATATAGACATGACAAGAGAGTTTATCTGGGGTAAAAATATGTATTAATAATTTAAATGAAGTAATAACAGGTGGTTATACAGTCTGTGGAAGGTGCTTGTAGATCGAATATTCGAACGAAAATTTATATACATTTTTAGACCTAGCCAGGAGCAGTTGCGAAAAAGGCAACTTAGTCCCTCTGACAGGAATTGAACCTGTGGCCCTGTGATTCAATTCCTGCTGGGGGAAAATCTTGATATTTACCCATACCTAATACTGGCATCACTCCCATCATATATACCGAACTTGCAGTTAACGCTCAGCAACTGGACTCAGTTGGTCAGAGCGCTTTTACCATAATTATAGGCAAATTTTGGGGGCAAGGGGTATACCGCCCCCAATTATTTCTCAAAGCCTTTGAATAATAGCTGATTACATGTGTAACAAAGCTGTATGTATGATTTTACAATCACTAAAGCCTTGATAGGCTATAATTTCAGTAAATTTGCATAAAATGTAAGCCAAAAAAGTTTGCAGCAACAAAAGAGTGGTTATATGTTGGCAACGTAAGTTCGCACCCCCAATATTCCCGCCACTGTTCCCAACTGTCCTAATCCTCACGTGTGCTACTGCATTGATATGTAATGCTATGGGTACTAGCACTATAACAGCTGTACTTTTTCAATGCGTGCACAAATCACATTCTGTAGTGGCTCCAAGTTGTGTGTGAGAAATCCTATTATTACATTTAGCATGCTTATTGCTTAAGAATATTTGCTAACTGTATTCTTATTTATTTAGAGCATTGAAATACATGCCACATGCAATCCTCAAGTTGTTAGAGAACATGCCAATGCCATGGGAACAGATTCGAGATGTTAAAGTTCTATATCACGTCACTGGAGCAATAACATTTGTCAATGAAATACCTTGGGTTGTGGAACCTGTTTATATTGCACAGTGGGGGTAAGTATTATAGACAGGGGTTCGTCCCTCCATAAAAAAGCTACGTTAGGGGCCGCACATTGTTACTGACGGGTTTGAATTAAATAATTCTCTGTAGAACAATGTGGATAATGATGAGACGTGAAAAGCGAGATCGTCGACATTTCAAAAGAATGCGTTTCCCTCCATTTGATGACGAGGAACCCCCCTTGGATTATTCCGATAACATTCTTGATGTGGAACCATTGGAGGCAATTCAGATTGATCTTGATACGGAAGAGGATTCGCCTGTGTATGAGTGGTTTTATGATCATAAACCGTTGCTTGACACAAAGTAAGTGAGGGAAAATTTGTATTACGTTAGTTATGTAGTTAGTACACAATTGCTTGGTAGGTTGACAAGAGACATTGGCAGGTAGTGAAGGAAATTTGCCTGTGTATGAGTGGTTTTATAATTGTAAACCTTTGGTTGACACAAAGTAAGTTAGAAGAAAAGTTGAGTTTTTTCTACAATTAGAAGTGAGCTTTGTTTGCCAAAAAGCATGACAGTAAATCACATAAATGGTGAATATTTTTTATTTATTATTCCTCAGGCCTTTCACAGAATTTGGCATCGGCGGCCATTGGCCCTGCTTGTTGTCCTCGTAATTGAAATTCACGGCCAGTAGTGGCCTGCCCTCAACCTCAGTTCTGAGTAAAATGGACAATTAAATTTCTAGCAAGAGATTTTGAGAAACTAAAAGTGAAAACTTTAAATACAAAACAGTGAATTGAGTTGTTGAATATAACACACTTGTAACTCATTTTGAGTTTATGAACACTTGTCACTTTATTTACAATTTTAACTGACTGTAACTTTCTAGTTTCCTGGAAACTAAAATGGTATATTATACATGTGCTCTTTTAAATCTTCATGCTACATCAGTGTGTGGTAATTAAATTGACCTTTATGTCCTGTATACTGACCTTGATGCCCTAGAAAACATAGCAGCAACTGGCATTGTCTTTTCATTTTCCAAATTTGAGGCCTGGTTTCAGAGCTTCAATTTATGTCTAATATTTTAACCAATAAAGTTAGAAGGTTGCTAGGCTTAACGTCCATGTTCGGAAAGACATTGCAGTTTTTCAAGCAACAGGAGCACGTTTTAAGACCTAAACTATTTTAAGGCCCTAAGTGCATTAATAATTCACGAACAAACACAAAGGAAATCAAAGGCTCTTAAGTGTAATGTTAAATATTTTTATTTCAAGATTCGTGAATGGCTCAACATACAGAAAGTGGAACCTCACCCTGCCAATGCAATCCACATTATACCGTCTTGGAAACCAACTGCTCTCAGATCTCGCAGATGGAAACTTCTTTTACTTGTTCGACATGAAGGCATTTTTCACCGCCAAGGCACTGAATGTTGCAATTCCTGGGGGTCCGAAGTTCGAACCGTTGGTACGTGATGTAAGCAGGAATGATGAGGACTGGAACGAGTTTAATGATATCAATAAGATCATCATACGGCAGCCAGTCAGAACGGAATATCGTATAGCGTTCCCGTATTTGTATAACAGCTTGCCGTTTAAAGTTCATCTTTTATGGTAGGTCTGAAACGTTGTTTACAGTGTTAACTCTTTAATTTTCTGCATTTGCAGGGCTTTCAAGGTCAAAAATTTGCGCGCGCGCTTGATCGCGCGTGCAATTCTTGCTGCGCGCGCGATCTTAATATTCAATAAATGAGGTGTTTTCTACATTTTTCCCAGCGCTATTTTTAGTAACTTTAGAAAAACAAAAACACACCCAAATAAGCATTTTTCAGTGTTTAAACTTGAATTACGTAACGAAACAAAGTACACGTAAAAAGTAAATGATATAACAATTGTATTAATTCTTTCTAAAGTTTACTACTAAATTCATACTAAGGTCATATATTAAAGTGAATATTTTGTTCAATATAATTGATTATGTCTTATAAAAATAGCGAATGTCTGAAGGTATAGTTAAAAATCACACTTTCTCGTGGTTTTACTGCCATTCGCAATCAAACACATCCAGCACCGAATTTTTTATGTTCACTTCAGTTGTTAACAATTAACCAGGTAACGTCATTTTTGCAATGGCAGTGCTTTATAAATAAATACAGCGAGCGATTGTTTTCAGGCAAGACATGTATGTTTGCTATTTGCAGTTGACAGGTTTTAATTTAGTTCAGCGCAAATAAAGTGAAAATAAAAATTCGGCGCGTGGCGTAACCGATTATACTTTCCTTCCCCCAACTCAAAAATGTAGAAAGTTCTACTTTGCTATACCTTTACCTTTGCTCGCCATCTACAATTATCGCAGATTGAAAGCACCATTCGCTAAACGTCCGATCACACGAAGAGAAATTCGAAAGTAATTTGATAACACCTCGCGGATTTTGTAACACTTTCAAGTATGCGTAATTTGCGTAGAGTGAAAAGGTTTTTATAAAACATTGTTTTCGATTGGTTTAGAAATTTAATTGCTTAAAGACTACTGGTTTGCTCCGCGGAGAAACTCAAAACAAATAAAACGAAAAATTCAACATTAGCGTCGCTCCAATGTCTGATATTTGCGCGCGCGATTAATCGCTCGCCCAATTGAGTCTGGGCGCGTGTGGGCGCGCGCGCGCGCGATCGCGCGCCCCCCATTGAAAGCCCTGCATTTGAATGTTCTTTTTTAAATTTTGACAAGCAAAATCCTTTACCCTACAAATTGAACTGCATGGCTGGTGAAGTAATTAACACAATATGGTGTATTGAGGCCTCCTTCTTAGACGTCAGTAGGATCGTCCCCACTACCACGTAACTGACGGCTGTGAGGGAGACTCAGTGCATTGGGTTTAATGGATTATTTATAGGATTGGCAATATATTTTTGCTCAGAATAAAGAGTAACACCTATAGAGCAGAGATGGATTTACTAAGGGGGTGTGCACCCCTCCTAGCCTTGGCCAAGGGGGGTGCAGGAGGGGTGCCAATTCCCATATAAAATCCAAATTTTGGATTTGACCAGGCATTTATCAAACAAAAATATAATATCGGGCCATTGATGGGTCTTTTTGACCATCTAGGCCATCTTATTTAAAAAAAAATTTCTGACAAGATAACTCCCTTGACCGTGTAGGGGGTTCTCAGTGGTGATTCACCCTGCCTCGGTCACCAACCACGCCCTGCTTCATGACCAAAGCCTGCTTAGCACTCTCCCCCCCCCCTATCAAACCAAGCTGGATCCATCCGTGCTGTAGAGTCAAAACATTTAGCAGTTTTCATCAAGGTTTGAAGCCAGTACATTCGGGGACATGCTATGAAAGTTGTTTTAGCATTGTTTGATGTATTGGCGAAATAAATCAGATTGAAATTGCGCAAGAACTATGATTAGAGAAATCTATAGTTCTGCTTCTATAATCTAACAGCCAACAATATATTTTTTCTATTTTTATTCCTACTACTTGTTGGGGGTCAGGGTCTTAGAATGCCTGTGTTTCTGGTTTTTTGGTATCACAAAACGCAATGTTCTTGTGAATGATTTGGTTGAGATTTATGGATAATGTGGGTCAACATCCAATCAGATTCAAAATGGCGCTGTATAAATTAGCGGTCTTTGTATCATCAAAATCTGTTATTACGTTTTCCCTGAGTCTTGATGTTTTCCTTTCCACTGCCTGCTGTGTACTTCTTCATATTGCACAGCGAAATAACAATTTCAACACGCACAGACGGCAGCTTGTCGTGCTGTGTAGACTACCTCGCTGGACCTCTATGTCTGAAGTAATCAGAGCCTTTTAATCATTCGTGTTTGTAGGTACCATTATCCAACTGTGGTGTACATCAAAACAGAAGATCCTGATTTGCCTGCATTTTATTTCGATCCCTTGGTCAATCCAATTTCACATCGACATGCTGTCAAGGTGAGTTGTAGTAATGTAATGCAGAAAGTTATTCTAGTTCGAATCTACCAAAAACTGTAGATTTTCTTTAGGTACTTTGGTATTATCCTGTAGTAACATCACTTCGATATGGGATGGCCATTACTGGAACTCTAGGGAGAATAGTTTAGAACTGATAGAGCTATCCAGTATAGATAAAGTTAGTTTAGTTTAGGTTTCCTCCTGTAGTAACACTGGATCAATATGTGATGCTCCTTACTGGACCTCTAGGGAGAACAGTTTAGAACTGATAGAGCTATCCAGTATAGATAAAGTTAGTTCAGTTTAGGTTTCCTCCTGTAGTAACACTGGAACAATATGTGATGCTCCTTACTGGACCTCTAGAGAAAACAGTTTAGAACTGATAGAGCTATCCAGTTATGATTGAAGTGAGTTCCTGTTAGTTTATTGAGACAATTAAACTATTTGTTCTTTTTAGAGCGCTGAACCTTTGCCTGAAGAAGATGACAGTTTTGAATTACCTGAAGACTTCCAGCCATTCTTACAAGACACACCATTGTACACAGACAACACTGCAAATGGTGAGTTTTATTTTTGATGTTTCTTTGTTCCTAGTAGCGGTGTCGCTGGTATGCTGACATTTTCCCACTCTGCAACAGATTTGAATATTCTTTGCGTTATATAAAACAGTTCCAATTCACTTTAACACAATATTATTCATTAGGTATTGCTTTATTATGGGCTCCCAGGCCATTCAACATGAGGGCAGGACGAACACGAAGAGCTCTAGATATTCCACTGGTCAATTCATGGTAGGCTTTCTTATACAACTTCTATAATTAACAAAATTACTGTCTGAACGATAACATTAGCGGAAATAACCCTACAAATTGCTCAACAAAGAGAGGAAATTATTACTTTTTGTTCAACAGATATGAACCATTTCATAACGATTTCATGTGAACTGTTAAATGCAGAGGTGGAAAAAGTATCGGATCCTGGGAACCTAGTTCCCAGAAATATTTTTGGATCTGAACTTTAGCAGAAAATTTTTAACAGAAATTTATAAAGTTAATAATTAACTGATGAGTAATAACAAAACTAGAGTATGCTCTAGTCTAGACTAGTAATTGTAATGCATTTTGTATTCACTATATCAAATTGAACACCACTGAATATCAAGAAACAACACTCCAATCAGTTCAATATCAAAATCAATCAGTGATCATTGAACCTCATTAATTATTAATTTTGAGTCTGAAACCCAGGTTCTCAGAAAGAAAAAAACTTTTTCCACTTCTGGTTAAATGGACGAGAACCAATGAATTTGCTATGCCAAAAATCTTTATCTATGGAAGGCCATGTGTATGGAAACAGGTCACCGACGGACTGTTATAGCATTATGAATATTTTGTACTATTGCTTTTGTAGGTACCAAGAACATTGTCCTGCAAATCATCCTGTGAAAGTGAGAGTTTCGTATCAAAAACTTCTCAAATGTTTCGTGTTAAATGCGTTAAAACACCGACCACCAAAAGCACAAAAGAAACGGTAAGTTGTGGTGATTGAAACCAGAGAAAGGCTTTCGAAAAAAACAACAATGGACCGTTCATTAGTCGATCAACGTGATGGGACAGCGTTGGTGGAACAGTGGCTATTGCATGTACCTTTCACCAGTGGCGGACACTAGAGAGGGCCAAGGGGGGCAATCGCCCCCCAATAATTTCTCAAAGCCTTTGAATGATAGCCGACTAACTGTGTAACAAAGCTGTATTAATGATTTTACAACCACAAAAGCTTTGATAGGCTATAATTCAAGTAGAAAATGAAATGAAATTTAAGTCAAAAAGGTTTAAATACTGAGATTTGAAGCAACAAAAAGATTATTATATGTTGGCAACCTAAGTTCGCACCCCCAATATTTCGCGAACTGTCCGCTACTGCCTTTCACCTCTGTGACCGAGGTTTCATTCCTGCAATGTGAAGTTGTCTGATTATAGTTTCGGCTTAGTCGTATTTGAAAAGAGTGCTTCAAGTTTGAATCTACCATACGCCACAGGTTTTGTTCAGGTACCCTGGTTTCCTCCTGTAGTAACATTGGACATATAAAGATGACTCTTACTGGACCCTAGGAGAACAGTTTAGAACTCAGGGGCCGGTTGTATAAAAGTCTTAACTACATTTTAACTACTCGTTTTGTAGTTAAATGGTAGTTAACTGTAAAACTCGCGATTCTAATTGGTTAACTTTCGCACTAACTATAGTTAACTTTAACTACTTTTTTATACAACCGGCCCCAGAGCTTTATATATAAAGTTAAGCCCTATAGTCAAACAAGGATGATGGTCAATGAGAGAGTTCGCGTCAGAAGGTGATAGACTATAGACAGCTGAAGGAAAGAAAAGTCTACTTTTGCGCGGCCGCACTATGTTAAACGTAGCGAATGGTCAATCTATGGCGAGGGTAAATCGCTACCAACAAAGAAATAAGTCGATTCATATAGTTTCGACTGCGCATTCAAATGACGCGTTCTTAAGCCCCGGTCAAACGAGGTTGAGAATTGATGAGAGTTGAAACTCTCGCTGGCGTTTGATCGCCAACTCTCATCAATTCTCATGCATTCTCGTGAACTTTCGTCAACTTTGAGAGTTCTCCCTCATTTGACCGGTACGCGTTGTAATATCCAGTCAACTCTCATGCAACTCTTGTTCTCGTTTGACCTGGCCATGAGAGTTGATAAAACACTCGTGCAAATTCTTGCTTGCCAACTCTCATCAACTCTCATCCTCGTTTGAGCAGGGCTTTTAGTTCATTTTAGTTTAGTTCGCAATTTTTTCTTAAATAATTCTCCCACTAAATTATCTAGCTACCTATTCCGATCTTTCAAGTCGACGAAATTCTTCCAAACCACAACTCTTGATTGGGTCGAAGCTGGCGTACAAGTTTGTCGTCAGGGTTATAACATGTTAAACCTGTTGATTCATCGTAAGAATTTGAACTACCTACATTTGGATTACAATTTTAATCTGAAGCCCGTCAAAACACTGACCACAAAGGAAAGAAAGAAGTCTCGGTTTGGTAACGCGTTTCATTTATGTCGTGAGATCTTGAGATTGACAAAGTTGGTGATTGATTCACATGTTCAGTATCGCTTGGGTAACGTCGACTGTTATCAGGTGAGATTTTACCCTTCAAAATTTGTTTCACTTAGTGGACGAATCAGTGGCCAGTTCACACGATCATATTCTCCTCCTGACGTATGTGATTTCACACAACACAGCAACAACTACATTTTTCGCCAGGTATGAGCCAATAGCCTTATTCTTGTCAGCAAATCCATGCAGTAAATCACATACGTCAAGAGGAGAATCGTATCTGACAAATCGGATCGAGTGAACAGACCTTATTAAGTACAGTAATAGACTTAATCGGCTATAGACGTATGTATGTTATGCCCGTTGCCATCCAATTAACATTTTCGGAAAACTTCGGATAATGTAAGCATAGAGTGGAACAAAGGTAACCAAGAATTATACTGTATATGCGAGTGAATTGGGTGTCAACCGGCTTTACAGATAGGTCTATTCATACATACAGTTCACCAAATTACCTTACGCTTGTTTACATCGTTGCTACCCAATTCACAACTTTGGATAACTCGCATGCGTGGCAACTATTGAAAGCGTAAATTGGACAATGCATTTGAATACACGGGACAACTTTTAGCGACAACTCGCAATGCAAGTCGTTACAGAACCGATCAAATTTCGTATAACCTCATTTGCATTGCGAGTTGTTGCTAAAAGTTGTTCTGTGCAACATCGCCTTAATACATGAATGAATCGTTACCACCCAAATGACAAGGTTTTCGTAAGGTTTGATGTTTATTCTCCTTATCTGAAAGCATGCAAAGACCAAACCAATTGCAGTTTTTGAGCAACGACAGCACGTTTGCCATCAATTATTTGAATGCGGGATTGAAACCGATGACCTCCCGCTTCGAATGCTCCGAAGAACTCCAGATGCTCAAGAGAACTGAACTAAGCTATTGTGGCCCAGCCAGGCTATTGAGTGTGGAATCTTACGATTACAAACTTCAAATTAAAATGTGTAAATTGTTGTAGCGAACTTTTAATCTTACTCATTGAATGCAGTTCAGTAACTCAGGCGGGTTAGCTTTAATAGACCTTAATGTTTATTCACTTTTGACCCAATGGCCTCGTTTCCATGTTTACCTGTTTTGGCAATTGGCATGGCAGACGCATATGAAGGTTATATACCCATGTTTCCTGCACAAACTTATTCTTAACTCTATTGTGCACGAAACATGAGTAAATACCACACGAAAACGAGGCCATTGTGAATAAACAGTAAGGTCTATTGGGTCAAGGTATAATATACCTTTCTATCAGTATCTTTCGGCTGAGAAAAACAGGAGTTGCAGTAAATATATAACCAATGTTTTTTTTTCTTTTTTCCATGCAGCTTGCAGATGGTTTGCAGTACGTGTTTGCTCATGTTGGTCAACTGACTGGCATGTATCGTTATAAATACAAGTTGATGAGGCAGATCAGAATGTGCAAAGATTTAAAACATCTTATTTACTATCGATTTAATACCGTAAGTATCTTCCTGTAGTAAAATTGGGACAATGAGGATTGGGGCATTGGGCCTTACTTCACTTCAACGGAGAATAGTTTAGATCTGACGGAGCTATTCAGTATAAACATAGCTACGGCTAGGCGCCATTTACACGAGACCGGTTTGAAGTGAGAACGGGTCGAAAATCGAAATTAGCCGGCGTATTTGCATGACCCAAGTCGGAAATAATTTTGGTTTCTTTCGTGTATTTCGAAAATGCAGTTCACAATCTGTTGTTAATCTTGTCTCCGGTGATGTGTTTTTAGCGTTATTCCGAAATGCAGACCTGTCCGAAAATATTTTGTGTTTACATTCATCCCTCTCCGAATTCCTCCCTTCTTGGCGATAGTCGCTTCGGTCTGACTGTGGTCTGAACAATTTTTAAACCCAGAAACGAAACGAAATTGACCTGCTTTGACTTCGTACTTCGTTTCATACAGCGTTTACCATTGACTGTTTTGTTTATCCAGGGTCCAGTCGGCAAAGGACCAGGCTGTGGTTTCTGGGCGCCAGGCTGGCGCGTGTGGTTATTCTTTCTTCGTGGTATTGTCCCTCTCCTAGAGCGATGGCTGGGCAACCTGCTCGCCCGACAATTTGAAGGTCGTCACTCGAAGGGCGTAGCTAAAACGGTTACTAAGCAACGTGTAGAGAGTCACTACGATCTTGAGTTGCGTGCTGCGGTCATGCATGACATTCTTGATATGATGCCTGAAGGAATCAAGCAGAATAAAGCTAGGACAATATTACAACATCTCAGTGAAGCATGGCGTTGTTGGAAAGCTAATATTCCATGGAAGGTAAGGAAATTTTAACCATCTGCAGGAATGTTTTAGATTTAAGATTTGTAACTTGAAAATTTGAAGATAAAACTAACACGCGTGTCTCACTATCGGCCCAACAACTCGTGGTTGACAGGAATCATTCCTTAGTTTAAAATCGTACTTAGTGAGAATTGATGAGAGTTAATAAGAGTTGACGAGAGCTTGTCTCATAAAATGAGAATTGCTGAGGGATGTAACTCTCGATCGTGATTGGCCGCTAAGTCTCATCAGCTCTCATCAACTTTGAGTTGACACAAATTTTGATGAATGTCAACGGGAGTTTTGACTTGACCGATGGCAAGAGTTGCATGAAAATTTTAAACGGTAACGTTGTGCATGTAACGAAAGCTAGGTTAACAAAATTGCACGACTGTAATGTCTGTAATAATGACCAGAAAAGCCAACAAGACTGTATAAAAACTTTGTTTGCAAAAATTGAAAATTCAAATCCTGCACTGTCTCCGATGTAATGAAATTGTGTTCTTGAAAAAATGTTTAGATTCACTGACAACTTAGTTCGTTCCTTTTTCCAGGTTCCAGGTCTTCCAACGCCCATCGAGAACATGATCTTACGTTACGTGAAAGCGAAAGCTGATTGGTGGACAAACACGGCTCATTATAACCGCGAACGTATCCGGCGTGGAGCTACTGTTGATAAGACTGTCTGTAAAAAGAACTTAGGAAGATTGACACGTTTGTATCTCAAAGCTGAACAAGAAAGACAGCACAACTACTTAAAGGTGATTATAATTTTACATTTTTAAACGGGTTTAAGACCATAGGTTGATAGGAAGTAAAGTTTTAAACCGTCGATAAGAGCATGCTTATGTGACCAGGGTTCGATTTCTGCAGTTGTCTGATTGTAATTTTGTCTCAGTTTTATGTGAGAAGAGTGCTCTCAGTTTGAATCTACCAAACACTGTAGGTTTTCCTAGGTTATACGGTTTCTTCCTGTAGTAACACCGAACATGGTATAAACTTTAAAACCGATAGAGCTATAAACCAAGTCATATAGTCCATATACATTCAAGTCCAAGTCTCTTAGCAAAATTTCAAGTCGAGTCCAAGTCCAAATGATAAAGTATTCAATCATATTACAAATCTCAATGGTATATAAAAAAGAAATGAATATAGATTATAGAGCTAATCCACAACATTTAATTGCATTAGTAATATTAGACTATAATGATATTCAATTTTAACTTTAAAACGTACACGATAGGTCCTACACTACTGTGCATGTCTCACAATAAAATAAATGGAAACACTTGAAATTATGAATTATATAAATAATTTTTGTTTTCGGGACACGTTTTACAGTGTAATACATAAGTAATATAGACTGTCCTTTTATCTATTTCCAATAGCAAATACAGCTATTTGATTAAGGTTGTCCATCGCCCACACCCACAATCCAAGTGCAAAGAGCATGGCGGGCATACCTCACACTTTAAATATTCTTAGCAGTTTACTGGTATTTATGAGACAGTGAATATAGCCGCATTCTATTTTGCAAAATTCTTAGAGGAAGACATATACATTTCTACTCTAGGATTGCACCTAATTTGGCGATAAAACATTCAGAAATTTGCTAACTAGCGACTAAGGGGTATCTCGTCCTGTCCTATATTTTCGTCACGAAAATAGTTCTCTACCTGGTGACAGTCGGCATATTTTTGCATATGCAGTGAACAGTCAATTCTCGCCTTACGTACATCCCGCTATTAGGAACAGTTTGTAAATCCCCGGCCGAAATACTAAGAAATGTATTGAAATAACTCTCGCTATTACGGACTCTCGCTATTACGGACTCTCGCTATTACGGCATTGCGGACACTTTAAAACATGGCATGTTTCTGTTTTTTGTTTCGTCCTTTTCAGGGTTTCTCTATTTATTTATTAACTTCGTCAGTATGTATAAAAATGTCTTATATATGCACTTAATATTTCTTAATATTTACAAAATTTGGCAAGGTCACCGCAACAGCAAGTTGCCAATCATTGCCAATTACTGGTTATACAATGTTATAAAACAGTACAAGTCAATCAAATTTAAAGCTCTTCAGGATAACAAGCTTTCATTTCCCCTCCGTAAAACAATGGAATGGGCTGTCCATTCCGGGGGAGTGCTACCCCTCTCTGTTGTTCCAGCTGCCATATTTCATCAACTGGATGGTATGGATGGATAAATCGAACCTGACGCAGGGGGGTGCGACCACTTTCACCAAGGCGTGCATTCCCCCCGTAAGCTTGCTCAAGCCCCATACAAGCATCAAGTTGTGAAGTTAACTTTCTGATATCTTTTTCAGCATCTTTAAGTTTTTGCTGATACTTTTCTATTTCTTCTTGCAATTTTTCACCGTATTTTCTTTCCCGTTTAAAGTCCTCCATGTAAATAAACACCTGGCATTTCAATGCTTCACATTGCTCTTCCAAACGGGTCTGTCTGCTTGCATAAATTATGCCACGAAGTCGCCACGAAGCTATAAGAAAAGATTTAGTGATTGGTTGATTCTACCAAAGAGACACAATAGAACTACAAAATAGATTTTCTAAAGAACAAGTAACAAACACTTATATAGTGTTTAATTAAGGAATAAAATATTCATCTTAGCTTCGTACTTACCGATTCTCCCTTGATGATCATCTAAAGCTGCAGCCAGTCTTTTGATTCCGCTTTCCAAAAATGTCTTTCGCTTTTCTAGTTGGTTGATACACACTTTTAAATCGGTGTTTTCGCCTTCGAGTTTCTTCTTTTCACCATTTAGCACTTCGTATCGTCTTTCCAACAGTTCGTAGTCTTGTTTCCATCCATGGTTAATTTCCACCAAATCTTCAAATCTCTTCTTGTATCCGTAACGATCTGTAGTCGACTCCAATCTCGAACCAGTGCAGGTCGAAGCCTTACTTCGCAGTTCCGTACGAAGCCTTTCGTTTTCTTGCTCTAAATATCGTATTATTTTTGCCATCCTTTCGTTCTTTTTTAACGAAGCGACTAACTTCTCAGTGAGTTCCTTAGAATTGGAAAATTCGTCTTTGTTTTCGCTACTCATGGTTTAAATACTACTACATCGATAGCTGTACGCACTGTCCAGATTGATATATATGAATGAAAAAATATGCTGCTGTATGTTATATTTCTAACTCCGCCTACGTACTGAATTCTTCTGCTACATCTTGCGAAACTTTTACTCTAACCGCCTACGTACTGAATTCTTCTGCTACATCTTGCGAAACTTTTACTCTAACCGCCTACGTACTGAATTCTTCTGCTACATCTCGTGAAACTCTTACTCTAACCGCCTACGTACTGAATTCTTCTGCTACATCTCGTGAAACTCTTACTCTAACTGCGTACGTACTGAATTCTTCTGCCTACATCTCGTGAAACTCTTACTCTAACCGCCTACGTACTGAATTCTTCTGCCTACATCTCGTGAAACTCTTACTCTAACTGCATACGTACTGAATTCTTCTGCTACATCTCGTGAAACTCTTACTCTAACTGCATACGTACTGAATTCTTCTGCTACATCTCGTGAAACTCTTACTCTAACTGCATACGTACTGAATTCTTCTGCTACATCTCGTGAAACTCTTACTCTAACTGCATACGTACTGAATTCTTCTGCTACATCTCGTGAAACTCTTACTCTAACTGCCTACGTAATCATTTAAAATTTTCTTAACAAAGAAAATTATAGGTCTATAAATCATGCAAATTCAGAAGATATTGTAGTTAATTTAATATATATAAATAAGATGAGGGGTGATGAGAATAATAATGATGGTAATATTTAGGTTTTCCCGTTACAGCATTAAGATAAGTCAATTTTACCCTCCGAAAGTAGTGAACATCCAGTGGCGTAGTCAGCTCGAATTCACTGGTCATGCTTTTATGAACATGGTTAGCTTAACCCGTCCAACATCCGAGTGCCAAAGGCGCGAGCCTCCTAGGGGGGTCTGGGGGCATGCCCCCCAGAAAATGTTTGGTTTTTTAAAGCTCGGAAACGCTATTTGCTGCATTCTGAGGGACGTTTCAACGCAAAATTAACCTCATAAAAACACCAAAATTATGACAATTTTCAGCATCACCGACTCTCGCAAGGTTCTTCCTGAAATATCAAATAAAGCATTTTTGGATGATTCAAAATATTGAAGCGTCACACTCACACTGCTTTTTTGCTATTGATATTTCAAACAACTGCAGCTCTGGACTATAAATAAATTGCAACCACAGGTCCGCAACTATTGGTATAACAATAAAAACATTGTCTTGCTACCAACACATGGTCAATACACGATCATATTTCACTCTTATTTTTTCAACTTCGCAGCTTACTTAGGGACTGTTGTTACAATTATAAATTATATACCACCATTATGGTTCTCATTACCTATATCTAAACTTAAAAATCAGCAAATCACTTATAATATCCGCTTCAATAGAAGCAGGATTCGTCACACTTGCTGAAGCCATTGTATAAACGCGCAAAGACAATATAAATATGATAATTACTCACCTTACACAAGTGTGTTCAGCCAGTTATCCAATCAGAAGCAAGTATTATTTGTATTAAATATTATAGCAACTCATGCCTTCTGAAAAGAGTCTTGCCGGAAATGAGTCTTGTAGAGCTGCAGTTGCTAGGAAACAGACGCGGCAACAGTCGGCCAGGCTGTAAAATTGCGTAAATTTAATAGAAAGCGGAACATTTTTAAAAAACAATAATGAAAAATCCAGAAAAATGACAATGTTGAATTTTAAAGCTTTGGGATAAACAAAGCAATGTTTTAGACGCAATTTGGAAAAAAATTCTCATTTTGTGAAAAATTTTAGTCATGCTGGGCATGACAAGCATGACCGGTAGCTACGCCACTGTGAACAACCTCTCTAATCCACAGAGGCTTTCAAATTACACTGTTCAAGTTGACCCTAGTAGTGATTGCTTCACACAAATATTCATTTCATATAAACATTAGGTATACGTAATTCAATTTAGGATACATCTATAGATACATGTAGGTCAAATATTCATTGTTCGACAGGGATATGACCTAAGCTGTAAGGACTTCTAAGATCAATTAAAGCTATATTATTATACATTGTAGTGACTACGTGTATTCCACTTGGTCTTACAGTTAAATATGGCAATTTTGCAACCTACAGATAACTCATTATCTATTAATATTAGCTCGGATAATAAACACTAAATGTACTGAGTTAGAAAAGCGATCACTATTGCTACGAGAAGGCAGGCAGTCCAGCACAATTTAGAATTTGATGTTTTGTTTTAGGATGGTCCATACATCTCTGCAGAAGAAGCAGTTGCCATTTACACGACGACAGTTCATTGGCTGGAAAGTCGTAGATTCTCTCCCATACCTTTCCCACCATTGTCATACAAGCACGATACGAAACTTCTTATTCTCGCTTTGGAAAGATTGAAAGAAGCATACAGGTATTTGAACATATGATTGCAAAATGCCAAGATGCTTGCGAGAAATCAGCGCAATTTCTAGTTTAGGAATCTCCTGTTAAATGAGGATGGTCCTCACTAGACTTCTGGGGAGAACAAATGATAGAATTATCATGTTTAAATGATTTAGTTTAGTTAAGTTTAGCTTAAAGATAACAACTAATGTACTCGCGTCTCAACTTATTTTGTCCCGCAATGATGAGTTGCTTTCGGTCCGTGTTTCTGACATTTGTTTGACGATTTGAAAGCTCTGAGCAGGCGATTGTTTTGTTGGTAAAGCAATTATAAATTATATAAAATATAAATTAGCAATGGTTATGGTCTGAAGGTTACACCTTTATGTTTTGGATGTATTTCTACTTAGCGTGAAGAGTCGTTTGAATCAATCTCAAAGAGAAGAACTAGCATTGATCGAACAAGCTTATGATAATCCTCACGAAGCATTGAGTAGAATCAAACGTCATCTTCTTACACAGAGAGCTTTCAAAGAGGTAGGTTTTCATTTTTCTTTGCATTTTATAATTTATATTAACATAAGAATGTATGTTACGGCAATTACTGTTAACAACGGTCGCTATTTTCTTGAAATGGACAAACCCATTGAGCATTATCTGGATTTAAAAACGAGTTTTTCTGTAGTATTTACTATAAGCTGCGGTGGTGTTCCAATGGGGAGGGGGGTATGCCCGTGCATAAAGATGAATACATACATGCACTGTGACCCTAACTCCATGACTAGCTTACTCCTTTCATTACATGTAGTAGTCTAGTATTTGCGTGGAATGAATAAAAGAGAGATATTAAGTTGACCACCCATCTTCTGTCGCATAACACTTTGGAAATCTACGAATACAACTATACTTGCATGAGAACTAGCATTTAATCACAGTATTGCTATATTTTACTTGATTATTTTAGATCGGTATCGAGTTCATGGATCTCTACAGTCATTTAATCCCAGTGTATGACGTTGAACCACTGGAGAAAATCACAGACGCATACTTAGATCAATATTTGTGGTATGAGGCAGACAAACGAAGGTTGTTTCCACCTTGGGTGAAACCGGCTGATACCGAACCACCGCCATTGCTTGTGTATAAATGGTGTCAAGGTACGACGTATTGCGGTGTGAAGTTCTTTAGCAAGTTGTAGCACGTGTATTAACAGGCACTCGTAAATATGAGAAGGTGTTTGTAGATGGAATACTCGAACGAAAATTTATATACATTTTTTAGACCTAGCCAGGAGCAGTTGCGAAAAATGCAACTTAGGCCCTCTGGCAGGAATTGAATCTGCGGTCCAGCGATTCCGGCCAATTCCTGCCAGAGGGCCTAAGTTGTAGTATTCGCAACTGCTCCTGGCTAGTTCTAAAAAATGTATATACATTTTCGTTCGAGTATTCCATGTAGCCCTACACGAAATGTATAATTAACCCAAACCCCCACCCTAACCCCAATCCTAACCCTAACCCTATATATAATCACAGACATAATTCGTGTAGGGCTACACAAAGAAACAACCACGCGATTTGAGACAAGCCGCCGCGATTTGTAACACGCCAGAGTAATCAATTACATAAACTCTACAGCTCAGAAAACCTTCGTATATACAGAGCTTCTACACTCTGGAATGACTTAGATTAATCTCTTGAATCCTAATCTACGGTTCTAAGCTTTCAATATGATTTAAAGAAGAACTTTCTCAAGGACTTTAAATTAGATGACTTTTTAGATGATATATATAGGTATATATATTGTATAAATTATTAATCATGGCCGGACTCGTCGATCCAAATCTGAATACTTAAGAACTCCGTTTTGTCGAAGTACTACCTATAAATCATCTTACTTCAATCGCGTCGTTAAATTATGGAACATTATTTCCAACTCAGCCCTACCTGGTACTTTTATTCAAGTGCATCGTCCTATAAACAGATATATTCGTTGTAAATTTGAGCTGAAAAGCCTTCCGAAGAGTTCAAATATTATGTATGTACTTTTAGTTGTCTATGACAATTCGAATTTGCCCCGGCCAGCAGGCAGGGTACACCATAGCCTGCGTGGCAGGCGTTCTATTGTTGGGGAGGGAGTTTTGTTTAGAGCGCGCTCTATGAACGCCTGCCACACAGCTAGGTACACCACTGACAGGGTACATTGTCATTTTCTCTGCTTACACAGGCATCAACAATCTTCAAGATGTTTGGGAAACAGGCGAGGGGGAATGTAACGTGATGATGGAAGCACAGTTTGAAAAGTTATACGAGAAAATTGATTTGACATTACTTAACAGATTATTACGCCTCATTGTCGATCACAACATTGCTGATTACATGACGGCCAAAAACAACGTTGTCATTAATTACAAGGTAGGGAATGCTCTTACATGCGTGTTAATCGCTTATGCTTGCTTTTCCTTGGTTGTTTATCCGTGGGCAAGGTGTATAGACCCATTGCACTGACGTCACAAATCCTCAAAGTGTCCTCCAGATGCCCCCTAAATAAAAAAAAAATAATACTAAAAAGAATTATTGTATTAAATAAAAAAAAAATATTTGCTCTGTTTACAAAATTTATATTTAATATGCATAGATAATTGGTAATTTGTCCTCCAGTTGCATACGTCACTGGCGATGTGACGTCATGTGCAATGGGTCTATAATGACGTTTTTAGTATGCAGTAGTTGGACCGAGAATAGTCGTAAGGTAACCAGCTATCTCAAAAAATACTGAAATAGTGGTGTCGCATCTGATTCTCCTCCTGATGTATGTGATTTAACACAATACAGCAACAACTACACGTCTCGCCAGGTATGAGCGGTGAACTCTAAGTAGACTGGAACGCTAACTCCTATGATTAAGCCCTATGATTGAGCCCTATGATTGGGTGAAGCCAAGGGAAATTCTGTCAAAAGTTTCTTTTTTAGCGAAAATGAGAAAGAAAAATAGCTTTTGCATCCGAATTTTTCAATTTCAAAGATTCAAACCTGGTTTTCTGGATAGTTCTAAGTAGTCTACATCCACCAACTGCAAAAACTTCAGGGGTGTCAGCTTTATATTCGAAATATTGGACAAGTTTGAACGTGTCGATGAAAACTTCGCTCTTCAACTTTAAAAATAATAATAAAGGTTAAAATTTTTCTACGGTCTTGAAACTTGTTTTTTACTAAAGTTCAAGTATTGTTGTTTGTTTTAAGCCTTTAATCTTGCTCCAATGAGGATGTTTTGTGTAAGAAAGTAAAACCTTTCGAACTGTTGGTCACAGTTCATATTTCATTGAAAACAGGCCTTAAAATATCGGTCGGTCACGGACATTGTCCGACCCATTCGTGAAATTGTCCGACCAAGAAAGAAACGCACCGGACATTCTGTCCGACCGAAGGAAAATTGAGGTTTACCGTTTGTCCGACCCAACTGTATTGATGTCCGACCAAACTTTAACTTTGTCCGACGTAAATTTACCCCGTAAATGTTTATCAGAGCTGTTATGTTGTCCGCTAAGCGTGACAGCGGAGCCGGGTATTCGTTTGACCAGTCGCATCGTAAGTCAACGCACGTTTACTTGCGATGACTTGCGTTCTCGGACGTTTGATCGGGCCTTAAAGTATCAATGCATAACTGCCCAACATTTAGCGTCAGTATACGATTTTAAAAGAATACATTTTCGCGCCAAACTAAACATTAGGCCATCGGACATAATTATAAAAATGTCCGACCCATTCTGAAAGACACCGGACATTTTGACCGACGGCACTGCTGACCGATATTTTAAGGCCTGTTGAAAACGGTAGCATCTACTAAGAACTTCGAGCAAAATGCTCCATTTGGTTAAAGCATATTGAATTCAATATTTTTCTAGGATATGAACCACACCAATTCCTACGGCATCATTCGTGGCCTTCAATTTGCATCGTTCATCGTACAGTATTATGGCCTTGTATTGGATCTCTTAATGCTTGGCTTGCAGCGAGCTAGTGAGATGGCAGGACCACCACAAATGCCGAATGATTTTCTGACTTATCAAGATGTACAGACGGAAGCTTCTCATCCAATACGCTTGTATTCACGTTACGTTGACCGCCTACATGTCTTCTTCAGGTAATATACTGTAATATTATACCTCAAATTCAAATTGTCCAATCAGAAAGCTAGATTTGTACCACGTGAGCATGAAATTTCTCATCGAATCACCCCCTACGTTGTCATATTGGATGTAGTGGGTGATACGATTCGCGATAACCACGCGAAACTACACGCAAGACTCGACGCATTAAAAAAGCAGCGGGAAAATTTCATTGTTCGCTTAAAATGGCCGGTATAATATATAATTTATAGACGTTATTGGTCACATCCCTGAGTTGATGGCGCTGTCTAGAAAATTTGTTCAGGCTCTCATGTTAATGTCGTATAAATGACTTTGAATTGATATTTACTGTTGATTGTTATGAAAATTGTCTGTCCGCTTAAGAGGGGTTGTCTTGCTCATTGGTACCTCAAGTAAGGTGTCCGCTTCCGCACAAGAGAAGTGTCCGCTTAATAGTGGTTATGATGATAGTATTTTATCAAAGAAATGATTGGGACCTGAGATATGTGTCCGCTTAGGGGGTGTCCGCTTAAGAAAGGTGTCGGTTAATAGGGATTCGACTGTAATCCATTAATTGGCAAATCGTACCAATCGGAGCTTATCACCCGTGTGAGTAAAATCATATGACCATTGGCAAAATAAACACAGTGTACTATTCTCCTTTAATGGTTACCATGCATTAAAAGTGTCTCTCTATCTACCATATAGGTTCACTGCTGAAGAAGCTCGTGATCTTATTCAGCGGTATCTCACAGAACACCCAGACCCTAACAACGAGAACATTGTCGGCTATAACAACAAGAAATGTTGGCCCAGAGATGCGCGGATGAGACTTATGAAACACGATGTTAATCTAGGTCGTGCTGTGTTTTGGGACATTAAAAATCGTCTGCCTCGCTCAGTTACTACACTGGAATGGGAAAATAGCTTTGTGTCCGTGTACAGTAAGGATAATCCGAATTTGCTTTTCGATATGAGTGGTTTCGAATGTAGAATACTTCCTAAATGTCGTACGAGTTTTGAAGAGTTTACTCATCGAGATGGTGTGTGGAATTTACAGAATGAGGTAAGGTACAATGCGATAAAGTACAATACAATGAAAGAGAGTAGAGTAGAGTAGAGTAGAGTAGAGTAGAGTAGAGTAGAGTAGAGTAGAGTAGAGTAGAGTAGAGTAGAGTAGAGTAGAGTAGAGTAGAGTAGAGTAGAGTAGAGTAGAGTAGAGTAGAGTAAATGCAATACAATGCAGGCATAGTACAGCACAGCACAGCATTAGAGTCCGTGTTACAACAAGCATTTAACTTTCTAGGTTACAAAAGAGCGCACAGCCCAGTGTTTCCTCAGGGTGGACAAAGATTCCTTACAGAAGTTTCATAATCGTGTCAGACAGATCCTCATGGCCTCAGGTTCAACCACATTTACTAAGATTGTGAATAAGTGGAATACAGCATTGATCGGGTTGATGACCTACTTCAGAGAATCTGTTGTAAACACACAGGAATTACTGGATCTCTTGGTGAAATGTGAAAATAAGGTAATATAATAGGGTTAATGTTTCTGTGGGGGTAAAGCTAGGGGCAGCCACTGATCTGGGGCGGCGTTGCAAACTAGAGGCGCGCACCAAGAGACTGCGTACTCATAGACTCCGTCAGCGGTGTGTAATCGCATTTTAATCTACATTATGTGGCGTTCTTGGCCTTTGACCAAATCTTGCACAATTAATTCCAATACTTTCTGAAATATACACTGTATTACTGACAGTAAATCAAATGTTCATGCATAAATCAGACACGCGTATGCGTTGAGACACGTTTTGAAATTTCTCATCCATTTTCCATCCAATTTCAACCAAAACTTGATCTAACTGCTCTTCGTTATAAGTTTTACAGACAAATAGATAAAAAGCAAACAGATACGATCTTGTTCAATTGCTATTTTAGATTCAAACACGTATCAAGATTGGTCTCAACTCTAAAATGCCCAGTCGTTTCCCGCCAGTTGTGTTCTACACTCCCAAAGAACTCGGAGGTTTGGGAATGTTATCCATGGGACATGTGCTCATCCCGCAGTCTGACTTGAGGTATATTTTGACCACTTGAGGTATATTTAAATTATACAACCGCATGGGGCCGTTCAACAATTACGTCATCATCGAGGGGTAGAGGGTTCCTAATTCGATGACAGTTGATTACATAGGGGGAGGGGGGTTATTGGATGAAGATTATGTAATCAATAGAGGGGAACATATTCATAAATTCATCAACTACGAGTCAGATTTTGCAGTCACTATTACTCATGATAATTACTTTATATCAGCATAAAAACAACAAACTATGACAATATTTTCTTTCTAGTAATCACAGTTGATAGTACCACTTAATATTTTAAAGCTTAGTTAAAACGTGATTGGTTTGGAGTTTTCAGCCTAAGAATTCATGTACGCACATATATAATGAATCCTTCCTAATTTTTGCTTCTAGAAAAGGGGGGGGGGGTTAGACGACAGTTACATATAATCAATATGGGGGGTAGTTGGCTGATGTCAAGTGATGACAGTGGGGGGAGGGGGGGTTGCTAGAGCTGGTTCGTTTTAGTAAACTGTACTAAATTGCTTTCGTACAACTCTAGATGGTCTCAACAAACAGATGCTGGTATTACACATTTCCGTTCTGGTATGAGTCATGACGAGGATCAATTGATTCCTAACTTGTATCGGTAAGTCGTCAATGTCTCGTGTGTTTTCGTTATGGACCGGCCATTATTTATGGACGGGGCCCAGATGAAGAGAAAGCAATTTGAACCACAAAAAAATCTTTACCCAACCTTTTTTGAAACACCCCACCATTAAAAAGCAGAAAAAAACACTTTACCCCGTCACTACGACTATTTTGTTATATAAGTCACAATTAACCCTCTCACTGCCGGAGACACATTTCACAGAGTATTCTGGCTAACACCATGTTACTCGTGGCATCGTTAAATGAAGGAATTAGTATGATTTTCATAATAAAAGTATAATGTAAATGTACAAAATAACACCTCAAAGTCTACTTTACTCTAACTGAAACAGGTTCCAATGTCCTGCGTGAAGACGATAACGAGTTATTGAAGTGGAAGAGGGTCAACACTAGTATCCTGGTTAATTTTTTTACCCACCTCTGCGTCTAAGAATTTTTTGATTACCCCACCTAAAACAAGTATTTTTTTCAGTTACCCTACCATTTTCTCTTCACCCCCACCCCGGCCATAAATAATGACCGGTCCCTTATTGAGAAGGAAGGAATTGTTTGAAAGAAATTGAATGCCTTTGCTTTAGATATGTTCAACCTTGGGAAAGTGAATTCATCGACTCGCAGCGAGTGTGGGCAGAATATGCTTTGAAACGCCAAGAAGCAAATGCACAGAACAGGTATTATAAGAATAAAACAAATATTTACATTAATATAGAATAGAATTGTAAGTGGGTGGTAAGCATTCAAAATAATTCAACATGAAACCGGACTACCAGCCTGCTCCAGCACTGAGATGGTGGGTTCGATTCTCACGAGTCAAGTCCTCGCACTGCCGAAAGCCGTGGGTTTTCTCCAGGTACTCCGGTTTCCTCCCAGAGGGAATATTGATAGGATTGTTGATAGGATACAGAGACGTAGAGTCACCCAGGGGTGGAAAAACAGTCGAGCACGCATATACTATGTTGAAGATTTGTAACTTGAAAATTTGAAGGACAAATATGTCTCGCTATGGGCCCAACAACCCATGGTTGACAAGAATCATTCATTAAGTTTAAAACCATGCTCAATAGACAGTACGTATGGGCACTATGGCTAGATTTAGTACAAATTTACTGTGCAAGTCTGCAGGAATTTTCTATTTTTCACCCCTTGATTCACCACCCCATCATCTTCACTATTAGTTATTGTGAAGAAATATAATATATACTATACTATATCATATCATATCATATCATACCATACCATACCATACCATACCATACCATACCATACTGACCCTGTCGACTCTTTTTACACGATTGTCACAAGTAAAGGGAGTTCGCACCTACGATCTCAGGAGTGAATCGTGGCCGCTATTACAACTGAGCCGTCGAAGTAACTCTGTTGGTCCTAGGAACGTGACCCTCATATCCCCAACTCTATACTTTATATAACTTTTTCTTCGTCAATACTAGACGTTTGACACTAGAAGATCTTGAAGACTCGTGGGATCGAGGCATACCTCGTATTAACACGCTGTTTCAGAAAGATCGACATACCTTGGCTTACGATAAAGGGTGGAGAGTTAGGACTGATTTCAAACAATATCAGGTGAGTAGAAATACAGTGACGCTTGCTTGCTACAATTCCTTCATTGGGGGGCATGTTCACATGATAAAATCTTGAATGCGCGGTCCCAGTGTAGCCTAGATCTACTTGAGGGATTTCAAGATCAAACTCAGTGGCGCAGTCGCCGGGTGGGCCAGGGGGCCATGCCCATCGTTGAGACCCGTCGGAAAATTGGAAATTTGTTATGTTGTCGGAATCTTCGTGGTCAAGCATACCTGCATATACGAGCGGGAATTTTACTTCTCTTCGTTGTTTCACAATGCGAAACATGTTTGAATAAAAATATATATAGATGAAATATCGGAAATCGGACTCAGTTTACGTTTTCCAATATAAGTTTATAGAATAGTCAATATTTAAGAGTTATATGCTTTATACGATTCCACACATGTAACATTAATAGCATGGATTGCCGGCCTTTGCGCCTTTACGGCTACACCAAATAATCATCAATGGCTTCATCTCTCATCATACCTTCTCATCAACTTTGCTGGTTCAAATTTTGATGAGATTTGTCGAGAGTTTTCCCTCGTTTGATCGGTACGCGTGGTAATATCCAGTCAACTCTCATGCAACTCTTGTTCTCGTTTGACCAGGCCATGAGAGTTGATGAAACTCTCATGCAAACTTTCGCTTGCCAACTCCCGTCAACTCTCATCCTCGGTTGATCTGGGTTTTAATAATTGCGTTCTTCCCTTTCAGGTGTTGAAACAAAATCCGTTCTGGTGGACACACCAACGTCACGATGGCAAATTGTGGAATTTGAACAACTATCGTACAGATATGATCCAAGCTTTAGGAGGAGTTGAAGGCATTCTAGAGCACACGTTGTTTAAAGGAACATATTTCCCGACTTGGGAGGGTTTGTTCTGGGAGAAAGCAAGTGGTTTTGAGGAATCTATGAAGTATAAAAAGTTGACAAATGCTCAGAGATCTGGTTTGAATCAAATTCCAAATCGACGTTTCACATTGTGGTGGTCGCCTACTATCAACCGAGCTAATGTAAGTTGATTCTCCTCAAAAGGGAAACGGCAGCAAAAACAACGTTGTCTGATTTGAAAGAATAGTGAAAATAATTACACAAAACGTTTGTGAATTATTCCGTTAACATGCATGAGACCTGAACAGTAAAAGTAAGTAAGTAAGTGGGGGTGTGCTAATCATCCTTACTTGCAGCTGAGAGCTGAGCTGAATTACGAAGGACGCAGCTCGACTTGATCGAGTCGAAGGCTTATTAAAGGCGCCTCTGGCTGCCACCGTATGACTCGTGTCTGATCAGGGAGCACAGCTACGATCGAAGGGTTAGTTTGGGGCTTATCCAACCCACCCTGTCAACATTCCCTGTGGGAGGAAACCGGAGTACCCGGAGAAAACCCACGACTTTCGGTAGAGCGTTGACTGACTCTTTTCACATAAGTGTCATGAGTCCCCAGCGAGAATCGAACCCACGATCTCAGAGGTGAAAGGCGCTTGCTCTGACAACTGCGCCACCGAAGCCCCATCGAAATTGTACAGCGTGTTTACATAAGACCACGACATTTTAGTTTCTTTAGTGTACTTAGCCTGCCTGGTCTAGCTATGGGGATGACTTTAGACTGGTCGGAGAGTTAAATTTTCAACTCGCTCCCCGTACAAATAGGGACTAGAGAAAACATTACCGAAACCAAATCGTTCTGCTCTGACTTCGTCCTGGTCTCGTGTAAACGTGGCCTAAAACATCCAAATTTGTTCGAGGATGCATTATCAAACATTGCTCCATCTTCTATATATATATGTGGGGTGTGTTACTCGTTATGTCATTCTACTACGTACTGAATTGAAATCTAATATTTTCTTTATTCATGACTTTATAAGTATTTTTCTTTATCTTCTAGGTCTACGTTGGCTTCCAGGTGCAACTTGACTTGACTGGTATATTTATGCATGGTAAAATCCCGACTCTGAAGATCTCCTTGATCCAAATTTTCCGTGCTCATTTGTGGCAGAAAGTCCATGAAAGTGTCGTTATGGATTTGTGTCAGGTACGATAATTCATTTTGGTTGTTTCTCCATGCCGAGTGGAAAAAGTATCAGAACCTTAGGAACGTAATTCCAATATTTTTTTATAGAATCTGCATGTATTTCAGTATTTGAGTAAAAATTAGTATTCTGGGTTAAGTCAGTTGACTGTTTGACCGATAAATATTAATCCTTTGAAGTGATCGAAACACTCTTTGCAGACAAACACCAGGGTTCTGCCCATGGTGGGCGCCGCCGGGCGGCAGCGCCCAGCACTCAGCAGTGCCGCCCGGCACTCGCGACAAAGCGGACACTACTCCCGGCACTTCAAGGTTTCAAATATGCAGTACGAAAACCCCAATGTTGTACTGTGTAATAGATATTTTATACAAGTATTTTTGTGTTTTTTATCTTGGCGAATTTTGTTATTTAAACATTAGTATTAGATGAAATTCAGTACTACAATGCGAGTAGGAAAAATACGCTACCCCCCAAAGCCAGAAAGACGTCTGACGAACGGCTCTAATCACTTTGCACTTTGTTAATTGATGTCGCACTTCAAGCTACTCTGAGACAAGTCGATCAAGTTTTAAAAGTTGTCTGCAGGGTTGGAGGGGGTCATGCCCTCAGGGCAGCAGGTACCCGGCATTCACATGGTCCTGGTTAGAACCCTGAAACACCGCACTAAGTTGAGATTTAGTTTGATACAGGGATTATTATATGGTTTTAGGATTGCATTACATGTGTGTACATTTGAAAAATTTCCACACTACTATTTCAAACTTGCATATCACGCGGTTTTCTAACATACTCAATTTTTACCAGGTATTCGATCAAGAGTTAGATGCTCTGGAAATTGAGACAGTTCAGAAGGAGACAATTCATCCTCGGAAATCCTACAAGATGAACAGTTCTTGTGCAGATATCTTGCTCTTCGCTGCTTACAAATGGAGTGTCTCTAAACCATCACTTCTCGCTGACTCAAGGTAGGAGATATAACTCGTATAAGCCAATAAGTACATTATCTTTGGAAGGGTTTAATGGGATGGGGTGGTCGCCCCACTCCTACCTACTGTTCTCCACTGTTTGTAATTTAGTCGCGGCAGCCATGATCAGGCAGGGTGCGAATTAGCACGTCGCAATTTGTAAATTACGAGCCGATTTTTGCTAATTGCGAATCGAAATTTTCATTTTTGCAAATCGAGATTTTTTTGTTTTATAGTGTATTTGTTTTCAATTTTTGCTTTCCAGTGTTTTTTTCTGACAAAAAGACATGCAAAATGAAGGAAAATAGCAGAAATCCCTTCGAAATCTTAACGAAATTCAAACCGAAACGGCCGCCATTTTGTTTTCTCAAGCTCTGTTTCCACTTTTTCAAATCGAAATCTTTCAATTTCCATAAAGGAAATTTGCCAGTCGATTTTTCTTCTCTAATTCGAACCCTGCGTGATTAACTGAAATCTGAGAACCACATGTTCTCTGTGAGTACTCCAGTTTCCTCCTGTAATGAAAGAAGCTGGATTTCTAGGAACAGTTTAGGAATGACAGAATAAAGTTAGTTTAGTTTAGGTTTTCTCCTGTAGTAAAACTGGAGCATAAGTGATCTTTAACAAATTCATTTCGTTTAATCATTCCATTCCAGAGATATAATGGACAGCACAACGACTCAGAAATATTGGCTGGATATTCAGTTACGTTGGGGAGATTATGATTCACATGACATCGAGAGATATACTCGAGCTAAATATCTTGACTATACTACTGACAACATGAGTATCTATCCTTCACCCACCGGTGTTCTCATTGGCCTTGATCTAGCTTATAATTTACACAGGTGAGAGCTCTTGTAAAACTTACCCAAAGTATATTAAATAACTATTTTTCAGTTAATAGATGAGATGCAGATGTCTGATTATAATTTCGCCTTAGTTGCGTGCGAGAAGAATACTCCCGTTTGGCTCTATTCCAAACACCACAGGTTTTCTCGAGTTAGTTTAGGTTTCTTCCTGTAGTAACACTGGATCAATAAGAGATGTCCCTTACTGGAGAACAGTTAGAGATGTCCTCTAGGGAGAACAGTTTAGCACTGATTGAGCTATCCAGTATAAATAAAGTTAGTTTAGTGTAGGTTTCCTCCTGTAGTAACACTGGATTCAAATAAGGGATCGCCCTTGCTGGACCTCTAGGGAGAACAGTTTAGAACTGATAGAGCTGTCCATTATAAATAAAGTTAGTTTAATTTAGGTTTCCTCCTGTAGTAACCGTGGATCAATAAATGATGGTTCTTACCTTGCTAATGTATCTTTAGAGGAACAGTTTAGAACTGATAGAGCTATCCAGTATAAATAAAGTCAGTTTAGTTTACTTTAGTGACAACTGGCAGTACTTTGATTACCATTATGTTGTTGTACCGTAGTGAAACCCATCTATTCAAACATTGTTTTGGCCTTGTATTTCTTTTAGTGCATTTGGTAACTGGTTCCCAGGGGTAAAACCTCTATTACAACAAGCCATGGCAAAGATCATGAAAGCCAATCCAGCCTTGTACGTTCTGAGAGAACGAGTGCGGAAAGCGTTGCAGTTATACTCCAGTGAACCTACTGAACCGTATTTATCATCACAGAACTATGGAGAGCTGTTTTCTAATCAGATCATTTGGTTTGTGGATGACACCAATGTCTACAGAGTCACCATTCATAAGGTAAGTACCATCATGGCCTGGTTATCCATTCACGCCCACCACTTTCACGAATAAAATGGTTTGGCGTTAAACCAGTACATTCAACTGTTTTAATATTTCCCTTCCTTTCATTGTAGACGTTTGAAGGTAACTTGACAACGAAACCGATCAATGGTGCTATCTTCATTTTCAATCCTCGAACTGGACAACTTTTCTTGAAAATCATTCATACTTCTGTTTGGGCTGGACAGAAACGTCTTGGCCAGGTCAGTAGAATGGTTTGATATAATTTTCTGGATTTCAGTAATCAACAATGAACATTCACACAAATTCGTCTGAGTAGACAAACGACACAGATAGTTCGCATTTGCTGCATTTTTGCAAAGACGAATTATATTTTCTTCGCCTAAGTCGGATCATACAGGTGTATGTACCACAGAATACCGCAAAAATTTACATGTTCCATATCTTTTGTCAAATATATATAATGTGATGATCAACATAAATGATACTGGTTTGCAAACTTATTTTTAAACTTTCAAATTTTACAGGCATTATGCGGGAAAAAAGTATCAAAAACATAGAATGTTATTTTTTGTTAATCCTGATTATTTTTAAGAATTTTTATGAAAATATTCATTTTTTGATTTTTATATGTCAATTAAAACTAAAACTAATATATATTCACAAAAATAAGGTATATAGTATGTTTCCTCCAAATTTTAAAAGATCAATAAATAAGACTGGTATTCTGTGGTACCGTGGTATTCTGTGGTACATACACCTGTACGTCTCTAGTCAGGCCATTCAACCTATGCCCATGTACATTAATTTTACAATGTGTTTTCCCATTTCTTTCAGTTGGCTAAGTGGAAGACTGCAGAAGAAGTTGCTGCCTTGATTCGTTCCTTACCAGTTGAAGAACAGCCAAAACAAATCATTGTCACAAGAAAGGGAATGTTGGATCCACTTGAGGTAAGAGCATAGCCAGCTTTATCCCCAAGTTTAAGCAAACATGCCGTATGATCATATACGATTATTATGATCACAAACAAACTTAACTAACTTTTGATCACTCACATTATCGTCATTACGAATTAACTTAGAGTAGAACAGAGGTAAATAGGATTATGTACATGAGGTATTTACTCTTGTACATAATATATATAGTAAGTATAGGCTGAGTCACGCGAATAATCCAAAGTTATTGTGAATTGGATATAAACGAGGGTTGTTCGGTATAAACATGTGAATTGAGTATAAACATTTCTTTATTGTTATTTCATATCTTAGGTTCATTTACTTGATTTTCCGAATATCGTCATCAAAGGCAGTGAACTGCAGTTGCCCTTCCAAGCTTGTCTCAAGGTAAGATTACTTGGGTTTACGATGAATTCTGTACGAAAACTACTTATCCAGACTTGAAATGTTGCCAAGTGTGTGTTTTGCCGTTGTAAAGGGAGCCTGGAGAACGTCTAAAAGTCCCGTAGGACATATAATCGTCGTCTTCGGGTTGCCCTCGTCCCGTGTGCTTGATTTTTGGCTTTATGTGCTTGCAAGGAAACTCATTTCCAGGGTGTTCAAGCCGAAACTAATAAAAAGCGTAATTACTATAAATGAGGGATGGAAGGCGATAGATAGATAGTTTATTTCACATTAACATTGCAGCCATTGGCTGAATTACGTTAAGTTTACAAGTTAATAGCTAATAGTTATATGTACATAACTATGTCTATATACAAAAATCAAACATCCTAATATCAGTACTAATTACTGATATGCTTTAATAGAGTTACTAATGATAAAACTATTTTTAAAACGGTCTGTCTTAACGGTAGGTATAGAAAGTTAAATATGTCAATAGAGGGGTTTTTCTATGAAAAACGAAAGCTAAAAAGCTGATTACTTTGTATGTTTTGTAGATCATTTCACCGAGTTTATTAAAAAAATCTAGGTTGATACAAATATTCCTTCCTGGTTAGAGTTTTTAATATGCTGCTGACGTCAGCGTGATATTAGAAAAATAACGGTTATAATTCCATGACACGCAATCACGAATATTTCTCTTTGATCTTGACCCCAATCCCGACCCAATCCCTAACCCTATTTCGTGCGTGTCATGGAATTGTAACCAAAATAACCGTTAAAGCTATTTTGTATAACGTAATTTGATGCATAAAGTTTGGTTATTCATCAGAAATTATGTGGCTTATCTTATTGTTAGTTCAATTTGGATATTTTGTTTGAAAAAAATAGTCATACTTGCACCTTTGTATTTTGGCCGCCATGTTGTTGGTCAAATCTGACCAACATGGCGGCCAAAAATTGTGATGCCAATATTTCAAAGCGCTTCAGCCCAAATGCTACTAATGTAATTTGGAACAGATTACTAATCCGTTTGAAAGCCAAACCAACATATTTCAGTTACGTTGTGCATAAAAAACAGCGTGTAACGACTTCTGAAATAGTGCTGACGCCAGCAATTTCTATAACTAAAAACTCTGTAATTCTGGAAAGAATAATCGCACAAACCTAATTTTTTGGTGGAATGTTCTTCATAATGATGGATAAATAATCCTAAAGTATCAGCGCAAGAAACTGGATTTTAAGAGTTTATTATTTAACGTGAAACCCCTCTATACAGTAGGATTAGGCGAAAAATAAAAAAGCAATCGCCTCCCGTTCCGGCAAAGCTGGACGTATGAAGCTTGTTATACAGCTACATCTTGGTTCCTTCTAGGTTGAAAAACTTGGTGACATGATTCTGAAAGCAACTGAACCTCAGATGGTCTTGTTCAATCTGTACGATGATTGGTTAAAGACTATCTCATCGTATACAGCATTCTCTCGACTGATCTTAATCCTGCGAGCACTTCATGTCAATCCAGACCGAACTAAAGTAATCTTGAAGCCAGATAAGACGACCGTCACTGAACCACATCATATCTGGTCTACTTTGACTGACGAGGAATGGGTGTCCGTAGAGGTACGTTTGAGAATGAACCGAATATCGTATCCGGTCTGATAATAAAATGAATATTATTATAAGATATATATATATATATAAAAATATAAAAATATAAAATTATTTGCAGGTTGCATTGAAAGACTTGATTCTGGCAGATTACGGAAAGAAAAATAAGTAAGTATAAAAACAAAATAATATAGCAAATGTCGTAGAGAATACGACTATTCCAAAGAAAGTGGGGATATTCCTTCATTTCCAAGTGGACTTAAAACCGTATCCTCCATGCAGAATGCTAGCTTAAAAGCCGTGGTCAAACGAGAATGAGAGATGATGAGAGTCAACGAGAGTTGCAACTCTCGCTAGTGTTTGATCGTCAACTCTCATCAGCTCTCATGAACTCTCATCAAATTTTAATGAGAGTTGATGAGTTCTCCCTCGTTTGACCGGTACGCGTGGTAATATCCAGTCAACTCTCGTGCAACTCTTGTTCTCGTTTGACCGGGACACGAGAGTTAGTTGATGAAACTCTCATGCAAACTCTCGCTTGCTAACTCTCGTCAATTCTCATCCTCGTTTGACCAGGGTTTAACGCTCTCCAAGCTGAGCTAAGAAAATTCAATGTGGAAAACAAACCGTAACCATTCTCTTTATTTCATAGTGTGAATGTTGCATCGCTTACCCAGTCAGAAATCCGTGACATCATATTGGGCATGGAAATCTCGGCTCCGTCCCAACAACGTCAACAGATTGCAGAAATTGAAAAGCAAACCAAAGAACAATCTCAACTAACCGCGACTACAACCAAAACAACGAACATTCATGGTGACGAAATTATTGTATCTACTACAAGTAATTATGAAACCCAAACGTTTGCGTCTAAAACGGAATGGCGAGTTCGAGCAATTTCGGCGACCAACTTACATTTGAGGACGAACCATATTTATGTGTCTTCTGACGATATTAAAGAAACTGGCTTCACTTATATCCTTCCTAAGAATGTCTTGAAGAAGTTTATTGTGATTGCTGATTTGAGGACACAGGTAAAGTTTATGAAAACTATGAATTGACTTGTTCCTTTGTTGGTAGCGATTTACCCTCGCCATACATTGACATTGACCATTCGGTACGGTTAATGTAGTGCGGCCGCGTAAAAGTAGACTTTTCTTTCCTTCAGCTGTCTATTGTATTACCTTCTGCAATGATGAGTTGCTTTCGGTCCGTGTTTCTGACATTTGTTTGACGATTTGAAAGCTCTGAGCAGAACCTTTAAAACTAATATATCTGATGTGAGTACGGTCTTAGCCAGCCTGCCGTCTTATGGACGGCCATCTTAGAATTTGGACGGTCACTTAAAAATGACGGCTTTTGGACGGCTGACTATCATATTGACGCCCTTCTAAAAATATCTGTACATTGTACACTGTAGTTGATAACTCCAATTGGCAAAATAGTGCAGACCTGTAGCGATCATGTACAATAGGTCGTCTACAGTCTACAGTCTACAGTCTAATGTCTTGTCATTGATTCCTAACATTGTCGAAGAACTCTCGTTGTCTCCACTAATCATTGACAGTCAAATTCGAGGCAATTCCAGTCAAATAGCTTATTTGGCTAACATTGGAATGTGAATTTATCATGCAAGTTTGTAACTGAATCTTATCTGTGATTTCGTTCTCTTAATAAGCCATCAAAAATATACAGTAATAATATTCTACCAGAGAGTAAGTCTTTATACCATCCTCGCGCAAATGTTAAGTTGTATGTCAAATATACCAAATTTGGACGCCCAAATTCCCTATCCTGGCTAAGACCCTGGATGTGGGAATAAACTTATAGTTGGAAAAATGGCAACTTAACACCCTAAAAATGTATCGTCTTCCCTTGAAAGTCGTCGTAGTAAAGCTGAACTAATTGTCTTAATATTGTATTTTTTTTGACAGATTTCTGGGTTTATGTACGGTGTCAGCCCTCCTGATAATCCACAAGTGAAGGAGATCCGTTGTATTGTCATGGTGCCACAGTGGGGAACCCATCAGGTAATATTGGGATATCTTTGTACACTGAACATTCATAGGGGGTTCAAGGATGGTTCATCTGATAACGACTCGATATTTTACCCCGTCGCGTAATGCCTCTTGCTTAAAAAAATGAAAAGCAAGTCTCGTGTGGTATTATGTCAGTCGGTGTTAACTTCAAGTAAGGCCCGTTTCAGACGCCGCTCCACTCATGCGCCGAACTTAAATGACGAATTAGGTGCGACACAAGAGCGACGTATGAATCAATTAGGTACGGCAGAATTTGGAGCGACATAAGTTCGGCAGAAGTTCGACAGAACCTGTCGCATTATGCGACGTTAGAGCGACATTGATTCATACGCCGCTTCACTCATGTGCCGAACCTAAATCAAAATCTACTGTAATTTATTAGGATTAGATTAGCCACTTTGTAATGTTTACTTATTTTTTGAATTGCATTTGGAATTCCCGCGCAAATTACCCTCCTCTCTCGTCAACAACATTATATTTTATACGCCGTTTGAATCACCGTCGCTCTTGTGTCGCTCCAGCGTCGCACCTAATACAATTAAGTTCGGCGCATGAGTGGAGCGGCGTCTGAAACGGGCCTAAGGTATCATATAAGCGAAGAAGTTTATAATTGAAATTTAAAACACCGTAAGTGTCCTGAAAACGACGTGCGAGCCAAGTTTGTTAACAAATTGTTTCACTGATGAACGAATTCGATGGTATACGACAACGATACGTTGCTGGTTTCGTTTATTTTTTGGTCATGAACTTCTAATGAGTTTGGAGAAAGTAATTTGCAATCTGTTTTCTTTCAGACTGTTCATCTTCCAAATATGTTACCTCAACATGACTATCTTAAGGTATGGTGGAACAGGCATTCTATCTGTTTTGAAATAACCTCTAATGAAACCTTGGCCTACACACGTCAAACGCACAAGTTGTAACAAACCTGCAGCAGACTTGTACCAATGCTGTTTCAACAACTTGTTATCAGAATGTGTTCGCACTGCTTGTTCCCAGCTTGTTGACAAGTTGTCAACGGCTTGTTGATAACTTGCTACAAGGTTGTTGACTTAACAGACTTGTTACAAGTTGTTCCAATAACTTGTTATCGTCCTGCAATTCAACAACATGTTAACAAGTTGCGAGTGACAACTTTGTAGCAACTTGATCAAATGACAACATTGTTACAATTTGTTAACAAGCCTGTTGCGAACACATCTTGTTGACAAGATGTGAGATTTTACCGTACGTGTGTAAGGGTTTGATGTAATAGTTCAAACACGAGTAGGAGGACTTCCTCCGATTTCTAAACACCGAGAAGAGTTGACAAATTAGTTTTAACAAATTTCGAGGTATTTAGAAATCGGAGGAAGTTCTCCTTACGAGTGTTTGAACTTGCTTCTCAAACGAACGTGTATTTTGCGAGAAAACCGACGTGAAAGTTCACTTAATTTATGTAATTTCTTCCTCTGATTTCAAACCATCTTCCACGCTTATGATTCTCTTTGTTTTTGGTTTATGAATTATTAATGAGTTTGAGAAAAAAAACTTGAATGGTTGGCTAGTCTTGGTAATCTCATCATGATAGTGTTCCTTGTAGAAAAATATTATCTATTTTCGACCAGGAAATGGAACCTCTAGGTTGGATTCACACTCAACCGAATGAACTGCCTCAACTTTCACCACAAGATGTCACCACACATGCAAAAATCATGGCAGATAATCCTACTTGGGACGGAGAGAAAACTGTCATTATAACTTGCAGGTAAATAGCGTTCTTCAACTTGGATTGTTAATTATGTGTATTTTATTGCTGGTGTTGGTGCTTGAATATTCATGGTGATGCATCGCGAACTGCGAACAGCTACCGATTCCATCCCTATCGGCGACAGCGGGCATCTTAGTATAGTATAATGAATATAAATATTGGTCTCGCGTGACTTGATATCGTATTCAATGTTATCTATTATGAAAAGGAACAATCGTTTCACTTGCGTACAGCTGAAAGTATCCTTCCTCGCTAGAGAGTAATTCGTTGTTGTGTTTTTATTTCAGTTTCACACCAGGCTCGTGTTCATTGACGGCCTACAAGCTCACACCGTCTGGTTACGAGTGGGGGCGAAACAACAAGGATACGGGAAATAACCCTAGGGGATATTTACCCTCGCATTATGAGAAAATTCAAATGCTTCTGTCTGATCGCTTCCTGGGATTCTTCATGGTGCCTGCTCAAGGATCTTGGAATTTCAATTTCATGGGTAAGTTGTGCAATTTGTTGTGATTTTTTTGTGTTGCAGTCGTTACAGCTCTTGCTTTGTGGGCTCTGAGCAGTGAACTCTAAGTAAACTGGAACGCTAACTCCTATGATCAAGTCCTATGATTCGTTGAAGCCAAGCTAGTTTTTCTGAGGTTTGAGTTGAAATACTTAACGCCGAACATTGGGCTGTATATGAAATTGAAGCTTTTAGGTAAAATGGAAATACTTAAAAAATACAAAAACAACCGCAATTTTGTAAAATACGGCAAATTTTCCCTCAAAGTTTAAGTATTTCCCTTTTACCTAAAGTCTTGAAGTTTTTATATCAAATATAACTTTTTAATAGCTTCAATTTCATATATAGCCCAATGTTCGGCGTTAAGTATTTCAACTCAAACCTCAGAAAAACTGAATTAAGCTGGCTTCAATTCCCCCCCCTGAGTTAGCGTTCCAGTTTACTCATAGTTCAATGGCTCAGAGTCACTCGGCTTTCGTCTTGAAAAACGCGCAAGTTGTAACAAACCTGCAGCAGACTTGTACCAATGCTGTTTCAACAACTTGTTATCAGGATGTGTTCGCACTGCTCGTTCCCAGCTTATTAACTAGTTGTCAGCCGCTTGTTGACAACTTGCTACAAGGTTGTTGACTCAACAGACTTGTTGCAAGTTGTTCCAACAACTTGTTATCGCACTGCAATTCAACAACTTGTTAACAAGTGACTGACAACTTTGTAGCAACTTGATAAAATGACAACATTGTGTTACCACTTGTTGACAAGTCTGTTGCGAACACATCTTGTTGACAAGATGCATGTGAAATTTTTACTTGTGTGCCACATTGTATTAAACCTAACCATGAAACATCTTTAATATTTTCCAGGCGTCCGTCATTCACCCAGCATGAGATATGAACTTATGTTGTCCAATCCTAAAGAGTTTTACCACGAAGTTCACCGTCCATCTCATTTCCTCAACTTCAGTACACTTGAAGAATCTGAAATGGTCGGTACTGATAGAGAGGATGCCTTTGGTTAACTTTTAGTTCGCTTTGTATAGAGGACATCTTTGTCTAGAACTAGTTCATTCTGCTTTAGTGATTTTTTTTAGCAAAAAGCGTGTAGTCTTAACAGAGTTGCAAACGTTTTCAACCATTTTGGATTTTCTCAACCTTCCTCAAAATAGCTAGAAATTTTCCGACATGCAGGCTTTTTCCTGGGTAGGTTGGTCATTGCAGTACTGCTAGTCTGACTGAGTGCTGACTGTTGCTACTAATACTAGCCTGACTAGTCTAGTACTTACTGCTTTGCAATGTTTTATTCAGTGTTTCACTTTCAACCTTCCTCGATGCCACTAAACCTTCCTCAAAGGTATGGTACGCGCATACATTTTGCAACTCTGGTAGTCTAGGATACAACATCACATGGACACTAATACAGTTATTGGTTCACAAATGTAAATATGCAATTTAAACTTGCATGAAAACACTACCACAATTTTTTTCAGAATGTAAATCTTTTTTAGACAAATAAAAAATAAACGCTTGAAGGAACAGTTGACTTGGTATAAATCTAACTAATACTACAATCTTGGAAATAACTGGCTGGAAATAACTGGCTGAAACTATCTTGCCCTTCATGCAAAATTCGCATACCCCTTTATGATAAATTGGCTGTTACAACATGTTGCACTTTTTAACCCCTCACTTTCCCAACTCACTGTTGAGCTTGTGTCATGGTAAATTGCCTAAAGTTGTTTGGAAGTTGTTCACAACATTGAACTGTGGGAGAGGTGGTCATGAAGTTTAACTTGTCAATATACATTAACTTTGCAATATTTCGATGAATGGACTCAAGCGTTATTTCCATGATTGTTGCTCTATCAGTTCTGATGGACTGTTCTCTCGAGATGTACAGCAAGGGTAATCCCTTTTTGGTCCAGTCCATGCTGGATAGCTTCATCAGTTCTAAACTGTTCTCCATAGAGGTCCAGTAAGGTAGAGTTGGTTCAGTGTTACCTACAGGAAAAACCCAAAACTAAACTAACTTTATTGGTTCTAAACTTCACCTAGCAGATCAGTAAGGACCGTCTCTTATACATCTAGTGTTACTACAGGAACCTGAACTAAACTAACATTATTTATTTATACTAATACTATACACTGACTTATATAAAACTGGACCATTTTCAATGTGGCTCCACAATATTTCGATTCCATGAAGTACCGTTCAAGACAACAAAGGAGATGCCATGCACATGCTTTGATTTCAATGGAAAAACACGAAATTTCTAAATGCAATAGTCCAAAAGAAAGATGGCAAATTTTACGAACTTTTATTAAAAATCGGAATCTAAATGTCCAACATAAACGTAGTCATGCATTTGGACTATTTACTTCGTGCAAAATAACAGATTTGAGAGAAGCTGGTTTTGAAAATTGTAGTGACAGTGTGGTCAAAGTCGACTATGAATGGCTTCAGTATACTTCTGAACATTTTCCAAGTTGTCGACTTGCTGTTAGGTTGGTATATATAGCAGACAGACAAATGGATATTACTCAGCTTATGTGTAGGGGCTGTTTTGCCTGTATATGGAAGCTGGACTGGCCTCCAGTTAGTGAGATCTCGCTGTGTAATTTAATATTTATAGTAAAAATTAGTCGCCAAAATCTTGCTTGAAACAGACAGGCGAGATCTCGCTTAAAGCCACCGGGATTATAATTTATCCATATAAATTAACACTCGCTAACCGGGCTGGCCTGTTTGCCAGGATGAAAGTTCAAAGAGATGCAGCCACCAATTTGCCTGCAAGATCTTTTTAATAAGAACTTTTAAGAACTGTCAAAACAACCAAAGCCTCCCAGCAATTGGAATAAAATTTTCTGATATACACACAAGACAAATTCATTTTGCTTACTGGGAGGAACTGGAGTATCCCCAAAATACTCCCAATTTTTGGTAGAGCATTGCCCCCAAGAAAATGTTATTTTTGTTATTGATACAGACAAAGGATTCGAGCAGTGAACTGGAATGATGCAACTGGTTTTGATAACACTGGAAATATTTGTGAGTAACATTTGTGAGCTTTGAAGCAATAATTATTCAGCTACTCCCTATGATTTTCCTGTGTTCCAGTTAACTACACTGTTGTGTGTTGACTGGAAAACAGGCTAAATCATACAGGATTCAGGAGCATCTTCTGTAGGATCCTCAGGTCATCCTGGGAATGACATGTGATTGCACATACATGCCTCGTCAAGCACCTCAGCTTATCAAGAAGTGTAATTTATTGCACGCCTCGATTAAGGTGGAATGCAAAATTTCCTACACTATACATAATATATAACACAATGACATATATGACACAATAATAACATTAATTGGAAACAAAATGGAAGCTAATGACATTCTGATGGTCACTAAATATTTTCCCAATACATAGAATAAGACTTAATAAAACATTTTGAGATAACTAAATGTTAGTTGCATCCTAGTAATAAAAAGGCCTTGCAAAAAGTAGGAATTAAAGCCTAGTGCACTGGAAATGAAATTTTTTTACACACCTAATATGGCTATAAACCGCCCAAGAGTGCAATTCATTGCACCCCTACCCTTTTCTTCCTGGGATGGCCTGGATCCTGGTTAGGATGCTGAACTAGATTGTATGTGACATTGTTATACTTAGACTTGGGCACAATGCTAAGTATTGGAGCGTGGTTAATATTTTTACTGTGCATTTTTCTCTATTTCAGGTGTTTGGCCTTCTGAAGAAATTCTGTCATATCTCTGCATAAAGAATTCCAAAGACTTTAGGTAATTTATTAAACTATGAAAGTTTTGTACACTATGATGTCATAAGTATGTACAGTTCCATAATCATGACATATATATTTATCAACATTATATCAATATTTTTTTCAGAGACAAAACAGTTTGTGAACTTGGTGCAGGAATGACCGGGCTAGCTGGAATGATGGTGTGTATTTTATCACACATACTAGACAGGTTTTCTGGTGAACATGGGGGATACACTCCCCTGAAATTTCTTCACTTCCTCTGTCAGATGAACCAACAGATTTGCACTGCGGATTAACCTTAGTTGGTTATCATGCCAATTCAATTAATTAGTCGTATACAATTGCTTAACTTGTAGCTTGCCATTGCATCTGATGTACGAGAAGTTTTGATAACAGATGGAAATATTGATGGTGTGACGAGTATCCTATAAATGACCAGTTGTTTTGGAAGACTAATGATCACATGCAAATACTCGCAACTAAATCACAGACTGTAGTATATGCATGCTGTACATTAATGTGCTTGATTCCATTAGTATCATTTAATAAATTATTGAAACCTCTTCTCCATGCAAGGCATGCATATGTACAATACATACATAATAGAAATGCATGGCTAGAAAACAATCGTATTAAAGAACGTGAACGTAGATTAGTTTGTGCAACAATTAAAACAGGTCAACAATTCTGAACACCGGAAGCGTAAATCTTGTTGAAAACCTTTGCAAGCTTAATTCAAATGACCTTGACTGTAATTAAAGATCTTAAAGAAATTACAAAGGTAAACAAAAGAAGATTTGCAGAAAGTGAAACACATATTAGGTTTGTAATATCAGTATAATACCTGAAAATTAACCTCTTTGCTTATTACTTTCTTTATACTATCAAGTGGCAAATAAACCAATGAGACTCAGTATGTAAACAGATTAACAGAAAGCGTCATGTTCTGCTTATTTTAGACAGCTAAGATGGGACATGAAGGAAGACTATAAAGAATACGAGAATTCCTTTGATTATGTTCTTTGTGCTGACTGGTGAGTTAAACCTTAAACTTCAGGGTTTGTGTGATCAAACACCTGAAAAATATAACAAAAACTTCGACGTTTCGGGCGAACGCCCTTCGTCTGGAAGTTAGTAACGTGGGTCGGGAAAAAAACATGTGTTCTTGTATGTGCTTTTCCCCCGACACGAGTTGAATATTTCTGTCGAATTTTTATTCAATTTACCACAAATATGCTTTTACAAACAGAAGCTTTGTCTTACCAACTAGTTGTTCAAAAGGTCGGAGTGGTGGGGGGCTTCACCACTCCCGTAGTACCTCGCTTGGTATACCCCTGCTGGTCATCTATTCATTAAAGCTATACCAATTATGGCAAGGTATATAAACGCTTATGGTGCCTACATTTTAACATGTAATCTCCTATTTAGTTTGTTGTACGAGCAAGTACATATGAATCTTCTGGATGTGATGAGTACACTTCTAAAATCTGATGTAAGAATACAGCATGCAATAAACGTATATAAATTTCAAACATATATAGAGCTCTGCGTTGTGAGTTTAAAAGTGATTTAAAAACAGCTCGAAGGATTTATTAATATTTTCAGCACATCATATATTAACTGGTACTCGTAACACTGCAACTTGCAACGCAATTTCTGCACAGAGCCATGTTATGTGGAAGTGTACGCACGGAAAAACAGCGAACATGGCTCGCGTTTCACATCACCGATATTATCATTCTCATTCATTTCTTTGTTGCCTTCTGGGCATGTTTAGCAAGACAAATATCGGCAAAGTATAAAACGAGATTCATGCTCACAATCTCTCTGCGAATATACTTTTTACCTAACATCGCTCTGTGTCTGAAAATGCGTTGCATAACATCGAAATGTTCCTTATTGCTTATTCTTTGTTTTAAAAATCCCACTGTTTTCCTTGCCATCCTGCCACCCATTGTTTTGACTTCATCTTTTAATTATTTTGCAAATTAAATGACCTATTGAAAAGAATTTTTCAACTATGATTTCTGCAGTCATTATTTTGTGAATATTAAAGATGTAATATATCATACACGAGAAGGAATTTATTATAGTGATTTGAAACACCGAAAAGTGTGTTGAAAAACAAGGCGCTAGCCGAGTTTTTTTGCCATACTTTGAGGTGTTTTTAAATCACTATAATAAACGACTTCGAGTGTATGATATAGCTTCTCAAACAAATGCAGTATTTAAAGAGAAATTCAACGCGAAAGTTGAGTTAATTTATGGGTGTTTATTACCGTGGTATCAAGACAACGATACGGTGGTGATTTCCTTTGTGTTTTGCTCATGAATTATTAATGAGTTTGAGAAGTAGTATTCCTTTCCTTCGTATATATTCAGGGTATGGTACTGATCGTATCCCCTCCTCGTGGTTCTTCAGTTGAGCGATTCATTGAGAAAGCTCAGTTTAAATGCTTTGACTGTGAATATATTGAAAATTATGATGAACTTGTGTGGTCAGCATACTGTCAGGTTAGTAATGTAGTATAGTATAACCATTTGGTTAATTTCGTTTCTAAAAACCTATGAAAGATGATAGGTCATAACACATAGAATAAACTTTATGCAAAACGCTCAAATAGGAGTGAATGATGATGTTTCGCGCATCAACTTAATCGGTGTAAGTGAGTTGATTCAATCTTATTATGATTCATCATTCGCTCCTGTTTGATCATTTTGCTAATCTCGTTCTATTTATAGTATTGCTTACAATATACTTCGTAGTTTTACAGTATTTGTAAAGGGAGGTGCCTTGCATAGGATTTGTATTCAGTCTTGTTCGTACCTTTCCTTTTGGGCCAGATAATAGTTATTTAATATGTTATACTTATGTTGTATATGGTACCAATAAAGTCGTTAAATTATTACTTATGAGTCAGGATAGCAATGAAGAGAAATTTGAAAATGATACTTTTTTTCTTTTTGTCTATGTTTTCTCACAGGAAAAGGAACGTTCGCCTTTATCTGAAGTTGTCAGAAATTTTCCTGCCTTGATCAAAATGAAAAAGAAGCCTTGTGCCTCACCGACCAGCATCTGAGTGTGGCCATGAGAGCCACCGACGTAAAGGGTACCAAAATCCAGCAGGTTATACTCGAACTGGCGCGCAAAATTCGTATACGGCTCCCTATAGTATAGGACAATTGACCAGTTCGTAAAAACGCACAAGTTGTAACAAACCTGCAGCAGACTTGTACTAATGCTGTCTCAACAACTTGTTATCAGGATGCGTTTGCACTGCTTGTTCCCAGCTTGTTGACAAGTTGTCATGTGTTTGTTGACAACTTCCTACAAGGTTGTTGACTCAACAGACTTGTCACAAGTTGTTCCAACAACTCGTTAGCGTCCTGCAATTCAACAACTTGTCAACAAGTTGTGAGTGACAACCTTGTAGCAGCTTGAAAAAGTGACAACATTGTTACAACATGTTGACAAGCTTGCTACAAGTCTGTTGCGATGTTGACAAGATGTGAGATTTTTACGTGTGTATCTTACTAATGGTACTGACAGTGGCTGGTGATGATGGTAGTAATGGCTGATGCTGGTGGTATTGTAGTTATAACATGTACTGTTATAACATGTTAGACTGGAAGATAGATTGAAACCATACGTTTTACATATTACATTAACAGAAATGAACGTTTCAATTAATGTTTATAGTAGCTTATATATGTATTTCAAGCGAAATCGCAATCGCAATCATGAGCAATATATATAGCAGTAACAGCACCAGCAGCAGCAGCAGCAGTAATAGTTTGTCTGAACAAATTTCGCATGTGTAAATTATTCGTGGTTAGCCACGTGTTTTCAAAATAGAGACATGATTTCAAGATGGCGTCCAAATTGTTGAAAAGCTCAATTTCGACTTTTTACAAAAAGAAAACAATTGCAGAGCCACCTTAAATGAAATATTTCAGATCTAACTTGATGATATTTAAAAAACACGCGATAAACGTCATCAGTCTGACGTAATAGCCAAAATGGAATATATATTCATTAACATCCAGCAAAACCTGAAACACCCAAGATGGCGGCAAAAGTGAACATTTTTGAATATTCAACTCAACTTTTCGGCTTTACTCCGAAAGCATTTGTCGACGGCATCTATAATGCAATTAACGACTACATTAAGGAGTTCTTCAAGGAGTTGGGCAAAGTTTTAGACGAGGATTTCGCGAAAGGAGACCCGATTTTGAGCTCAAATATCCGAGAGGGGTGCAAAGATTTGATCAAAAAATGCTACCAAAACGTCGATAAAAGCGTCGACAGAATAGAACTCTTTTTGTTAAAGAATATTTTTGTTATTCCTGCCGAGGTTTGTTTGCCAGAAGACGAAGTACATAAAGAAGTAGACAATATTTTAAAAAGTGAGAATTCTTTGACGGGCTCTAGTTTGGATAACGAGATTTCGGAACTTAAAACTGCGATTATGAAAGAGGTACATTATAGAGAACTACTGAAGTGTGAACAAGAAAGGTTGAGAAAGATTTTATTGGAACTTAAAAGGTAAGCTATTATTTAGGGACCGTCGACAAATAGATTTCATCCTGCTTTGCGGATTTGTTGCATGATTGCTTCGACCTCGTAATCTAAAATCCAGTTTCTGGATCACAGATTCTGAGCCAATCCCCTCTCCCCAGTTTAGCGGAACAATCCCATGAAGCATGACAAAACCTATTTGTTGGCCCTGTGGTCCCTTAGTCACAGTTATGTTTGGATATATTTAATACAGTGTCAGTGTCGCTATCTTGCCATCATCAATGGCTTATCTCGGGGGGGATGCATCTCCCCCAGTTTTTGTACATTTGTAATATAATCTAGGCTGGCTCTTTCCCCACTTTTTGGAATGGATTATTGCCCTTGTTCATCATCTCATGTCATGAGATCCTTCCCCCTCACCCCATGGGGGATGTGTGTGTGTGTGTAGGGGGGGGGGAGGGAGTTATTTGAGAGTTGCATATCAATATATGGCCCACACAGTAAGGGTTCATAACATTTGCAACTGTGATATGGGTTTGATGTTAAGGGATTGAGTCTGACAAATGATTCCCACAGGGATCTCTTGTTAACAGAGTGATCATTAATATCTTTTGTGCCTGTGAGCAAAATTCATAACTTCAAAATGTGCCTGCAAAAATGCATCATATTTTAGGTTTTGTGACCTAAATATTGGTTAAAATGTCAGGATTTTCAAATGTGCCTGCACAAAATGAAAAGGTACCTGCGAGTGGCGCTCACACGTTTTAATGATGCCTGCTTGTTAGATGGGTCCGGATCCACCTTAACAATAAATGTTTATTATTTCAGATTAGAAGAATGGTTTGATAAAATCTGCAGTGAAGTAGACAAAAACAACTTGAAGGAAGCCATTGACCTTGTTTCAGCAAACAGTGTGAAAATCATGGACCTGTTGGAGAATCAAAAACAGATAAAAAATTAATCTTATTATTTTCTATTTTAATATTTGTCATTGCATGATGTACCTTTTGGTGAGGTGCAGTGGGGGTGAACCTCTTGCAGGGGGGTGTGGGTGAACCACCTTGCAGGGGGGTGTGGGTGAACCCTCTTGCAATGTTAATTACCTAACTCTCACCAGCATTTACCTATGACCATGGTTACCTGGACCTGTGGTTACTTAATATTCCTAATTTATGAAACAGTGAAAGACAACTGTGGTGAATAACATTCAAAAGGTGCCTAAATCTTTAGGCTAAATTAATATGCCTAAATCTTTAGGCTATTTTCAGGGGAGCCGGAGCCGCGGTAGCCTGCTAGAGCCGCGGTAGCCTGCTAGAGCCGCGGGGGCAGATCAGAAATAGATGCCCATTTCAGTTTGGCTGCCCCTGCCACTTCAGGTAGCGTCAGGTGCCCCCGGATGTTTTTCTGTACTGTATGTAGGCCACATATTTGCCTACTCTTTGTAGATAACTTTATAAAGTCAAGTTAATTAGTTAGTTCATTAGTCATTCATTAGTTAATTAGTTAAGTTAACAGCAGCTAGATGCTGTTGGACTCCTAAGTTGTCACCAGAAGTGTTTATCTGGAAGAGGTCGCCTGTTTATTTTGCAATATATACAAATATTCAGATACATCACATTTACATGCATTATGTATATATATACTTTATAGCCTAATATTCTGCCAAATGCAGTCATGTCATTGACTATCATACTGTGTGAATCACAGTGAGAGAGAAGTCAGTACCAAATATATGCTACTTTCTTCTCATTGCCAAATAGCTGATACAGAAAGTCTGTACCGTATTAACTCGTTTGAGCACCGCGGGGCAAAAGGTTTAGTGTTTTTGATGCGGCGCTTATTCGAGGGAGGCGCTTATTCGAGGGAGGCGCTTATTTGAGGGAGGCGCTTATTTGAGGGAGGCGCTTATTTCGAAGACGACTAACTAATACGAAGACGACTGCGACTGCGTGCGATTAGCAGGGTTTTCTAAATGTCCTTAATAATTTTTATGGATATTTAAAGAAAATATATATTTTGAAAGCCAGCTGATTGCAACAACAGCTTGTAGACTTGCTCCAAGTCTGTCTCTTAAACGGGTTGTTATTTGGGAGTTATAAAGGGCGCGCGAACATAACTCCCACATAAGAACCGTACCCCTTTGAGAGACAATTCGACAACAACTTGCAATGCTTTCAACCACAAAATGGCGCCTTTTTCTTACGTGTTGACATTCATTGTAGTTTCCTATGTATTTCGCTGTAATTTCATCAATTTTCTCGTAGCCTCGCTTTTGAATGCGCGATTATCGCGCGCGCAGCCCCAGATTCTTGCGTGTGGTCGCGCGTGCGGTCGTGCGCTAGTACGAAACTCATTTGCGATAATTTTTCAATTTAAACAAGGTTGCAAGATTTTCATTAAGAATTCAACTCAATTTCAAATCCAATCACCAAGAAATGTTAAACAGTTGCAGATAAATAGATTTTGTTGTTTCGAAAAGCATTTTGTTAATCTAAATTTTGCATTATTGTCGTGCTAATATGTCGTACTCGTTTATATAACAATATTTAACAGTTATTCTACGAACTCGAGTCGTATATGAGCTGATAGCCGACGAGGCGCGATAGCAGCGACGAGAGTGAGTAGAATAACTGTTTTATTATATACACAAGCTCTGGATATGAACAGAACATTTTGGCGTACTTTTTTCATGTAAAACTTGAATTTCCTCTTCATTTAATTGTCCAAATCTGCCAGCCATTTTTCTACTTTTCTCTACTAGCAGGATATGAGCTATATCCTGCTAGTAGAGAACCAATCAGATTGCAGAATACCTCATATCCAGAGCTTGTGTATATAATAATAACTAATATTGCCAATATATGTAAAATTTTAAACAAAAATACTCGAAAGATTATTTTGGACATTATAAGATTAGAAGTGCTTAGTCTTTAGAATTTTTTTTGCATATGTTATAGAAAATACCCATTGGTTAAAAATATACAAAAATGCACTTTGCTTTTCGGCCCATGGGAAATAAAGCTTTTTCGTAATTGTTACACTTTTTTCAGCTGCATTAACTTTGCATATATATTGAATTGAAATTATTAAACACATGCAAATTACCTTTAATCTTTATATGTAATTCTGATTTTCGCAATGTATATACAAAGTCAAAGCAATATAACACACTGTATCTCAAAAATAAGTTTCTATATAACCCTCTTTGAAATAAATTCTGCCATGAAATGCTTTCCTTTAAAATTTATTTTTTTCGCATTAAATTAACTTGCGATTTTAGTTTACATTCTCTAATTGTTCAAGTATACACTGTCACTTAAATGTAGTAAAGTGTTGCCGTCAATTAAAAGCTGTTCCTAATAAAGAAATGAAATTAGGTTTATGTATATGAGAAATTACATTGTATTTGTGTCATAATATATTCCTATACTGGGAGATAAGTCTTGGACTTGGAAGTCTCTTTTCAATATGCGAAGGAGATTACTGAGTCTGAAATAAGAATTGTAAAAATCGTTCATTGATAATTAAAAACATAGCTTGGATTTTCTTTGCGTTTTAGCAATTGCATGACTTTACCAAGTATGAGCATTGCCATTTGTCACCGTCCCACCGAGTTGTTTTTATTCGTTTTTTGTTTTAACGGAGTTTTAAGACAAGTATATATTCTCATGATTTATGAATAATTTTTTCAGAACGTGCGTGGTTCGCGGGCAAACACATTGCTGTCAAAATCCAAGAAATTAAACTCTTGTCATTATCGATAGATGTTGTGAAGCATTTTTGATATATAAATTTTTGTGCTGTTTTTTTGGCAAGTCTTACACAGAGGGGGAAATTATTAATAATTTATTATCGAGTTGTTAAAATATAAGCGTTGTGTCGACGTAAGATCGTTACTTTAAGCGAGCGTGGAGTCTCCAATCAAGGTTAAACAATAAAATGATCTGTTCCTGGATTTCTGAACAGTAACAGTCTGTTTTATGCTATTTTGTAGCAATTCATGGGCCAGGCATTTTAATGGATCTTTTTGTTACTCAGTTTTTGAAAGAAAAGTTGCCCTTTCATGAACCAAACTAGGCAAGCGTGAACGTAGACTTTTCTCGACGATCATCACTTATTGATTTTCGTATCTACGTATTAGCTTTATGAGGAAGCAAATTAAGATTAATATTCAGATTAACTTGGATTGCCTGAAAAATTACAAGAATCATCATTTAATATTTCTTGACTTGATCTTTTCAATCAAAAGTGAACAACTTGTTTAAAAGGCAATATATATTGCATGTATTTCCTAAATCACTCCTTCTCAGCTAAATTGGGGAAACATTTTTTCTTATCGAATCATTAAGAATTTATGTATATAAATTGGACTACGGTCAATGGTTGACTTTATTATGAGCATATAAACACTTGGAAGACTAAAGAACAAAGCTTAAGCAACTCAAATTCGCGCTCAGAGTTTAACCTCTTCCATCCTTTCTGAACAATCTTTCAATGAGTTTGGAATATCCTTTAAACTCTAAGGAACACTAAGCCTAAATACATACTCAAAATATTGAGTGAGTCTGTCAAGTCTAGAACCGAAATTAAAACAAACTTTCCCAAAAGTCAACATGCAGAACCAGAATTATCATATATTATAAATGAACTTGGCTGTCGCGAAACAAACGCTCTATTTGTTTACTCTGATCCGACATATCATCAATTGCCCTCTTATTCATGGGCTTCATGTTTGCTTGACAACTTAAGAATTCGCTTACGTGTAGAGCGGTTAGCTATACGATGTGCAGTGATGTAATCTATATATACGAGCAACATTCCTTGTTGCCATGAAGTGAATAACAGAAATAGATTAATAAAGATATTCCCACTGCGAAGACAAAGTTGGGTGGCAATTATTTCGTGCAATGGAGAAGATATTTACATACCTTGCGGCGTTTCTAAGTCGTCTTGTGTTCTGCGTTCATGCATGTTTTTTAATATGGTGGGTGACACAGGTTAAACAGTCTACCATGTATTGGTTGTTTTTGGTCATTTTATCCATGCTTGTTATCGAAACGGCTGTTACCATGTTTCATCGCCGTGGGAACGAATATTATTGGTAAGTTTAATAGTTTAAACCAAACTTATAACTAAGCTACTTAAGTCTATATTTATACTGGATAGCTCTATCAGTTCTAAACTCTTCTCTCTAGTGACCCAGTAAGGGCCATCCCTTATTCGACCAGTGTTGTTATGAAACCTAATAAACTAACTTTATTTATACTAGATAGCTCTATCAGTTCTAAACTGTTCTCCCTAGAGGTTCACTAAGGATCATATCATATACTGATCCAGTGTTATTACAGGAGGAAACCTAAACTAACTATATTTATACTGGATAGTTCTATCAGTTCTAAACTGTTCTCCCTAGAGATCCAGTAAGGATCATCTCTTATTGATCCAGTGTTACTACAGGAGGAAACTTAAGCTAAACTCTCTTTGTTCATTTGCTGCATATCCCTTAATGGTCTAGTTAAACTTTCGGATGAAAAAATAACTGTGTAATCATGAGAACCAAAAAAAAATTACAACCAATTTTAGCCATGACAATTATTTCCCCGCCAATAATGTCATCTTCTCAAACAAACTGAAATATCTCAAAGACAGATGTCGAAAGAGTGCAGAATAGCTGAATTATTTTAGGAGTGCTGTCTAACTAGATCATCTTGAATTGTATTGCCAGTGTTGTTTTAGTACATTATTCTTTTTGTTTATAGGTTTTGCCCAAGTATCTTCATTTTTACGATCACAGAGATCCCATGTTTTTGGTTGTTACGTCTTCAGCTGGTCGAATGTGTACAAACCAATCTTCGTATTAATAAAGGAATCACATGTTCAACCAGTATTAACAGTACCAGCCCGTTGGGTGAGGTATGGTTAACATGATAGATTTTTGTAGATATAATATATTCATATTTTAGACCTAACTAGGAGCAGACGAAAACATGCTGAACAGTCAAACCAACTAAACATTTATTGAAATAACTTTTTCAAATGAGTACTTAAGATAAATTGAAACAAGTTTTAATGATCTGTTTCAGATATTTGACGCAACAACAAGTGATGAATCGCGACTTTCAATTCTCGACCAGACATTTGTCCTGCTCTTGGTTGTGGGTCGCTGGATGTTACCCAAAGGAGAAATAACACGTGACCAGTTATCTAGCTTGCTATTGGTTTATATTGCTACAGCAGCGGACATCGTAGAACTGACGGAGATTTACGAAGATTCAAGCGTTGGTGGAAACGATGTGTAAGTAGATGCACAGCGGTTTTGCCAGTCAAGATTCCATCACATTACTACACTACACATTCGAAGAATCTGTGTCTAACACTTGTCTATTATCTGTTTCTTGTTCCCAGCTTGTTGACAAGTTGTCAACGGCTTGATGACAACTTGCTACAAGGTTGTTGACTCAACAGACTTATCGTCCTGCAATTCAACAACTTGTTAACAAGCTATGAGTGACAACCTTGTAGCAACTTGATAAAACTTGACAACATTGTTACAACTTCTTGACAAGCTTGCTACAAGTCTGTTGCGAACACATCTTGTTGACAAGATGTGAGATTTTTACTTGTGTAGTTGACATTTTCTTCTCGACATTGTTCAGTTTAGCGCGGGCAATCCTGACAGTGTGGTCGATGAGTCTTCTTCAGTTCTCAGTAACCGTGATGGGGGTGGAAACACGAGCCAAAGACCGAGAGGAATTGAAGGAACAACTCCGCAAACAAGAGGCTTTGAAACAACAAGAACGCGACTTGAAAATCAAAGGAAACCAGGTTAGATAAATAGATTTGATTTATAGATAGAAGACTATATATTTAGAGGGGGCAAAGCCATTACGGGCGAACTTGGAAACATTATCGCACAAAAATTGTTTCCTTGCTATAGGCCATATTAAACCAACGCAATTTCGGACACAGAGCGATGTTAGGTAAAAAATATATTCGCAGGGAAATTGCGAGCATGAATCTCGTTCTACTTTGCCGATATTTTTGTCGCTGAACATTTATTTATTTAGCTTCGCCAGGGGGTCACCAATAGGGTAACAGCATATGCAATTTTAATTTACTTACCTAACCCACCCCCCAACCCCCTGTGGGAGGAAACCGGAGTACCAGGGACCGGAAACCCACGACTTTCGGCAGAGACTTTTACCTTTTTACTTGAGGACTGGATGGACTGGTCGCATTGGAGAAAGTTCGAGACTTGACTTGAACCTGCGGCCTTAGAGGTGAAAGGCAAGTGCGCTAACCACTTCGCCACCGAAGCCCCAAAAGACAACATGCCGAAAGAAAGACAACATGTCCAGAAGGCAACAAAGAACTGAATGAGAATGATATATAATATCGGTTTAGTGAAACGCGGGCCATGTTCATGTACTGTTTTTCTGTGCGTACATTTCTACATAACATCGAAATTGCGTTGCAAGTTGCAGCAAAAATTGCCCTGTGTAACATCATGGCCTTATGTTTCTCGAAGGTAGACAAACCTGGAAACATTGTTTCTCCCACAAAAATTACTCTTGAGAGACAAAATATGTTTCTAAATTTGTTGGGAAACGTTTTTGCTTCGTGTGAAAAATTTGCTTATATATCCTGGTTTGTTCGGGTCTTAACATAAAACAGCAAAATGTCTTGTATACTTCTGGCCCTCAAGAAAAACATTTGCACAATAGTCAATACTTATATTAATTAAAGGTGATGTAAAGTCCCGATGTAAACAAACCGGCAACGTCCGTTTGTTTACATTTTAAACACGCTATATTTAAAAAATTATGATGTGTTCTGGTTCGCTATGCTTTAAATAGATACAGATTCGAGTTTCTGATTTAGAAGATGTCGAATTTTAGTCGAAACAACATGAAATTTGGGCATTGTTTACATCGCGGGACCCCCCATAGCACATGCGCAGAACGGACTTTACATGGTCTTTAAGTGCTATAGCAACAATAAACTGCATACTGCCTGGTTTGTGGCTTCAAGTTTTCTTCAGTTTGTAAAAGATTTTCAGTATATACAATACCGTACCTCGTTTCATTATCGGTGTATTTTATTTCAAAACAGCAATAGATTGAAAGAATTGCTGCTTTAAAAATATAGTATATTTTCTTGAAGACATAAGTGTGAAAGTGTCCGTGCATGTGGAAAAACACCGACAGTACAAACCTGCAAACAGCCATGCATGACCTTTGGAAAAAGTCCTGCTGCATCAAACAGTACACGCGTAAAAATCTCGTATCTTATCAACAAGATGTGTTCGCAACAGACTTAAAGCAAGCTTGTCAATAAGTTGTAACAATGTTGTCATTTTATCAAGTTGCTACAAGGTTAATTGTCACTCACAACTTGTTAACAAGTTGTTCGGAATTGCAGAAGGGTTAACAAGTCGTTGGGACAACTTGTAACAAGTCTGTTGAGTCAACAAACTTGTAACTAGTTGTCAACGAGCTGGGAACAAGCAGTGCGAACACATCCTGACAATTTGGTCATGCTATGCAAATATTTCCGTGTTCATAGACTGTGAAAACAATCAATTTCTAAAGAAATGAATAATGATAATGATTTAAAATTTGCATTGCATGACCAAATTGTCAGGCTGGCTTCGCTACTGATAACAAGTTGTTGAAACAGCTGCATTGGTACAAGTCTGCTGCAGGTTTGTTACAACTTGTGCGATTTTACGTGTGTACTGAACCCACATATAATTTTTATAATTTTTTTTGCTTAAGTATATTTTCAAAAAGAATATATTTGATTCCCTAACTCTGAAACTTTTTCCACTTCTGTAGGTTGCGCCAGCTTTATACACACACAAAGTCGCTCACAAGAAAGCCATGGAGAAGCAACAAAAACGAATTGCAAACTTTCAACTAAAATTACAAACTGACGCGAGAATAGATTTTTCTGATATGGGAGACAATAATGAAACGAACAAAGACACTGTGCAGAAAAAGAAATCCATTTTTGGGATATTCTTCAGAGGAATAATATCTTTTCAAAAGTGTGTTCACAGGAATCTTATCTTGATTCAGCTGTTGACACCAATGTTATTACAAGATGGCCCGTTTCTTGTTGTACGGCTTGTTTTGGTATCGTATTATAAAGTTACAGGTATGTGAATTTTAAAGTGCACATGTCATGTTTGGGAATTTTACATATTTGTGATATTCAGAACATTCTAAAAAGAAGTGCAATACATCTTCTTTGAAAAAAACTTCATCCTCATGGTCTTTTTGGCTGTTAAAGTTAGCGGAAGTGACGTGAAACAAAAGATGTATTTGCATTTCGCTTTAGAATGTTCTGAATATCACAAATACGTAAAATTTTTATGTAATGGTTTGTGTAATGGGGTCTGTAATGCACTAGTCAATTGAATGTCAAATATTGACAATATTTCCAGAGCCAGTAAATTGTTATGGTTTTATGAACTGATAACTTGATTAGCGATACGACCCGTTACAAAAATTTGAAATTAGCTGAGAAAAATGCATTTTAAATACACGTGAACAGACCTTTATACAACCGAATCCTGGCTCAATTGATACAAATCTATTTACTGTTTCTAGGTAGTGGTACCTTCCTGTTTCTCACAGCAAAGAATGCGTTACTGGTCATGCTCCAAGTCTACCGTATCTGTGTATTATATTGTCAGCCGCCCGAGGAAGAGCACGATCTCTTCCACGAAGAGGAAATTATAAGATTACGTAATGTACAGACGGCTATAAAGTCGGTACAGAGGACAACATATGCTATGAGACTTGTCACAAGGCTACAAAAGAAAGCTGAACATAAATAGGGTATTTTTTTATCATTTTAGAATTTTGTAAATAACGCCTCAGCTATAGTGATGGTATTGTTTCGGGCAATGCATGGGGTGACAAATAGCCATATAGTATGTACAAATAACTACATATACAATTGCTTGTTATAAGACTGCACCAGAAAGTAGAACATAAGTAACATTGTTAATTGTAGAATTTGGTTCTCTCCTGTGCTTGATTAACTCATGTAAGTTGAGATCGGTTGGTTCTCTCCTGTGCTTCGAGGGTTTTTCTCCGGGTACTCCGCGCTTTTCCTAAAACTAACCCTTAGGCACTAAAACCTGTTAACAGGGTTCGTGCTACTCCTTGAAGTCCTTAAATAGTCCTTGAATGAAATTCTGACTTTCAAGGGCGCTTGAAATGCCCTTTGAATCTTGCAGTTTTCTGAAAACTCCTTAAATACTCCTTGAATTTTTTGTCCTTAATTAATAAATTAATCTTTTCTCTAAATAAAGGTAAAATCCATAATATATAAGATTTTGTAAGTTGTCAAAATCGTGATGCTACAAAAAGTAACGTTAAAATGATACAACTTGCAGATTGTTACATCAAGTAACTAATAAATTTGTACCTTTCTAAAGTTTTCCTGTTATTACTCATTATAGTTTAACATTAAGCGATATTGTTCTAGGTGTTCGTGATATTTCGGCAGTTTTAACCTCACAAATTTATGCCAATCTGAGGAATTGTTGAATTTATCTTGTCTTTTCTTGAAAGAAAACATCCTAAATACTCCTGGCTTTCCGTGGAAGTGGTAAATACAATAAACTTGCGTTAAAATTACTTCTCACAAGTCCTTCCTCGATTTCTCTTCTCCCAAAACGTCCGGACCATTGTTGGTCTTTTTATACTGAGCTGCTGAAGAACGCCGGTCGACCACGCGGACGATCTGGAACTTCATTCCGAATCTTTACGTCAACCGATCAATATACATCTTCTACAAAGCTGCTTCGATCAAAATAGTATGCTATCTCTTCCATCTTCCCTGTATTTCCAAGCTTAGCCTGATTATATGAAAACTTAATTGACTCTTCTTTATCGCTTCGTTTTTCAACAAACAAATGCGTATTTGGAAATAGGAAACCACTAAAATGGTTTCTTGTGCATCAGTAATCATACTGTATGTAATCAGCTGCGTTCATTAATTCTCGGTCCGAATTTGTTGTTGCTGTTCATTTTTGGGGCAGGATATTTAATACATTCATGAACTATTCATAAGAGTCATACTATGGCTACAGAATTCACGAATTTAGCCGAAATATCGGCATCTAATACAGACAGCCAAAATCCTATCGAAAATACTAATTCGTGTGAAGATTCCTTGGAAAATTCAACGGGAAATTCCAGTTATGAGAAAGGTTATAATAAAGTGTCTAAAAAGGAGAACCTCTTGTTGAGCGGCGAGCCAGCTGTCTTGGAGAAAAACACAAGCAATATTCAAGGGACTACAATTTCATTTCGAAACATGAAATACAGCGTTGAAACGAAAATTAAAAGGAAAAAAGTCACGAAAATTATAGTCAAAGCAATAAGGTAATTTTTGGAAGAAATTTAAATTTTCCTTACGATATATAAATGGATCACTATCAGACGTTTACTTTTAAGATTATATATGGCCCAGTTTCAAAGGCCGAATTTACTTAAACTGGGTTGAATTTACACTGCACTATTACTTGAATTACAAACCGTATCTTTGTAAAACAAGAAATTTCGCGCCTAAAGTTTCATTTAATGTAACATTAACATGTGAGATTGATAATAATCAATGGCCTAGCCAATCCGCATGCATTTTCCGATAATTACTCGCATGCCTAGTTACCTGCCTCGTCCCCAGTCGCTTGCTAACAAATAATTAATGAGGAAAAAACGAATAATTAACGAGGAAAACGAAAAAAAACAATAATTAACGAGGAAAACGAATAATTAGAATAAATTTCTCGCCTTCCCATTTCCCTTTGCGCGCTCGTCCTTAGTTGCGGGCGTGCGTCTTTATCGGGCTTGCAGTGCCCGCGCACCCCGAACCACTGATCTATATATGGTCTATATGAGCGTCCATCGTAAAACTAATATATATAATGCCCAATCATATACCACGTATTTACACAGCTGACAATACGTCTAAGCATTTTCGGATTAAATACTGATCCGATTAATGTGGTATAACTGCCTCGTACCCAGGTTCATGGTCTCCAACGCAGCTGCGTGGCCGGCGCGCGGGCCGCGTGGATCTCGCTCGAAAGTCGAAACCACGCAAATGGGGTCGGCCGGTCTGTTACGTCGTCTTTCAACTGGATGTCTTCATGCTACCTTTAGTGAGGTTGGTCCAACTCTTCGCATTCTCGTTTCGCTTTAATACTGACATCGCAACAACGCCAGCTTCCGTTCTTTATACATTAGTCTATCCAAAACGCCTCCACTTTCGAAGCTGCTTTTGAAAAGCTTCGTTTTAATGGATATATATATATAATAGTGTGGACAATTGGCGAAAACGCGTACGAAAGTATTCGTTTTCAAACGAAAACGGATTAGTGTGGACGGTGCCTGGGCTTTTTTCTTATTGAGAAAGTTATGCAAATTATTTTTTGACCGTACAAAATCCGTAGCCAATCTCCTCAAGCAATTAGTTACGTAACAAACGCAACTACGTCTTAAGACACTTGACCCTAGATTATAACCATGGTTGCAAATTGTTACATCGCTCGCTTCAAAAGACATAATAAATTTCCATATGCAAATTATATAGATAAACACAAAAACACCTCAAATTAAATTTGACATGTTCAAGGGCCTATCAGGCATTAAACATTTAATACCACAAAAGATATCTTTCAAGATTCGGACAGTATTAAAATTGTAATTTAATGCGGGCATCGGTATTCGTCGAGCCATTCGAGGAAATATAGATGGCTGAATTGGTTAGTATTCGTACAACAGAAGGCGAAAATACCAAAGATAAAATAGCTACAACACAAATAGCCACCGAAAATCCCGCTTACTCAAACGATATAGAGTCGGGCAACGTTCAAGTTACCGCAGCGGCAAATGGGGGTTCCAAAAGCGACGCAATTAAAGCCACATCACTTCATGGCACTACAATTTCATTCCACAATATCAAATACACGGTGGACATGAAAGTTAAACGGAAAAAAATTCAGAAAGAAATCGTTAAAGGCATAAGGTATGTAGCTAATGTCAACACACTGTCTGCAAAGACAACACAATACATTAAATATGAATTAATGTTACTTTAAGAACAATTTTATTGCTATCATCATTTATACTTTAAACATATAATGTTACATATGAACATTACTCATTAATAGCCATATAAGTAACGGACTAATATCAGCGTAAGCCGAAATCCATTTCGAGGGGATATATACTGATGTTTTGTTTATGTTTGCCTACCGAGACTACATTTAATTTAATATCGCTTATCGTAATATATGAACCAATTAATTGACGTTTACACTCTTGTCGAAAAGAGAATCCAGTTTTCCGCTTTGCAACATTGCCAACATTTGTTGTGCTGTAACTATGCAACGGCTGACGACTCTAACTTTACAACAGTAAATATACGTGTTTACTATAAAGTGATTTAGACTTTAGTGCCTAAATCAACCTGTATACGTTGATTGTGTATATTTTGCAAGCAAACTGCAAATATCTTCTTTAAGTTTTATTGTCTTGACTTTTAAAATTGCGTATTCCGCAACGCAACTTCGAACATAGAGCAATGTTATTTAATAGAAATTGTGGGCATACCCGCAGACGGTCACGTTTTATTCCGAATACTTTTATAAAGATCTTTAAATCAAGTCTCAACTTTCAAGAGGCATTACTGTAAAGAAACGAATGAGAACACAGAAATTAACTGAGTCTGAGATCTCTTCACCCGTTTCCAATTCAAAACGATATTGGCCGCCACTCAAATTTGTCTGTAGTTCCAGACATGTTTTCGCTCGCCGCTCGTTTTTGGTTTTAAGTAAATGAATGCAAATTCCGGTTGAATTGCATTCACGACCCAACGTTTAGACACTCTGGTCTAATGTCTTCATCTGGGGTGATCTAGCCTGCAAAACAGGCTCTCGTGGGTTAGGGTAGGGGTGATCTAAGGGGCCGTTCAACAATTACGTCATCGTCGAGGGGGGGGTTCCTAATTCGATGACAGTTGATTACTGATAGGGGGGGATTATTGGTGAAGATTATGTATAATCAATAGAGGGGAACAAATTCATAAATTCATCAACTACGAGTCAGATTTTGCAGTCACTATTACTCAGCATAAACGTCTTTGGACATAGCGATGATTAGTGCCTAGTGCGAGTTATCCCACGCGATCGCATGCTTGGTTTCACACACATGTTCTGGCAGAGCTGACCTCCCCATGTTTAAAGTTGAAACAACCTGTTGATGTTCTTTTAAACGTGTGCCAAATTGGCACTTAGTCTGACGCAGATACTCCTTCTCACAGTCACCACATGGTATAGAATATACAGCATGTGTTTTCTGATTGATATTAAAGAACAGGATCTTTTGGCTTGGCCAAAATATCGCCCAAAGTCAAATAAGGTTTTAAGGTGACTAACTCTTTTCACATAGCTATCATAAGTTGTCCCCAACGGGACTCGAACCCACGATATCAGAGGTTCTCTTGATTGACTCTGTAACGCCTCGAATGTAACGCCTCTAATCTTTCATTTAGTGGTATTTTTCCTCCTGGAATGAACGCTATACTCGGTCCTACTGGATGTGGAAAAACTACGTAAGTTCTAGCATTAAATTTCCTTCAAGTTTCTATATTTTTTACCTTTTAAATAGTATATTGCTTTTCCTTGCCAATGCGAACATAGAATTACGATCCAATTTCTTTGGCTGCTAACGTCTTCAGTGGCGAAGATGTTGGGGAATGGATTTGTAACCACCCTCCCCCCTCATATCACATCCCACTCAAAATATCAAACATTTTAATACGAAAATTTGAGGAGCTAATGGCCATTGGCCAAGGATAAATCGATCAAATTGATGAGAAATTTACAAAAGTTTGTCTCGCTTTCCCCGGCTGAACAGAACCAAATGCGTAACCAAGTGCATGAATAATTTATGCATGAATACTTGACTTGAATGCAGTCCCTGAGTGCCCTCTCGTTTCTTTCCGTATGACAACTTAGTTTATCCTTGCTGTTTTTATTAAAACGTTCCATTTACCACCCAAGGACACTTGACATTCTGGCAGACCGCAAAGACATGTCACACGTGACAGGTAATATCATGGTCAACGGCGCGAAAAAACCATCAAACTTTAAGAGGATGACCGGTTATGTAGTTCAGGTAAATATGTAGTTCAAGCGTTAAAACCAAGGTAGTAGAGCCACGCGTTTGACTGTAATGAATATAGCCAAACGCTTTATCCTGCCTTTAAACAGCTAGAGCAACCTTTATAGAGACGAATTATCTGTCAAAACGCATCGTCTGTCTGCCGGATCATCCATCTTAAGCCCCGTACAGACGAGCAAGTTTTCCTTGACAAGTTCCTTGTCGAGTTTACTTGTTCGTGTGTACGGTAAACAAGTTTTTTCGATCAATTTTTCCTTGACAAGTTTTACGAGCCCGTGTATTAACGACACAAGTGAATACTTCATGTTTATAGTGGCAATGGCCGCTCAACTAGATCGAAAATAAGTGTGCAGTGTCGTACTGCGCATTTCCTTGTCGGCCGTACACACGAACAATTTTCCTTGTTCAAAAGCTGGCATGACTAGCTTTTGAACAAGGCTCCTTGTCAAGGAAAACTTGTCATTTTTTTGCCGTACACACGGGCAAATAAAACTTGTCAAGGAAAACTTGCTCGTCTGTACGTGCCTTTAGTGTAAACGCAAAACAAACTATCCAAATGAACGAGCTAGAATAGCACGATCTATACTGGCAATGGTTCTGGTAACAAATCATTGGTGATATTTCCTGGTTTGTCTAATGCCGAGTCATCTTCACGGATACCGCTTTTATACAATGACAAATTATCAGACGGTCTATCTTTTAGATCTTTATTTTGATGATATCTCAAACGTGGGGTCCCTGAATATGTAGTATTCTACAGTAATTAAGACTTAGGTCAGAATTGCATGAAAAAGATTATTTGCACTTCGCGGTTGGATCTTTCGTCAGGACTAATAAACCCTTTTCTGACGAAGAGTCTTCGAAATGTCGATCAGTTGTTTTAATCTTCTTCAGCCCAAAACATAGCAGTTTTCTTTTCTTTGCCCCTGTTCGTTCAGACGGATCATCCGTTTTCTGGTATGAATCGGGCCTAAGAATAACTAACCTACTTAAGTATCAGGTCTTCTTTTAATTGGAGGGAGGAAAGGGGATCGGGAGGGAACAAAGCCTGATAGTTTATTATGTTTACCACTCTGAGGTGGACAGAAAGCCTTAACAGGTTTTACAACCCAATTGACAAAGGCCACCGAGTGTTAGTTAAGGTTAATACCTAAGGGTTAGTTTTTAGTGAGGGAGGAAAACCGGAGTACCCGGAGAAAAACCCTCGAAGCACAGGAGAGAACCAACCAATCTCAACTTACATGAGTTTATCAAGCACACTGACGTTACCCAACCTGAGTAAATCCCTGCCTTCGACCTGCTATATAGCCAGCTTAACTCAGAGGTAAGGCGCAGCGCGCCTTCAGGAGCATCTGATCAGCTCAGATGAGAGAATAACCAAAGGTCGCTCCTATTTGCTACAGCATGATGTTGTGATGGGATTACTTACAGTTCGTGAGAATATCTATTTCTCGGCATCATTACGTCTTCCATCCGCCATGTCAAGTGAAGAAAAGGCACAGAAAGTGGATAAACTTATTGATGAACTGGGGCTGAGCAAAGTCGCGGATTCCAAGGTATATATTGATGTGTATTATATATACTTTTTAGTCCGATCAGATTTTAAATTCCACAACCGGGGCCATAGCGAGCGGGGTTTTTGGGTGTAATGCACATGTAAAGTCTCACATCTTGTCAAGAAGATGTGTTCGCAACAGACTTGTAACAAGCTTGTCGGCAAGCTGTAACAATGTTGTCATTTTATCAAGTTGCTACAAGTTGTTGAATTGCAGGACGATAACAAGATGTTGGAACAACTTGTGACAAGTCTTTTGAGTCAACAACCTTGTAGCAAGATGTAAACTAGCCGATGACAACTTGTCAAAAAGCTGGGAACAAGCAGTGCGAACACATCCTGTTAACAAGTTGTTGAAACAGCATTGGTACAAGTCTGCTGCAGGTTTGGTTACAACTTGGGGCCTTGTGCCTTTTTTTACGTGTGTTGGTGATATTATGTATACCAAACGTTGAAACCTTTTTATTTGTTCAATTTCCAGGTGGGAAATGAAGTGGTTCGAGGGATATCTGGGGGTGAGAAGAGACGAACAGGGATTGGAATGGAATTAATTACGTCACCTCACGTTCTATTCTTGGACGAACCAACCACTGGATTGGATGCATCGACTGCTTCAAGTGTGATGCAGTTATTACACGAGTATGTTGTTAGGCTTAGATTGTTTGCTCGACATTACAAGTTGTATACACATGCAATAATCACTGAACCACCAACAGACTATGATTGGTAGAACAGTGGTATAAGTGGTTAGTGCTTGTACCTTTTACAGGGGTTCGATTCCTGCAGTACGCATTTGGAAATAGCTGATTATAATTCAACCTCGATTGCATTCGTGAAGAGTGCTTCCAAATTGACTCTACCAAACACCACAGCTTATTTCCAGATACTCCAGTTTCCTTGAGGGTGTTGGTAACACAGTCGTTAGTGCATGTGTCTTTCATCTTTGTGGCCGGACTTCGTTCCTGTAATATGCAGTTGTCTGAGTATAATTTCGCCTCAGTCGCATGTGAGAAGAGTGCTTCCAGTTTGACTCTACCAAACACGGCAGGTTTTCTCAAGGTCCTTCGGTTTAATTCTTCTTGTAGTAACACTGCTGTCTTCATGAATAAGGTCATCTTTACTGGACCTCTAGAGATAACAGCTTAGTACTGTTGGTCTAAAGTTGGTTTAGTTTAGTTTTATCAAAAATTTAACATCACTTCACGCGCTGTATTTAACACAATAAAGTATACTAATAACAAGCGTATTTCATCTACTTTCAGTCTAAGCAGAAAAGGCAATACAATCATTTTCTCCATACACCAACCACGATATTCAATCTTCAAGTTATTTGATAATGTCTGTCTCTTGGGAGATGGTCACATGATGTACAACGGACCTGCACAAGAGGCTCTGGGATATTTTAAAGAAATAGGTATACCTAGACTTAAAAATGTATATAAATTTCCGTTCGAGTATTCCATCTACAAACACCTTCTACTATTATACCTAGGCATTAGAATGCATTAGATTACTTAGCCTCGTTCTCAGCAGTGTAGCAGTAGCAACTTGGGGCGTTCGAATTGAGTAGAGTAACTTCTAAAGGCCTGTTCACACGATTCGATTTGTCGGTCGGATCCGATTCTCCTCCTGACGTATGCTTTTTTTATGATGCAGGTTACGAATGTGAACCACACAACAATCCACCTGATTTCTTCTTGGACGTCATAAATTCTGTCAGACTCGAAACATCGGATGAGAGTGAGGAGAATCAAAATGGTAACCAAAACGCTGAACTAACTCTGTTTATACTGGATAGCTCTATCAGTTCTAAACTGGTTTCCCTGGAGGTCCAGTAAGAGCCATCTCTTATTGGTGCAGTGTTACTGCAGGAGAAAATCTAAACTAAACAACTCTGTTTATACTGGATAGCTGTATCAGTTCTAAACTGGTTTCCCTAGAGGTCTAGTAAGGGTGATATCTTAATTGGTTCAGTATTACTACAGAAGGAAACCTAAACTGAACTAACATTTCTTATCAGTACTGGAGAGCTCTATCAATTCTAAAATGTTCCTGTAGAGGTTAAGTAAGGTCTTTTCCTTATTTGACCAGCGTTATCCAAGGAGAAAACCCACGGTGTGTTTGGGTTTTATTTTCAAGCTGTAAATACTCTTATCACATGCGACTGAGGCACGTGCACTAACCACTGCACGTGCACCACCACCGCTGTGTTACCATCTTTAAAATGTTGTTTCATCTCTAAAGATGTGGAGAAGGGAACAATTACTGTACTGGATCTCGCTCAGAAGTTCAAAGAGTCAGCCCAGGGTCAAGCCATTGAGAACCAAGTTACTGAAATATGCAACAAAATGAAAGCCAACCCTGACGCAAATGCCGCGATAAATAACAAGTACGCACGACTGGATCATTTCGCCACTGGATGGTTCAAACAGGTGAATTATGAATTTGTTTGTTTTGCTTGTACGAGTTGTCAATTCCTAAACCGCGGTTGTACTAGCTGAGGCTGGGGGCAGACGAATTTGGCTAACGCTTGGTTTTTCGAAAGGTATATTTATTTTTTCTCTTCTTACAATAAATTATATTTCCAATTTATTTTCTAGTTGGGTATTGTTGGTCAGCGCTCGGTTCGTTCACTCATTCGAAATCCATTAACCACGATTGTTCAGGTAATAGCAGGCAGAGCAATTTTTACCTAATCTAAACGTTATAAGTACATGGATTTTGCCTGTCATTGGAAAGGGCACCTTCAATCCAGAAATGTGGCACTTTTTCCATTCTGAAACTATGTTCAAGGAACCTGCCCCCAGTGCTTCCCACACTTTTTATCTTTACGACAGTACTGGCTTAATTTTACCATCATTCTCGTATTTAAATATTGTCAATATTCAATATTGTAATATTGTTTTGTTTAAGGAACTGCAACTGTTAAAATTCCATGACATTTGTAATACTCTTCCGGATTACTTTAAAAATATGTTTATTTCCAATAATCAAATGCTTGGCCTTCAGAGAAGGAGTGCCAGAGGTCTTCGAATACCATTTTGAAGTACGCGACTTATGTAAGACAATTCTCATTACGATTTGAAAGTCCAAAAATTTTCAACTCTCTACCGGACGAAATTATGTCTGCACCTTCGGTCAGTTGTTTTAAATTTTGACTTAAAACATTTCTTAGGTCTAATCTGTAACTGAAATCTGTAATCAAAGTGTCTTGATCTGTAACTCTTTTGATTGATAGTGAATGCTTACAAATACTTTATATGTCCTTTTGTCGCCAAATAATTTATTAATTTAAATGAATAATTAATGTATTACGAGGGAGTCTAAATTCAAAATAAGCTGTATAGTTTTTATTTTGGACTTCACCGCCCCTAATAATTCACTGTAATTATGTCTGTTGTTTTCTTTTATTATTATGTAAAAGTGGTAAATTAATTATAATAATATTATAATAAAGAAGTGAAAACTTGCATTTTTAGTTTTTTGTCATGACATTCCTCGGTCTTGTTGTTGGCGCCCTTTACTTCCAAATTGAGAAAGATGAAAAAGGAATACAAAATAGGTCGGTGAACGCCCCTTATCAATACACGCTCCCTTCCTATAGAGGTGTTATAGATTTAACTGGATATTTGATTAAAGTAAACGCTTGTTAAATTGTTATAAGTGTTGGAGCATATTAAGTGTAATGTAGTGTGAGAGATATATGAAAGTCGAAGAGTTTCGATTTTTGTTTATTCTGCATATTGCTAGAAAGTGATGTTTATAAGAATCGTAAAACTACCGTATGTAAGAATAACCCTATCCAATAGAAAACTCCCTTATCTAAAACGCCCTCTCTTAAAATACGAAAATTTAATATACGCGCACAGGGCGTGTATTAGATACTTTGCGGTAGTTAAGGTTTTTCCTCTTTGACCTCTAAATGTACGTTCACACACAGCGATTTGTCGGGCCGATTTTAGGTTTTGCTGAGTGTTAATGACGAATATTTTCAGTTGGTGATGTTGTCAGATGACGTTTGCCACGTATTTTTCAAATATCATTAACGTGCATCTGAAATTGGCCCGACAATTCGCTGTGTGTGAGGGCAGTTAAGTTAAGACAGACCTGGTAGAGCTATTCTGTCTACTAATTTCTCCTGACGAAGGGCTTTAGCTCGAAACGTCGAGATTTTGTTTATATCTTTGAGGTTTTGTTTCATTTAAGTTGTCTATTCCACGTCACTTGAAATGCTCTAATATTTCTATATTTTAGGGTGGGAGCTTTCTTCTTCATTGTTATGAACATGGTGTATGCGAACTTGGACTCCATTGAGCTTCTCATAAAACAAAAACCTATTTTTGTGTAAGAAAACTATAATATTTTGCAATGGTAGTGGTTTTCAATTTGTTCCATTTAGACGTGAAAATTTGGTGACTCAATAATATAAGCAAAAGAAATCACAATTCTCCTCCTGACGTATGTGATTTCACACAATACAACAACACCTACACTTTTCGCCAGGTGTGAGCCAATAGCCTTACTTTTGTCAGCAATTCCAGTAAATCACATACGTCAAGAGGAGGAGAAATTACTCTTTTCCTCATCAACTATATTTCATTATTTGAAACTACTTGATATAAAGTAGAATAGCTCTAGAGAAGTTATTGTAATATTCAAATCACCAAGTATTCTATTTTTGTCCAATTTTAGACACGAGTCGGCGAGCGGTTATTATAGAGTGTCCGTGTATTTCTTGGCAAAAATATTTGGCGAGTTTCTACCTTATAGAGCGTTATCTGCTTTCTTGTTTGCCGTTATAGTGTACTGGATGGCAGGTGAGCTCATCAAACAATCATTTTAGCTCAGTTTACATATGATAGCGGTATAACTGTGAGATTTAAGTTACTCGCCATATACACACCTAACACACGTACAAACGTATAAGTTGTAACAAATCTGCAGCAGACTTGTAGCAATGCTGTTTCGACCACTGGGTTTCAACAACTTGTTATCAGGATGTGTTCGCACTGCTTGTTCCCAGCTTGCTGACAACTTGTTACAAGGTTGTTGACTCCACAGACTTGTTACAAGTTGTTCCAACAACTTGTTATCTTCCTGCGATTCAACAACTTGTTCAACATGAGTGACAACCTTGTATAGCAATTTGAATAAATGACAGCGCTCGTTGTTACAACGTGTTGGCAAGCTTGCTACAAGTCTTTTGCGAACACATTTTGTTGACAAGATGTGAGATTTTTACGCGTGTACGCCTAGGATCTGTTTGAAACAGAATCCTGTTGGAAAGCCTAAAAGTAGTTGTATTTTTCATACAGCTGCTTGTTCCTATAGTAGCAAATTAACTGTATTTATATTACCAGATAGCTCTATCAGTTCTATAGACTGTTGTCCTTATCGGTCCAGTAAGAGTAATGCCTTAATGGTTCAGTGTTAAGTCCCGGTCAAACGAGTTGATGAGAGTTGACGAGCGAGAGTTTGCATGATCTAGTTTGTTCAACTCTCATGCCCCGGTCAAACATGAACAAGATTTGCACGAGAGTCGCGACAGAAATAATTTAGCGCGCGAAATAATTTAGCCCTGAGAATAATTCTAAGATTTTGGTAAACTGAAAGTGTTTAGATTTCTTTCTTTATTACTTTAAGCTTTTCTTGTTATAGACACAGTCTTAACGTGTTATTTTGCTAAGTTAATTCTTATAGAAAGTGCACTGAAAACACTAGTTGTCTAGTCTGACTTAAAATTTTTATGCAACTCTCATGACCGGTCAACGAGCAAAACTCTCATCAACTCTCATCAAAATTTGAACCAACTCAAAGTTTATGAGAGTTGATGAGAGTTGATGAGAGTCGATGAGAGTTGATGAGAGTTGACTAGAGTGCATGAGAGTTGACGAGAGTTGGTGAGAGTTGATGAGAGTTGACGAGAGTTGATGAGAGTTGATGAGAGTCGATGAGAGTTGATGAGAGTTGATGAGAGTTGATGAGAGTTGACGAGAGTTGATGAGAGTGCATGAGAGTTGACGAGAGTTGATGAGAGTTGATGAGAGTTGACGAGAGTTGATGAGAGTTGATGAGAGTGATGAGAGTGCATGAGAGTTGATGAGAGTTGATGAGAGTGCATGAGAGTTGATGAGAGTTGATGAGAGTTGATGAGAGTTGATGAGAGTTGATGAGAGTGCATGAGAGTTGATGAGAGTTGATGAGAGTTGATGAGAGTTGATGAGAGTTGATGAGAGTTGATGAGAGTGCATGAGAGTGCATGAGAGTTGATGAGAGTTGATGAGAGTGCATGAGAGTTGATGAGAGTTGATGAGAGTTGATGAGAGTGCATGACAATTGATGAGAGTGCATGAGAGTGCATGAGAGTGCATGAGAGTTAGTGGTCAAACGCGAGCGAGAGTTGCAAGAGATCCTCGTTTGACCGGGGTTTAATAAAGAAACAATAAAGCCTTAATTGGCTTAAATACATAATAAATCTGTTTTCTGTCGCAGGTTTTGATTCTGATGCCGGTAAATTCTTCATCTTTGTTCTGACCTTGGTCCAAGTCGCAGTTTGTGGAACTAGTTTTGCGTTCTTGTTCAGTGCAACATTTGGACTCTTTGCCGTGGCTAATTTAATGGTCGCTGTCCTCTATACTATCATGTTGGTATGTATGTTTAACTAATGGAAACAATTAAGTAACAGAGCAGTTTCTGAAATAATAACATAGGTGGTTTGCAAACAATCCCGACAAAATGATTTTTGCCATGTTGGATGAAATAAGAATTGCAAAAAGACAAAATCGTTTGTCAAACAAAATAATTTGTCAAACCTGTATATAATCGCATGAACTCTATTGCAATTTGAAACGAAGCACGCACTCAAGAAACACGCGCTTTTTCAATTGTTAGTGTAGCTGAAAAACTCACTTGTGCTTCTTGTTTTTCCCACGTTTACACTCAAAAATATGCTATCACCATGCTAACACATCTTTTCACCTGCAATATCTAGGTATTTGGTGGTCTTTTACTTAACCAAGAGTCGTTTGGTGACTGGATAGGTTGGCTTCGATACTTGAGCATATTCAAGTATGGATTAGAGGTATAATTGGCTCTTTCATCAGTAAGCGGCGAAAGATTGATTTGGTTGCGGGGGTTAGACAAACTCTAGGAGGATCAGAGGGCATGCTCCCCCGAAAAAATTGAAATCTTGAGTTTCTGAGATATGGCATTTTCTGTGTTCTGGGGAAAGATTTGGCATGCAGAAACTATAGGTCATTTTGTTCACTTTGCATTTCAGGAAGCGAAGAATCTGACACCCTCATATTAAGTTCTCCCAGTCTGATCATTTTGGGGGTATAGCTCACCCTCGCTTCTACTTTGGGGGAGCTCTACTTTGGCAAACTTTGATAAACTATGCTTTCAATTTGGTGGTGCCTTGCATGTCGCAAGCATGTCGAGGTGGTCGGTATATCTCTACAATCAGTGGAGACCAACTTGGATGCCAATGAGCGGCTCAATCAAAGCTGAGCCTAATTTGCATACGGCGCGCAAAAATCAAGAAAGTTCTGGGCAATTAAAGCTATGTTTCATTTGATTGTAACTGTCGTAAACAAGTCATGTTCGACGATGTGAAATAGTCTAAGTCCATCTGGTCTTTTGTGTGCTGTATTCAAATCGACATTGATGTGTTCACGGCAATTACGACTGTATGGAAACCGCGTTTAAAGGTCATAATACTTTTTTTCCGTACGATCTCGGTTCCCGAGAAGTAACTTTACTTTGCTATCGTTCCGTGTAGTGTTTGCAAATTAATGAATTGGATGGCATGGAATTTGATTGTCCCACAGTAAGCAGTAATACGACCGCGTCATTTGGCAGGGTATCTTGGTAAGTAAAAAATAGAGATTTAGCTTCAGCAATATTTTTGGAAATTTGTGAAACAAAATCACTTAATTGTTGCGAGGGATGAACCGGGCGGGAACCGTAATCGTTTGATACATGAAAATCAAGCCCAGCATAATGTACGTATAAAAGCGCCGGAATATGTTGGCAACCTAATTTAGCACCCTGAATATTTTGCCACTGATATCGTTGTGTTCCCTCCCGGCTAGACTTGCTCCAAGTCTTTCTTTCATTGTCTTTCTGTATCGATCCACTATAGTGTAAATAACACGACGTAGCGAGGAGTGGCGGACACTTGTCAAACTCGGTTCAAAACTGAACCGAAGCGGCTAGACTTGCCCCAAGTTTCTCTTTCATTGTCCTTATGTAGCGATATCCACTTTAGTGTAACTCATGTTATTCACACTGTCGTAGATCAATACAGAGAGACGATGAAAGAAAGACTTGGAGCAAGTCTAGGCCAACCCAAGAGTTTCTTAAGAACCGATTCTACTCGATCAATGGTCGATGGTGTAAAATTTAGGATCTCTTGTTCAACTTGTAAGATGTTTGACATCGTGTTTTTCCTAGTGTCGATGGATCAGAATATTTGGAGTCTCAGGGTATCGACGCAGATATGTTATGGTGGAATCAACTCATTTTATTTGCAATGAGTTTTACATGTTGTTTTTTAACATACTTACAACTACGTAGAGTAAAGAAAGACAAATAATTTCACTATTAATTCTTTGTTTTTTACGCCTGCACGACAGCCCAGACGCTGCATAATAATTGAGATAATATCTCGCATACATTAGTATTTCATGAGATCGAAATTGACCAATCATACTTCTCTATTTAAGTCACATGATATAATTCAAACTGAGGGTAAGGTTAAATAGATGACAAATTTGGTTAACGTTTGTTTATATCCAATTCACAACTTTGGACAACTCGCATGCCTAGTCACTATAATATTCTAGTTTTGCGAAAACGTGTAATGGCATTAGAATGATCTACATGAGTGAATAGCTCTTACACATAATTCTAATGCTTAGTTAATAGTTACCTTTGTCCTATTCCATGTTTTCCCAAACTAGAACAATAGTAACTAGACTAACATGGCATATGTGAGTTATCCAAAGTTGTGAATTGAGTATAGCGACGATGTAAACAGTTACAGCGTTAGCCAAATTGTCCATTGAAGTTGTTCAATGGAAAATAACCTAAAACTTGCATGGTCAAGTATAATTTGCCGATGAAAAGTTAGGAGTGGATAAAGTTTTGATTGAAATCACAGGGAGCCCACCCTTGGTCTTGCTGCATGGAGAGCAATATATATTATATTCTAATAAATATAAGAGCCCAGTATAATGCTTTTAAAACAGCCACACACAAATATATGTATAAAAGTTGCAAGGCATCTGCCCGCACGTCAACGCTGAGCTATATATATAAACTTATATTATATAAACTTTTATACATATATTTGTGTGTGGCTGTTTTAAAAGCATTATACTGGGCTCTTATATTTATTAGAATATAATATAATATATATTGCTCTCCAGCAAGACCAAGGGTGGGCTCCCTGTGTTGAAATCTGATTCACTCCGACGTCATTTTCGGAATTGAAACATAATGCAAAATATTCGCGATCCATATTTTTGTAGTGTAAATTGATGTTGTATAATGCCTTTTTTTAAACAAGACCTCTAAAACTCTATTTTTGAAGTGTATGTTTAGTTGTTGAATACTTGAATTGTTATTGGTTGGTGTATCAGCTTTATGATTGGCTGAATTTTATGAAGCCTGATTAGATAGTACAACCAGGTTATTTTCTGACTGAAAATGACTTTTCCCCGACAATTTCATTGCAAATACAATCAACCTCCATCAATGTTCTTAGTTCTTACAAAAAAAATGCGAGAAATTCATGTTAATGTTATTTATAGGGACCGTTCATTATTTAAGAGGGGGGGTGGGCCGGTAATTTTGCAGCATTTATAATATTTTCTTGACCCACCCATGCTTAACTATTAACTAAGCAATTTTTGTGGCCCACCCCATGTCATTGAACACAAATTCATGACCCACCCCCAATATAGTTTGATTAATTTCCCCCTATATCGAGATACACGTATATGGACCAATTGTTTAGAAATAGAAACAAATATCTTTGAGTGATATTTCAATAAAACGTATGAAAAACTTCATTTGTACTTTTTACTTTTCCCAGATGGCTGCATTATTAAAGTACATTTCAAAGAGTGCGATTTCAACCTGGTACCCAGGCTTTGTGCGATTTTACTATGGTCCTAAAAAATTTATTTAAAAATCAGGTAGGCCCACCCCCTTTCCTTGGATATAATTACCCTGGCCCACCCCCAAAAACCATACTTAAAACTTTGAACCACCCCCAAATCCACCCCCCCCCCCTCTTAAATAATGAACGGTCCCTAAAGGCCAGTTCACACGGGCGATTTTTGCTGCGATTTTAGGTGCGATTTTCTCATGGATGCGAACGAGTGGATGAGTTAGAATGTTCAGATGATGGTACATATACTCAGAATATTCATAACTAATCCACTCGTTCACATCCATGAAAAAAGAAAAATCGCACTAGAAATCGCAGCAAAAATCGCCCGTGTGGCCAAAATCGAGTCATTTGGCCTCCAAAAAGCACCACAAAGTTCCCAAATTATTTGAGCTTGTGGTATTATAATTACACCACAGAATCCTAACTCGTAAATAATTTCCCATTTCAACAAAACTTTCCCCAGCTGTGAAATGCATGACACCAAAATGGTGCAACATGGCAAAAATCTAAATATAGCCTTTAGCATTACGTCATTTCAGCTTCCCGCGGTTACCCGCAATGTCAACAAACCGATGCAATTTAAAGTCCACAAAATGAATTTCAAAATCAGAAACGCTCTTCATTGAGGCTTCTCCTTCGATCTGCGAAGATCAAAGACAGAAAATGGGTTGGAATAGCACAGGAAAATTTGGCATTCATTCGGGAAGGACACTTAGACGATATCCTTCAAGAAAACGCGCCCTTACGAATACTGGCTTGAAAATATGTGGCTTGCCGAAAAGACGAAATGAATTTGCTGTTGTAAAGGAATTGAAATATGGCGAGAGAGCGCCAATTGTTGACCCAAAAACCGTCCAGTTTTCCTTCGACGATGGCGGACTTCCTTTAGAAAGGAAGGCATGGGAGGCATGGCCATCGCTTATTTACTCGCTAAACAAGCGTAAAAGATGGCTTTTGCCTGACATGTTAAAAGAGAATCTCGAACAACTGTTTTACGAAGAAAACAAAGCAACACTACTCGATTCTAAATCGAAAAACAAGATGAAAAAGTCTAGGAAAGAAAGTGAACCAAAACAAGTCACTAAACTACGAGTTAGCGTCGTAGAAAGGCATTCTGCAGCAGAAGGGCTAAGACATAAGCCTGATTGTATAGGGGTTACCTCAAACACGCCCCTTAACTCCTCAAACCCTGAACGCACACCGAGCAAAAAATATTCACGCGTCGGCGATCTAAAAACAAAGATCTCTGGTGCGGACACAGAAGACCTAGAAGTGTGCTATGAGTTTTTATCACCGTTTCCCAAAGGTGCCTGGCCGGCAAACCGACAGTTTCGGTATTATCGCAGGAATTCGATAGACGAAGTGGTCGGTTCGAAATCGAAGAAAAAAGGAAAGGGTAAAAAGAATAAGTGTTATCTACATGGTGGACAGAGGGACGAAAGTGTGGAGGGGTTTCATGACAGTGATTCATTTGATGGTTATGAAGATGATGTGAGTATATGCTAACTAAGATTGGTTTTTAACCATTAAGTCACAATATGCCCTAGTGTACCCTATTTTGTTATTTCACTTTGTTTATAATGCATCAGTCAAATCCAAGCATGCCCATCCCCCCCCCGGGCCACCGTGGGGCAGTTGACACTTTGGCTCCTCCTGGGGTGGGGGATTTGAAAGCTAATGTTAGCCCGGGGGTAGGGCATTAGAAAATGTTCTATTTTGAACCTAATAAAACCATTTGGCCAAATAGAAAGACTTCGGCTATGTAGTGCCAGTGTAGGTAGTGTCTATACAATGAGCTTCGGGTTTTAAGATCAATCTACCTGAAAATTCAACAAGAACTTTGAAGTTTCGAGCCGGGGCCCCTTTTTCTGGAAGCGTAGGCCCTTTGTCTGTCCAAAGTGGACGAAGGGTCTCCCGCTCGAAACGTCGTAGTTCTCGTTGCTCAAAGCTCAGACTTAATTTGGCTGCAATGTTCCACATTATTTTGCTCCTAACAAAGCATGGTTTGTTCATATGGACACAATGCCAATTTGATATAGCTTTTTAACATATAGTACATGTGTAAAAAATTATTAGTATTTGCTATGTAGTTGTTTTGCCTTGTACCAACATTAAAGTGCTTATATTTTGTAATAATATCTGCTTTCAAAAGTGGAATAAAGTTCCCCGGGGTGGGGAATTTGCCACTGACTTGTGGCCCCACCATGGGGCATTTTCACTTGTTTGTGATCCCCACTTTTACAAAATTTGTCAAATTCCCGGGGGGGGGGGATGGGCACGCTTGAATTTGACTGATGCATAAGCCTCACTATGTCTCTTGTTAACCTATGACCCCAATACCCCCCTCCGCCTTCTATCAGTTAAAGGGAATTCGGTTTCCCCCTATTGCAATCCTTCCATACTATCCTGCTATAGTCTATGGTTAACTGTCATTAAAGCAAAACTGCATCCATCCTTGTTGATATTGGCCGTTCTTATACTAGAGATCCCTCTGGATGAACTTGGACAACCATTTATAGTTCATCTGGTTTATGCGTCTTCAGTACAGAGATGGACATGAGTCACATTGTGCGTCTAGACAAACTATGTTTGATAGTTCATTTTGAGCGACGCACAACTGATGATAGTTCGTCTAGATGTAAAATGCATCTTGTGCCCGTCTTTATACTAGACAAATAATATAGAAGACGCATTATGCAACCAGATGTAAATGTGTCTCTAGTATAACTCTTTCTGGCGATTAACTCTTTTTGAAAACATAGGTTTTTCAGGAGAATGGCTCAGAGCGGTTGAACACTGAGTTTACCTTTCCTATTGGTGCTTATATAAGGGATGCAATTGAAATGAAAAACAACAAAAACACAGAAGAGTTTGATTTGCAAAGCAAGGACAATTCACCAACACTTTCAGGTCCAACTGTATATGGTAAAGGGCAGGCTATATATATTGACAATGATGCAGAAATATTAAACTCTGGACCATGTGATATTCAGGAAAATACTCAGAACTCAAAAGAAAACGAGCCCAAGCCTATGAGCAAGGACAAAAAGATCAGAATTAATCTTGTAACTGATGCCATTGCCTCTGGTAACTTATCAAAAGAGTTTGGCACCAATTACATCGAAGGTGATGTTTCCCCAAGAAAATTTATTATCAAACTGAACTTAAATGAGACTTTACCGAATCATGATATTGATGATTTTTGCCTACTATTTGAAGTCTCCGATACTTCCAAGAATACTGCTGAAGCAGCTGTTGCATTCTCATTACCAAAAACTGGAGAAATACCAAACAATTTAAATAGCATACTAGAGTCTGAACTGAACAGGGTGCAAAGTGAAGGCCCATTAACAGTTAGAACTATTGTGGATTTTGTGATTGCAAAAATTGTGCCTCAAATCACTTCCACACCAAAAAGGGTCACTCCAAAGAAAAGTGCTATGAAAGTTCCAGTTGAATTTACCCAACAAGTTTGCAAGCAAGAACTACCGGAAGTCTGCAGTTTGAGGAAAGCGGTTTGCTATGCTTTGGGAAGTGAAAAGAGAATTGGTGCTGCGTGTTTGGTTTTGTCAAAAAGTGACAATAGAGATGGGGATGAAAAATTGTTTTGTGAAATCTGTTATGTTGAAGAAGATCAGGTTGAACCAGGCATAGGTAAGGTGAAATATTTAAAACAACATATGTAACTTGTCTGAGGAACTTACAAGTATTTTGATCAGTCAGTCAATCCATCAGGTAGTCACTACAGTCAGGAGGTCAGTCACTACAGTCAGTTAGTCAGTCACTACAGTCCGTTAGTCAGTCACTACAGTCAGTTAGTCAGTCACTACAGTCAGTTAGTCAGTCGGGTTAGTCAGTCACTACAGTCAGTTAGTCAGTCACTACAGTCAGTTAGTCAGTCACTACAGTCAGTTAGTCAGTCACTACAGTCCGTTAGTCCGTCACTACAGTCGGTTAGTCAGTCACTACAGTCAGTCACTACAGTCGGTTAGTCAGTCACTACAGTCAGTTACTACAGTCAGTTAGTCAGTCACTACAGTCAGTCAGTCCGTCACTACAGTCGGTTAGTCAGTCACTACAGTCAGTTACTACAGTCAGTTAGTCAGTCACTACAGTCGGTTAGTCAGTCAGTACAGTCAGTCACTTAACAGTCAATCAGTCCAACTGTACAGTTCTATGTGCAAAAATTGAATTAATGCAAAATATAGTGCAATCCTGATCGGCTAGCCCACTTCCCCTTCCCAGAAAACTATTTTGGGCTCCCAGTGAAGGTCCCTTTAGTCTAAAATTTAAGCCAAAAAGGAAAGAGTTAATTAGTTCAGAAGTATGTTATAATATTCCTATAACAATACCTTGTTATATTCTGAAAACTCGTTCCATCTAGATGTGGGAAACAGGCCCCAGGGCTCAAGAATACGGAATGTTTCTGGGGGAGGATCCCCAAACTCCCCTACTGATAATCACACACCTCCAGTTAACCATCTTCTTGTTGGGCTCCTTTTCATTCAGGGGCTCCCACTGACGAAATCTTAAAAAATGCCCTGATCAAAATGGTAAGACTTGAATGTATTCACAAAGTATCTTCCCCAATTTGTTTTAGATTGCTCCAACTTCACACGGTTGCTCAACTGCTCACATCAATTCTGCAATGGCTGCTGGTCCTTGTACATTGAGTCATGCATCAATGCTGGTCAGACTCCTATCACATGTCCTCACTTCAATTGCAAAACCACCATCACAGAACCACTTATATGGTCATGTACGAATACTGAATTTTACCAAAAATACGGAAAGGTTACCCTCCAAAATTTAATAAGTACCAACCCTCAACTCCGTCATTGCCCTGCCGCAGACTGCCTTCAACTGGCTTACATTGAAAGCTTGGACGAAAAACAATCCAATCCTTTACCAGTTCTATGCAAATGTGGCCTTCTCTGGTGCTTTTCTTGTCAGAACGAAGCCCATTGGCCTGCAAGTTGTAAGGAAATGGATGCGTTTTCCAAAGAGTTTAAAAATCGCGAAGAATATATAAAAATGCTTCGTCGACCTGGGTCAGTTTCATCAGTTCATGTCAAACGATGTCCCATTTGTTGCCATCCGATTGAAAAAAGTATGTTTATTTTGTTCTATTATGACTTATGTACATAATTACTTCATTACTCATTATGTTTTCAACTGGGTTTGTGTTTGTTTGTTTGTTTGTTTGTTTGTTTGTTTGTTTGTTTGTTTGTTTGTTTGTTTGTATAGAAGTTATTAGTTATTTAATTCTTAAATTTTGTTTTCATTAAAGGTATTGGTTGCAACCATATGGTCTGTCGCTGCGGACGAGATTTCTGTTGGGATTGCCTTGTTCCTTGGCAAGAGCACGATTGGGACTTATGTTGGGAAAAATCCCAAGAGCTCGAGGAAGTAGAGTTGGCAGTAGGCCACGGAAGTGCAAGATACGAAAAATACTGTAAAATTGCTTTAAGGTAAAGATGAAGTAATGTAGTTAAGTTTTATGGAAAACACACCTGGCCTTGCCTCGCTGTAAAATATTTCAGTAAGCCCTAAACAGCCTTGAAAACCTAATTGTTTCCGCAACGAAAATCACACTGTTTACTGACAAGAAATAGAAAATGTTTCTCAATTTGTTTGAAAACATTTTTCTAATTGCTGGGATGTATTCTTGTTTCTGCAACAATCAGGAGCCACGGAACTGGGGGAGAGGGAGGCTGTGTTTCAAATGGAATGAAAGTGCCCTCTTATCCTTTTCCCAGGATAGGTAAAATCCATGTACTTATATCTTTTAGATTAGGTAAAAAATGCCTTAGAATGCAAGAAAAGGTGTTGCTGAGACTTAGAAATCCACATTTTCCCCAGTGGAGCGTACCCCCCACCCCCTACAATACTTGTTTCATACATTGTACCTTCCCTCCAGAAACGGCCCTGGGTATGCCACTGATAGGCGCCCCTTTTTGTCGGTGCCCCCCCCAACTTTTGACATGCTTCCGCTGCCTTTGGCAATGTTGTCGGCAAACGGGCAAACATTCGAGCTAGGAAACATCGAAATTTCCAAATCTTTGCGCTACAGTGTTTTCTACTTTGCCCATAGCGTAAACTTTTATATATAAGCTCCTATATCATTATACGTCGGAAATAAACCATTATTATTATTTTCATAGGAATGCCGTTGAACGTAATGGGAAAAAGTTCCTCGCTTTCAAGCACTCGACAGAGAGAGCGAAACGAGTTGAAAATGCCCACAAGCTCGTAACGAACGACCCAAAGACCGCCACTTGCAAATTTGTCTGTAATTACATCGAAAAAGACATCGCTTCAATGCTAGAAAAAGTATTTCGTTTCAAAAACGTGGGTCATTTTGTCTTGGAAAATACGGCGGCGTATGTGGCTATTGCTAAAACAACGAAAATGGTGAAATCGCTAGACAGATGCATGGACGTGTTGGATTTTATTATTCAGAGATGCAACGAAGTTCTACGTGAAGCAGTGCTCTTGTTTGACGAAGGAAGATTGGAAACTGTTCAGGAACTTTTGAAACGTGGTGAAGAGTTGATCATGAACATTGATAGTCTTGTAAAAGCGAATAGGAAAACTACTAAATTATAGAATAATAGAAATGAACTAAAGAAAATGAATTGAATGGAATTGTATATAATAATAGATGTAAAAGGTGTATATAATTTGTATAAGAAATTGTACTGTGAATGATAAATAAGAACAGTAATTGAAAACGAAATAATTAAATAATAAGCGATATAGCAACTGTAAGATATTTATTATTGTAGAATAGGATATTATAATGTAAAGTATTATTATAGTGATAGTTAAATAGTACAGTTTGTGTACCGATATGTTAACTATGTAAATGCACGACCACACTACCACATCAGCTGTGCTGTCAATTTAATCGTGTTGAAATAAATGCTTTTATTATTATTATTATTATTATTATTGCCTGAACTCTGAAGAGTGAAGTGAAGTTTGTATAGTGAAACCATGGACGACGGAAATCACGGAATATTGGTTTGGTTGGTTGGTTTGGTGGGAGGGGGGTAGAAAAACTTTAGGGGATGCTCCCCCAGAACATTTTGAAATCTAGAGTTTCTGAAATGGCATTTCCTGTGATCGGGGAAGATTTGACGCATGCAGAAACTAAAACTGTTCATTTTAAGCCCCCAACCCCCCGCGACGTATCCACAACCTCTCACCTGGCTTCGAATTTTGACACAATCTTTGCATCTTCCATATCTAATTTTAGTGTGCAGTGATAACCAGTTTGTGTAGTGATATGCACTGAAAATGTTCGGCGATAACATTTTGTTGTGATAAAGTCTTACTTAAGTACCGACAATATCCTATTGAGCCTAAATCGGTTAAAAAATTATTGTCATGGTCTCATGGATTGCTTTTAGTGAGCTGGAATCACAGATCACTGGCAGGCATGGTTGTATTTTCAGTCAACATAAAAGGCGTCGTCCGTAAATGTTCCTGGGGGAGAGGGGGAGGTGGGTATTATTCGAGTTTCTGGAATGGCAGACCCCCTGTTGCTCATAGAATGTGCAATGATAAAAATTTCATAAAATTAGGGCCACAATTCCACCTATGAATTCCACAATGCATTGTGCTTTCAATATGGCGTCTCTATTGATGAAAAAGACTTGAAAGATATTAGCCTTACTTCAGATGGCATCATTTGAAGCACCACTTACATAAAAGGCATGCGAAATTTTGTTTTTGGTCACTAGCAGGTCCAATATCTTTCAAACTATTGTAACAATTTGTCAATAAATCTATTCAGTACATATATATATTCTGCTCGCAGCGTTAAATTTTTAAATGTTTACGTTCTTACTTAAATTGATAGTGTTCCTGTTTTGTTATGGCGTTACTATAGCAACTCTTTGTACCCCTTTTATGAAGTTGTCCAAATATTGGCTGCGAGCCGGTGTCGGAAATATGTCAATATAGATAGTTCTGAATTATAATGTTGTGTAGCGGTGGGAAAGATCGGACAAAGACTTCTTTAACTGAAAATGAGATCGGAAAAAGAAAATTAATTACGATTTCCTGCTCTTCGTATTTTCTAAGCAACTTCAAAGTTGTTTTCGCATCAGTGCCAGTTAATAGCGTGATTCAAACAGCGTCTCTTTGTTTCATTGGTGTTTTTCATTTGAAAAATCACCGCTTGCAATTATGCGGTTTTGAAAAGAAATGCTAAGAGTATAATTAACGGCATTTTGTTCCTTTATTTAATTACATTCCGTCGTATTTTATAGACTGACGATGCATAAATTTTACACTTCGCCAAAGCGGCTAAAGTGAAACAGTTTCAATGTTATGTGAGTCAGTATTACTGTGTGTTGTTTGGGAAAAGTTTAGTTTGTTATGAATTCAAGTGGTGGAACACACGAACATTCTGCACAGAGTGAATTTGCGGAGTTTGGAAAAGGATTCCTATTTTCTGGCTTAACACTGGCTGCGATAGTGGGGAATTCGCTGTCCTTATTGGCTTTGTTTGTGACTAGGAAGTGGCATACCCGATATCTGATCGTAAGCTTGGCTGTTACAGATCTTTTGTTAGGGGCTCTCGTGATGCCTTTTGCTACAATTTCTGCTGTCAAGCACCGTTGGGTTTTCAGCCACGTTTGGTGCGATGCTCAAGGGAGCTTAGGATTCTTACTTTGTCAAGTCTCAGTTGTGACCATTATGTGTGTTAGTTTGGAACGGTACGTGTTGTTCACATACCCTAGTCTGCATTTCAAGTGGGTACAATCTAGTTCGAAGGCAATGCAATGGCTTGTCATTGCGACTTGGCTATACGGCGGTTTTTGGACGTTTATCGCTTGGCAAATACCGCACCTTTCCTACCAGAAAGAGTTGCTTAATTGCGCGGTTAGATGGAGAAATAATTACCACTTCACGCTAATCTGTGGAATAATAACTAGCTGCATACCAATTTCTGTAATTTTGTTTTGTAATTTCAAAGTGACACTTAAAGTTTCAAAAATGATCAAAACAATGAAAATTAAAAGAGAACGTTCTGAAAGCGACACAATGAAACGAAACATAGCCGAACTTAAAATTTCTCGAATGTTGCTAATTGTGACAGTCGCGTTTTTGATCTGTTGGACGCCGTATTCGATTGGTGGACTTTGTTACCTTTTACCAAAGTGTAGTTGGCCAGAAGAATATTTCATTGCAAGCGTATTTTTCTGTTTATTCAATAGTGCAATTAATCCGATTTTATACGGAACGTTTGACCGAAGGTTTCGTAAAGCGCTAGGCTATATTTTTTGGAAAATGTTGAGAATTGCTATAATCATGGGACCAACGCCAACTGGCCACGCAGTACCACAACAGTGAAGTTCTTTTGCGTAAAGACTGGAGCATGGCGTCTATGCAAGCATAGCCTCGACTTCATTCTTTTATTTCTTTTGAATTTTATCCAGTCTTACGTAATGTTTGAAGTCTCTGTCTGATTTCAAAAGAATGAAGTCGATGCTATGCTTGTATAATGATATACTTGCCAGTAATTCTGTAAATGGTCTATGGTACATTTTATCAAAGGTTTCGTAAAGCATTGAAATTTATACAACACCTTATTAAATCATCTTTTCATTCATCCATTGGCATTGCACGGTTCTGCGGTTGCATTCAATTCAATCTTGATTGTTGGACCACACGCGTAAAAAGCTCACATCTTGTCAACAAAATGTTCGCAACAGACTTGTAGCAAGCTTGCCAACAAGTTGTAACAATGTTGTCATTTTATCAAGTTCCAACAAGGTTATCATTCACAACTTGTCTTAACAAGTTGTTGAATTGCAGGACGATACCGCTAAACAAGATGTTGGAATAACTTGTAACAAGTCTGTTGAGTCAACAACCTTGTAGCAAGTTGTCAACAAGCTGGGAACAAGCAGTGCGAACACATCCTGATAATAAGTTGTTGCGACAGCATTGGTACAAGTCTGTGTAGCAAAAAATGTTGCTTAGTTTGCTTTTTGAAGGTGTTATAGGAGTTTATCCCATTAAGTTTTGTTTCTAACGAATTCCATACATCAACTCCTTTATTTGAGAGAGTGTGTTCTACATAATTTGTCCTATTGTAACATTTGTGAAGTTTTGATGCATTTCTCGTGTTATATTCATGAATTTGGTTGTTTTTTAGAAAGTAATTTTTAAAAAATCTGGTACATTACGAAGGTGGTGGTATCGAAACATAAATAAGGCAGTTAAATAGTCATTTATTTTGAAGATGTCTAGGATATTTAATTATTTGAAAATTGGCTCACTATGTCTAAATAAGATTTGAATGTCATTAGGCGTACAATTTTTTTTGTGTATTCATTATTTTTTGAATTCGACTTTTGTAAGTATTACCCCATGTTATGTTGCCATATATCAAGTATGGATAGACTAATGCATTCTGTTCTGGCGTATAATTGTAATACTATTTTCATTCGGTGAAAGATGGAAGGTTCCAATTAATGAGGCGACAGAGAGTGAAGATATTCTTCCATAGTACACCCATAAACATTCATTATTTCCATAATATTGTATGGAAGGCCTTGAGAATTACAAGGACTAGTAAAACTGTTAGTCGTATTGCAATAATAAACATGAACTAACATGAGCTCAGTGCCAGCACAAACTATTTATCTATAGGCTGTGTCATGGAACATTTGACAGAAAGTTTCAAAATACATTGAGGTATATAGACAAATGTGACTAACGCTTGTTTATACCAATTCACAACTTTGGATCATTTACATGCCTAGTTACTTTACATGCCTAGTTACTTTACATGCCTAGTTACTTTACATGCCTAGTTACTTTACATGCCTAGTTACTTTACATGCCTAGTTACTTTACATGCCTAGTTAATACTTTACATGCCTAGTTACTTTACATGCCTAGTTACTTTACATGCCTAGTTAATACTTTACATGCCTAGTTACTGCGGAAACATGCATGGGCGTAGGAAGCAACTTCAAGTTAGGGGGCACTTTTTCCATTGTTTTAACTGGAGAAAAGGGCACTTTGAAGAAAACTTGGGGGGGGCACGTGCCCCCTGTGCTCCCCGAGTCCCCGGTTCCTACGCCACTGGAAACATGCATAGAATAGAACAAAGGTAACTAAGCATTAGAATGATCTGCATCAGTGAATAGCTTCTATACATAATTATTATCGCCGTTCTGTCGTACGTCGAACTTCGTCCTACGTAATTCAGCTCAGCTCTCCGCTGCAAGTAAGGATGATTAGCACACCCCACTTACTTACTTACTAATGAGTGAAAAGACCATTCTGAAATGGCCTATATTCATTTCCAATTTTTTCCAGGCAGCGCGCGCTCGCAGCTCAGTCAACAGGTGATGTGTGCGTAGTAAAACTGATTGATCAGCTGTAGTTTGGTATGCTAGTTGCGTGGGTTTTGCTCATTAGCGTTAGTTGCGCAATTTTGTGCAGTGCGAAAATAATGTGAAAATCTTGATGTTTCATCCAATGACCAAACCAATGCTTCATTGTTTGTCCAAGCTTGAGAACATATTTGCAGCCCAAATTTTCCCTTCTGTGAAGCGAAATGTTTTCTAACAAATTAAGTAAGATATTTTGTTTCCCTACCTTTTAGAAGGTTGAATACTTAAGTGTATTTTAAGTGTAAGGGGGTTTATTAGGTATGCAGTACCACTTAACTAAATTTATTGTGCTTATGAGCTGCACGACCGTAACTCTTAGAAGCGGAAGATTATCCGAGTGTTTAAATTTTTTAGCCTCTTTGATCAGTTTAATGGGCGTTCATCAAGGGTATCACTTTCAAGTTTCGAATGTGGGATGAGTATTTGCGTCTGTCCTCGATCAGCCATTGGGTTGAACGGGTATAAACACTCGTTAGCCGATTTGGTCTATGTATGTGTAATATTTCAGAAAATCTATGTTGTAAAATATTAAAAATATGTGCGCCAACGCGAATTACAAAACCCACAGGTTATCAATTTCAGCGCAAATGACATGACGTGTCGCGTGGGCGTCACGCGTGGGCCTTTCTCTTCCGCGTACGTAAAAAGACTGGGACTAGTAAACGATGGTCTATTAATATAATCATGGATGAAAAAGTACAAATATAGAAAATGAAAATTTCGTGTTTAATTTTCGCCGTTTTTGGCGTGTTTTTTACACTGTTTATTCCTGTGATTAATACCACGAACAGAATTAAATCTAGCCAAGATGATAGCGGTATAGAAATGGACAAATATACACATTACGATGAGTTAACCAAGCTTTTAAAAAGGCTGACGGCCGAGTACCCGAGTATATCTAAACTGCATTCGATTGGAAAGTCCGTACAAGGCAGAGAACTTTGGGCTGTACAAATCACGGACAAAGTAAACGAGGTCGAACCAGGAGAACCAATGTTTAAATATGTCGGAAATATGCATGGGAACGAAGCAATTGGTAGGCAAATTTTGATATATTTAGCTGAATATTTGTTAAGGAATTATAAACACCAACCACGCGTGACAAAATTAATTGATACAACTAATATATTCATAATGCCAAGTATGAATCCAGACGGTTTCGAAGCAGCAGACGAAGGTGACTGTTCTGGCATTCAAGGTCGGTGGAATGCAAACGGCAAGGATCTTAACCGCAACTTCCCGGATCAATTCAACAATATGGCGACTTATATCATCAAGCGTGATGCTGAACCGGAAACCAAGGCTATTATTAATTGGGTTCGTAACAATCGTTTTGTGCTCTCGGCAAATTTACATGGTGGCTCATTAGTTGCGAGTTATCCTTTTGATAGCAATCCGTTGCATATAGATCAGGGCGTTGCTAGTCCAACTCCGGATGATCCTGTATTCCGGCATCTTGCTACACTTTATGCAACAAAACATAAGACAATGAGCAAAGGTGATCCAACTTGTGAGGACCATTTTCCAGGTGGGATAACAAACGGCGCAAAATGGTATAACGTTCCGGGTGGTATGGAAGATGTTAATTACTTACTTAGTAATTGCTTTGAAATCACTCTGGAGTTGTCATGTTGTAAATATCCCAAAGCCAATCATTTGAGACAAGAATGGCAGAAAAACAAAGAAGCGTTGTTGTCGTACATGGAAGAAACACACAAAGGTGTTCACGGTTTCGTAAAAGACCAAAATGGAAACCCGATTACAGATGCCATTATTCATGTTAAAGGCGTCAAGCATAATGTTACGACAGCAAAATATGGCGACTTTTGGAGGCTTCTTGTCCCAGGGGACTATCAGATTCACGCCTGCGCTAAAGGGCATCGTTGTGTTGTGAAAAATATCAATGTTCCCAAAACAGGACATGCAAACGTCGAGTTTCGGTTACCTGTCGACAAGAATGCAAATCAAATTGAAGATTTCCTGGTCAGAATCAGACGAGACTTTAGCAACTTGTTTAATCCACTAACGACCTCCCCAATGCATTATCTAACTGATTCAACCCTTGGATACATTCCTTTTAATGCTAGCAATCTTAAAGATGTCTTCCAAAAATGGAGAAAGCCTTTGACGTTCGTCCATCACAATTATGATCAAATGACCGAGTTTTTACAAAATTATGCCAAAAGCTATCCCGAAATAACCAAACTATATACCATTGGGAAGTCCGTCGAAGGACGAGAGCTGTGGGTGTTGGAAATATCGGATAACCCTGGCCAACACAAGCCAGGCGAACCAGAATTCAAATATGTTGGTAATATGCACGGTAATGAAGTGGTTGGCCGTGAAATGTTGCTTTTGTTGATCAGAGTTTTGTGCGAAAATTACAAAACATTTCCGGAAATCGGAGCCATTGTAAAGAACACTAGGATTCATATAATGCCTTCTATGAACCCAGATGGCTATGAACAAGCGGTGGTGGAAGATGATCTTGCTGGACGAGAGAATGCTCATAACGTTGACTTGAATAGAGATTTTCCTGACAGGTAATGTTAGTGACCATAATGTAAATAATCTAGCAGAGTACGAATTAGCAGCTCGCACATCGCAATTTGTGAAACATTTCTTGCAAAGTGAAATTCATATGGAGATGGAAAAATGCAAAGCAATTTGAAATAATTACTGTAACATGCTCTTCTGTCGTACAGTTGCTGCACATTTATTTACTTAATTTATTGTTCAAACTCAAGAAATTCAACATAAATTTTGCTTCGTATTTTGTTCCTAAATTCATTTTTCTACTAAAAGAATGTGAAAATGAAGAATATGGGTGAAATTCTTTCAAAATAATCACGAAATTCAGCAAGAAAATGGCAGGCATTTTGTCAGTGATTCTACTTTACAAAATCAAAGAGTTTCTTGAAAATTCCTTGAAAATTTTCATGAAAAATATTTGCGAATCAATTTTTCCTCTATAATTCACAACCTCGTTCCCAGATAATTCATACCTTGTCTAGTAAACACCCGCTCTCTAATAAATGCCTCATATCTAATAGATGCCAAGGTCAAATCAACATTTGGTGATAAATGCTCCTCTCTATAAGGCCTTGCATTATTACATTCAACTAAATCTTTATTAGATTAAAGCTTTTTAGATTAGGTTATTAGTTTTGGAATGTAAGTGTAATGGCGTGTACAAGCTATGAAGGTTGACTTTTGTTGGTTTCTACAGTATTAACAATTGTTCAGTTTTCAATATTGTTGTACTGTATATGCATATATTTCTATTGTTGTTGTAATTACTATAAGTGTAAGTAATGTTAACTGTGGCAGAAATTTTGGTGAGTAGGGGGGGGGGGGGGAAATTGCCCCCCTTAACGTAAATAGACAATTTATTGGCCATTTTGACCTAGAAAAGGCTAAAAACTGCCAATTTTGAGTGTAAATGGGAGGTTTGTTGGAAATTTAAATGGTTTTGTTGGAAATTCAGGAGGCTTTGCCTCCCACCAGAAATTTATCCCACTGATAGTCAACATGCAAGTGATGTGGTTATCCTTGATAATATAATTATTTTTACAGATTTGACTCGGAACAAAAGATACGCTCAACAAGACGCGAACCCGAAACACTCGCCCTTATAAAGTGGATAACGTCCAACCCCTTTGTTTTATCGGCTAATCTTCACGGTGGCTCCCTTGTTGCAAACTACCCTTACGACGATTCAGCAGACGGACAGGTTGCATATAGTAAGAGCCCGGATGATGCATTATTCAAGCAATTAGCAAGGACATACTCTAATGCCCACCCTGTAATGAATCATGCCAAACCCTGCCCAGGGTTTCCAGGTGAGGTTTTCAAAAACGGTATCACTAACGGGGCCAAATGGTACATAGTTAACGGCGGCATGCAAGATTTCAATTATCTACACAGCAACTGTTTTGAAATTACGGTTGAAATGGGTTGTACAAAGTTCCCAAAAGCAAGTCAACTTCATTCGTATTGGGATGCTCATAAGCTCCCCCTGATGTTATTCATGACACAAGTGCATAAAGGTGTACGTGGATTTGTGACGTCAGACAAGGGGAACCGGTTAAAGCGTGCGGTCATCACCGTATCTGGCATCAACCATATGGTGTTTACCGCAGATGATGGTGATTACTGGCGAATTCTCCTGCCAGGGGCATACAAGATCATGGCCACCAAAGATGGTTACAAATCTGAAACAAAAGAAATAGTTGTGCCACGTGGTTTAGCATTGGTTGTGAATTTCACCCTCAAAGCTGTGAAGAATAAACCTGCTATCACCCAAGTTTCACCACTTAATGGTGAACTGCAGAATGATAGTCCAAGTGAACCTGTCACTATGCCAAAGCCAACCAAACCACCAACTACACAAAACCCTCAATATATATCCGGTAAGTTGAACCATTCCTTTGTAAGCCAGTCTATGGTAATTTTTCAACATGACCAGTAAGACCCTGTCTACTGGATAGGTCTAAACTCATCTCCTAGAAACACCATTTCATATTGGTCCAGTGCTACTACAAGAGGAAACCGGAGTAGCTGGTAACTGGAGTACCTGGTTAATAGGGCTGTTCAGTATACCGAAAAATACTGGTATTTAAGCCAATATTGGTACAAGTTTCCTATATACCAGAACAGCCCAGACAATGTTTCCACCTTTGAAAACCGAAATCTTCTTCAAACTTCCATTAAGGAATTTTCCTCTTTAATTAACAAGGCCCAAAAACCGGTATACCAACAATATTGGAATAATTTTTCTGAAATACCAATACCCGAAACTTCTCATACCAAACATCCCTAATGATTAACCCCTAACCATTAATGATTTTTTTCTCATTTCTTTATAGGCTTTGAGAGCTGGTCTCACCACAACTACACACAAATGATTGCCTTTCTTGATAAGTTAACTCAAACATACTCCGACATCACATCGCAATCTGAGATTGGCGAGAGTATTCAGGGTCACAAGATCTTCTCCTTTGAGGTGTCCGAAGATCCGGGCATACCCAAGGAAGGTAATAGTCCTGTTTTGAGCTTCTAAACTTTAAGATACGTAGGACAGTCAAAAGTGTTTACAAAACTAAGATTTCGATGAAAAGTAAAATTTATACTGGGAACTACTATCCGTATAAACTCTAGAATAGCATGACCCATAAAAAATGAACAAGTTTAAAAAAATCTGCAGCAGACTTGTACCAATGCTGTCTCAACATTTGCACTGCTTGTTCCCAGCTTGTTGACAAGTTTTAATCAGTTTGTTGACAACTTGCTACAAGTTTTCTGACTCAAAAGCAGGGATTATTCTAAGGTGCAGTGATAACCAATTTGTGCAGTGATAAATGAGATTAGGTGCAGTGATAAAATGCGATATGTGAAAATGTGTATATTTTTGCATGACATAGAATATGCAGAATGCAGATGTGGGCTCATTAGCGGTGATTTTGGCTCATTTGCCTGCATATAATTAGTGACATGCATGGGGTAAACTTTAAGTTTGAGATGATTGCCTGTTTAAAAATATATCCAGCCATTGGCATTGCTTTGTATTTTTTACTGAGTACCTGGTCAGTGAGAACTATCTCACAATCCTGTCATATTTAAACGGAACCATTATAGGTAAACCGGTGGTTGGGTTTATCGGCAACTTGCGAGCAGACGATGCAGTTGGCAGAGAACTACTTCTGATGCTTGTAAAAAGATTATGCACAGGTTATCAAAAGAAAGATCCGAGAATTGTGAAAATTTTGGAGACCACTCGAGTGATCTTTGTCCCAGCTGTGGATGTTGACGGGTATAGTTCATAAATCTTTGGCCTCTATTTTTACACTTGTAAACTTTCAACTTTTACTGTACTTATTAATAATGTAATTCTCGTACGTTGATGCATGATAACGATTTGTTTAATGTCGATTTCACATCGTGTGCTTGCCTAAAACCGTGCCAGAGACATTGTACCAATGCTGTTTCAACAACTTGTTGTCAGGATGTGTTCGCATTGCTTGTTCCCAGCATGTTGACAACTTTCTACAAGGTTGTTCACTCAACAGACTTGTTCCAAGTTGTATGTTGTATGTTGTTCCAACAACTTGTTATCGTCGTGCGATTCATCAACTTGTTAACAAGTTGTGAGTGACAACCTTGTAGCAAACATTATATCTGCTGTGTCATCGCGTTTGTATTCTGGAACGAGAGTGCGATATTAGCGGGCGTCATTTGAAGACCTCCAACGGAAACTCGATAGGATATAGTCGGTACAAGTTTGTTTGTCAGTCGGTTGAAATGGCCTTACACCCCCCCCTGTGAAAATTCCTAAGTTCCTAAAATGTGGCAGCGCACCAATCACATCTGCCGCTCGTGCTTCCGATTGTATTTTTTAATACCTATACAGATGGATAATAGAGAATTTCTTATTTTTATAAGGTATGAGGATATGGGTAGGAAGCAGTGTGATGGCGGTGATCTTGGAGATAAAGATTTATCCAGATGGTTCCATCATTCTGGTCTAGTGAGATCGAAACGAGAAATACCTGATGACATGTCCAAGGTACAGACCTCCTGTACTCGTAAGCCAGTCCATAGCAGTGAGCTCTATATATATCTGGAGTGAGAACTTCAGTCATTCGCCCTATGAAAAAAGTGATGCCAAGATGGCGAAAGCGGTTGACGTCAAAAATCTGTGAAGGTCGTAAACAGTTTTTATGCCATTTTCCCAGCTTATTCCAGTTTTTTCTAACGGATCGTATCGCTAATCACTCCAGATATATATGGAGCTCACTGGTCCATAGCAGAGTCCATAGTGTCGACTCCGCATAGCCTTTCTAAGGTGTATGAAGTTATGTGATGTATAATTAGCAGTTGACATGGGATGTGCATAGTCATTTTCTTGCAAAATATTATACCTAGACACATTTCACTCTCCAATGACCACCCCTAAAAGTGACCACTCTAAACACTATAAGCACTTCAGAAACTCTGTAGCTTTCATGGTTCAGGAGATAGAGCTATGTCGATAGTGCCGTTTAGAACTATCCATTAAATAACTTTTATACGTCTGTCATATTTGTCTGCTGTGTAAAGTAAAACAACGAAAGGTGAACTTTTAAGGGAATATTTTTGTACATTGGCAGATAAAAAATCATGGTCCCGCAAAAAGAAACCAATTATATTTACTGGCATGGAAACCTACCATGAAGTTATGACGGTTTTGTTTTAAGTATTTTTGTTTCTTTGTTTTAGTTTCTAAGAGCAGCGTTGGATGCGCCGACTGAAGTGAAACTACTTAAAGAATGGTTAGGATATCAAAACTTTGCTTTGGTTGTGAATGTCGAGGCAGGACAGCTTGTAACCCGGTAGGTAATTGCAAGTTATGCAAGTTATTTGTTTTGCACGAGTTCTTCTCATATACAACTGAGGCAAATTTGTATATGAGAGGACTGCATACTAGCCTCGAATTTGGGAAAAGAAAAGAAAAGGCCAAATGGCAGGATCAATGACATCAATGCCAGGATCATGGTCAGCCTACCGTCCACCTGTCGTATGGACGGCCATCTTAGAATTCGGACGGCCACTTGGAAAAGACGGCTTTTGGACGGCCGATTATCGTATTGATTCCTTTCAGACGGCTTCTAAATATGAATAGCATCATGTACTTGATGGCTAGTGCAGCTAGCGATCATACACAATATATCTTTATATTACAATCTTGTCATTGTCGAAAAACTTTAATAATTTGTTATCTCCATTAATCACGGACAGTCAAATTTGAGGCAATTCCAATAAGATTGTATTTGGCTAAACACTGGAGTGTGAATCACTCAAGTTCGTAAATTAATTTTATCCGTGTTATCGCTCTTAATAAGCCATCAAAATATTATAATAATATGCAAAATTGCCAGAGAGTATGCCTTAACGCGATCCAAAGAGATTCACTGCCGCGTACGTGTTAAGTTGTAAGCAAAATCCAAAATTTGGACGCCCAAATTCCAGATCCTGGCTAAGACCCTGGCCAGTACACAGGACATAAAGGCCAACTTTTATTCAATTCTTATTTGAAGCCCCTTACCACAAACTGATGTAGCATGAAGATTTAAAAGAGCACATGTATAATATACCATTTTAGTTTCCAGGAAACTAGAAAGTTATAGTCAGTAAAGACTGTAAATAAAGTGTTCATAAACTCAAAATGCGTTGCACGTTTTTCAAAAGAGCAGAAATTATTCTGAATAGTAGAGCAGAATAATTAAAACTCAATTCACCGTTTTGTATATAAAATTTCACTTTTAGTTTCTAAGATACAATAATGCCAAAAATCTCTTGCTATTAATTTCACTAAGTACTGAGGTTGAGGGCAGGCCACTACTGGCCGTGAATTTCAGTATATTACGAGGGCATAGCGGCCAACAAGCAGGGCATTGACTATTTGACTGCCAATGGTATCGAACCCCCTTCGAACTCCCTTCACATGCACGTTTACTAACCACTATGCCACCCCCCTCCTCCCAATAGCTCTTGAAATTTTTTCAAAATCCTTATATTAATTCCATATTATCATTTCCATATTATTTCCATACTCTGGATGGATTTCAAAAAAAAATCCAGTTGTGCAATCGAATTTTAAAGCGACATTTCTTTCACCTAGATACCCTCTAGATGCCAAAGTAGACCTCGGTACCCGCGCCAACAAGTTCACGACGGCCGATGACGACATCCTTCGAGAGTTAGCGCTCACGTACTCCGAGCACTATCCCGACATGCATAGCGGTCATGGATGCCAAAACTCCAAGACTCCGACCCAGTTCCCTAGCGGTGTCACAAACGGCGCCGGCTGGCGGGAACTTCCATACAGTCTACAAGATTATGCATACTTAGACCTAAATATCCTATCAATAACCCCACATGTCCACTGTTGCCACTATATTGGGGAAGTTGAACTACCAAAATTGTATAAAAACAATGAACCTTCTCTCCTTGCGGTCTTAGACAAAGTCAGACAAGCTGTTAGAGGCGATATCTCAACCAAACTCCGTGTCTCAATTCGTAATGCGTATTTCACGATTCATGGTCGAAATACTATCATTAACGTGACCAAGGATTACGGTAGCTTCTACCGAATACTCCCTCAAGGACGCTTTAAACTTATCGCGCATGCGCCTGGATATTCTAGTATTATTAAAGAAGTCGCGGTAGTCCCAGAAGTCAGCTCCAACGTCATGTTTAGCTTGAATAAGTTTGTCACAAACTACAAGTATCGTACACCTGCGGAGATGGAAGAGATACTAAGTGAATTGTCTCAACACTGTTCCAATATCATGCGTTTATACACCATTGGAAAAACTGTCAAAGGTCGAATGATACAAGTCGTAGAGCTCTCTGATAATCCAGGTATTATTATATTATTATTGTCTTTTTTATATAGAATAAGGTTCATGCACGCACTGGTTGATCTTGTACTGGCTATTTTAAGGGTCCCTGATATAACTTCTCAGTGAACACACAGGTCAAATACTTTTCCTATTTTTTTTGTAACGGTCCTGTTTCTATTTAATTCCAAATTTATCCAACCACTTTTCAAGTTTATTCGTCACCGATCCTGATGCTCCCACTGCAATTAGTTCTACTGCAACTTTTCTTATTCCCCGGTTCTTGTGATTTCTTGCTTTAGTTCGTGATATTTCTCCACTTTTCTTGTTTCTTCTCGTAGATTGATAGATTCTACAATTCTGTCTATTGCATGCATTCTCTTTTTTTGTCAGCTAACGATATGACTTCAATTTCATGATCGCACTGAATGTTTCAACACCACAGCATTTTCACTTCATCATTCTCTATCACACTTTTTGAAACACGTTCATATTATTTTTCTTAGAGATTACATACATTATTCAGCTCACTCCCCATTGGGGCTTTTCAGTGACCGATTACATCAAGTATCTAGCTTACCTATATTATGTACTTAACCTACATTATTTATTTTTACAACAATTGTGATATTACTTTCCTAATCTGTATATCCTAACCCACCCAGTCAACTTCCCTGTGGGAGGAAACCGGAGTGCCCGGAGAAAACCCACGACTTTCGACAGAGCGTTGACTTACTCTTTTCACACGAGTGTGATGAGTAAAGTCCTCAGCGAGAATCGAACTCAAGACTCAGAGGTGAAAGGCGCTTGCTCTGACGACTGCGCCACCGAAGCCCCATGCTAATGATCTGACCCCGCTGACGCCGAACCAAAAGTTCTTCACCACAGAATTTCCACTGCACTATTTCTGCTATATTTTCATGCCTTCTCTTGTCTTTTATCTGTTCCAATTTCTTACTTTAATTAAAGACGTCACCAACACTGTCACCCGTTTCACCACATAAATCATAATCTGATAATCTACATAATGGCTAACAAACCTTCTTGCCCAAGTTAAATTATAAATTATAGTTGTAAGTGCTTGTTCTTAAGCCACAGAATAGGAAATGACCAGAAGGGCCACTCAGCAGTGCAACGTGACCCCTATTTTTATGTAGTTTTCTGGCCAGAATAATGGCGGACCAGCCAGTTCAGCGTGTTTATTGGCCAGAAAATGCAATTGACTGGCTAGAATAATGGTAATGAACATGCGTAATGCGACATGCGCAGCGTCAAAAACTTCAAAGGTTCCGCCTCACGTGGCCCTTCTAGTCATTTCCTATTCTATGCTAAAGCTCCGTGTTCCAGACCGTTTGCGAGTATAGACCGCGCCATTCTATATTTATTTATGTTTTTAATTCTAGGTATCCACGAGCCAGGTGAGCCTGAATTTAAGTACGTTGCGGGTGTGCACGGCAACGAGCGGGTTGGCCCGGAAATGTTACTTCTATTGATACGATATCTGTGTATGAATTATGGCAATGATGATATTGTTACGAAGCTTGTGCAAACGACAAGAATACATATACTACCCATGTTGAATATTGACGGGGCGACAAAAGCCCGGGAGGGGGATTGTACCTCGGAGATTGGTCACCCTAATGCTAACGGTGTTGAGTTGGACGATTTTTATCCAGGTGAGATTAATTTAGAATTTTTAAGTTCATTATTTTTTCCTAGGTTTCACTGGAAATTTTTTTCAAAATCTTTACTCTCGAAATGGTATGGATCCCAGTTAGAGATAGTATGAAAATGGTAGTTCTAATGAGGCATTTGTAATGAGCGCGTCTAACAAACAATTTTTGTTTTCTACAGGTAAATTTAATACCAAGCGATCTCCGCTACAGCCAGAAACGTCCGCCATTATCAAGTGGCTAGACAGTCATCCATTTGTCCTCTCGGCAACCCTTCATGGTGGTACCCTCCTTGCGACCTATCCCTTTGACTCGTCTCAGACTCCTAGTAATCACGGCGCGGCTGATGACGCAATATTCCGACATCTCGCTTCCGGTTACGCCAAACTACATCCAACAATGCATTATGGGCAACCCTCGTGTCCAGGTCCCGCCGTGAACGATAAATTTCCCGACGGAATCGCGCCTGGATCCAAGTGGAAGCCCAAAGTGAATTCAATGAAGGATTATAATTATATGCAGAAAAATTGTTGGGAGGTCGCTGTATATTTGGGATGTTGTAAGTTCCCGTATGCAAATACGCTACAGAACTTCTGGGCGGTGAATAAGAAGCCTTTGATCTACTACATGTACCAGGTAAGTGAGAAAATACAGTCCAGTAAAGCCCCGCATAAAAGAACCAGTGAATTTTGACTTCAGGCTGAAGTGGTTCTTATATAACGGGTACTTAGAAATAAATCAGGCTGAAGTGGTTCTTAACTGGTTCTTATTTCCAGTCAAAAACAATTGTTCCTGGTTTAGAGTTTTAAACCTCTTGAGTGAACAAAGGGCCATCATGATGTAAGTTTTTTTTAATATAGTTATGCAAGTTGAATTATGTTGTGAATTGATTGCTGTTTTGATAAAATAAATGCATGCAAGATGTGGTTGAAAGACATAATTCCCGCTAGCAAGATTACAGTATTTTGTTTTCTTCCTAGTCCTGCTTACTAATTCAGCTAAAAGTTTAAGGGTTTTTAAGAACCAGTTTCATTTGTCAGCCTGAAGTGGTTCTTGTATTTTGGGTGCTTAATTGCCCAAATTTCAGGCTGGTGGTTCTTAACCCACTGGTTCTTTTATGCGGGATTTTACTGTATGTGTGTGTGTGTGTGGAAGATTGAGTCCATCGCCGCCCTACTGGTGGTGAAAAAATTTAGGGGAAGAAGGCATTAAAACGGTCCCAAAATCTCAATCTTAAAATTTATTATATATAGCACTTAAATTTAAGTGTAAAAATGAAGTTGTTTGATTTGAATGTGCGACTTCGCAATAATTTTTCGCGTCCGATCCTAGCAAAGTGAGAAAAAAACGAACAAATCTCATGCCATTTTTCACAACGCAGGAGTGCAAGAAATGTCGACGAATAATAAAAATAATATATATATATATAAAAAAAAAAAAAAAAAAGCTAGAGAGAAAAAGCCCGCGAAAATTCTTATTTAAAGTAGAAATAATGACTTTGGGATAATGACTTTGAAATAAAGTCGAAAATTTACAGTTTCAAAAACTCGTCTTGTTAAAATTCATTATATTGAATTTCAAGATGACATTATTGTTCGGAATCTGGTTCTTCTTACGTTTTTTGAAACTGTGGTTTTTAGTTCATTTAAATAAGGATTATTTTATTCAAAAACTCGATATCATTTAAAGGTGCATCGTGGTATCAGAGGATTTGTCACAGACGAGAATAACAAAACAATCTCAGGCGCTAACATTAAAATAACTGGTCTGACCCATACCGTCCGCACGGCAAAAGATGGCGATTACTGGCGACTACTTACGGCAGGCTTGTACCAAGTCACGGCCTCCGCCGAACACTACGACAACGTTACGAAGGAAGTCCGAGTAGGCGACGATCTTAAAGGCACTATTGTGAACTTTAAGTTGGCGAGAGCTAAAGACACACCTAAGAAATCAATGCTGTTTTTCGGCATGAAACAATTACCTTTTATAGTAATGGCCTGTCTGATTGGAATTATTGTAACTGTAATGTTATTCGGGGTCGTGCGAATTTTACTTCGGCGCGGACGACGGAAGGATTTTGACAAGCTACACGGACGGAATGCTTACAAAGATGAATACGAGCGCGAGGTCGCGATGAAGTCGTTTAATTCAAAAGCGTTGCTAAGAAACGACTACAGTGACGACAGCGAGGAGGATGAATTAGAAGAGTATGTTGTACAAGGAAGGTCTTCTAGGAAATCATAAATGTATTAATTAATTGAATTATTTTTAAATTAATGAATATTTAATCAAACTATATTATAATATATGTGAGCATATAAAGTGAATCAAGATATGATATGGAAATTCGAAGAACTTCTAAGCATAGCAATGGTTTTATGTTGAGGAGAATTTCGAAATTTGGCTTATGAATGGAGAACTTAAGCATGTGGGACGACAACGCGACGACGACGGCCACAACAAACTCCTTCAAAGAAATGGTAGTAAAGAAAACTTGTCGTGTATTATCAATCGTATGAATTTAATACAGTTGAAGAAGTTGAAGATATGGGCTTTATGGTTGAGAAGAGTTCTACTGAACCAATTTGAAGTAGCACTTGTTTCGACTTGAATTTCGGCTTGTTTCGGCTGTGATTTGCCGTTGTAAAGAGAGCGAGGACCACGTCTAAAACTCCCGTGGGACTTTAATTATTCGTTTCTTTTCATCGACTCATTGTATTAATCGTCGTCGTCGTCGCGTTGCCGTCCTACATGCTTAAGTTCTCTAATATTTCAACAGTACAGTTGAGCGATTGGGCGAGATTATGCCATTGGGTGATTGGTCTTCAAATGAATGGTCATTACCGTGCACAAGGTTACATAAACATGAAAAAAAAGATTGAACAAAGACTTCGGCTGAGTTTCCAATCATATCTTGACTATGATGTAAGGGGCTGATATAAATGATCTTAAAATTGTTTCACAAAACTCTATTTTTGCCGTCGGCAACTGCTTCAGAAGGTTTAGGCGTCGTTCAAACGTCGCGCTACTGCCGTGCCGAACGCATTACAAACAATAGATAATGAGGCATTTCAGCTGATTATGTATTGTTTTTAATGCGTTCGGCACATGAGAAGCGCGACGTTTGGAACAGGCCTTAGTTTCGTTAGCTCCTTACTTGTTTAGACATTTTAGAAAGTTTCTAGGCGGAATATAGCATGCGCTGTAACATGATTCCCAGAACCCTGGCAGACCAGGCTGGCCCGGTTCTCGACACTCGCACGAGCCAGTCCGGTTTACCGTGGCAGCCCAGCTCATAGGAACAGACCCTTAGTTTTTAAGAAGATTTGATGCCATTAACATTATTGAGCAAACACAAGTGTTGCTTGAAATTATCTGCCATTACTCAAAAAATGTCTTAAAGGGATATAGCAATAAAAATTTAGTTTGTCGCATTTGAAAGAACTTTTAAAATTATATGAAAATCTCGCTTACCGATTTTTCGTATCTTAATTCGTGTGATATTTTGACAGAAATAATAAGAAATCAGGGAGCTGTCCGCCATCTTGGATTTTTGTGGATATGCATGTTACGTCACAAGCAGGGTCACGCAAGTATTTTACCCAGAAAGCCAATGGTCATTATGAGCCCAAAATTATACTTCGGTCACTATTTCAAATAACAAATTGACTGACAACTTTTTAAACATCTACTAAATGTTATTTGGTCACATAGGAGTAGTTTTATATGGCTAACCCTGCTTGTGACGTCACTAAACCACCTGTGCCACCGTTAATGAGATCAAAAAATAATCCAAGATGGCGGACAGCTCATTGTTTTAAGTCAAAATATCTCAAGAACTATTAAGCAAGATACGAAAAATCGGTAAGGGAGATTTATATATAATTTTAAAAGTTCTATAATTTTAAAACTGAATTTTTATTGCTATATCTCTTTAACTTTGCGAGAGCTTTTCGATTAAACTTCCAGCAAATTATAAATCTACCCCAAACAAAATTGAAATACTATTAGTAATCTATATAGTCCTAAAATTAATGTATGATATAATTATAATATTTACAATTCATTTAATAAATGATTAATAAAAATTAAATTCATCTTCGTTTGATTTATTGCAATGTACAAGTTAATTTTAAAAATATAAATATGATATGTTTTTAACATTAAACCTTACGCAATGTTTGCGGTCTATGAGTGCTCGTTTACACACGAAAAATCTCACATCTTGTCAACAAGTTATGTTCGCAACAGACTTGTGGCAAGCTTGTCAACAAGTTGTAACAAAATTGTCATTTTATCAAGTTGCTACAAGGTTGTCACTCACTTAACAAGTTGTTGGAATGCAGGACGATAACAATTTGTTGGAACAACTTGTAACAAGTGTGCCAAGTCAACAATCTTGTAGCAAGTTGTCGACAAGCCGTTGAAAACTTGTCAATAAGCCAATTCGGAATAGCCTGCTTGCAGTCGCATTTTTTTTGTTTTCAAAATATGAGACTGCCAGCAGCTAGTTCGGAGTTGTAACTGCACAATAAACTCTATCAGGACGAAATGTCTCTATCTTGAGAATCCAACAGACATCTTCAAAAAAGCAATCAGTTTTTAGATAATTTATTTAAATTATAAAATAGTGTTCCCCTTGAGTGCACCTTTCTTTACAAGAAAGACAAAATATGTTGTGTAAATATTAGTCAAATGACAGTTCTATTGCCGCTATATTATGTAAAACACAAATGGATGATTAAACAGTTGAATACTTTGACATACATATTTTTGATCTTTCAGTCTCAGGTACATGTTATCATTCAACTGTAACATTACCCCGATTCAGAACGCGTCATTTGGATGTGGGAGTCATAACTCCAAACTACCTTATAAAGGTTGTTCTCCGAAGGCCAAAATTTGCGTAAAAAGAACAGTGGATTTTTAAAAAAACCTCTAAATCCTTTATTATCGCCTAATAGCTTTATATGTCATTGTACAAATAGTTTTTACAAAACTTGACATAACTTGGTACAATAGTTCATAAGCCCATAATCATCCATTCTATTGCAATTTTATGTTTCTCTGCCATTCTCTTTCAAATTCACAATCTTCAACTCTGTCGCGACTTCCCTCCATTGACGTGTGACTTTCTGATGCTCCCAAAACTGTCCATGTCGCGCCCAGTCTCCGCTCCCATTGTTGTATACTCTGGCTGTAGAGACCGCTGTGCAGCAGGGCGCTGGCGTGCGGGCTTATCTATGTACACGTCATTATTTACATCTATCCCATAAGCTTTCACTTCGGCTGGGGATAATCCCTGTACTGTATCCACGAATTTCCCAATGCCATTGGTGTCGACCGCATCGTAGTTTGGCTGGTTCGGCTCAATGCTGTTTATTGATTTTAGTTCATCGTGAAGTTCTTCTGGTACAGGAGCCTATGAGATTAAAAATAAGATTTTGTGATTCATGTGATCGGAATGTTCCATTGTCTTTTCATTGTCCTGAAAATCCCACTGTTCTCCATGTCATCCGGTCACGATACCGTGATCGGAATGTTCCATCGTCTTTTCATTGTCTTGAAAATCTCACTGTTCTCCATGTCATCCAGTCGCGATAGAGTGATCGGAATGTTCCATCGTGTTTTCATTGTCTTGGAAATCCCACTGTTCTCCATGCCATGTAGTCACTTATTGTTTTGACGTATTAGTGGGCTGCTTTGAATGAGCTTGGATGGAAGCCACTTCACGAACAAAGGTTAATAGCGAAAGCTAGACTCGTATTTTACATTATTCATTGCCTTGCTCCTACCGCGCTTACTGATTTCTTTCTGGCGCTGAAGAGTAAAATTTCCAGATCTCATGAATACCACTTACAAAGTTGTAACGTAAAGTTAAAAGTATCATTTCCAAAAACCCATTGCTTGTAAAAGAGTGTTTTTCAGTGTTCCAAACTATTGAATAATCTTTCAGTTAAAATAGGCAATGCTGATCGTATAGTATTACAGACTCGAAACTCAAAAGTCGAGATTCAAAGCCAAGCCCTTCAAAACTATTTGACTTCTAACGGTGGTGTGAAACTAAAAAGAAACTCGCAAGTTAAAAGTCGGAGCGATTCGAAAAGCGTAATTAGTTACGTGATTGGTAACACGATTTATTACCGAACGCTAATTAGCTTCGCGCTAATAGTCTAATGGGACTAAACATATATCTACATGTTCTTACCTTTCTTGATTTCGCAAGTCCATAGCCAGCATTATTTTCACCTCGTATACCCTTAGACATCCCTTCTTGTGCCTGATCCAACAGTTTATCCATCTGTGTGTCCTTGGCCATCATAGACGGGTCAATTTTTGAAAATCCTGAAGGCCGATTCCCCCGTGTTGGACCCTGAAACCCGGGCATTTGACCCTGAGGTCCGGCAGTCGGGAGTCTATTCTCCGGTAGTGCAACATCCGATGAGAGTCCATTCCCCGGTGGTGTAATTCCTGGCGGTAAAGTTTCGGGCATCGATGCACCCGGCGACATATTCCCCGTCGGGAGTCTATTCTCCGGTAGTGCAACATCCGATGAGAGTCCATTCCCCGGTGGTGTAATTCCTGGCGGTAAAGTTTCGGGCATCGATGCACCCGGCGACATATTCCCGGGGAGCGTAGTATCAGGGGATAGATTCCCCGGTAATGACATCGCATTTTCCCGTTGACTTCCGGTTGGCGATCCGTTCCCAGGCCCTTTTAGCTTGCTCGGTTGCGAGGCTTGCAAATGAGCCTGCGATAGTTTATCGTCCAAATCTCTTTCCTTTTCTAACATCATCATGTCCTGCATAGCTGCCTCTTTCCCAGCAAAATCGCTTTTCAAATCATGCTCGGTAAATTTCCCACTCTTCAACATTTCATTGATCTTCGACTCGTCAACTTCGGGCGAGGCCGTCGCCGACTTGGTCTTGCTCGGGTTATTTCGTGCCGACGCGTCGGCTGAACCCTTTTCGCTATCCTGATAAGCTTTAATCAATTTCTTTGTCTCCTCGCTACTCAAGTTACTCTTCGATAATATATTCATAGTGCCTGCGGTATCAGTGGGCTGTGGTTTACCGCCAAAAAGCACGTGATCACCTTCGGGATTTGCGGGAACATTAGGGAGAAAGAGGGTTGTTTTTGAGTTATCCTCGTGAAAGTTTGACTGCAGGCTTGCTTGGGAACTTGCCCCAGGCTCTTTTCCAGCGTTGCTCAACAGAGAACTCGCCTCAGACCCTTTTCCGGCGCTGTCCAGGTTTTTCAATACATCGTACGGCTTTGTTTCCATTTTTTCAGATTTTAACAAAAGTCCACCGTCTTTAGAAGGGTCGTCAAGTATTCCTTCCGTCGCCTTGTCTTGCGCCTTTTCCTTTGATGAAACATGTCCATTTCCCAAAGACTCCCTTAGAATTTCCTTAACCAATTCTGTAATTCTTGGTGCGAGGTTATTCGTAATATCAGGGTTTTGTTGTGGGAAGGTTAGGGAGGCCCCATGTCCGTTCGCCTGCCCACCCTCGGTGGGTTTATGAGCTTGCCGTGCTGGGGCAGCCAAATGAGTTTCGGGCGTATTGCCTGCAAGCTGTTGAACTTGAGGGACCGTGTTTAGCTGGCCAGCTTTAGGACTAGTAGCGAATTTTAATTTCTCAGACCCAGATCCTAACGCCACCACTTTATTATCGACCGTAAACTGCGCATTCTTTTCCTGGGAACTAGTTTTGTGTTTTGGCGTACTTCCTTTTTCGTCCCGTTTTAGCTTCTCCCCTGGGACCATGAGAGTGGACTCGGGTAGGTCAATGTCACGCAGGGGCATACTAGGGGTTTGGACCATCCCCAAGCTATCTAAGGGGGCACCCGAGACTGAAATACGATTTGACATCCCTTCCAAAAATGCTGGATCTGAGATTTTTTCCGTGTCTTGAGTTGCACTCGTTTCTTGTTCCCTTTGTGCTTTGGTCAGAGCTCGAAGGTCCTGCATTGCTTGAAGTTTACCATCGGGGTCATTCGCCAGGGGTTTCAACAGGTCCTCCCCTTTAGCACTGTTCGGTGAGAGAAGTACATGTTCTGGGGGAGCTCCTTTCGCGCCTGTGGGTGTGGTTCCAGGAGTGTTTGAAATTGGGGTAACAGTTGGGCTACCTGTGCCTAGCCCCACAGGAACTATATCCCCAGCATCAGTCCTTTCCGTGATATCGATTCTATGCTCGTATTCTGTTAGATCGGTTGGATCACTTGATGACGCCATTCGATCTGCGTCACTTGATGGCATCATCCCAGTTCTATCACTTGATGGCATCATCCCAGTTCTATCACTTGATTGCGTCATTCCAATTCCGTCACTTGATGACGTCATCCTACCCCCATCACGTGATGATGTCATATCATTGGTATTCAGGTTAGATAGTTTATCTTCACCGACCAAGGATTGCGCTGCGATCTGGGAACTTGGAAGAGTAATACCACTCGTTTCCAAACTTCCACCTCCACCGCCTCCTCCACCTTCGCCTCCACCACTGGTAGAGTCCGCTGAACTTGATGATTGTTGATCTTTTGAGGGAGCTTGCTTTTCAATAAATTTGGCCTCTTCCGGACTTGTTCCTATTTTCTCACCCAAGGCATCTACTCTGATTTTTTTAAGTTTTGGCATCACTAAAGTTACATCTTCGTTCATGGCTGTTTCATTGGATCCTGTCACTAAATTTGCACCCGCCGTTTGCGCCAACAGTTTTAGTTTTGGTTGGGTTTTAACAACATGTATGATTTGTGAAGGAATGCTTCTCATTGCACCTCGAATGAGAGCATCCGCATCGGGAACCTTTTGTAAATTGATAATCGCTTTATGTTTTCGTAATTTTTGTAAATTTACAGCTGCTGTGTGTTCTGTAAATTTCTTGCCAACGGGCTGTTGTAAATTGTGGAAATTGTTGACTTGTTTGCTGTGTTTCAACTGTTGTAAATTGTGGATGTTGTTGACTTGTTTGCTGTGTACGGGTGTCATCTTCAGGTGTAGAGCAGAGTTATAGTTTCTAAGCCTTTGGTTTAGTCTATGTATATTCTTATGCCTTTGTTGAAGTCTATATCTAGCTTTCTTCATGTGACGTTGTCTATGCCAGTGCTCACTGTCCTGCATGCTTGGTTCCACGTTTGAATTTGACGCCATTTGGTCATCGTTCGGATCTATAAGCTTAGCTGAATACTGTGGGATATCTGAATTCTCATCACCTGAATCCACTAAGACCTGAGCATTCTGTGGGCCCGTGTTTGAACCTTGAGGTACACTTTGAGAAATTTTCGATGAATGGCTTTGTCGTGTGCCTTCTTCGTCAAAGTTTTCAGTGGAATTTGTCTCCCCTGTTTCTGTAGAAAAGCTTTGAGCATTTTGTGGACCCGTATTTGAACCTTGTGGTACACGTTTTGATGGATGGCTTTCTTTTGTACCTTGGTCGTCTAAAAAGTTACTCAACAAAGCTTTCCCATGCAACTTTCTGGGTGACATAGTTCCTGCATTGTTTAGTGTTTCGCCTGATGAATTGGGGTCTTCTTCTGGAGAATTTTCCCCGGTAGTATCATGTTCCGGTGTCTTAGGTCCTGTATTAATTTTTGCATCTTGTTTCATTCCGTCTTCATTTTGGTACGGGGATTCAGCCTGGTTTGTCTTGATGTTTTCATCCATTCCATTACCTTTCATTTCTTTTCCATTCAATATACTTCCATTCATATGTTCATTCTGTTGCCCGTTTAGATCCATTCCATTATCTTTCATTTCTTTTCCATTCAATATACTTCCATTCATCTGTTCATTCTGTTGCTCGTTTTCATCCGTTTCATCGTCTTCCTCCGTTTCATCGTCTTCTTCAATGTTACTTCCATAAGTACTCTTTGGTGTTGGAGTTTGTTGCATTGAATAACCCACATGTAAGGTATGTCCAGGCATGTTCTCGTTTTCCTTACCCGCGAACTTCTGAACCGAAGGATTGTATTGGTTAAGCTTATCAGAAAGCTGCCCAATGTTCGCTACATTGTGATAATATTTACCCGTTCTTTGAGTGTTACCAATCCTTTCATGATTTTCGTGGCCCAATCCATGAAAAGTTTTCCCGTTTAATTGTTGGGAATTGAGCAGTCTCAACCTTTGTCTGTTTCGAATATTTTGAATCCTGGTAGTGATTTTTCTATAACCAGCATCCGAACCTCTATTCTGATATAACATAGGTTTGTCCACAAGATGGAAAACTTTACCAGGTCTACTATTTTCAATATTTTGAATTTGATTAGTGTTTTGGTTGGTGTTTTGTTGAACTTCATTTGAGCTTCCAGACTGTCCTTGCGAGTTTGGTTGAGGGAAATTGCTGGGTTCATGTGTGGTAGGATTACGTTGTTCCATGAGTTTGTTTAGACTGTTTGATTGAAGGAAAGGTGTCTTATTTTTTGGAGATTGTTTTTCTTCCGCCATGTTCTGTTCGTCGTCTGCTTCGTCTTTGTCGGCTTCAGTGTAATCGTAGTCTTGGTCGTCGTAATCTGGGTTTGTAACTTTGGGTTTCTTCGCGGAGTGGTCCTTTTCTGGATGATTGGTTTCTATGTCACGTGTACTATGTATATCTGCAGTACCGTGTTGGTTACTTGCTTGGTTGGTGGCGCTGTTAGGGTTGTCCTGGTTCATGGTGTTTGCACGTTGTTTTTCCGCTTTGTTTATGTTTTGTTGAACTTGTTTACTGTTTTTAACATGACTACCCTTGTTTATCTGTTGTGTTTGATGACTTGTAACGTCGGCTACGTTCGTAATCACATGACCGTTAGGAAGTATTCCTTGATTGGTAACCTGGCCTTCATTGGTAGCCTGGCCTGCATTAGCAACCTGGCCTCCCTTGGTAACCTGTTCGTCATTAGCAACCTGGCCGTCATTTGTAACCTGGCCTTCATTTCTAGCCTGGCTCTCCTTGGTAACCTGGCCGTCATTTGTAACCTGGCCTTCATTTCTAGCCTGGCTCTCCTTGGTAACCTGGCCGTCGTTTGTAACCTGGCCTTCATTTCTAGCCTGGTTCTCCTTGGTAACCTGGCCGTCATTTGTAACCTGGCCTTCATTTCTAGCCTGGCTCTCCTTGGTAACCTGGCCGTCATTTGTAACCTGGCCTTCATTTCTAGCCTGGCTCTCCTTGGTAACCTGGCCTTCATTTGTAACCTGGCCTTCATCTGTAGCCTGTCTCCCCTTGGTAACCTGGTCACTATTAGCAACCTGGCCTGCATTTGTAACTTGGTCTCCCTTGCTAACCGTACCTCCACTGGTAGCATCCCCTTCTTTTTTATTAGTTACACCGTTCAAGTTGTTACCAATTTTTTTTCCCATGTTAGCATTCAATCTGTTACTGTTTTTTTCTTTATTCACGAAATTTCCACCACTTTTACCGTTACTCATAGCTGTATTGTCTTGAGGATTGTTGCCAGACAGTTTGTTTTTGTTACTCACGGGGCTACTGTTTGTCAATTGCTGAAACTGCTCGCTTTTTACATCTTGATCGTCATTCAAGTTGTTCTCGACATTGGTGTTATAACCATTGCTATTTTGTGCGGTATATTCATTTCCGAGACTTGGCTTGCCTTGGTGTGCATTCGTTTTGCCAGAATCTCTGACGTTTTCTGCGTTAAATTTGTTTCGATTGCCGGATCCGAAATCCTTGTGATGGAAAGTGTTTTCGCCATTTTGGTTATTAGGGTTAAAGTCGTTAGGGTTTACTTTGTTATTCAAAATGTTGTTGTTGTTGTTGTTGTTGTTGATGTTATTGTTGTTGTTTTCCAAGGTGTTGACATTGTTTTCAAAGCTTTCCTCAAGTGTTTTCAACTTGTCTCCGAAATATTTATTTTCCTTGATAGCCTTGCCGTCCATGTAAGCTTTCGCCATTTCTTTGAGGTATCTGTTGTCTGAGGGATTTGTCACTGCAGAGTTACCATTGTTGCTGTATGAAGGATTTGCTACCGCAAGGTTACCATTGTTGCCGTACATGTTGCTTCCTTTCTTATTGCCGTGTGGGTTGTTGATGTTTGCTGCTTCATCATTAACCGTTTTTTGTGATGGATTTGTTACTTGTGGGTTACCGTTGTTGTACATGTTATCGTTGTTGTTGTACATGTTGTTATTGCTATACATGTTGCTTCCCTTATTTTTTCCATTTGGGTTATCGACACGCGCTACCCCATCATTGTCCTTCTCAATGCTTATGCTTGGGTTTTTATTATCCCCATGTTTATTGACATCAATGGTTATTTCTAATTTACGGTGTTTCTTCTCATCATCTCCATTTTCATAATTCTCAACGTTTTCTTTATTTTCATATTTGTTCTTGCCATCTACATCAACAAGCTGAAGCGATGATAATAAATCATTAGCTTGATTTATTCCTGAACTAATCTCATCCTTTACCTCGCCATTCTCAGTTTCCCGTTCAAGTTTTTCTTCAACTTCGATCCATTCGTTTATCTTATCATGAAGTTTCTTCAAATCCTCGTCCGTCATTGTATTTGCATCCAGATTTGCCAGCGAAATCAAATTCTTTCGAAAACTTTTCCGACCGTGTACCAATAAGAACCGCTTTGTACCTCGTTCGACAGGGCTTCTCCCTTTTTTAAAAATAATATTCAAATTTTTAATTTTCTTTCGAAAATTCCTCAACTCTTTGTTGGTTCTGTGAGATTTTTTTGAGGACTTCCTATTCTTGTTCATTCCTGTTTCCTTTGTCCTCATAACCCGTTTCTTCTTTTGATTTTCCTGTTTTTCCAGCTTTTCTCGTCTTTCATGTTTTTCTCGTTTTCCCGGTTTTTCTCGTATTTCCTGTTTTCCAACCCGTTTTTCCTGTTCTGCATCCCGTTTTTCGCGCTTTTCCTGTTTAACCTGTTTATCAAGCTTGGTTTTCAGCCTCTTCAAATCAAAATTCAAGTTATCACCGTCCCGCAACTTTAAAACTTTTAAAAGCTTATCTTTTAAAAGTGTAATTCTTAGTTCTTTAAGCTTTTCCAGATAATACTTCTTGTCCTGTTTATGATGGGATTTATTTTTATCTTTGATGGAAACTACGGCAACTTTCTTAGTCTCCGATAATTTTTCTTGAGTTTTAGTTAGATTTTTGTCATCTTTGGGTACTTTTGACTTCATAAATCCACCACTATCTATTGCTTTCGCCTCTTCAAAAGCATTTCCAACTATATTATTGCCTCCCATAGTCTTAACTTGACCCAATTTATTTCTCTTAATCAATTTCAACAGACTTTTTATTGAAACCAATGCTTCTTTAGCGCTGTGAACTTTCACTTTTCTTTCAATTTTAGGATCCCGTGTTGTTCGTATAAAATCTCGGATCCTTAACAAATCCTCCCGGTTGATTTTATAACGCAGCTTCGAGCCTTCGCTTGACTTTTCTCGGTGTTTCAAAACTCGTAGTATATTATGTGCAATGGCTTCTAGACGCGAAAAAACTATCGCATCCCTGTTGGTTTGCGTGTTTCCTGCGACAGTTACCATTTTCGTATTAAGTTTCAAAAAGCTCTGAGATTTTTCGGCTATTTTTTCTGCATTTGAGTCAGCCGAACCCGGCAATGTTTTCTTCTTAGGAGTTCCCGCCATTTTTGTTTCAGTCCATGCAGACCTAGGCTTTGTAGGGCTTTTCCCGAGCGCTTCACGACGATGATGCGACATAATCCGATGTATGATAGCATCCAGGATGTTCTTGGTCGATTCCTGACTCATATTTTCATGTGTTTTATTTTCCAGCTTTTTGACATAGGAATTTTGTTCTACTTTAGGTTTAAATGTTTTGCCTTCAGTCGAGGTGTGTTTAACACTATTATTTTCTTGTTTTTGAACTGTCGAGTTTGTTTGTTTTTGTGTATTTGAATTCTTTTCGCCATGTGAGGTTTTGACTGCAGTTTTTGGAGTGTCGTTTTCAGTGTCGGTCGACAACAAAGTTTCTATTTCTTTGAGATTAATGTCATTGATTTTCTCGCTCTCCAACTTTTTGATAACTTCAAGGTCTTCTTTACGAATGTCTTGTGTTGCCGGCACATCTGGTGAGCCTTGTGAACGATGGAAAAGTAAGGATAAAATAAATGTCGTGTCATAAAGTTAATACCATTGAGCGAAATATAACGTGTTAACTGATATTATATTTAGCTCAGTGGTTAATACAGTGAACTCTACATAAACTGGAACGCTATCTCCGTTGTTCAAATCCCGTGATTGGCTGGAGCTAAATTTGAAGTTAAGCGCGGGAACCGCGCGGGAGAAATGCACTTTCGAAAAGACTAGGGAGAAGGGAGAGTTCCGAGGAGTATAAAAAATTCAGTCAGAAATATATTTTTGAGCGAAAATGAACAAGTCAATTATAAACCAGGTATATATTTTGTTACTGATTTTGACCTTTTAGTCCTTGATTAGATCACTCTTTAAATTACACGATCTTTTCAATTTATGTTATTTTCGCTACTATAGCTGTACGTCCACGCATTGCGGCCATCACGAGCGATTTCAATCAATAATGGCGATTAAGTTATATTCAGTTGTTTTAGAGTAGAGAATAGACCAGGCTGTGGTATATGCATGTACCTATACAGCACACAAATTAATACTCATTAATGAGAGTTCTTCTGTAATAAGAAGCTGCTCGAAAAAAACAAGTTTGAATGGGGGACAAAACATTAACATAGCCATAGGCTAATATACCAGGATAATTTGAATCTATTTAATGTGATAATCGCCATCTGTAAAGTATCAATTAAATCGTATTGATAATTTAATTTTCTTTTTGTTCATGAATCAATTTTTTGCGATTTCTTTCCACAATATCCACACGAATTATACCAACAACAACCATTTCATACTTTTTATGAGAAATATAACTTACTTCAGAGTAAAATAACTATATAGTTACGAGTCTATTCATGCGTAAAATCTTAAATGGCAGTGGAGTGTTATTTTTATTATTTTGACATAAAATTTCTGTATACACCAATTTGTATATGGAATGTTTTCCCTATTGAATTTACGTAGATAAATATTAAACCTATGCAAACAATGGAAATTTTTCTTTTCTCGATATATTTATGTATAATGTCGATGACTTTAGACATAAACTACAAACGACTGACATAACATGTGGCCTACCTTTAACACTTGAAAGAATAACTCCACAATTCAATGCCAGAAACAGCAAAATAACACGGAAACCACCCCGCATTATTGGTTAATTTTTCCAGTTTAAGACGCCATTTTATAACTTGGATTTTTGTATTTCGCCATTTTAAAGATGATTTCTCGGTTGAGATGTTTTGATTTAAGCTTATGCCGCCACCTGTAAAAAACATCAGACATTTAGTGATCATGAATTAAAAATGAACAAGGAAAAGGTACTCGAATAAATTTAAAGTTTATCTTAACCCTTTAAGTGGCTCTGCATGTAGCAGATTTGCTACTTATCTATTTTATTCTGTATAACACGAGAATATTTTACTTGGCTAACGCCAGACAATTTTACTCGTTACGGGAAGGATTTCGCGTCTTCCTTAGATTAGGACATATAGAGGGTTAAAGTATGACAGTCAGGCGGTCATGTATACACACGCACGTAAAAATCTGACATCGACACATCCGAATCGAGTTCACCTTTGTATCCATCTTGTCAACAAGATGTGTTCGCAACAGACTTGTAGCAAGCTTGTCAACACTGTAACAAATGTTGTCATTTTATCAGGTTGCTACAAGGTTGTCACTCACAACTTGTTAACAAGTTATTGAATTGCAGGACGATAACAAGTTCCAGGAACAACTTTGTAGCAACTTGTCGACAAGCCGTTGACATTTTGTCAACAAGCTGGGTGTCAACATACATCCTGACAACAAGTTGTTGAAACAGCATTAGTATAAGTATGCTGCAGGTTGGTTACAAGTTGTGCGTTTCTAATTTACGCTTGTAGCCTGTGCACACACTGTGTACACTTGCATTGCGTACTGAAATATTCTATGGGTCGACTTAATCTTAAGTCGCTGTTATACGGTCCAGTGCTATAATAAAGGCGGAAACATAAACTAGACTAACTTACTACCGGATGTCTCTATCAGTTCTAAACTGTTCTCACTTGAGGTCCAGTAAAGGTCATCTCTTCAATTGTAATTGGTCGCAGAGGTGAAAGGCACGTGCACCATTGACCACTGCACACGTAAAAACGCACTAGTTGTAAAAAGCTCCAGCAAACTTGTACCAATACTGTTTCAATACTTTTTATCAGGATGTGTTCGCACTGCTTGTTGACAAGTTGTCAACGGCTTGATGAGAACTTTCTACAAGGTTGTTGACTCAACAGACTTGTTACAAGTTGTTCCAACAACTTGTTATCGTCCTGCAATTCAACAACTTGTTAACAAGTTGTGAGTGACAATCTTGTAGCAACTTGATATAACGACAACATTGTTACAATTTGTTGCCAAGCTTGCTACAAGTCTGTTGCGTAGATGTTGTTGACAAGATGTGAGATTTGTACGTGTGTATTCCACCAAACTCTGTGAGTTTACCTCGTATTATAAAACGCTTTAAACCTTTAAGCCTGGTTCACACGAGTGACATAAGCACAAGCATAAGCACAAGCCTCTAAGGACTCTAAGCATAAGCTAAGCCGGAACAAAAGACATTTCAAAAGAAAAGTCTTCCCGCTTTGTCTTTTTAAGCCCTAGAGGGAAAGTTTTCTTTTGTATTTCTGCTTATGCTTATCTCACTCGTGTAAACCAGGCTTTATACTTTATGTTTAAAAACCATTCAGTTTAATAAAACAGTTCAGCTGTAATAATACAAAATTTCATCATTTACATATACATGCTAAAATAGAATACTTATATTTAGATGGCGTGCATCCAATCGCGTAGACTTGCTCCAACTCTCTCTAACTTTTGATCCACTATGTTGCATCTTACATGACGCACAGTGGAAGGAAGAGGAGGGCTTGGGGCAAGTCCAAGTCTGTATTATCAATCACATTAAGGACAAGAATTCAAACCATAACTGAGAGATTTTTACTATGTTGGATGACTTCATGTAATCAATTGAAGTCATTTGTTATTTTTATCCAAAATGCAAAGAGTAATTAAGGATCTCATCAACAACATTTGAGTTCCATGCTTTCAACATCGTTGACTTATATGTGCTGACTTATTTCAATACATCAAAAGTATATCTTACTATATATAAGCGAGACCTCTCAGTAGCCAGGATATGCACAAGCCCTAGCTTAACCTTTACAAATTCTGAGGTATTCACATGTTTATATATCTACACAAATCCGTATATTTATAGCCTAGCTCGTAATATCACTTCTTTTGGCAGAAAAAAAATCATTTCAACAACTATTTTGTCCGATGTTCCCTGGAAATTCTGTCATTTCTTATGGTCGATGCATAATTTTTCCATAAATGAAATTTCTTTTTACATTGTGCTTTGGGACGTTTCCTCTTTGAATCGGCGCTGTATTGACTTTATTCACAACTGCTGCTTGAGGTTTGACCTTGGGCATTATTGGACGTGGAACATTGAGCCGTTTCACTGCTCTATTGGCTGTAAAATAAAGTGGAAATTGTATTAACCTTTTTAAGGCCCAAACAAAGCATGGGTGCAATTCAATAATGCGCGCGTTTTTGCTCAATCAATTGGTAATTAAGAATAATTACTAGTTAACACGCGTGGTTAAATGGTAATTAAGTGCAAAAAGTGCAGAATAGCGATGTTGTAAAACTGAATATGTGTTGATAACAATTGTTAATGATTAAGAGAGGTAAGAGTAATAACCAATTAGTGCGTCGTTGATAAGTATTTCACGCAAAATACTTATTAGCGATGTTGTAAAACCGATGATCGAAGTTGGTAATTAAGGGTGATTATGTTAATTGGTCATTAAGATTAAATACCAATTAATACATCGTTGATTTGCCAAAAGTACTCATTAGCGATGTTATGAAACTAATGATGTGTTGAAATTGAATTAGTTGTATGAAACTTAATGGTATTCTGTATGGGTTCTCAGGGAACCATAAACAGCTCCCGTAAACTCTTGCCCCTAGGAAGGAGGCTATAGTGAGAGTGGCAGGAATATTTGTTGATGATTAAAAATGCGCTGTGACTAGATGATCGGCAGCCGGCTATTTAGTAAAACTGCCGGTCATTTACTGATTTAGTGACTCTAGTTAAATTTAAATACTTATTAAATAAACCCTTCCCACACCCTTCCCCTATCCTAACCTAACCCTAACCCGAAATGTCTAAAAAACAATTTCGGGGTTAAAAAAAGTTGGAAAAGTTCTAAGTCAAATAAAAATGACTTTACCGGGACTTGAACCTATGCTTGAAAGAAAAGATATCGTAGTCGCACACCGTAACCACTACGCCACCAGTAGCCTGCGTGGCAGGCGTTCTATTGTTGGGGAGGGAGTTTTGTTTAGAGCGCGCTCTATTTTTTTGAGAGCGCGCGCTAGTCTAAACAAAACTTCCTCCCCCACAATAGAACGCCACCTAGCGCGCGCTCTCAAGAAAAAAGAACGCGCTCTAAACAAAACTCCCTCCCCCACAATAGAACGCCTGCCACGCAGGCTACGCCACCAGCAGCGTCGCTAAATGCAACCGCAAAAAAAGACCTTAAATAATGCTAACTATCAAATCTCGAAAAATCTCGACTGTAAAATAGCCGGCAGTTTTACTAAATAGCCGGCTTCCGGCTGTTTAGTCACTTCGTAACAATGAACTTACATGACATGGTCCCGACAACTGACGGTTGATTGCCTCCCTTTGTCTGTGGTCTCGCCACGGCTGCCTTCTTATAATTTATTCTTGATGTTGCCTCGTCGACCAACTTCGCTAACTCGACAATCTGTTTATTCATATCCCCGCTTGCCTTGCCCCGATGTGCCTTAGGGATAGCAGCCCTTGGTGTACCCTGTGATAATAGTAATGATAATATCATGTATTAATAATACCCCCAAATATGGTTTGTGATATGTGTAATATTTGGGTCATTCCAAGACGAAATGTACTACATCTTTGAAGTAAAATCCTCATCCTGATCGATTTTGTCACTGTCAAAGTTGCCGGATATGATGTCATTAGATGAATGTTAGCAGCAAAAACACAAAGGACGACTTATCTGCAATTAATCTAATGACATACATAGGTGTTTAAACAGGGTTAAAAAATGTTTTCAACCTTTTTCCGGGTAGGATTTGGGTTTTCCTAACATTTCTCAAAATATCTGGAAATTTTCCGCCATGCAAGCTTTTGCTAGGGTAGGTTTGCCAGTTGGCCATTGCAGTACTGCTAGTCTGACTGAGTGCTGACCGTTGCTACTAAAGCTAGCCTGATTAGTTTAGTACTTATTGCTTCGCAATGTTTTATTCAGTGTTTCACTTTCAACCTTCCTCAATGCCAGTAAACCTTCTTCACGGGTGGTACCCGCATACCCGCAGCTTTTAGGGACGTTACCCAACCTATGTGAATCCCCTACCCTCGACCTAAGCACTGCGGTAAGGGGCAGCGCGCTAACCACATCTATCACCCGTGTTCCCCACCTGAACATCCACATTCTTCTTCTGTGTATCCTCCAATCCTCCGATGATCATTCTTTCGATCGCCTTTTCTTGGTCGTCCGTTAGCTGGCCTCCGTCTGATTGTTTGATTAAGGTGTTGACTTTTTCTAAAGCTTTCAAGCCGCCCGTACCCAGTCTGTTATTTTCTGTGTTTGTGAGTTTAACATTCTCTCCTTTGATGCTGGGAGGTTTTGTTAGTTTGTCATCCGAATCATCCGAATCATCTTCTTCTTTGTCATCATCTTCTTCTTTGTCATCATCGTCAACTAATGGACAATTGGCAGTAACACGTAAAAATTTCACATCTTGACAACAAGATGTGTTCACAACAGACTTGTAGCAAGCTTGTCAACAAGTTGTAACAATGTTGTCATTTTATCAGGTTGCTACAAGGTTGTCACTCACAACTTGTTAACAAGTTGTTGAATTGCAGGATGATAACAAGTTGTTGGAGCAATTTGTAACAAGTCTGTTGAGTCAACAAGTTATAACAATGTTGTCACTTTATCAAGTTGCTACAAGGTTGTTAGTCACGACTTGTTAACAAGTTGCTGAATTGCAGTATATATCAAATTTTGTTGGCATCTCACCCGATTGAACAATGGTTGAAGGTTTTTTTTGTGGATGGAAATTCTCGAGTGTAAATTATATACATTTATTAGACTCAACCAGGAACAGCTGCGAAAAATGCAACTATAAGTCCCTGGCAAGAATTGAACCTGCAGCCCTGCGATTCCGGTGCAGCTCTCTAACCAACTGAGCTACAGAGTCCAGTTGTCGAGCTCTAACCACAAGTTCATGTGATCAAGATCTCAAGATTTCCATCTACAAAAACCCTTCAATTGCAGTATAACCTACGTTTAGCTCCAGCAGGCTTGCAACTATAATTCACGATCAAATATTTCTGCAATCCTGGACAGTTCTCAGCTCCGTTTTGCACCTCATGGAACGAGGCCGTGATATCACATTTATCACTAGCGTCACATTTCTTTCTCAACATATCCAGACTTTCGCTAGCTCCAGTGCACATGGAGACGCCATTGTCTGCTGGACACACTGACACTGATTGCCGGCCCCAGAACACCGAGTTGATGAAGGTTTTAAATGATGCCGGACATTTCAATGTTGTTTGCTCGCCATCACAGACCGTGACTTCTTTTGCGTCTGGCACACATGTGTAGCTGACTTTTAGATACTTGTTCACTCCTGCAAAAATTTGGAAAATAGTTGAAAATGGATTTATTGCACTGGTGTAAAAATGTTATGTAGGGAAGGAGTGAAGCCCATTTTCCACCGCCTACTGCGCGAATTTTACGAATTTCATTGTGTTATAACAACGTCGTCGCACTCTCTCTTTTCTTGCTTAAGACATAAACAGAAATACGTCCAGGGCTTGAAGGGAATGCGGCAAGAATGATCTCTTTCAATGACACCACGTCATTGTCAAGAAGGCTGACACCACATCTCACGTCGATTTTCACCGTTTGTAGAATTAGTTATTACCAGCCTATTCCCAGATAATGTTACCTGGATTAGCTTAAGTGGTGATGTCACAACTACACACGCAAAAATCTCACATCTTGTAACAAGTCTGCCAACAAGCCGTCAACAAGTTGTCACCGCACTGCTTTTCCCAAGTTGTCAACAAGTATGGAACAACTTGTACAAATTGTAACAAGCTTGAGGGCATTGTCAGACTTGTTACAAGGTTGTTCCAACAAGTCCGTTACATGCTTGATATAACACTATTGTTACAACCTTGAGTTGTCAACCTTGTGACATTCTTGTTGTATCATGGCTGTGACAGACCTGTTAGAACAACCTTGTAACAAGTCTGATAATGTCATCAAGCTTGTTACAAGTTGTTATAACAGCTTGTTCCAAACTTGTTACAACAACTGGGAACAAGCAGTGCGAAGACAACTTGTTAATTGACAGCTTGTGAACAGATTTGTAACAACTTGTTTGCAGATATGTTACAATTTGTGCGTTTTTACGCGTGTAGTTCTCGATTTATCCTTACTATACGCGGCGCGTGAGCTTCAGAATGCGTCTGAAAGACAGATACTATGCCACAGGCGACGGAAGATTGGTTTGGTTGCGGAGGCTAGAGAAAATATAGAGTCTCTGAAATGGAATTTTCTGCGTTCGGGGGAAGATTTGACGTGCAGAAACCAGGTTATTTTGTTCATGTTGCATTTCAGGCATCTGATACCTTCATATTAAGTTATCCCTCTCAGACCTTTTCCCGGGACGGCTTATCCCCCTCGCTTCTATTTTGGTGGGCTATAGCACCCCTAACCCCCCCCCATTACCTGGACAATGACGAGATTCAGGATTTTGCAACTGCTTGTGTTTTGCTTCCAACTGACAGGCAGCCTTTCCTTCGCACATTCCCCTCACTATGCCTGGAGTCTCCTTAGCTGCCCCACAATCCACGTGTTCATCCCCATCGTCGGAGGGACAGACATCTCGCGACTGTCTCCCCCAGAATACCTCAGTGATGGCAATACTTGATCCTGGAGAACCACAGGTCAATGATCTCTTCTGAGAGGTACATATCGTTACAGCTTTCTCTACACATAGAAAGGCAATGGATCGTGTTAGCAAGCTATAGAAAGTACTGGAAGAAAGGAAGGAAGGAGGGGAATATGGATGGAAGAACCTGGAGAACTACAGGTCAATGATCTCTTCTGAGAGGTACATATCGTTACAGCTTTCTCTACACATAGAAAGGCAATGGATAGTGTTAGCAAGCTATGGAAAGTACTGGAAGAAAGGAAGGAAGGAGGGGAATATGGATGGAAGAACCTGGAGAACTACAGGTCAATGATCTCTTCTGAGAGGTACATATCGTTACAGCTTTCTCTACACATAGAAAGGCAATGGATAATGTTAGCAAGCTATAGAAAGTACTGGAAGAAAGGAAGGAAGGAGGGGAATATGGATGGAAGAACCTGGAGAACTACAGGTCAATGATCTCTTCTGAGAGGTACATATCGTTACAGCTTTCTCTACACATAGAAAGGCAATGGATAGTGTTAGCAAGCTATAGAAAGTACTGGAAGAAAGGAAGGAAGGAAGGAGGGGAATATGGATGGAAGAACCTGGAGAACTACAGGTCAACTATCTCGTTTGAGAGGTACATATCGTTACAGCTTTCTCTACACATAGAAAGGCAATGGATAGTGTTAGCAAGCTATAGAAAGTACTAGAAGAAAGGAAGGAAGGAGGAGAATATGGATGGAAGAACCTGGATAACCACAGATCAACTATGAGTTGAGAGGTACATATCGTTACAGCTTTCTCTAGAAAGAAAGAAAGGGAATAGATAGTGTTAGCAAGCCATAGAAAGTACTGGAAGGAAGGAAGGTTGAGAGGAAGGAAGGGAAGTGGCGGGAAGAATCTGGATAACCACAGGTCAACTATCTCGTTTGAGAGGTACATATCGTTACAGCTTTCTCTAGAAAGAAAGGGAATAGATAGTGTTAGCAAGCCATAGAAAGTACTAGAAGGAAGGAAGGATGAAAGGTTGAAAGAAGAGTGAGGAAAAGAGGGGCGGAAGGAGGGAAAGATGGAGGGAAGAACCGGGAGAACCACAGGTCAATGATCTCTTCTAAGAGGCACATATTTTAATTGAATTTGTTGAAAGAAACTAAATAGAAAATGTTGGCAAGTAGGATAGAAGGTAGGGACGATGAAGGATAAGAGGAGAAGAGGGAGGGACGAAGAAGGATAAGAGGAGAAGATGGAGGAAGGTGGAGGGAGAGAAATGAAGGAAGGAAAGAAAGAAGGTTGAGACTTAAGAAGAAGGAGAAATAGAAGAATCGAATGAAGAAAGAAAGTCTTGGAGCAAACGAAGGAGACTAAAGGAATTAATAAAAAGAGACATTGAAGAAGATAAAGAAATAAGCTCAGGTAATAGGTAATGTTTGTATCAGAATAGATACTATGTTTAGGGTTCCACCATGAATTTCTCATATCTAATGCGTGACAAATTAATCTTAAGGTTACAACAACGCAGAACGTACCCGATTCTAAATCTATTTGACTTGGACCTGCCAGGCCTATACACTCCACTTCACCTGGAAATATATTGTATATATTAATGAAGGCATCCGATGTTATTTGACCAAGGTCAACGAGATATGGTATCGAGAGAGGTACTGTACGTTAGTCGTTAAGTTTTGCAACTAATTTTGAACGTATAAAACGTTCGGACGTATTTAAACAATTAAATTATATACGTGTCACACTTTTCTTAAGGCCGTTTTCCACTTCAAACGCATCGTAACGTACCGTAGCATTTTCTTTTTGTGTCAAAGTAATTATATAGTTCTACCCGAGTGCTCAGGAAACAAAGCAATACGCTACGTTTCGCTACGATACGGCTGCAGTAGAAAATAGCCTTTAAAGAAACGAATAAAGCCCCGTCAAACGAGGGTGAGAGTTGATGAGAGGTTGTGAGAGTTGCAACGTTGACGCTGGCGTTTGATCGCCAACTCTCAAGCACTCTCATGCGCTCTCATCAACTTTGAGCTGGTTCAAATTTGACGAGAGTTGATGAGAGTGTTTCCTCGTTTGACAGGTAATATCCAGTCATGGAACTCTTGTTCTCGTTTGACCGGGGCATAAGAGTTGATGAAAGTCTCATCCAAACTCTCGCTTGTCAACTCTCATCCTCAAGGCTTAACGTATTTATATTTATATTTGAATTGTCTTTGACTAGATTTATACCTTGCAGAAGATGGAGTATGCCAGCAAGTAGGATTAACGCTTGCATTCCTGGAATACAAAGCCAAAGGTATAATTACTAAATTATTCAAGTTAAGCCACACAAACGAAGAAATCAGAACAAAAACGAATTATGTATTCATAAAACGAAACTAGTACTCGATCATAATGTTCAAAAAGACATTCATGATGGATTTCTTTTCAACAGAATCACATTCATAAACGTTTTATGTTTTCAAAGGAGCAAGTTACGTTTATCTGCCGATAAACTAAGGATTGAACACTGAAAGTCTGTTCCATTTAATGTGTTACTGCCGATAAACTAAGAATAGAACACTGAGAGTCCGTTCCATTTAATGTGTACTTCCTGTATAATAACACTGGAACAATAAGGAATGGACCTTTACTGGACCTCTAGAGAGAACAGTTCAGAACTGATAGAGTTATCCAGTATAACTGAAATTATGTCTTGTCCATCTGCTCATGTTACATTTACGATGAAAAACGTCAAAAGAAAAAATCACCTCGTTCAAAAAGCAACAACTATTTTCCCGCCGCCCATTGGCATTGCGGTGTGGGGACTTCTCCTACTGCGCGCACGAAAAGTACAAGAATAAATTATTTTGTTCACGGTACCTGTTGATGCGATTACCCAAAACAAAACTTTTAAACATTGCTTTTACTTTTAAAATAAGAATATTACTGCTACGGCTAATTGATTATGAAGTATATCTTAAGATAATTCGTTTAGCATTTAAATAATAACATTTTAAGACTACAAATCTTTCTAACGTTTTATATAGTGAAAGAAAATATTTTATATGATCAATTACAATAAATGAAATGATTTTAAAATCTTAAAATTGATATTCATTGAAAAAAAATGATAGACTTTATGAATCTTACCTTAAACTCTTGCCTATTTTACCTTTCAAAGATTACAAAATCTTTCTTTATTAATAAAACGGCAATTTATTGTTCCGAGATTGAATATTTAGTAGTTAAGTCACGCCTCAATGATCGCAGTACAAAATCCCGGTGGGGCAACGTTCCCTTAGGATAATTTGTACCACCGGGTAAAAAATTATTGGCTTTATTTGATGCAATTTGAAAATGTAATATAGCCAGAAAAAGGTGTTCAATCCAGAATTTCTAAAGTTCAAAATATCAGCTTTGCTGAAGCTATTCTAGTTTAGGTTTTCTCTAGTAGACGGCAGAGCGGACCAATAAAGTTACGTCCCTTAATAGAACAGTTTAGAATTGATAGAGCTATCCAGTATAGATAGAGTTAGTTAAGTTCCGTTTAGTTCAGTTTGTTTAGTATTTCTCTTGTAGTAACACCGGACCAACAGGACATGACCCTTACTGAACCTCTAGCCAGGAAGAACAGTTTAGAACTGATATCTATAGAGCCATCAGATCTAGTATCAATGTTCAATAACTAAAGTTACAGATTCTGTGGTTGACTGTTGTGTAAAACTACCTGAAAAATACAATAAGAACTTCAAGTTCTTATTGTATTTTTCAGGTATAGTTTTACACAACAGTCAACCACCGAATCTTCGTTACACTCTACCCACATGCACTGGCACCGCACGTTCGAGATATTTTAACTAAAGTTATAGTTTAATTTAGATTTCCTCTGGACCAATATTCATTGAATAAGGGATCTCCATTACTGGACCTTTAGGGAGAACAGTTTAGAACTGACAGAGCTATCCAGTATAAGTTAGTTTAGTTTTTAATATTAGAGTTTAACTCCTTCTGTATTTTAAGTTAAAACATTGCCAAATTAAAGTGTGTTTATATGAAACAAATAACATCTCTTTGTTAGAATTAACAAAAGGCAAAACAAAATACAATCTACATACAATACAAACCACATATACGATATTACCACTAACCACTGTGATGAAAAACGCGCGTGTTTGCGTCGGTTACTGTTGACTTAATAATTAATTTTTAATTAAAATGTCTTCAAAACTCATATCAAAATTTTGCGACTCCTACAGACAGAAAAAACATCGAAACTTATATTGATGAAAAAGATGAAGACTTTTCATAATTAAGATTCATGTATAGGCTAACAAGGCCTCTAGGAAGAAATGCACTGGTAGACTTGTCAACAAGTAAAAATAGAATTGGTTTATTTCAGTTTAGTTTAATGTGAGAAACTTTTGTTAAAGTCTCTTGTCGGCCTAAAATTGACTCAAACCGAATTTCGACGTTTGACAGTCTGACACTATGTCTATGCTGATACACGGGCGTGAAATTAAGGAGGTGTATGCGGGCGGGAGGGAGTGGAAGTTGCGCGTAGATGTACAATAGCTTATGCAATCTGACCGACACTTAGTGGATCTCTAAGGAGAACAGTTTAGAACTGATAGAGCTATCCAGTATAAATAAAGTTAGTTTAGTTTAGGTTTCCTTCTGTAGTAATACTGGAACAATCAGGGGTGGGCCTTACAGGACATCTAGGAGACCAGTTAAGAACTGATAGAGCTATCCAGTATAAATAAAGTTAGTTTAGTTTAGGTTTCCTTCTGTAGTGACACTGGATGAATATGGGATGAGCCTTACTCATGGATCTTTTGGGAGAACAGCTCAGAACTGATAGAGCTATCGAGTATAAATAAAGTTCGTTTAGTTTAGGTTTCCTCCCGTAGTAACACTGGATCAATAAGTGATGACCATGACTGGACCTCTAGGGAGAACAGTTTAGAACTGATAGAGCTATCCAGTATAAATAAAATTAGTTTAGTTTAGTTTAGGTTTCCTCCTGTAGTAACACTGGAGCAATAAGGGACCTCTAGGGAGAACAGTTTAGAACTGGTAGAGCTATCGAGTATGAATTTAGTTTTGTAATATTTCTCCAGACTGATCAAATATATATTAAGTATACTCTCAACTTACAGTTTCAATAACCGTATTTACAGCTATATAGGCCGGCCTACATATGCCAGAAGGGTCGCACACCCCCGTGGCCACTTCAAACTGTTTTCAACTAAATTACACCATTGTCTCGATCAATTAACACAGCTATATTTTAATTTCCTTAATGTTTAAGGCGACAGCCATTTTGGCACGTCAAGACTGACTTCCATAGAATGTCCTAAAATGTCCAGCGAAAATATTGAACATGCTTATTAGGGGCTTTTAAGCTTAATCTTATATGTTTGCAGGTCAATTTTTGTGTCAACGTTTTTATATGAGAGTAATTATAAAACTTGTACATAATTATACATAAAGACTTGTATAGATGCATGCAACGACGCTATTTCTGTAATTATAAGACTAAGTAAAAAAGTTGAAGTTATGCCGAAGAGCCATTTCATTTAGTTGGCGGCAACTATACAAGAGTATCATCTAAAGTTTACACTAAATTAAAATAAGCTTTGGGTCTTTAGGATCAAACTATAGCTACCAGAAAAATGCAGCAATTGTTGAATTTTTCAAGGCAGTGTGACGGCTGTGACCCTGCCCTGTAGACGCTACCTATACACTAGCACCACATGTTCAAGATATTACACCAAATTAAACTAAATTTATAGTTATATACTGGATAGCTCTATCAGTTCTAGCTAGACTGTTCAACCTAGAGGTCTAGTAATACTGTCCATTATAACTGCAGGAGGAGACCTTAAGGCTAAACTATACTATAGTCTATATAAAGGAATTGAACTGTATCAATTCTAAACTATTTTCTTTATATAAAGGTCCAGTGATGATCATCCCTAATTGGTCCAGGGATATACTAAAGCAGGAAGTCTTAACCATATACTAACATTATTTATACTGGATAGCTTTATCAGTTCTAAACTGTTCTTTCTATAGATGTCCATGCAGTAAGGGTCATACTTTGGGGCAGTGCTATACGACAGGCGGAATTCTAAACTAAACTAACTTTATTTATACCGGATAACTCTATATATGTTTATAGTAGTAAAGACCATCCCTTGTCCAGTGTAACTATATGCAAGAGGATTCCAAAACCAGACTAAAAAATGTATTGGAATTGTGTGGCGATTGAGAAGCGTGTTAATCTCTTTCAACCACATATATCTGTGTTATAAATATGGACTTGCGTCAATGCCCACGAGACAACCACAAAGCCGAGAGACAAAGATGAAAATCCTCGTATAGCTTGTTAGTTACGGGAAGTGCGGAATGATTATTTTAACTGATCCAATTTAAGTTATCTGTGAAATATACGCAATTTTGTCGTATCGGTTTCCGCGTGTATAACAAACTGGATCGGGGTCCAAGCAATTAATTACTAAAATTGTTTCTTTAATTCATCTTGGACGTGGGAGTATAAATTGATAGAACGTGACTGAAATATTTCGACATTTGGATTCTATGTGTATAGTATAAATTGTATCCCAATTGCATTCGTCTTAATCACGGCTATGCATGACAGTTTTGATATGTCTATAGTCACTATATATAGGCAGCGTTGAATAATATTCAAGTATAGTTGGTTGAATTGAATTGAATGCAACTACTTGAAGAACTAGAATTGCCGGGATTATTTAGATTAAAGAGAATTAAGATTATTTATATAGTCCAAATGTATAGTTGTATTTATATAGTTATGTAAAATAAAGTCGTTCCTGGGATCCAGTCCCCTAGTGGGCGCTACTTTTTAAAAGAATAGTGACTTTGAGCCTTTATATCTCCGAAACTAAAAGTCTAGATCAAAAACTGAAAGGCCCTCCGACAGGAATCGAGTCAGAGGGCCTAAGGTTGCATTTTTTCGCAACTGCTCCTGACTAGGTCTAAAAATGTATATAAATTTTCGTTCGAATATTCCATCCACAAACACCATCAATTAACTATTACTCCCATCGAACGAGATGCCGAGAAAAATCTTAGTAACTTATAGCTATATGCTCTATATTTGTGTCACCAAAAAATATTTTGCATTAATATAAGCATGCACTTGAAATGGTTTACCGTCTAACCGTTTAAGATTGCTTCTGTCAAAACCCATATATATTTACGCCCTTTTAAACGGGTCATTAGCTATATCGTTTGTTTGAGCATGCCGCTTAAACGTTTTCGTTAAAACCGTTGTAACGGTTTATCCGTTTTCCGTTCATTTTTTAAAGTATGTCTTCCCATAGGGAGGAACACTGAATTTAAACCTATACACGAATGTCACGATACAGTCTTATACAGAGTTAAATATAATACTTAATGACTGAAAATGACACTTTTAATACTGATATATAGCAAAATGTATAAAATGCTGCTGCTAGTTTATCAATGTCAGTATTTCACAGTTATATACTAAAAACCCACAATACTTAGTGCATTTGATAGTTAGATCAATAGTTCATTCGTCATTAGTCACTTGTAATTTTCTTATATGACATTTTAAAATATGAACTTTATGCTTTAGGCTTAAAGCTAAATTTCACCTGTCTTTTTGAATAAAGCGTTTTTCATTAAAACACAAAGAAAACGCCTAAGACCAAACCTAATCTCTTCAATAGACTGTTTATCCCAAGCCGTTTGCATTTATATTAAACAAAAATGCACAAAGCAACGCTCTCGTGCAGGCAAACGTCGAATGACAACACATAATATATTCTAGACATTCAAATCATGCAGTTGAATGCAGTTGTTAATTAAATGTATACTAATAGTTGTGGAAGGCGATTACATACACTGTCATTTTAATTTGAAAATTATGAGCGTTTATCGATTTGAAATCGTTATTTGAATATCAAAGGTGAAAAGTATTAATAAGTTGTCACTTTTGGCATTTTCAGTAAAACGAAACAAAGACGCCTATATATTTTACAGGAAATTGAAAAAAGCATATCAGCTATAATTTTTTGGCGGGAAACTATACAATTTATTTTATAGCGAATATAATGATGGCGGATTTGCAAAAAGCGCAGGTGTAATGGTGAAATCATCCCACATTTTATGCAATATATACGCCGGAGCATTTTAATTCCCTATAATTTGAAAGTCTATTATTCGTATAAACGCTGTAAACAATATTGTAAGTGGGCTAAACGAGCCGACAGGGATTTTTATGTAAAATGGCGTATTTAATGAACTAGCCATTGGTATATAAACAAGCGAAATTTGATCCCACATCACATTTGGAGTAAACCGCCACAGTATTCAAGCTGTTTTTATCCACTGGAGACTTATTTAGGAAAGACGAGACAAGAAAAGACAAAATTCAAAAATGAAGACATATTTTACCGCATTCGTTGTAGTTTTGGCCATCTTAAGTTTGGTTCACGATTCGCAAGAATTTTCCGCTGGGGCAGGGACTGTCGTTGGCCGTAGAAGTTTCGAAAAGGTACTATTTTTAAACTTTTGTATTCTATTGTATTCTATTGTGTCGCCTCGTTCTTTGAAAATCTCACTTTCTATTGACTATTCCTAAATTACGACTGGTTAATTAAAAAGGTAAAATGTTTTAAAGAAATTCAACAAATCTTTGGTTTGTACGGTTTATATGTTTTATTGTATTTTGTCTTTTTGAATTTTTGAAAATAAATTTTACATTCATATTCATGCTCTTATAGTTTTATGGCAAGAGAATTAATCAAAAACAGTTTACTTCTATCTTATATAACTTGATATCAAGACTATATATAAAAGAGAAGTTTAATTTCACATTTTCTCCATATTGGCAGCTTTATATTATAAATTTATAGCCAATCTATACTGACGTGCTTTATACATTATTGGTTTTTTAAAACTATTTCACTGTTGCACTGCATTTCTCATATTGCTATTTTTACCCTTTAGTCTTTAACTTTCTTTTCTAGAAAGGCTATTATATATACTGCTATCGCTTTTAGAGATAAAATTGATATAAAAGTAATGAAAGAATTGAAACGCATGCATCTATCAAAAACATATTTTATTAAAAAATTACACCCATATGCAAGAGCATTCATGCTGTTAATTTTTATCAAGAAAATCGATCGAAAACTAATAGACTATAAAGTATAGGCATATAGCAAAGTTCGAATTTCAAGCTAGCTATGTATCAAGTTTCATTCATATTTTTTGACTTCGACATGTATGGCCATTAGCCTAGAACTTTTATAAGAGAAAGATTCTGTTCTTTTGCAAAATATCACATATTTACCGGCAATATAACGTTGGTTTAAATTTATATTAAACGTGTTGGCGATTCGCCGATGGCGATGAATGCATTATTCCCATCAAAGAGTTAAAATCTCTTATCGCGCTTGTATCTTATCGCTTAATCTTGCACTTTTCTGATTTTTAAGCAGATATAGAAAGATTTGGTTAAAGAATTTAGTTTTTAGTTTAGAAGTATGTATATATTTTTTCGCGAATGCATGTTTGGTGGGTTGAACATATATATATGAAATATATCAGAAGAACATTTGAGACACTATAATATATACATTATCTAATTTTAAAAGGTTTTGAAATTCATAAAATTGATAAACTCGAACGTTCCGATGTTAAGATTGCTATATAAATTAAACTATTTTCGTTTGGTCAAAGCCGTTTTCTTCAGAAAAATTATCAACTTGAGTCAGTTGGTGTTATCTACGCAATCATGCTACACTGATAAAATCTATTATTGATTATACAAACTAATGTTTAAAAACCTGTGTCCTCTATATTACTATATATTACGAACAAACATAGCAATATCCCAATGCATACAGCCGGACGTCACAATATTGACATTCGTGAATTATAAATGATCCCACAACGCCAAATTTTCCTCCCTCAAATTACCCGAAAATTCTTCAATTAATATATTGTTGAATGTATTGTTGCATTCCGCCCCGCGCGTCTGGCACGATACGAAATTATTTAATAATTAATGGCTATGACCCATTTATGATTTTCAAATATATTTTTGAATTAAAAGTTGATCTTTTTCAGGCAACAAATTCAACACGATAGCCATGCAAAATGGCGCTAGGAATTTTCTTCCGAAATAGGACCCGCTTTGTAATGTCATACTATTGAAGTAATTTCGCTAACTCTTCTGTCTAACGACAGACAATTTCACCTGGTCATTTGTGCCATTCGTTTATGTGCAAAATGTGTTAAGAAAAGGAAAAAAAAAGTGAAAAGAAAACTTGTGAATTTGCAGACCTGGAGAAAGTGTTAAATAATGCTCTTCGAATCCGAAATTTGAATTTATCAAATATTCTTCAAAACGGCATGAAAAACAATGGAGAATTTTATTATTATATTTGGCAACTATATGCGTTACTTGTATTTTATTATATTATATATTAAGACCCCGTTAATTAACAGTAGAGCAAAAGATTCCGAAATCATCAAGAATCCGAAACGTTTTATATAGTATCGGATTCGTGTTGAATCCGAGACAATAAATTGGCGACGGGTAAACAGTTACCTCAACGAATCCGCAAGCTTTTCTGACGGCTATAAGTACTTTCTTCACAACTGAATTTATAGAAAATTTGTGTTCATCCATGCACGAAAACCTGTCTTCATAGACCTGCTCTGGGACCTTCAACTCGCCTTAAATCGCATCGCTTAAAAGTCCCAATCTTGCGGCGAGTTAAGGCGAGTTACCGTCCCAGAGCAGGCCTCTTCATACTGTGGTAGTGCTAAGTATATATGACTGTTCCACAAGATTCTCCCATAGCTAGAGTATGTGTGCAGATTTTCCTCAATCTTGTTGCTAAGGCAACTCTATGTTCCTTAAGCTTGGCCTTAATACAAGATTCAGGATTTCGAATTGCCCTTACGAAAATTTCACACATCATTTTCACATGTGAAATTTTATGTGAAATTTTTGTATGGGTGGCACTTTTTTCCAGGTCTCATGGGCAAAATTGTGTCTCGGCCGAAAGTCGAAACCAATTAATTTCAGGAATTTTACAACCGATCCGTGAGATTTTGCCTGTGTGTGGTGACTGTGGTTATTTGCTTCTTATAAAGATTTCGTGGTTTTCTTACTAATTATTTTCTTGTATATTTTTTTCAAGCGTCTGGCGTATTGTGAAGCGATCGAAAACGAGTGCCAAGCACTCAGACTGAAACATAAAGAAAGTCAAAGCAATCGACTTCGGCAACAGAGATGGTCTAACTCGCGATTTGAAGAAGAAGATAAGCAATAAAGGAGACTTCATCTAAACAACTCTCTAAAAACTTATGATAATGAAACGAATACGGAACGTTACTATTTATTTAAAGCTTTTAAAATGGCTTTAAAACTTTGCGAATACTATAATATAAGTTTCTAAAGCTATATACTTAGAGATAAATTTCAGCTAAGATATAGTATTGATGTATTTAACCAGGATAATATGCTCTATACATTACAGATTATGCAGCAAAATTTGTATATCACTAGCAATATACTCTGGTTATGCATTTGAGTTTTATGGTTCAATTAAAATGCTTTTTCCGTACAGTTAATCTGCCTTTGAAGTGAACTTTGCATGAACGAAATTTTATGAGTGCATACCTAATTTTATGAAATTTTTATCACTGCCGACATTCCATAAGCTATAGGGGGTCTGCCGGTCTGGAGACTGCTGGTACCCCCAAGGAAAATATTACGGTCGACACCCTTTATAGATTGAATGAAAAAGACTGAAAATACAACCATGTTTGTCCAGTACTAACAGCAATCATATAAACATTGAAAATAATCAACAATAAACTCATTGTCCAAAGTGTCAAACTAAAATACTTTGAAATCTATATTTAATATTTTCAAATGTTAGCACAGTACATTTTAAATGTTTATCACTGCACAAATTGCTTATCACTGCGCACTAAAATCAGGTATGGAAGAGTGCTTTTCCATTTCCTTTCGTTTCGTAAAATACAGTATGTTTCCTAAGCTGGAATAACAATTTGCTTTCGTTATGAAAATAATTTATTAATGCGTGCATAGATCGTGTATTGTCTTGAAACAGTAAATATTTCCCCCATTAAGCCACGCAATATAGCAACTATATAGCACTTCAATGCTCTTGAAATTTTCACTTCACTTTAATTAAAAGGCTATTTGTCTGTTGATTTTAATTTTAACTGCCAGAAAATGGCCGTTTTAACTCCACCCTTTCCAATTATTATGGCAAATATACACTTATAACGTGTAGTTGTGAATATGAATTTTTTGTGGGCTATACTCCTTACTACTTCATGTTAGGAACACATAATGGTTTGAGTTAAATAATTAGATGATGTTAGGCTTGGGATTAGGTCAGGGGTTGTGTTAGGGTAAGCACAGCCTAGAATAACTACGTGACATATCGTATATCTGCCGGTATATTGGTTCAAACTGTTTTGTGTTCTTTACATGAAGTAGTAACCGCCATACTGGCATGCCGCTGGCCCTTACTCAAAATTTGCCTGACCACTATGGCTCTATTAGCTAGAAAAGTTTAGAACTGATAGAGCTATCCAGTAGAAATATATTTTAGTTTAGCAGTTTTTTCTGTAGTAACACTGGATCAATGAGGGATGGCTTTTACTGAACGTCTGGCGAGAACAGCTTAGAACCACTGATCTGAAAACTAGAACTGGATAGAGCATCCTTTTGAATTCAATGAACCAATTTTGAAGCCAGAATATTTTTAATCTATAAATCTGTCAAATTCTTGACTAGTCAAATCGTTAGCTGTTTAAATTTGTAATACTATGAAGCAATTAATATCTTTTCGCATGTAACTTGAAATATATAGCTTCCGACATCTCTTCTAATGAGTTTTAGAACGTTTTAAACATGCACCACATAATGAGGCTTATGGCGGCCATATTGGGTGACCTCATTCACGGGCAAATTTAGGAAAAAAGAGAGGTCACTGATAATAAATTTTTATCTAGACAATATCTGTCCTTTCCCACCAATAACTAGAAACTTATAGAAGCTCTTTAAACATGACCACAACAACACAGTAGATTTGTGGTGGTCACACCAATATGGCGGCCATTGGCTTCATTTATGCATAGCAGATGCACTATCCAGTCCTTGTTTTCAGATCAGTGCTTACGGAACTAAGGCGCGAAATATTGAAAAGCACACAAATTATCTAATGCAAACGCTGTCAGCCAATGGTATTGCTAATAAAGTAACCAATAGGAAGAAAGCTAGATATTCTAATATTCAATAATATTCAATCAATCTGTTTACACACAGTATTAATTAACTTTCAATAATATGGGGGGCTTGCAGGAACTTTCGTTTCAGGAAGAGATATTCTAATATTCACCAATATACTTTCAATAATCTTGTTTACACAAAGTATTAACTTCACCGTTTCCAATATGGCGGCCGCGCAGGAACTTTCGTTTCAAAATAAGTCAAATAATTCTCTCTCAAATTCGGACAGAAGTCCTTTAAGCTGGGAATCGTTTCTACCAAATCATGCTATATTTAAAGCGCTCGGAAAACGTTCAAAACTCCCAAGAGAGGAAGCATATCTTGATAAAAATGTCCTTGCTGAAATGCACGGAGATTTATTCCTATGGGACGATGAAAGGAAACAAATACATGTGGCCAACTTGAAGAATTTGAAGGCAAAGAATGAACGGTCTTCAAAACTACAGGTAAGATGTGTTTAAAGCATTGTTGAGTGTTAATGGATACGATTTATTTTAGAGCACTAGAGCAGTTTATTAAATTCTGCATAAAAAGGCAGACACTAGGCAAATTAAGCATAGCGAAAGTGTATCAAAATCACAAAATGCGAGGTCTTGATTTTTTGCACTTTAATTAATTATTTTATATACAGTAGTTCTCATTGTTCTGCACACTGCACAGTACACAATATTTTGTACTTCCCTTTTATACAGTACAATATTTTGTTTCAGACATTACTGTGCACCAGTCCTCCTCTGTTCAACGTCAATAAGATGGTATTTAGCGAGACAGGTGCATACCTCGCTCTGATTGGTCAGAATGGTGTCTGTGTCATTGAACTGCCACAGAGACGAGGGAAGTTTACTCAGTTTGAACATGGCAAAGAAACGATTAACTGCAGGTTTTTTGAATTTGATTTTGTTTCTCATTACCATATTTACTTGTTTGCTTTTTAGTGTTTTTAATGCAGTGCATATTTTGAGGGCGGCAGTCTTTAAAAATAGTCTATTTGCATCTGCCGGCCTTCACAACAGAATTGTGTGTTTCCAAAGTTCTGGAGAGATAGTTAAACAACAGAGCATTGTAATATTTAAGTTCACTTTGAACTTAAAAACAATGTAGTACAGGATAATAAATGTCCGAGGCTGATTAAAGACTAAGATGTAGTTGAACAATTCTGTCTTCAATGAAGTGCTGTGTTGTTGTGAAAAGGTTTGGCGCTTATTTGAAGGCGACACTCATTAATATTTTTGCTCTCGTATTCATTTGCTTACTTATTCAGAGGCTATGCTTAATTGGGGGCGGCGCTTAAAACAAGTAAATATGGTATATATAAAACTGCATTTTTATATATTGAAGGATTTTTGTTGATGGAAATTTTGAGCAAAAATTGTATGTTCATATTATATATCTCCTGAAAATCTGCCTTCATCTTCCCCTAGTAGTCATCCATTGTATTCTATTTTGTGTTTAGATCGATCAATGTAGATGAACATTTCTATACATGTCATCAAACAATCACAATATTTGAAGCAAAGTGGTTCCCAGGCTCTCGTGATGATATCCATCTTATCGTATTAACCTCAGATAACCAAATAAGGTTAGAGCCTGTTCCAAATGCATTGCAGGGTTTCGTGATTGGGCAAGGCCGGCAAGACCCAGTGTTGTGGGCCAAGGGCAGGTTGGGAAATGCGCCCCCTTCTTTCCTGCCTTGTGATTGGGTATCTCCAAGGAGGCAATCCTGCCTTACATGCCCTCAGTGACATATTTATAATTTTAGACTCTTGGATGATACATGGATGTAATATAAACATACCATGCTTGTGATGCAAATAGCATTTCCATATTATTTCTATAGTATGGTTCTTCAAAAATTTTCCAGTGCTTTGTTATTTTACGTAGTCTAACACGAGACAATTTTACTCTGTATATTTAATGCCAGACTATTTTACCTTGTCTAAAGCCAGGCAATTTTACTTTGGCTTACCTAGACGATTATACTTGTCACGACAAAAGTCTTGGACATTAATGAATTAGTTTACACTCAGAGTAACTAACTTCATGTAAACATGCAAATCCTTGTGTACGCATATAAGAATCAACAAGATGTGTTCACAACAGGCTTGTAGCAAGCTTATGAACAAGTTGTAACAATGATATCATTTCATCAAGTTGCTACAAGGTTGTCACTCACAACTTGTTAACAAGTTGTTGAATTTCAAGATGATGACAAGTTGTTGAAACAACTTGTAACAAGGTTGTTGAGTCAACAATGTTGTAGCAAATTGTCAACAAGCCATTGACAACTTGTCAACAAGCTGGGGACAAGCAGTGTGAACACATCCCGATAACAAGTTGTTGAAACAGCATTGGTATAAGTCTACCATGTGTACTCATGCAAGGAGTGCCTGCATTTCTAATTGGTTCTATTTACCAGGCTATATGACATCACCAAGCCACTCTGTCCACTGGACATAATCGGTGTTGGTTCAGTCCCACCAGATCAGAGCCTTTGCTCGGCAGGAAAAACAACGTTTGCTGAAGCGTTCGGAGAAATCGTCATCTCGTTTGACTTTGCTGGGGTTGTGAGCACCGAGTCATTTAGCAAAATAAGATCTAGTGGCAGTGACAGTGTTGTGTACCCGGTGTTTCTACTGCGAGAGAATGGTGATGTGTTGTATATGTTGCTGATGTTGTCTGCAAATAGGTGAGTTAGCTGTTGTTTTATGAAATTGATGTTTCTTGTGTTTAAAAAGCACTATCACTATAAACCATGGCTGCAGTTCTAAGTTAGCGAGCCATGGAGTGGCACTACCTCCATAGGCTAAGGGACTATCTCCAAAATAATTCCAAATGTGTACTTTAAAATTTAGTTGAATTAAGATTTTTGGGTAAATACTAAGATTTTTCTTGGCATCTCGTTCGATGGGAATAATAGTTGATGGTGTATAGTCGATCGAGACATAGCCAGGAGCAGTTGCAAAAAATGCGGCCTTAGCCCTCTGGCAGGAATTGAACCTAGGCCAACCCCAAAAATCATACATGGAGTTAGCTGTCTGCCTGGAGTTACTGGCTGTTTGGCTATAACTCCAAAACTCATCCTCAATCATTTATCAGCATCAGGTGTCAGTCAGTATCTCCAATTTTTTATTTTGTAATACAGAATTTTATTAGTTGTACTAGATTACTACAGTTTACAGCAACACGTCGCTAATAGCCAACTCTATTCGAAGGTTGGTTACCTTCACAAAAATCTACAGTCCTGCAGTAAACATTCTACATGGACAAATGTGGCGAGCGCTTCTTACAGTACATCCTGGCTACCCAATTCAACATTTTGGTTAACTCAAATGCCTAAAAAACCATGGCCAGCCAACAATTTCGAAAAATATAAGAAGAATGAAATTCTGAAGAATAAGGTGATCCTGATATTCAATATATGAATTAACGATCTGTCTGATGATGACTTTGAAATAAGGTCGAAAATTTACAGTTTCAAAAACTCATCTTGTTTTAATTCAGATGCGAATTTCAAGATCACCTAAAGCCCAGTACAGACGAGCAAGTTTTCCTTGACGAGTTTATTTGTTCGTGTGTATGACAAACACGTTTTTCCGATCAATTTTCCAAAAGCTGGTATGACAAGCTTTTAAGCAAGGCTCCTTGTCAAGGAAAACTTGCGAATTTTCTTTAAAAACATACCAGGCTTTCAAAATCTTGCAATAATTTGTATCTCTAAAAGATATTGGGGTGCAATGACGTAATGAAAATGGGACGTATAACTAACTGTACGTTATTTATAAATATTTTATACAAAACGAAAATTGCGCACAATTTCATAGGACGCAAAAAATGTAATGTACGATTGAACATATATCAACATTTCGTACATGATTTTATCCGTTATCTTAGGTTGGTTTTAATAAACACATTATAAATAGTAGTTCGGAGTTCAAGGTTTAAAACATAAGCCTTACTTAAAATATAATTGTAATCTGTTTATCCGGGCAAGACTAGCTGCAATCAAACCTCTAATTTACGTCAATCTATCCAGCGGACATCTTTAATTAATGGACACTTATTGAATTTCACCCACCCCATTATATTCTTTACTTAAAGAGGTCGCCATCAACCTATATAATTATATGAACAGGGTTTTTTGTGTTTTTTATTAATGCCACAATTTATTAACAGAATTATAATATACATAATTATTATGTTAGGTGATCTTTGAAAGCTCAAAAACCGTTTCTAAGGAGATCCCCTTCTAAATATATTTAAGTTTCATACAATAATCATATAGTCTTGTTATACATGGTGGCGCACTAAAAATTATTGATATCAAAGTACAGTACTGTAATAATAGTACTGTAATATAAGCTAAATTTACAAGTCCTGGTATAGTAATTACTTTTATCATAATGTTGTTGAGCAAAGGATTTCTTAGTTTTCTTGAACAAATGCAATGTTTTTATCTCTTTATATTTGGTGGAAAGCTATTCCAAATTCTTGCTCCTCTGTATTTAACAGAAAACTTGCCAGGTTTAGTGATTGGTTGATTATAACAATGAAACACAATAAAACTAAAGAATAAATTTTCTAAAGAATGAGTCACAAAAACTGATCACTTTTGTTTAAGCAAGTCAATCACAAAACCTGCTCGTTGACGTAATTACTATCATAATCAATGGGAAAGGTCTTTATTATATCTATTACATTTCATGCAAGTTTTTAACGCTGGAGTTCAAATTCAAGGTCGCATATTGACCCTGACAATCGTGACTTACCCAGACAATCGTGAACATTAAATAGAAAGTATTATTTCATCAAATTGTCCATACGCAACCCTGGTTCCGTTGTTGGGGGACGGAGCGTCACTAAATGTAACAGTGAACTCTTCAAACGTGACTATAGATAGTCCGTTTTTCCCGCTATATGATACAGGGCCTTCTATTTTTGCAGAAAGAGTTACAACTTCGTTGTGCTTCAGTGTAATTGGTTTCTTTAACATGACATCAAAACCATGAATATCGTCTTCATTGGGTTCAGTGATATACGTTCCAGTTACTGTGGCGTTTTTGACTTCAAGAGTGACCTGATATTCACTCCCACCGTTGTCTCCAAATAAACGAACACCGAGCAATGATACGTCTTTGTTCACAGAAAAGCTGAGACGATCTGGTCGGCCACGATTATATTTCCACTCTTTCCACAAATCCTCATTTCTTCCAGAAAATCTAGAAAACTTGACCACACTTGCTTTCCTATTGGGTAGCTTCCATTTCAATGCAGGCGAATCAATTCCGGAAAATTTTTCGTAAATGGGGATCATCTCTTCTGCAGTTAACAAATTAGATTTCGAGACATGTTGAGCAAACTCTGTCTGGCTCATGTCAAAAAATCGAAATCCATAGATCGCTTCGCCAATAATAGACCTTCGGTTCTCGCCCGTAGGTTCCAAATTCTTACCCGAGCATTGGAAGTCGATCCATTTTAAAACGGCTTGAAATAGTTCCACTTCTGGTATATTCAGTTTGTCTCGCATCAGTAATTTAGCCAAGGTCGTTTGACTGATGTTATTGAAACTATCAGAGGCTACCACTTTGCCTGTATCAGATTGTATGATCTTCCAACATTGCTTTTCTAATTCTTTCTCATCAAAACGAGTCGCTTGCTCCAAAACGTCCAGCACATTTTCCGGGTTTAAATTTCCTGACAGGAAATTAACACACTTCTGACTGAGCGAAGGCAGGATGTATTTCTTTGCCAGATACATGATCGCAACAACATTGTCTGGGGTCAATGTACATTCCTCTGTGTAGAGAAATCTCAAAAACTGTTCCAAACTTTCCTCGTTTGTATCAGACAAATGAACAACCGAATCTTTTTCCGCTAACACGCCATAAAACATGGCATGAAATACGCCACTACTTGTGCCCAAGACATATTTATGTGCATAGAATGTCTTGCCTGAACCTTCGCAAGTAAAGCGGATATCGCTCATGTCTGAATTGTTGAACATATGACGGTTTCGTTCTAAGACGGTCTTCTTTGTCGACTGCCAGTCCACGTTGGATTGAACGGAGGCCATTATCAAGAGTTATAGATGTAGTATATTATCGATATTTTAGGATTTTAAAATGCTTCAATGCAGAACGAAAATTGTGGAAGACAATCGCGGAAGTACAATAATCAAAACGAAACGTAATTTGATATGCATACAATTTCCATATATTAAACAATACTGATGATTGAACATATATAAGAATTTCGTACATGATTTTATAGGTTGTCTTAGGTAGGTTTTAATAAACTCTTTAAACAGTAGTTCGGGATTCAAGGTTTATAACAGAGGGCAGTTACAATGAATATTTAACAAGTTAGATGCTTAGTTTTCATATGGCAGGGAAATTCCGAGATATAAAAAATTCTAAATTCTGGGAATTGTGTAACCAGTTACTGGAATATTATGTTCATAGTAAAAACCATAGGTAAAAACTCTGCACTGTAATGTTAACATAAGTTTTGTCTCGTGCCAGATCTTAGAAATATTTGGGGCCGTGCAATCGCCACTGCATGATGTCAAATCAAGTAATGAAAAGGGTATATATATATATATATATATATAAATTTGATATGCACACAATTTCATACGTCGCAAAAAATGTAATGTACTATTGAACATATATCAACATTTCGTACATGATTTTATCCATTATCTTAGGTAGGTTTTAATAAACACTTTATAAATAGTAGTTCGGAGATCAAGGTTTAAAACAGAAGCCTTATATAATGTTTTTATTACTCAAAATATAATTGTGAACTGTTGACACGGGCAAGACTAGCTGCAATCAAACCTCTAATTTACGTCAATCTATCCAGCGGACATCTTTAATTAATGGACACTTATTGAATTTCACCCACCCATTATATTCTTTACTTAAAGGGGTCGCCATCAACCTATATATATGAACAGGTTTTTTTTTATTAATGCCACAATTTATTAACAGAATTATAATATACATAATTAATATGTGAGGTGATCTTTGAAAGCTCAAAAAGCTTTTCTAAGGAGATCCCCTTCTAAATATATTTAAGTTTCATACAATAGTCATATAGTCTTGTTATACATGGTGGCGCACTACAAATTATTGATATCAAAGTACAGTACTGTAATAATAGTACTGTAATATAAGCTAAATTTACAAGTCCTCGTAGAGTAATTACTTTTATCATAATGTTGTTGAGCAAAGGATTTTTTAGTTTTCTTGAACAAATGCAATGTTTTTATCTCTTTATATTTGTTGAAAAGCTATTCCAAATTCTTGCTCCTCTGTATTTAACAGAAAACTTGTCAGGTTTAGTGATTGGTTGATTATAACAATGAAATACAATAAAACTAAAGAATAAATTTTCTAAAGAGCGAGTTACAAAAACTGATCACTTTTGTTTGAACAAGTCAATCACAAAACGTGCTCATTGACGTAATTACTATCATAGTCAATGGGAAAGGTCTTTATTATATCTATTATACTTCATGCAAGTTTTTAACGCTGAAGTTCAAATTCAAGGTCGCATATTGACCCTGACAATCGCGAACACTAAAAGCAAAGTATTATTTCATGAAATTGTCCACTAAAGACATCAGTTGCGTTGTTAATGCCCGGAACATCATTAAATGTAACAGTGTCTCCTTCGAGTGTAACTTTAGATAATCCATTTTGACCATAAAGCGATTCAGGCCCTTCTATTTTTGAAGAAAGAGTCACAACTTCGTCCCGTTTGAGTTTAATGGGTTTCTTTAACATGACATCGAAACCATGAATGGTGTCTTCATTGGGTTCAGAGATATACGTTCCAGTTACTTCAGCTTCTTTGACTTCAAGTGTAACCTGATATTCACTCCCACCTTTGTCTCCAAACAAACGAACACCGAGCAATGATACGCCTTTGTTCACAGAAAAACCGAGGTGATCTGGTTTGCCACTAGAATATCCCCACCCTGTCGACAAATCCTCATTCTTTCCGGAAAATCTGGAAAACCTGACCATATTTCCTGCTTTCCTATTGGGTAGCTTCCATTTCAATGCAGGCGAATCAATTCCGGAAAATATTTCGTAAATGGGGATCATCTCTTCTGGAGTTAACAAATTAGATTTAGAGACATGTTGAGCAAACTCTGTCTGGCTCATGTCAAAAAATCGAAATCCGTAGATAGCCTCGCCAATAATAGACCTTCGGTTCTCGCCTGTTGGTTTCAACATTTTACTCAAACATTGGACGTCGATCCATTTTAAAACGGCTTGAAACAGTTCCACTTCTGGTATATTTAGTTTGTCTCGCTTCAGTAATTTAGCCAAGGTCGTTTGACTGATGTTATTGAAACTATCAGAGGCTACCACTTTGTTTGTGTTAAACTGTATAATATTCCAACATTGCTTTTCTAATTCTTTCTCATCAAAACGAGTCGCTTGCTCCAAAACGTCCAGCACATTTTCAGTGTTTAAATTTCCTGACAGGAAATTAACACATTTCTGACTGAGCGAAGGCAGGATGTATTTCTTTGCCAGATACATGATTGCAACAATATTGTCTGGGGTCAATGTACATTCCTCTGTGTAGAGAAATCTCAAAAACTGCTTGAAACTTTCCTCGTTTGTATCAGACAAATGAACAACCGAATCTTTCTCGGCTAACACGCCATAAAACATGGCATGAAATACGGCACTACTTGTGCCCAAGACATATTTATGTGCATAGAATGTCTTGTGTGAACCTTCGCAAGTAAAGCTTATATCGCTCATGTCTGAATTGTTGAACATATGACGGTTTCGTTCTAAGACGGTGTTCTTTGTCGACTGCCAGTCAACGTTGGAATGAACGGAGGCCATTTTGAAGAAATATAGATGTAGTCTACTATCGAGGATTGGGGACTTTGAAATGCTTCAATGCAGAACGAAAATTGTGCAAGACAATCGCGGAAGTACAATAATCACAAGCGAAACGTAATTTGATACGCATAGAATTTCCATATAGTAAACAATACTGATGATTGAACATATATAAGAATTTCGTACATGATTTTATAGGTTGTCTTAGGTAGGTTTTAATAAACACTTTAAACAGTAGTTCGGGATTCAAGGTTTATAACAGAGGGCAGTTACAATGAATCTTTAACAAGTTAGATGCTTAGTTTTCATATGGTAGGGAAATTCCGAGATATTAAATATTCTAAATTCTGGGAATTGTGTAACCAGTTACTGGAATAAATTTGACTCGTGCCAGATCTTAGAACAATTGGGGGCCGTGCTGATCGCCACTGATGTCAAGTCAAGTAATGAAATGGAGACATATATATAAATATTTCATACACTTGATACATGTAACATGGAAATGAAAATGTGATATGCACACAATTATTTTATCCGTTATCTTAGGTTGGTTTTAATAAACACTTTATAAATAGTAGTTCGAAGTTCAAGGTTTAAAACAGAAGCCTTACATAACGCTTTTATTACTCAAAATATAATTGTAAACTGTTTACCCGGGCAAGACTAGCTGCAATCAAACCTCTAATTTACGTCAATCTATCCAGCGGACATCTTTAATTAATGGACACTTATTGAATTTCACCCACCCTATTATATTCGTTGCTTAAAGGGGTCGCCATCAACCTATGTATATAAACAGGGTTTTTGTTGTTTTTTATTAATGCCACAATTTATTAACAGAATTATAATATACATAATTATTATGTTAGGTGATCTTTGAAAGCTCAAAATGCATTTCTAAGGAGATGCCCTTCTAAATATATTAAATTTTCATACAATAGTCATATAGTCTTGTTATACATGGTGGCGCACTAAAAATTATTGATATCAAAGTACAGTACTGTAATAATAGTAAAATAAGTTACATTTAGAAGTCCTCGTGTAGCAATTACTTTTATCATAATATGTTGTTGAGCAAAGGATTTCTTAGTTTTCTTGAACAAATGCAATGTTTTTATCTCTTGATATTTCTTGGAAAGCTATTCCAAATTCTTCGTTTTTAACGTTGGAGTTCAAATTCAACACCACAGATAGACCATGAGAATCGTGAACATTAAATAGAAAGTATTATTTCATGAAATTGTCCACACGCGACCTTGGTTACGTTGTTGGGGGACGGAGCGTTACTAAATGTAACAGTGACCCCTTCGAGTGTAACATTAGATAATCCATTTGTACCTTTAAACGAGTCAGGCCCTTTTATTTTTGCAGAAAGAGTTACAGTTTCGTTCTGCTTCAGTTCAATGTGTGCCTTTAACATGACATCAAAACCATGAATGTCGTCTTGATTGGCTTTAGAGATATACGTTCCAGTTACTTTGGCTTCTTTGACTTCAAAAGTGACCTGATATTCATTCCCACCTTTGTCTCCAAACAAACGAACACCGAGCAATGATATGTCTTTGTTCACAGAAAAACAGAGGCGATCTGGATTACCTAGATATCTCCACTTGCCCAAAAAATCCTCATTCTCTGTAGAAAATCTGGAAAACCTAACCATATTTCCTGCTTTCCTATTGAGTAGCTTCCATTTCAATGCAGGCGAATCAAATCCAAGAAATTTCTCGTGAATGGGGATCATCTCTTCTGCAGTTAACAAATGGGATTTCGAGACATGTTGAACAAACTCTGCCTGGCTCATGTCAAAAAATCGAAATCCATAGATAGCCTCGCCAATAATAGACCTTCGGTTCTCGCCTGTTGGTTTCAACATTTTACTCAAACATTGGACGTCGATCCATTTTAAAACGGCTTGAAACAGTTCCACTTCTGGTATATTTAGTTTGTCTCGCTTCAGTAATTTAGCCAAGGTCGTTTGACTGATGTTATTGAAACTATCAGAGGCTACCACTTTGCCTGTGTTAAACTGTATAACATTCCAACATTTCTTTTCTAGTTCTTTCTCATCAAAACGAGTCGCTTCCTCCAAAACGTCCAGCACATTTTCAGGGTTTAAATTTCCCGACATGAAATTAACACATTTCTCACTAAGCGAAGGCAGAATGTATTTCTTTGCCAGATACATGATCGCTACAACATTGTCTGGGGTCACTGTACATTCCTCTGTGTAGAGGAATCTCAAAAACTGCTCCAAACTTTCCTCGTTTGTATCAGACAAATGAACAACCGAATCTTTCTCGGCTAACACGCCATAAAACATGGCATGAAATACGGTACTACTTGTGCCCAAGACATATTTATGTGCATAGAATGTCTTGCGTGAACCTTCGCAAGTAAAGCTAATGTCGCTCATGTCTGAATTGTTGAACATATGACGGTTTCGTTCTAAGACGGTGTTCTTTGTCGACTGCCAGTCCACGTTGGATTGAACGGAGGCCATTTTGAAGAATTATAGATGTAGTATACTATCGAGGATTTAGGATTTAAAATGCTTCAATGCAGAACGAAAATTGTGCAAGACAATCGCGGAAGTACAATAATCAAAAGCGAAACGTAATTTGATATGCATACAATTTCCATATAGTAAACAATACTGATGATTGAACATATATAAGAATTTCGTACATGATTTTATAGGTTGTCTTAGGTAGGTTTTAATAAACACTTTAAACAGTAGTTCGGGATTCAAGGTTTATAACAGAGAGCAGTTACAATGAATCTTTAACAAGTTAGATGCTTAGTTTTCATATGGTAGCGAAATTCCGAGATATTAAATATTCTAAATTCTGGGAATTGTGTAACCAGTTACTGGAATATTATATTCATAGTAAGACCCATAGGTAAAAACTCATCATTGTAATGTCAACATAAGTTTGACTCGTGCCAGATCTTAGAAATATTGGGGACCGTGCAATCGCCACTGCATGATGTCAAATCAAGTAATGAAAAGGGGACATATCTATAAATATTCATACACTTGGTACATGTAACATGGAAATGAAAATTTGATATGCACACAATTTCATACGTCGCAAAAAATGTAATGTACGGTTGAACATATGTCAACATTTCGTACATGATTTTATCCGTTATCTTAGGTTGGTTTTAATAAACACTTTATAAATAGTAGTTCGGAGTTCAATGTTTAAAACAGAATCCTTACATAATGCTTTTATTACTCAAAATATAATTGTAATCTGTTTACCCGCGGGCAAGACTAGCTGCAATCAAACCTTTAATTTTCGTCAATCTATTCAGCAGACATCTTTAATTAATGGACACTTATTGAATTTCACCCACCCATTATATTCTTTACTTAAGGGGGTCGCCACCAACCTATATGAACAGGTTTTTTGTTTTTTTTATTAATGTCACAATTTATTAACAGAATTATAATATACATAATTATTATGTTAGGTGATCTTTGAAAGCTCAAAAAAATTTTCTGACGAGATCCCCTTCTAAATATATTTAAGTTTCATACAATAATCATATAGTCTTGTCATACATGGTGGCGCACTGCAAATTATTGACATCAAAGCACGGTACTGTAATAATAGTAATATAAGCTAAATTTACAAGTCCTCGTAGAGTAATTACTTTTATCATAATGTTGTTGAGCAAAGGATTTCTTAGTTTTCTTGAAAAAATGCAATGTTTTTATCTCTTTATATTTGATGGAAAGCTATTCCAAATTCTTGCTCCTCTGTATTTAACAGAAAACTTGCCATGTTTAGTGATTGGTTGATTATAACAATGAAATACAATAAAACTAAAGAATAAATTTTCTAAAGAATGAGTCACAAAAACTGATCACTTTTGTTTGAACAAGTCAATCACAAAACGTGCTCATTGACGTAATTACTATCATAATCAATGGGAAAGGTCTTTATTATATCTATTATACTTCATGCAAGTTTTTAACGCTGAAGTTCAAATTCAAGGTCGCATATTGACCCTGACAATCGCGAACACTAAAAGCAAAGTATTATTTCATGAAATTGTCCACTAAAAACATCAGTTGCGTTGTTAATGCCCGGAACATCATTAAATGTAACAGTGTCTCCTTCGAGTGTAACTTTAGATAATCCATTTTGACCATAAAGCGATTCAGGCCCTTCTATTTTTGAAGAAAGAGTCACAACTTCGTCCCGTTTGAGTTTAATGGGTTTCTTTAACATGACATCGAAACCATGAATGTCGTCCTCATTGGCTTCAGAGATATACGTTCCAGTTACTTCAGCTTCTTTGACTTCAAGAGTGACCTGATATTCACCCCCACCTTTGTCTCCAAACAAACGAACACCGAGCAATGATACGTCTTTGTTCACAGAAAAGCAGAGGCTATCTGGTTTGCCACGACTATATTTCCAGCCGTTCAACAAATCCTCATCCTTTCCGGAAAATCTGGAAAACCTGACCATATTTCCTGCTTTCCTATTGGGTAGCTTCCATTTCAATGCAGGCGAATCAATTCCAGAAAATTTCTCGTAAATGGGGACTAACTCCTCTGGAGTAGTAACAAATTGGATTTCGAAACATGTTGAGCAAACTCTGTCTGGCTCATGTCAAAAAATCGAAATCCATAGATCGCTTCGCCAATGACAGACCTTCGGTTCTCGCCTGTTGGTTCCAACATTTTACTCAAACATTGGACGTCGATCCATTTTAAAACAGCTTGAAAGAGTTCCACTTCTGGTATATTTAGTTTGTCTCGCTTCAGTAAGTTAGCCAACGTCGTTTGACTGATGTTATTGAAACTATCAGAGGCTACCACTTTGCCTGTGTTAAACTGTATAACATTCCAACATTGCTTTTCTAATTCTTTCTCATCAAAACGAGTCGTTTGCTCCAAAACGTCCAGCACATTTTCAGGGTTTAAATTTCCCGACAGGAAATTAACACATTTCTCACTGAGCGAAGGCAGGATGTATTTCTTTGCCAGATACATGATCGCAACAACATTGTCTGAGGTCAATGTACATTCCTCTGTGTAGAGAAATCGGAAGAACTGCTCGAAACTTTCCTCGTTTGTATCTGACAAATTAACAACCGAATCTTTCTCCGCTAACTTGCCGTAAAACATGGCATGAAATACAGCACTACTTGTGCCCAAGACATATTTATGTGCATAGAATGTCTTGTGCGAACCTTCGCAAGTGAAGCTAATATCGCTCATGTCTGAATTGTTGAACATATGACGGTTTCGTTCTAAGACGGTGTTCTTTGTCGACTGCCAGTCCACGTTGGATTGAACGGAGGCCATTATCAAGAGTTATAGATGTAGTATATTATCGATATTTTAGGATTTTAAAATGCTTAAATGCAGAACGAAAATTGTGCAAGACAATCGCGGAAGTACAATAATCAAAACGAAACGTAATTTGATATGCATACAATTTCCATATAGTAAACAATACTGATGATTGAACAGATAAGAATTTCGTACATGATTTTATAGGTTGTCTTGGGTAGGTATAAACACTTTAAACAGTAGTTCGGGATTCAAGGTTTATAACAGAGGGCAGTTACAATGAATCTTTAACAATGGCAGTTTTCATATGGCAGGGAAATTCCGAGATATAAAAAATTCTAAATTCTGTGAATTTTGTAACCAGTTACAGGAATATTATGTTCATGGTAAAAGCCATAGGTAAAAACTCATCACTGTAATGTCAACATAAGTTTGACTCGTGCCAGATCTTAGAAATATTGGGGACCGTGCAATCGTCACTGCATGATGTCAAATCAAGTAATGAAAAGGGGACATATCTATAAATATTTCATACACTTGGTACATGTAACATGGAAGTGAAAATTTGATATGCACACAATTTCATACGTCGCAAAAAATGATATGTACTATTGAACATATATCAACATTTCGTACATGATTTTATCCGTTATCTTAGGTTGGTTTTAATAAACACTTTATAAATAGTAGTTCGGAGTTCAAGGTTTAAAACAGAATCCTTACATAATGTTTTTATTGCTCAAAATATAATTGTAAACTGTTTACCCGCGGGCAACACTAGCTGCAATCTAACCTCTAATTTACGTCAGTCTATCCAGCGGACATCTTTAATTAATGGACACTTATTGAATTTCACCCACCCCATTATATTCTTTACTTTTGGGTCGCCATCAACCTACATACATAAACAGAGTTTTTGTTGTTTTTTATTAATGCCAAAATTTATTAACAGAATTATAATATACATAATTATTATGTTAGGTTATCTCTGAAAGCTTAAAAAGCTTTTCTAAGGAGATCCCCTTCTAAATATATTTAAGTTTCATACAATAGTCATATAGTCTTGTTATACATGGTGGCGCACTACAAATTATTGATATCAAAGTACAGTACTGTAATAATAGTACTGTAATATAAGTTAAATTTAGGAGTCCTCGTATAGTAATTACTTTTATCACAATGTTGTTGAGCAAAGATTTCTTAGTTTTCTTGAACAAATGCAATGTTTTTATCTCTTTATATTTGGTGGAAAGCTATTCCAACATGAATTCTTGCTCCTCTGTATTTAACAGAAAACTTGCCATGTTTAGTGACTCGTTGATTATAACAATGAAACACAATAACACTAAATAATAAATTTTCTAAAGAACTAGTCACAAAAACTGATCACTTTTGTTTAAGCAAGTCAATCACAAAACCTGCTCATTAACGTAATTACTATGATAATCAATGGGAAAGGTCTTGATTATATCTATGATACTTCATGCAAGTTTTTAACGCTGAAGTTCAAATTCAACGTCACATATTGACCCTCACAATCGTGGACATTAAATACAAAGTATTATTTCATGAAATTGTCCACTAACAACACAAGTTCCGTTGTTGGGGGACGAAGCGTTACTAAATGTTACAGTGACCCCTTCGATTGTAACTTTAGATAATCCTTTATTACCTGAAAACGAGTCAGGCCCTTTTATTTTTGCAGAAAGAGTTACAACTTCGTTCTGCTTCAGTTTAATGGGTTTCTCTAATATGACATCAAAACCATGAATGTCGTCTTGATTGGGTTTAGAGACATACGTTCCAGTTACTTCAGCTTCTTTGACTTCAAGAGTGACCTGATATTCACTACCACTTTTGCTTCCAAACGAACGAAAACCAAGCAATAATACGTCTTTGCTGACAGAAAAGCAGAGGCGATCTGGTTCCCCACGATCAAATCTCCACCCGGTCAAGAAATCCACACTCTTCAGTTTAGGAAATCTGGAAAACCTGACCATATTTCCTGCTTTCCTATTGGGTAGCTTCCATTTCAATGCAGGCGAATCAATTCCAGAAAATTTCTCGTAAATGGGGATCATCTCTTCTGGAGTTAACAAACTGGATTTAGAGACATGTTGAGCAAACTCTGTCTGGCTCATGTCAAAAAATCGAAATCCATAGATCGCTTCGCCAATAACAGACCTTCGGTTCTCGCCTGTGGGTTCCAAATTCTTACGCGAGCATTGGAAGTCGATCCATTTTAAAACAGCTTGAAACAGTTCCACTTCTGGTATATTCAGTTTGTCTCGCATCAGTAATTTAGCCAAGGTCGTTTGACTGATGTTATTGAAACTATCAGAGGCTACCACTTTGCTTGATTTAGACTGTATTTTCTTCCAACATTGCTTTTCTAGTTCTTTCTCATCAAAACGAATCGTTTGCTCCAAAACGTCCAGCACATTTTCAGTGTTTAAATTTCCCGACAGGAAATTAACACATTTCTGACTGAGCGAAGGCAGGATGTATTTCTTTGCCAGATACATGATCGCAACAACATTGTCTGTGGTCAATGTACATTCCTCTGTGTAGAGAAATCGCAAGAACTGCTCGAAACTTTCCTCGTTTGTATCAGACAAATGAACAACCGAATCTTTCTCCGCTAACGTGCCGTAAAACATGGCATGAAATACGGCACTACTTGTGCCCAAGACATATTTATGTGCATAGAATGTCTTGTGTGAACCTTCGCAAGTAAAGCTAATATCGCTCATGTCTGAATTGTTGAACATATGACGGTTTCGTTCTAAGACGGTGTTCTTTGTCGACTGCCAGTCCACGTTGGATTGAACGGAGGCCATTTTGAAGAAATATAGATGTAGTATACTATCGAGAATTGAGGACTTTAAAATGCTTCAATGCAGAACGAAAATTGTGCAAGACAATCGCGGAAGTAGAATAATCAAAAGCGAAACGTAATTTGATATGCATACAATTTCCATATAGTAAACAATACTGATGATTGAACATATATAAGAATTTCGTACATGATTTTATAGGTTGTCTTAGGTAGGTTTTAATAAACACTTTAAACAGTAGTGCGGGATTCAAGGTTTATAACAGAGAGCAGTTACAATGAATCTTTAACAAGTTAGATGCTTAGTTTTCATATGGTAGGGAAATTCCGAGATATTAAAAATTCTAAATTCTGGGAATTGTGTAACCAGTTACTGGAATATTATGTTCATAGTAAAAACCATAGGTAAAAACTCTGCACTGTAATGTCAACATAAGTTCGACTCATGCCAGATCTTAGAAATATTGGGGCCGTTCAATCGTCACTGCATGATGTCAAATCAAGTAATAAAAAGGGGACATGTATATAAATATTTCGTACACTTGGTACATGTAACATGGAAATGAAAATTTGATATGCAACAATTTCATACGTCGCAAAAAATGTAATGTACTATTGAACATATATCAACATTTCGTACATGATTCTTTCCGTTATCTTAGGTTGGTTTTAATAAACACTTTATAAATAGTAGTTCGGAGTTCAAGGTTTAAAACAGAAGCCTTATATATAGCTTTTTTACTCACAATATAATTGTAATCTGTTTACCCGGGCAAGACTAGCTGCAATCAAACCTCTAATATACGTCAGTCTATCCAACGGACATCTTGAATTAATGGACACTTACTGAATTTCACCCACCCCAATATATTCTTTACTTAAGGGGTCGCCATCAACGTATGAACATGGTTTTGTTGTTTTTTATTAATGCCACAATTTATTAACAGGATTATAATATACATAATTATTATGTGAGGTGATCTTTGAAAGCTTAAAAAGCTTTTCTAAGGAGATTCCCTTTTAAATACATTTAAGTTTCATACAATAGTCATATAGTCTTGTTATACATGGTGGCGCACTAAAAATTATTGATATCAAAGTACAGTATTGTAACAATAGTAATATAAGCTTAATTTACAAGTCCTCGCATAGTAATTACTTTTATTTGGTAGAAAGCTATTCCAAATTCTTGCTCCTCTGTATTTAAAACTTGCCAGGTTTAGTGATTGGTTGATTATAACAATGAAACACAATAAAACTAAAGAATACATTTTCTAAAGAACGACTCACAAAAACTGATCACTTTTGTTGAAACAAGCCAATCACAAAACCTGCTGATTGACGTAATTACTAGGATAATCAATGGGAAAGGTCTTTATTATATCTATTACATTTCATGCAAGTTTTTAACGTTGAAGTTCAAATTCAACACCACAGATAGACCATGACAATCGTGAACATTAAATAGAAAGTATTATTTCATGAAATTGTCCATACTCAACCGTGGTTGCGTTGTTGGGGTGCGGAGCGTCACTAAATGTTATAGTGACCCCTTCGAGTGTAACGTTAGATAATCCATTTGTACCTTTAAACGAGTAAGGCCCTTCTATTTTTGCAGAAAGAGTTACAGTTTCGTTCTGCTTCAGTTTAATGGGTGCCTTTAACATGACATCAAAACCATTAATGTCGTCTTGATTGGCTTCAGAGATATACGTTCCAGTTACTTTGTCTTCTTTGACTTCAAGAGTGACCTGATATTCACTCTCACTTTCGTATCCAAACAAACGAACACCAAGCAATGATATGTCTTTGTTCACAGAAAAACGGAGGCAATCTCTATATTTACCATACGCCCACCTGCTCTCCAAATCTTTCCCACAAAATCTGGAAAACCTAACCATATTTCCTGCTTTCCTATTGGGTAGATTCCACTTCAATGCAGGCGAATAAAATCCAAGAAATTTCTCGTGAATTGGAATCATCTCTTCTGGAGTTAACAACTTGGATTTCGAGACATGTTGAACAAACTCTGTCAGGCTCATGTCAAAAAATCGAAATTCATAGATAGCCTCGCCAATAACAGACCTTCGGTTCTCGCATGTTGGTTGCAAATTCTTGAGCGAGCATTGGATATCGATCCATTTTAAAACGGCTTGAAATAGTTCCACTTCTGGTATATTCAGTTTGTCTCGCTTCAGTAATTCAGCCAAGGTCGTTTGACTGATGTTATTGAAACTATCAGATGCTACCACTTTGTTTGTATCAGACTGTATGATTTTCCAACATTGCTTTTCTAGTTCTTTCTCATCAAAACGAGTCGCTTGCTCCAAAACGTCCAGCACATTTTCAGGGTTTAAATTTCCCGACATGAAATTAACACATTTCTCACTAAGCGAAGGCAGAATGTATTTCTTTGCCAGATACATGATCGCTACAACATTGTCTGGGGTCACTGTACATTCCTCTGTGTAGAGGAATCTCAAAAACTGCTCCAAACTTTCCTCGTTTGTATCAGACAAATGAATAACCGAATCTTTCTCGGCTAACACGCCATAAAACATGGCATGAAATACGGCACTACTTGTGCCCAAGACATATTTATGTGCATAGAATGTCTTGTGTGAACCTTGGCAGGTAAAGCTGATATCACTCATGTCTGAATTGTTGAACATATGACGATTTCGTTCTAACACGCCGTTCTTTGTCGACTGCCAGTCCACGTTGGATTGAACGGAGGCCATTTTCAAGAATTATAGATGTAGTATATTATCGATATTTTAGGATTTTAAAATACTTCAATGTACAACGAAAATTGTGCAAGACAATCTGGGAGGTAGAATAATCGAGAACGAAACTTAATTTGATTTGCATACAATTTCCATATAGCAAACAATGTATGATTGAACATATATTTCCCAAGCATTTCGTACACTGTGATTCTCCAACAGCGTTCAAAGCACTCCAACAGCGTTCAAAGCACTCCAACAGCGTTCAAAGCACTCCAACAGCGTTCAAAGCAGCCCAGTCGAACAATGTTGGATGCAAGTCAAACCTGATCGAACATCTTCAAACATGGTGTTCAAATAGACCCAACAATGTTGTTGGACCAACATGTTGGTTAGAACGGGCCTGAAGGTTGGCTGATGTTGGGTCAGGTTTGATTGTTTAAATATGAGTCACTCGGGGGAAAGCAATTCCTGATGCATGTTTCAAGAGTGGAATTTTATTACCCCCCCCCCCCCACACACAGAGCGATAAACGTTTTATATACTTGGGGCGCTTACTGAGCCGGTCTGTCTATGTATTGATGGAAAGATCTGGTCCAGATGCAAGATTGTAGGTAGGTCTAAAGGTACGTTCACACACAGCGATTTGTCGGGCCGATTTCAGATGCACGTTAATGATGTTTGAAAAATACGTGGCAAACGTCATCTCGCGACATCATCAACTGAAAATAGTCGTCATTAACATTCAGCAAAACCTAAAATCGGCCCGACAAATCGCTGTGTGTGAACATACCTTAAAGCAGGGATTAAGTATGACACATGACAATGTTGTGTTTTCAGATTTTTCTATCAACTCCAAGGCTGTCTACCAGTGTATCCCCCGGCTGAAGACAACTATGGTGTAGATTCATGTGATATCTTATGTTTCCCAACAAACCCTGTCGCTGTTGCTATAACAACCTCTAGTGGCGTCATCTATCATTGTATTGTGCTCGATTCCGAAGAAGAAGATGTGTTTAGCAAACCATTTGTAAGTGTGTCTAGAGTTTGTGAAATGGCGTTTGCTCTGCGTTCTGGGAAAGATTTTACATGCAGAGACTAAACCCAAACTTCACACGTAAAAACGCACAAGTTGTAACAAGCCTGTAGCAGACTGTACCAATGCTGTTTCAACAACTTGTTATCAGGATGTGTTCGCACTGCTTGTTCCCAGTTTGTTGACAAGTTGTCAACGGCTTGTTGACAACTTGCTACAAGGTTGTTGACTCAACAGACTTGTTACAAGTTGCTCCAACACTCTTGTTATCGTCCTGCAATTCAACAACTTGTTGACAAGTTGTGAGTGACAACCTTGTAGCAACTTGATAAAATGACAGCATTGTTACAACTTGTTGACAAGCTTGCTACAAGTCTGTTGCGAACACATCTTGTTGACAAGGTGTGAAATTTTTGCGTGTGCAGTCATTTCGTGTATTTTGCATTTCAGGCAGTGAAGAATCTGACACCGTCTAATTCTCCCAAACCTATGTTTTTTTGAAGGGGTTGGGGGGGGGGGGGGTAGCCTGCGTGACAGGCATTCTATTGTGGGAGGTGTTTGTTGTCGACAAACCCTCCCCCCCCCCCCTGGCTCTGCTGCACACGCAGGCCAGAAGTATAGCCCTAGGTCTGGGTTAGTTGTCTGGAGGCGATTAATTTGAAGTGCATATACTTGTCTCGTAAAAACTATTTACGCAATAAATATTATATTACGCGATTGTTATTATTTATATGGTGTATGATTGAAATTCGGTATTTCCCTGTCTTTAGTCCATTACATACGCCAGGAGAAGAACCAGTCTAGTATAGTTGTAATATTTTTTTCATATTTGTTCAACTTTAGGATGTAAGTGACGGAGTGAGTAGCCATGATGAAAGCGTGTTTTCCCAATCAGCGGCCAAACAATCTCTTTATGTTTACGAATGTATCGAGCTTGCTCTCTCAGCCAACTCTGAACAAGACAAAAGTTTTGAGGATTCTGATAAATTTGCAACAGAAGCTTTTGATAACAAAGACGAAGCGTTTACCGTGAAACTATTTAAAGGTATTTTAACAATCTCATTTTATTGGAAAGAGTAACTTTAGATAGTTTAAAACCCAGGTGAAACGAGAGATGATGAGAGTCTACAGTGTTTATGAGAGTTGCAACTCTCGCTCGCGTTTGACCGCCAACTTTCATCAAATTTTGATGAGAGTTGATGCATGAGACTTTTTCCTTATTTGACAGGCACCTCTCATTCAACTCTTGTTCACTTTTGACCGGGCCATGAGAGTTGATTGAACTCTCATGCAAACTCTTGCTTGCCAACTTTGAGCTGGTTCAAATTTTGATGAGAATTGATGAGAGTTTTTCCTCATTTGACAGTCAACTCTCCAGCAACTCTTGTTCTCGTTTGACCGGGGCATGAGAGTTGATGAAACTCTCATTCAAACTCTCGCTTGCCAACTCTCATGCAATTTTAAGCTGGTTCAAAATTTGGTGAGAGTTGATGGGAATTTTCCTCGTTTGACAGTCAACTCTCCAACAACTCTTGTTCACTTTTGACCGGGGCATCAGAGTTGATGAAACTCTCATGAAAACTCTCGCTTGCCAACTCTCAACAATTTTCATCCTCGTTTGACCCGAGCTTAAAAGTTTAAAAATCTATGTAGCCTATCTTAATATTTGTGTTTTGCTTTTTAAAAAATGCGCCTCCATTTCACGTCTTAAGAAAACAAAGAAGAAAAAGACAGCCACGTCGATTGTGAACAAACCCACTTACCAGAAACATAATGTAATTTTTTTAGGATGGATTTACTGGGGGTGTGGAGGGCCATTGATGGGCCTTTTGACCATCTAGGCAATCTTATTTTTCAAACGTTTTCTGACAAGATGACCTCCTTGACTCTGTGTGTGGGGGGGGGGTCTTCATTGGGTAGCACGGGTGGCGGAAGCGGTTAGCGCGCTGCCTCTTACCACTGAGTTGAGCCTGTTTCACAACAGGTCGAGGTCACTGTTGGTACTCGCATGAGATCGGCAGTGTGCTCAAATAACTCATGTAAGTTGAGATTCTCTCCTGTGCTTCGAGGGTTTTCCCCGGGTACTCCGGTTTCCTCCCTCTAATACTAACCCTTAGGAACTAACAATGGGGCCACAGTAATTGGCTGACGCTGTTGTGGACTCCCTGCCATTGAGGCGAAGTTGAATATAAAAAAAAAAAAATGACGATTCGCGCGGACGCCGGTCACGCCCTACTTCATGACCAGCGTCAAGCTGACCCTGGATTTCTTTTGCCTAAAGTATCTAATTCTGTTTGTACGTTTATTTAGACCATACCTCGGGAAATCGTTACCACTGTTTCCATCCAGCTGGTATTCACACAGTCACTTTGCCCTGGCTAAGAAATCTACAACAGTTTTGTAATGGTAGGGAATTATATTCTTAAAATACTGCATGAGTTCTCCACGAATTCAGCGGAAGACTTGGGCATTTATAGAGCTGTATCCATTATGTTGAAGGATTTTTGTAGATGGAAATTTCAAGCAAAATTATACACATATTTTTAGACCTAACCAGACCGAGCTAGCTGCGTTTCAACTTGAGTAAACATTTTTGTAAGTGTCGAGAATTAGCTAAAAATGGCCTATTAAATAATTTGATACCATTAGCATTTTACGTAAGTATTCGTTTCAATGAAGTGAAGTTGAAGTTAGAAGGCCAAATGTTAGAATAAAAGAGCATATCTATTCAAGAAACATTTCTAACTTCAACTTCACTTCATTGAAATAATGCTTACGATAAAATGGTAACGCGGTTATCAGATTACTTTAATAGGCCGTTTTTAGCTAATTCTCGACAGTTTCAAAAATGTTTACTCAAGTTTAAACGCAGCTATCTCAGTTAATATTGCACGAAAATGCACATGTCATATATCAAAATTGAAGTTAAACATCGCTCAATGCACAGCAATATGTTTTAGTGTAATAGCTCTTTTAGTTTTTAAGTTGTACTAAATCAAACAGTCGTACTTTTTTTGCGCCACCCAGTATATGAACTTTTATATAAACGGAGCGCTGCACCAGAATCGCAGGACCGCAGGTTCAATTCCTGCCAGAGGGCCTATATAGTTTCTGTTCGCAACTGCTTCTGGTTAGGTCTAAGAATATGTATATAATTTTAGCTCGAAATTTCCATTTACAAACACCTTCAACATTCAGTTTTATCGAGCGAGATGCACAAAATGTAGTGATACATTATGCACGTCGCCACCCAATTCAAACAAATATATAATTTAAATGCTTGTAGTTACCTTTGTTCCATTCTATGCTTACATGCATTATCCTAAGATGCGGAATCCAGGAAGATATTAAAAGATCCGATTTTTATTTTGCTTTCCAGAAACAGAACGAGTAGTAAGCTTCGATTCAAACGAAAATGGAATTGTTCAACATCTTATTTGCACAAATCCTGTTCCATTGAGGTATTTACCTATGCCTTTTACTCTTTTAGTTTTATCAATGTACACACATACAAATCTCGCGTCTTGCAACAAGATGTGTTCGCAACAGATTTGCAGCAAGCTTGTAAAAAAGATGTAGCAATGTTGTCATTTTATCAAATTGCTTCAAGGTTGTCACTCACAACTTGTTAACAAGTAGTTGAATTGCAGGACGATGACAAGTTGTTGGAACAACTTGTTAACAAGTCTGTTGAGTCAACAACCTTGTAGCAGGTTGTCAACAAACCAATGATAACTTGTCAACATGCTGGGAACAAGTAGTGCAAACACATCCTGATAAGAATTTTCGCTACGGACTCAAGACATACGTGTGAAAAAGTCTCTAAACACACTCTGCAGAAGGTTGTGAGTTTTCTTCGAGTACTCCAGTTCCTCCCCAGGGGAATGTTGACAGGATATGTCAGGATACATGGTAGTTCGATTCACGTTCCCATACAGTAAAAACTATCAGGTGATTAAAATGATATAATCAGTAGTTATTTAGAGAGTTGGCAAGCGAGAGTTTTCCCCGTCAAACGAGAGCAAGAATTGCATGAAAGACGACTGGATATTACCACGCGTACCGGTCAAACGAGGGAAAAATCTCATCAACTCTCATTAAAATTTGAACCAGCTCAAAGTTGATGAGAGTACACGAGAGTTGATGAGAGATGGCGGTCAAACGTGAGCGAGAATTGCAGCTCTCATTGACTACCGTCAACTCTCATCTTCGTTTGCCCTGGGCTTAAATAATTGATGGCCATGTTATGCGAGGCAATTTCTTATACACAGTTACTTAGTTCATTTCTTTTATACACGCAGCTCCGTCAATCTCATTGGTTTTACGGTGGTAAGCGATTGGGAACTGGGTCCAACCATTGTTGCTTTAACTGATGCCATGGAATGCATTACTAAATCGCTTCGGTAAGAAGAAGTTATATTATCTACTACAAGGTGTATAAAAAAAGCAGTGGCGGACACTAGGGGGGGGGGCCAAGGGGGGCAACCGCCCCGCCCCCAAAATTTCTCAAAGCCTTTGATTGATAGCTGATTAACTGTGTAACAAACCTGTATCAATGATTTTACAACCATCAAAGCCTTGATAGGCTATAATTTAACTAAATTTGCATGAAATGCAAGTCAAAAAGGTTTTAAGAACTGATATTTGCTGAAAACAAAAGGGGGTTATATGTTTGCAACCTAAGTTTGCACCCCCAATATTTCGCGAAGTGTCCGCCATTGAAAAAAGGTAATCCAACTTTGGCATGCTATCGCGCGCATAATATTTAGTTTATAGATTTACCTTTTTCACACAAATAAAGACCAGGCTTTTAGCTGTCCAATGACACCTTTTTGTATCGCTGCGATCAATAATGGCCCAATACGTTACGTTCAAAAAAGAGTGGTCGAAACCACATTTTTCCACCTTTGGGAATTAGACGTTCTTCGAATTTTCGACCATTTGCCCAAATGATGGTTGCCATCTTGTGAAACGTTCAGCATGGCCAGTTCAGTCTGCAAACACCGACCACCAAATTTCGTTGTTAAATCGCAATTTGAACCTTCTTTAAATTTACCAAGACTTGATAAATGGCTATATTTTAACAGATTTTTAAATCGTCCTCCATCACCTGTTCCAACGTCAACAGATGCTGAACTACATGACAAGTGAGTTTATATAATATTCTTAGAACCAGGTGATCTGGTAACAGATGGGCGAAAAACACTACTATAGGGATCAGTTAGGGACGGACCATTAGAAAAGTGATGGGGAGGGAGGTGATTTTCAGCTTGCTTTTTTCGGCCGTCTGCTTGTAGGGTTATTTTTTGCGGGAATCTTTTCTTTCTTTTCCCCTTGCGGGACCTATTTTTGCTCCCCCACCCCCTCTATAACGTTTCTAATGGTCCGCCCCTTATCAAAATCCATCCTATCAATCCGTCGGGTTGGCAAAAACTTTCATCTTCATTTTTGAGATCACAGGAATGGTATATTTATATTTTTATATGTTTAGATGCAGCGATTCCTCAGAACAGTTGAGCTCTGGCGGTGAATTTGAAAACCGTATCAAACAAGTTTTGAGACGGGATGCCTCGAATCCTCTATTAAGGTAGAATAAGACGTTGTGGATGTGTGGTGTGCTGGGGGGTGGCGTGACACTGTAGTGTCTTGGAACCAGGGTTCTCGGCAGTATGCAGTTGTCATGTGTGACATATGTGAGGAGGAGTTCCAGTTCCGCAGATTTTCTGCAGGAATTCCGGTTTTCCCCTATTCGGCTTGTGCAGTTACGCGATATTATTACGTCATGCTATATAACCGGCAATTTTGGGCGGCAAATCGTGAATTTCACGCTGCCCCCTACCTCTGAGTTAAGCTGGTTATACAGCAGGTCGAAGGCAGGGATTTACTCAGGTTGGGAACTTCCCTGTCCTTGATAAACTCATGTAAGTTGAGATTGGTTGGTTCTCTCCTGTGCTTCGAGGGTTTTTCTCCGGGTACTCCGGTTTTCCTCCCTCGCTAAAACTAACCCTTAGGCATTAACTATAACAAACAAACAAACAAACAAACAAACAAACAAACAAACAAACAAACAAACAAACAAACAAACAAACAAACAAACAAACAAACAAACAAACAAACAAACAAACAAACAAACAAACAAGCAAGCAAGCAAACAAACAAGCAAGCAAACAAACAAACAAACAAACAAACAAACAAACAAACAAACAAACAAACAAGCAAACAAACAAACAAACAAACAAACAAACAAACAAACAAACAAACAAGCAAGCAAGCAAACAAACAAACAAACAAACAAACAAACAAACAAACAAACAAACAAACAAACAAACAAACTAACTAACCCTCGGAAACCTTTGTCAATTGGGTTGTAAAACCTGTTAAGGCTTTCCGTCCACCTCAGAGTGGTAATTGGTACTAAACTACACTAAAATAAACATCGTCCCAATGAGCTATGCATATATACTTGGCTCAAAATACGTGTTCAGAGTATCTAATTAATGTTTAAACCTAAATCATTTTAACATATCATTTTTGTTGTTAATAAATTAAACTCGCGAAAATTGACGCATACTTTTTATGCATTTCATTCAGAAGTTCTTCAGAGGATACTAATCTCGCTCCAAAAGATTGTTTCCAGTTTTTGACTGCGGCGACTCAGACATTTCGTGTGGAATACATCAACAGACAGAAGTTAGCACATGGGGAAATTGAACGAAGGTACCGTGAATCTTCTATTATATCTCCTGCCTGGGAGCTTTGAGGGGGGTGGGGGTGAGGGGGAGGGTTAATCAATTGAAAGGTGTGGTTATTGATTTGGCCGAAACATAGTAATAGAGGTGGGAAAAGTATCGGATCCTGGGAACCTAGTTTCCAGAAATGTTTTTGGATCTGAACTTTTGCAGAAAATTTTTAACAGAAATTTATAAAGTTAATAATTAACTGATGAGTAATAACAACAACTAGAGTATGCTCTAGTCTAGACTAGTAATTGTCATGCATTTTGTATTCACTATATCAAATTGAACACCACTGAATATCAAGAAACAACACTCCAATCAGTCCAATATCAAAATCAATCAATGACCATTGAACCTCATTAATTATTAATTTTGAGTCTGAAACCCAGGTTCACAGAAAGAAAAAACTTTTTCCACCTATGCATAGTTAGTACGGAAAAACCTTGGAAAAGATGAAAGAAACTTCGACGTTGCGAGCGAATGCCTTTATCATGGAGCTAGAGGTTAAAAGCGTTATTATAACTTCTTGACAAATGGCATCGTTCGAAACGTCGAGTGCTTTTAATATTTTTCTGCTAGATAAAATACAAACTATGGCAGTTTATATTTGAATATTCACCATTTTCGGTATGTATTGGTGTATTGGATTATTACCATCGTGGTTGTCCGTTTCTAGCCAACCTCATGACGACGAGCATTTGCTCGAAACATCGAAAGATTTTCAGTTCTTTTCAGGAAATTGAGACTCCAGTCACAGATAGTTTATTCTTATCAGCAAAAAATAAAATTGGGGAAGTGCTCAGAACGACTCTTTCTTCACTTTTTGTTACTTTTTCACTTTTGCTTGTTCTTGTTCATGTTTACAAGCTCACGGCAGCATTAGGGCCATTTATACGGGAGAAAATAAGTCGCGACTTACATAAGGCGCGTCTTATATAAGAAGCGAACACACTCGTATAAATGGTCAAATTCTAGTAAGTCGCGACTTAAATAAGAACAGAGTTCAGGCTGTTCCACAATAAGTCGCGAGCTTTTTCTCCCGTATTTTCTCCCGTATAAATGGCCCTATTGACTTATGTTATACCCCTTATGTTAAGCACCACATCTACAGTATAAATTACTTCTCATTTGTTACTAGGTTGGACATCCTAAGCAGACAAAATGAGAAACAAATGGATGATCTGATATATTTAGACGACGAGAAGAGATCTTTACAAGAACGGATGGAAATGTTGGCTGAAAAATATGAAGACACAAAAGACAGACAAGAATTAATTTTAAAAAGGTTTGAAGCTCTGCACCCTGCAAACGTTTAATGTGATTTTGTTAGAGGCGGTGGGGGGGGAGGGGGATGGGGGTTGAGCAGGCGCTGGAGATGCGACCCGTGACTGAGGTAGGGTGCATCACCACTGAGATGTATTTTTGAAATTATTGACCTCAGAAAGTTACTTTTTGGCTATAGGAAGTATCACTGATGTGAAAATGGGCTTTTTGCATAACATTTAGTATAACAATGTAAAGGCCTAGTGGCATTCTCTTTGGTCACGATTTTTGGGGGGGAGAGGTGGAGAGGGGGAGGGGGTGCCCCACCAGAATCATCGCTAGTAAATATATCCATCCTTGTCCTACTTTGTAACAGTAATTTGCCATTTTAAACTAACTTCTTGCGTGGTAGGTTTGGCTAGAGTTTTGATAACTTGTTGGTTAACGACTGGCATGATTTTATTTAGAATTGAGAATGTATTGGAGTTCATCCAATCAAGACAACCAATGTTGTCTCATGCTGAAATAAGAATGAAACAAGAACTGCATGAAATGGCTCAAAGTATTAAGATATTTCAAAAATCGTTTGACCAGGTAAGGAAATACAATGTATGCGAATGATTTGACAACCTGCATGGCAGACTGTTAAGCCTGCTTGCACTGAGGCTAATTAGCCTCCTCCGCAGGCAACTGTGTGTTCAACTAATATTTCATAATAGCGAAAGATTTCATACAAAAAACCCGATAAAATACAATGATATAAGACACAATCTCTGTTTCACATTATCTTTCACCCCCAATATTCCCACGTAATCCCTTTTCCACATTTACGACAACAACATTTATAAGAGTATTTTACAGTATATCATTGTATTTTATCGGGTTTTTTGTATGAAATCTTTCGCTTTTATGAAATATTAGTTGAACACACAGTTGCCTGCGGAGGAGGCTAGAGGTTAATGACCAATCTCTTACCCAGAGTGTGCCCGTTCGCAGGTTAGGTGTGTGGCCTGCAGACGTATTTCATAAACGTTGCATCAGAGCTTTTAATAGTTTACCTCGTGAGGCTATTGCATGGTGCCCGAATTTATTCAATGATTTATTGATTATATTATTTATTAATTGAAGAACTGATTTATTTATTCCAACCAAAGTAACTTTGTTTATACTGCATGGATAGCTCTATCAGTTCTAAACTGTTCCTCGGTTAGAGGTTCAGAAATAATTATTATCTTTATTAGGGTCAGATAAACTGTATTTACAAAGAGCTTAATTATATGAAAAAATTCAAATATACCTATACCTATATTAAACCTAATAAGGTCCCTAAATGCATGGGCGAGGTACAAACGGGACTCGAAGAACCATTCAAGGTACCTGCCCAAACTTAATTAAAATCAATTTAAGTAACCGAACTATTAAACTATTTTCTAAAGAATCATCCGTTATTGGTTCAGTGTTCCTATATAGAAGGAAACCTAAACTAAACTAACATTATTTATACTGAATAGCGCTTTATCAAATAAACTGTTCTCCACTCAGATACAGTATAAGGTCCGTCCGTTATTGCAATTGATTTAGTGTTACTACAGAAAGAACGGGGAGTACCCGGAGAAAACTGCCGTATTTGATATAGAGTCGATATTAACAATAGATATGAAACAAGCATAATGTAATTGACACATAGTTGATGGTGTTTGTGGATGGAATATTCGAACGAAATTTATATACATTTTTAAACCTAGCCAGGAGCAGTTGCGAAAAATGCAACTTAGGCCCTCTGGCAGGAATCGAACCTGCGGACCTGCGATTCCGGTACAGCGCTCTAACCAACTGAGCTACAGAGTCCAGTTGCTGAGCATTAACCGCAAGTTAGTGTATATATATATGGGAGGAATGCCAGTATATGGTATGTGGGTAAATACTAAGATTTTTCTCGGCATCTCGTTCGATGGGATCTCGTTCGATGGGATCTCGTTCGATGGGATCTCGTTCGATGGGATCTCGTTCGATGGGATCTCGTTCGAACGAGATGCCGAGAAGAATCTTAGTATTTACCCTAATTGACGTATACACTATTCTTCTTTCAGTTGCAGCAGAAACAAAAATACTTGGGGAAGAAAGACGAACGTGGTTGGAAGCCAAGAGCAAGATCATTGTCAGATAGTCACAAAACACAATTAACAACACTGTTAAAAGAAGAGTAAGTCGATTTACTGATTAATATCTGGCAAATATTATTATAAAGAAAAAAACATTGTTACAACCATTGATGTTTTCTCTGTAATTCAGAGGTGATGATATTCAGAATCTTGTGACTAAAGTGAACAATCTGAAACTTCAAGTTGGATTCTAAGAACGGATGACGTCAAGATTCTATGCAAGCACCAATAATACGGCGAGAAAGTTGATCACGTCAAGAACCTGCACGTACATACAAATGGGCAAGAATGGCATCGACAGGAACTCACTGACTCTGAAGCCAGCTCGGAGTTTCGACTGCGCATACAAATGACGCGTTCTACGTCGGGATAAAATTACAGTTGAATCATAACATGTAGCTGAGACTGGAAGATTTAAAACATGCAATTCTGTTGTTGCTATATGTGAAGTACAATTTAAAACACGAGCAGGAGTGCTTTATCAGATATAAAACACGAGTGCGCAGCACGAGTGTTTTATATCTGATAAAGCACGAACTGCGAGTGTTTTAAATGGCTTAATAAACAACCCATCTTATGAGTTCATTGGCGAAGTAATTTTAAAAATAAACATTGTCTAAGCCGAGAAAATCAAAGCTAAAGTTTATGTAAATTAACATGATTTTTTATCACATATAAAACCACTGACACGGTAGTGATTTCCTTTGTCTTTTCCTCATGAATTATTAATGAGTTTTTTAAATACAAATGATGATTGAACAGATCATTACTTTGATGTGCGAATTTTAATTATTGCTTCCAGTCTCAGGGTCTCAGCTACATGTTAGGATTCAACTGCAATTTTATCCCGACGCAGAACGCGTCATTTGGATGCGCAGTCGACGCTACGAACTGTCTTATACACAATATCACACGAAAAATGAGCGAGGTAGCATATAAGTAATGGATATAGAATGCGTATTACTATCTCTTTCCCTCCAGCATGAAAAAAGTCGACCAGTTTTTCGTGACCGAGTGCGCACTCTATATCTGTTATTTCTGTGAAAGGGCTCTGCATGGCGATTCATTACCGAGGTTGAACGAAAACTACAGAAGCAATGGAGAATAGACGAGTTAAAGTTAGCTAGCATACTTGCATTGACATTACAGATTGCGTGTAAATAGAGGAAATACGAAAATATTGCAATTGATCTGTAGTCGGTAGTTAGTTTAAATTTGTTTACGAAAAATGCCCCACGGGGTTCAGATGTATTTTTAAAGTACGTTCTAAACATCATATGATGTCATCACTAGTTTACAATTATTCTCATTAACATTCAGTAAAACCTGAAATTAATTCGACAAATCGCAGTGTGTACCCATGTACACAGCTTTACAGGTAGTTATGCTTTTGCAGTATATTACTATTTACGCTATTGGAACCGACTTTTGTTAGAGCTGGCTGATGAGGTCTATCTAATGAGGCGTGTTGGTAGCGCAATGGTTAATGAATATGTTGTTTCTGATAACTGGTAATCCGCCACTGCTCTTACTGGCCGGATCTCTAGGGCAACAAATATAGAACTGATAATGCTATCGAGTATGTTTCTCTTGTAGATTAATACTGGTTAAATATGGAATGGCTCATTCAAATCTGTAGAGAATCGAGAGGGAAATGTTTAAACAGAATAAAATGAAGCCGACATTTCAAAATTCTCTTTCAGTTGCGGATCTCTGGTTGCGGATTTAGCTACTCTGTTCCACAAATCCAGCATCGCCCATTAGTTTCAACCAATTGTCATATGGAAATAACAAACGCATAATATAATTTTATATAAAAATATTTCAATATATATAAACCAATAGACAATCATATTATCATAAACATTTAAAGTATTTGAAAATTTTAATATTCCTACGTATTCGCGGAAATCATGAATGGGTTGCCTGTAGTTCGGCCATGATTGCTAGTATCGCGCATGCGTGGGCGTAAAGCTTGCCGGGAAGGATATCGTTGAAAAGCGGTCTCAAAGTATTTTCATTTTTCGTCTCAAAATTCATTGACATTTTATCATTATTTCGCCCAGGAAATTGCACTTGAGCCATGGATACGGCGTATACATCAAGGTAAATATGTGAATTATACTATATGCCTTCAAATTACCCCGAAAACGGCCAGAAATTTGACGAAAACGGCCTTGAATGCGCGACGTTTTGATCTACAGTGGCTGGCTAGTTATCTATCCAATGGCCATTTCTGAATATGTTGTGTTTTTACTTGGTTTCCGGTGTGGATATTTGGCCGAAAGGGTTAATAATTCTGCGATAATCTGTAGAAAAAGCCTTTGCGTTTTATAAAACGGGGTTAAATTTGGAGACTTATTAAACCGTTGACAACAAACGATCATATATTGTTGGCTACCGCCCTTCGTCTGGAGTTAGCCCAAAGCGAATTCAAACTGTAAACATATTCTTATTTTCATTAAATGTGCCATCAATAGGTCCCCAATTCAGGGTTTGTGAGGTTGATTAGTAATGACAACATAGTTTTGCAAAGGGCAGGTCATAAATGGTATTCTATTTATTTTGATTTGCATATGTGTTTATGTCCTACCTTGCTTTATAGGACGCGATGAGACTAGTTTTTGAGATTATCCGAAGTGTAAAGGAATTTATTGTATGCTTGGATCTATAAATATGGTGTTAACACCACGACAAAAAGAGGAGTTGTAAGTTTCATAATGTAAATTTGTAATGTACACTTGTATAAAATTAATTTTATTTAATTACTAATGTGTAATTTAGCCCTGAAACATTGTTTAGTATTCATGTTAGCTATTAAGAAATGTCAATATTCCATTCTTTGTTTTGTATAAACCAAGTTATGCAGACATTTCATTTTGTGCCTACGATTTATATTTGGATTGTAAATAGTATTGTGATATTGTGTTTGGCTGGCACATTTGATAGCAATGGCAGACACAATAATCATTGACGATTCAATATTTTTTGAAGATGGGTTATTCGATATTTCATTTTCAATACACTGAAAATACCAAATCTGCAAATAGGTTGAATTGGTACATGTTTTCATAATTCATAAAGCTTATCGAATTAGTGTTTTGATAAAACCTGTCAATTGGGTCATTCCACAAAAGATCCAGACTCCCTCTATGATGCAAATTTCTGCTGGAGGGTGGGATAGAATCCATGCCTGAATCCACTAGGACATCCAAAGGAGGGAAAGATTAGCTTCCAATGTCCTCTGTGGGTTATGTGAGGATGTTTTATGGAATGGCTGATGTGCCATTCACATAGATAAATATGTGAATAATATGAAGGTGCACACCCTTTTGTTACTGTTTGAAATGTAATAATAATAATAATAATAATAAACTTTATTTAAAGAGGGTAACCTATTAAGTCAAGGACTTATCTAACATAGGGCCCTCTATTAGGCTAGTATCCAGGAGATCAGAACCCGTGGTCACAATGAAAGAAAAGATTGTCCTAGACATGAGAAGCAAATATATAGATATTTGCAGCATCATCGACCGACCTATTCTGCTCTCAGAAAGGTCTAAGTAAGAGCCCTGCTGCATTGTCACTGGTGCAACTAGGTGGCAGTATTTTGTCTAAAATTATTATTTTTGGAGTTTTGAAATGTTTTAATACTGCAACAACGTATAGCCAAATATTGGGCGTTGGAATTTCAGCCCTCAAATGGTAATTGCTGCCCATAATGCCCTCAAGTTTTTTTAAATATATTTTACCTCGCTTACTGTAGTATAATATATACCGAAAAACTTTCAGTTCTCTATCCAATTCATCCCCTTGTGTGCAAAGAACAATAGAAGTGATTCCAATTAAACAATATATTTTCGTACTAAAACGAAATTCCGGTGAAAGCCTACTGTAGAGGCACAGCAACATATCATTAGGGAACTTTAGATTTGACGACGGCTACAAGAATGGCTACAAGATTTTTCTGTTAATACACACTCAAAGTTGTACTTGCTTTGCAGAGTTCAATATAACGGTCTGCCACCGGCCATTTTCCGAGCAAATTGCTGAGATTGCCGACCAATTGTTGTCTTGCTCGGACATTATGGCCAACCGTTTTTGACTCATTAATTTCAATTATTTCTATCTTGAAGTCTGTAAATAATTAGTGGCCGATCAAAAGGCGATTGTGGTCGACTAAAACGTTGGGTTGATCCGACATAATGTCCGAACAAGTTCTCAGAATTATATTGAACCCTGTTGCTTTGGCTCAACTGTTGTTATAAAGATGTGCTGTGCCAAAGAGAGGATAATAACAAGTTTGTATTAGCAGATATTTAACGGAAAAATCTCGTAGTTGTAGTCGTTCTCCTGGCCGTCGTTAAATCTAAAGTTCCCTATTAGGGCCTTATGCTAATTTTTTCTGCGCCTGCCCCCCCTCCCAGTGGAGAACTAGAACTTATAGAAATTTATGTCAGCAAAATGTTGTATTAGATATTTTATTTTAGGCACAAGGCAATTGCCGACTATCTTCAATCCTCAGGATTCTCTGCAACTTTAGAAGCTTTTAAAAATGATGCTAGTTTGGTGAGTATGTGTTGTTTTTTCCCTCTATCGAGGAGAGATTGCTGTAATATCTAGTTGGTAAAAGTCTTGTATCAGCAATGTAATTTTACAAACATTTGAATTCAAGTTCTCACTTCTTTTTAGCCGGAGGAAATAGATAAGAAATACTCTGGATTACTCGAGAAGAAATGGATCTCAGTTATTCGACTTCAGAAAAAGGTTTGTGGATTTCAAGTATAGCAAGTGATTGTTTTGACATGAGGGCAGATCCCAAGGGGTCACCCTTATCCAACCACTGCAAATTTAATGTTTGACTCATTAAAATTTCAGTATGGACTTTCCTTTGGGAATTTTTCTATTTTTTTATTGTGTTTACCACTCTGTTGTGGATGGAAAGCCTTAACAGGTTTTACAACCCAATTGACAAAGGTTCCGAGGGTTGGTTAGTTAGTCACGTTAAAGTTAGTACCCAGGGCTCAAGATTTGCAGTGTCCCGATATCCACAGGATACCAGAATTTAATTTGGGATATTGGATATCATAGGCTTAGTATCCCAATGGGATGCTATAAAAATTTTGAATTTCCGATCCAAACTCCGAAGTCTGTACATTGTGGCGAATGTTTGACAAAATAGCTCTGCTTCTTATTCTGTGTATTATTTTTCTTTGTTTGTTGCACGAATGCGGAATGGATCTGAGCACGAGATTAATTCTAAACATATACACATACTGCCTGTATAAAAGGCACATGCTTGAGCAATGTTTACGGCAGTTTTTTAAAAAAATGTGGAGGTCTTTAATACGAAAACAGTGAGACAATCAACAAGGGAGACAACCAACCTCAACAGCTGAAATAACACAAGTTGACGACGAGAGACAACCTACTTCGTCTTCGGTAACCCAAACACAACAACATCAACAAAGCATGCGCATTCAAATCAGTGATGAAGGCCAAATAATATTTTAAGGTGTTAATATCCACTTGGATACTGGTAAAATATCCAAATCTTGAGCCCTGGTACCTAAGGGTTAGTTTTTAGTGAGGGAGGAAAACTGGAGTTCCCAGAGAAAAACCCTCGAAGCACAGGAGAGAACCAACCAATCTCTACTTACATGAGTTTATCAAGCACAAGGATGTTACCAACCAAGTACATCCCTGCCCTTGACCTAAATAGTGATGTATAGCAGGCTTAACTCAGAGGTAAGGGGCAGCACTCCAACCGCATCTGCCACCAGGAGAGGGAGGTCTGTGCACCTCTTGTTCCCCACACACGGCTCCCATGATTAGATGCAAATAAACCGTTTTGTTTGTTTCTAGGTGATGGAGTTAGAAACAAAATTGGCTGAAGCTGAGAAGGAGGTTCATTTTGGAGGTAAGAGAAGTGGAAAGAGTACCAAGGTGTTAACCTCTCTGAGAGGTGTGTGCAAAATGTTGAACCCCCTCTCCCCGTTCTGCTACATGTACCTCCTACCCATGGGTGAAGTCTAGACTAATATTTCAAGAACTATGAAGCCAGCAAAGCATCAGAACTCACAACGCTGTTGTTTTTAGGTGGAAACAAAAAGAGTCGATCGGCAGCTGATTGGATTCCGAAACCTCCTGAAAGGTACATGTCTACAAAATGCTAACCCATAACTGATGTAAACATGGTTGTTCTATCCACTGAACTGTATAGATGGAAGGTTGACTCCAGATTAAAAGGTGAAGCCGAACATGGTGGATATTAAAGCCATTCTTGGGGGGTCAGTTTCATTCCCTTATATGCTATTATGTATTTGACCACACATAAGGGAACTGAAACTGAAGTCTAAGAATGGCTTCACCATCTGCCATGTTTGGTTTCACTTTTTGACTACTTAGTTGACTTCAAATCAGCCTTCCATGTATATATAGTTACAGTAAGTGGTTCCGTCAGCTCAATGTTACTTCCATCGTGTAACACTGTCAGGACTTGAAATTTCTGCTGGTCAACAGACATTGTTGGGTTAGAATTGAGTTTTGATTGAACAAATCCTTAGATTGCCGTTCATGTTGTCTGGTCAATTTGCATTCTTTAAAAATATATTCAAATTTCCGCAATTTCATATAAAATATACAATTGCTCAAAATTTGATGTTCTAAAAAACTAGAGTCTAGTTGTCTATTGTCCGATAGTTTGACAGTTTTAGAGATTTTGTGTATATACACAAACCTTAAAATTGCTACTGTTTTTAACTAAGTCGAAATATTAGACAAATAAGTTAACGTGACTATTACAAGGGTTCATTTATGGCAATATATTTGACCTGCAAAAATGGGTTGTGTCTGAGCAAAAACATGTTTGACCATCCAATGCAACAGGCATCTGTCTGGCCTTTATTTCAAGCCCTGTGGTGTTACTGTAGTCCGTCAGTCACTGCTTTAGCGAAAAGCAACTCTTTACTGTAGAATGATTGTTTATGTCCATTATGTAAAATCATTGTACTGTACTGTATATTGAAAATATCACTGTCTTACTTTTCTTGTAGATATACATTGACTGGTCATAGAAGTCCAGTAACAAAAGTACTCTTTCATCCTGCTTTTAGGTATTTGACAATAGAATTGCTATATACTGTCCTAGTAATATACAGTAGCCTTTAAACGAGATAACATTTATTGAATTTTCATTGCTGGTTCATAATTTGCTACAACATTGCTAAGGAGAATTAACCAAAAGTACCCATCACCACCATCATCACCACCACTACTAACATCATCACCACCACTACTAACATCATCACCACCATCATCATCACCACCATCATCATCATCATCATCACCGCCATAAATATTGCCAATGTAATCACATTGGCTGACCTGAGTATACTGTATATATTATATGGCTCTACAGTGTAGTTTTGCATTCTTGGCAGTATCCATTGCAAGTGGATACTAGCATCTAACAGTGCTTGCTAAAATTCAGTATCTCAGATTGGGATACAGTAGTTTTAGCTTTCTCCAAATCAAGTATATAAAGTAGATTAGCTTCTGTGGATCTAAATGACCTTAATGTAGTGGAATATAATTTCTCAGCATATTGCAAGTACGCGCAGTTTGGAAACATGACAAACTTCTCAAACATTCACTATCACAATTTCAAAATTTTTATAGCATGCTATTACTGTATAATATCCAATATACAGTAAAGATTAAAATCTTGTATCATGTGGATATTGGAATAGGAATGATTGTTAGGAATGATACTTCAGTAGATAACATTAAAGCACAGTTGAAACTTATAAATATCTTTAAAGTGTGACCTAGCAGGCTACCTAGTGTCATCCCTGCAAGATTAGGGATGGATTTACTTGGGGTGCAGGGGTTCACGTGGCCCCTAGCTTTGGCCAAGGGAGTGCAGGGGGGGGTGCCAAGTTTCATATCAAATCCAAATTTTGGATTTGGCAGGGCATTTATCAAACAAAAATAAAATATTAGGTCATTGGGGGTTTCTTTGGGCATCTAGGCAATCATATTGACATACTGTATATTTCAAACAATTTCTGACAAGCTCAGCCCCTGCCCGGGGTCCTCAGTGATGATTCATCCTGCTTCGGTTGACAGTCACACCCTGCTTTATGACCAGCACCCACTCAACACCCACCCCCCCCCACCAGATCAAGCTGGATCCATCCCTGCTGCAAATGATGATGGCTAAAACATAGTCGAAAGCTAGAACATAATCATAAATACATGTTCATATTCGGAGTTACCGTTGTTTCGCAGCCAAACACTACATTATATATCAACATATATAGTTAACTTACTGAACTTGTATTTTCAACGAAGCATATTTACAAAAATCTAGTATAAGAAATGAGAAATATATACAGTAGTGCTAAAACGTACACATTTTACTTACTATTTTGAAATGATCTACAACCAAGTTTACGTCCTTGTTGTGCGCATTTTGTATGTATTTGCATTTAAGGTGTTTCGTTATACCACAGTTATACTGTATTGTTACATTTGAAGCATAGTTACTTTAGGATATCTAAGCAAAGCGATACTTCCGTTTGGATGTGATATCAGCTCTTCATACCAATCAAGGATTTGAAACTTCTGGAGCAATTCACCAGTGTTCGAGAAAGTGTAGATAATAGTATGATCTTGTTTACGAAATTTAATGTTAGGTGAATAAACGTTATCATCATCATCATCATCATCATCATCACTGTCAGACGACGAATCAGATGCATCAATATCAAACTTGACAAGAATCGTTTCGTTGACATCATTAAATGCGACTTTCATATATAGCCATCCTAACATAGGTACAGATACTTGCATTTTACGTTTTAGCTTACCATCCATTGTAATTATGTACATAATAAAGAGTTTAGATTCATCACTTGGTAAAAAGATGCCAATTATTTCATTTTTATTGGAAACAGTAAAGTTAAATTCGTATATCAAGTGATCGAGTTGGAAATTTTTAAATGGCAGAGCAAATTTGTAGTCTTGCTTAGCGTTTGTGCTGTCGCAGATATACATAGTTTTCTCATCATTACAGTAGATAACCGTCAAGCCGTCTTTGGTCACACTCATTTGTGAATAACTCAGTGGTTCCTCAATAATATCAAGAATTCTGTCCGATTTTACGTTACCATTTGCATCCAAGGTTAATAATTTATATTGAGTAGGAACATTTTCATAGCAGGACGGGATTTTAATCACGATGTATACGTTATCATTTTCATCGACAGCAAGACATTCTATTACGTTCGGGATGTCTCCATCGTTTTCTGAGGGAATGGCATAAAACAACTCACGCTTACCGTTTCTCCTTGTGATCTCAAGACTGCCTATACGGGCTATACCAAACATTAGTAAATCCCCTTTACTAGTTAGCGCACAATCTCTCAGGCATGAATCATCTGTAGGAAAATCCCAGGGAACTTCTTCAAGTTTTTCTAAAATCACCTCGTTGTGCAAAATTGGGTGATAAATTGTCTTGCCAATCTTTATCGTAGGCCAGCTTAAACAACCCATGCTTATGTTTGTAAATTTGATGGTGAGATTTATTAATAATGCGTTGATCATTTGTATCGACTCTACGTTAGCTTTCCTTTTCTTTTGGTTGAAGCGAGCTCGTAAGCGGGATGTAATCCCTTTATCAGAATCTCGCCACACAGAAAACAATGCCTGTACTGCAGGTAAATCCTGTAGCTCTTTCAGGTAGAGTAAGCAGTCTCGAACGGCTGCTTCTGGGTCGTCTAAACATTCGAGAATTCTGCTGGCAATGCGAAGTTTGCTTGCCATTAATCTATCTTCTATACTGAGCGCTACGTTGTTAAATGCTTCCGTTGCTAGCCTTTTTGATTCTTCAAAAGACTTTTTGGCCGATTTGTAGCGATCTTGCGATGCGATTTGTAAGTTCCCAATGAGTTCGGAAAGTTCCAATGCGCTTTCTATGACATCGCGTCCAGCTGGCGTGACTAGAGACTGCTCAACTCTCATCGCTGTTGCACCTTCGACTTCATGTTCGTCTTCTATGGATGCTTGAGAAGTGCTGGGCTCATCACAAGATTCTCGAGATGTCTCGAAAGAATGATACAACCTGGTAACTCCTTCTTTGAAAAAGCTGAGACTGGCAAGCAAGTCCTTTCTGGACAAACCGTCGAGCTTCGATTTAATATCATCAAGTTCCCGAACAATAATCTGTCTGCATTTTTCATCGTTTAAATCGCCTTCGTTCAGTCTGCCTGCAGCGTAATCTCGCAGTTTACTACACAGTAAACCGACTGTAGAATTTACTATACCATTCACGATCGCAGACATGTTAGCTTCTAGACAGACTTTTGCACACTAATGTAAAATATTTCTATGCCTTCTAAATATTGTTTGCGTTATAATCATGTGATGGATGGAATTCTTTCAATCCAGCGAACCATAGCTTTATGGCGACATGCTGATATCCTGTTGGTCATACAACAAAATAATCTTTGTGCGTTGGCTGTCGGTGAAATATACATTAAACTACCTTTTCAAAGACATCTCGCACCCCACTTATGACTTAATTGGTCTAGTACTAACATATAGTATTATATGAACTAACAAACTAAGGTAATAATCTATATACAGGTAATATTGACATCTATGTTTTCAGTTAGCTATCAATCAATGTGAGTAGCGATTTTCTTTCGAAAGGAAGAAAAGGATTCGCTCTCTCTTATTTCTTTAGGAATAGAATTCCAAAGGTGTGCTCCGTCATACACGAAACTTTTTTTCTTATTAGTACGTGGTTGTGGTAAACAAAGACTACTTGAAATGTTCCGAAGTTTGTAGTTTGTCACCTCACCCTTATATGTGAAGAGATTACTGAGTGATTTGGGTCCCATTTTATTCAATAATTTGTACATGATTTTTGCTTTACTTTTCTTCCTTTCTGTTTTAAGTGGCTTCCAACCCAATGCTTGCAATGCAACAGAATGATCTATGTCATTGCTCATATTCAAAATAATCCGAGCAGCTCTGTTTTGTAGTTTTTTTTGATTGCATTTCTCCAAACACATCCCATACTTCACAGCAGTAATCAAAATATGGGCGAACAATAGCATTATATACAGAAAGAAGTGTTTGCTTATCAGCAAATTCTTTTAAACGCCTAAGAGCCGATATTCCGGATGTTATTTTCTTGCAAATATTCTCAGTGTTAGTTTTCCAAGATAAATGCTGGTCAATTGTCACTCCAAGAGTTTTGGATTCATAAACTTGTTTAATTGACTCGTTTTCAATTTTCACATTTAGTTGCAAATTTGAAATATTTTTTATCATTTGTTTTGAACCAATTAACATAAACTCAGTCTTAGCAACATTTAGACTAAGTTTATTGGCAATTAGCCATTTCCTAAGTTTTTCCAAATCAGAATTCACTGCAGTTTCAAGATCAGTAATAGAGTCTCCAGAAACTGTCAGGTTCGTATCGTCAGCAAACAACCGAGGTTTTGTTTTATCCAGGCATTGAGGCAAATCGTTAATATATAACAGAAAAAATAGGGGCCCTAAAATAGAGCCTTGTGGTACGCCACGTTTGATCAATTTCTCTGATGAAACAGATCCTTGTATTTGGCATTTTTGGTTTCTATTTGAGAGATATGATTCTAGAAAAGACAGAGCTTGTCCTTTTATTCCATAAAGCTCTAATTTTTTCAATAATATTTGATGATCAACAGTATCAAATGCTTTTTTTAAGTCAATTAAGACTACTAGGTTAAACATTTTGCGGTCTAAATTCATTAAATTCATGCTTGAAGCACGACATCGATTAACAAAGTGCAAACTGATTAGAGCCGTTCGTCAGACGTCTTTGTGGCTTTGGGGGGATAGCGTATTTCTCTGAATCACCAGTAACTAATATTGTGCGCATTGTAGTACTGAATTTCATCTAATACTAATGTTTAAAAAGCAAAATTCGCCAAAGATAAAAAATTCAAAATTACTTGTATAAAATATATATTACAAAGTACAACACTGGGGTTTTCGTACTGCATATTTGAAACCTTTCAAGTGCCGGACGGAAGGCGGTCCACTTTGGCGTGAGTGCCGGGCAGTACTGCTGAGTGCTGGGCGCTGCCGCCCGGCGCCGCCCACCGTGGGCAGAATCCTGTGTTTTGTGCTGAAATTTAGTTTCCATTGTGGATCTACATGACATATCTTAAATGTGGTGGAATATAAACCAGTATGCCAACCATTACTCACTACCACAAGTTCAAATTTTTATAGTATTTTATTGTTGGGATAGTAAGTTATAGTAAGTTTCGACTATGTTTTAATCTTCACCTATAAATATCTTTGAAATGTAACCTATAGCATCATTCCTGATAATGACTAAGGCATATGTAAAATGTTAATATTTGGAGTTTTCATTAATCGATGACGATTGTTTTTGAAGTAGAAATAAGAACCTTTCGGACCTTCGTCAGTGCAAATAATATAACACTAAGTTTTAATTAACACGTTCTTTTGTACTAAAAGTGTCGTCAATAATGTCACTCTGTAAATCCAGGGATGAATTTACTGGCGGTGCAGGGGGTTGCGAAGTGGTTGCAAGAGGGGTTCTAATTTTCGCATCAAATCCACATTTCGGATTTGGCAGGACTATTTATCAAACAAAAATAAAATATTGGGCCTTTTTGGCAACCACCATCAACACCATTGCCATCACCATCGTAATCATTACCATCAATACTGTATCACCATCATCATTGACACCATCAATTACTATTACAACCACCATTATTATTTATAACCCAACATATTCACCATAATTTCTACCATAAAAATAACCATCTTCCTTCTGTGTAGTGTAATGGTATCATCATCAGAGGATGCCACAATAAAAGTATGGGACTATGAAACTGGCGACTTTGAGAGAACTCTAAAAGGACATACGGATGCTGTACAAGATCTAGCGTTTGATCACACAGGGAAATTTCTCGCGTCATGTTCAGCTGATTTAACAATTAGGTTATGGGATTTTCAAGGATTTGAATGTGTCAAAACACTGCATGGTGAGTAAAGCCTTGTGCAAAATACGAAATATTGTTTCCTTATTGTGTTTCCTGAAGGTGCGCAAACTTATAATGGTTCATGTGCCTAAACTTATTGTTAATGTGCCATTCACCTACTGTGGTATGCTAATCATCCTCACTTGCAGCTGAAAGCTGAGCTGAGGGACGCAGCTTGACTTGTTCGAGTCGAAGGCTTATTAAAGGCGCCTCTGGCTGCCACCGTATGACTCGTGTCTGATCAGGGAGCACATCTACGATCGAAGTGTTAGTTTGGGACTTATCCAAGCCCACCCTGTCAGCATTCCCTGTGGGAGGAAACCGGAGTACCCGGAGAAAACCCACGACTTTCGGTAGAGTGTTGACTGACTCTTCACATAAGTGTCGTGAGTCTGCAGCGAGAATCGAACCCACAATCTCAGAGGTGAAAGGCGCTTGCTCTGACGACCACATTGAGCCGAAGCCCCCCCCCCCTCCCTTCTTCTGCGAGTGGAAATAATAATTCTGTAAATTTCTGTGTTGTTTTAGGTCATGATCATAATGTTTCTTCTGTTTGTTTTATGCCCTCTGGGGATTTTATTGTATCGTCGTCAAGAGATAAAACCATAAAAATATGGGAAGTAGCCACGGGGTGAGTTTTAATATTTTTATAGCGAGCAAGCTGCAAGCAAGCCGCACATGCTTCGCCAGGTTATGAATTAAAATAAATTTGTTTCATTTGTAGTTACTGTGTTAAAACTTTACAAGGTCACAGAGAATGGGTGCGAAGAGTCAGAGTTAATACAGATGGTAAATTGTACATCAATATTTAATACTAACTTTTAACATCAAATTTTAACGGAGTTACTGTATATAAGTTGGCCACTTAAATTTGTAATGTTGTATTTTTCTTTGCAGGTTCGTTATTAGCAAGTTGTTCAAATGATCAGGTGTGTGCTCTGAATGTTTGCGTTGAAAGTTTTCTTATTCATTTTCTGATAGCTAATTATTTAACGAAGTTGTTAAAAGGTTTGATTTTCAACTATGAAACAGCCTTTGTGGTTCGCCTCGGCAATAAATTGCCGAAGTAAATGCTGAGGTAGGCTCAGATTCCAGTCGTTGGGGTTATCGGTGCCCGTGTGAGGGCGAATGCCAAGAACCCCAATGACTGGAGTCTGAGCATGATGCCAAGGCATATTGAGTACGTTGAGACTTGCCTCGGAAAAAATCGCGGACCCCTGGCAAGGTCAATAGGCTTAGCGTGTCAGAGAATGTCTGAAATATAGGGTTGCCTAAATGGTCGAAGAGGTCCCCAAAGGCCTAATATTTTTTTATATCAATGCCCAGTCAAATTCAAAATTTGGATTTGATACGAAAATTGGCACCCCTCCTGCACCCCATTAGCTAAGGTTAGGAGGGTGCGCAACCCCTCCCCCCTCTCCAGTCTGTAAATCCATCGGGAATAGATAATATTTTATTTGCGACTGTTCATCCTTAAACGAAAACGATGATAACCAGTGTTGTTATCCGAACGTGTATCACTCTAAAAAATATGTGTGTAAATATTACACACCGTTCATGTCGCCAAATGCGCACACCTTTTGCCGTGTATTTTTACACATCTTAAGGTGTGCAGTTGCGGGAAAAGGTGTGCGTTTTTTACAAATTTTCCGAGGGCATGATCCACTAAAGGTCTCACACCAGCATTCGATTCTAGTGCCACTGTGCTCTCTTAGATTTTTAGACCCCGCCCCCCGCAATAGAAAGGTGTGCATATAATGAAAAGGTGTGTAATGTCGGAGGTGTATAAAATTACGCAAGTGTGTATTGTTGAAAGGTGTGTATTGTTGAAAGGTGTGTAATTGTTGAAAGGTGTGTATTTGTACACACCTTAGGTGTGTATAATTACACACTAGTTTTAGAGTTTTACAGTAACGTTGTAGGACCCCAAGATGACTGTATATTTTGTCTATATGTTTATATGTAGACGGTACGTGTGTGGTTATTTGCAAGTAAAGAATGTAAATGTGAATTACGTGAACATGATCACGTGGTTGAAGACATAGCTTGGGCACCTGACTCAGCAAATACACATGTCAACGAAGCCGCTGTAACGGAGGTGAGATTATTCAATCCAGTATTTTACTCTGTCTTGCGACACTTGCCAGACAATTTTTAAACGGTTATAAATATCCTTTTAAATATATATAAATGTACTGTATACTATTTTTGCTGCAACTTGCAACGCAATTTCGGACACAGAGCAATGTTAGGTAAAAAGTATATATTGCAGAGAAATCGTGAGCATGAATCTCGTTTTACTTTGCTGATATTTTTCTTGCTAAACATGCCCAGAAGGCAACAAAGAAATGAATGATGATGATGATATGGGTGGAGTGAAACGCGGGCCATGTTCACTGTTTTTCTGTGCGTATATTTCGACGGTGCAGAAATTGCGTGGCAAGTTGCAGCAAAAATTTCCCCATGTATAACATGACCTTAAACATGCGCTTGTGGTGTCATTGGTTTTACAGTAGGGAGTTTAAGATCTACGACGCGGCAATTCGACGACGCGATCTCAATTCCAGCTCGAGAATGAGCGTTAAACAGTTTGATTAATGTAATAAAAGTTTGAAGCTTTTTCAAATAGCATTACAAACAGCTGTTTCGCTAAACGATGCGGTGTCTGCTATAAGCTCGACTTTAAGTAACACCTCCAACGTCGCAACAAGCTTTCACGTTACTTGAAAGACGTGCAAATGCTAAGTTTAACGTTGTGTTGAGAATGACAACATTGTTGAGGATACCCTTGCGACCACTAATTATTCATACTTTTTGTCTTGCATCAAGAATTTCTTTGTTTCGCAAGAAAACTACTCTCTAAACTTGGACTCTCTAGTATTACCAACACCGCTGGGAAATTATGCTGAGATTAGTTAATAATAATTTGAGATTTTTACAGTAATAGGCGTAGGAATGTGGTCGCATTCCAGAATGTTTTGACACGAAAACCTGACAGTTTTTTTCGGCGCGAAAAAAATGCATCCGCGGTTTTGGTAATGCGATAATAGGCACTAGGCGCGTGTATTATTGTTCTCTTTGTACTAAGACGTCTTGTGTTTTGTACAGGGTGGTAAAAAGAGTGCAAGTCCTGGACCATTTTTGGCAACGGCATCTCGCGATAAAACAATCAAATTATGGGATATAAGTGGTGGAGTTTGTATATTAACATTGGTAGGTTAATTTTTCACGCACAATCTGGGATGGATCCAGCTCGAGGGGTGTTACTTTGATATATGAATATTTTAAAACCTCCAGTCTATAATTCAACTGCAATTTTATCCCGATGCAGAACGCGTCATTTGGATGCGCAGTCGACATTACGAATTGGTCTATTGTATATACGAAGGTGTTTGTAGATGGAATATTCGAACGGGGCTTCGGTGGCGCAATCGTCAGAGCACGCGCCTTTCACCTCTGATATCGTGGGTTCAAGCCCCGTTGGGGACGACTTATGATAGTCGTGTGAAAAGAGTTAGTCAACGCTCTGCCAAAAGTCGTGGGTTTTCTCCGGGTACTCCGGTTTCCTCCCACAGGGAATGTTGACAGGGTGGGTTGGGTTTAACCCCTAACTGGCCCTTCCACCGTAGCTGTGCTCCGTGATGGCGAGCAAAAGGTGGCTGCCATATGCGCCCTAGAAAGCCTTCGACTTGGTCACGTTGAGCTGTGTCCTTCGCAATTCAGCTTAGCTCTCAGCTGCAAGTAAGGATAATAAGCACCCCTGCTTACTTACTTACTTACTATACATTTTCGTTCGAATATTCCATCTACAAACACCTTCTACTATTAGTCCTATCGAACGAGATGCCGAGAAAAAATCTTGATATTTACCCATACCTTATACTGGCATCACTCCATCATATATCCACGAATGTGCGGTTAATGCTCAGCAACTGGACTCTGTAGCTCAGTTGGTTAGAGCGCTGCACCGGAATCGCAGGGTCGCAGGTTCGATTCCTGTCAGAGGGCTCCTGGTTAGGTCTAGAATATGTATATAAATTTTCGTTCGAATATTCCATCTACAAAACACCTTCTACTATTAGTCCTATTGAACGCGATGCCGAGAAAAAATCTTGATATTTACTCTATGGTATATACCTTCACTTTTAGACGGGTCACGATAACTGGGTGCGCGGCGTGTTATTCCATCCTGGTGGGAAATATATTGTGAGTTGTTCAGATGACAAGACGTTAAGAATGTGGGATTTTAAAAATAGACGCTGTGCCAAGACGTTGGTCGCTCACGAACACTTTGCAACTTGTCTAGGTATGTTGATAATAGTTTGTTGAGAGAATATATTTTCTGTGTCGCGAATTTTTGGTGAAAAATGTTCAAAACGTAAATACTTTTGGCGACCAAAAAGATAAAAATTATTATCCAGTTTATACAGTAAGCTATCGTTTTGTATAGGAAACCTAAACTAAACTAACATACTGGATAGCTTTATCAGTTCTAAACTGTTCTCCCTAAAGTTCCAGTAAGGGCCATCCCGCAATCCTTATTGCCCAGAGTAATTAAAAGAGGAAACCTAAACTAATTTATGTATACTTGATAGCTGTATATCAGTTCTAAACTGTTCTCCCTAGAGGTCCAGTAAGAGTCATCCCTTGTTGATCCAGTGTTACTACAGGAGGAAACCTAAACTAAACTAACTTTATTTATACTGGATAGCTCTATCAGTTCTAAACTGTTCTCCCTAGAGGTCCAGTAAGGGCAATTCCTTATTTGTATCCAGTGTAAGCCCACAGAAGGAATCTAAACTAAACTAACTTTATTTATACTGGAAAGCTCTATCAGTTCTTAACTGTTCTTCCTAGAAATCCAGGAAGGTTTATCCCTTATTGATCCAGTGTTACTACAGGAAGAGACCTAAACAAAACTATTTTCACATATAATTCTCTCCTTAACTGAGTCGAAATTGAAGCTGTCTTCGGGCTCAGAGAGAAAATGGGAGAACTAATTATTGCGGTAATGAAATCCGGAGCACACGTACACTAACCACACTGCTTTTTCTCTTCAGATTTCCACAAAACTGCGCCGTTCGTGGTTACCGGTAGTGTTGATCAATCTATTCGGATTTGGGAATGTCGTTAGTGCGATTGTACTGTAACTATAACAGTGGACAGTGCTTTTGCATTGAGGAGATATTTACAATGTCTGCTGCGACATACACAATCCAAGTGAGACCAACTGTGTAGAGTAACGACTGCGAGGGAATGAAAGAATGGAACTATAGGACATACTACGAACTATCCCCCCTCCCCCCAGAAAAAAACCCAGATTAAATTATCAAACAGTTCTATGTTTAGCGGAATAATGTCAAGGTACTGCGTGTTATAGTTAGAATTAGTCTACGCTTGTTCATGCACATCGAGCTACCCAAGTTTCAACTTTGGACAACTCACATGCCTATTTTCTATAGTTCTAGTTCACAAAAGCATAGAATAGGACAAGGTAGATAGACAAAGTTAGCTAACGCTTCTTTATACCCAATTCACAACCTTGGATAACTCACATGCCTAGTTACTACTGTTTTAGTTTGCGAAAACATAGAATAAAACAAAGGTAACTAAGCGTTAGAATGATCTACATGAGTGGATAGCTCTTATACATAATCTATTAATCTTAATGCTTAGGTTTTCCCATATTTTAGCTGTGGGTTTTTAAGGTCAAACTGCTTGAAAAACTCAACAAGAATTTCGACGTTTCGTGTGAAAGCCCTTCGTCCGGTCTACTAACTTCCAGACGAAGGGCCTTCGCTCGAAACGTCCAAGTTCTTGTTGAATTTTTCAGGTAGTTTGACCCTAAAGACCAACAGCTTATTGTTATAGACGCTATCCACACTGGCATCACGCGTTCAAGATATTTTCCCATACTTTATATGTTATGCTTAACGCAGAATGATTTGGAGCAGAAAAGTAGTGGAATTTGGCCTAACACGCAGTATCTTGACACAAACGTATAAGCAATCTATATTGTATATCATATTAAGTGCTAGAAAAATCTTAACACATGGTACTGGACAATAGGATCGACTTTAAATATAGGCGCTGGCTGAATAAATATTTTCAGCATATAATAAATAAAGTAGATTTTCATTGTATCTGTAGGTTTTCATAATTCTCGTTCATTTCCAGATAGTTCACGTGTTTTTCTGGAGGCTACAATTAACGCATGCGCAAAATGCACTGTATCGTAACTTTAAACTTTTCAAAGTACGATTCCACTACAGGGTTGCAAAATGAAGTATGCTAAGGTGAATCACCGCTGTCCACCAAACTGACAGGCGTGTACATCTGTGCTTAATGCTTACATGAAGTACTTACCAAACTTTATATTTTAATACTGCACGTGTTTTGCAATGAAGTTTTTGGTAATATTTTACTATTTTGATCAGTATATTTCTGATATAGAGTTTGTATGAGAGAGATCTGTTATTTATAAAGGTAAGGAAAAACATTTGTTCAATTTTAAAATGTGTGAAAATATATACAAGTTAATAAAAGTACTACAAGAAATTATATGATATTGATATGTAAGACGGTTGACTGTTGTAAAACTACCTGAAAAATACAATAATAACTTCTAGACAAAGGGCCTTTGCTCGAAACGTTGAAGTTCGTATTGTATTTTTCAGGTAGTTTTACACAACAGTCAACCGCCTAATATTTGCTACACTGAGTACACTCTACCCACACTGGCGCCGCATGTTCGTGATATACAGGGTGTCCCCAAAAAGTCCCCCTATAGAAATCACTATTTTGTTGTTAAACGTGCGTTGTTATACCTCTAGGAATTTAAAATAGCTTCTAAAATGAACAGCAACAAAAATGTCAAATTACAAATTTGTCTTACCGTTAGTTCGAGTAAGAATGTTTCAACTGACTAGAGAGCAACCAGTATTTGTCGTAACAACCTGTAGGTCGCGTTCAATTATTTGAACGAAGGGCAGTTGTAAATACTTCTGCCGTTCATGTACAATTCAATTCCCAAGGGTATAATAACGCACAAGAGTGATTTCTAAACGGGGACATTTTTTTGGGACACCCCCTGTATAACTTAGACCCCTTGCCTTGTTTACATTTTGCGGCTGGCAAATTCCGATTACCAGAAAAGATTATGTTCTTCATTGTGACTCAACAATGTACACAATAATAACTAGGCTCTCTTGGGAGCTTTTTAAAAACATTTTCCCAAAAGTAAACAAGGCAAGTGGTCTGTTTAATAGACTGAGGTGGGGGGAGGCAGAACATGTTGATATGAATGTGGGCTTTGACAATTGCAACAATTTCTGGGAATTGTAACATTTTATTATTAATAACTTTCCTCTTTCCCGTCCGTAACACACTAGGTGCCCAGACTATATTTTGCACAGGGAATATTTTCATGTTCTGTGGCAGCTGCGTGGAAATTAAGCCAAAACACTTGAGAATGGAGCATAAATACATGGATTTTTTAGCATTTAGAAAATGCGCAGACAGAAATTTAGCTTCGAAATTTAGACTTTTATACAGTCTGGCTAGGTGCCTGTTTGTGGGCCACTGCTGCCTTCATCCATGCATATAAGAGAGTTTGGCAATGCAACAGTGAGATTGCAATGGTAGTGTCCTTCATCAAGGAAGGGCCTGATGAATATAACATGTGCACGATGTTGCTGTTGTAGAATTTAAGAGTTTGGCAAATAGACTACTATCCTAATGTGGGAGTATAAGCATTTTACTAATCTATAATTTGCTTTCATGTTAAGGTTGCAATGTATGTTATGTGACATACCATATCACATCAGTCATCATGATGATGTTGCAAAAGTGCAGCGTGAAAACAATGTCAACCATTTTACGACATGGTCCACATTACAAACTTGGCGGAGCAGTGATCCGACAGATGAGCAACAGTGACGTCGCTAACCCAGCAAGTGGCTTTGATTGGCTGTTTGAATGCGCTCCTTCGTTCTATATTGATGGGAACAACGTGAAAGTATTGAAAGAACCGTCAGAGTTTTATAACACACTCAAGGTTTGTTTAAAACACTAATATCCAAGGCTCTCCCCTAAGCCACGTTTTCTTTGTTGAATTACTTATTTTTCTTTGTTGGTTGGTTATAAGAACATACATGTAACCACCCTGTCAGGGCCCTTAGCCCCTTCTTCAGGGATGCCTGTTGCCACCTCTATATTCATAAATTATGATATGCATCTCTTGTATTCGTTTGCACTGTCTCATAATGCAGGACAACTTGGCAATGGTAGACACTTGAGCAATGTTTTGAGACCCCACTATTGCAATGTTGTAGTCTAGTTAATATAATAAGTATAATTTATCATATTTTTCATGTAGACTAATATTTGTGAAGCAAAGAACAGGATCACTCTTGCATCTCTGTATTTGGGTACAGGATCACTAGAGCAGGACTTGGTGAGTGAAAAAATGAATAGCTGAATTCATATTAGAAGATGGTGGATTTCCATCTTATATCATTATGGAATGACTAAACCTAAAAGCAAAACATTGGCTCCTAAATGGATCATTCCAGAACGATTTGACTACCTCACAAGCGTTCGTTGTGGGTGACGTCAATACACTTATGGTTAGGGTTAAGATTGGGGTTAGATTGGGGTGAGGATTATGTTAAGAACCACAACGAACGCCCGTGATGTAGTCAACCCCATTCCAGAACACCTGCACAGAGGAAATGGGGAACTACCCCCCCCCCCTCCTTTGGATGTCCTGTTACATTTACTATAATAAGAAGTGAGGGGGTTGCAGATTTTTTCTGGAATTACCCAATGTAATTTTTCTGAGGGTTACATTCATTTACTTAAACTAGAGCAGGGATTGAAATGACTGGGCGCCCGGTCGACAAATGCGATCGAATTCTGTGTCTGATGACTAAATACTTTCCAATGATAGCCCTTGTGGGGAATTAGCTAAAAGAGAAGTGATTATTAAGTAATTCTAAAGCGTTAAACATCACTTTTGATGAGAATGTTGTCACTACAATATCATTATACTGTATAAATGTGTGATATAATTATTAAATAATTTGCAAGATCAATAAGTCTTCACTGATATAGTCAATCTGGTATTAAATTTGATTTTATTACCAAGTAGCCACTTGGGCAACTACAAATTTTCCAGTTTCAAGGTCGGATCCAGAAAGTGAAACATACTTGAATTAAAATGGTTGAAACTGTTTTTAGTGTTTTGAATGTTATAGTAATTTAAGCATTATTCTATGTAGGTTTCAAGCATCAAAGAACGTCTTTCACATGGGAAGAAAATCAACTCTGACTTCAAAGTTTCCATACTGCTCGACCACACTCGTGGTTCAAGGGGAAAATCCAATAGTTCCAGAACGATGTTGCTACCCTTGCTACAAGAATTTCCTGAAAATGTGAAGTTTGCATTTTATCATACTCCTGAACTCCGTGGCCTTCTGAAATGGATTGTGCCAGAGAAATTTAACGAAACAATTGGACTTAGTCATCTCAAAGTTTATTTGACTGATGATTCGTTCATCATTAGCGGGTGAGTATTGTCTCATTTCTAATTTCAAGCCAGGCATGTGCAATCGATTGTAATCAATGATCGGATTATTGATTGATATCGATTGATTTTGGTCAATCAATAATCCAATTTTTTGGTGAAATAGTCATTGATTGTTATTGATTCCATCGATTGTTATTGACAATTGCGATAAAAACATGTGAGCATATAGCATCTAAAATTACTTATGTTTTATTCAGGCAACACTAATTGTATTGTGTGAAATCACAGATCCGACAAATCAGATCGTGTTAAACAGGCCTTAAGAAGTTTACTCAGGACTCACAATAGCGCCCTAACTACCAAGACAAGTTTAATGCCTTCCATGCATTCCCAGGTGGGACAATTTTGGCAGTTCCAAAATGGAAATTGAATTTCTTTTTTGCATATCCTTCCATGTCATTTAATCATTTTCATTGCTTTTTAGGGCAAACCTTAGCAACGATTACTTCACGAATCGTCAAGACCGCTACATCTATGTCAAAAATTCACCAAATGTTGCAGACTACTTTGACGACCTTGTTAAAACAGTAAGCAATTTCTCGTTTGAACTACGAGATAACAACATAACGACTATGAACAAATCCTTTCCAGCACATCCGTATAAAGGTTGGGACGGAGGGAAACTATTTAAACAGACTGCAAGTTTAGAAGTTAAAGATTTTATTCATAAATGGACGCAGAAATCTTGGTCCGATGTCCAACGTCCCAAAGGCGATACCCTTATATTCCCACTGTTACAGATGGGACCTTTAGGGATAACACAGGATGAACAGGTTACATCAAGGATATTTCGGGATGCGCCCAAAGGTTCCATGTCATTTCTGGCTACTGGATATTTTAATCTGACGTCTAGATACTTAAAGCACATACTCAAGGCTAAGGGGAGTTATGATGTCCTATGTGCACACCCACTGGCCAATGGATTTTATAAAGCTGGCGGAATTATTGGTAAGTGGGTCTGTCTTTAGAGAAAAGCCCTTTTAGGGGAGTAATGTTCAAAATACATGGAGAAACATGCTCTAAAATTCGAAAGGATTACGTTTCGAATATATCAGTTGAAACTAACTTTATTTATACTGAATAACTCTATCAGTTCTGAAATGTTCTCCGTAGAAATCCATTAGGCAAACTTTTCATATGTTTAAAAATGTGCTTTTATCACTTCAAACTCTTGTTTTGATGAAAGAAAACGTTTTTGATCACTCACCAAACGTGTGGAATAGTTTCAGGCCAAATTCGAACTTTGGAAAGGTAGACCAAGTATCCTTGTGAGTCCCCCCCCTTTGCATTTGGGCAAAATTTTCATATGTTTTAAAACGTGTTTATATCACTTGAAAATGATGAAAGGAAACGTTTTTGGACACTTACTGTACCAAACGTTTTGAGTAGTTCTGGGGAAACTTTGCAAAAATTGGCCAAGTATGCCCGTGGTCCTATCCCCTCTTCCCATTTGGGCAAAATTTTCATATGTTTTAAAACGTGTTTATATCACTTTAATCATTGTTTTGATGAAAGAAAACGTTTTTGATGACTTATAAAACGTTTTGAGTAGTCTGAGGCAAAATTCAAAGTTTGGAAAAGTAGGCCAAGTGTGCCTGTGGGTCCCACTTTGCACTTGGGCAAAATGTTTATGTTTTAAAACGTGTTTTTATCACTTGAAAATCATCGTTTGATGAAAGAACACGTTTTTTATCACTTACCAAACGTTTAAAATAGTTTGAGGCAAAATTCGAACCACAGGCCAAGTATCCTGTGGTCCCCACCCCTTGTATTTGGGCAATATTTCCTTTCTTCCAAATGAAATTTTATCTTTTATCTTTTGTTAAGGAGTCTAAGCCAGGTGTATATGAAGACTGAAGAAGTGAAGAGGCCCTAATAATCATGATATATATTGTCTTACATTTTAGGCGGAATCCCAGATGCTTTTACTCAATTTGCGAAAGAATTTTACCAAAAAGTACACGAGTCTGGACAAACAGAACGAATAACACTCCAGGAATATCTTAGAAGTCAGTGGACGTTTCACGCCAAAGGATTATGGTATATCCCGCCTCGAGAACACTTTCCTAACTTAACTCTGATTGGCTCTCCCAATTTTGGCCACAGGTCGCTCAAGCGAGATCTCGAAAATCAAACTGTTCTTTTTACTAGTAACTTTGGATTGCGTCAGCAATTACGTCATGAATATGATCACGTGTATAAGTACGGTGTTAAGGTAGCGGGTAAGACTTTCGAAAGTCATGAACGCAGAGTGCCACTGTGGGCTCGGATTGTCAGCGGGTTGACACGCAGCTTCTTTTAATGCGAATATTGACGTATAGAGGAGTTGCACCATCACGTGACAAAGCTCGCGTGGCATCATGCGTGGCGTCCATTTGCCATCCAACATGGCTGCCAAAAAACAAATGCTGAAAAGAATATCTGTTTTACAGATGATGCAAAGATCAGTTTATTCTGTTCAATATGATACAATATTGTTTTTAATAGTTAATCTTGACATTTTTTCGACAAAAAGTTAAGACTAACCCCTGGCCGGATATGACAGCTTTTGAAAACTGAAAAAGTGGCTAAAATGGCCAAAAAGTAAAGGCTAGTGAACCCCTTATTAAACATTTTTTCGACAAAAAGTTAAGGCTAACCCCTTGCCAGACTTGGCCACTTTTTTAGTTCTAAGACAGCATGAGCCGATTAAATATAGAATTGAATTATACAACTGTCTATATAGCATGCAAATATATGTCCTAATATTATAACCTGGTACATCTTTGGTATGTACAAGTACATCTGTGACCAAACAAGTTCAACGAGAATACGGACATGAACATAAGTCGCAATTATGTGCGACGTCTGATTATTAATTATTTACAATAAGGCGTGCAACTGCTGTTAAATATCTTTCTTGACACTTTGGCAAAACAAAGAGACGCAGTGAAGTGTTAGAAAATACATTTTAAAAGAAAATTCCTAAGTTTCAGTTTGTCTTTTGCAAGACACGGAGGTGAAATAAAGTTGGCGGCTTCTCATAATTTCGTAAATTATGCATAACATTTGAAAATATAATTGCAAGGTATGCAAATTGTTTTAATTGCACAGGAACTCGCCTACAATCGGCTGTATCCCAATGGGAAATAAAGACAATTGAGGCTGTCAAATTGGACCAATCAGAGTAATTTCTTTGTATCACAGCGACCAATCAGAGGCAGGGATTTTTCTCGCCAATCATATTCGCGCAGTCACATCCGAGGCAAGTTTGAAGCTGATCTTGGGGCGAGCGTGCAGACTGAAATCTTGGAGAAGACGACAAATTGCTTGGAGAAATCATGTGAAGTAAACCCATCAAAAAGCTATCTTTTCACGAAAGGATCTTGGTCTTAAAGCACGAGTGAAGGTAAATTAGCAAGCTTTTAACCGAGTAAACTTTAAACAGCTAAACAATTTGTTGAATGAAATGCATTCGCCATGACCATGGCCGGTCGCTGGTTTGAGCCGGTTTTGCTCGATATTTTACTTGTAAATCTGATCAATTTTGCTTCAATAATGCTTTCAATAGTTTCAGGTAACTCATGTTTGTGTTTTCTATCATTTTAGAACGAAATTCGTGAAGAAAAAGCACGAAATTTTGCAGAATCCCAGCCACGTGTAAGGTTCGTATCGGCTGTGAATATTTTAGTATTGAACTTGTTTGTCCAAATTTGTTACTTTAATGTCGAGATAAAACGTTTGTGGGCAAACCTGAAGGATTTCTAAGCATTTATAGACTGTCTTCGAATTTTCATGACATTTTGCCCGAGAAATGCGTCGAATTTGCCGTTCTAAACGCTTGTTCTAGACTCGACAATGCTAATGTTTGGTTCGACTTCAAACAACAAAACTATTCTAGCGAAGGACATTTGGGCGTTACGGAAATTCCTATAGTACAAAGATAAGGACTTACATTTAGGCTTTTATTGAATGCTGAAGGCACTCGTTCGGTCAAAACTTCAGTGAAGTACAAACTTTTAAGTTTACAAGACTATGTTCTTTAAGACTTTACAGTACAATTCGCAGTACTATATCTTAACGGACGCCATTTGGCAATGCTTGAGAGATTTTTACCACTGAAACACAAAACTTTAAACCAGACAAGTTTTTATCATGAAGTTGAACTTGTGCATGTGTCAAGTCCTCGTGTGTAATCGCTAAAGCGAAACTGCAGTTTAAATTCCAAACAACAAATTAAGTATACAAACAGTATTCTGATTGAGACATTTGCATAGGAATTGAAATATTTTACGGTTTCTAAATGATAGCAATGATGGTTTCTAGTTTCATAGGGATGTTTTTAAGTGTTCACTGCATCCTAATGTTCCTTTCCCGAATGTATTAAAAGTATAGAAACAATCGAAATAATTCTCAGTGTATTCTTTCTGTTTGTCGGGTTTTTGAACATAGACGTTTTATCTCGATATGATTTATGCGTAGTCGCTGCCTTATTCGTGTACTGTACTTGGGCTAATTGTACGAAGCCTGTTTAGCTGGCTATCATCAATTTTCAGAATGAGTGAATATATATCTTATTCACTATAAACGTGTAGTTCCATACATAAAGTATGAAAAGTTTGGTTGTTTGAGCTATTTCTAGACCACTTTTGGTGTAGTTTAGATATATTAAAGTTAGACAGGACTCGTACAACTAACCCCTGCGACAGAATGAGTAGGTTTCATTAAGCGTTACAGAGCAGCAGATGGTGGTCAACATCAGAAATGTTGAAATAAGCTACTTATAGGAGCAAACCAATTGAACTAAATGTCTCAATTCTATCTATTTGCCTCCAAATATAAGACTACTACATATAATGAAAAGATTGACATTATTTTCTCACTCTGATATCTGCTGGTTGACCACCATCTGCTGCACAATAGTGCTTAGTCAAACCCAACAGTGTCCTCGTTTTCTAATATTTAAGCGCATCGCGTTTCTTACCAAGTTTTTCTCAATTTTTAGAAAGAATTTGCCATCTCCAGCGAAAGGTGCTACGGCTTCAGTCATTCGCTAAATGCGCGCAAATACAAATAATCACAAAAATTGCGAATGTCACTTTAAGGGCAAGGACATTGATGAAAAGACGTAAGACTTCAATGGAGTAAGGGCATGGAAATTATTTCATCAGTGTGCATGGTTGACCTTCTGTGTAAATTCTGTATTCTGTTGAAGTCTCAGCAGTGCTCTTGGAGTAGGAATCTCTGTGAGCACTCTAGTGATTTCACAGCTCAGTTGCCTGCATTAGGGCATGCGCGGAACGTTCGACTGTGGTGTTGATTCTCCCCGGGTGCCAGTTGTGTGCGTGCGATGGATGGCGCCGTCCCTCGTACGTACTTCTTTCGGGAGGTCCTTGGACCCAACTAACATGCAGGGAGAATCAACACTACAGCCGGACGTTCGGCGCATGCTCCAGTGCAAGCAACTGAACTGCAAAATCACTGGAGTGTTCACTAAGGCTCGTTCTTCAAGAGCTCCAACTGAGACCTCAAGGGTATTGAAAGTTTGGGCAGAAATTCAACCGTATACACCGATAGAACGATTGAAATAAACTTGCTACATCGAAGTCTTACTTGTTTGAGTCTTTAGAGATATCCTTATTCTGGCATTTGTACTCGTTCCCAGACCTTGCTATATGCTCACGGTCGTGTTCTGTAGATCTATAAACCACATCTTATTACAAAAGGGAACATTTTCACCAGTTGTTTGGCAGTTGATAGCCAAAATTATTCATGAATTATTTGATGCTTAGACATTATACGCTCTTCTGTTTACCTTCCTTGAATTTTTAATTTTCGGATTACAGTCTAAGTTCTCCCAACCCTGTTAGTTTAACTGGTTGTTTCGAACAATGAGTAAATACAAGTGATTTGGGCCATCATTTGTATTTTCTGTATGTTTGGAGCAATAGCTAGGCAAAACGATGTGACTCTCAGAGCGCTAAAACATAGGAGTGAGAAATGACCTTTGCAAGGAGTTTACAGTAAGGTGTTCTTGTCTGCATCGGTTTCAAATGAACAAAAATTATGCAAAGTTCATGAGTTTATAACTTGTAAAAATTGTCAAAAGTATGTTATATTTGTGAGGTTGCACGATATTTTCTCACATCATTTTAGTACTACATGAAAACACTTGCACTTACTTTTGGTTAACTTGAACTAAGTGTCTAAGAATTAAATTTTTTGCTATGCAACAAATCATGAAACAGTTGCAATTGATGCATTCTGTTTCTCGACCAAAATTTTCCACCAAAACGTGTAGGAAGTTTTGTGTTTGCGTGCTAAATGTGGATGCCTTTGAGTCCTTTGCAACCAATATACGCAACAAATCTTCATGGCGAAAGATACAATGATGAATAGCTGAGAACATCAGAAATATATGGATACGCTGTTGACTGAAGACTGCAGCCTTACTATGTCATCAACAGAACTATCCTGTATCTACATACAATTGGCGACTTTACCAGCTGGACTTTCTCATGACTCGGAGATTAATGGAGCTACGTACCTACATCGAGATGCAAAGATGCGACGACGAGAGATGGGACGACGACGCCTGATGCGACGAGCGATGAAACTACTGAATATGCAACGACGACTCGATGCGACGACCGAATGACAGACTGAGTAAGTTTTAGTAAATGTTACATTGCAGCAGATGGTGGTCAACATCAGAAATGTTGCCACTTATAAGCTACTTATAGGAACAAACCAATTGAACTAAATGTCTCAATTCTATCTATTTGCCTCCAAGTATAAGACTACTACATATAATGAAAAGATTAACATTATTTTCTCATTCTGTTATCTGCTGGTTGACCACCATCTGCTGCACAATAGTGCTTATTTCACCCAGCTATAAACGTTCTCTGCCCTTGTTTTCTAATTCTTCAGCGAATACGTTTCTTACCAAGTTTTCCTTAATTTTTAGGAAGAGTTTGCCATCACCAGCGAAAGTTGCTACGGCTTCAGTCATACACTAAATGCACGCAAATATAAAATAACCACTACAAAAATTGCGAATGTCACTTTAAGGGCAAGGACATTGATGAAAACAGGTAGGACTTCAATGGAGTAAGGGCATGGAAATTATTTCATCAGTGTGAATGGTTGACCTTCTGTGTAAATTCTGAATTCTGTTGAAGTCTCAGGAGTGCTCTTGGAGTAGGAATCTCTGTGAGCACTTCAGTGATTTCACAGCTCAGTTGCCTGCATTAGGGCATGCGCGGAACGTTCGACTGTGGTGTTGATTCTCCCCGGGTGTCAGTTGTGTGCGTGTGGTGGATGGCGCCGTCCCTCGTACGTACTTCTTTCGGGAGGTCCTCGGACCCAACTAACATGCAGGGAGAATCGACACTACAGCCGGACGTTCGGCGCATGCTCCAGTGCAAGCAACTGAACTGCAAAATCACTGGAGTGTTCACAAAGGCTCGTTCTTCAAGAGCTCAACTGAGACCTCAAGGGTATTGAGAGTTTGGGCAGAAATTCAACCGTATACACCGATAGAACGATTGAAATAAACTTGCTACATCGAAGTCTTACTTGTTTGAGTCTTTCGAGATATCCTTATTCTGGCATTTGTACTCGTTCCCAGACCTTGCTATATGCTCACGGTCGTGTTCTGTAGATCTATAAACCACATCTTATTACAAAAGGGAACATTTTCACCAGTTGTTTGGCAGTTGATAACAAAAATTATTCATGAATTATTTGATGCTTAGACATTATACGCTCCTCTGTTTACCTTCCTTGAATTTTCAATTTTCAGATTACAGTCTAAGTTCTCCCAACCCTGTTAGTTTAACTGGTTGTTTCGAACAATGAGTAAATACAAGTGATTTGGGCCATCATTTGTATTTTCTGTATGTTTGAAGCAATAGCTAGGCAAAACGATGTGGCTCTCAGAGCGCTAAAACATAGGAGTGAGAAATGACGTTTGCAAGGAGTTTACAGTAAGGTGTTCTTGTCTGCATCGGTTTCAAATGAACAAAAATTATGCAAAGTTCATGAGTTTATAACTTGTGAAAATTGTCAAAAGTATGTTATATTTGTGAGGTTGCACGATATTTTCTCACATAATTTTAGTACTACATGAAAAAACTTGCACTTACTTTTGGTTAACTTGAATTAAGTGTCTAAGAATGAATTTTTTTGCTATGCAACAAATCATGAAACAGTTGCAATTGATGCATTCTGTTTCTCGACCAAAATTTTCCACCAAAACGTGTAGGAAGTTTTGTATTTGCGTGCTAAATGTGGATGCCTTTGAGTCCTTTGCAACTGATATACGCAACAAATCTTCATGGCGAAAGATACAATGATGAATAGCTGAGAACATCCGAAAGATATGGATACGCTGTTGACTGAAGACTGCAGCCTTACTATGTCATCAACAGAACTATCCTGGATCTACATATAAATGGCGACTTTATCAGCTGGACTTTCTCATGACTCGGAGATTAATGGAGCTACGTACCTACATCGAGATGCAAAGATGCGACGACGAGAGATGGGACGACGTCGCCTGATGCGACGAGCGATGAAACTACTGAATATGCAACGACGACTCGATGCGACGACCGAATGACAGACTGAGTAAGTTTTAGTAAATGTTACATTGCAGCAGATGGTGGTCAACATCAGAAATGTTGCCACTTATAAGCTACTTATAGGAGCAAACCAATTGAACTAAATGTCTCAACTCTATCTGTTTGCCTCCAAGTATAAGAATACTACATATAATGAAAAGATTAATGTTATTTTCTCACTCTGATATCTGCTGGTTGACCACCATCTGCTGCACAATAGTGCTTATTTCACCCAGCTATAAACGTTCTCTGCCCTTGTTTTCTAATTCTTAAGCGCATACGTTTCTTACCACGTTTTCCTTAATTTTTAGAAAGAGTTTGCCATCTCCAGGGAAAGGTGCTACGGCTTATGTCATTCACTAAATACGCGCAAATATAAAATAACCACTACAAAAATTGCGAATGTCACTTTAAGGGCAGGGACATTGATGAAAACATGTAGGACTTCAATGGAGTAAGGGCATGGAAATTATTTCATCAGTGTGAATGGTTGACCTTCTGTGTAAATTCTGAATTCTGTTGAAGTCTCAGCCGTGCTCTTGGAGTAGGAATCTCTGTGAGCACTTCAGTGATTTCACAGCTCAGTTGCCTGCATTAGGGCATGCGCGGAACGTTCGACTGCAGTGTTGATTCTCCCCGGGTGCCAGTTGTGTGCGTGCGGTAGATGGCGCCGTCCTTCGTACGTACTTCTTTCGGGAGGTCCTCGGACCCAACTAACATGCAGGGGGAATCGACACTACAGCCGGACGTTCGGCGCATGCTCCAGTGCAAGCAACTGAACTGCGAAATCACTGGAGTGTTCACAAAGGCTTGTTCTTCAAGAGCTCAACTGAGACCTCAAGGGTACTGAGAGTTTGGGCAGAAATTCAACCGTATACACCGATAGAACGATTGAAATAAACTTGCTACATCGAAGTCTTACTGGTTTGAGTCTTTCGAGATGTCCTTATTCTGGCATTTGTACTCGTTGCCAGACTTAGCTATATGCGCACGGCCAAATTATACACTTGGTACCAGACCTTGCTATATGCTCACGGTCGTGTTCTGTAGATCTATAAATCACGTATTATCACAAAAGGGAACATTTTCACCAGTTGTTTGGCAGTTGATAACAAAAATTATTCATGAATTATTGCATGCTTAGACATTATACGCTCTTCTGTTTACCTTCCTTGAATTTTCAATTTTCGGATTACAGTCTAAGTTCTCCCAACCCTGTTAGTTTAACTGGTTGTTTCGAACGATGAGTAAATACAAGTGATTTGGGCCATCATTTGTATTTTCTGTATGTTTGAAGCAATAGCTAGGCAAAACGATGTGGCTCTCAGAGCGCTAAAACATAGGAGTGAGAAATGACCTTTGCAAGGAACAAAAATTATGCAAGGTTCATGAGTTTCAAACTTGTAAAATTTTTGTATGTTATATTTGTGAGGTTGCACGATATTTTCTTACATATCATTTTATACGCAAGTACTACATGAAAAAACTTGCACTTACTTTTGGCTAACTTGAACTAAGTGTCTAAGAATTATTTTTTTTGCTTTGCAACAAATCACGAAACAGTTGCAATTGATGGATTCTGTTTTTCGATCCGAAAATTTTCCACCAAAACGAATAGGAAGTATTTGTATTTGCGTGCTAAATGAGGATGCCTTTAAGTCCTTTGCAACCAATATACGCAACAAATCTTCATGGGTAAAGATACAATGATGAATGGCTGTGAACATCAGAAAGATATGGGTACATCGAGATGCAAAGATGCGACGAGAAGAGGTGGGACGACGACCAATGTAACTGCTGGTGCGACAACAAGAGATACGATCACGCCGCTACCTGATGCTAATATTTGATGCGACGACGAAGATGCGACGACGACACCGCCTGATGTAACTACTGATGCGACGATGACTCGATACGACAACCGATGCGACGACAGATGAACAGGAGGCTAAATACAGGTTCATACTATAGGTACTATAGGTACTGTAGTTCAATCTCGAATTCAGAACTCGTAAATAAGTAGTGCATGATTAATATAGGTAATTGTTCTGGATCCGAGATCCTGGTGGTCTCCATCGGATGTATTTACATATTTGGTAGACATTTTAACCTTTTGGTAGTGAGAACATCAAATTTTGTAAAACTGTCAAAATATTCGTTCTGTTGAGCATATGCTCTTATCCTTTGCAGCAGGTAACAATGTTACAGGAAGTCTGCATTGGTGAACAGTTTCTCCCCTTTTGTCACTCGTGTGTAAATACAAACGATGTAGTGTAAGATTATATCAGCGCATAACATCTCAAACGTCTGGTCTAATAGTGTACGTGCATACCTCAAATTGAGGTGTCATGCACCTAAATGATGCCTCAAATTGAAGTGTCATCTAGGAGCATGGTTTGTGCATGATTAAAAGAGCATTTTTTTGTTTTGAGCTAAGGTGCGCAATTAATCGCTTTCCACTAGGTGAACATTTTCGAGCGGAGCGAATCGAAAAATAGAACAGCAATCTGATTGGTTAGCGGGAAAATTTGCGGCGGAAAAGTAGAATATCGGTTTCATCTTTTTCGCAATTAATTTTGTCGCCAATCAATCATTTGCTTTTCGATTCGCTTTGCGCGAAAGATTTCGCCTGGTTGGAAAACGGGCTTTTAGCTGAGCAATGTTGCATTTCGACCGCGCATAAAGAGATTAACGTTGAGTTTCCATTGTTTCTCTTGAACAGTTTCTCCTTTCGCAGTCGTTGCTTTTGAAAAATTCCCCTTTTGTCACTCATGTGTAAATACAAACGATGTAGTGTAAGATTATATCAGCGCATAACATCTCAAAAGTCTGGTCTAATAGTGTACGTGCATACCTCGAATTGAGGTGTCCTGCACCTAAATGATGCCTCAAATTGAAGTGTCATCTAGGAGCATGGTTTGTGCATGATTAACAGAGCATTTTTTTGTTTTGAGCAAAGTGCGCAATTAATCGCTTTCCACTAGGTGAACATTTTCGCGCGGAGCGAATTGAAAAATAGAACAGCAATCTGATTGGTTAGCGACAGAATTCGCGGTGAAAAAGTATAAGAGCAGCAATTCGGACCGTCAACTTCGGACTTCAGACTTTAAATATAATTATATTTAATTGATTAATATAATAATTAATCAATATAACTAAATTTTTTGACCTAATTAAAAATTCGGACTGTCTGAGACGTAAAACGGTGAAATGCGCGCGCAGGCTATATATGGTACTTTACTTCCAACTTATTCTAATTCTGAAGAAATATATAACAATGTTATAACTTCTGAAGGAATTTGTTGAAGTACATTTTATAACTCCCAGTCTCCCATTAAAACCTTCAAGATGACAATCCAATATGGCAGAACGGTTTTTTCTACAAATATGTCAATGTTTTTCTTTGAGGGTTTTTCTCAGGGCACTCCGGTTTCTCTTCCAGTGTCCATGTTTGGGGCCAAACCAAGATACAGATAAGTTTATGCACGTATGTTTAAGTTAAACAAATAGAGATTGGCATGTCTATTGATACGGTCAAAATGATCGGTCAGCTTGATTTTAGCTCGGTCAAAATCTGTCTTTGACCGGTCACTAATACGCATATACTGACAGTGAAACAAATCATAAGAATTTGTTCAGAGACATCGCTTTCATTGTTTCACGGTGACGTTCTCGGTGATTAGGCAACGTTATCAGTGTTACTGTAGTGCTTTCGGGGAAATCTTTATCATAAGGATTTAAAATTCTAGCGGAAGGCATGACAATCTGACCGGTTAACAGGCCTTTTTGGCCGGTCATTGACAGTTGACCGGCCGTTATTTTGACCCCTGCCTATAAACAACGCCCATATTGTAAATCCAATATCTTTATTAAGTATGTTGTTTAGACTGTTGCATGTTTGGCCTCTGGGTTAAATTCCCAGAACACTGCTCTCATAAAATCTGTTTAATCAAGAGAAATGTATTGATTATCCAAATATTTTTATTAAATAATAAACTCGCGCGCAATCGTGACTATATATTATCGATGTTTTAAGCCTAAGAATCGACGTCAATACATTAGGTAATACCAATGACATCCTGCCCATTTTGTGAACTTTTTGAGTTTTCGAAGAAATGGAAAAATGTAAACGGCCAATCCCCGTCACGTTTTGGCCATTTTAACCACTTTTTCAGTTGTTGAAAAAGTGGCCAAATCTGGCCAAAACGTAACGGGTTAGCCTTAACTTTTTCTCGAGAAGATGTTAAGGGTTAGTCCTTACGTTTTTGACCATTTTAACCACTTTTTCAGTTATTGAAAAAGTTGCCCAAATCTGGCCAAAAAGTAAAAGGGTTAGCCTTAAGGTGGCTCGACACAGGATTTTCAAAAAAGGAAAATCAAGGATTTGCGTCCGACTTTTTGGACAATTATTACTTATTGGAAAACAAAGTGTCTGACTTTTATAAATTAAGATCGAAAAAGTTTAAATTTTGAACAAAGGTCACGTCACTGCCGTTGCTATGGCAACAATGACGTTTCAATATGGCGGATATTTTCCACTGAGCTGTAATATAATAGCTCAGTGATATTTTCCCTTCAACGTAGTTTAATTCAAAGTGCTCTTTTTTAGTATCACCTTTGATACTAAAAGTCGTACACTCTTAATTAACTGTTTTCCAACCAGTAATACGTGTCCAAAAAGTCAGACGTAAATCATTAATTCTCCATTTCAGAAGGAACGCCTGTATCAAACCACCTTAATATTTTCCCACAGGGGTCCCAACTCTGACCTACGGTCATTATTGATCTTCGTCATTAAACTAAACCTTTGTCATAATGGTCCTTTTACCTTGGGTCTTAACTCGGACCTTATTGCTAGAAAATGTAAAATAATCAAATTATTGAACTTACTTGCAGACAGTTCAAACAAAAGTTTGATTATTTCAAAGATTATTTCATCTCGATGAAAAGAACTTGAAATAACTTAAATTTTAATTTACATGAAGTACTGAATTAAAATATAACTTATTTCAAGTTCTTTCATCGATTATGCTTTGAAAAAATCAAACTTTTGTTTGAACTGTCTGCAAGTAAGTTCAATAATTTGATTATTTTACATTTTCTAGCAATAAGGTCCGAGTTAAGACCCAAGGTAAAAGGACCATTATGACAAAGGTTTAGTTTAATGACGAAGATTAATAATGAAGGTAAAATGTCAATGTAGACAAAAGGTGAAGGTGAATTGTCAAGGTCAAAGGTCTGTTGACCTTCATAATTTAAATTGGAAAATTTTAAATTTGACCTTCAACTTGACCTTCGACCTTCAACTTGACTTTTGACCTTGACCTTCATAATTTAAATGCGCAAAGGTCAATTATGAAGGTCAAAGGTCAATTATGAAGGTCAAAGGTCAATTATGAAGGTCAAAGTTCAATTATGAAGGTCAAAGGTCAATTATGAAGGTCAAAGGTCAAGGTCAAAGGTCAATTATGAAGGTCAAAGGTCAATTATGAAGGTCAAAGGTCAATTATGAAGGTCAAAGGTCAAGTTGAAGGTCAAAGGTCAAGTTGAAGGTCAATGGTGAAGGTCAAAGGTCAATTATGAAGGTCAAAGGTCAATTATGAAGTTCAAAGGTCAAGTTGAAGGTCAAAGGTCAAGGTCAAAGGTCAATTATGAAGGTCAATTATGAAGGTCAAAGGTCAAGTTGAAGGTCAAAGGTGAAGGTCAAAGGTCAATAATGAAGGTCAAAGGTCAATTATGAAGGTCAATTATGAAGGTCAAAGGTCAAGTTGAAGGTCAAAGGTGAAGGTCAAAGGTCAATAATGAAGGTCAAAGGTCAATTATGAAGGTCAAAGGTCAAGGTCAATTATGAAGGTCAAAGTTCAAGTTGAAGGTCAAGGGTCAAGGTCAAAGGTCAAGTTGAAGGTCAAAGGTCAAATATTAAAATTTCGCATTTAAATTATGAATGTCAAAGGTCAATTATGAAGGTCAAAGGTCAATTATGAAGGTCAAAGGTCAATTATGAAGGTCAAAGGTGAAGGACAAAGGTCAATTATGAAGGTCAAAGGTCAAAGGTCAATTATGAAGGTCAAAGGTCAATTATGAAGGTCAAAGTTCAAGTTGAAGGTCAAGGGTCAAGGTCAAAGGTCAAGTTGAAGGTCAAAGGTCAAATATTAAAATTTCGCATTTAAATTATAAAGGTCAAAGGTCAATTATGAAGGTCAAAGGTCAATTATGAAGGTCAAAGGTCAATTATGAAGGTCAAAGTCAAAGGTCAATTATGAAGGTCAAAGGTCAATTATGAAGGTCAAAGGTCAAGTTGAAGGTCAAAGGTGAAGGTCAAAGGTCAATAATGAAGGTCAAAGGTCAATTATGAAGGTCAAAGGTCAAGGTCAAAGGTCAATTATGAAGGTCAAAGGTCAATTATGAAGGTCAAAGGTCAAGTTGAAGGTCAAAGGTGAAGGTCAAAGGTCAATAATGAAGGTCAAAGGTCAATTATGAAGGTCAAAGGTCAATTATGAAGGTCAAAGGTCAAGTTGAAGGTCAAAGGTCAAGGCCAAAGGTCAATTATGAAAGTCAAAGGTCAATTATGAATGTCAAAGGTGAAGGTCAAAGGTCAATTATGAAGGTCAAAGGTCAAAGGTCAATTATGAAGGTCAAAGGTCAATTATGAAGGTCAAAGTTCAAGTTGAAGGTCAAGGGTCAAGGTCAAAGGTCAAGTTGAAGGTCAAAGGTCAAATATTAAAATTTCGCATTTAAATTATGAATGTCAAAGGTCAATTATGAAGGTCAAAGGTCAATTATGAAGGTCAAAGGTCAAGTTGAAGGTCAAAGGTCAATGATGAAGGTCAAAGGTCAATTTTGAAGGTCAAAGGTCAATGATGAAGGTCAAAGGTCAATTTTGAAGGTCAAAGGTCAATTATGAAGGTCAAAGGTCAATTATGAAGGTCAAAGTTCAAGTTGAAGGTCAAGGGTCAATTATGAAGGTCAAAGGTCAATAATGAAGGTCAAAGGTCAATTATGAAGGTCAAAGGTCAAGGTCAAAGGTCAATTATGAAGGTCAAAGGTCAATTATGAAGGTCAAAGGTCAAGTTGAAGGTCAAAGGTGAAGGTCAAAGGTCAATAATGAAGGTCAAAGGTCAATTATGAAGGTCAAAGGTCAATTATGAAGGTCAAAGGTCAAGTTGAAGGTCAAAGGTCAAGGCCAAAGGTCAATTATGAAGGTCAAAGGTCAATTATGAATGTCAAAGGTGAAGGTCAAAGGTCAATTATGAAGGTCAAAGGTCAAAGGTCAATTATGAAGGTCAAAGGTCAATTATGAAGGTCAAAGTTCAAGTTGAAGGTCAAGGGTCAAGGTCAAAGGTCAAGTTGAAGGTCAAAGGTCAAATATTAAAATTTCGCATTTAAATTATGAATGTCAAAGGTCAATTATGAAGGTCAAAGGTCAATTATGAAGGTCAAAGGTCAAGTTGAAGGTCAAAGGTCAATGATGAAGGTCAAAGGTCAATTTTGAAGGTCAAAGGTCAATGATGAAGGTCAAAGGTCAATTTTGAAGGTCAAAGGTCAATTATGAAGGTCAAAGGTCAATTATGAAGGTCAAAGGTCAATTATGAAGGTCAAAGGTCAAGTTGAAGGTCAAGGGTCAAAGGTCAAGTTGAAGGTCAAAGGTCAAATATTAAAATTTCGCATTTAAATTATGAAGGTCAAAGGTCAATTATGAAGGTCAAAGGTCAAGTTGAAGGTCAAAGGTGAAGGTCAAAGGTCAATTATGAAGGTCAAAGGTCAAGGTCAAAGGTCAATTATGAAGGTCAAAGGTCAAGTTGAAGGTCAACGGTCAAGGTCAAAGGTCAATTATGAAGGTCAAAGTTCAAGTTGAAGGTCAAGGGTCAAGGTCAAAGGTCAAGTTGAAGGTCAAAGGTCAAATTTTAAAATTTCGCATTTAAATTATGAAGGTCAAAGGTCAATTATGAAGGTCAAAGGTCAAGTTGAAGGTCAAAGGTCAATTATGAAGGTCAAAGGTCAACTATGAAGGTCAAAGGTCAAGTTGAAGGTCAAAGGTCAAATATGAAGGTCAAAGGTCAAGGTCAAAGGTCAATTATGAAGGTCAAAGGTCAAGTTGAAGGTCAAAAGTGAAGGTCAAAGGTCAATTATGAAGGTCAAAGGTCAAGGTCAAAGGTCAATTATGAAGGTCAAAGGTCAAGTTGAAGGTCAAAGTTCAAGGTCAAAGGTCAATTATGAAGGTCAAAGGTCCTTTACTTTTTGATCATTTTTGGCCACATTTTCAAAATCTCAAAAAGTGGCTGAAAATGACCAAAAAGTAAAGGCGTACCCCTTAACCTTTTTTCGACAAAATGTTAAGGCTAACCCCTTTACTTTTTGACCATTTTTGGCCACATTTTCAAAATCTCAAAAAGTGGCTGAAAATTGCCAAAAAGTAAAGGCTAACCGCTTAACCTTTTTTCGACAAAATGTTAAGGCTAACCCCTTTACTTTTTGCCATTTTTGGCCACATTTTCAAAATCTCAAAAAGTGGCTGAAAATGACCAAAAAGTAAAGGCTAACCCCTTAACCTTTTTTCGACAAAATGTTAAGGCTAACCCCTTTACTTTTTGACCATTTTGGCCACATTTCAAAATCTCAAAAAGTGGCTGAAAGTTGCCAAAAAGTAAAGGCTAACCTTTTTTCGACAAAATGTTAAGGCTAACCCCTTTACTTTTTGACCATTTTTGGCCACATTTTCAAAATCTCAAAAAGTGGCTGAAAATGACCAAAAAGTAAAGGCTAACCCCTTAACCTTTTTTCGACAAAATGTTAAGGCTAACCCCTTTACTTTTTGACCATTTTTGGCCACATTTCAAAATCTCAAAAAGTGGCTGAAAATTGCCAAAAAGTAAAGGCTAACCCCTTAACCTTTTTTCGACAAAATGTTAAGGCTAACCCCTTTACTTTTTGTCCATTTTTGGCCACATTTTCAAAATCTCAAAAAGTGGCTGAAAATTGCCAAAAAGTAAAGGCTAACCCCTTAACCTTTTTTCGACAAAATGTTAAGGCTAACCCCTTTACTTTTTGACCATTTTTGGCCACATTTTCAAAATCTCAAAAAGTGGCTGAAAATGACCAAAAACTAAAGGCTAACCCCTTAACCTTTTTTCGACAAAATGTTAAGGCTAACCCCTTTACTTTTTGACCATTTTTGGCCACATTTTCAAAATCTCAAAAAGTGGCTGAAAATTGCCAAAAAGTAAAGGCTAACCCCTTAACCTTTTTTCGACAAAATGTTAAGGCTAACCCCTTTACTTTTTGACCATTTTTGGCCACATTTTCAAAATCTCAAAAAGTGGCTGAAAATTGCCAAAAAGTAAAGGCTAACCCCTTAACCTTTTTTCGGCAAAATGTTAAGGCTAACCCCTTTACTTTTTGACCATTTTTGGCCACATTTTCAAAATCTCAAAAAGTGGCTGAAAATGACCAAAAACTAAAGGCTAACCCCTTAACCTTTTTTCGACAAAATGTTAAGGCTAACCCCTTTACTTTTTGACCATTTTTGGCCACATTTTCAAAATCTCAAAAAGTGGCTGAAAATGACCAAAAACTAAAGGCTAACCCCTTAACCTTTTTTCGACAAAATGTTAAGGCTAACCCCTTTACTTTTTGACCATTTTTGGCCACATTTTCAAAATCTCAAAAAGTGGCTGAAAATGGCCAAAAAGTAAAGGCTAACCCCTTAACCTTTTTTGGACAAAATGTTAAGGCTACCCCCTTTACGTTTTGACCATTTTTGGCCACTTTTCAAAATCTCAAAAAGTGGCTGAAAATGGCCAAAAAGTAAAGGCTAACCCCTTAATCTTTTTTTCCACAGAATTTCAAGGCTAACCCCTTTACTTTTTGACCATTTTTGGCCACATTTTCAAAATCTCAAAAAGTGGCTGAAAATGACCAAAAAGTAAAGGCTAACCCCTTAACCTTTTTTCGACAAAATGTTAAGGCTAACCCCTTTACTTTTTGACCATTTTGGCCACATTTCAAAATCTCAAAAAGTGGCTGAAAGTTGCCAAAAAGTAAAGGCTAACCCCTTAACCTTTTTCGACAAAATGTTAAGGCTAACCCCTTTACTTTTTGACCATTTTGGCCACATTTCAAAATCTCAAAAAGTGGCTGAAAGTTGCCAAAAAGTAAAGGCTAACCTTTTTTCGACAAAATGTTAAGGCTAACCCCTTTACTTTTTGATCATTTTTGGCCACTTTTCAAAATCTCAAAAAGTGGCTGAAAATGGCCAAAAAGTAAAGGCTAACCCCTTAATCTTTTTTTCCACAGAATTTCAAGGCTACCCCCTTTACGTTTTGACCATTTTTGGCCACATTTCAAAATCTCAAAAAGTGGCTGAAAATTGCCAAAAAGTAAAGGCTAACCCCTTAACCTTTTTTCGACAAAATGTTAAGGCTAACCCCTTTACTTTTTGACCATTTTTGGCCACATTTTCAAAATCTCAAAAAGTGGCTGAAAATGGCCAAAAAGTAAAGGCTAACCCCTTAACCTTTTTTGGACAAAATGTTAAGGCTACCCCCTTTACGTTTTGACCATTTTTGGCCACTTTTCAAAATCTCAAAAAGTGGCTGAAAATGGCCAAAAAGTAAACCGCTTAATCTTTTTTTCCACAGAATTTCAAGGCTAACCCCTTTACTTTTTGACCATTTCTGGCCACATTTCAAAATCTCAAAAAGTGGCTGAAAATGGCCAAAAAGTAAAGGCTAACCGCTTAATCTTTTTTTCCTCAGAATTTCAAAGCTAACCCCTTTACTTTTTGACCATTTCTGGCCACATTTCAACATCTCAAAAAGTGGCCGAAATTGGCCAAAAAAATGGTAAGCGTTTAGCCTTTACTTTTTGGCCAGTTTAGGCAACTTCTTGAGTTTTTGAAAAAGTGGCCGAAAATGGCCAAAAAGTAAAGGGGTTAGCCTTTACGTTTCGTCAAGAAAATGTCAAGGAGTTAGCTTTACTTTTTGGCCACTTTAAAACACTTTTTCAAAAATTGAAGAAGTGGTCAAATCTGCCCAAGAAGTAAAGGGGTTAGCCTTGGGCCATTTTTTATCCAAAGATGTTGAGGGATTAGGCTTTACTTTTTCCATAAATGGGCAGAATATTAATGGGTATAACCTTTAGAATGATGTCGACTCTTTGGTTTAAAACATCGATTATATATTTATTGGCCGTGAGTTTATTAGTACAAAAAATATTTGGAGCCTCAGTTCATTTCTCTTAATTAAGCTAATTATTTTATGAGGGCAGTGTTCTGGGAATTTAACCCAGAGGCCAACAGTTTAAACAACATACTTAATAGGCATTGCATTTACAGCGTTTTTGCAGACATTGCGTGATTTACAGTATTTGGGCATGTTATACAACGCAACGAAGCGTATTTGTTTTTGAGGGAGCACTATTATTATATATTTAATATTTATTAATTTAATGTCGATTAGACAGAGTGTAATTGCCCAATTCGCCCGAGCCATAGACTCATGATACACTTGCTCGACAATTGTGTGTTTGAGGGAGGAATACCGGGGTACCCGGAGAAAAACCCTCGCAGCACAGGGTTGAACCAGACACATCTCAACTTAGATTAGTAAAAATCTTACCCTCGACCTACAGGTATGGAACAGCTTACCATATATGGTACGCGTACAGTAGAGTAGAACTGATAAAATTGAACGATTCGGTAGGTTTCTGGCTGAAGAGAGAGAGAACTAATATGGTCAGTATCAACACAGACCATAGTCCCTATAACACATTGTCTGGAAACGCATCTAAAGCTTTTTGTTCTATGTTTTTGTTCATGTTTGTGCACCTTCCCTAAACACATTGTTCTCTTGGCATAATGAAGGAAGCAGCCAATAAAATTCGTGCAGGTGAATGTTAACATTTGTAAAACAAAGAAAACGTCCACTCTCAGTACACCCTCAACATCAACCCACGCACATGGCTATAAACTTTCAAGTTTGCCGCGTTTCCAGACACTGTATTATAGGGGCTATGCACAGACGAATGTCATATATCTCAAAAAGACATGCAGATGTGGGGAATATCGATATTCAGTAAATCTCTATTTGTTTAACTTTAAACGTACGTGCATCAACTTATCTGTATCTTGGTTTGGCCCCAAACATGGACACTGTTTTTGAAAGCCAAACGAAAAGGAGGGAAACCGGAGTGCCCGGAGAAAAACCCTCCAAGAAAATTGTCGTTTTGATTTTATCGTTGTCAGTCGACCTAATTCAGACCGTGCGAACTCCACTCTCGGGAAAGATTTGAATAAAAGAAAAATCTTTAACCAAAAGTGCGCTGCAATAACCCAGAGATATTCTAGATAGAGAACTCACTCGTATATATAACTGAATACTTGCACTCCTAGACAGTTTTCAGATTAGATATCCTAAGTGAAAAATATGTTTCGGAGCACAAGTTTCCGAACGCGCGCTTGTAACATACTAAATGAAAAATTCGCCTGACCAACCCTCAAGAATAGCCATGCATATTTGCGATATTTTCACGGAAAATAATTATGAATCCAGGAAAACTTGCAGCTATGCTTGGGCTTGGTCATACGATCCTGGTGGTCTCAAAAAATGCGCATGCTTTTAAAGAGTTACCGTCGGCTTCCAAATTGGAAACTGAACGTTAATCTCTTTATGCGCGGTCGAAATGCAACATTGCTCAGCTAAAAGCCCGTTTTCCAACTAGGCGAAATATTTCGCGCAAAGCGAATCGAAAAGCAAATGATTGATTGGCGACAAAATTAATTGCGAAAAAGATGAAACCGATATTCTACTTTTCCGCTGCAAATTTTCCCGCTAACCAATCAAATTGCTGTTCTATTTTTCGATTCGCTCCGCTCGATTTCACTTAGTGGAAAGCGATTAATTGCGCACCTTTGCTCATGCACAAACATAGATCTAGATGATCAATTTGAGGGCATCATTTAGGCAATGACACCCTCAATTTGGTATGCACTACACTATTAGACCAGACTTTTGAATGTGCATGCGCTGATATAATCTTACACTACATCGTTTGTAAAACGCTCTTTTAATCATGCACAAACCATGCTCCTAGATGACACTTCAATTTGAGGCATCATTTAGGTGCATGACACCTCAATTTGAGGTATGCACCTACACTATTAGACCAGACTTTTGAGATGTTATGCGCTGATATAATCTTACACTACATCGTTTGTATTTACACATGGGTGACAAAAGGTGAATTTTTCAAAAACAACGACTGCGAAAAGAGAAACTGTTCACCAATGCAGACTTCCTGTAACATTGTTACCTGCTGCAAAGGATAAGAGCATATGCTCAACAGAACATAATATTTTGACACTTAAACAAAATTTGATGTTCTCACTACCAAAAGGTTGAAATGTCTACCAAATGTGTAAATACATCCGATTGAGACCACCAGGATCTCGGATCCAGAACAATTACTATATTAATCATGCACTACTTATTTACGAGTTCTGAATTCGAGATTGAACTACAGTACCTATAGTACCTATAGTATGAACCTGAATGTTTTCAGCCTTCCTCTTCATCTGTCGTCGCCTCAAGGTGTCGCGTAGTCGCATCGGTCATTGCATCCGGCGTCGTCGTCGCATTTCTCGTGGTAGCATCAAGTAGTCGCATCAGGCAGCTATTCATCATCGTATCTTTACCCATGAAGACTTGCTGCGTATATTGGTTGCAAAGACTCAAAGGCATCCCAATTTAGCACGCAAATACAAAATTTCCTATACGTTTTAGTGGAAAACTTTGATCGAAAAACAGAATCCATCAATTGCAACTGTTTCATGAATTGTTGCAAAGCAAAAAAACCTATTTAAAAACATAGTTCAAGTTAACCGTTATGTTGTACTTGCGTATAAAATTATATGTGAGAAAATATCGTGCAATCCCCCAAATATGACATACTTTTTTAACTTATTACAAGCTATACACTCACGAATGCTAGCGCTTGCATAATGTTTGTTCATTTGAAACCGATGCGGACAAGAACACCTTACTGTAAACTCCTTGCAAAGGTCATTTCTCACTCCTATGTTTTAGCGCTCTGAGAGCCACATTATTTTTGCCTAGCTATTGCTCCAAACATACAGAAAATACAAATGACCGGGCAAGTCATGTATTTACTCATTGTTCGAAACAACCAGTTCAACTAACAGGGTTGGGAGAACTTAGACTGTAATCCGAAAATTGAAAATTGAAGGAAGGTAAACAGAAGAGCGTATAATGTCTAAGCATCAAATAATTCATGAATAATTTTTGTTATCAACTGCCAAACAACTGGTGAAAATGTTCCCTTTTGTGATAAGATGTTATTTATAGATCTACAGAACACGACCGTGAGCATATAGCAAGGTCTGGTACCAACTACCAAGTGTAGAACTTGACCGTGCGCATATAGCTAGGTCTGGGAACGAGTACAAATGCCAGAATAAGGACATCTCGAAAGACTCAAACCAGTAAGACTTCGATGTAGCAAGTTTATTTCAATCATTCTATCGGTGTATACGGTTGATTTTCTGCCCAAACTCTCAATACCCTTGAGGTCTCAGTTGAGCTCTTGAAGAACGAGCCTTTGTGAACACTCCAGTGATTTCGCAGTTCAGTTGCTTGCACTGGAGCATGCGCCGAACGTCCGGCTGTAGTGTTGATTCTCCCTGCATGTTAGTTGGGTCCGAGGACCTCCCGAAAGAAGTACGTACGAGGGACGGCGCCATCCACCACACGCACACAACTGGCACCCGGGGAGAATCAACACCACAGTCGAACGTTCCGCGCATGCCCTAATGCAGGCAACTGAGCTGTGAAATCACTGAAGTGCTCACAGAGATTCCTACTCCAAGAGCACTGCTGAGACTTCAACAGCATTCAGAATTTACACAGAAGGTCAACCATGCACACTGATGAAATAATTTCCATGTCCTTACTCCATTGAAGTCCTACATGTTTTCATCAATGTCCTTGCCCTTAAAGTGACGTTCGCAATTTTTGTAGTGGTTATTTTATATTTGCGCGCATTTAGTGTATGACTGAAGCCGTAGCACCTTTCGCTGGAGATGGCAAATTCTTTCTACAAATTGAGGAAAACTTGGTAAGAAACGTATGCGCTGACGAATTAGAAAACAAGGGCAGAGAACGTTTATAGCTGGGTGAAATAAGCACTATTGTGCAGCAGATGGTGGTCAACAAGCAGATAGCAGAATGAGAAAATAACGTTAATCTTTTCATTATATGTAGTATTCTTATATTTGGAGGCAAATAGATAGAATTGAGACATTTAATTCAATTGGTTTGCTCCTATAAGTAGCTTATAAGTGGCAACAACTCTGATGTTGACCACCATCTGCTGCAATGTAACATTTACTAAAACCTACTCAGTCCGTCATTCGGTCGTCGCATCAGGCGGCGTCGTCCCATCTCTCGTCGTTGCATCTTTGCATCTCGATGTAGGTACGTAGCTCCATTAATCTCCGAGTCATGAGAAAGTCCAGCTTGTAAAGTCGCCAATTATATGTAGATCCGGGATAGTTCTGTTGATGACATAGTAAGGCTGCAGTCTGCAGTCTTCAGCGTATCCATATCTTTCTGATGTTCTCAGCTATTCATAATTGTATCTTTAGCCATGAAGATTTGTTGCGTATATTAGTTGCAAAGGACTCAAAGGCATCCCCATTTAGCACGCAAATACAAAACTTCCTATACGTTTTGGTGGAAAATTTTGGTCGGAAAACAATCAATTGCAAGTGTTTCATGAAGTGTTACAAAGCAAAAAGTTAATTTTTAGAAACATAGTTCAAGTTAACTGAAAGATAGTGCGAATTTTTTCATGTAGTACTTGCGTATAAAATTATATGTGAGAAAATATCGTGCAATCTCACAAATATATATGACATACTTTGAACATTTTGTCAAGCTAAGACTCATGAACGCTTGCATAACTTTTGTTCATTTGAAACCGATGCAGACAAGAACACCTTACTGTAAACTCCTTGCAAAGGTCAATTCTCACTCCTATGTTTTAGCGCTCTGAGAGCCACATCATTTTTGCCTAGCTATTGCTCCAAACATACAGAAAATACGAATGACTGGGCCTAGTCATGTATTTACTCATTGTTCGAAACAACCAGTTGAACTAACAGGGTTGGGAGAACTTAGACTATAATCCGAAAATTGAAAATTCAAGGAAGGTAAACAGAAGTGCGTATAATGTCTAAGCATCAAATAATTCATGAATAATTTTGGTTATCAACTGCCAAACAACTGGTGAAAATGTTCCCTTTTGTGATAAGATGTTATTTATAGATCTACAGAACACGACCGTGAGCATATAGCAAGGTCTGGTACCAAGTGTAGAATTTGACCGTGAGCATATAGCTAGGCCTGGGAACGAGTACAAATGCCAGAATAAGGACATGTCAAAAGACTCAAACCAGTAAGACTTCGATGTAGCAAGTTTATGTCAATCATTCTATTGGTGTACTCGGTTGACTTTCTGCCCAAACTCTCAATACCCCTGAGGTCTCAGTTGAGCTCTTGAAGAACGAGCCTTTGTGAACACTCCAGTGATTTCGCAGTTCAGTTGCTTGCACTGGAGCATGCGCCGAACGTCCGGCTGTAATGTTGATTCTCCCTGCATGTCAGTTGGGTCCGAGGACCTCCCGAAAGAAGTACGTACGAGGGACGGCGCCATCCACCACACGCACACAACTGGCACCCGGGGAGAATCAACACCACAGTCGAACGTTCCGCGCATGCCCTAATGCAGGCAACTGAGTTGTGAAATCACTGGAGTGCTCACAGAGATTCCTACTCCAAGAGCACTGCTGAGACTTCAACAGAATTCAGAATTTACACAGAAGGTCAGCCATATATGCACACTGATGAAATAATTTCCTGCCCTTACTCCATTGAAGTCCTACATGTTTTCATCAATGTCCCTGCCCTTGAAGTGACATTCGCAATTTTTGTAGTGATTATTTTATATTTGCGCGCATTTAGTGAATGACATAAGCCGTAGCACCTTTCGCTGGAGATGGCAAATTCTTTCTAAAAATTCAGGAAAAGTTGGTAAGAAACGTATGCGCTTAAATATTAGAAAACAGGGGCACAGAACTCGTATATAGCTGGGTGAAATTAAATACGAACCATTGTGCAGCAGATGGTGGTCAACCAGCAGATATCAGAGTGAGAAAATAATGTCAATCATTTCATTATATGTAGTAGTCTTATATTTGGAGGCAAATAAATAGAATTGAAACATTTAGTTTAATTGGTTTGCTCCTATAAGTAGCTTATTTCAACATTTCTGATGTTGACCACCATCTGCTGCTCTGTAACGCTTAATGAAACCTACTTATTCTGTCACAGGGGTTAGTTGTACGAGTCCTGTCTAACTTTAATATATCTAAACTAAACCAAAAGTTGTCTAGAAATAGCTCAAACAACCAAACTTTTCATACTTTATGTATGGAACTACACGTTTTTTTGGTGAATAAGATATAAATTCATTCATTCTGAAAATTAATATAGGCCAGCTATATAAACAATCTTCGTACAATTAGCCCAAGTACAGTACACGAATGATGCAGCGACTACGCATAAATCATATCGAGATAAAACGTTTTAATATCTTCAAAACCCACAAACAAAATATTTTAAGAACTTTTGCATTCAATTAATATAAAGAAAACACTGAGAATTACTTCGATCGTTTCTATACTTTTAATATATTGGAAAGAAACATTAGAATGCAGTGAACACTTGAAGACATCCCTATGAAACTAAAAACCATCATTACAATTATTTAAGAATCGTAAAATGTTTCAATTCCTATGCAAAGGTCTCAATAGAGTATCTCAAAAGACATGCAATATAGGTGTATCCTATGAAATACATGCAATATACGTAGGGTCTTATGAAATCCACTAACCTTACGACGTCTTCTTCAGTAATATCCCTCAATATAGCACATTTGCCCAAGATATCCACCAACGAAGCACATTTGCCCAAGATATCCACCAATGAAGCACATTTGCCCAAGATATCCACCAATGTAGTGCGATGTGGTAAGGTGGGAGATTTTTGTCATTAGTGTTGAAAAAGAAGGTTTGGGGTCCGATCCTGAAGGGCCTAGTGCGTGGATTTCACGCTTGATGCCTTACCTAAGCTAGTCGAGTTTATCTCACTCGCTCATGTTGGTCTTAAACTAACCTAAGAGACCTAATGCACTTGACATGTTCATGTAAAATGTTCAAATCCTAGCGAGACATCCATTCACAAGGTACCAGTTGAGAACACTAATTTGCTAGTCTAATTTCAATCACATTTATACAAAACGGCCAAATCAACATCAGAATGATAATGGTAGAATGCTAGATGAAGCCACACAGGCGAAAAGCTGGTCACAAGTAAAAATTTGATGACATTTTGGCTCGGATATTCCTGATCGTGTTAAACACGATTACACAGATGGATACTGCGAACGGGTGCTAAGCCAGGTAGCAATAGTTTATTTTGCACGACCAACCAGAAAAATGAAGCCAAAGTGACATTGAACTCCTACGAATGGCCAACCTATCCCCTAGTGTGATTTTACCCATCAGTAAACGCGTTGCAACTATGGTGTTTACGTAAACATTTTTAATATAAATATAATTGAACGCAATGCGCTGCAGGATTTTATACACTGACCTGCTGTAAAATATTAACAAGGCTAATTTGCTAGTCTAGTTTCAATCACATTTATACAAAACGGCCAAATCAACATCAGAATGACAATGATAGAATGCTAGACGAAGCCACACAGGCAAAAAGCCGGCACAAGTAGAAGTTTAATGACATTTTGGCTTGGATATTCCTGCTCAGTGTTAAACACGATTACACAAATGCATACTGAGAACGGGTGCAAAACCAGGTTGCAATAGTTTATTTTGAACTCCACAAAAAGCAAGTCAAACATTTTGGCTTGGTCTTCCTGGGCGTGATAAACACGATTACACAGATGCATCTGAGAACGGGTGCTAAGCCAGGTAGCAATAGTTTATTTTGCACACCAGAAAAATCAAGCCAAAATGGAATTGAACTCCTACGAATGGCCAACTTATCCCCTCGTGCGATTTTACCCATCAGTTAACCTGTTGCAATTATGGTATTAATTTAAACCTTTTTAATATAAATATATTTGAATGCAATGCGCTGTGAGATTTTAAAATATTAACAAGGCTAATTTGTTAGTCTAGTTGCGATCACATTTGTACAAAACCGCCATATAGTTGCTGCTTCTCAACACTATCTTTATGGAGTGCAGCCATAAAGAAAGGGTACCATGTAAACGAAGTCTAATAATGAGCAGAAGGAATGCAAAAAATGGGCAAGGGGTAATTAGTGCATACAAGGTTAAAAATACTTGACTGCCTATCGCAGTTGGGGTAGATTGGGTTCGCCAGCGACACAACAGATTCGTTTTGATCCATTCAACCTAGAATAGAATTAGAGATAAAACACATGAAATTTGTAGTATGCCGGATGATAGGTCATAAACATTTCTTATTTTCAACTTTTCAACCGACGTCAACAGCTTACACTGGGATGCACACACGTTAAACTTCATGATAAAACTGGTTTAAAGTTTTGTGTTTCAGTGGTAAATCTCCCGAGCATTGCCAAATGGCATCCGTTAAAATATAGTACTGCAAATTGTACTGTGAAGTCTTAAAGAACATAGTTTTGTAAACTTAAACTTTGTACTTGACGTTTTGATCGAACGAGTGCCTTCAGCGTTCAATAAAAGCCTAAATGTAAATCCTTATCTTTGCACTAGGAATTTTCCCAAAGATTTCGCTTTAAAAGGATTAAAAACCTAACGACAGTTTGGCGAAATCTAAACAGTATTCCCAAATGTCCTTCGCTAGAATAGTTTCGTTGTTTGAACTTTGAGGTCGAAACAAACATTAGCATTGTCGAGCCTAGAACAAGTGTTTAGAACGGCAAATTCGACGCATTTCTCGGTCAAAATGTCGTGAAAATTCGAAGACAGTTTATAAATGCTTAGAAATCCTTCAGGTTTGCCCACAAACGTTTTATCTCGACATTAAAGTAACAAATTTGCACAAACAAGTTCAATACTAAAATATTCACAGCCGATACGAACCTTACACGTGGCTGGGATTCTGCAAAATTTCGTGCTTTTTCTTCACGAATTTCGTTCTAAAATGATAGAAAACACAAACATGAGTTACCTGAAACTACTAAAAGCATTATTGAAGCAAAATTGACAAGATTTACCAGTAAAATATCGAGCAAAACCGGCCCAAACCAGCGACCGGCCATGGTCATGGCGAATGCATTTCATTCAGTTAGAACAAATTGTTTAGCTTTAAAAGTACACTCATTTAAAAGCTTGCTTAAATTACCTTCACACGTGCTTTAAGACCAAGATTCTTTCGTTAAAGGATAGCTTTTTGATGGATATATTTTCACAAGATTTCTCCAAGCAATTTATCGTCTTCTCCAAGATTTTAGTAGCAATCGGGGGCACGCTCGCCCAAAGTTAATCAGCTTCAAACTTCCCTCGCCCATGTGACTGTGCGAATCTGATTGGTGAGAAAAATCCCTGCCTCTGATTGGTCGTAGTGTACAAAGAAATTACTCTGATTGGTCCAATTTGACAGCTTCAATTGGTTTGATTTCCCATTGGGATACAGCCGATTGTTTTTGAGTTCCTGTGCAATTAAAACAATTTACATACCTTGCAATATTTTCAAATTTATGCATAATTCACGAAATTAAAAAAGCCGGCCATTTTACTTGACCACTGTGGCTTGCAAAAACAAACTGAAACTTAGGAATTTTCTTTCACTGTAAAATGTATTTTCAAACACGCCAATGCAACTCCTTGCCAAAGTGTCTGAGGACTAAGGGGTTAGCCATTAATGACTTTTTGGCCAATTTAACCACTTTTTCAGTTTTTGAAAAAGTGCCAAAACTGGCCAAAAATTGAGGGGTTATATTTACTTTATGCTGGTATTTGGCTCGCACTTTAGTGGCCAACAATCGACAATAACCGCTTAACTTTTTGACTTGATCTCAATTTTCTCAATATCTATTTCTAACTATAATGCTTTTGACTAAAGAGTTAGAAGAAAAGGCCATTAATGAATGAATGAATTAATGAATGAATTAATGAATGAATGCACTTTATTTAAATACTTTAAATACGCTAGTATTTAAACGCAACTATTCGAATAGTTGATTTTCAGGAGGAACGTATGAAAACTAACCATATATACAAAAATGAAGATAAAAATGGCGATGGCGATTGTTCTTTTAAATTGGCATAGCGAACTTAACTTTTTTGCCTCTTGTGGGAGACCATTCCATAACACCATATATAGACTGGTATATAGTATACTTAAAACTTCGTTTCAAAAAATGAGTATCAGGTCTTGAGACATTTTTTGGAGAAAAGTAAAGTATTGAACAGAAGGAATTGTACTATAAATTCTATATATAATTATATTTATAAGCTTTTAAATACACACTTTTTTCAATCATGTTTCATCCTGCAATTATAATACTAAATGCGTTTTGTTTAAAGAGGTTCATGTTTTATTGACTATATGATAATGTGTTAGTTAAAATCCCAAATCAACTATTTTATAAAGCTAAAAGTGAAAGCTCCATAACTTTATATATACACTACAGGATAACTCTATCAGTTCAATTATCTGTTCTCTTTAGAGGTTCAGTCACAACGATTCCTTTTCCGTCCAGCACTAAAATTTGTTTAAGTTTTGTTTAGCAACAATTGACCAATAAGGGTCATTCTTATATAGAACCTCTCGATGCCTGGTTACCATTTGGTTGTAGCTGTCGTGAGCAAGTCATGTTCGACGATGTAAAATAGTCTGTATCTATCTTGTCGTTTGCGTGCTTTATGCAAATCAGCTTGATAATAATAGAGCTATCCAGTTTAAATAGAGTTAGTAGGGACCTTAAGATCTACGACGACGCGGCAGTCGACAACGCCATATAAATATGTGAATATAAAGAGACCGTGAATGAACAACGTTCTTGTTTTAGCTCACAACTTTTTATTCATGAATTTTAAAACGTTTCAACTGCGGTTATCGACTACAATGCAGGCTGTAAAAACAAACGTGAAATGCAGCTATTCATCCTTCTGACTTGCCGTCGTCCTGAGGACGTAAAAATGCTCTAGTTGGCGTCGTTAACAAGACAGAGACGACGTCGAGAATTCTCTTGGGACTACAAGTTTTTCCATTGCTTTATTGCAAGCGAAAAACTTCATTGTTAGAAGGGCCGCGTCGTCGACGTTGGCGTTGTAGATCTTAAGCTCCCTATTTTAGTTAAAGAGAGTCACATCATTGCAGTGAACGCTCAATTCTAAATCTCCAGCTCTTTCGTCTGCCTTGAAATTCTATGACTAGTCCCTAATTCAGAATATATACATATACTTGTCTTTTTAAATTATAGATTAAAACACGGCTCACGTTTGCTGCTCCTGAGCAACCTAGAAAATGAAAAGAAAATTCAGCCCGTTATATTATATTCGGTTCGTGCAGTCACGCGAGATCATTACGTCATACTAAATATTCTGCTATTTTGGGTGCATGATCGTGGATCCACCCGTGTTACGAGAGTTTGATACAAGTCTAACTTTATCCAAAAGATTGTTGCGGGACTATTATTTCAAAGCCCTGCACATTTGTTATGATGCAGAGGACCCAAGAACATGGAAGTCTATATGTTTAAATTGTAACTGTTGTCGAAGTTTAAACAATGTCATTAACTGTTGTTTCTAGATATTAGTATAATATATGTAACTTATATGTTAAAAGGGCCCACAGTAATTGGTTTTAACTGTTGTAGTGTCCCCGCCATTCGTTACTGTTTGTATTGTATTTGTGTTGTGCACTTGTGTATGTCATTCGTATAACCTTTATCTGGCGAAGTTGAATAAATAAATAAATAAATAAATTTAATCGAAATGTCGTTTCTGCTTATATCTTGCAAAATACCGAGAGTTATAAGGCAAGCTATATCTCGCTAGAATCCTTGAACAACGAGGAGTATTTTGGTGTATAGTTTGTTGTTTTAACACGTTTAGAACTCGAGTTATTAAGGAAAGTTGGCGCACGAATTAATGTCAGCCATGTTGGATTTCATTTCAATAAGCTTGAATTTGTCCAATGCCAATGGGAATGGTGGAATTTGCCACGCTAAAGGCTCTTTTCCACTCGTCGCAAAAACCAACTCGCAAGCTCGCTGCGAGTACTTTCATCCAATCACAATGCTCGACAGTTTATTTTAATTACATGGAAGAACTCGTAGCGAGTTTGCGAGTTGGTTTTGCGATGAGTGGAGAAGAGCCTTTACGGTGTCGGAAGCTAAACGTATCTGGAGTTGTGACGTCACTTCCACGAGCTGAATAGCGTTGGTTTGGTAAATTTCGAACGTGTGGTGCCAGTGTAGGTAGCATTTTGACAAAACGTTTCGAGCGAAGGCCCTTCGTCTGGAAGTTCAATAGCCTTTCAGACTAAGGACCTTCGAAACGTCAGTTCTTGTTGTACTTTTCAGGTAGATTGTTCCTAAAGACCCCAAGCTTTTGGTAAATTTCGTCTGTGCTCTGTAGTGACACTAAGTCAACTGAGAATTAACAAGGTCCAACTGCATTTTGCATGGTATTGAGAATTTAGTTTTACCGTTAGACAAACTAAATTTAGTAAAACTAAATTCTCAATACCATGCATGCAGTTAGACCTTGTTAATTAACAATTAGACAACGAGGCCGAGTTGGCTATGAGCGAATAGTCAACGAGGCGAAGCCGAGTTGACTATTCGCTCATAGCCAACGAGGCCGAGTTGTCTAATTGTTTTAGTATAAACTATAGCATTTATTGAGAACTAGGGAACACAATACAAAAGTAAACAAAAGTATTAATATTAATTTTAAACGTGAATTTTCACGCCATTGTTTTGAATTTTGCTACTAGTAGACTATCACTAATAGTCTACGAGTAGCGTAGCCAATCAGAACGCAGGAAAAGTGATAGTCTATTACTAAGTTTATACTAATTCTCATTAGTCTTCAGGCCAATAATTAAGGATGGCCCACGCATCCTTACTGTATAGACCTATACTTCTTCTAGGGAGTACATATATATAGACTTCGTAATTTCATCCGATCATCAAGAAAATTTTTGCCATTCTTTGAAAAATATATTGCATGATGAATACTTTATTAAATACTGGACTGAAAGAACAGATTCAACAAGGTGGCCAGCAATGGTAAATTAAGACTTTTAAAAAAAGTGAAAATACATTTTGGCTTTGAGAATTATCTCTCTTCAATTCACAACTTCAAACATCGACAAGCGGTTACAAAATTTTGAATTTCAGCTCATAGATTACCTGTTGAAACTGGTCGTTATAGCAATGTTTCATACAATGATAGATTATGTAAACATTGCGATCTAGATGAGATTGGAAACGAAAACCATTTCTTAATGTCATGCAGAAACATTAAGATCACCAATCTCAGAGTTAACTTTATAAATAATCTATGTAAAATAAATCGGTCATTCCATTCATTTAATACTCAAGATCTTTTTATGTATATTATGGCTATCCAAGACAAAACAATAATTACTTTAGTTGGTAAATACTGTCACGATATTCTCACAGTTTTTGAAAGTTTATAAAGTGGGTTATTTAGTTTAGTTTTATATATTTTATAGTAGATTTTATATGTATGTACTTAGATATATCAAAATTGGTATTTATGTTGTTGTTGATTAAATATAAATATAGACCTATAATACCTATAATATTAAGTATGCATGCACGTATGTTATTAATCACGGCCTTACGGGAACCACTGAGTATTTTTACAAAATACAAAAGAACGGTAACAGATGATGAATGAAGTATGCTATTAACATATACTTTGTCCAAAATCAAAACAACACATCCATCCCTGTGGCGATTGCATGGAAATGTATGAAAATGCGTATGTTGCAAATGTGAAATGTGATGTCTGGCTCGCTGAAAGTGAAACGTTTCTCAACACTTGTTGAGTTCCTTGTCTTTAAATCAGAAGACGATAGTCTGTGAAACGCTATTAAGATCTAAAATGCTGGACTTTCTTCTACGATTGCCTTTGGTGTTTGGAATTGATTTATTCCTAACACATCTTCAATTTTACCATTTTAACAACGTCATGACTGCCAAAGCTATGTACGAAATATTGGGAGGTAATGGCGGTCGTATTTATATATTTATGTTTTCTTCGTTTCATTCTAGTATATAGTTTTCAACTGTTCATCTCGTCTTTTAAATATTACAACACTAACACAACTAAAACACCAGACGTTTGAAGCGTCTTGTATAGCTATATTACTTATATATACGAGCAATATTTATACTGATCAAGTGGCTATATCGGGTTGATCGCGGTTTAAACTATTGAATCAAAGTTTGATAGCGCCATTTTTATCAATTAAAGAAATATATACAGTGTGTATTTATAGAGTATACAGAGATACGGTATATAGAGATATATATTTTTCGATATACTTAGTTCGCAGTTAACAAATTTCTTAGTTCGCAGTTGATTGACATGTCATATACTAAAGCGATTGTCCTCTTGACGTAAGTGATTTACTGAATTTGTTAACAAGAGTAAGGCCATTGGCTCATATGTGAAATCACATACGTCAAGAGGAGAATCGGTTCCGACAAATCTGATCGTGTAAACAGACCTTAAAGGTACGTTCACACACAGCGATTTGTCGGGCTGATTTTAGGTTTTGCTGAATGTTAATGACGAATATTTTCAGTTGATGATATTGTCAGATGACGTGTGCTACGTATTTTTCAAATATCATTAACGTGCATCTGAAATCGGCCCGACAAATCGCTGTGTGTGAACGTACCTTTAACAACATCATTTTTCTATTTTTTAGGGTTAGTGTCGCACATACTAATACTGTTTATACCTCGCCAGGCCTGTCTGAGATTTATATATGGCTATTGTGTCGCTTTCGAAATCGCAACTGAAGTGATAAATTGTTACCCCGAGATGCTAAGGACTACAGCGTTTATCCCCATCCTACAAAGCGTTGTGCCTGTATTTGGTATAAGTAGGCGAGGCGTTCTTCCATATGTATTGGTATATCAAATCCCGATGTACTTCCTTCGAGTTGACAAATGGCTAAATAGACTTCCAGCATCGCGAATATTGTTTTCGATTATTTTGGTGACTTTCACCGCTCTATTTTGCAATCTTCACTACTTTCGCTTCACAATCGCCTTTTGGTTTTTCATGGCAGGACATGCATTAGATATGAAAGAGTTGAAACAGTCCTTTCGTGAAGTTTATAACTTGGTTACCTATAAAGGAGTCATTAAAACTATGGAACGCCTCTACACAAATAGACAAATAGGTTGGAACTTGAAAGTTTTCTGGTTGATAAAGTTCGTTGGTGCTGTTCACAAGGCGTGTATTGACCTCGGCAAAGTACCTAATCTACTTGCAACACACTACATAAAGACCGTTTTGAGTTCTAGCTTCAACGTAAACAATAATATACTACGATACATTGCCCTGTTTGTGTTGTTACAAGATGCTGCCTTCATCATATTGTGGATTGTAGAGGCCATTCTGAAATGGTCAGTGAGACATAGAGTTGATGAAATCCTTGACGAATGGATAAGCAAACAAAAAATACAGGACATTAAAGTCGGTTTTGGTATACACTTTTTTATCAGCCTTCTCAGTACTGCCTTCAGTCTTGGAGGTACCGCCGCTACCAAAAGCAAACCACAAGCGAGTATGTACTACATTACCGCTGCATTTTACCTTTTTATGATGCGTTGTGTATTTACTTTGCGTTTTGCTTTATCGCTTTGTAACGAAACCTTAATAACCCTGTCGACATCACTATGGGAAAACATCTGGGCACACGTCAGAGCTATCTCACTAACACTATTTCTACTTTGGCTTTTAATCTACGCAAGTTGGACATTTAGCCTAAAGTTGCCCTTGATATTTGTGTTCGTTTACGGGATGGTTGTGGCAGGCTTGGAAACCATAAAAATTCTGGCTTACTATACGTTGTGTGCCTACGACTTCCTATCGTCGAATGGTATTGAACAACCGGAAGAAAAGGTTTACAAGCTCGATTTTGTGGTAGACATTATTACCATTGTGTACGACATTGTCGTGTGCATCTTTGTAATTTGGAAGGTATTGACCATGGAGAACTATAATATCATAGGTGAGAGTGAGTGACATGGTTTTGCCAACAAATTCTAGGATGCCAATATTTTCCGTGATTTTTGTATAGAGGTATAATTCCGAGAATAATTCCGTATTTTTGCATTGCGCAATTTTACTGCGCACGTCAAATAACTTGTGTTTTCAGCCATTATGTACCATTTCATAAAGCCCAGGGCAAATGAGGATGAGAGTTGATGAGAGTTGCAACTCTCGCTCGCGTTTGTCCGCCAAATCTCATTGACTCCCACTCTTTGAAGTGGAAAACGGCCTTTAATCGTGACAATTCCTGCGGTTTCACCTTAACTTATTTTCTTTTTCAGTAATCACAGATCTTGTGTTCATAGTCATTCTTTGTCAAGTAAGCGCTTGGGAACTTACCAAGAAAGCTTGGAATTCCTTGCAGCACCGTAGCGCGGATGCAAGAATACTCAACATGCTCGCCGACGCTACGAGAGAACAACTTAGAATAGAAAGAGATGACGGTGAACGTTGCGCTATTTGTTTAAAATTCATGTCAAGCGCAAAGATCACACGGTGCGGACATTATTTCCACTACAGTTGTCTACGTAAATCGCTTCATGAAAGAACGCCTTGTCCTGTGTGTAAACAGAATGTGTTTTTCTAGTGGACTCCTCGCCTCCTCAAGGAAAACATTTTACTCTTCTGTGCGGAACTTAAACACTTTAGCGTTAACTATTCTATATTTAGGATGGAAAATTATTGAGTGCAAATTATATACATTTATTACACCTAACCAGGAACAGCTGCGAAAAATGCAACTATAGGTCCCTGGCAGGAATCGGACCTGCGGCCCTGCGATTCCGGTGGAGCGCTCTAACCAACTGAGCTACAGAGTCCAGTTGTCGAGCTCTAACCACAAGTTCATGTGTATACACTAGACTTAATGTTAGGTCAGGATTAGAAATTACTGTCGCAGCTAGTATATATACATGAACTTATTCTATATTTAGTATATGTAACCACGCATGAGCGAGTTTCTTAAAGGGATCATTGAAATTACACAAGTTTGTTTCATCCAAATGAAAAAAAAGAACAACATAATTTCAACAATGTTAACTGAAAACATTCAGTTCAATTGGTCCGAAACCATGCTATTAATATACTTTCTTGGGTCAGTTTGCATACAAACATCTAAAACTCATTAATAATTCATAAGCAAAACACAAAGGAAATCACCACCGTATCGTTGTCTTGATACCACGGTAATAAACACCCATAAATTAACTCGACTTTCGCGTTGAATTTCTCTTTAAATACTGGTTTGTTTGAGATGTTGTGTAAACAACATCAGGGACCAAACACTCGAAAACAATAAAACACTCGCGCTTCGCGCTCGTGTTTCATACCGTTTCGTTGTTTACATATAACAACCACAATTCAATACAACTATTTCTTAAGCCCGTTTTCTACTGGGCGAATTTTCACAATGTGATTGCAGATTGGTTATCGAAAATTTTCACGGCAAATAACCACATTTTTTCGCCACTTAACCACATTGGCATTCGCGAAATGGATTTTTCGCTTCGCCCGAACAAATTCCCTCTCGAATTCGCCTAGTGTAAAGCCGGCTTAAATTAGTCTTAAACTATTTCTAATCCTTCCATCCTAACCTTAAACCTAATCCTAATTATGTACCTCATCTTAAATCATGTCAACACAGACAACAAATTAATTGCATGATTACATCACCGAACGATCTTAAAAGACATGTACTGGTACCAAGATATGTACAGTTTGTATCCATGGTAGATTTTCTATTTATAATAATTACAATGTTGTAATCTCAACTTTGACAATAAAATATATTCATACATAACGTGTGTCAGTTGCAATGTGAAAAAGTTAAACATCAGGTGTTTTCAAATTTTACCTTTAATTAGGTCGAGAAACACGGTTTTTTAACATGAGAGCAGTACTTTCCTTGCTACAGTAATTTCTAATCTTTTTCCTAATCCTAATCAGTATTTAATCCTAAGCTCAATCCTGACCTAACATTAAGTCGAACTGTGCAGCGCACTTATCATGACGTCATTTCGGGACATTCAGTATTTATGTCACATGATACAGATAATGTATTAAAAAATTAATCAATCACCTTGCACGATATACATTTCTTTGAGTTGATCTGTCCAAAATGTCCAACAGGTCCGGCGAAATAGCACAAAGACATAAAAAAGAATGTTGCAAACAGCCAACTGATGGCCATGACCAGTGTGAGAAATTGACCAAGTTGAAAATATGCCAAAACTGTTGAAAACATCATGAATACACCTGGAACAGATCAGAGGGCGTCATCTGTTTAGTACGAGACGGGAATATGACTGGTACATTAGTACTGTACATAGGGTAGGGATTAACCTGATTATTGGTGGTAGATATGTGCAGGTAGAACACCCGAGGAAGATTCACTGGTGTTGAGGAAGGTTGAAAGTTAAACATTGAGTAAAACATTGCAAAGCAGTAAGTACTAGACTAGTCAGGCTAGTATTAATAGCAAAAGTCATCACTCAGTCAGACTAGAATAAAACAGTAAGTACTGGACTAGTCAGGCTAGTATTAGCAGCAACAGTCAGAACTCAGTCAGACTAGAATAAAACAGTAAGCACTATACTAGTCAGGCTAATATTAGCAGCGACAGTCAGCACTCAGTCAGACTAGAATAAAACAGTAAGTACTAGACTAGTCAGGATAGTATTAGTGGCGATAGTCAGCACTCAGTCAGAGTAGAATAAAACAGTAAGTACTAGACTAGTCAGGCTAATATTAGTAGCAACAGTCAGCACTCAGTCAGACTAGAATAAAACAGTAAGCACGATACTAGTCAGGCTAATATTAGCAGCAGCAGTCAGCACTCAGTCAGACTAGAATAAAACAGTAAGTACTAGACTAGTCAGGCTAGTATTAGTAGCAACAGTCAGCAGTCAGTCAGACTAGAATAAAACAGTAAGCACTGGACTAGTCAGGATAGTATTAGTAGCAACAGTCAGCACTCAGTCAGACTAGAATAAAACAGTAAGTACTAGACTAGTCAGGCTAATATTAGCAGCAACAGTCAGCACTCAGTCAGACTAGAATAAAACAGTAAGCACTGGACTAGTCAGGATAGTATTAGTAGCGACAGTCAGCACTCAGTCAGACTAGAATAAAACAGTAAGCACTGGACTAGTCAGGCTAGTATTAGCAGCAACAGTCAGCACTCAGTCAGACTAGCAGTACTGCAATGACCAACTGGCAAAACTACCCAGCAAAAGCCTACATGTCGGAAAATTTCCAGTTATTTTGAGGAAGATTGGGAAAACCCAAAATGTTTTGCAACTTTGGAACAATCTATTATCTTCATTGATAGTGCTTTACTGCTGGACAAGGAGAAGTACGGTAAAGTTTTCATTTAAACTGATTCTATTAATGATAAGCGGACTTTTCTAAAAAATCGGGAGGTTCAAATTCAAATCTGGAGACGGGAGGAACGTATGGAAATGGGGAGGCCAACACTATCCAGTCTACTTTTGAGTTCAGTCCTTACCTGCAATAAACGTTGTTATAGCTGCCAATGTAACCGCTGGTCCAATATGACCGAGGGCGCTCTTCACTTGGTTCACTCTGCCCTTCTCCGAGGAGACATTGTACGCCACTCCGTAATGCAAGGTGAAGTCCACGGACAACCCGACTGCCACAGAAATAACTATAGACTCCAATATATTAAGCTCCCAACCATCTAGAACCAGCGAGCCAATTGTCGTTGCCAAAGTACATATGATAGTCACAATTGCATATACACTTGTTACCCAGTTCAACGAGGTCAATAACATGACACAGAATGCAATAGCAAGCGATACACCGAGGGAAGAAATGGTACTGGTCCCTAGATTTTTCTGTAGAGCATAAAAACGCATTCCCCACGATATTGCCCAGCCATTTTGAATTCCGTCGGGTGCTTTATCCAAAACACTGCTCGAAAAATCTTGAATGTCATCCCATAGGTTGTCCATTGTTTCGTAGTCGCGTGCGAACGGGATATTGGTCGGGAATGACAGACCAATTCCTTTGATTTTACTGCCTTGAAAGAATAGACCTGTATTTTCCTCTTTGAAGTCTTCGCAAAATGGTTGATTGAGCATGTTTAGGCAATGTTCAATTTGAGTTTCGTTCAAAGGCAGGACCCAGTTCGTGCTTGAAGTACATCGTCGCTTGAAGTCCTAAACAAAAATGAACAATATGAAAAATGCATTACTGGACCGCAAGAGAGAACAGTTTTGAACTGATAGATAATAAAATTAGTTTAGTTTCTCCTGTAGTAACACTGGACCTCTAGGGAGAATAGTTTAGAACTGATAGAGCTATCCAGTATAAATAAAGTAAGTTTAATTTAGTTTTCCTGTAGTAACACTGGATCAATAAGGGATGATTCTTACTGGACTTTTCTATGGAAAACAGTTTCTAACTGATAGAGCTATCCAGTATAAATAAAGTTAGTTTAGCTTAGGTTTCCTCCTGTAGTAACACTGGATCAATAAGAGATGATTCTTACTAGTCTTCTATGGAAAACAAAATTTCTAACTGATAGAGCTATCCAGTATAAATAAAGTTAGTTTAGTTTAGGTTTCCTTCTGTAGTAACACTGGATCAATAAGGGATGATTCTTACTAGACTTCTATGGAGAACAGTTTAGAACTGATAGAGCTATCCAGTATACATAAAGTTAGTTTAGTTTAGTTTAGTTTATGTTTCCTCCTGTAGTAACACTGGACCAATAAAAGGATGGTCATTACTGAACCTCTGGTGGGAAGAGTTTAGAACTGATACAGCTATCCAGTATACATAAAGTTAGTTTAGTAAAATTCTCCCATGTTCAAATAATAAAAATTACCTCTGGGTAACAGGACCAAGAAATATTTCGCCCAAAGAATTTTTGCTTTCGTATTCCCGAGCACAAATCCTCCAAGAACCATTTCTGCGCTTTGGGGCGTAAAACATCAAACGAATTGTCATACTGTAGCTCGCCGAAATTTTTTGGTTCCAAATAATTTCCAGTATCTTCAGCCTTAACGCCAAAGAAGACGTACACCTTGAAATTATTGTCACCCGTCCGTGCCAGGCGGAATTTATGCTTGTATTTAAGATCGTACTGTTCCAAAAAGTGAGAACTTGCGAAAACTTGGAAGTCAGACGATTTGGGTCTCTGTAGCCCAGGGCTAACCGTCACGGCGCAAATCATACCGATGCCCAGAGCGAGGAAAGCGATTAACCATATGGGATAACCACGAAGGCTGGCCGGGATCCATTTTTCAAAAAGGTCACGCATAAACTTGGAGCATTTCGATCGCACAATGTCGTAGCACCCACAAGGCCAGGGGCGGGAGGATTGGCTGGGTTCAGAATTCGACGGAGTATTAGCATCATCGAACGTATCGTTTACTCCGTCGACGCCCATTTCTACCGCAGGATTTGCTTGTACTAACTCCACTTCTTGTACAGCAACATTCCGAGAATGTCGTCGTTTTTCCATGAAAACCACCCCGGCTGGAAACCACGTGATCATCAGGAAGTACATTATCAAAATCGAAGTACCGGCGAAAATACCGAACAGCCGAATGGCGGTAATACTCGAGACGATATTTGCATAAAATGCGGCCGAGGTTGTGAAACTCGTTACGAACATAGAGAGGGCCGCATGGCTGAGGGTGTACTCGATCCAATCTATAATACTGCCGCTTGGGTTGGCCAGCTTTGCCTGGGCCCAAACATCATTGAAGACAAACGCATCGTCAGCGCCGATTCCGACCAGGAAAATGAAGGTAAGGATGTTCAAAAATGGAAAGAATGTCAATCGGAATATTTGATGGTATATGAAATAAGCGATCATAATTGAGGTTATAACGGAAAATATAGTCAGGGCCATGATGAGCACGGAATGTGTATAGATCAACAAGATTAGAGCGACCATTACCAGACCAATTGCTGGGAATACTGCATCTAGCAACAACTGTAGATTAAACTGGTCAAATTTGAAATCACCAAACTCGAATGCAACTAGTTTCACGCCACCTTCTTCGGGTCGATCGCCGGAGAGGTGCATGTCATAAATATCGCGGGCGAAGTCGGTATCGTAATTTCTCGGCGATAGTGCCAGGGTGTTTTTGAGGATCTTGGTATTTCGCATAAAATCGATATCGACGAGTAGATCAAAAACATTTTGAATGAATTTTGCATTTTGGGTACATTCGTTGGGTGAACTGTTATCGGACAACTTTTTGGAGAAATACGCAAAAGCACAAGTGTCGAGCAAGTTTTTTGCATAACTGACATCTCCTTCTGTGATCTCATCGCAAGCGGAGCGATTTCGAATACTTGCAATGTACGTTCCTAGGGACAAGGACGGGCCGCATCGATATGATGTTGGTGTTAGTGTTACGCAAGAACAGAAATCAGACCGAACGATTCGTTTCTCCATCGAGCAGATTATTTTCAAATCGCGTGCATTAAAGAGGTCGCCACCAGATTCATAGACTGTCACAACCGAATACTCTCTGTAAGAATATAAAATACACCTCAGAAATATATATATACTTTTCTCGTATAATACTCAATAAATTATATATTTATTCAATAATTGTAAATGACTAGGTCATGAATAAGTCTGGACCTATCTTATCGAAGTATTCGGCTTGTGCAAGTGAGGTTACAACTGGTAAATGTTTGGTTTCCGCTAGCCTCTTCCGCAGGCAACTCTTTGACAAAAAAACTTGTAATGTATGAATGTTTGTGTGATTTTTATTTATCGAATTTACTGTTTTAATTATTAGATAATATATACCTGTAGATCTTAGCTGTACAGAATGAAAAAGATTGTGAATTGCGACGTTTTCTCGTGGTACTTCCTGGCAGGCATGTCAACTGGTTGTCCATTATCGCAGCCCTCAATGTGTCTTGGTGAGTCACAACACGTTTCATGATCTCTGTGCCACGAGGTTCAAAACCCTGGAGGAATAAAAAATCCATCAGCTACTAAACTACCAAACTGTTTTCGTTAAAAGATGCATAACTACAAACGTAAAAGCGCACAAGTTGTAACAAATCTGCAGCAGACTTGTACCAATGCTGTTTCAACAACTTGTTATCAGGATGTGTTCGCATGCACTGCTTTTTCCCAGCTTGTTGACAAGTTGTCAACGGCTTGTTGACAACTTGCTACAAAGTTGTTGACTCAACAGACTTGTTACAATTTGTCCCAACAACTTGTTATCGTCCTACAATTCAACAACTTGTTAAAGTTGTGAGTCAGACTTGATAAAATGACAACATTGTTAGAACTTGTGGACAAGCCAGTTGTGAACACATCTTGTTTGCAAGATGGGAGATTTTTATGGGTGTATCTGAAAAACATGCAAAGGCACTTCGTCTGGTAGTTAGTAAGTTACCAGTGGCTGACAATTTGAAAAATATTGGGGGTGCAAACGGAGGTGCCAAAATTTAACCACCCTTTTGTTGCTGCAAAGCTCAGTTCTTAAAACCTTTTTGGCCTCAATTTGATGCAAATTTACTTAAATTATAGGCTATAAAGGCTTTTGTGGTTGTAAAATCATTGATACAGCTTTGTTACACAGTTATTCAGCTATCATTCAAAGACTAGAAAATTATTGGGGGGGGGGTTTCACCCACCACAAGTACTAGATAGTACTAGAAGTGTGAGGTGATTTGTGAACATGGTGGTCAAGGCCTCAAGGGTGATATCTAGAGTGCCTCTGGCTGCTTCAATATCACTCAACAGCTTTAGGTGGAAGGAAAACTTTTTGGATAACTTTTTGTCCCTCTATCTTACCTCTGTTGGCTCAGAGAAGTCGGGAAAGTCAGGTGCAACTGCCGGTACAAACGAGAACACCACGCAAATGATAAGAAATATTGGCGTCAGTATGAGAAAGACTTGCGGATAATTGTAGAGAAAAGTTGAATAACGACGCAGCAGTGTGTTACAGCACCTGGAAAATAAATGTGAAATTTTGAAATTTTCCTGTGCAGTAGAAGTGGAATTATATGCCAGGCAAAATCTGCTACATACATATGAGTGTTTCAGGGTTTATAGAAATCCTCTAAAGGAAGGACTTAAGCCCTGGTCAAGTGAGGATGAGAGTTAATGAGAGTTGGCAAGAAAGAGTTTACATAAAAGTTTACACGAGAGTTTTCTCAACTTTCATGCCCCGAGAATAAAAGTTGCGTGAGAGCTGTGGCAGTAATAATTTAGCACCGAAAACAGAGCCCTGAGAATAATTCTAAAATTTTGGCAAACAAAGTATTTACAATTCCTTCTTAGCTATTCTTGTCATAGACAAGTTATAACATGCTATTTTGTTAAGCTGATTCTTCGTATGACTATATAGTATAGTTGTCAACTGAGGGTTGCAAGTCTCCTTAACTCTCATCCTCGTTTGCACGGGGCTTTAGAGCTTGTGATATTTTGATTGTATTTCAAAACTAGAGAGCGCTCAGACACTACATACATCTGCCAGCAAATTAAGTCACATATTCATGCATAAATTACACATGTATTAATTACGCATTCAATTATTTTCAGCCCGCGAAACCAAGACAAACTTTTGTAAATTTCTCATCTAATTCTTATCCAAATTGAACCAAAATTTCATCGATTTGTCCTTGGTCTATGTCAAATCCAAATTTTGGATTTGACAGGGCATTTATCAAACAAAAATATAATATTGGGCCATTGATGGGCCTTTTTGACCATCTAGGCCATCTTATTTTTCAAAAAATTTCTGACAAGATAACCCCCTTGACACTGTAGGGGGTCCTCAGTGGTGATTCACCCTTCCTCTGTCGCCGACCACGCCCTGCTTCATGACCAAAGCCCGCTTAGCACCCCCCCCTATCAAATCAAGCTGGATCCATCCCTGACTGTGAAACATGTTAAGTTCGTGCTAGGGATGTTTGGTTTGAAATATTTCTGGTATCAGTATACCAGAAAAATTACACCATTAAGATCAATATACCGATTGTTGGGCCTTGTTAATTTGATGATGATTTGGGCATACGAAAAAATCGTGCTATATCGGAAATTTATATATATCGGAAATTTATGTATATCGGTAAGCCTGAAGAACTTGTATCAATATTGCATTCAATAATTCAATATTGGGATCATTATTCTTGTTATGCATAAAAATACAGCTATCCAAAAAAACATCACTAGAATATAGGGCATTCTTTTCTGGCCTTAGGCTACTCCGAGGGTACAAATCATGCCTGATAGTCTGTCCAATGCTATATAGATTTGTACACAATGACATGTTTTGACAGGTTATTTGTCAAGATGCTCATATGAAAGTTTATATATTATGTAAATGAACTGCATAATTATATATTTCACTTTAGTTGGCAGATGTTCCATCAATTTGCAACTTTTATACTCCGAGAAATTTCTTGTCCCAACTTTGTCCAGACAAATCATCCGCCCCTGCTATAAATCCAACATACAATGCCATTGATAACAATGAAAGCGGAATTCATATTAGGGACGGGAAACTCGTCTTAGATGGGAAACTCGTCTGTTCATGGAAACCTGTTTGAATATGAATTTAGGGACAAATTTAAGATGAGTTTCCCGTCTAGATGGGATTCCCGTCTAACTTTCCCATCCGTTTGGATGGGAAAGTTAGACGGGAAACTCGTCTGCCCCTGGATTCATATTAGACAAGTTTCCCATCTAAGACGAGTTTCCCGTCCCTATGTGAATTCAGATAATGAAAGCAGATTGCTAATAACTTGGGTCATGATCAAGAACACCACATAATTTTTGTCAGCCCAAATTACGAAGTATCGACAAGTAGAGTTCTTCAAGGATAGCAGAGTTGTCCGACAGCTGGGTAGGGGGTGGCTACAAATTTGTGATTACAGAATAAATTTTCACTATTTTTCCAGCAGCAAATTAGGTATTGACTGGTCTGAGATGGGATCGAGTCAAAGCAATTGTGCAATAAGTACAACAATACATTTAGCATAAACTCCATCTGTTGACAATCCCTTACAATTTATGATTCCAATCAATACAAGAGAGATATAGGAATCATTAAGAGGAATGATATTAAATGGGCTAAAAATCGTCTTTCATCTATCATGGCCATGGTTATTATAGCACACTGAAAGACTCTGAAACCTGATCAAACATCTTTATTAAACATCAGCCAACATAAATATGTTCAAACGGACCCAACAATCATTGTTGGATGGTGTTGGAGTGTTGGACCAAGCAGACGAAACGATAATCGATGAACTATATCCGTAGGAAAAGTCAACAGAAAAATGCTTAAAGTACAAACATTAGAAAATACACTAGAAAATACCTTGCCAGCATTTTGACAAATTCTGTACAAATATCTCTTAATGTAGTCCAATTTATGTCTGTGTATCCCGGTACGTGACCTTTCTGAAACAAATCCTGTTTGAAAACCGCCTTCAGTAAATGTTCTAATCTTTGGTGTTCATTTCCTTGTTGTGACTAACATTTTCATGTCGAGAAGCAATTCTTCGTTCTGTAAACATGAATAAATTTACAAGATAACTAGAAATACATGCATGCAGAACCCCTCGCCCATTTGAACCAAACAATTTACTCCCCAAAAGTTATTGTAACATGAAGTACTGAGTCGACGAATGTAACCACGGTAACACGCAACATTGTATATTTTTTATATTTAATTTGTACAAAATATTATTTTGTTTTTAACTATAAAATTATCAATTGCCCAACTCTATAAAGTGGGTATATGCTATTATGTACTCTTTTAGCTTTGATTTACTGTAACATTCAACCTTAGACGTTCACAAAACGTTTCGAAATTTTCAAAAAACTTCAACTGCTTTTCGAGGAGTATTTTTATACTTCGCACTTGCTTTTGCAATGAAGTTTTTGAGATTTAATGTTATTTTATTTGTCTATAACATATCTGAATCAATACTAAAATACTCTTAAAGATCAATCAATGTTGTATTGACCACACAGAATGATCTACACATTTTCAAATTCACAAACTATACTGCATGCTATGTTAAAAAAATCGGCAAAGCAAGCATGCAAAATAGACACTTGCCTGTTTAAAACGCTCCTTTTTCGGTCTTTCGACTGTTTTTCCTCTTGTTAATTTGTCCTCTAAATAATTTTCATTTATCTTGTTTTGGAAACTTACTTACATAGAGACTTACTTATAAAATGAGTGCAAAACTATTTTGGAAAAAAGTTTGCAAAATTAAATGAAAGTCTTCTCTCGGCTTGAACTTGCGCATGCGCATAACTTACAAAAAGGTCGAGTCCATGACAAAAAAACATGGCGGACGACTTTGCATTCCGCAATGTTTTCACATACCCGGGTGTAAATCTCCGAGCGGAATTAGTACCCTCGCACGGCGCTTCGCGCCGGCTCGGGGATTATATCACAGCTGATTATATGGTCTGTCCTACGTGATCGATGATGGTTTCTGTAATTAATTTCGGTTGTCAAAGCCGGGCCAGGCGGCCCACGCTTCCTGTTGCTGTGAAAGTATGAATTCCTAAAATGCTCGGTGGTTGGTTTCACCGATATTTTCTGGATTATATAAATTTATATTAAGCACAATTAAGCACTGAAATATCGTGCAGCAGATGAGAAAATATGAATCAAATGATGTAATTTTTTTTCATTTATAAATTATAAGATCGCCTCCACAGGCATCGCCTTGAGATTGGCGGGCGGAATGTGGTTGCGGGCAACGACTTCTAAGAACCAAGCTACCGGTAAAGGCCGGCCTCCACTTGGTACGCACAATTGCACGCACGTACGTGTTTATACTTTCGTGAAATGTGATTGGTTAAAAACTTGATGGCCGCACAGAAAGTAGAATACAGTTCTACTGTCATACGTACAAAAAGTTAGCCGCGACGGTCAAGATTAGCGATCATTTTCGAGTCACAGAGCACTTGCACCGTTGCACGTAGGGCCAGCGCGGCCGATTTTGCACATGCTCTGTGACTCGAAAATGATCGCTAATCTTGACCGTTGCGGCTAACGTCGCGGTGCAAGTGGAGCCCGGCCTATAGTAACCCATGAGATGCCTGTGGAGGAGGCTCATATGACATTGTCTAATGTTCATCTGTAACCCCGCAACACTTACTGTCTGAAAAGACAAAATTAAAAATAAAAGTATCACCATTGCAAAGCACTGTCGTTAAAGGCGTTTACACGCCGCGACTTGTCGGGCCGATTTCACATACACTTTAATGATATTTGAAATATACGTGTGGCAAACGTCAGCTAAAGGCTGTTTTCCACTTCAACCGTATCGTATCGTACCGAAACGTAGCGTATTTCTTTGTTTCCTGAGCATTCGGGTACGATACGTTTGAAGTGGAAACAGGCTTAACGACATCATCAACTCAAACTATTCGTCATTAACATTCAGCAAAGCCTAAAATCGGCCCGACAAATCGTAGCGTGTCATATATATATATATATATATCGCTATATATATACAGTAGTCTTGTATTTAGTGGAAAATAAATAGAAATGAGATGACGTTTAATTAATTTTCTTGGTCTAATGCGTATTTACCAAGATGTGTCAACATTTCTGAAGTTGGCCACTACCTTGGGGCACCATGTCTTGCTTTATTTGGCAATGGGAGTTTATGTACCGATAGGATTATAATTTATGTTGACATGTCCACTTTCAAATTAACCACCCCAGCAATTAAATCAGCTTTCAATAGACAGCCGGCTAACATTTAATTCCTGCGTTTTCTAAATGAATTTCTTTGATAAATAACATCTAAAACTACTTAAAAAACTCATTAATAACTCATGAAGAAAACACAAAGCAAAATCATGACCGTATCGTGGTTTTATATGTGATAAAAAATCCTCCTGATTTACATAAACTTTAGCTTCGATTTTCTCGGCTTAGACAACGTTATTTTTCAAAATTACTACGCCAACGAACTTACCAAATGGTGATCGTTTTTTAAGCTAGAACTCGCAGAACGTGTTTTAGCAGATATAAAACACTCGGCTTCGCCTCGCGTTTTATATCTGATAAAACACTCCTGCTCGTGTTTTAAATATTACTTAAACTTCGGAACACAATATATGAATATATGAATATATCGATATTTTTCATGTAATGGCCAAATCCACTGAAAAAGTCCTCAACAATCCAAATTTCTAAGACAACTATTCCTTAGAATGGTCAAAATTTCCTCATATCTCCTTATAAAAACGTTTCCATTTCTCGGGTTCCTAAAAACTATACGCCAACTCAATGAAGCGTCGACTGACTGCGTATCCAAATGACGCGTTCTGCGTCGGGATAAAATTGCAGTTGAATAATAACATGTAGCTGAGACTGGAGAATTAAAATATGCATATCGAAATATTCAACTGTTCAATCATTCATTTGTGTTTTACATATAGCCACAAACAGGGCATATTTTAAGGATTTCTAAGTGGGGGGCCATTTGTGAAAAAGGGCCCTTAATCTGAGTGCTGAAGGCGCGAGCCCTGTAGGAGTCCGGGGGATTTTTTTCCGAGGAAAATTTTGAAATCTGGAGCTCTGAAATTGCCAAGCCAATAGTATTTCAAGCCAATAGTATTTTAAAAATGTCCAACTATATAAGCCATAAAAACAATATTTCGTTAAACACAGACAAATCATTTACTCTGTAAACGACCCAATGTATAAAGGGCCCAGGGAGTGGGGGGCCAATTTTGTGTGAGTGGGGGGCCATCAAGAGGGCCTGGGGGGCCAAGTGGCCCCCCAGTATATATGTTAAAATATGCCTTGGCCACAAATATACAATTTTTGTACCAGTACATTTTGTCTTCTGTGTACAGCAAACTAACGAAAGGTACACTAGGGAATATATTTTCTACTTTGAAGCGAATTAACTGCGCGGAAACTAAGTATTCTTTGCGCAACTTTTGCATATTGAAATAATGCTTGAACAGTTGAATATTTTAATTCTTCCAGTCTCAGCTGCATGTTATGATTCAACTGTAATTTTATCCTGACGCACAGCGCGTCATTTGGGTGCGCAATCGACACTAGTACTATGAATGGCTAATTAAGAACAATAAAAAACAATATTTACATCTTTCTATCGTGATATAAATTTAAAAGTCCGTCACAGCGTTAGTATATGCATGTGGTAGCTCATCTGCATCCTCGCTATAGTCCGAATATTCCGGGGGGGGTGGAGGTAGAACGAGAATTCCGTAAGCATGCAAACCAAGCGGACCTTCACCCTCCGGGAAATCTTCCAAACCCGCCTGCACGTTATCATGAGGCAAGGTTACACTTTCATGACGGGGTTGTTGGGGGTAGTTAGGTTCATATATGGGGTTAAATACTGCATGCGAGTCTAATGACCCTGTTTCACCCCTATCGTCCTCGTGTTCCCGCTCTGTGTACAATGCATTGACAAAATGACGCGGGGTCTCCCCTGAGGAGTGGGGAACTGTATACATGGGGGTGACAGATGTAGGGTCAACTCCGATTTCAGCAACTGAGGAATATGGTGCATCGTAACTGCTTGCGTCAGAACCGAGTGATACCGAGTTGTTCCGAAGGCGCACCAACGGAGAGCCGTCGTGACCTTCCGGAGTAGCGTAAGCATTACTCGGGTTGATTTGGCTGTGTATACTACTCGAGTCGATTGAGTAAGCGTTGATAGGTTTGGAGCCACGAGAAACGTATGAAGACTCGCCGTCGTCGAACGAATCCATTGGAAGTGTATTTCTGCAAAAAAGAAATATTTTCAGTGATAATATTTTGCTTATTATCAAGTGCAAATGACTTGCAACATTTGGCCATTTCCAATGAGACCATATTAGCGGGGTATCTTTATATTTTATAATAGTGTGCCTGTTCTTTTTGGGATGCAACAATATAAACGAGCTGGCAGCCATAAGTCATCTAATTTACATATCACATTCAAATATCTCGAAAACTAAATGAAATACGAAACATGTATAAATTCATCTTTTTTTTCATTTATTTTGTAAGCGTTTTTTGAAAGTCGCTAATAAAAAAAGCATAACCTTCACTGACTAACCTTTGAAAATTGAACGCCTGTTTTGATTCCTTTTCTATGGAGGAAAGAGACAGTCCTGAAGTTAGAACTTTGAAGTACCTTTATAGAAATATAGAAGAAAACCTACGGTGTTTGGTAGAGTCAAAATGAAAACACTCTGAGAGATGAATGACACACGCCGATTGAGCCTGAGGCGAAATTAGAATCAGACAACTGAGAAATGAATGACACACGCCGTTACCGCTCTACAAACACATTTTTATACAACTTGGATAAACGACAATTTCTATATGCAAAATAACCTTCACTGCAACTCAATCAACATACCGTCTTTCTTTCTATTTCGTCGTCTTATAAAGCAACATACGAAGACTGCAATAAATAGAACGAACAAGATGGCCGCCCCACCAGCTATCAGTGGCAAGTGATCGTCAATTATGGAGGATGTGAACTCTTCCTCTTTAGAGACCAACCTCTTCGTGAAATCTAAAATGAAATGCAGGGAAGAATCATGGTCAAAATATTGATTAAAAATTCCTTCCAACTACATACTAGGACCGTTGCGAGAACCTTGAAGTACACACGTTCGCAACAGACTTCTAACAATGTTGTGATGTTATCAAGTTGCTACAAGGTTGTCACTCACAGGACGATAACAAATTGTTGGAAAAACTTGTAACAAATCTGCTGAGTCAACGACCATGTAGCAAGTTGTCAACAAGTCGATGAAAACTTGTGAGCAAGCTGTGAACAAGAAGTGCGAACACGTCCTCAAATCCTGATGTGGAACCTGGTTGCATTAGTTCTGGTTTATATAGACTGTCATTTTTACCACTAGTTATCTGCCGTAAAAGCCCCAATCAAACGAGAATGAGACTTGATGAGAGTCAATGAGACTTGCAACTCTCGCTCGCGTTTGACTGCCTCATCGACTTTCATGCACTCTCATAATGTTTGAACCGGTTGAAATTTGGATGAAACTTGATGAGAGTTTTTGCTTGTTTGACCGGTACGCGTGGTAATATCCAGCCAACTCTCATGCAACTCTTGTTCTCGTTTGACCGGGGCATGAGAGTTCAAACTCTCATCAACACTCATCAACACTCATCGACACTCATCGACTTTCATCGACTCTCATCGACTCTCACCAACTCTCACCAACTCTCACCAACTCTCATCAACTCTCATCAACTCTCATCAACTCTCATCAACTCTCATCAACTCTCACCAACTCTCACCAACTCTCACCAACTCTCACCAACTCTCATCAACTCTCACCAACTCTCACCAACTCTCACCAACTCTCACCAACTCTCACCAACTCTCATCAACTCTCACCAACTCTCATCAACTCTCATCAACTCTCATCAACTCTCATGCACTCTCATCGACTCTCATCGACTCTCATGCACTCTCATCAACTCTCACCAACTCTCATCAACTCTCATCAACTCTCACCAACTCTCATCAACTCTCATCAACTCTCATCAACTCTCATCAACTCTCATCAACTCTCATCAACTCTCATCAACTCTCATCAACTCTCATCAACTCTCATCAACTCTCATCAACTCTCATCAACTCTCATCAACTCTCATCAACTCTCATCCTCGTTTGACCAGGGCTTAAGACTTACTTGTCGTAAAAAGAAGAGTATGAGAACATGGCCCATAACCCACTCTCGTTCGCGCTGCCACGCACAGTGAATACGTGACGTTTCCATAGTAACCACTGAGAACGACTTGTGTCACGTCAGTAGTTATTTCACGTGACTGGCTGGTCACGTTGTACATTGTGAAGTTAGTTCCAGGACGGCGATACATGCGAACAGTGGTAGTGTTGAGATACGTGGTGTAAGCAGTGATAATACCATTCGGTGTACGAGGTGGTTGCCATGATACTATGACTGAATTTGTGGTTATATTTTGAGCCAGACCTGTCACAGAACTTGGGTCTAGGAAGACAACAAATGGTAATGTTATGAATGACCTACAGGTTTTGCAAAACAAAGCTGCGAAAATTATTCTGGACAGCCCACTCCATAGTTCAGCCGCTGATGCCCTTGTGGCTCTGAAATAGCTTAACCTAGAACAGCGTAGATTTTATCATCGCTGTATGTATGTTTACAAATGTGTCAATGGACTTATGGATCACTCTATAAAGTTATTAACAAATAGGGACATTCATTATTTTAATACAATGACCAATGATAAGTTAAGACTAGCACGAATTGCGAGAAATTGGGGCAAGCAAAGAGTGTGTTATCAGTGTTATCTAAAGGATTGGAACACATTACATGAGATAACGACACCAGAAATACACCTAATAGCTATAGAAATATTTAAACGAAATATTCTTAAACTTTTTTTATCAATTTGACTGGTAGTAGTTAGCTAGTTACAATAGTAATTTTTTCTGTCTTAATCCACTTTGTAATTAATTTTAATCTAGTGTGACCACAGAAGGAAACAGGACTACCCCAAGAAAAGCTGCGATGTTTGGTCAACTGAAGAACTATATTATTCTCTTATGCAACTGAGGTGAAATTATAATCAGACAACCACATGCATTAATCACTGTGACACCCATGCCACCCATCTCTCAAGTTATCGATGTCTGGATTTTTTATGTATTAAACATTTGTTTTACACATATACTTACAACTTTCTAAAGTTTTATTCACGACTCCATCACTGTACGGCCCAAACCCAACAAAAGTGAAAGCTCGTACTTGCACCGTGTAACTAGTGAATATCATCAAACCATATAGTTCCACGTTCGTCATATTTGTGGTCAAATTCCACGTTACTCTTGAAGAGTCTGCCATACCATATAACACAACATAACCACGTATTACACCATTTTGACTTTCCAATGGTGGCGGCTTCCAGCTGACTGATAGACTGCTTGAAGTGGTTGCTTTAACGACGACATTACTTGGCTGTCCTGATGGAACTGTAAAATGTTTGACATTTCGTTTAACAAACTAAACTATAGTTATACCATGGATAGCTTTATCAGTTCTAAACTGTTCTTCCTAGAGGTCTAGTGTTACTACAAGAGGAAACCTAAACTAAACTAACTTTATTTATATTGGATAGCTCTATCAGTTATAAACTATTCTCCCTAGAGGTCTAGTGTTACTACAGGAGGAAAAATAAACTAAACTAACTTTATTCATACTGGATAACTTGATCAGTTCTTAACTGTTCCCTAGCCCCTAGATGTCCGGCAAAGGATACCTTTTATTAGACGTTCAGTTTTACTACAGGAGGAAACCTAAACTAAATTAACTTTATTTATACTGAATAGCTCTATCAGTTCTAAACTGTTCTCCCTAGAGGTCCAGTAAGGTCATCGCTTATTGTTCCAGTGTTACTACATGTGGAAACCTAAACTAAACTAACTTTATTCATACTGGATAGCTCTATCAGTTCTAAACTATTCTCCCTAGAGGTCTAGTGTTACCACAGGAGGAAACCTAAACTAAACTAACTTTATTTATATTGGATAGCTTTATCAGTTCTAAACTGTTCTCCCTAGAGGTCTAGTGTTACTACAGGAGGAAAAATAAACTAAACTAACTTTATTCATACTGGATAACTTGATCAGTTCTTAACTGTTCCTAACTATCCTAACATATCCTCACTTACCACTCTCCATTGTCTTCGACGTATTGAGTAAACTCCAAGGTCCCAATGTAACTGTCATGGCGGCCACTCGAACTACATACCAAGTATATGGAGCCAGCTTTGTTATATTGTATTCCAGTGTATCATTTCCAGCAATAAATATTGTTGTAAAATTTTGGTCCCATGGTGTCTTGTACTGTAGATAGTAGCCATTGACAATTCCATTCTCAGACCCAATAGGAATTTTCTAAAAAAATAAAATTGTATACCAATTGTTTTAATCCATTCGGTATTGCCCCATAGAGTGCAATAACATGCAGCAACAATAATGCATTGAGTAATATAATTTATAATATATATCTAATATAAGAACGTTTTTGATTGGCTGAAAAGCTCAATAACTCAATTGAGCACGCTAAAATAGCGCGGGAATTTGACAGCAGAAATTAAACTTGTGCAACTCAAGCGCTAGAGTTAAGCAACTCTTACGCTTTTTCGTGCTCTCCCAACTTCCCGCGTGCTCAATAACTCGATTGAGCACGCTAAGGCAATAAAGGCATGAAAAAAATTCTTAAATCACATCCTCTTAAAACACAAAGAGCTCACCACAACGAGAGGTCGTGGCTTAGCATGTTACTCTCATATTAAACATGATATATCTTTGTCTCACGGCACGCGAGAATATGGCTGATCAAATGGCCTCGCGAGGTCGTTACCTCAGCCAAGAGGTCGTTTGTGTACGGCAGTCTTAACATATCATGGAGTGTTTTTAAAATCGCTGCAATAAAAGACTCGACGCGAAAGTTGAGCAAATTTATGAACGTTTATCCGCGATATCAAGACGGTGAAATACCTGCCATCCAGCCAAGATAGTGTGGGGTCCCAACGAAGTCAAACGGAAATTGCTTGGAGCGACCATTGGAGCTGAAAATAAAAAATATTTAATTTATATGTCAACAGGTTTCTTTTGTTCTGCCATTTTTGATTAATATAATCGAGGGATAATAATTCTTCCAATTCCCAAGAAGTTCCCCGAGTTAAGCGGTTCATTCCTGGGTTCATCTCATGAGAGATGATTTTGGCAGGGCCCTCCCATCCTGTCATGTCCCTGCTAACACTCCATTCTTTCTCATACCTGCTTGCCCAGATTGACAGCTCACATACGAGGAATAATTCCCCCACAACAACAATGGATATCTTCCAGTTGCGGCCTGGGCACGGAATTTGTACCACGTAAATGGCTGTAGTTCGTTGATATAATACGTCATTGATGCTATGCTGACGTCAGACAGTGCTTCGTTGCTATGGTTGCTGTATTGGATCCTGTATTTACGAAGTTTACCATTGGGCTGAGATGGTTCGTCCCAGGTTAGGAATATTGTACTGGAATTGACTGTCTGACATTGGAGATTACTTGGGCTGGATGGAACTAAAATGGGAATAATAATATAATTTTTGAAAGATGATCGATGACCGTCGGTTACAACCCATACTATACGTTCCTTAATTAAACAAAAATAACTGACTTAACAACTTGGCCTGTTGTTGTCCCTTCTCTTACTTAAGATCCTCGTCAACATTACCCGCATAAGGGGCTTCGGTGGCGCAGTCGTCAGAGCAAGCGCCTTTCACCTCTGAGATCGTGGATTCGATTCTCGCTGGGGACTCATGACACTTATGTGAAAAGAGTCAGTCAACGCTCTACCGAAAGTCATGGGTTTTCTCCGGGTACTCCGGTTTCCTCCCACAGGGAATGTTGAGTTTGGATACGCCCCAAACTAACCCTTCCATCGTAGCTGTGCTCCCTGATCAGACATGAGTCATACGGTGGCAGCCAGAGGCGCCTTTAATAAGCCTTCGACTCGATCAAGTCGAGCTACGTCCTTCGTAATTCAGCTCAGCTCTCGGCTGCAAGTAAGGATGAGTTTGAGTTTATTGAGTTTATTGAGTTTCTCACTCATTGGTGAGCGGATTTCCCAACAGGCTATTGCCCAATTGATAGGGGATCCGAGGTACCTACGATTTTAACGTCCTTATCCGAGAAGACGCGAAAGTCTAACCATTTACTGATGTCAGCACTTTCTCCTCAATTATTTTATTACCATGAGTAGAGGTCCGACCAAGGATTGAACCCGGGTCTCCCAGCTTGAAAGGCAAGCGTGGTGACCACGACACCACAAGTGATGATTAGCACACTTGGTGTATGTCAGTAGGCGAGTCTCCCTATTATTTAGCTCATTTAGTTGGACGGGACGATTTCAAATTCTGATTACTCCTTGGTCATACAAATATCATAATCTCTATATATATACTCACAGTCTTCGCCAGTACGATTCCAAATACTTTCACTGGCTCCACTCCATCCAATCTTATTCTGAGCAAATACTCGAAGATGATACAATGTGTAAGGTTTCAAACTGTCTACAGTATAGTTTTCGGACTTTAACTGATCTGATATCGTGCTCCAGGTATGAGACGAGTCTCTGCGGATTTCCAACTTGTACGAAGTGATAGGACTATATCCATCGAAGCCAGGAAGCCACAGCACTTGGATAGAGTTTGAGGTAATCTTGATGAATTTTACGTTCTTTGGCTGACTGGGAGGAACTATAAGGCGGGAAAAAATTTAAAATTAAGAAGATTCATAATAATTCTGAGGCAAATTCGCTGTCTTGAGCAGGACAACAATAGGGCCATTTATACGGGAGAAATATATATAAGACGCGAACACACTCATTGTGGAACAGCCTGAACCCCTGTTCTTATTTAAGTCGCGACTTACTAGAATCTGACCATTTATACGAGTGTGTTCGCGTCTTATATAAGACGCGTCTTATGTAAGTTATTACCCTATTGCTCCAGGATTTTCAAAGCTTGTCGTCTCATCGTTTTACACTTACGCCTGATAATTTACTCGGTCTATTGTGTAACGCCTCATGAATTTAGATGATTTACAGGATGATTTCATTTGTGATCGTTGTTGAACGGGGCAAAGCTGAATGCGCAATATTACGATCATGTAGTTATATACAGGACGGGGTAAAGCTGCATGAATGCGCAATATTACGATCATGTTGTTATATACACCATATAGTGATTAGTGCATGTTCCTTTCTGCTTTTTGAGCCTCTTCGACATACGATCAATCCTTTTTGTTTGATAATAATTTAGCATCGCTCGCATGTGGAAGAGTGCCTCGGCAGTTTTACTCTACCAAACACTACAGGGATTCTCCTGATACTCCCGTCTCCTCCTGTAGTAACACACGACAACAAGGAATGGCCTTACTTGACCTCTAGGGAGAACAGTTTAGAACTGACAGAGCTATCCACTGTAAATATAGTTGGCTTAGTTTAAGTTTCCTCCTGTAGTGACACTAGATCAATAAGGGATGATCCTTACTGGACCTCTAGGGAGAACAGTTTAGAACTGATAGAGCTATCCAGTATAAATAAAGTTAGTTTAGGTTTCCTCCTGTAGTATAACACTGGATCAATAAGGATGGTTCTTACTTGACCTCTAGGGAGAACAGTTTAGAACTGACAGAGCTATCCAGTATAAATAAAGTTAGCTTAGTTTAGGTTTCCTCCTGTAGTAACACTGCAACAATACGAGATGACCTTACTAGACCTCTAGGGAGAACAGTTTAGAACTGATAGAGCTATCAAGTATAAATAAAGTTAGTTCAGTTTAGGTTTCCTCCTGTAGTAACACTGGAGCAATACGAGATGACCTTACTGGACCTCTAGGGAGAAAAGTTTAGAACTGATGAGCTATTCAGTATAAATAAAGTTAGTTTAGTTTAGCTTTACGCTCACCTTCAACAATAAGTTGTCTCGTCTTTCTGGTAGAACCAACTACATTAGATGCTTCACAAGTATAGTTTCCAGTATCGTTATGTCCAGCAGATGTGATATGTAACCCAGTCCCTTGCGCATAGACCCTTGTGCTGTACGGGATTTTGTTCATATCTTTAAACCAGAAAATCCGGGGGGTGGGAACTCCATCTGATTTGCAGTAGAATGAAATATTTTGTTTCCATTGCACCCGAGACGGACTGATAATTTCTTGAATTGCCGGAGAAACTGGGAAATACAAAAGACATTGTGAAAAATTGTGCTTGTATTGAAGAACGAGTAAAATAAGAGTATAGTAAAATTGTGCATATATTGTAAATTGTTCCTTTAACCTGTCAAAAAAAACAAAATCTGAACGCGATTTTACACAATGTTTCACACAAGGAAAGCACGGGTGGCAGATGCGGTCAGCGCGCTGTCCCTTACCTCTGAGTTAAGCCGGCCATACAGCAGGTTGAGGGCAGGGATTTACTCCGGTTGGGTAACTTCCCCGTGCTTGATAAACTCATGTAAGTAGAGATTGGTTAGTTCTCTCCTGTGCTTCGAGGGTTTTTCTCCGGGTACTCTCGCTAAAAACTAACCCTTATGCACTAACCATAACTAACTAACTAGCATTCGAAGACCTTTGTCAATTGGGTTGTAAAACCTGTTACGGCTTTCCATCCACGTCAGAGTGGTAAACATATTAACATAACAAACTCCTTAAACGTACTACCTTGAACGGTTAAGTGGGCTGACGATATTTGACTTCTGAGATAATTCTCAACAGTACAAGAATACCACCCCGTATCATTTCTTTTCACATTCCTTATCCGTAGATTTCCACCAATCAGAGTTATTCTACTGTCATTGGTCAAAATAATTCCGTTCCTTGACCACGTGACGTCAGGTTCTGGGTTACCATAGCTACCACACGTAATTTCCGCTACGTCACTCTCGTTCACAGTGATGTTGTGCGGGAAATTCACCAAACGGGCTGGAACTGAAAAATAGATAAACTTTAATAGTAGATGTCTTCGAGCCTTAAATACTATAAACCTTCAACATTGTTGTGGAAGCTTTGTATAATAATTGACTTAGCCACATTTCCCGAAGGTGAGTAAACCAGGAAACATTGTTTCCTAGCCATGTTTGCCGAAGGTGAGCAAACCAGGAAACATTGTTTCATAGCCATGTTTCCCGAAGGTGAGCAAACCAGGAAACATTGTTTCCTAGCCATGTTTCCCGAAGGTGGACAAACCTGGAAACATTGTTTCCTAACCATGTTTCCCAAAGGTGGGTAAACCAGAAAACATTGTTTTCTAGCCATGTTTCCTGAAGGTGGGCAAACCAGGAAAGATTGTTTCCTAACCATGTTTCCCAAAGGTGGGTAAACCAGGAAACATTGTTTCCTAGCCATGTTTCCCAAAGGTGAGCAAACCAGGAAACATTGTTTCCTAGCCATGTTTCCCGAAGGTGAGCAAACCAGGAAACATTGTTTCCTAACCATGTTTCCCGAAGGTGAGCAAACCAGGAAACATTGTTTCCTAGCCATGTTTCCCAAAGGTGGGTAAACCAGGAAACATTGTTTCCTAGCCATGTTTCGCAAAGGTGAGCAAACCAGGAAACATTGTTTCCTAGCCATGTTTCCCGAAGGTGGGTAAGCCAGGAAACATTGTTTCCTAGCCATGTTTCCCGAAGGTGAGCAAACCAGGAAACATTGTTTCCTAGCCATGTTTCCCGAAGGTGAGCAAACCAGGAAACATTGTTTCCTAGCCATGTTTCCTGAAGGTGAGCAAACCAAGAAACATTGTTTCCTAGCCATGTTTCCCGAAGGTGGGCAAACCAGGAAACATTGTTTCCTAGCCATGTTTCCCGAAGGTGAGCAAACCAAGAAACATTGTTTCCTATCCATGTTTCCCGAAGGTGGGCAAACCAGGAAACATTGTTTCCTAGCCATGTGTCCCGAAGGAAGGCAAACCAAGAAACATTGTTTCCTAGCCATGTTTCCCGAAGGTGAGCAAACCAGGAAACATTGTTTCCTAGCCATGTTTCCCGAAGGTGGGCAAACCAGGAAACATTGTTTCCTAGCCATGTTTCCCGAAGGTGAGCAAACCAGGAAACATTGTTTCCTAGCCATGTTTCCCGAAGGTGGGTAAACCAGGAAACATTGTTTCCTAGCCATGTGTCCCGAAGGTGGGCAAACCAAGAAACATTGTTTCCTAGCCATGTTTCCCGAAGGTGAGCAAACCAGGAAACATTGTTTCCTAGCCATGTTTCCCGAAGGTGGGTAAACCAGGAAACATTGTTTCCTAGTCAAGTTTCGGAGCTAAATTAAACAACGAAACATTGTAAACTAGGTTTTGCCCACGGTTTGCCCACCTTTGGGACACAATTGGCTAGGAATCAATGTTCCCAAGTCTTAATTACCTAAAACCATAAGACTAGCTGAAAAATTCTGCACTCCAACAATATTTCCCCCAACACAAGTAAATACGCCATTATCCTGTTCAGTAACATTGACAACATTTAGCTGCTCGTGGCTTTGAATATATCGAGATGACGTCTTAGCAAGGAGAATTACTCTCTGATTGGTTCGTTTGAAATACCATATTGTAACGGGCGGAGGGTTTCCAGCAAACCGACAGAGGAACGTCGCGTTATTTCCATGAATCACATTGGTATCGCTAGGCATGATGGTACCGTTGGGTGGAGCTACATAAATATAGAAAGAACATGTAAGAAGAGCCCAATTTGATCCTATCAAGGTTTCCCGCAAGTAGTAACACTGGAACAATAAGAGATGACCTTACTGGACCTCTAGGAAGAGCAGTTTAGAACTGATAGAGCTATGCAGTATAAAGAAAGTTAGTTTAGTTTAGGTTTCCTCCTGTAGTAATACTAGATCAATAAGAGATGACCTTACTGGAACTCTAGGGAGAATAGTTTAGAACTGATAGAGCTATCCAGTATAAAGAAAGTTAGTTTAGTTTAGGTTTCCTCCTGTAGTAACACTAGATCAATAAGAGATGACCTTACTGGACCTCTAGGGAGAATAGTTTAGAACAGATAGAGCTATCCAGTATAAATAAAGTTAGTTTAGTTTAGGTTTCCTCCTGTAGTAACACTGGGTCAATAAGAGATGACCCTTACTGGACCTCTAGGGTGAACAGTTTAGAACTGATAGAGCTATCCAGTATAAATAAAGTTAGTTTAGTTTAGGTTTCCTCCCGTAGTAACACTGGAACAATAAGAGATGACCCTTACTGGACCTCTATGGAGCACACTTTAGAACTGATAGAGCTATCCATTTGTTTATATATTTTAGGCACACGCGAAGCAACCCTCAATTTGTTCCATAAATAAAGTTAGTTTAGTTCAGGTTTCCTCCTGTAGTAACACTGGATTCAAATAAGGGATCGCCCTTGCTGGACATCCAGGGAGAACAATTTAGAACGTTAGTTAAGTTTAGGTTTCCTCCTGTAGTAACACTGGATCAATCAGAGATGACCCTTACTGGACGTCTACGGAGAATAGTTTAAAATAGAACTATCCAGTATAAATAAAGTTAGTTTGGTTTTTTGACACTTGGAAGGGCATACCGTGAACAACAACGGTTGCTGTGGCAGCATTATTCCCAGCGACATTATCAACCGAACACTTGTATTGTCCAGCATCATTAATATTCACCATATTTAGTACCAGGCTACCATACGCGCCAAGCGTTAGTCGTGACGTGTTGCTTAGCAACATGTTACTACGGTACCACGTCAGCAGTGGCTTGGGGAACCCGGCAGCTTTGCACGTCATGCGAAGTGTTTGACCCAGAATCACTGTTTGATCTGATGGCTTTGTCAGGAAATAAGGAGGAACTGAAAGATACATAGACAGCTTATTGTAGAATACTATCTACACTCAACCACCATCTCTTACACACGTAAAAACGCACAAATTAGAGACCTTTAGATCGAGGTTTACGCCGAACCGCTAACGTCTACGGGTCACGTGACCCTATCCCGACGCCACGTTTGAGGTTTTCAACGCGAGTTTCGAACGTCAAGAGGTGGGTCTACACGTTTGTAATTTCCCTCAGGGTTTATTTGTGGGTTTTTTTATATCATGTTTCACGTATCCACACTATGCGCATACACAGTACTTATTATTCTAGCAGGAAAGACGAATTTGAAGTCGAAATAGTTGATTCTTCGCATTTTATTTTGACTCGAACATGATACGCTTGGAGGAGCGAAATCCAACATGGCGGCGATCAACACTTGATTCTTCGGTAGACTTTAAGACTTATAAAGCGCATTTCACTTCTCGTTTAGATCCTTCGAAGAACATCATCCGAGTCGACTTCAAATCTAAGTCGAAAAATGTTCATCTAAGAACTTCAAATCTAAGTCGAAAAATGTTCGAACCGCTAACGTCAAACGGCGGTTAGAGGTTTGCGGTAAACCTGAATCTAAAGGTCTCTATTATAACAAACCTGCAGCAGACCTGTACCAATGCTGTTTCAACAACTTGTTATCAGGATGTGTTCGCACTGCTTGTTCCCAGCTTGTTGACACGTTGTCAACGGTAGTTGACAACTTACTACAAAGTTGTTGACTCAACAACTTGTTATCGTATTGCAATTCAACAACTTGTTAACAAGTCGCGAGTGATAACCTTGTAGCAACTTGATAAAATGACAACATTGTTACAACTTGTTGACAAGCTTGCTATTACTGAAAGTCTGTTGTGAACGCATCTTGTTGAAAAGATGTAGGATTTTTACGTGTGTAGTTTAGTTTAGGCTTAATACATCAACATATACGTTACCATTTACTGTGAGGTAAGCAGTCGTAGAAGTCCTCGTTTCCAAAAACTCGTTATAAACTTCACAGAGATACACGTCTTCATCTCTCTTCAAGACAGGAGAGATAACTAAGTTACCAGACGGTAAAAGTCTGGCTCTACCACCCACTTTGACTGTTCTGTAGTTTTTATACCATCTGTATTGAAGTGTTTTAGGAAAATGACTTGGTGGTTCACAAATCAGTTCAACTCTACTGCCATTGACCACTGTTTGACTCTCGGGGTTCTTTTTGAAAATGAAATCAATATCTAGAAAAATATGCAGCCAATATTAAATGAATTGTTGACTCATGATCATGGCCAAGGGTCGTGAAATATGAAAGTTCTTATTTTTTCATGCAAGCAAATTTCACCATAATTTATTATATTTGCCTTGCAAAAAATATTAAGTGCATATCATTCCGAATACAGAAATATATTTTTTATTATATATCTGCGTCTATTTTATGATATGTATACGGATAAAAGAAGCTCACAATTTACGTTTCCTCCTGTAGTAACACTGCACTGATGAAGGGATTCCCTCATTAGACCTTTAGGGAGAACAATTTAGAACTGATAGAGCTATCCAGTATAAAGAAAGTTAGTTAAATTTAGGTTTCCTCCTGCAGTAACACTGGACCTCTAGGGAGAACAATTTAGAACAGATAGAGGTAACCAGTATAAATAAAGTTAGTTTAGGTTTCCTCCTGTAGTAACACTGGATCAATAAGAGATGATCCTTACTGGACCTCTAGGGAGAACAGTTTAGAACTGATAGAGCTATCCAGTATAAAGAAAGTTAGTTTAGGTTTCCTCCTGTAGTAACACTGGACCTCCAGGGAGAACAGTTTAGATTACTGATAGAACTATCCAGTATATAAAAAATTTCATCCCTCGCAACTGAAAAATTCAACTTACACGCAACATTGAGAAATATATCCGAGCTCTTCACAGATCCTTTATTGTTTGTACCATTACAGGAGTACTGTCCATTATCCTGGAGGGTTAATGACCGAATAACTAAAGATCCATTATAATACACCATTCTGTTTGAAGTATTACCGACTCTCGCGTTATTATGTAACCAGTACACGACAGGGGTTGGGACCCCTACAATGACGCAATCAAGACGTAGTGGTTGTCGTATGGGAGATATGGTGTTTACTGGATGAATTTCAATACGTGGTTCGTCGTTCGTCGCTAAAGAAAAGGAATTGTATTAAAATAAAGCCCTGGTCAAAGTTGATGATAGTTGGCAAGCAAGGGCGAAAATCCATCTGAAAAAGTGGGGGGATGGAACCTGGAAATAGTTATGGACGCATGTAACACGTTTTACTTTTTCAGGGCATTTCTGCATCATTTATAGACACATCCCGACAGGAGCGTAACTTGGATCGAGTGCCGGAAGCAGGAGGGCACAAGGGGGTATGTGGGCATGCTCTCCCAGAAAATGTTGAAATTTAGAGTCTTTGAAACGCCATTTCATGCACTTTGGGGAAAGACTTTACAGAATTCTAATGATCAGAACATGTCGTATAAGCAAAAGTGGAAAATGGGATTTTTACATATTGATCCCCTTCTGCCCAAAAAGTGGGGGGATTCGTCCCCCCCCCCCAACCCCCCAAGATTGACGCCCTTGTTGGCAAGCGATAGTTTGCATGAGAGTTTCACCAACTCTCATGGTCCGGTCAAACGAGAACAAGAGTTGCACGAGAGCTGAAGAAAATTGACTCGGAATATTACCACGCGTAGCAAAAACTCTCATCAACTCTCATCCAAATTTGAACCAGTTCAAAGTTTCTGAGAGTTGATGAGAGTTGGCAAGCGAGAGTTTGCATGAGAGTTTCATCAACTCTCATGCCTTGGTCAAATAGCCCGCAATTAAGGAACAAGAGTTGCACGAGAGTTGACTGGATATCATATTACCACGCGCAGCAACGACTTTCATCAACTCTCATCAAAATTTGAACCGATTCAAAGTGCATCAGAGTTTACGAGAGTGGATTTAAGAGAAATACGTTACATTTCGGCACGATAGGGTTGACGCTACAATTTTTCGCGTGCCATTGCGCGAAAATTAGGAGTCGGTTCAACATTCTCTGCAACGCATACAACGCTACACAAGTAAAAACAGCATATATGCTGTTTCAATAACTTGTTATCAGGATGTGTTCGCACTGCTTGTTCCCAGTTTGTTGACAACTTGCTACAAGGTTGTTACATTGTTACAAGTTGTTCCAACAACTTGCTATCGTCCTGCAATTCAACAACTTGTTAACAAGTTGCGAGTGACAATCTTGTAGCAACCTGATAAAATGACAACATTGTTACAACTTGTTGACAAGCTTGCTACAGGTCTGTTGCAAACATATCTTGCTGACAAGATGTGAGATGTGAAACTAACTAACTAACTGAGCTTCATCTTTGTGAAAAACGTCTCTAGTTTTACTTACGCAGGACCATCAGATAAGCTTGTTCACTTTCTCTCTGTTCGTCTGGCAAGAGTGGATTAGTCGCCACACATCTGTAATATCCTCTGTCAGCCAATATTGAAACATTCTTTAGTTGAAGTGTCGCTGAGGTTGCATTTTGATCAGGCATCTGGTGCTGAGCCATGATGTTCTGGTCTGTGATTGGTCGACCATTCTTCTCCCATGTGACGCTGGGTAGTGGCTGACTTGCACCACTTATGCATGTTAAGGTGGCTGTCTGATGTTCACGGATTGTGCGGGACAATGGAGGTTTAATGAAATTTGAGTTGATATCTAGGAAGAATTATTCGCTTCAATTTAATAATACATAAATATGACAAAGGCAACCTACGTAGAAAATATCTCATGTGATTAATCCACAAATACACAACACTCGACCCACAGTCTGGCCTAAGGTTTGCACATTTTTCAAGGGGGAGGAGCATTCAACTGCAGTCCAAAGGTCACATAAATATATAAATTTTGGTAATTGTTGGTTAATGCTAACATTTTTAGAGGGGATGCTGGATAATTCAGGGGATCCACATACCCCCTCCTCTCTCATTGCTATATGGCCTACCGTAGCCAGATCCTCGATCAATTAAGCTACCCCCAGCTTATTTATTTCATGCACATTTGAGGGGATGGGTGTTATTGGAGAAGGGGCACAATAGTGAGAGGGTCTTATTGACCCAGTAAACTAACAAACATGAATTTCAAGGCCAATATTGAATACAATATCTTACCAGTACACATGCATATTATGATTTTTTGTTGCGAAGTGGGAGGGGCATATTTTTTACATATTTGAGAGGTGGGTCTTAAATGGAGGATATACATTATATCAACCTATTATCAACTATACTGCTTGATTGATGGATGCACTTACATGCTAGAGTAATATGAGCAGATATATTTGAGTAAATTGTCATGCTAGTGCTTGTACGAGAAGCCGCACAAAAGTATACATCATCATCTTCGCTTCCCACACTAGGAAAGTACAGCGAGTTGTTGCTTAGCAACCTGTAGGGCTTGTTTTTGTAGTCATGGATCCACAACGTGTTGTAACCTTTCTGCCACTGTACTACAATGTCCGAGGTCTGGATATTTGTCTGACAGTTCATGATAGCTGGGCTTCCTTTTCTAACAATCACACTCTTTGGCTCAATGGTGAACTCTGAAATTAAGTAAAATATGCACGTCAGATTAATACGTAATATAGAGTTTGAGTTTCATGATGATCATGTCATGGTATTTAGTTGTAACACTGTTACAATATCTGGCCACTACAGTATTAGTGGTCGTAGTAAAATGCCATAGTGATACACACCTATTACATAAGGTTACACTGTTACATAGTGTAATAAATGCTGTAACACATAGGCATACCAGGCGGGGGTGCAGCTTCCCCCCCCAGAAAAATTGAAAGGTCGACAAGTTGGGCAAAATGTCAACCCAAGTTGGGCAAAATGTCAACACAAGTTGGGCAAAAGATATGCTTTTTGTTAATCAACACAACAAAATCATTCACATTTATATTCTTTCCAAGACTCGAACCATCTTATCTATGACCAAACACTTATATCGGTATATGTGATTACTTGCGTGCGTGTATCGGGAGGGGAGGGATGTGGAATAAGGTTGAATTAATAGTTGGGCATTTTCAGTGTCAGTTGGGAAAAATCTTCTCTGCCCCCCTAAAAATTTGGCTCCGTATGCCTATGCTGTAACATAGTGTTTTGCAGTATTTGCACATGAGTGTTTTATATCGTTACATATAGCATTACATGCCCAAACTTTAACCCCAAACTCTAACCCTATTGTTCTTGGCTGTTTTTTATTAACAAAATAATACTAGTCCCCCAAACATATAATCCTAACTATTCTAAAACACGTGTAACACTGTTACCCAAGACCTATTAAATATTTTAAACATGTTTTTGAACTCATCTATTTTAATTTAGTAATTAACGAGGCACGAGCAACATAATTTCAAGAAGCGAAAGCTGGCGTCAATACGTAAAATTTCAGTAAAATATTGCAACACAAAAATATTCTAAGTTGCAATAATTGCGACATGCAACATTCTAAATTTAGTATATTTGCAACTTTTAAAAATTCTAAATTCCTATTACGTATTAATAACTGCAACACCGAAACGTTCTAAATTTTCAGGTAATCTTGGTTCATATAATAGTTGACCCAAAATAAATAGATATAAACAGATTTAAAGTTAATTAAAAAAACTTAAACTCACTCAAATTTTGTAAGGATACAGTTGGAATCCAACAAAACAATAATAATCCACACAGCAGAAACATTGTGAAACTTTAAACAGTTCTACACGATTCAAAATGAACACACAATTGTTATTTTGTCGATGGTAATTATAGGCAATGCTCGCAATTATGGCGTCTGTAGCTAAATAGCTGTTAAGGATGTTTCCCTTCCAAATAATTCTCTTTCCTTTTGTTCTCGACAGCAAAAACAGGCATTAGATGATAAAGTAATGATGGAATTATACAGACCGCTGAAAATAACACAAAAATCTGAAACAGTAAAATATAAATGCTGGAAAGTTCTGTTCGTTATTTATGTTTGGTATGCTGGTTGCTAGGGCGCACTGTAGGAATTCAAAAATCAAAACACAGAAATTAATTCAGATTGCATATATAATTCTCGGTAGGGGCAAATCTCGCACACGACAACTTTACAGTATCATTTCTGGACATCTCACCTGGCTCTCTTCCACCAAATGACCAAAATTTCAAATGGCTTAGGTACAAACTCATTGATTTTATCACGAAGACCAAATCACATTTTGCCCAATGAATAAATAAACAATAACCACAGACAACTGAATATTGTTCAAGAGCTAAGTATTTGAATCGAAAAAGACTTCGAAAAGGAAAGTTTGACAAAAATATGCGGGTTTTGCTGAAAAGCTTGCAAGCTTGAAAGGATTGTCAATAGTAGTTTGGCTATCACGTTTGATTAATCAATCTATAAATTGAAAAGATTAGCTATATGAATTAATTAGTATATGACAATTTGACCAATCTGAAACGATTGTCTAAAAGACCATCTAGACTATAACTCAAAAAGATTTAACCACTTTGTCCTTGGGCTAAGCAGCTTCTTAACCTTTCCTCCCGAAGAAGTACCTTCACTACTTTTAGTCTTTCTGGTAGTTTAGACACACAACTGTCTTGCCACTGTCCACTCAGTTTATCATAAAGTTTCCATATTCATATTTACATGCATAAAGACCAATCATATTTACATGCACAGTTTCCAAACTGTTTCATGGTACAACGAATTTTCATAAATAGAAAAATTATTTTATTGCACAACTTTCAAATTTACAAGAAATTTATACTAGTGTTATTATAGATAATGAATAAATTAGAAAAAAATTATTTATGTCAGTTAATACAATTATGATTTGCAATCCAACCAGAACCAACTTTGTCAATCCTACGTCTGTTGAACTTGAAGTTTCTTTTTCGACTTTGATCAAAGCAGCACTATCAACTAAACTGCGCGGTTTTTGCGTCTGGCTTTGTAAACTTAAACAAATCACAAACATGATATATTTATGATTATTACATGTACATTTCATTCTATTCTATTTACAATATACGCACATTTTAGTGCATAAAACATTAAATAAGACATTTATGCGATGAAGCAGATTTTAAAAGATTAGTTTTAAAGACTTCCCTTTTTCGAATTCTACAGGGCTTAAATACTTTTTTGACGTTCTTCTTACTAGTAAAATCGCACTGGTGGTGATTTGCTAAGAGGTCTTTTTTTATACAATTTACTAGAATTCTATATGAATAGTTACATGTACACTATGGTATTGAATGTTGATTATAAACATATACTCATCACTTTTGTTGGTTGTCACCTCACAACAATCGCTCTTGCCTCGCGCTCAACTCGCGATTTATGTTCTTTCTCAATCTGCTTGATTGATAATTCCAAGTCTAAGATCTAAAAAATGTAAAAGGAATACATCTACTGTAATTGTAGCTGTAGGAACGAAATACCAAAAAATTGGTAAAAATAATGAATGACAGGATTGCATGGAGAATAATGCGATTTTCAAAACTATGAACCGATCACTTGATGGCGCAATTGTTTCGCTAAAGGCGATGTTAAGGACGTTCACACGTTGCGATTTGTCGGGCCGATTTTGGATGCACGTTAATGATGTTTGAAAAATACGTGGTAAACGTCAGCATGACGACATCATCAACTCAAAATATTCGTCATTAACATTCAGCAAAACCTAAAATCGTAAAACGTGGTTACTTACAGCGGGTATTAGACGATCTTCCTGCATTAACTCCAACGGAATATTTCGTAATTTATCATTCGTTTCAAACATCCTGCGAACAAAAAGCCATATGTTCAACTGAGGCTTTACAAAACCAACATATGTTCTAAGTTTCCTTGAAGTCTCTAAAGAACTCTTTCACTCACCCATCACATTCTTTTAAAACATCAGATGTAAGAGTTGACTTTAAAATTGTTAAAGCCGTCCTGAACAGCACTTTCACACCTAGAGATTCAAAACAATGGAAATTATCTTCAAGTTAAACAAGTTTGTAACTTTCACTAAAATGTAGGTTTTTCTACCACACACGTAAAAATCTCACCTGATCCTGTCAACAAGATGTGTTCGGAACAGGCTTGAAGCAAGTCCAGGGGCGGAAATTCACTTGTTCTGGTGGGGGGGGGGGGGGGGCAAAGCCTCCCAAATTTCCGACAAAACCTTCCAATTTTCCGACAAACCCCCCATTTACACTCAAAATCAGCTGTTTTTTTCCTATTTTAGGTCAAAACCAAGAGCTGGGAACAAGCATTGCGAACATATCCTGATAACAAGTTGTTGAAATTGCATTGGAACAGGTCTGCTGCAGGTTTGTTACAACTTGTGTGTTTTTACGTGACTGTGTAGTATATATATGTTATTTACCGGCTTGGAGGTCCGTATGTAGGGAAATATTTCCCAAGGTCTCAATATTATTTTAAAAACAAAAACATTGGCTCTATGGATTTAGATCTCGCACGGCCTGTACGGCCTCCTACGGAGGCATACATACCTTCACAGAAAAACATGTCCCATATTCGTAAAACGGACGAAAATGGTAAATTTCTGAAGAAAATTGTGGTGAAATAAACAAAATTAAACACCGCTATAGAACCACATAGTTAATTAAATAGTTGAATGATATTATATTTTTTATTTTTACCTTGCAAAAAGACACATGAACCATTCTGTCATGTACATCAGTGGATCAATATGATGTTTTTCCTAAAGAGATAATTTTGTACAAATGTCATATGATATGAGAATCCTTCGCTTCCTCAAAATAGATGACAATTAGAAATGTCTACTCACTTTCAGTTGAAGATTCAAGTAAAAATATACAGTCCACACAATCCAATTTGTCAGATCTGATTCTCCTCTTGACGTATGTGATTTAGTGGATTTGCTGACAAGAGTAAGGCTATTGGCTCATACCTGGTGAAAAGTGCAGTTGTTGCTGTATTGTGTGAAATCACATAAGTCAGGGCGAGAATCGGATCTGACAAATCGGATCGTATGAAGAGGCCTTTAATAAGTCAAACACGGTCGGCCATAATTTTCCGAGCAAGACAACAATTGGTCAGCCATCTCAGCAATTTGCTTGGAAAATGGCCGATGGCCGACTGTTATATTGAACTCTGCTTTTAACATATCTTTGGCCACTGCACTCTTAGTCTCTTACCATATGTTTTGAAATTGAAGGAAGAACTTTTGATAACAATCCTTTGAAAATTTCACCTTCAAGACGAATGGCTTCCTGAGAAACGAAATAGCAACACAAAAATTATACATACACGTACACATGCACACAATGCCAAAACAAGTCCTGTGATTTATCAAATACAGATATGAACTGACATTCATGTATAAACTTAAGATGTTTTTTTTTCTGCATCTCACTCGATTGAAATTAAGGTGGAAGGTTTAGGTGGATGGATATTTCGAGTGAAATAATATTCAATTCCTGTCGGAGGACTTAGAGTTGCATTTTTCGCAGCCGTTCCCGTTCAGGTCTAAAATATTGTATATATTATTTCACTCAAAATATCCATCCACCTAAACCTTCCACCTTAATGTATAAACTCACCAATTTTTCACCGTAGTATCCTTTAACATAATTCTTTAGCAATGAAACTAGGCACCAAAATGCATCCTAAAATTCGAGAGAACATTTTGTTTATAACTCAGGAAAGAGAAATTATACAAAATTATAGATTACTGCATTTTCCCAACACAAAAATCGAGCGAGGGAAATATACCTAACCTAGTACGAAATTTCCTGACAACAGTTCCCTTTAAGACTTTAAATTATGCATTGCAGTCAATTCTTTAGTAGCATTGCCCATTCCCACCTCTCTAGGCCACCCCCGGGCATTTGGACTTTTTTCTCTGAGTGTACAAATCCTTGGGGCTGGCACAAAAGTGCGATAATGCTCCACCCCAGGGGCAAATAAATTATGACAAATGCCTGGCCCTGGGGAACACTGACACATAGATTTTGTCATGATAATGTCATGAGAAAACTGCAAAATGTCCAAGCTTTTGCATGCAGATCTAGTATAAATGATCATAACCAAAGATAACTCTACAACCATTTGCAGTCATTGACACAGTACCTCTGTAGTCATGTGCATCAACAAAACAGCAGATATTGGTGCCATTGCCTAGCAGAAAAAATAATAAATTAGGATGTTATTTTTGTTGTAAAAATGTGAATTAAACTTGAATTCTGTTCTCGTGTTGAAAGAATTTCATTTACAGCAGGCTTACAGCAAGTGTAGGTTTGCACAAACTGTGGTAACCTACAGTGGGTGTACTGTAGACAAGAAAATAAAGACATTACCTGACAATAGCCAACTTCAGTATCATACAATGAATACGCTTTCAATACGAGATGTAAATCTTCTTGCCTAAAGAAAACATGCACACAATGGCATGTTAAAAATTACTTAAGAGACAGCTTTTAATAGGGGCTTCGGTGGCGCAGTCGTCAGAGCAAGCGCCTTTCACCTCTGAGTCTTGAGTTTGATTCTCGTTGACGACTTTATTCATCACACTCATGTGAAAAGAGTAAGTCAACGCTCTGCCGAAAGTTGTGGGTTTTCTCCGGGAAAGTTGACTGAGTGGGTTAGGATATACAGATTAGGAAAGTAACATCACAATTGTTGTAAAAATAGATAATGTAGGCTAAGTACATATAGGTAAGCAAGATACTTGAAAAGCCCCAATGGGGAGTGAACTAAATAATGTATGTATGTATGTTCTACTATTTTTATGAAATCAATATTACCATGACACATACTATTCCAGACCTGCACATGACATAATGCAGAACTTACCCTGAACCAGGCTTGGAAAACATGTCATGAAAAGGAAATGTTCGATCAAGATCTTTCTCAATAGTGTGTTCCCATTCTGAACTTTGAGCTATAAGATTCTGATAAGAAAAAAAAACATGTCAACGCTAAGCCCATTTTCAAGAGATTTTTACTAATTAATACTCACCCCAAATACCCCTGGATTTTCTTCCTTTAATTTATTAGATCCGCACAAATGCTGCCAGGCCATGCCTCTCATTGCTGGGGGGATGCCCTTTCGACATCTTTCTTTCAGCTGGAAAGTATAATTTGAGATAAATGAAATTTGTGAAGGTTTTGCTGAATGTAAGGGATAAAAATTGTCAGTTAGTGATATCGTCAGGTGAATCGTTTGCTGTAGTGTTTTCAACTATAATCAATCCATAATGTACAAAAGTGTCCCATTGGGGAGTAAAATGGGTGAAATTGTGCTATATTTGACATAGTAAAATACATGTGATAAACCAATCAAATGCTCCGAGCAATTGGATTGGAGCTTTCTTTTTGCTAGTAGCCAATCAGAGGCTTTGTTTACAAAACTGGTTGTGAATTTCAATTTGCAATTTGCAAACTGCTCAGAGCAATCTCCAAATCAAAATTGCAATATTGCATGACAATATTGCAATGTTCCTCGCAAGAGAACATCCGGTTTGACTGTAAATAGGTTGAAGAATATTAAAAATCTGTTTTCAAATTGCAGTATGTAAACACCTTTGGATATTTCTTATTCATCCAGGTATCCCAATTTTTTGTCATCTTAATCCATTTTTGTTCCCTCTCTCGCAGAACATCCACTGGTAAAGATGATTCTCTAATATTTATGAAAAATAAAGTGTTCATTAAAACATAAATTTAACATGATATACGTAATGGCAGATAAGAACCTGCCTTGTACACAAGCGCTTTGGTTTGGTTATTTAATTCCAAAATGCAAATCACGCATACACTTTCGTGCTTCTGATCACACGTTCCACACACATGCCCACACATTGACATAACAAACCATGGCATCTGGGTACAAGGCAGGCTACGAACAATGAGAGCCAGCATATATTGTTTAACCATTGTAATGTAAGAACATCTGAACATATAACCTGAAAGCACCAGCTATTTAAGAAGTACACCAGCCAAAATTTCAAACATCCCTCTTGGAAAATAAGGCATTTTAATTGCCCTTTAAACATCCCTTCCCCCCTCCACCCACAATTAAAAGGTTCTCACAATGGTTCAAATACCCTTAAACTGTACAATAGATTATAATCCAGGAAATATTAAATTCATTTGGCAAATAGTTCTGATTTATTAGCAAAATATTATATTACAATTTTAAACCTCTCCCTAGACATTGTAGACAAACCCACAATATATAATGTAGGAATTCCAACATAATTTGTACTAACTGTAAATTGCATATAACACAAAATTTAGATTAATGCCATACGAATGAACTTTTTTAAGTAAACAAACGGAATTGACACGTTACAAACTGTCTATATCGAATTTCATGTTCGTATTGTTTTATAAACATTTGTGTCAATTTTGTGAATGAATTCGCCCCTAGATGTAACAAATATTTACTAATATACACAACAACACCAGAAATTTATATCAGATTTTAAAATCCCACAATCTTTTGCTATTAAAAGTCTAAATACATCCTGACCAATTTCCAGATAAAATGAAAATAAAATCTAGATAAACTTACGCTACGGTTTTGGTAACGCCACCAGTAAAACCGTATTTGTCAGATTTGGGTTTACTTGGGTCTGAGGTAGGTTCAACATAGTCGAAGTCTATGCGACGAACTGGTTTTATTAATTGCACCGACGAATCCTCGTAAAATTCCATAGATTTTCTCTCAAATTGTTCCCCTAAGTAGCCTCCTCTTTGCCAAAGGCTTGGAGCACTGCTCTCAACTTAAATTCACCAGCCAAGCTGTTCGAATTGAAAAGAAAACATACGCAATTTACTCAATTCTCAATGACATTGTAAAATGGTGAAAAAAGGAATTTCATAAGAGCAAAAGGAAGACAAAAAATTATGCAATTTTAATAAGCCTACCTCCATGAGCTTGGAGCTACGATATCGGCCGGCGATATTGATTTTAAACCATTATTTCACACGGTTTTTGTCTCTCAAGTAAAATATTTTGAAACTCAAAACAAATGTTGAAAATCGTGAGAGATTGGGGGACTGGGACGGGGCAAAACTAAAGGATGGTAATTACGCATGCGCGAACGGAAATTATGCTAATTAGTAGTATTAGTGAGGACCTTTTGTTCTAATAATGAAGCCGGAAATCAGCCATTACTAAGAAACCAACTGATTACCTTTCTTATATGGTAAAAATCTACTTTATTGGTCAAAATCGGATGCTGTTCTTGGGATTTATGAAGTGTGAAGACAGGTGTGGGCTGTCCTACCCCCCACCGCCCTTATGGTCACCATAATACACCGCCTTCCAAATCACCCTTTGAAGTCCCTTCTCACCTGAGGACTTTTGAAAATTAAACTGTGGCAATATCTAAATAATATCTTGCACAATTAAACAAATAAATTTCAAGAGGGGGAAGAATGGACCCACCATAACCCTCCACCATTTGAGAGTTGCATTGCTAAACCCCTACTTAATATGCCCTGGCCAGTGGCCACTCACTCTTCGAAACCAGCGAATTCCAAAGTGTGGCCAAAGCCTTTAGACTACCCACCGAATTGGTGGCTCATACTTTTGTATACGTTGGGCCAAATGCAACGTCCGGAACGATAAAAGGAGACGGGGGGTGGCGGGGTCTGATTCTCCTCATACTTTGCAATTGCCTGATTGTATCTATTCGTAGACTAGAAAGCATACTGGTTTAATCAGGTTGTACCGTAGGTTCGTTTTAAAGTCAAATGCTGGCTGCCTCCTTCGCAGGCTCTCATCGCACGTGTGTGACCTTCCCATGATGCAGCCGGGCCCGCGGGGGACTGGTCCTTGTTTGACTTGGCAAGATTGAAACAAGCATTATTAGCAAAATTGGGTATTGACTTTTTTTATCACGTATGCATTTACCTGAAAAATTAAAGAGTAATATTCTCGTGGATAATTAAGGAGTATGATATGTGTTACCAATATACTGCCTGAAAATAGTAAAAGAAAGCGAGAAAAATATCGCTTTACGCAAAAACACAGGAAGTTGAAAGTAAAACGTGATCATAAAACACCCAAAGGCTAGACCCAATATAAACAAATGAACACAAACTGCTTGTTTTTAATCATTTTATGTCAACATTGTGCAAGCTTACAATAGCAAGATATATTCATAATTAATCACAACCGGAGAGAAATAAAACATTTCAAGTTGAATTTAAAGAGGCAATTCTAGCAACAAAAAGATTTGCTACCAAAAATGACAGCATATCAAGGCAATTTATCGGGTGATTCGATGGATACCAGCACAGATTATGGTATGGTAACAGTAAGGTCTGTATTTCAAACTCTCCCAATGATTTTGGTCAGCATTGCTTCGTTTATTGGAAATTCACTTGTCCTGCTAGCGATATACCGTTTCAAGTACCTGAGGACGTTTTCAAACATGTACATTGGCAGTTTAGCAATCACAGACTTGACCGCATCATTGCTAATGCCTTTAAGCTACATTACAGTTTTGACCAACGGTCGTTGGTTATTTGGAGACGCAATGTGTGCCATAAATGGCTTTCTTTTGACTTTCCTGTCGAGCGCTTCGATGTTGACGCTATTGATATTCAGTATGTATCGTTGCTATTTGGTTACAACTGTTCGAAAACGGCTATCCGCGGTACTTTTGGCAAAAACGGTTAAAACGTCGGTGATTGGCATTTGGGTACTGGCACTTATCTACGCATCTCCGCCATTATTCGGGGGAGGGGAAATAAAATTGATGCCTTTCCATTACAGTTGTATTATAGATTTCAGTTCTTCGAAATATTACGTCGAGTTTCTGTTTGTGTTTCTTTTCATCGTGCCCCTTATAGTGATGACTGTAGCTTATGTGAGAATTATTAAGTTTATACATATGCATAACAAGACAATAAGGAAGAGTTCGGGAAACGCTCGGCGACAGTCCGGCACGTTCTCGCCATCTTCGGAAGCGTCCGTAGACGAAGGAAATCGCTACACTGTGATGGAGTTGAAAAAAAAGTTGGATCTTATGAATGAAGGGAAGGAAGCTCAACAGATGTTGCAAAGGCAACTCACTGACGTGTTGTCACAGGTTAGTTGGTGTGAAATTAATTAATGATATATAGTTAGCCTATCTATCAACTAATTATCCAATCAACTAAATTTAACCAACCAATAAATTAAAAAATTACCGGATCTGATTCTCCTCATGACGTATGTGATTTCACACAATACAGCAACAACACTTTTCGCCAGGTATGAGCCAGCCAATAGCCTTACCCTTGTCAACAAATCCAGTAAATCGCATACATCAAGAGGAGAATCGGACCCTGACGCGACTGACGCTGAAAAGCTGAAAGTTTGAAATTTCTTGCTTGTCATAGTTTTATTCATGTTACTTTACGTTTTCAACAAGGCGGTAAAGACACAGCAAGCTTCACAATCTGCAAATCCAAACACACCAGAAGAAATACCATTGAAAACTCTTAAACCGTCTGAAGTAACTTTCAAGCTAAACTCAAGCCAGACTATAGAAACCATCGCCTCGTGTTCCCAGGATGAACCAACGAATGCTGCCACAACAAGTGAAGCAGAACCAAGCCGCAGTGAGTCGACTTCAGATAACAATAGGACACAAGAAAGATTCAAAAAGATATCCGTCAGCTCTGTCGTACAAAAATGGAAAAATAAAGTAAATAAACAGGACTTTTTAAGACAATACAGAAGACGTGTGTCACATCAGGCGCGCTTGGCACGAATCCTTTTAACAACTGTCGTTTTGTTTCTTGTATGTTGGGCTCCGTTTTCCGTCGACTCATTTCTGCTAGGTGTTGGTTACACGAGGAAAAGGCCAAAAGATTTTCAACTTGTTTCCCAATGGATGGCATTCTCTAACGCACTTTGCAATCCTGTTATCTACTCGTTGATGAACACGCGTTTTAGGGAAGCGTTTAAAACGATCTTACAAGAATTTTGGAGGATGGTGACCGTGCATACTTGCAATCAAGGCGAAGATGAAGTATTTGAAACTTAATGGTGCCTGTCTTAAAGCATTATCGAGACTCAATATAGCAACACGATTTTCGACAGACAGTGCTATGCCACGTACAAAACTAATCACTGGCAAACGATAATGGTGGGACGCGTTTCACTCTGCCAATATTCGCCTGATTGGTTGGCGAAAAAGGCGAATTTTTTCACTAATCAATCACGGGCTTTAGTCAAGGTGACGCTTACGGAGTAAAACGTCATGCTTCCAACGTCTATGGCTCTACGAATACCTTTTACACAAAGACCGTTTTCCACCAGGCGAATTTGTTCGCGCGAAGCGAAAAATTTCGACAATGTGATTGGTTAGCGTAATTTTTTCGCTAACCAATTACGTTTTTGAAATAGCTTGCCTTTACTTCCTTGTATGAAAGGACGACAAAATCCTCAAACTATTTTTTCGGTACGTTTTATTTAACGATTTCAATTTCATAATCCTCATGTATAAAAGAACTTCTATACTTTCTAGGAAAGCCTTTGTGGGGCCACATAATGCAGGCATGAAAGACAGATCTATATTACTTGACTAGTCTTAGACACAGATACACAGCAAATAATATTATATTATGTATTTTAATTCATTTACTAATTGTATTCGAAAGAAATACCATTCCTCCAAGATTCTCAAATTCATCATCAATATAAAAATAATAAAACAAAATATATATTACATCCATCTTTGTTTCGTGTCCAATAAATTTTAAATTTTAAGGGAATGGGCATTGCCTAATCTGTGTGCGAAATCCTGGCTTCCACGACATATCCAATATCTAAACATTTTCTCCGTACCAGCGCGTAAATGTTCAGTTCACACCTCTCGGTGCAAAAACCTCCAGAAATCTACTTTGATTTGGTTGCTCTTGCCATTGTTAGAACGTTGAAAGCTTGCTTTACCAAGGGCATGTCAATCATTTGGCCACGGTATGTGATCGCTCCCTGTTAGAAGAAAACGATATACTAGGGTTACATATGTACTGCATAGCGATGGCAACCTTAGAGTTAAGTTTGGGTGTAAAGGTTACGTTAGTATATCTTAAATGACTTGGAAATTATATTTCAATTATACTTTGTAAAATGCATTATCCAATTACAATTACAATTTATACTATAAATATATTAATTTCTATTTATTTGACAGTCGATGTTTATTTAAGGCCGTTAAATCGTAACTATGATATGAATTTCATATTATAATTAATTATTCAATAGATCCGCCCCTGAGTATATCGTCCCACATGGCCGCATCGCCTACCGAATAAGTAAATGTCGTCCAAACTCCAGGCATCGGGGGCATATTTACGCCGCTTTCCCCCCTTATATAATCCCGCACTTCACCGGTTGTAGGGGCGGGGATTTACATTGACTGGTGCATTCTACTCACAATTCCTTCATTTGACTGTTGTTCAAACGCCGCTACCAATTCCTTCGCCCACTCAATCTTCTCAGGCGATGGCGAAAATGCTTCGTTGACAACATCAATTTGATTTGGATGAATAACCTGTTTTCCTATTTGAAAAACAAAAACGCATCATGGCCTGTAATTCGGCAAGACGATTTCAAACCAACATAAATGGCAAGCAACCATAATTTCAAATATACGATACCTGTAAATCCCATTTTCGCCCCTTCTATCGATTCTTCTTTTAGTTTTTCTATATCTGAAAGAGCAAAGATATTATTGATATTTAAACACATTTTGAATTTTATCATTTAAAGGGATAATTGGCAATAAAAATTTAGTTTGTCTCATTGGAAATAACTTTTAAAATTATATATAAATCTTCCTTACCGATTTTTCGCATCTTGTTTAGTTCTTGAAATATTTTGACTGAAAACAATGAGCTGTCCGCCATCTTGGATTATTTTTTTGATCTCATTAACGGTGGTTTTAGTGACGTCACAAGCAGGTTTAGCCATTTAAAACTACTCCTAGGTGACCAAATAACAATTAGTAGATGTCTAAAAAGTTGTCAGTCAATTTGTTATTTGAAATAGTGACCGAAGTATAATTTGGGGCTCATAATGACCATTGGTTTTCTGTGCAAAATTCTTGCGTGACCCTGCTTGTGACGTAACATGCATATCCACAACAATCCAAGATGGCGGACAGGTCGCTGATTTATGATGATTTCTGTCAAAATATCTCAAGAACTAAGCAAGATTTGAAAAAGCTGCATGCAGAGAAGTTTTCAACATAATATTAAAAGTTCTTTCAAATAAGGGAAATAACATTTTTATTGCCATATCCCTTTAAGAGTTTGTTGAAATTTAGGGGCCGTCGACAAATAGATTTCGTCTTACACACCTTTGTAGTCAATATGCACCATATCAATAGCCTGTAATCCAAATGCTTTACAATGTATGACAATAGACTGACGGGCAAACATCAGTTCCTTTGCATCGTGTGTTCTAGTAGCGCCTATATACATACATCAACAGGTGAGAGGAATTTAGCCAGAGGAATATAAGGATACAATCAAGTAAACTTAGATGTAAGTACATTCTTTTTCAAGCTCCAGCTGAATCCATTTCCAAATGGAATTAATATATTGGTTCTGGTGTACAAAGTACGATACAATTCGACATTAAGCCCCGATCGAACGAGGATGAGAGAATTGATGTGAGTTGCAATTACTCTCGATCGTGTTCAACCGCCAACTCTCATTAATTCTCATCAATTTTGAGCTGGTTCAAATTTTGAAGAGAGTTTTTGCTCGTTTGACAGGTACGCGTGGTAATATCCAGTCAACTCTCGTGCAACTCTTGTTCTCGTTTGACCGGGGCATGAGAGTTGATGAAACTCACATGCAAACTCTCGCGAATTGTCAAGAATAACCGCATCAAAAATCTTGCCAGTTGCTACTAGTAATGCCAGATATTCTCTTACACGAAATAAATGACAAAAGTCATGCCCAAAGCTCGTTTTCCACTAGGCGAATTTGCTCGCGCGACGCGAAGCGAAAATTCATTTCGGCAACGTAATTGGTTAGCGAAAACATTTTTCGCGGAAATTTCCGAAATTCGATTTTCGCTTCTCATCGCGCGAACAAATTCGACCAGTGGAAAACGGGCTTAACTGCATAAACGAGAGCTGTTTGTTCAGGGAATCGGCCAACATAGCACTAGTGTGCGTCTGCGTTTAGGAAATTGAGTTGAACCCACCAATATTAGCAAAGAAGTCATCAGAGCCAAACACAACAGCCTCAAGATTAAACAGATTCGTTTGATCCACTCCAGCTTCTAGAATCTCTCGTAGATTCAACAAACCAAGTGCTGACTCAATAAAAATGATCAGCGAGATTTTTATCTCAGGTTTTAGAGACTTGGCTACTGGAAAAAATTTATCATTGATCTAGAGAAATAAAAACCAAACCAAAGTACTGAGGCATTTGGCTAAACGAATTTCCAAAAAGTTACTGAATTACAAGAGCTGGTTGTATAAAACTATTATCTACTTTTCAACTACCCGTTTTGTAGTTAAATAGTAGGCTATTCTGATTGGTTAACTTCAGCACTAGCTATAGTTAACTTTAACTACCTTCTTATACAACCAGTCCCAGAGCTTTGCTTTTAGTTAGCTTAAGTTTGTAGCAACATAGTAGCAACCGTTATCAACTGAGGAGGGATTATGGAGACTTTTAAGCCCGTTTTCCACTAGGCGAATTTGTTCGCACGACGCCAAGCGAAAATTCACTTCGGCAACGTGATTGGTTAGCGAATTTTTTCACTAACCAATCACGTCGCCGAAATTCGATTTTCGCTTCGCATCGCGCGAACAAATTCGGCGGAAAACGGGCTTAAGCCATCTATTGTTAACCAAATCTCAAAGTTTGGATCCTGGACAAGACCCTTCCTAGGAAGCTAGTGCAAACCATATGAATTCTCGACAAATTACTGGCAGAAATGACAGTCTCTGGTTGGATCATGGTAGAATATTAAGACTGGTTGAGAAACGATGATGAACGGGTGAGAAATATATAAAAATATTTACAATAGATGCAATGCAGATCTTCAGACCAAAAGATGGTTCAGGAAGAAAGACAAATGGAGGTAAATGAAGGAAGATGGGATGCTAGAAGGAAGATCACTAATGCAGCTTAAACCAGTCACATAGTCAGGAAGATTGAAGAAAAAAAACAAGGAAAATTTACAGGATGGAGGAAAAATGAAGATGGTGAAAGGGCACAAGTGAAGACTTGAAAGGGAGGAACCTGGAACAGATGCAGGTTAATCTGGTAAAGGGGTGCAGATTTTTCAGGGGGTGCATATATTTCATTGGGGTGGAGTTGAACATATTTCAGGCGGGGGTTAAAGATATTTCAGGGGGTGCAGATATTCCATAGGGGTGCAGATATTCCATAGGGGAAGAAGATATTTCAGGGGGGTTGCTATTTCAGGAGGATGTATTTTAAGGAGTGCAACAAAGAATGCACCAGTCGATAGTTGTTGGTGTATGTATAGGGTGAACTGAAGGTGGTAGGTGAACTCTTGGTAGGTGTGCATTCATATAGGCCTGTACCCTGAGAAATCTGACAGTGAGATTAGTAAATGGGACGTCAAGATAAGGGAGTGGGAGAAAAAGAACAAAGGGAAGGGGGAAGTGAAACTATTACTATGTGAAAAAACTAACTGTGTGTAGTAACATTTTAATTAAACCTGCAATATTCTTCTCTATATATATCTCAACGTACCCATTCCAAATGCCTGACATGTTCTACTTTAGGAACCAGGAGAGTTGTTGGGATGTTCAGACCTTGCATGAATGTATTCATGTCCTCCAAGGCTAGTTTTTCACTGTCAACAGAATTGATCCTAACTGCAACTTCACTTGAACCAAATGATGTCGTATTGAGGACATTTGAGATTACCACTCTTGCTTCATTCTGTTAACAAGAGTAAGTAAAATGCTTTTTTTTGTTTGATTTTCAGTTTGAGCAATAATGGAGTACTATAGAGTACATGTATTGACCACCTTTCCTTATTCAAATGCAAACGACGGTACCTTGCGATTCAGCGCCACTCCATCCTCACAATCAAGCACAACTAAATCAGCATTTAAGCTCGATGCTTTCTTGATTTTTCGTTCATCATTGCCAGGAATATACAACAGAGATCTCCTGGGTCGTAATGTACCGCCAGTACTTACATATCGCCGAGGAAGAACGTTTAAACCGCAAAAACAACGAACAGAACTTGCAAAATTTCTTCCAAAAACACCCTTCACGGCGGCCATCTTGGCTCTGCGTGTGGCACACGAAAAATTCCCGCGCGAGATTCCGATGGGGAATTCCCTAGAAAGCATTTCACTTTCAAGAACTTTCAAGACGACACTTTAAAATTCATGATATTTGTTTTGTTTTATGGAAATCACCACGTTTTAATGTTTATTTGGCAAAGCGTTCGATCAGTTCAAATAATAATATATCGTTTTAGACGTTTTCCTTATTAAAAAGTAAAATAAAAGCCTTGTACAGACTGACTGCAAGATATATAATATATAGTTCACTACATAACTAATTGAATTGTTTGGCGAAAACTTACTGAGAACAATATAAATATCGGGTATATAGCTATTTAAATGAAGGTTGTCACAGGCAATAGTCATGTGTAAGATCCAATTGCTCACAAAGGTTTTGCAATCCTCAAAGGAAGGCATAAATGCTTTGCAAGGCTTGCACTTGATCTGTCGGCACAGAACAGCAAGTCTAGACTGTATAAGCGGCGGTATATAAACTTTATGACAACATGATAAGAAATCATGATTGTTTGTTATTCTCACGAGGCGAAGTTCTAAGCACATTTTACTGTACAAAATACCCTGTGTCTGATTAACCATTACACTCTTTGCGTTTGGATCGCACATATTATTGCACACAGAGTGTTCCCTGTGACAACCTTAAGATGAAATAGCTGCATTACAAGTCACTTTCTCAGAACTTCATGTCTTCTTGTTCGACTTTCTATCCTTGATAAGTTCACCAAAATACGCGGTGATTGTCTTCACTCTTCTGTTCAACAGATTTTGTTCAATTTCAACCTTTCCTCCGACATCCGCCAGCGAGGTCAACTGCTCGATGTTGGTATTCTTTGGTACAAAATACGCGATATTTTCAGTGATTTCCCTGCTTAGTTCAAAAATTTTGAATCCATCCATGGGTATCATAGTTTCAAGATCAAACACTGCTGCATCTGAGTAGGCAGGTCCACCCCAGGGCGGACTCAAGAAGACCACATCAGCGCAGAGGGTTGGAGCAAGCTTCATGTAGTCCCCCACAATAAATTCAATTCTATCTTCAACACCATATATCCTCGCATTGTGTCTGGCTAGTTCGACTTTCACCGGGTCAATATCGATTGCTATTACCCGCTCACAAGTGAATGCAAATTGTATGGAGTTTCCACCAACGCCACAGAAGGCATCAATGATCAGATCACAGCGACATCTATGCGCGATGTGCTTTGCAATACGTTCGGGTGTCACTGAAAACCAAGCTTCGTCGTCCATCTTGATTCCTTCATCGTAAAGAGAGAACAAGCGATATCGCTGATGCCAATACTTCGCTAAGCTTTTGTCTGGAGGATTGCTCTTGTTTTCCGTGTTCTCTAAACAATCTTCTCGTCTTTCTTCTGCAGTAGTTTCTTCATAGTTCGAGTTCTGGGTTGAATCATCAGGAACACCGGAATTGGTAGAGTTTCCATCAGCAGAAAAATCATTCAGGTTTTTTTTGGAAGGACTCAACTCATTCAAAACTTCATTCGCACCGTTCACTTTGTCACGAGCTTCGTTGACGATTTCGCCTACAGAAATGATAGCCCCTTCACACGCTTCTTTTGCAAAGAAATTATCAATAGCGAAATCACAATGATGGCTATCATTATCGACATTCACACAGAAATCCATCTCCTCGCGTTCAGTGATATCATATTTCGAATTACCCGAAGATGAACTTCGACATTTTGCTCCCTTTTCACCTTCATTGCAGCTTTCACCGTTTACTGCGCACTCATCTGCAAAAGATTCATCATACGAGTTCTGGATTAGTTCATCTTGACATTTACTGCCTTCAATAATTTTACATTCACAAGGAACAACTGCACCATTGACGGGAACCCTACAGAGGGTTCCTTCAGAATCAACTTGGTGCTCAGTTGTTCGTTCCAGAGAAACGGCAGTTTCTTCACATGTCTTATTACAAGAGTTGGGCATTTCAGTATCCAAATCAGTTGTACTTTGGCTGTCAACCTGACATTCTTCCACCTTAGCAGATTCATCGGAGTCCACTGTAGAACCACTACTCTCCTCATCACCAACAGAAAATTCTTTTTCCTTAAAGCATAGGTGTATGATATCACTGTCATCTTGACTGTAAACCTGCTTTCTCTCCACCTGACTGGACGATGGCTCATCACAGTCCAATACGGAATCACCGATCTCCTCACACCCAACAGAAAACTCTATTCCTTTGAAGTTTAAGTGCGCCCTTTCGTATTTCGGATGACCATTGTATTGTTCTGAACTTGAATACATTTTAAAACCTAACACGTTGTAAACATCTCGGAGCGATTTTCGTGGACGACTTTCTCTTTCATCAACTTCCAGTGACCTTTTCCCCTGTCTATTGTCCAAATCTCTGGAATAAGCCATTTCAGTTTGGGTACTACCCTCGGAGTTGTTCTGGGTAAACCTTTGTGAAACTTCTTGACAATCTTCTATATTCTTTTCCTGGTTCATATCAGTGGGAAGGCTAAAATTAGTATTTTCTATTCTGTTTTTGCCAATGGAATAATTTTCCTTGACTTCGTATTCATCATCAAGTTTCGCTTCTACGGACTTTGTTTCAATGTCGTTATTAGGATGTATTTCGACGAAGCCATTTCTCAAGTCACTTGTATCTGTTCTTCTATCTGAAAGGGTATTCTCGTTGACACAATCACTATTGTAAAATTCACATGAAGTATCCAAAGCCTTTTCTGTTGGCTCATTTATGTGTTCTGTATTAAGATTATTCTCATTGCGGACGCTATAAGCATCAATAGGACAGTTGTCTGAATTTACACAATTTTTTCGCTCAATTCCATCACCTTGACGATAGCCTTGCTCATACCAATAGTGATATTCAGTATAATAGTAATTGTAGACCTCTTCTTGTAATTTTGACCAAGATTCTTTATACGAACTCTCTTCGTCTGATGAATACCCTTCAACAGAACAAACAAAATTTATCATCTCGTATTCCTTGTATGGCGGACTAACTCCTGGATGTATTGCACTCCAGCTTTGCAAAGTTAGTTCATAACCAAAGGTTTTCCAATACTCTTCCCATCCACTATCGTCGACTGATGTTTTTAAACTATCTGCATTCTCGACCATATTGCCATCGTTGGTTGTGCCTGAAGTATCATCCACCACAAGTGACGAGATCTCTTGTTCAAAAGTGTCAAGACTTTGAGAATTGATAGAAGGCTCAACGCTACTTATATTTTCTGATAGGTTTGTGTAGAAAGTAGTAGTTTCTGTAGATAAATCTTTTGCTAAACTAGAAAGTGGTTCTTTGCCTACTTCTTCTTTGAAATCTTCAGGTAAGATGTTCATATCTTCTTCCACTTCGCTGTTAGGGACAAATTTTTCCTTCATATTTGCTACACTTTGTGGCACGAAATGATCGTTTTTATCATCAAGCGTTTCATTTTGATGGTTAATTTTAACTTCTCTTAAATCCAGGTCTTCCAAAGGAGCAAAATTCGCATCATCCTTCCCTGTCTTATCGTTAATAGACCACATCTTCTCAGATATCATTGCTTCTGTAAAATTCTGTTCTCGTTTAGAAGTGGCCCGACTTTGTTCGTCTAAGTCTGGACAATTAGTCACATTATCACTGTGATTTAGTTTAACTTTCGAAATAGAATTATCCCCTTCAGTGGTGCATTCTTTACATATGTCATTTGTAAAATTTTCAACATCGTCATCAATACTGGACTCATGTTCTCCATTGATGTTAGACTTGTCACAAGATTCTAGTTCAGATTGAAGCATGGCTGGTGTAACATCAACTGTAACTTTATCTGATAGAAGTTCTGGATGTTCACAAGCACCAACATCACCATTCAATGGAGGCTCTCTGGTATTGCCACTTTCGCTGACAATTTCATTCACATAAACACAGTCTAAATCTTCTTGACTTGTTTGTGGATGCTCTTTCTTATAATTCTTCTTTTTCTTTTTCTTCTTGGCCTTGCTAACAATTCTTCCATTCTTTACCTGCACCATAAAAACAAAATGTGATGTAATATCTGACAATGATGTAATAAAATGTATATCATTCAAAAACCTAAAATATGAAAAGCAATATCTTGCATTCTATTTGTTACTTTTACTGAACAATTTTCACGTTTTGCTAGATAACAACAATGTTCACACAGGCTTAAATGTACATTTTGAACAACATATCTCACACTTTATTTCAAAAATAACATGATGAAATTTAAAGAATATTTTTAATATATATCAATTTTGAGGGTTAATCCAACAGTTTACCTGGTTGCTTAACATTGAAACACCTGCAGGCATGAATGACGTTGGCAATCCCATGTTCTTCATGGCTTCCAATTCATTGTCTTCAATCATCACACTCGTTGAATCACTTTCTGCTCCATCATCAGAACTGACTTTTTCATTGGTAAACGGCAAAGCTAATTCAGAGCAATTTTTATCTTCATCAATTTTCCCATTACTTGTGTTACTGTTTTCCTACATAAATACCAAATACATTGCACATTATATTTCCAAATATGATTTCAAACCAGGAATTTTGTGACAAAGATTTCTATTAAAAGAATAAAATTAAATGTGATTTAAATAACCTTGTATTTGTTATGTTTCTTCTCCTTCACCAAATCTGTATCACTGCAAAATGTTAAAATAGCAAGTTAAGTCACATGAAGTTTTAGTGAGGGGAAAGCGAGAAGGAGTGATGGAAAGGAAAGAAGCTATTTCAATCTTTCTGTCATTCCCCATGCACTCACTTTGCTCTTATAGTAAACTTCATGTATTAAGCTATTTGTAAATACTTTAAAAGGTGGCTCTGTGGAGAAGAGAGGCGATAATAAGGAAATCCTATTTCAATTTAATTGCAGCGACTATGATTGGCCAATTATGGGTTCTATGCAGGTCTTGGCATGTTGGCAGTCTCATTCAAATTGAGAGGGTTGGAATTGCAAACTTGTTTCATGATGGGGAAAAAAATTCTGCGATTGCAAACAACTTGAATGAAAACAGATTGGTCTGTGATGGGTTAAAACAATCACTGAAAAACAAAAGTTAGGGGTCGTTGACAAATAGATTTCATCCCATGATCAGCCAATCCATGATCGGCTGATCATGGGATGAAATATATTTGTCACCGACCCCTAACATTTAACTAGCCTCATGTCGATTGGCCTCATGTTGAGGTAAACATTACAAACATTGTCGTTATGAACAATTGAAGTTTAATGTGAGAATAGAGTTGAAATAGACAATATTCTTATCTGTGATTGTTCATCCTTAGATGTAAAATGAGGGGTAGTAGCCCCCCCGCCCCCAAACTGGTAGTCATTAGATGGGATGACTCTGAAGGATCTATCTCAGAGATGGTGCCTGTATGCCACTGTCAGCTAGGTGAGCTAGCTTGCCTAGCTACGGCCAGACATCGATTAAGGTCGGTAATTAACAGCAGACAATGTAGGGTAGGGTTATTGAGAGATTGGGTTCATAGTGATGAACATGCGCCATCTTTGAGAGTTAGAGTCATCCCATCTAACCTCTTCCCTATCAGGCTATCAAACTATCAATATTGACGTACATCATAGTCATCATACGTACCTCAGTAAAGATCTGCTAAATATAATTTGTGTTGAACAGTCAATTTCTTCTGAAAATAATTCCATGTATAAAACATTGCAGTACCGAGTTCGTACATTATCTAAGTCTTTGATTCCCGCGATAAATTCAGGCCAAAAATCACTGATTTCTGTAGCCATGTGTCGTCAATGTGAAACTATTATGAGCCATCGTTTCGAAGAAGAACGTAACAGCGGTTCCTACCATTCTGAAGCATTACGGTTTAGCGTAATGAGGGTTCTTCCACTTGTATGGATAACTCCTGAAAAAGAGAATAGAAAATTTCTATTAGAAATATAGAAAAAATAGGATAGTTTTATGGTGCACATTACAAAGAATGAAAGAATTACATACAAGCGAATATACTGATCTTGTTTTGAATTCTTTTTCAGGTGTTCACCGTGTTTGACTTGCATATATTCTTTCAGAAAAGGAAATTGAAAGATTGTGAAAGGATTTTCTATTAATCGGTTATGGAAACACCACCGGTAATTTTAAATTTCAAATTTTCAAAACAAACAAAACAAAACAAAAATGTTTCAGAATGATTTGTGAAGAAAAAAGCAGATTTTACGGTTGCTATTTGTTGTATTGTCTCAATCCGAAGTACAAAGGAAGGACGTATATTGGGTTTACTGTTGATCCAAACAGAAGAATCAAGCAACATAATGGTGGGGTTGAAAAGGGCGGTGCTTACAAGACGAGCAAGAAAGGCCCATGGTACTCACTTTCTCTCGATATATGCCGAAATTAAACAACTTTCCATATATATTAAGTACCTATCCTTAAGTTTAAGATCAGGTCTTGTCACAATATCTTTTAATCTGAGAAGTGTGTTGGCCGTTGGCCAATCTACATTGTCATTTGGGCAATATTCAGTATATTTTGATATTTGTTTAAAACAGGGAGATGATATTGACTGTTCATGGATTTCCAAATGAAATTTCTGCTTTAAGAGTAAGATATTTAATATTTAGTTCAATATAAAGATAATAAGATATTAACTAATTTCTGAAATTAAAATCATTGCCATTAGATGGAGTAAAATAGAGTACGTAGGGTGCATTGCACTTAATGAGTTGATGTAAGAAGCCTTTTATCCTAAGATCAGATTTTACTAACTGTGATCAGATCCACTCTATCAACATACTTCACATAATCTTCAAAACAACTATTTCAAAGGATCATACATGAAAATTGTAGTAATTGGGCTTTTCAATCTCTGCTCTAGTTCGAATGGGCGTGGCAGCATCCATTTAAAAGCAGAAGACTAAAGCATATTGTAGCCAAGAAAAAATCATCTGAAAAAAGTGTTGAGTTTTGTTTCCGAGTGTTGACGGAGATGCTTTGTGCAGGGCCCTGGAACCGACTACCACTCACAATTCGATGGTTAATGGAAGAATATAAAATGGACTTTGACCCCTTGAAACAACCCCCGATTCACATGCCCATTGTGTATGGACCAATCCCGAGCTGGAAGAAACCTAAAGATAGCAAGAAAGATAGTGCCTCAGAAGATGAGCTTATTCCTGTGTGTAAAATATGCAAGAGCTTAATTGTAGTAAGTGATCGAATCTTAGATTCATTCCAATATTATATGTGATGTACTGTACACTAAATAGTCTACCATTTCAGGCATGCAAAATGTGGCAGAGTCATGAAGCTACATGTTATTAATAATTAGATTACAATCAAATATTCAGATTCCAAGTACTTAGAACACCTCATTTACATGCCCACTCAAAACTATGTCTATGAATTGCATTATTGTACCATTTGTATCAATGTACGCATTTTGTACCTATTTTTTTAGATTCAGGATCACATTTTGCGATGTCTCCACGCGGACTGTGAAATGACTGCGCACATTTTCTGCTTGGCAAAAACATTTCTATCTGTTGGTAAACAAGACACAAACTACTGTATCCCACTGGAAGGCGACTGTCCTATCTGTGGACAAAATTTACTCTGGGGTGAACTGATAAGACATCAACATCAGCTGCAGGATATAAAACAGACTAAAAACGCAGTTGAATAATTAAGCTTAAGTCAGAGTTCAAGGCCATGTTACACGAGGCATTTTTGCTGCAACTTGCAACGTAATTTCGGACACAGAGCAATGTTAGGTAAAAAGTATATTCGCAGAGAAATTGTGAGCATGAATCTCGTTTTACTTTGCCGATATTTTTCTTGCTTAACATGCCCAGAAGGCAACAAAGAAATGAATGAGAATGATAATATCGGTGTAGTGAAACGCGTGCCATGTTCACTGTTTTTCTGTGCGTACATTTCTACATAACATTGGTCTGTGCAGAAATTGCGTGGCAAGTTGCAGCAAAAATTGCCGTGTGTAACATGCATGGCCTTAAGTAAGAGTCAAGGTTACACGAAGCAATTTTCACTGCAATTTGCAACGCAATTTCTGACACAGAGCCATGTTATGTAAAGGCTAGTTCACACAATCCGATTTGTCTGATCCAATTCTCCTTTTGACGCATGTGATTTGCTGACAAGAGTAAGACTATTGGCTCAAACCATTGCTCAAACCCAGAGGCTCAAACCTGGCGAAAAGTGCAGTTGTTGTTGTATTGTGCAAAATCACATACATCTGGAGGGGCATTGGATCCGACAAATCGGACTTGCAGAACTTGTCCTGCATTTTACTCCGTCGAGCTTTTCCTCACGTAACATACCATAAAGGCATGAAAGAAATGAATGAGGAATGAAAATTTTCATAAAATTGAGATGAAGTCCAGTTACTGTTAATACTTTTTTTAACAGAACGTTGCTCTATGTCCGAAATTGCTTCGTCGCTGTAACATTGGTTTTTACTCATTCGACAATTCACTATATTTATAATTTTATTTATCCACATTTGATTAAATCAATTCAGCACTCCTTAATCTTGCAATTGTTACATACACCATTAGATAGAAAGATACTTTACAATTATTACTATATATATTAGTAGGTCAATGCATTCACAATTTTCTTTGTACAAAATACCTAGATATATTGCTATATGTACAAGTATGTAAATATATATTTATCGACAACCTGTGTGTCAGTTCTATTCAGAACCACCCGCCCTCTTCCCTGGAGGTCATTTCGCCCCATAAATTTACACTTGGCTATTATACGCCTACTCTATTTGGGTAAAAAATTCTTGAATTATTTTTTCTGTTGGTTTTTGATGATTTTTAACAGTTAAGTTCATTTCTGACGCTGCTCTGTTCTCTCTCAGTTCATGCCACCTTTCCAGAATGTGACTGTAGTTTAACATTCCTTCGATATTTCCTGCAAGAAACGCGGTTACTTTAGTTCGAACTGTTTGAACTTGATTATATAGAGTGTCTACAGTATTTTTGACCTGAAAAATTGCTCGACCGCGATGGAATCGAAGCCGCAAGTCAGGAATCGAATCCGCAAGTCTGAAATCGAATCTGCAAGTCAGAAATCGAATCTGCAAGTCAGGAATCGAACCGCAAGTCAAGAATCGAAACGACTTGACATCGTAGCTCAGTTGGTAGAGCATATTGGACAAGCAAACCAAAGGTCGCGGGTTCAATTTTTCAGCTTGTCTGACGTGGAGCCACTCAGTGTAGCATCATCTACAATTAGTTTACCTGCGTTCTAACACCGCAATCATCATGTCTAATTGTTATAATAAATCAACTGAGCACAAATAATTTCTTGAACAATAGATTACTGACCTGTACTTTTATACAAATGAATTAAACCTCTGTAGTCATATTCTAGTCCGCTGTAACCATCACCAAAAAGTTTACGACCTGCAGGAAGTCAAGTATAGAAATGCATAAATAAACAAATCCGTCTTGCAATCCTTTAGAAAACTTCACTCCATGAGGAATCTTAAACTAAGGTAACATGTTTAAACTGGACAGCTCTCCCTATAGGTTCAGTGAGGGTTATCCTTTATTAGTATAAACTTAGTAATAGACTATCACTTTTCCTGCGTTCTGATTGGCTACGCTACTCGTAGACTATTAGTGATAGTCTACTAGTAGCAAAATTCAAAACAATGGCGTGAAAATTCACGTTTAAAATTAATATTAATACTTTTGTTTACTTTTGTATTGTGTTCCCTAGTTCTAAATAAATGCTATAGTTTATACTAAAACAATTAGACAACTCGGCCTCGTTGGCTATGAGCGAATAGTCAACTCGGCTTCGCCTCGTTGACTATTCGCTCATAGCCAACTCGGCCTCGTTGTCTAATTGTTAATTGGTCCAGTGCTAATACAGCGCTGTTTTGCATCGCCAAGCTGGAAATACTCGGTAATATCTAGGTCGCCACTTGTTTCCATCTACCAAACTCACTACTCACTGATGACACCGCTCAAAAATCCAACCTACCAATGGCAATGGAGCGAATATACAGCTCTTCAGCTTTCTCAAACATATTCATATCGTACGTATAGAGCGACGCCAGATGACCCAGCGATAACGCAACTTCATAGTCCTATAACATGGTTGAATATGTCAACATAATATGTCTATGGACCTGTTCATATGCGCCTGGGTAGCCACACTAACAATGAATGATCTACAGATTATCTATAGTGTACTCCACCTCTTTTCCCAATAGCCGTTCTTTGATTTCGATCGCTCTTTTATGCATCTCTTCAGCTTCCTAGACAGTATAGGATTTGTTAGCTGATAGTTATACATAGATAGTTGTGAAACACATTTCACTTACGGTTTACATTATCAAAATTGCTTTGATCAAAGAACAGTTTCAGCAATGTTTGTGATCATATTTCAATTTTGGATTCTTGGATTGCTTAGTCTTAATATGTCCCTGCGAACGGTCTCTTATTTGTCCAGTGTTACTACAGGAGAAAACCTAAACTAAACTAACCTTAGATTGTATAGCAACTATTATAGTTCCACACTGTTCTCCTTACAGATCCAGTAAGGGCTATGCTTGTTGGTCCAGTGTTACTGCAGGAGGAAACCTAAACTAAACTAACTTTATTTATACTGGATAGCTCTATCAGTTCTAAACTGTTCTTTCTAGAAGTCCAAGGGCTATCATTCTTGGTCCAGTGTTACTACAAGAAGTAACCTAAACTAAACTAATTTCATTCTTACTGGATAGCTCCATCAGTTCTAAACTGTTCTTCCTAGAGGTTCAAGGGCTATCCTTTTGGTCCAGTGTTCAGTAGCGTAGCTAGCGGAAAATTATTGGTCATGCTATATACTACGTTAAGGTTGCAGATCACGAGGCGCCACCATGGTTGGCGCCGAGCGAGAAAATTTTTGAAATTTAGACCCTCTAGAACGTCTGAAATGACCATTTCAGAGGCTGATCTATTTGATATTTTTACAACCAGTTTGGTCAATTTCGAGTCTCTGAAACAGTACTTCATGCTTTCTGCGCGATGGAACTAATGACATTTCATTATAATTCCGCGTAAAGTCCGTAAAAAGCAGGAAAACAAGCTAAGAAACACAGTTGCAAATACATCATTTTTATTTCAACATGAGTAGGATAACTAAGTAGAGTATATTACAAACATTCAAACAATGAAACAACTTAAACAAACAGGTTTTTATAACTTAAACGTATACTGCCGGAAAGAACATACTAAAATTAGTAAAATTGCAAAGTTTGGTTGCGAAATGTTGTAAAATGCGGAAAATATAGCCTCACAAAGTTTGCAAATTTTGTATACTTTTGTATTACGTGCGGAAATTCCTACCACATTTGGGCCGAAATGATCGTCTAAATTGCCTGACTGAATCATTCTGATTTGTGCAAGGTTTGACCTATTAAATAGGCTACTGTAGGCATAGAAATATGTTTTTATTCCTATTTTACAATGGACTTTTAAATTTACAAATTATATGCACTTATAATTAACAGCTATGGCTGAACAATAATATAACTACGATTTTTCAATAAACAGCGTCTTAACTGAGACAGGGTCTCAGTTCAGGGAAACAGCGTCTAAAATGAGACAGGGTCTCAGAGACAGGGTCTCAGAGACAGGGTCTCTGGAACAGAATGATGGAACAGGGTCACAGGGTCTCAGTTCTGCGCGCACTAAGACAAATATTCGAATGGCAATGAGTTGTGCTTTACATGTAGGTGACTCGCATATCCAGCAAAGTAAGAACAGAATGATGGAACAACGCTTTCGTTTTATAGCTTTCCAAATGCAAAATTATTTTGCGCACATGTATATATTTTTAACGCTTTTATACACTACAAAAATATGCAAATTTCCTTGCGTGGCAGTGTCAAATTACTCATCGCAGTAAACATGCGTTTCATGTGGGAATTCCATGTGGAAGAACAATACATGGAAAATATTGATATTTTGAAATAAATGTTACAAAATTTGATGTCTTTCTAATGTTTCGTGATATATTTAGCCTGTCTCATCCTGCAACTATGCTAGGGTATGCATCTACTGACAGCGCGCAAGCCACTGGGTCAATGCCAAATAATTAATCACCGTCTACTGAATATAATTTGTGTTGCATGTTTGTTTCAAGAAGCTAAAGCATAATAACAGTCCCCGCAGCATTCCCTACCTTGCATGTACCCTAGTAATAGAATGTAAAATCACTTACCTTGACCAACTGAACGAACGTTCGGTGTATAAAAATATTCGTGCAATCACAGTTGTGCAATCAAGCGTACGGAAAGAATTCTCGAAGGCTCAAGTCATGCTTTCGATAATGAGCATGACTAGATGTTGTGAAACTGCGCGTTTGAGCATGCTCAGATACTGTTATCCAATCAGATTGCGAGTATTTCTACTATAAAATATATTACTTGGTCATGCTGAATTCGGAGAGCATGACTAGACGCGAAATGCGTGGAATATAAGCTTTACACGCAAAATTCACACGCATTGGCCATGTTTGTTGCTAGGTAACCTACGAAATGAGCAAAATACTGCATAAAATGACGTAATTTCGCGAAAATATCGCAAAAGATTGCCAAAAAATGCGAGAATATCGTCAAATAAAATGGTTGAAAGTTTTTGGAAACTAGTTAACCAAACGATTTGAATTTGAAATTTTGAGGAAAGGAATTCTTTATTTTTGGGAAAATTTTTGGTCATGCTGGGCATGACCAGCATGACCTCTAGCTACGCTACTGCCAGTGTTACTACAGGAAGAAACCTAAACTAAACAAACTTATCTATTCTTGATTGTTCTATCATTTCTAAGCAAACAATAAGAGGGACCCTTGATAAGTTTTATTATAAACGTACGGTATATCGTTTCATGGACTGATACAGTCTGCCAAGATTACCAAAATGTTTCGCTATCTGAACATTGTCTTCTCCAAATGCTTGCCTTGGGACACAAAGGGCAACGTTTGAAACAAAATATATAGCATTGAGCGTATAAATATAGTGAAACACTACATAATATGGTGGCGTAAAAGATATATTCTACCTTGCTAAGAGAAGCGAGGCTAAATGAAGGTTTTGAGCTTCATCAAGTTTTTCTTCCTCTAAATCTCTGTCAATGGCGATCTCTTCTAACACTAGAGCTAAAAAGAAAGACAGTAAGCCAAGGTCAGGGCGGGCTACCATTAAAGTGAAAGGTATATATAGAATATCTTGTACGGTTTAAAAAATACCTTTTACTCTTTTTGACGAAGCCAATAACAAATGATCTTGAGGCAAAATTCTTGAAATGATGTCAATTGCCATCTGAGCATGGAGTCTAAATAACGAATAACACCATTTCAGAATCTGTGCCAGTTCGCATGAAAAATGATTGAGCATGTGGAAGTTATAGTATATAGTAATTAGTATATTCTCATACCTGGCGTTTTCAAACTCTCCGCTGCTGTATTCTTGAACATACGAAGCATAACCTAAATCTTCGTGCACCATCGCCACGCAAAGATTGTTCTCTCCAAAAACATTTTGTCGGATATTTAGGACACTCTGAAATAGCAGACAATAAGTATTTATCAACACACAAAGTGTACTAACTGAGGACAATATAGACATAAGAAGTTACGAACCTGATATATTTTGACAGCCGAATTCACAGAGTCGACATTCAACAAGTAAAATCCATAGTCGACCAAACTATCGGCGTACGTCGGATGTTGATCGCCAAAATGTTGCCTAGAAATATGAAGAAATTAATGATCAAAATCCGAACATACCGCGAGAATTGTTATTTTATATTTTTTGACTAACTTTATTTATACTAGATAGTTCTATCAGTTCTAATCTGTTCTCCCTACAGGTGCAACGAAGGTTATCTCTTATTTGTTCACTGTTAGGAAGAAACCTAAACTAAAGTAACTTTGTTTATACTGGATAGCTTTATCAGTTCTAAACTGCTCTCACTAGCGGTCCAGTATATGTGGCATCCCTTGTTTGTCCAGTGTTACTACAGTACAGGAGGAAACTGGAGTACTGGAAGAAAACCTGCATGGGAAGTTCGGTAGAATCAAACTGGAAGCACTCTTCTCAAACTCATTAATAATTCATGAGCAAAACACAAAGGAAATCACCACCGTATCGTTGTCTTGATACCACGGTAATAAACACCCATAAATGAACTCTTTTCGCGTTGAATTTCTCTTTAAATACTGGTTTGTTTGAGAAGCTATATCATACACGAGAAGGAGTTTATTATAGTGATTTAAAAACACCTCAAAGTATGTTAAAAAACTCGGCTAGCGCCTTGTTTTTCAACACACTTTTCGGTGTTTCAAATCACTATAATAAACTCCTTCTCGTGTATGATATATTATATACTTCTCACATCCTAAATTAGCATCAGACATGCAACTGCACATTACAGGAATCAAATCACTAGGTAACACTATTGTTTTTTTTACCCAAACTTACTTTGCAAGTTCAACTGCGTGTGTAATCAAATACTCCGCCTTCCTGTATTTCCGTTTTATAACACATGCCTAGAGTTATAATAGGGATATGCTCGTTGTTACATGTATTATTGTAAAAACACCAGATAAGTACAGTATATACTGATTGTTTTGACATTTAAAGCATCTCATGCAATAAACTGTAGCCATAATACGTTAGAAAGGCTATCAGTTAAACCCTTGATCAAACGAAGATGAAAGTTGACGAGAGTCAACGAGAGTTGCAACTCTCGCTCGCATTCAATCGCCAACTCTCATGCACTCTCATCAACTCTCATCAACTCTCATCAACTCTCATCAACTCTCATCAACTCACATGCACTCTCATCAACCCTCATGTACTCTCATCAACCCTCATGCACTCTCATCAACTCTCACCAACTCTCATCAACTCTCATCAACTCACATGCACTCTCATCAACTCTCATCAACTCTCATCAACCCTCATGTACTCTCATCAACCCTCATCAACTCTCATCAACTCTCATGCACTCTCATCGACCCTCATGTACTCTCATCAACCCTCATGCACTCTCACCAACTCTCATCAACTCTCATCAACTCACATGCACTCTCATCAACTCTCACCAACTCTCATCAACTCTCATCAACTCTCATCAACTCTCATCAACTCTCATCAACTTTCATGCACTCTCATCGACCCTCATGCACTCTCATCAACCCTCATGTACTCTCATCAACCCTCATGCACTCTCATCAACTCTCATCAACTCTCATCAACTCTCATCAACTCTCATCAACTCTCATCAACTCTCATCAACCCTCATGTACTCTCATCAACTTCCATGCACTCTCATCGACCCTCATGTACTCTCATCAACCCTCATGCACTCTCATCAACTCTCATCAACTCTCATGTACTCTCATCAACTTTCATGCACTCTCATCAACCCTCATGCACTCTCATCAACTCACATGCACTCTCATCAACTCTCATCAACTCTCATCAACTCACATGCACTCTCATCAACCCTCATGCACTCTCATCAACTCTCATGCACTCTCATCAACTCTCACCAACTCTCATCAACTCTCATCAACTCACATGCACTCTCATCAACTCTCATCAACTCTCATCAACTCTCATCAACTCTCATCAACTCTCATCAACTCTCATCAACTTTCATGCACTCTCATCGACCCTCATGCACTCTCATCAACCCTCATGTACTCTCATCAACCCTCATGCACTCTCATCAACTCTCATCAACTCTCATCAACTCTCATCAACCCTCATGTACTCTCATCAACTTTCATGCACTCTCATCGACCCTCATGTACTCTCATCAACCCTCATGCACTTTCATCAACTCTCATCAACTCTCATCAACTCTCATCAACTCTCATCAACTCTCATGTACTCTCATCAACTTTCATGCACACTCTCATCAACCCTCATGCACTCTCATCAACTCACATGCACTCTCATCAACTCTCATCAACTCACATGCACTCTCATGCACTCTCATCAACCCTCATGCACTCTCATCAACTCTCATGCACTCTCATCAACTCTCATGCACTCTCATCAACTCTCATGCACTCTCATCAACTCTCATCGACTCTCCTGCACTCTCATCAACTCTCATCGACTCTCATCAACTCTCATCGACTCTCCTACACTCTCATCAACTTTCATGCACTCTCATCGACTCTCCTGCACTCTCATCGACTCTCCTGCACTCTCATCGACTCTCATGCACTCTCATCAACTCTCATGCACTCTCATTAACTCTCCTGCACTCTCATCAACTCTCATGCACTCTCATCGACTCTCATCAACTCTCATCGACTCTCATCAACTCTCATCAACTCCCATGCACTCTCATCAACTCTCATCAACTCTCATGCACTCTCATTAACTCTCATGCACTCTCATCAACTCTCATCAACTCTCATCGACTCTCATCAACTCTCATGCACTCTCATCAACTCTCATCAACTTTGAGCTGGTTCATTTTGATGAGAGTTTTTGGACGTTTGACCGGCACACGTGGTAATATCCAGTCAACTCTCATGCAACTCTTGTTCTCGTTTGACTGGGGAATGAGAATTGATGAAACTCTCATGCAAACCCTCGTTTGCCAACTTTCGTCAACTCCCATTCTCGTTTGACCAGGGGCTTTAATCCCAAACTAGTAAAGACTGACTTCCGACTTATCATATATCAGTACCTTTGATGCAATTCGTAAAATATCGATAATCACCTGCAAGGATTAAGAAAATAAAAATCAGAAAAAATCTACATTAAAAAGCAATTTGAAGCACGCGGGTGGCAGATGCGGTTAGCGCGCTGCCCCTTACCTCTGAGTTAAGCCGGCTATACAGCAGATCGAGGGCAGGGATTTACTTAGGTTGGGTAACGTCCCTGTGCTTGATAAACTCATGTAAGTTGAGATTGGTTGATTCTCTCCTGTGCTTCGAGGGTTTTTCTCCGGGTACTCCGGTTTTCCTCCATCACTAAAGACTAACCCTTAGGCATTAAACCTAACTAACTAACTAACTAACTAACTACAGTAACTAACTAACTAACTACAGTAACTAACTAACTAACTAACTAACTACTGTAACTAACTACTGTAACTAACTAACTAACTAACTAACTAACTAACTAACTAACTAACTAACTAACTAACTAACTAACTAACTAACTAACTAACTAACTAACATTTGGAGACCTTTGTCAATTGGGTTGTAGAACATGTTAAGGTTTTCCGTCCACCTCACAGAGTGGTAAACACAATAAAACTAGACTAAACTAAACTAAACTAAACAAAACAATAAATCTTATTCTTCATGTCTTACTTTAACTGGAAGTTGGGAGTTAACTCTAGTCAGCAACTTCAAACAGTCTTGATATGCCTGTAAAATATATCGAGATCCGTTAACACCAGAGCTAAAGACGAATGGCTAAAAAATTCGAGCACAAAAGAGTGATTATACAACATATTTTTTGGCAAATAAAGATATCATTTTTAAAACTTTCAATAAAATAGAAAGTAACTCAGTTCCTCAGAAATTAGCTGCAGTACTTAACCCATAATCATACTTCTACGTCTTTAATGTTTAACATTGTTTTCTATTCTCACGCTCAAGCTCACCTCATACTAGCATGCTTCACGTGGGGGATCTACACTTCGTTTCGATCTGTGGCGGGAAGTGGTGTCCACACAGCCACACTTCGCCCATGGAGAAGCACACACCGGCAAAGGAGAGCAAGGTCCATAACGGCGAGAGCCCTTACCCTCGTCCTGATCTTCGCATCTCTCGGTCACTTCACCACGGGGAAGCCCGGCTCGGACATGGGATTCAGTGTCCATAACGGTGAGGGCCTGCCCTTACTCTCACCCTGACGTTGTTTCTCCAGCTTTTCTGGGGGCCCTTACCTCCAAAAAAACGCATTTTCCGCCACTCAGATTAGGCCACAAAACGATTTGCGTGATTTATTAATAGAAAGTATAGAGGTCACAGGATTACCTCTCGATAATGATTCATTGCAAACAGCAACTGAGATTTTCCCAATGAAATAGGAATCCAGCTAACAGGAACACGAGACGAACTTTCCAACTGACTGGCAAGTTCAACTGCTTGTTCATAGGAGTCTTTTGCGGCAGAAAATTTACAGTTTGCTGTTCTGATATGAAGTAATCTACAAGGATTAAAAACAGCAAAAATCATGCTGTGGTAATCATTTTAACATCAGGTCATTTTTATTAAACAGAGTTGCAAAAAGGTTCTGGGTATGCGGGTACCACGCGTGAGGAAGGTTTACAAGCATTGAGGAAGGTTTACAAGCATTGAGGATGGTTTACAATCATTGTGGACGATTGAAAGTGAAACATTGAATAAAACATTCGAAAGCAGTAAGTATACTAGACTAGTCAGGTTAGTATTAGAGCAACAGTCAACAGTCAGCACTCAGTCAGACTAGCAGTACTGCAATTTAACCCATTAGCTGGCAATGCGCCCAGATGCGTCCCACTTTAGTATTTTACTCTGTCTAACGCCAGATGATTTTACTCATCTGTGGCAAGGTACTGCCAGTGAATGGGTTAACAAAACTATCTGCCATGAGTGTCTCTTGTTAACCCATTAGCTGGAAACGCGCCCAGATGCGCCCTACTTTAGTATTTTACTCTGTCTAACGCCAGACGATTTTACTCGTCAGTGGTAGGGTACTGCCACTTAATGGGTTAACTTCCCTTTAACTTAACGTCGCATATTCATGTCATGTAATATTTTCATGCCATATTAACATTAGGTCATTTTCTCTTCACATCACTTCACTCTACGTCACGTTATATTCACGTCACATAATCCTTTCGGTCATTTCCTTTTACCATACTTAAATCACGTCATTTCTCTTTACGCTACATAAATTTACGACGTGCATTTCTTTTTAATACGTCACGTAACTCTTACACCCTTTTCAGCCGCTTTTCACCAGGCGAATTTGTCAGCGCGAAGCGAAACACAAATGTTGGCAACGTGATTGATGAAAGAAAATATTAGCCGCAAAAAGTTGGAACGGATCCATTTTGCCATTGTCTTATCTTCATTTTCAAGTCAAAAGAATAATTCGTCTTCCTTCAATGCTTCATACAGATTTAAATATTATTGAAATTAATGTTCTGAATAACATTTTGGCTTCCTTTACGATACAACTTTCGAATGGAAAGACTTGCATGTTATATAAATCTGGATGAACAAAGAGAAATAGCAATATAAAACGAATTTCAACTAAAATCAGAAATGTTTTATGTTCATTCAAGTACCTTGTATGACACAATAAGATCATCTTGTACGGTGTTGGAGTTAATGTTTTGCAAAGTTGAAGAATGCAATAAAAAATTTTATCTGCCTCGTAAAACCAACCCATCTCTAAAAATAGATTACCTGAAAAAGTATCAAAGAGACAGTTAGATAAATTAACAGTGTTAAAAATATGACATCACTTCTTAACCTTATTAATCAAGCGTTTAAAAACCAAGGATGGATTTACTAGGGGAGTGCAGGAGGGGTGCCAATTCCCATATCAAATCCAAATTTTGGATTTGACAGGGGATTTATCAAACAAAAATATAATATTGGGCCATTGATGGGCCTTTTTAACCATCTAGGCCATCTTATTTTTCAAAACGTTTCTGACAAGATAACCCCCTTGACACTGTAGGGGGTCCTCAGTCGCCGACCACGCCCTGCTTCATGACCAAGCCCGCTTAGCACCCCCCCTATAAAATCAAGCTGGATCCATCCCTGTTAAAAACTAAAACAGCCTTTGAAAATAATGCTGATGTCAGCAATAATATTGTTCAAAACTTCGTGACTCAAGGACAAATAATGGTATCAAATCAAAAATTTTGGTGAACACTCCTAGTAACAATATACGGAACATATAAAACTGCCAGTTTTGTAGCTTTAGTAGTTTAGTTTGTCACATATATAATCCGTGAAAACGATCTATATTTGTTAGGATCATTACTGAATAACTAAAATTTACAAATTATAATTGTGGTACCTAATGATATACCCAATGGAACAAGGTTTTTACATATATCCCAATCTTCCATTTCAACATAGTGTAAGACTTGACGACTATATTCTTCACACAAAATAACAGCAACATTTATACCATTGTCATGTAGATTTTGTAAAGGTTTATACAATAATAACCTAAAAATAGAATTAAATATGAATAAACTGTCAGTTTACAAGGCTTTCAAACTTTTTACTGATATTAAGTCCTATACTTCCATATTTATACATCACATAAGCAGTGGCAGTCACTTTTTAGGTCTTTTCACACAATCCTATTTTGTCAGATCTTATTCTCCTCATGACGTATGTGATTTCACACAATACAGCAACAACTACACTTTTCCCCAGGTATGAGCCAATAGCCTTACTCTTGTCAACAAATCCAGTAAATCATATACGTCAAGAGGAGAATCGGATCTGACAAATCGGATCACGTGAATAGGCCTTTTGAGTGTGTTTTATTTGTCTAAGCTGATTTTGAATTTTGAGACAATAGTCAAATATATTTCTTGCTTTCTCATCGGATTTGGTTGGATTTAAAATCACACTCTGAGCAGTGATTAGGGGGAAGCTGCAGATGGGAAGCTGCAGATGGGAAGCTGCCCTCCCCCATTTATAGTGCCACTGCACATAGGTGCATTCATCTGTCAATGTAGATACATCTGTCTGTGTAGACGAACGGTACAGATAGTTAATCCAGACATATGAACTACATTTTGCCGCATTTGTTCACCAACAAATTATCAAACGAATTATATTTCCTTTGCTCAAGGACGTGCAGATGGATCAGACCAATACCAGTGATCACATTTTTAATACAAAATTTCTTGGGTATTTGAAGAAATATATTAGGTCAATATTTTGTAATGCACAGCCATTTAAACTTTGTGTTTCTACCAAAGTAGATCTTTTATATTTTTAATATTTCGTCATAAATTTGGGTGGGGAAATTGCTAGACTAAAATAGAGAGTGATTTTACCTTTTCTCATTTGCCCTAAGTAATTTAGTCACATTCTCAAAACACGTTAGTTCTGTTTCTAACGGTTTTAAATGACCACAATTGTACATCTAAAATGGGACACAAAATAAACAAATCAAGTTACTTTATAAGCATAATCACACGACGATTATTTCACTACGTAGCATTAGATAAACGCAGACTTTACCTGTCTATAAACGTCGCATTGTAAACTTCCCGGCAACAGACGGATATCAGACAGCAACTGTAGATGATTATTTACGATAGAGTTCAAAGAAAGATCTAATAAACTGCACGGTGAGGCCATAATCGGCCTTTACAGTAAAATTTAGAGTATCTTGAGAACTAGTAGTGTAGAATATAAATAATTATGCGGAACAGCTTCGCTTTGTTTTTGTTCTTACGTCACAATTATATTAGCATATTATTAGCATACTAATAATTTCCGTCAGCAATAATTTCCGTCTATAAAATTCCTTGAGTATGAGTAAAAATTTCCATAAATATTTTACTTCTATTTGAGTGTTCTAAGACACCTTTTACCGTTAACTAGTGCCATAAATTTTAGAAAAGTCATAAAATTGTTAATAGTACTGAAATTCATGGCATTTGTCCTCAAAAGACGGCTCATATAGGCTAAAATTTCTACAAATTTTCCTAGCTCCGAGAAATTTTCTTCAATTTGAAAATCTGAATTACTAATGAGCCTAAGATGCGAGACCTCGCTACGAAATGGCAGCGGAAAATGCTAAAATTATGCGCGCGAAATGTAAATTACAATGGCGGGAAAATTTTGAAAAAGAAGTGAAAAAATCAAAACAAATAAAATGGTAAAAATATAGTTGTTAAAACGTACTTTAAATAGTTATTTCTTTTCATTTTCGTTGATAGGTTAATACTGTGATGTGTAGCAATGGATGTAGTTCTAGTTAAAACTATACAATACACAATTTATACGCCTTTTATACATCTACATATTAAGAAATATATGTTTACTTTATATTAAAGGCCATTAAAGTTAAAGTCATATGTTTACTGTTTTAGTCGAAAAGGCGTGGATTAAGTCTTGACGAGAAGAGGAAACGTATTATGGATATTTTCTTTGATACGGTATGTATCCAGGGTATTAAAACACTTTGGCATAAATTGATTAATCACTCTGTTAATATGGTCAGGAAACATAAAGAAATGGCCCTAAAAATTTGGCTGCCTTCCTTTACTCTATCCAATTCCAGACTGAATGGTATAACATTTGGTAGTGTCAATATATTTTTCAGAAAGACTTTTTTCAACTGAAAGAAATTGAGAAGATTGCTTCAAAAGAAAAAGGCATAAGTATGTTGTAATATCTCGAACATGTGGTGCCAGTGTACGTAGCATCTATACAATAAGCCTCGGATCTTTAGGATCAATCTACGTGAAAAATACAACAAGAACTTCACTAATGTCCAGATGAAGGACCTTCGCTCGAAGCATGTTGTAGTTACATGCATGTGATTGATGGAAAGTATCGAAAGCCATATGTTGCAATCTAGCTGTGCACAGTCAAATATCCCTATTCCAAGGCAGTGGCGTAGCCAGCCCGCCGATTTGGTCCCGCTATGCAAATTTCAAATCATTATTCATTTCTTTAGAAATTGATTGTTTTCACGGCCGTCAATGAACACGAACAAATTTGCATAGCGGGACTAAATCAGCGGGCTGGCTACGCTACTGTTCCAAGGGCTTCTCAGCTACTAACTTCCAGATGAAGGGCCTTCACTCGAAACATTGAAGTTCTTGTTGAATTTTTCAGGTAGTTTTACATTTGAAGTTTATCGAATATAGATGCTACCTACACTGGCACCACGCCTTCAAGTTACTGTAGTAATGGGGCTATGGCACACTGGTCCCTGTCTAAAACCTTCCCTTCATGTCAGATGAGGTGGAATCCACCCTTGTTACTAAGTACACAATATAAACATTTCAGATGCCATGGTGGTGAAAGAAATAGTCCAGGGTCTAGTTGATGACAACATGGTTGACACAGAGAGGATTGGAACATCCAATTATTTTTGGGCTTTTCCAAGCAAAGCTATGAATGCAGTGAGTTTTTTCAAAAAGTATAATAGGCTACTTTGGTGAACACAAATTCTAAGGTCCAAATATGATCCTTATACATTTAGAAAAAAGCTAAACTGCAAGACTTAAAGAACAACATTCAAACTTATGAACAAAAGAAAGTCCAACTTGAAAAAGACATCAAGGAGGCTAAAACAACGAGAAAGGATACTGTAAGTCAATTTCCGTTTTCATTGCCATTGATCAGAATGATTTGTCCATTCCCTCAAATATGTCTCTTCTGGTTCAATCATAGAACTGGGTGTAGCCGTGTAAGGGCTTTTTTTCTTACCAGGCAACTTATAATATGCATTTCCAGGATGAACGGACTGAACTACTCAAAGATTTGGCAGAAAAAGATGAATTATGTCAAAAACTTTCGAAGGAACTTGAGCAATATAAAGAATGTGACCCAGAAGTCTTGGAGAAAATGATTGAAGAAACAAAGATGGCACACGAGGCAGCCAATCGCTGGACAGATAATATCTTCTCGATCAAATCTTGGTGCACAAAGAAGTTTGGGGTGGAGGAAAAGGCGATTGATAAAAATTTTGGTATTCCTGAGGACTTTGATTATCTGGAATAATTTGCCTATGAAAATATATTTGGGCTGTTGAGGATAACACTATTTCAGAGGACTCAAGATTATTTGGAGTATAATAATGGCGTGACTTGTTGTATATATATAACCTTGTTTATAAAGCGAGTGATTTGTGTAAAAATTGGGAATATATCTTATAAACTGTTAGTATTCCATTCCATTTTTGTATTTACAGAATCAAATGAAACAATAAACTTTAGTGGAAAAATAGATGGAAATATTGATATAGAAGATGACAAGTAAAAACATGGAAGGATAAGCACAGGTTTCTTGTGGGCTTGAATCATTTGTCACATCAGGGGAGGGTGTTATTTATTCGTTAAGGTGAAAGGGTTGCACCATGTCAGCAATATTGGCAGAATTTTTTATTCAACATAGATGTAGTTGCCAAATGTCAAACATGGTCTCTAAATTTCATTGATTGCAACCCACCAAATAAGTCAAGCTACTAAATTATAACAATACAATATATTATAATAAACAAGTAAAATACAAAACAACACTGCTCAAAATTGAAAATTCATTACTATAAATTAAATAAAGTCACAAACAGAACTAGTATTAATGGTACTTATAATTTTAGATTAGCAAACATATCCGAACTAGCACTTAGGAACTTTAAAAAACTTCTGTATTTTCATATTTTATTAATTACACCATAAACGATGCTCACTGAGCAAACTTGTGCAAATATCATTGAATGTAGATTTTGTATTCAATATATTCTTCAGAGTTTAGTCAGATAATGTTATGCAATAATCACTACTTTCAAACAGAATGTGTGACAGTGTTCAATATGTCTTAATGTTTATAAGTCATCATCATCATCGTCAGGAAGAGCAGTCTTCTGTGCCTCAAGCAAGTCAGCTTCGATTTGTTGTTTTTGTGCGGCATCCATGACAATTTCAGGTGGTAACAGTGCAGGCATTTCTGTAAACTCAAGGTTTGGTTCACCTGTGAGCTTTCGAGCTAACCACAAGAATGGCTTCTCAAAGTTGTAGTTACTTTTTGCACTGATGTCGTAGTACTAAAAAATAAAGACAACATGGTTGGTATTTGTACAATGATTAATTATTAACAGGATACTAATGACTCTCATAACCGGACACCTCCTATAAGCGGACACCACGACTTGGTCCTGAGGGAGTGTCCACTTACAAAAGGTTCAACTGTACTAGTATGTATGGACAAGTTATTGCAGCTCTCTGCAAATCTAACCAAGTTCAAAAATACCTGTAGGTTCTTTTTTCTGTGGAAAGTGATAGCTTTTGCTTTGACTTTTCTGTCTTTCACATCAGTTTTATTTCCACATAATACAATGGGGATGCTTTGACATACTCTCTCTAAATCTCTGTGCCAGTTCGGAACATTCTTATATGTGACTCGCGATGTAACATCAAACATGATGATTCCACATTGTCCTTGGATGTAATAACCATCACGCAACCCTCCAAACTTCTCCTGCCCGGCAGTGTCCCACACGTTGAATCTTATTAATCCTCGGTTGGTATTGAAATCTAGAGGATGGACTTCAACGCCAAGTGTTGCTGTAAGCAGAGAACTAAAGATGAGCTGGGGAAAATTGGAATCGTTATAGGTAACTTGAACTAAAATTTCACTTTTGGTTTTCAAAAATGTTTTATGCATGTACAGTCAAACCTGTATTAAGCGGACACCCTCGGGGAACAGGTTATAGTGTCCGCTTAATAGAGGTGTCCACTTAACAGAGGTTCTCGTCACAGCGCCCCCCCCCCATTTTGAACTGCGGTAAAAAACTTGTCTTAACGCACACGTAATAATATACTAGTCGAATTAACAAATAGACTTTGAACCGATTGCTGAATATCGTTAATATAGTTACTAAAGCACAAAAATTGTAAGATGAAAAATTAAGAAAATTATGTTCGTTTAACACAGGTTTTTTGTGTCTTTATGTGCCAATTTAGGTGTCCGCGTCCACTTAATAGAGGTCTCCGCTTAATAGAGGTTTCAATAGGAATTATATGAGATTCAATTCGGGACTTTACAAAGTGTCCCCTTAATACAGGGTGTCCACTTAATGGCGGGCCGCTTAATACAGGTTTGACTGTATTTTTATTCATATGAGCCCGGGAAGCCAGGATCTTCCCTCACTCAAGCAGGAGCCTGCCAAACTAGGATCTTGGCAATGAACCCGCTCATATGAACAGCCCATATGCCATGACATATGCCATGACAGCCCAACAGATAAAGATATGCCATGACAAATTAATTTTTAAAAACAAACTTCTTCAAATCTAACGTAAGTTTCGTCTTTACAGTCTTGAAAATCACATTCAAGTATCAACATGGGCATAGACTATAAAGCCTAAATATCTCGTGTCCATCGAACAATATTTCCTGTGGATATTTTAAAATTTTACAATCATTAATGCATCATATTAATCATACATTACCAACATATTTCTTCTCAAATTCTCCAGTTGCATGTCGCTTGACAAACGTCGTTTTGCCCGTACCGCCATCTCCAACGAGAACCAACTATTTTAATACATGAGAAAATGTTGGAAAAGACACGCGTATCTATTAAATTAAACAACTTTGTGGAATTATTCTCAAAACTTACCTTGAATGTAGCCGCCGGCTGTGGCCTATTTGGAACTTGTTGCATTGTATCGAATAGAAAAAGAAAACTTGAAAAACTCTGCTTTAACTTTAAATGAGTTTCTTGTCGATAGAATACCTTTTTATGAGTAAAATTATGTAAAGAAATTTCAAAGGATTACCATGGATTCAATGTTGAAATGAAATGAACTGCTTCGAACTGGTTCAAACCAGGCAAAGAAAAATTGAAAATTCAAAATTGCGAAATGCCCGCCTTTTTGCCGTAGATTTGAATGATACCCGAAACCCGGGTATACCAGAGGAACGGGCATAAATAGCCGGTACGTATTGCATTTATGTGCTGTTCCTAGGTGGCTAGGTTTTGACGTTTTATTAAATACTAGTTATTGATGCCTTAATATGACGTTTACAACGTAGTTTTCAAATATCTTCAGTACTCCATTTTTTAAATCGGCTCAAGAGAAATCGTGAAGATGCGTCATAATTTTATATGTACAAAAAATGTACAACCATAATTAATGAACCGGGTATTTGTCCCTATAGACCTTTTTAAACTCACCTGCATGGAAATTTCGTGGACTTCGTGATTTTCGCGTGGTACATGCGACGGGTTAGTTCAGCTGTGCATTTGCTGTTCAGCATTCTTTCTCTAAATTTTGGATTCTGTAGATTACATTTGTTTTTATGCACACTTTAATACCGCAATGACTGTTTCGAATGAAAAAGTATTGATTTCGCGTCTTAAAGGACTTAGAGACTATATAGGGGATTAATAAATCAAGCAAAATATAATGATCTGAGTGATTATAATTTATGAAAGGGGCAGTGATAATCAGATGTTGCTGATCATCTGATTATACAGTTTAGCAATAGAACTTTAAGAATGGTTGCAATGGTGAGCAAAAAGACCTCTTGGGAAGCAGGTAAGAGTTGGAGTGGGGGGGGGGGGGCATAGCAAATGTATCAAGGGTCACGTAATCGCTGTACTTTCTAATAAAAGCACTGTTTTCAGTGTTTGTCAAAATTGAGTTGACTAAAGCTGGATTTGAGCCTGCATATTTTCAGTGAACCAGACTGCACTCTACCAGAACGACAAGTTCAAATTCCACTTAAGTAAACTTTTATATGCTTCCCCAGAAATTTAGATTTCTGGAGTTTGTATTAATTTATAAAGGAGCATTTCTCATATATTCCAAAATATATTCTGAATTAAGAAAGGCATAACTTCATTATACTGTTAGAATAGCCACAAAACAGCATGTATGCATTTAATAAGGTATCTTGAAATTTATTCATATGAAACAGATTGTAAATTGAAATTTAATGATATTGCCTAAGAAAATTAAACAAGTGAATTTGCATTTCTCACCCTGACAAGATTCTCACCAGTTTTGAGTTTTTCACAAAATCAGTTTTTGAGACCATGGCCTGTGCCCTCGGCCTGTTTGTCAGATGAAAAAAATGATTATATCTCTGAACTTCTTGAGAGGCCTAAACTTCTATACCGTCTTGTATTACAAACAAGTTTGACCAGTTTATCTTTACTAAACAATGGTGTACGTGATGGTGGCTGAACCATGTTCTTCATGAGCAGTGGCTCTCTGTCAGTGGATGCGCTCGAGTCTAACCCTGAATAAATTTTACTTACGCTTAATTCACCCAATTTATCCTCAGTCAATGGCTTATTCCCACCCGTTTTCAAGTTCCTGCCTTGCTGTGGGCTAAATTTCTGTTTCAGGCAGCATAAAAGGTGATTTCTAAACACGGAGTCGAAGAAACAGTAGACCAATGGATTACATGCAAGATTTGCTAGAGCTACATAGGTTAATAAGTTGTAAAGTAAATCTTCTTTCGGATTTTCATGCCCCCGTACAGCTTGTACTGTATACGAAGTCACAATGGGTGTCCAACAGAACAGGAACAAACATGTGACAATGAAATTCATCACCAACGCCCGTCGCTTGGCAACAGGAACTTCCTCTCGAAATGTACCACAAGGCGACTTCCTAGTTCCAGGGGCTTGGGAGATCTTGAGGTTTTTGCGGCTGGCGTCAATTTGAAGGATGCGCATTACCATAATAAAATATGTCCCAGAAAGTAGAAACATTGGAATTATGCTTATCAATGTTATTTGAATAATAGAGTAAATTTTGTTAAATTTACCAGAGGTATGGTCATTACAATGAATCAAGAGCTGTCGTATTTGGCCAGAATTGCCAGTAAGATCGAGAAAAATAGGGCTTGTTACCAGGAAAGGAATTGACCAGGATAGTGCAATCATGTATTTCGCTTTGCGAAGAGTTATTTTCGAAGTCGATTGGAAAATGGACAAATATCTATCGAATGCTATAATTGTAAGTGTGATGTTGATAACACCCAACGTGGCCGTATGAAAATACTGCAGAATTCGGCATAGACTCATGTTAAGTAACTTAAAACTGCCCGTGAATTGTTTGTGGATGTGAAGTGGAAGCACCAGAGTTGCCAATAACATTTCTGCAAATGCTAAATTGACGATGAAATTGTTCATGGCCTGGGTACGAGTTGATGTGAGCCCACAGTAGCATACAAGTGCGTTACCGACCAATGAGAGGGCTAGGATTGCGGTCAGCGTTATACCTTCTGGGATATCAGCGTTTGAGGCCGGGTCTTGAATGGGAGATAAACTGTTATCGATCATCATCAGTTTTGTAATATTGGCCATTTTGAAGAGATGAATTAATAGACTCTATTTCACAAGGGTAGTGCTTGATATCCAAATGCTAATTAACTTGTGGCCCTCGAATAGTTGAGGACTGATGCAGATCTAAGGGGGTTTTTGAGTTAATTGTTTAGCTCTCTGTATAGAAACTGAAATTCTCTTGTGTAATTTTGGCTATTGCTTGTCTTGTTTTCTTTAGAGTTTTGCCGAGTACTTCCTTGATTCCTTTTACAGGATATTTGGAGTTAACTTGTTATTCTTTATCTTGTTGTTTCCTCTGAATCTATATCTTCGGAATATTACCAAATTACCACACCACTCGAAAGTTATAAAGGCTACGAAGTTATAAAGGCTACGAAGGCCGCGATGGTCCACCCTTGTTTCTGACAGTTTTTCCAATATTATATTTGGTTTGCCATTTTTCTTAAGGAAGATTTCGTTACTCCGTCTTTTCTTGGTTGCTTTTCAGGCTTCAAATATTAACTATATTGACCTTGATGTGACGATGTACGTTTTTACTATTGGTTTGTCACTTTGCTTGCTAAGGTAAACTTCGTCTGTTTTTCTTTTCTTGTCACTGATAATGTAGGCCAAGTCGACTTTCTTTACAACTGACAAAACTTTTTATGATTTATCCACAACCTTCTTAATGAATAATGAAATATAATTAGGTAGAATATCGTTTTTCTTAGTGTTACTTTGATATCAAATACCAAATTAAGGTCGCTTTTAAAACTTGTTTTATTCTGTTTTCAACTTTGTTTATCCACTGACGACAATCTTGTCCAACATCTAAAAGTCAAAGAACGATAATTTCGTCCCAGAAAGGCGACTAATTTTAGTGTTCACAATAGATTTTGTTGCTTTTATACCCCTTTCTTATATATGAATGCGTGATTCAGTTCTTTTTATGTTATTATCTTTGTTTATCATCCAGTGAAGATTATATTCGCAACTATAAAGATCAAGAGCCAATGATTTCTATTTTACAAAATGCAAATTGACTGATTTTTGCTTATTCGTAATTGTTCTTGTTGGAATGTATTTATCGCTCTTCTTTGAATCGTAGAGTATCGTTTAAACCAAATATTATCGCTGCTTTCCCTCCACGATGTAGTTAACAAAATAAGTAGGTCTTTGTCCTTTGAAGCTTTTGTGAAGTTAACGTCTTTTAATGTCTAATGAAGTACTGTATATTTCTTCAAGAAATGTATATATCCAGCTTATTGATGCTTATGTACTTATAGTCTTAGACTTAGTCTATCGAAGCCTCAAACAGTAAAACCGTCAGACCAGAACGTTGTTTTTAACTTCTTCAATTTAACTTCTTCAACTATTCTTGGTAAAAATTCCAATTGTAACATGTCTTGAGTCTACAATTCTAGTTGGAACAATCATTTAACATCGTTCGTCCATTTGAATTCGAAGTATTTTTATGGATATCAGTAGGTTTAAAATGTAAAATTTGCTGGTGTTTTATTGAATCTTGAAGTTTATGTTTTTTTAAGAAACAATAGCCAAAACTGCGTGTGTACTTTTTCGATACATGAAACAACTTTAACTGACTGGTACCTGCTGATTACGTTAAAAGTCAAAGTGCACTATATACTAAACTAACTCTGTTTTTACTGGATATAGCTGTCTCAGTTCTAAACTGTTCTCCCTAGAATCCAGGAAGCGTCATCGCTTATTGTTCCAATGTAAACTACAGAAGAAAGCTAAACTAAACTAAACTATATTTATCATGGATAGGTTCTGAAATGTTACACCTACTGTAAACTAAACTAACTCTATCTATACCAGTGATCTATACAGGATTAAAGGATTACTGAATGGTTTTCCGTTCTGGATTGCGTGAGGCGAGCCGATAGGCGAGTATTTTTTAGCTTTCAGAAAGTCGAGCAACATCCCAAGTGTTAGGATCACACAATCCTGCACGGAAAACGATTCGGTAATTATTTTATAAAATAACGACAAAGAAACAACGGACATTTTAAAAACCTCGCGAAGCGCCTAAAATTTTCCGTGCATGATTGTCTCATCCTGCACGGGTATTGACCAATCACAGCTCGCGTAGTAAACATGTTATTTTATAAAACTTCATTATAGTTCTAAACTGTTCTCCCTGGAGTCCCAACTGTGTTACTACAGGAAGAAACTTAAACTAAACTATGGCTATAATGGATAGCTCCTTAGAATAGCTGGAAATTTTCCGACATGCAGGCTTTTGCCTGGGTAGGTTTGCCACGCAGGCGGCCATTGCAGTACTGCTAGTCTGACTGATTGCTGACTGTTGCTACTAATACTAGCCTGACTAGTCTAGTACTTACTGCTTTGCAATGCTTATTCAGTGTTTCACTTTCAACCTTCGTACAAACGTACTAAATAGATGACCCCCTGTAATCTGTTCCAGGTGTATTCATGATGTTTTCAACAGTTTTGGCATATTTTCAACTTGGTCAATTTCTAACACTGTGGTCGTTTGCAACATTCTTTTTCATGTCTTTGTGCTATCTCGCCGGACCTGTTGGACATTTTGGACAGATCAACTCAACAAAATGTGAATCGTGCAAGGTGATTTGTAATTTTTTTTCATTGTTTCTATCATGTGACATAAATACTGAATTCCCATTGGTTGAAATGAATGATTTTCCCTATATAAATGTACCGAAATGACATCACAATAATTTTGGTGCATAGTTTAACCTATTATTAGGTTAGGATTGACGTTAGGATTAAATAAGAGTTAGGAATAAGATTGCAAATTACTGTTGCAAGCGGGAAAGTGCTGCTCTCATGCTGAGTGTTCATGTTTCTCGACCCATAGTAATTAAAAGTAAAATTTGAAAACACCTGATATTTAATTTGTTCACATTGCAATAGACACGCTGTATGTGTGTATGAATATATTTGTTCTCAAAAGGTGAAATTAGTGAGAGCAAGATAATTAAGGCGTGTTAATACTATTAGACTAGAAGTGATAAAAAGCTTAATGTTATTTGCGGTATTAAATATTAAATTTGGGAGAGTCCACTCACTAAAAGAATTATAAAATTACAGCTAAGTATATATAGTTTGAAATTGTTCCAAAGTTATTAAAGTCTTCGCGTGAAATCAGCATATTTTGCGCAAATATTTATCGCGTGGGCGGCGCAACAGTTCAATTAATGCACGTCAATTGTTTGTAAAGTGAAGTCACAATATATAACAATCAACATGGCGACTTAAACAGAACTGGATTCTCAGTTTCTCCCACAAACGTTAAAACATCCTGCTTCCTCAAGTCCCAGTTTCTCTAAAGCGGTTTCTAAATTTAAACAAATAGCGTATGGCCCTGTTAAAGTCGACGACTCGCGCTGTTCTGGTGAGTCATACTCGTCTACTTCCAAAACACCATAGGCAAAAACCTGCTTCTGCTTCTTCTTGTCAAGAAAGCAAACAAGAGAACCTGAGTCGCCATCGGCCAAGAATGAACCAGAATCTCCCTTCACAACGGTTGTATCATGGAATAGGGGACCATCGTCGTCTTGGTACCCAAATTCGGTTTCAACAATATGCCCTTGAATACGGGCCGACGATAAACAGATTTTCTCCACTCTTACTGGATTTTGATCAGTTTTCTCAATAACCCTCTCATACAATTCATTCCATATTTCATCCCAATCCGGGCGAGTTACATCCGCTACTTTGCAATCAATTTCAATGCCATCAGAAATTTTAACAGACAGAATGTCACATTCATCATCAAAACGACATTTGTGAAAATCACCAAGGAGCTTGCTGTTGCTTCCATCGTCACCAAACCTGATGGGCACATTGTCGTTCAGGTCGATGCGTTCTTCAAAATAGTATTTCTGGTTCTTGGCATGTTCTTTATAAAATGAAAACGAACTACGCATCTTTCGAATATCTTCTTCTTTATTAAATGCGACCTCTGCGCGTTTTTCATCTGTTGCACCACCAACATGAAAGCAGATAAGTGCGTAATGCTGTCCGTTTTTGCAGCAAAACATTGTTAACGTTCCAGATCCCAGTACATCGGAAAATTGAGCTCTATCGTTTTCACGCAATCGCATATGGTTTGGATCGATATGACTACTGCAAGCTAACACACGGCCACCAGGTACTGCTTGGACTGGTGAGTCAGACGTTGATGACACCGATTCAACTGACGATCCATTTTTATGTCGACGCATTAAGTGTTTGAAATTCGGTTTTCTTTTAGGTTCTTCAAGGAGCTCAAAATATTCGTTCGGGTCCTCACAGCTAAACGTTTCCTTAAGTTCGCGTAGTACATCGATATGGTTCGTTTCTCGTTTAACTGTGAGGAAGAGATGTGGACGGCCAATTACACTGTTTGGACCAGTCAGCCCATATGTTCCACACAACCAGGGAAAACTATATATAAGAAATGATGTATATTAGAAGAAAGCGGAACATATTAGAAATGCTCACAGCCACCAAATATAATGCTTAATTTTGCTTCATAAAAACACAGTGTCTCTAAAAGCGATTCGGTAGTTACTCTCTAACGCAATCATTCATTCGTTCCGACTTAAGGGAGGTGCTACACTGCATATTAATATTGCTATTGACTCGAAAGAGAATTAAAATCCATTTATAATGAATAACTAATAGAACAAATAGTAGCAATGCTTGATGAGCAACGGTGTTGAACGTTGGTCAAATTTGTCTAAATGGGAAAGTGATCGAAAGAAAAACGCATTGACAGCATTTCTAAATGATCAGGGCATGTATGGTCGCAACAGTTTGTCAACATGCTTCGCTAAACTATTTTGCACGACAAAAACAATCGGCGTTGCCAAATTTATTGAAATGGAAGGTTGGTACCACATTACGATGTTGTATAAGAATGAGTAAAAGTGGTTATATAATAATACCTCATTAGTTTCTGGTAAATTTCCTTTTTCAGCTTGCGTCTAGAGTCAAGGAATGTATCTTTAAACCAAGTGTACTTTTCGTCTTCATGGGTTTCTGTATGTTTCAGCTTGGTTTCTGTATTTGAAAAAAATATACCCGCCGTTACGTAACGATTTAAAATAGTTGAAATGACTTAATGGCAATTTTATACACAGATGTCGGCGGGCAAAAGGATGGCTTCACAGGCTTTATCCATTGAGTCTTCTCTGAATTTTCCTGTCGTTTAGTTCTTAATAATTATGTTAATTTAGAGATATCAAAGCATGACATGAAATTTAAACAGATGGCGTACCGAGCGGGGGGGGGGGGAGGGTGTGACACCCCCACTTTTTGAAAATGGTGTGTAAATTGATATAAGATTGATAGTGGTCGGTTTTTGAAACCAAAGCGGAAAGCAGTCGGTAAATTTGAAAATTTCAAACAACCACAGAGCCGTCAGCAGCAATTTGCTCATCCAGGATTGTTCTTTTGTTCATACTCTGGCTACAATCAGCTCATCTTTAATAGTTTGTCGTTACTTTCACATTGTGTTTATATCAAAAGGAACAAAACCAATTCACTGACGCTAGTAATTGTATACGGAGCAAATATTATTTCAAAACTTGGAGATGAGGTTGTAAAAAGTTAAAAAGTGCGTTAAAAATCTTGAATTCTTAGGTGTAAAAACTTCACAATTTTTTATTAAATATCCTCTCAGGAAGCACGGAAAATGCACTTCTGAGGCTTTAAAAATGAAAAATATCCCCCCCCCTAGATTACGCCCCCAATAACAATTTGCTGAACCAAAATGCGTGACGGACTTAATATTTGTAACGTTGTGCGCTCCCTGAGGCTTAGCAACTAACATCGCTATTTTTTGGCCTGGGTCGTCGGTAAATTTTGGAATGAGCACCCCCCAGTGGAAACGTTCTCGGTACGCCACTGAACAAATATAGCAACATCATTAGCAACATTCACCTTCATCTTTTTGTAATTTAAGTTCCGTTTGCTCCATACACAGAGGACAAGTGGTATTTTCGTAAAGCCATTCCCGTAGACAACTGTAGTGAAAATAATGTCCGCACCGTGTGACCTTTGCGCTTGACATGAATTTCCTACAGATAGCGCAGCATTCACCTTTATCTTTTCTTAATTTAAGTTGTTCTTTAGTAGCATCGGCAAGCATGTTGAGTATTTTTGCATCCGCGCGACGTTGCTGGAAGGAATTCCAAGCTTTTTTGGCAGGTTCCCAAATGTCTACTTTAAAAAGAGTGGCGGACGACACAACACCTATGTTTGAAACAGAAAATCAGTTAAGGTAAAACTGCAGGAATTGTTTCATGGTGAAAATTTTCTGAAAGTTGCCACGATAAATGCTCATCGTAGGTCATTAGACAACAAAAATACTTTTGGGTGACCAAACTCGTTTAAAAGGTATATATGCCAAGCAAAATATGCCAACCTTCCCCAAAATGGCGCCATCTTAACCCTATTACTAGTTTCAGACATTTCTTTTTGTCTTTTAAAGAACATAAAACTACTGACATGTATAATTCTCATATACAAAGGCGTTTTCCACATCCATTAATATGTCTTTCCTCGAAAACATGCATTAAATAGTAAAATATTTTAGGATATGGTGGTGAAATTTCTTTTGATTTCTGATATGACGTGCATAATGCATGTATGGATAAAATACATTATATATGAAAAGTATAGGGTTGTTGAGAATGTTTGCTTCCAAAAAACTGTGCTGTTCTCGACAACTCACAGATTTATAAACCTTTCCCAACAGGGCCACCGTCCTTTTTATAGAACTGTTTGATTATAAAACATGAAATACAAGAAAAACCTAGCTACACTTTTGTTTGTCTTTTAGCAAGAAAATTGATTTAAACGTAATTATTTGCTCGAATGTAACCAGAAATACCTAGACGCCATAATGTGATGGTATTATTTAAGCTCTGGTTAAACGAGAATGAGAGGTGGAAAGCAAGAGTTTGCCGGCATTACGGTTTTCTCAACTTTCGTGCCCCGGTCCAACGAGAACAAGAGTTGCATGAGAGTTGACTGGATATTACCACGCGTACCGGTCAAACGAGCAAAAACTCTCATGAACTCGCATCAAAATTCAGGGATGGATTTACTGGGGGGTGCATGGGGGTGCGCACCCCCCCTAGCCTTGGCCAAGGGGGGTGCAGGGGGGTGCTAATTTCTGTATCAAATCCAAATTTAGGATTTAGCAGGGCAATTATGAAACAAAAATACAATAATTGGGCCTTTGGGGGTCTCTTTCACCATTGATGCACCTCAGTGACGATACACCCTGCCTCGGTCGACGGTCACGCCCAGGGGCGTAACTAATGAGGGGAGATTGGGGGGGTAAGACACCCCCAAAGTTTGAAAATGGAAATTTTGTAGGACAAATTTATCAAATATTTAATAACTTGTCAGGCAAAAAAACATTCAGGTCAGTTGAAGACCAGTCCTCAAAGGCCAGTTGGGGCAATTTAAAAATATTGCTAATCTAATATGCAACGTTTTCTGACCATCAGAATTCTGTAAAATCTTCCCTCAAAGTCCACGAAATGGCGTTTCAGAGACTCTAGATTTCAGAGCATGCCCCCTTACCCCCCTACAGCCCTTCTACCTTTTACTACCTGTGCATTCGCCACTAGCAGCCTAGTGAAGCAATAGAAATGGAAAGACTTTCTGGGGGCTCTCATAACCACGCCCTTTCATCAGGAAAAACGAACCCTCCCACAATGTTTAGACCTATGTTAGGCTCCTGGTCCTGCCCGGCTTCATGACAAACGCTCACTTAATAGCACCCCCCCCCCCCCCTCACCAGATCAAGCTGGATCCATCCCTGTCAAAATTTGAACCAACTCAAAGTTGATGAGAGTTGGCAGTCAAACGCGAGCGAGAGTTGCAGCTCATTCATGAACTCTCATCCTCGTTTGACCGGGGCTTTACGAAATTGACCGGGGCTTTTAGGTACGTATTAGGCTAGCTGAACACATAAGTTATTAGACGTGCGCAGTAAAAGTGCGCAATGCAAAACTACGGAATTATACCGCAATTACTAATTAGACAAAAATTACGCGGAAAATATTGGCATCCTAGAATTGTTGGCAAAACCGTATTACTCCGACTCAAGTCACTCACCTAAGATATGATAGATCCTCTTGGTCAATACCTTCCAAATTAGAATGATGCACACAACAATTGCGTACACAATGGTAATAATGTCTACCACAAAATCGAGCTTGTAAACCTTTTCTTCCGGTTGTTCAATACCATTCGACGATAGGAAGTCGTAGGCACACAACGTGTAGACAGCCAGAATTTTTATAGTTTGTATGACTGGCACAAACGACGGGTAAAAAATCTCGAGTTTCAGAAGTCCTGAAATGGTTAACTTTGTGCTAAATGTCCAACTTGCGTAGATTAAAAAGCAGAGTAGAAATAATGTTAGTAAGATAGCTCTGACATGTGCCCAGATGTTTCTCCTTAATGATGTCGTCGGGGTTTGCAAGGTTTCGTTACAAAGCAATAAAGCCCAACGCAAAATATCGAAACAGCACATCACAAAAAGGAAAGTTGCAGCGATAGGGTAGAATAGACGTTCTTCCTTGATAGATGAAAAAGCAATACTGAGATTAAGGATAAAGTATATCCCAAAACGAATGAATATAATGTTCGTTATTTTGCTTCTGTTTTCTAATTCGCCAATTTCGATCTCATCAACTCTATGTCTCACTGACCATTTCAGAATGGCCTCTACAATCCACAACACGATAAAGGCAGCATCTATTAACAACACCAATAGGGCAAAGTATTGTAATATACTATTGCTTGCTGCAAAAATGTAGACTATCATCCCGCTATTGTCAGGAATTTTGCTAAAATACGCCTGGTGAACTGTATCAACGAACTTTATTAACCAGAAAACTTTCAAGATCCAACCTATTTGTCTATTTCTGTAGAGGTGTTCAATAGTTTCAGTGACTCCTTCATTGTTAAGCATGTCATAAACTACACGAAAGGATTGTTCCAACTTTTCATTAAAACCTAATGCATATCCTGCCATGTAAAACCAAAAGGCAACTGTAGCGTAAAGGTAGCCAAGTTTGCGAAATAGAGCGGTGAAAGTCATCAAAATAAACGGGAACAGTAACCGGAATGCTGGAAGTCTATTAAGCCATTTGTCAACTTGAAAGAAGCACATTAGAAATTGGCATACCAATACATATGTAGCAAGGCCTTGTGTGTACATACTATCATCGATAGGGATATAACCTATCACTGCAGCTGCGATGTGGAAAGCGATAAAAAGGCCACATATGAATCCCAGATATGCCTGGCCAGGTATGAACAGTATTAGTATGTACAACACCAACTCTAAAGGACAGAAATATGATATTAAATGTTATAATAAGACACATATAGACATAGTAGCGTTTTACCATCTAAATGCGCATGCGCATTTGTCTAGGGTGTGCTATTTTCTAAACGGCGGAATCGCACAACACTTGGCCGAAATGGATTTTTGGTCAGAAATTTTATCTCACTGGCACAATTGTTCCTTGCAAACCCCTGTTATCACTCTCTTGGTTCTTGCTCTATAATTCTGCCGTTGACATTGGCATGTCGACGTTTACCGTGGCGAGATTTTATCGTAGGCTAACGAAGTCTAAAAAGGCTGGTTAAGTAAGAGTTAATTACCGAGAACCGAGGCATTTAGCCGAGGGCGTATGGAAAGTAGAGGTGTGCGTCGGATCGGATTGGCTTATTTGAATCCGGAGGTTGGTCTAACTTATCAATCCGAATCCGATCCGAAGCTGAAAAATGTAATCCGGTCCGATCCAATCCGAAAAAAATATATTAAATCCGATGCTAAAAAGTCTTAATCCGATCCGAACACTGATAAGTTGTATACTTTATATTTTATAACTTCCTTAAACTTTAATATTATAACCAAGACAAATAAATTGGAGAACAGTGAAAACACTGAAAAGTGAGAAGCCTCATTGACAGTTGTGGAATATAGCAATACCTTAATTAATTGTTTGCAATGATTTTTAATGACAAAATCTGACCCAATGTTACCCAATGCGAGGAAAAAACAAATCCGATCTGATCCGACAAAAACCAACAAAATCCGATCCGATCCGACAGAAAAGCAACAAAATCCGATCCGATTCGAGCGCGTGAATATTTGTCCGAATCCGATCCGATCGGATTCGGATCGGATTCGCAAATCCATAGCTGTCTTAAGTGATCAAGTATCATTTATGTCGGTGTTTTTAACATTATACGCGATTGTTTTAACATTATACGCTGTACTTTAGACATTATACGTGGTCGGTTCACCCCTTATACGTGGTTGTTTTAATATTATATTCGGTGCTTTCAACATTATACGCAGTGCTTTCAACATTATACGCGGTGCTTTCACCATTATACGCGGTGCTTTCAACATTATACGTGGTCCTTTCACCGTTATACGTGGTGCTTTTAGCAGATGCCGTGCCTCCAACATTATATGCGGTACTTTGACCATTACACGCGGTGCTTTTAACATCATTAGTCAGGGGGCCAGTAATTTTGGTCAGCGATACCTTCTACAAGCAATGCTTCATGTTATTAATATATAATCACACCTTTGAGATAATGAGATTTGAGAATCTTTTATTTACAAGTTTTGTGGCGTTGACTAGATATTATGGTTGTTTGTTGACTCTTTTATGAACTAAAAGGAACAAATACTACAATCTTTAGATATGGGAACTTTTCTTGGGCAATTTCAAGCTCAAAGAACGGAACCGGAAACAGTGTTAGCGTCTGATCAGGAACTGGGCTATTCCATTCAATATCTGCACACCCCCTGTCGAGGATAGCTGGAATTCTTCAGGGGTACCTGCATAATTGAGGTGGAATTCTTCAGGGGTACCCTTTTGATCTGGAATTTCTCAGGGGTAAGTGTCTCTGGGTCAACAAGTCAAGAGACAGCTGCTTGCCGAGAGTGTTTGTCAATATTCAACCTTAGAAGGCACAGCAGTCGTAGTCAAGCATGTGTTGCTGCTCCTCGAAATTTTAGTACAGGTGTATGTACCACAGAATACAGCAAAAATTTACATGTTCCATATATTTTGTCTAATATATATAATGGCCTTCTTAATATTTTTTAGTATAGTTTATCGATATATTTTTTCTTCCTGGGGGTTTTTGGGCTAGATTTCATAGACTTTAATTGAGCATTCTGTGGAACAAACTCTAATGTACCACAGAATACCAGTGCAGAGGTAAATAAACAACGGTTTATCAAATTGTACCAGGATTTGGTGTGTCATGTTGTGTGATAATACCGTAGGATATTGCTAACTTAATTTAGTGAAAGGTAAACACTAAAATCAGTACAGCATACCAGTGGTGTAACCAAAGTATACCAGGTTTATTAATAATTTTGAAAAATTCAGTTTTTCAATGGTAAAATTGATTCCTCGGTGTGATTCCTGTATATAGTAATAATGTTGTGTTGCATAGAAAAAGTAGTGATCAACATAAGTTACACTGGTTTGCAAACTTATTTTTAAACTTTCGAATTTTACAGGCATTATGCGGGGAAAAAGTATAAAAAACATAGAATGTTATTTTTTGTTAATCCTGATTATTTTTAAGAATTTTTATGAAAATATTCATTTTTTGTTTTTTATATGTCAATTAAAACTAAAACTAATATATATTCACAAATATAGTATGTTTCCTCCAAATTTTATAAGATCAATAAATAAGACTGGTATTCCGTGGTACCGTGGTATTCTGTGGTACATACACCTGTAGTTGAAAAAGGAGAAAAACACCACCATCTGTGGAGAAACAGATTTTGTTTAAGGCTGGTCTTGGTGTTGAAAAGATAAAGCTAGATATAGAGGATGACGAACAGACTGTCTTAAACAAAATAACTGCAGATACAAAAGATGCCACGATTGCCACCAGAAATTCCATGAGATTTCCACAGCCGTATGGGGTTCGAAACGATGCTCTGCGCCCCGAACTTCCTTGATCTCACAGGTATTAACTGTTCATCGAATACCAAAGATCTGTGTGCAGATTTTGGTGGTGGGCAAGGAAAAATATATTTAAGGCCTATCCAAAAGTCATTCTCCATGCAACATCTTGTGGTGGAATTTGACTACAGTACTGATGAATTGGAGGAAACTGATGAGCTGGAGATACTGGGTATGGTAACTGAAAAGTTGGGGTATCTAATCCCTCGGTGCATGACCCAAGCTAAGAAACCCTTACCCCTGAGGAATTTTAAGTTGAAAACTCTTACCCCTGAGGAATTCCAGTCTCAAGACACTTACCCCAAAGCAATTCTAAGCTCAAGGCACTTACCCATGAGGAATTCCAAGCTCACGACACTTACCCCTGGCTTGAGGAATTCCAAGCTCAAAACACTTACCCCTGAGAAATTCCAAGCTCAAAACATTTACCCCTGAGAAATTCCAGATCAAAAGGGTACCCCTGAAGAATTCTACCTCAATTATGCAGGTACCCCTGAAGAATTCTAGCTATCCTCGACAGGGGGTGTGCAGATATTAAATGGAATAGCCCAATTCCTGATCAGACGCTGCTAACACTGTCTCCGGTTCCGTTCTTTGAGCTTGAAATTGCCCAAGAAAAGTTTCCATATCTAAAGATTGTAGTATTTGTTCCTTTTAGTTCATAAAAGAGTCAACGAACAAGTGAACAACCGAATAATATCTAGTCAACGCCGCAAAACTTGTAAATAAAAGATTCTCAAATCTCACAGGTGTGATTATACATCAATAGCATGAAGTATTGCGTGTAGAAGGTATCGCTGATGGTCAAAGTACCGCAAATAATGTTCGAGGCACGGCATCTGCTAAGAGCACCACGTTAATAACCGCGTATAATGTTAAAATAATCGCGTGTAATGGTGAAAGCACCGCGTATAATGTTAAAAGCACAGAATATAATGTTAAAACAACCACGTATACGGGTGAACCGACCACCTATAATGTTTAGAGTACAGCGTATAATGTTAAAACAACCGCGTATAATGTTAAAAGCACCGACCTAAATATACTACATGTTAGAGTTAAGACAGCTATGGCTTTCCATAAGCTGGGTCTGCGCTTCGATAAATGCCGAGGTTCGCGGAAATTAACGGACTTATTACATGATTAACATGGTTTTCTCAAACGACTAATAAAAGACAATGATCCCAGTTGAATTACGGAGATAAAAGACGGTTAAACCACTTAAACGTCGGCGTATAAACCAGCCTAAGTTAAAAGATAAAGTAACAAAGAAACATTACCTACGCAGTTTTTGAACAAGACTGTGACAGTGGCGTCGCTGAAATTACCTACAATACGTGTAAGTGACGAATCAATTTGAAAAATAAAGACCAATCGTAGAAGAAAGTCCAACATTTTAGATCCCATAGCGTTTCACGAACTGTCGTCTTCTGACTTCTGATTTAAAGACAAGGAACAAGCGTTGAAAAGCGTTTTACTTTCAGTTTGCCAATCGCCACAGGATGTTACATGACACTGATCTGAATGTTACAACACATCATGCACTTACAAGCCGGAATGTTTGGGCAATCTCGTACCCAGAGTATGCCCTAACCTGCGAACGGGCATGTACTCTGGGTACAAGATTAGAATGCAGGTTGTTTTGATTTTCGAACAAAGATAAGTTAATCATATATATATGAATGATTTCATAATATACAATTCTTGGTGTACACGTTACGTCATTGACACCATGTTGGATGAATTTGACAAAGGATTTTGCTTGTTTGCAATTCAAATCTCATCCAACATGGCGAAAATCTCTTTGTTGTTTAATAATCCCCAGAGATTGGTTGCTCACCACCTATATGACGTTATTTATACTTTTTATATAGGTCTGTGTACTCCCTACATGGACAGCTAGAGGTCTAGTAAGGCTGAATGGGCCATCTGTTATTTGCCCAGTGTCACTACAGACGAAATTTACCAAATCAATGTTATATCTAAGCAAATTATTACAGGCTGGTTTAGGCTGGGTAACATTGGCATTGTAAAATATAAATATACCAGTGTATTTGGTACTGTGAAAGTCTAGTTATATATTACAAACTTGGTTTACTTCATATAAATTTTAATCACTACAAATTTGTTTCGTATGGTAGGCAAAGTCTACCACACTCATCAGGTGATAGCAACACCAAGAAATGTAATTTATGTTTGCATGAAAAATGTATTATTATCTGTCATCCAAAACTAAGCTCATTGAACTCTCGAAATGAACTTGTTACAACTTGTAGGCATAGAAAGAAACACTTGTTCAGCAACTATTAGTTATTCGTAATTGTACAGTATTTCCCACACTATTTTTACATATGCATGACGTCACCTGCTGTCACCAAAGTATCAAGTTTCCTAGGCATTAACATCAGACGCGACAATCACCTGATGAGTGTGGTAGGCTTTGCCTACGAAACAAATTTGTAGTGATTAAAATTTATATGAAGTAAACCAAGTTTGTCTTGTGTAACTATATATATACATATATATATATGTTCTGAATTGGGGGCTATAGTCATAATTTCAAGGAAGAGGAAAGGGCTGGAGATTTAGAATTGAGTGTTGACAATGATGTGGCCCTCTGACTAAACTAACTAACTCTATTTAGATTGTATATATAGCTCTCTTATTCTTAACCCTTGTTTCCTTTTAGTCGTAACGGTCGTGATCATATCAAGGTGGTCGATGTAATAGAATGTCGATATACCTCTGCAAACATTAAACAGCGATTTGCATACAGCACACAAACGACAAGATAGATCCACACTATTTCACGTCGTCGAACAAGACTTGCTCACGACGGCTACAGCCAAATGGTAACCAGGCCTTATAGAGGTTCAATATAAGAATGACCCTTATTGGTCCATTGTTGATTTGTTGTCTAAGACTAAATCTAAAAAATATATACGTACTGTTCGACAAATAAGGAATCGCTGTGAATGGACCTCTAGAGAGAGAACAGTTTATAACCCTAGAGCGTATATAAAGTTAGTGTAGTTTTCACTTTTAGCTTTCTAAAATAGTTGATTCTGGATTTTAACTGAACACATTATCATATAGAACATGAATCTCCTTTGAACAAAACGCATTTAGTACTTATTGCAGGACTATGAAACATGATTGCAAAAAGTAAAAGCAACTCATTTACTTTACTTACTGTGTTACTACAGGAAGAAACTTAAACTAAACTATATCTATAATGGATAACTCCTCAAAATAACTGGAAATTTTCCGACATGCAGGCTTTTGCCTGGGTAGGTTTGCCAGTTGGCCATTGCAGTACTGCTAGTCTGACTGAGTGTTGACTGTTGCTACTAATATTAGCCTGACTCTGAGTCTAGTACTTACTGCTTTGCAATGTTTTGTACGAAGGTTGAAAGTGCAAAACATAAATGAACGTACTAAATAGATGACGCCCTCTGATCTGTTGCAGGTGTATTCATGATGTTTTCAACAGTTCTGGCGTATTTTCGACCTGGTCAATTTCTAACACTTCATGGTCATGGCCATCAGTTGGCTATTTGCAACATTCTTTTTCATGTCTTTGTGCTATTTCGCCGGACCTGTTGGACATTTTGGACAGATCAACTCAACAAAATGTGGATCGTGCAAGGTGATTTTTTTTCATTGTTTTTATCATGTGACGTAGATACTGAATTCCCATTGGTTGGTTGAAATGAATGTTTTTCCCTATATAAATGTACCGAAATGACATCACAATAATTTTGGTGCATAGTTTAACCTATTATTAGGTTAGGATTGACGTTAGGATTAAATAAGAGTTAGGAATAAGATTACAAATTACTGTTGCAAGGGAAGTGCTGCTAATGAGCTAAGTATTCATGTTTCTCGATCTATTAATTAAAAGTAAAGAAAAGGTGAAATTACAAACTCGCGAGAGCAAGATAATTAAGGCGTGCTAATACTATTAGACTAGAAGTGATAAAAAGCTTAATGTTATTTGCGGTATTAAAGATTAAATTTGGGAGAGTCCACTCACTAAAAGAATTATAAAATTACAGCTAAATATATAGTTTGAAATTGTTCCAAAGTTATTAAAGTCTTCGCGTGAAATCAGCATATTTTGCGCAAATATTTATCGCGTGGGCGGCAAAACAGTTCAATTAATCATAGTCCCTATAACACAGTGTCTGGAAACGCATCTAAAGCTTTTGTTCTATGTTTTTGTTCATGTTTGTGCACCTTCACGCTCAGTAAACACATTGTTCTCTCAGCATAATGAAGGAAGCAGCCAATAAAATCCGTGCAGCTGAATATTAACATTTGTAAAACAAAGAAAACGTGCACTCTCAGTACACCCTCAACATCAACCCACGGACATGGCTATAAACTTTCAAGTTTGCCGCGTTTCCAGACACTGTATTATAGGGACTATGAATTAATGAACGTCAATTCTTTGTAAAGTGAAGTCACAATATATCACAACCAACATGGCGACTTAAACAGAACTGGATTCTCAGTTTCTCCCACAAACGTTAAAACATCCTGCTTCCTCAAGTCCCAGTTTCTCTAAAGCGGTTTCTAAATTTAAACAAATAGCGTATGGCCCTGTTAAAGTCGACGACTCGCGCTGTTCTGGTGAGTCATACTCGTCTACTTCCAAAACACCATAGGCAAAAACCTGCTTCTGCTCCTTCTTGTCAAGAAAGCAAACAAGAGAACCTGAGTCGCCATCGGCCAAGAATGAACCAGAATCTCCCTTCACAACGGTTGTATCATGGAATAGGGACCATCTTCGTCTTTGTACCCAAATTCGGTTTCAACAATACGCCCTTGATTACGGGCCGACGATAAACAGATTTTCTCCACTCTTACTGGATTTTGATCAGTTTTCTCAATAACCCTCTCATACAATTCATTCCATATTTCATCCCAATCCGGGCGAGTTACATCCGCTAGTTTGCAATCAATTTCAATGTCATCACAAATTTTAACTGACAGAATGTCACATTCATCATCAAAACGACATTTGTGAAAATCACCAAGGAGCTTGCGGTTGCTTCCATCGTCACCAAACCAGATGGGCACATTGTCGTTCATGTCGATGCATTCTTCAAAATAGTATTTCTGGTTCTTGGCATGTTCTTTATAAAATGAAAACGAACTACGCATCTTTCGAATATCTTCTTCTTTATTAAATGCGACCTCTGCGCGTCTTTCATCTGTTGCACCACCAACATGAAAGCAGGTAAGTGCGTAATGTTGTCCGTTTTTGCAGCAAAACATGGTTAACGTTCCAGATCCCAGTACATCGGAAAATTGAGCTCTATCGTTTTCACGCAATCGCATATCATGGTTTGGATCGCTATGACTACTGCAAGCTAATACACGGCCACCAGGTACTGCTTGGACTGGTGAGTCAGACGTTGATGACACCGATTCAACTGACGATCCATTTTGATGTCGACGCATTAAGTGTTTGAAATTCGGTTTTCTTTTAGGTTCTTCAAGGAGCTCAAAATATTCGTTCGGGTCCTCACAGCTAAACGTTTCCTTAAGTTCACGTAGTACATCGATATGGTTCGTTTCTCTTTTAACTGTGAGGAAGAGATGTGGACGGCCAATTACACTGTTTGGACCAGTCAGCCCATATGTTCCACACAACCAGGGAAAACTATATATAAGAAATGAAGTATATTAGAAGAAAGCGGAACATAATAATAATAATAATCTTTATTTAAACAGGTTGACTCTGTCAGCTACAGTAGCTGTTATAAATAGAGAACCTCAGGCACTAACCACTAACTAACCCTCGGAACCTTTGTCAATTGGGTTGCAAAACCTGTTAAGGCTTTCCGTCCACCTCAGAGTGGTAAACATATTAAACCTTAAACCTAAACCTAAAGGACCTGTGTAAGATTAATAAACTTTACAATATATAAAACTGATTCACAATAAATATAAAACTAACTAACTATTATATACAAAGTCTAAAGCTTTCAGGAAAGTCCAAAAATAGAGAAATTTAAATATATAATATTCTAAGTTTTGATTTAAACAGAAGTAAAGAATGTTCTTCCTTAAGTTCCCGTGAAAGTTTGTTAAACAACAAAGTTCCTTGGTAAGCAAATAGGATTTCTTTCCAGACTCAGTCTTAAACCTTGGGATGACAAGATTTAGTCCATTTCCTCGGGTGTATTGCTGGTGATTAAATGTCGTGAAGGTTGCATCAAACAAAGATGGAAAAAGACCATGAATACATTCAAAAACATTTTCTCTTTGATCTTGTATAGATAACCAGTATTGTTTTTAATCTTTTTTCCAAAAACAATCTTATGGGCACGATCTTGAACATCTTGCAATTTTTTGCAACATTGCCTCTCATCCCCGAGGAAAACTGTGCTACAGTACATGATTACTGGCTCGATCATGGTCTTATATATAGTTTCAGCTACGTGTGGAGGAATGTTTAAACGCACATTTGACAACAATATTAGAAACATATTAGAAATGCTAACAGCCACCAAATGTGATGCTTAATTTTGCTGGGAGGTGCTACACTGCATATTAATATTGCTATTGACTCGAAAGAGAATTAAAAGGTCGCAACAGTTTGTCAACATGCTTCGCTGGACGTAAAAAGGTTTTGTTTAAACTATTTTGCACCGACAAAAGCAATCGGCGTTGCCAAATTTATTGAAATTGCAATGGTTTAGATCAAATCAATATGTTGAGTAAAAGTGGTTATATAATAATACCTCATTAGTTTCTGGTAAATTTCCTTTTTCAGCTTGCGTCTAGAGTCAAGGAATTTATCTTTGAACCAGGTGTACTTTTCATCTTCATGGGTCTCTGTATGTTTCTGCTCGGTTTCTACACGTTTCAGCTCTGTGTGTGCACGTTGCAGCTCGGTCTGTGCACGTTTCATCTCGGTTAGTGCACGTTTCATGTCGGTGTCTGCACGTTTCAGCACGGTTTGTGCACGTTTCAGCTCGGTTTCTGTATTTGCAAAAAATATTACGTTACGTAACGATTCAAAATAGTTGAAATGACTTAATGGCAATTTTATACACAGATATTGCCGGGCAAAAAGCTGGCTTCATAGGCTTTATCCGTTGAGTCGTCTCTGTATTCTCTGAATTTTCTCTGTCATTTAATTCTAAATCATTTTGTTAATTTAGAGATATCAAAGCATGACATGAAATTTAAACAGATACAGGGGCGTACCGAGCGGGGGAGGGGGTTGACACCCCCACTTTTTGAAAATGGTGTGTAAATTGATATAACATTGTGTATATATCAAAAGGAACAAAACCAATTCACTGACGCTTGTAATTGTATACGGAGCAAATATTATTTCAAAACTTGGGGATGAGGTTGTAAAAAGTTAAAAGTGCGTTAAAAATCTTGAATTCTTAGGTGTAAAAACTTCACAATTTTTTATTAAATATCCTCTCAGGAAGCACGGAAAATGCACTTCTGAGGCTTTTCTCCCCCCCCTAGGTTAAACCCCCAATAACAATTTGCTGAACCAAAATGCGTGACGGACTAGTAGCGTTGTGCGCTCGCTGAGGCTTAGCAACTAACATCGCTTTTTTCGCCCTGGGTCGTCGGTAAATTTTGGAATGAGCACACCCCAGTGGAAACGTTCTCGGTACGCCACTGAACAGATATAGCAACATCATTAGCAACATTCACCTTCATCTTTTTGTATTTTAAGTTCCATGTGCTTCCTACACAGAGGACAAGTGGTGTTTTCGTGAAGCCATTTGCGTAGACAACTGTAGTGTAAATAATGTCCGCAGCACTGTGTGATCTTTGCGCTTGACATGAGTTTGAAACAGATACCGCAGCATTCACCTTTATCTTTTCTTATTTTAAGGTGTTCTTTAGTAGCATCGGCAAGCATGTTGAGTATTTTGGCATCCGCGCGACGTTGCTGCAAGGCGTTCCACGTTTTTCTGGCAGGTTTCCAAATTCTTACTTCACAAAGAGCGACAAAAAACACAAAATCTATATTTGAAACAGAAAATCAGTTAAGGTAAAACCGCTGGAATTGTTTCATGGTGAAAATTTTCTAAAACTTGCCACGATTAATGCTCATTGTAGGTCATTAGACAACAAAAATACTTTTGGGTCACCAAACTCGTTTAAAAGATATGCCAAGCAAAATATGCCAACCTTCCCCAAAATGGCGCCATCTTAACCCTATTACTGTTCTCGACAAGTTACCGATTTTATAGACCTTTCAGTCAACAAAGCCACCGTCCTTTTTATAGAACTGTTGGATTAAAACATGAAATACAAGAAAAACCTAGCTACACTTTTGTTTGTCTTTTAGCGAGAAAATTGATTTAAATGTAATTCAAGCGAGAGTTTGCATGACGGTTTTCACAACTCTCATGCCCCAATCAAACGAAAACAAGAGTTGCACTATGAGAGTTGACTGGATATTACCACGCGTACCGGTCAAACGAGGGAAAACGCTCATTAACTCTCATCAACTCTCATCCTCGTTTGATTGGGGCTTTAGGAAATTGGCCGGGGGTTTTAGGTACGTATTAGACTAGCTGAACACATTAGTTATTGGACGTGCGCAGTAAGAGTGCGCAATACAAAACTACGGAATTATATACCTCAATTAGACAAAAATTACGCGGAAAATATTGGCATCCTAGAATTGTTGGCAAAACCATGTCACTCACTCACCTAAGATATTATAGTTCCTCATGATCAATGCATCCCAAATTAGAATGATGCACACAACAATTGCGTACACAATGGTAATAATGTCTACCACAAAATCGAGCTTGTAAACCTTTTCTTCCGGTTGTTCAATACCATTCGACGATAGGAAGTCGTAGGCATACAACGTATAGACAGCTAGATTTTTTATAGTTTGTATGACTGACACAACCGTCGCGTAAATGAACACGAGAGTCTCAAGAAGTCCTGAAATGGATGACTTTATGCTAAACGTCGAACTTGCGTTGATTAAAAGCCAAAGTAGAAATAATGTTAGTAAGATAGCTCTGACGTGTGCCCAGATGTTTCCCCATAATGATGTCGCCAGGGTTGGCAAGGTTTCGTTACAAAGCAATAAAGCACAACGCAAAATATCTAAACAGCACGTCATAAAAAGGAGAATTGCAGCGGTAGGGTAGAATAGACTTTCTTCCTTGATAGATGAAGAAACAAAACTGAGACAATAGATAAAGTATATCCCAAAATTAAAGAATATAATGACCGTTATTTTGATTCTGTTTTCTAATTCGCCAATTTCGATCTCATCAACTCTGTGTCTCACTGACCATTTCAGAATGGCCTCTACAATCCACAACACGATAAAGGCAGCATCTTTTAACAACTGCAATAGGGCAAAATATTGTAATATACTATTGCTTGCTGCAACAATATAGAATGGCATCTCGCTATTGACAGGTATTTTTCCAAGATACCCCCAGTGAACTGTATCAACGAACTTTATTAACCAGAAAACTTTCAAGATCCAACCTATTCGTCTATTTCTGTAGAGGTGTTCAATAGTTTTAGTGACCCCTTCATCATTAAGTATGTTATAAGCTACACGAAAGGATTGTTCCAACTTTTCATTATATAAACTTAATATACATCCTGCCACGAAAAACAAAAAGGCGACTGTGAAGCTGAAGTAAGGAAGTTCGCAAACCAGAGCGATGAAAGTCATCAAAATAATCGAGAACAGTGACAAGACTGCTAAAAGTCTATCAAGCCAATTGTCAGCTTGAAAGAAGCACATTCGAAATTGGTATAGCAATACATATGTAACAAGACCTTGTGTGTATATACCATCAAGGATAGGGATATAACTTATCTCTGCAGCTGCGATGACGAGAGCGATAAAAAAGCCACATATGAATCTCAGATAGGCTTTGCCAGCTATGAACAGTATTAGTATGTACAACGCCAACACTAAAAAGACAGAAATATGATATTATATGTTATTATAAGACACATATAGACATAATAGCCGTTTTCATGCTGGTCAGTTGCACGAGATAATTCACCGAAGCGTTTTACTATCTAAATGCGCATGCGCATTTGTCTAGGATGTGCTATTTTTGTAAACGGCGGAATCGCACAATACTTGGCTGAAATGGATTTTTGGTCAGAAATTTTATCTCACTGGCACAATTTTTCCTTGCAAACCCCTGTTATCACCCTCTTGGTTCTTGCTCTATAATTCTGCCGTTGACATTGGCATGTCTTATTATCCTAGAAGCATAACTCATCATTTAAGCTTTAAATGCATCATAGCAAACAAACAAAATAGTAATCATTCTGGGTGGGATGTTATAGAAAACAATATGTTCTGCCGAAGTTGACCGTGGCGAGATTTTATCGTAGGCTAACGAAGTCTAAAAAGGCTGGTTAACTAAGAGTTAATTACCGAGAACCAAGGCATTTAGAAGAGGGCGTATATAGCGTCTGCGCTTCGATAAATGCCGAGGTTCGAGGAAATTAACGTGGTTTTCTCAAACGACTGATAAAAGACATGATGATCCCAGTTGAATTACGGATATAAAAGACGGTTAATTTAAACCACTTAAACGTTGGCAGTATAGATTATTAAAGTTAAAAGATAAAGTAACAAAGAAACATTACCTACGCAGTTTTCGAACAAGCCTGTGACAGTGGCGTCGCTGAAATTATCTGCAATACGTGTAAGTGACGAATCGATTTGAAAAATAACGACCAATCGTAGAAGAAAGTCCAGCATTTTAGGTCCCATTGCGTTTCCCGAACTGTCGTCTTTTGAGTTCTGATTTAAAGACAAGGAACAAGCGTTGAAAAGCGTTTTAGCTGCTTTTAGTTTGCCACATTAACAACAATTAGCTCTGCTAAATTCTATGCAAATATTTTTCGAATCACAACAGGGACGTTACGTGCACTTTCAGGAATGCAGGTTGTTTTGATTTTCGAACAAATATATGTTAATCATATATATATATGAATGATTTCACAATGTACTATAACGTTATTTATACTTTATATATAGGTCTATGTGCTCCCTGGCATGGACAGCTATAGTTCTAGTAAGGCTGAATGGGCCATCTGTTATTGGCCAAGTGTCACTACAGACGAAACTTACCAAACCAATGTTAATTATTGGTAACTTATTATGGACTGGTTTAGGCTAGGTAACATTGGCATTGCAAATATACCAGTGCTTTTTACTGTGAAAGTTTAGGCTTATTATAGCTTAAATTTGTGTCGACGTGATATATTTTGTCAGTGAATCAATTAGTTCGTGATCCCTCTGCAGAGCCTCCTTAAGCTTTTAAATTACTAACATGAAGTGAGCGCGTGGGGAGTGATGCGAAGATTGAAAGAAAGGCATGTTTTTATCCGACTGCATGACGGAGATTTATTAAGAGTTTAGCATTTTCAATTGCTTGCCTTGATTGTAACTGAATTGTCATTTATTGTTCTAGGTTTCTCAGGAGGAGCAACGCGAGTGTTTCAATCTATAAGACAAGTATGTATATATATGTATTCTGAATTAGGGACAATAGTCATATAATTTCAAGGTAGAGGAAAAGGTTGGAGATTTCGGATTGAGCGTTGACAATGATGTGGCCCTCTGACTAAACTAACTAACTCTATTTAGATTGTATAGCTCTGTTATTCTTAACCCCTGTTTTCTTTTAGTCGTTACGACCAGTCTTTAATGTTTGCAGAAGTATATCAGCATTCTATTACATCAGCCACCTTGATATGTGTTCAGTTGCGGTCGTGAACACATCAATTAAGGTGGCTGATGTAATAGAATGCTGATATACCTCTGCAATCATTAAAGACTGATTTGCATAGAGCACACAAACGACAAGATAGATCCAGACTATTTCACATCGTCGAACATGACTTGCTCACGACAGCTGCAACCAAATGGTAACCAGGCCTTATAGAGGTTCAATATAAGAATGACCCTTATTGGTCCATTGTTGTCTAAGACTAAATCTAAAAAAATATACGTACTATTGGAAGAATAAGGAATCGCTGTGAATGGACCTCTATAGAGAGAACAGTTTATAACCCTATAGCGTATATAAAGTTGGTGTAGTTTTCACTTTTAGCTTTCTAAAATAGTTGATTCTGGATTTTAACTTAACACATCATATAGAACATGAATCTCCTTTGAACAAAACGCATTTCGTACTTATTGCAGGATTATGAAACATGATTGCAAAAAGTAAAAGCAACACATTAATACTTTTCGCTATACGGATAGGGTCGATGCTAAAGTTGATTTTCATCACGGACGAGTTCGATTACAAGGCCAACCCCTGGCTTTACTTTTGGGCCATTTTCGCGACTTCCAAAAACTTAAAAAGTGGCTAAAATCACCAAAAAGTAAAGACTATATATAACCTCTTAACTTTTCTCGAAAAAATGTTAAGGCCACTTTATATAGCCACTTTTTCAGTTTTTGAAAAAGTGGTCAATTGTGGCCAAAACGTAAAGGGGTTTATAGTCTTAACTTTTTGTCGAAAAAATGTTTAGGGGTTAGCCTTTACCTTTTACCTTTTGACCATTGTAGCCACTTTTTCAGTTTTCAAAAAAGTGGCCAAATCTGGCCAAAACGAATAGTGTAAGCCTTAACGTCTGTCCAAAAACTGTTACGGGGTTAGCCTTTACTTTTTGGCCATTTTTAGCGACTTTTTCAGTTTTTGAAATATATGCAGAAGGTCATCATGAAGGCGTGGTTCCAGTGTAGTAACGATAAACAATATATACTTGAAGATTTGTGGAATCAAACTACTTGAAAAATATAAGGTAAAGGAAAAGGTATATGTATATAATAAAAAGAGCCTTTGCTCGAAACTTTTTTAATTATTTTTTTTAATTTAACAACTTTATTGGTACCATAAACAATATAAGTATAACATATTAAATAACTATTATCTGGTCCAAAAGGAAAGGTACGAACAAGACTGAATGCAAATCCTATGCAAGGCACCTCCCTTTACAAATACTGTAAAACTACTTATACGGGGTGCATAAAAAAAATGTTGACCCCCCAAATTCAAAACTCCAAGTATAGAAATCATCACGAGTGCCATGATTGTGTCGTGTTACTTCAAAACAACATACATGCAATGCAGACTACAGTATAGAAATACGTAATAATATTTCGCAGAATTTTGAGGATACAGCAACTATTTTTGCTTATTTTGATAACCTGCACTCCGCACAGTCCTGTTAGTCATTACTTTTTATGTATTTAATAGTCTCCTTTAGCCGGTTATAGACGCCATCTTTGTAAAAGTCTTAATCTAAGAATTATCCTAAACAGTGACATTGTTTTTCAATGTTGTTCTTTTAACTTTCTTAAACTCGTGTTGCTTTCCTTTACGGACAATGTCCCCGTCTTAATGAATCTAATATCTTAACAAAATCGCTACAACATGCATGAATATGCAGTGAAAAGAACAAAAAATAACAAAATAGCATACGTAAATATAATTTAACGTGGGCAAAGTCTTACGAAATGAACACGCTGTGAAAACGCTGTGTTTTAAATTTCATTTTGCCTCCATTTTCTAGCTTCAACAAAGAAGTTTTGAAATGTAGCTGCATGCGTGCAAGCTGTTTGACCGTGGCTTGGTGTGATCGCGTGGATATAATGGACTTCAAGCTGTGTGCTGCTTCGTCCTTGTATACGGTAAGACTGTATGAAAGCAATATGTCAAGTAGCACCGGACTGTGTTCTCCGGACTCTAGTCATCTCCTTGTAAAATTGGAGTAATAACTTCTGTTCAATGCAGCCGGCTGTTGTCCACTGCAAACGTTTGCCTTTCAAGCATTTAATTTTAATAACTAGAAGTCGCTCTAACGCTGCATAACTCCGCCAGGCGCCAGCAAATTAAGTCACGTATTGGTGCATAAATTATAAAAGCACTAATTACGCATTCAATTCTTTTTAGCCCAAGAAAACAAGACAAACTTTTGTAAATTTCTCGTCCAATTTTCATCCAAATTGAACCAAAATTTAATAGATTTGTCCTTGGCCTATGGCCAAAAGCTTCAGAAAGTTTCGTGTAAAAATGTTTGATATTTTTTAAGTTATCGTTCGCACATACAAACACACACACATGAAACTGAAAATAGCCGCTAAAAAACATGATAGTTGTTTTCAGCCAACGCAATAATAGGATCCAAACTGGATTGCACGAGCCCTATATTTGTTCGTTATGCACGCGCACTCCTTTCTGACTCCGTTTTTCACGCGGCATTTATGAGTCCCCGTTTTACATCGTGCTCGCATGAGAGAAAAACATCTGGCTAACTGCGCTGTTTTTGATAACATCCTCATAAATATGCGTGTTGATATCCACTTAACTGTCCAGTAGACCTGTTGTTGGGACCGATAACGGCCCGAAAAGCCAACAAAAAAACTGTCCAAAAATCTATCGGAATACCCTTTAAAAGACAGAATTTAATAGAAATGATAATATGCCAAAGTTTTTACATGATTTTAGCACGTTTGTGACAGTTTTTATGCTCAGAAACGTTCTATGAAGTTTGTAAAAAAATTTCCCGCCATTAGTAACACATTGTGTCGCGGAGCGGCGACTTATCTGCTCGCAAAATTACCACTTTGCGTTGCGCTTCCGTCGAACGCCCCTCAATGGCCACACGTTGCTAATAATTCAAACAGGATTTCAATTTATTACGCATATGCATCGCGTGATTAAAAATAAGGCACTTGATGATGCGTTAATATTCAATTTTCGTTATTAAGCACGTTGAAAAAGCCTATTAAAAGGCTACTAGGGCTCGCTTAGAACTGCACCGGCGATAAATGCAACCTGCTTGGCCGGCTAATCAGTCTTTTCATCTGACAGCGAAGCACTGAAATTCTCAATTTTCACTCGCAAACGCCCAAAAGGTATGTGAAAATCTTAAAAATACATCCTATTTTACTTAAAAATACTGTATATTTATTCTCGTTATAGTAACTTTAATAAGGTGGCCTTTAAAATAGCGATATTTGTATTTTTTCTGTAGTTTCACCTTGAGCGTTTCAAACGTGCTATCGTAAGATAAGAGAACGCAAGGCCTTTTGTATTACACTATAAGATGGATGACCCGCGCGTTGGCGAACGTTTGTTTGGGAAAAGTTTGAGGGCAGAAGAAACGAAGATTTTTTACAAACATAATTTTGGGAAGGCCGCTTACAAGTGTTGCAAAATTAGCACTCCGGTTGAAAAGTGTTGTCTAGATGTTAGTCACGGAGTCAAAAGATGTGTTGCCATGAGTCGTTCGAAGGAGAGAGGTGAGCGTATATATATATATATATATATATAGACAGTTGTTTAAAACCAATGTTAAATGCTTTTGATAGATATTTGGGGAAAGGTTTTGAAACTGAAAGTATATAATTATGAAGTTGCTAATTTATACTCTGAGTTTGACTAAATTTTAAGTAAAGAAACTATATATTCGCTCTCGGCTAAATACTTGGTATTGAGCACTTTTTCTACACTATAAAATTCAAACATTATTATTATTATTATTATATATAATATATAATAAGGTTTATAAGCTGCCGTGGTTTGTGAAGGCCCTTCGACTTCGACAGGATGTATATAACTATAAGTGACTATACCTGCAATTTTTGACGATCGCCTTGATTTAAATGTCATCTTGGAGATTGAATAATATTTCTTGGAGATTCGAAGGAGATTCGAAATTTTTACTTGAATTTTCCGAAGTTTTTATGACTCTATTTTTGGCTGTATTAAAGCTGTATAATGTCTCTGGATTTTTAACAATTAGAACTCGTTTCTGCGCAAAGCCGGAAACATGACATCCCTTTTCACATCCCTTTTCTTGATTTTTCTTGTCGTATTGTATTGGGAAATGGTTCAATAATTTGTCGATTGGGTCCATTGGTTGCATTGCCTTTGGTTTGAAAACGAGGCAAAAATTTCTCTGCTTATATTTAGCTGAATTGAAGACTTGCACGATTTGGGAATTTAACCCACGCCACGGACAATGCACCGAGACAAACAGATTTTTCATTTTACACGCAATGCAACAATTTTTAAGGGACCTTTTAAAAAGATCTATACGACTGTACTCGATCATATATAGTCTATATTATTGTAATATGTATATTTATACAAACAGTTAGTTATCAAGTTATTTAAAAGAACTGTTTTTAAAGGGCAAGGTGAAGAAATAATAACCTATAGTTTATTTGGTCCTCTTATAAATCTTAGTCAGGCCTTATATGCTCTGAATATATACGAAACATTGTCTTTTGTATAAAGGTCTTAAATTATATAAGAAACGCTAATAATACTGATCTTGGACTTGGCTTAATAAAAAAGTCTAAAACGCCCAACTCCCAAGCCGTTGTTTTTTAACCTTGTTTGCTCGAACGACGCAATTTAATCGTTTGCGGCTTCGAGACTTTTCCATGCATGTTGTATATTCAAACTATATCTTGTTTCTAATTTTCACCCTTAATTAATTAACATAATTTAGGACTTGAAAATATAGGCTTCTTGTATATACTTCTCAATTTCGTATACGAAAAGCACCCTGCGCCTGTAGCATAACCAACGCTTCAAACCGAATGCAACGTTTGGCCTGGAAATTTTGATTTTCGCTTTTAAGGCTATATAATGTCAATAGATTAAGTCTAACTTACAGTTAAGCGGTTCGGCTTGTTGATTTAATGAAAATTTGAAAATGTAATATAATTATCACGAACGTGTTTACATAACTCATAAAACGTTCTTTTCTTGGTTAGTCGACGATATTTTGTGTGCCGGTAAATACACAAGGGCACAATCCATGACCCTGGCACATATTTTTTAACGTATTTAAAAGTTAGGTCATGCATTCTTAACCATGTGTTCTTATCGCTATAATCCCAATATCGTGATGCAAAGTGTCAATCGTGATGCAAAGTGTCAATGACGCTTCTTTGTTCATGCGAGGTTCCTGTAGTATATATACTTTCACTGATGGGGAGTTATTTAAAGTTATAAAAGGAAGGCTCCAACCTCTTTGCTCCCCATCCTTTAACTCCCAAAAAAAAAACCCTTTTAAGAGACAGACTTGGAGCAAGTCTAATGCACACGCAACAACATGCATACGGCCTAAATCACGCACATGATGTTATAGCCTAGAAGCTGCATGGTCAAAATCCCTAACCACTTTTTAACTATCCGTTTTGCAGTTAAATTGTATAGTTAACTGTGAAATGGCCCCGATTGTGACGATTGGTTGTCTTTCCCACCGACTATAGTTAACTTTAATTACGTTTTTATACAACGGGCCTCAAGGGTGTTTATGAATCTGCAATTGACCGTTATTTGTAAGGCCATGTTACATGTACACGATGCTATTTTTTTGCTGCAATTTCCAACACGGGGAGCCAGGGCTGTGGTGGCACAGTGGTTAGGGCATGTGCCTTTCACTGACCTCTGTGACTGGGGTTCGATACCTGATTATATAATTTAGCTTCACTCGCATGTGAGAAGAGTGCTTCCAGTTTGACTCTACCAAACACCGGGTGCTCCGATTTCCTCCTCACTGGAAGAAGAGTTCAGAACTGTTAAGCTATCCAGTATGATAGAGTGAATATTATATTATATTTATTTTGTAAAATGTACCCAGTCGCTAACAAACTGTGAGCATGGCCCGCATTGTACTACGTGCATGCTGCGTTGTAACCGTCCAAAAGGCTGCAAAGAAGAAAGAGAGAAGCCGAAACAGGTTCGGCGCTCTATGGCAAAATATATTTCGCATCTCTGCTTTCTTGGAGGTCAGTTAGATGAATAACTGCGAAAAACATTGCATCTGTCTCAAGTGCTGAGAGGAACTGTGCACACCTGGGAACATACGGTTAAACTACTTATCCATATATATAATGAATATGTTGCTTAGCTATAGAAACTAAGTATTTTTCGTTTTTGAAAAGTGTCAGGGTCATGCTTTGCGCGCTTGTGTTTTTGTTTACATCTTATTCGAAATTCTGGGCATGTCGTTCGACAAAACACAAGGTTAAAGGGTTCCTGTCCGCTGTGCCGCCGAAAAACCTGTATTTTTGTTTATAGCCCCCGCGGGCAGGTTCCAAATGAGTGCAAGATTCCTATATATAGGTTTCATGTTTTCATAAATTGTGGGCAATCTTTGTCAAACAGTTGTCTGAACATCTTTCGTTTTTGCGGTCCAACCATCAAATATTGAAGCCTTGAATGAGTGTCGGCGACGGACGACCGATTGGTTTCCTTGCCTCCATTGATTGACCCATGAACAGTAACAAATAGCGATAAGAACACCGTGTTTGCTAGATTTCAGTATAAAGAGACAAGTATACTCAAAGACTGCCTAAAATATATATAATATATACTCCGGATTACAAAGTAACTTCTCCAGTGTTGAGATTCGTCGGCCCTTAAAATGGCCATCGACATAAATTTGAGCCCGCAATTCGTGGCGCTGACATTCATCCTACAATTTTAATATACACGCTAATAACATAGGTTTAAGCCTAAATTATCATAATTTTGGGCATTTCACTCAGACTGACTAAACACAGTGTTTAAGGACAAGGTTTTTTGTGTGGATGAAAAATCCGAGCGAAAACCCATCTATACATATTTAAACCTAACAGCAACGTTGTAAAGTTGTCCATCCGCTAAGAACATTTCAACACGATATGTTTAAACTTTTCCGCTTTCGAACAAGCGGCCAGAGTTGAAAAACAATATTTTTGATCGTAAGATAGACAGAAGGTTAAGTTCTGCTTATCTTTTATCTTTTCGTTTAAATTTTTCTGTGTTCTTTTGATTTTTTTCTCGCAACATCTGCCGCCCCTTGTGGCGACAACTGCAGTCATCCCTCGGACTTTTTGGCGCGTGTTTATTAAATCAGCAATCGGTTTACAGAGGAGATTTAGACAAATTTACATAAAGCCTTGAAGATTTTATCATTCGAAGTATAATTGAACACTATTTATCGGCAATCTGTGCTGTGCTGTCAATATTTTATATAATCTTAAGCAAGGAAATCATTTCATTTCTTTACATTAATGTTGCAGACATGCTGACCGTTGAGTTAATGAATGTGTCACGATAGTCGAAAAATGGTAATTTGAATTAAACTGCTCTTTTATAGTGTAACCGCAAAATGGTGAAAGCATTCGAATATTTGGAATAGAAATGGAATATTAAGATATTTATTCACTTCAAAATTTAAAATTTCCATTTTTTACTTTGTCAGACTGAAAAAGATTACACATGTTATACGTGTTCATGATTGTAATATTGTATACTATATTTTTCGTGTCCAACATTGTCATTGTTTAGCGAATCAATAACTAGCAATTGAAATTATGCAAAGCCATATAAGAAAAAAGATTAAGATATACGGAGTTGCTATTTTTAATGCAGCTTTCATTTGCATATAGAAATCTTTTTGATAAATTGTAAGATAAATTGCCAGATGACGGCAATGCCTTGCAAGGTCGAAAACAATCTCAATCAATGGCGCCGCAAGTTCAAGAAAGCCGTTCATTATATAATTCTTCATTTACGAGGAACTTTTAAAGGAACATTTTTGAAAGACAACAGTGTGTCTCTGAATAAGTTCTTCAATTAGGCTGTATTAAGGTAAAACAAGAAAAACAAATACTGTTTTAATTCTATTTTCATATTTTGTTTTATGTGTATTTTACATAAGCCAACTTTAATATGGTTAAGTTGGTCTGTGTGGCGACTGAAAATTTGTATATGTATTAAAGACTGATGTACACCATTGCACTTCCTTTGATCAAAGACAAAGTATATGCTTTGATCAAAGTGTCCTGACAATGGCAATGGCAATGTAAACTTCTTTCGACAAAGAAACAATTTTAGTAAGATCACAAAAACATTAAGTATGGCGTGATACTCTAGCCTCATCTATATAGTATCTCATAAGCTGTGAAGTAGATTTATGAAGTCATTAGATATAGATTATTATAAGCAGGCTAGCTCAAAGTTTGCTTGCAATGATAAAGGCACAGAACTATACTATAATACTTTATAGCCTTGAGGAAATTACAGGATCAAGCTACCTCAAAAATATTACGTAAAGTTCTTGTTTTATTTTACAGGTCGTTTGATTCTGCAATCCCTAAAGACAGTCCAGTACTATATCGTTTAATTATCGCTACGTACAGTAGAACCACGCATTCAAGATTTTATCACACGAAGTTTACTTGTACTTCTACTAGACTATAATTAACCTCCTGGCTCCAAAACTAAGCCTATAGCTTTAGGGGCTTCGCTCGTAGTTCCAACACAAACCACAATATGCTACTCACACTGGGCTCCAATGTTGTTTGAAATATATACCAAAAAACGGTCAAACAGTTGAAGACCAATACGAATTGTATGTTGCTGATCTAACCGTTGTTAGCGGTTTGCTGTAGCTAAAGTTAACATCATTTAAGCCTGTTTTGCACTTCAAATGTATCGTAACGCTGTTTTCTTTGTCGAACTAGTCATTATTTCTGCTCTTAAACTCAAGAAACAAAGAAATACGCTACGTTTCGATAGGATACGATTGAAGTGGAAAATGGGCATCATTTTAAGTCTCCTACATGTATTTTAGTTTTGCTTTGTACTAATATATAGTTGCTTTTTTGTTTTTCAGATTTCATATCAATGGAAAAGCTTAAAGAAACGAACCACTTTCCACACATCGCATTACGTCATCAGCGGTTTCCGCATATTTACCAGGCTGACCCAGCAGGCATTGCGAAGCTGGCCTCCCGCACTCCGCCACGCTCGGAACGCCGTCGTAACTCGTCGGCAAGTGAGCCCACGGAAACCCACATCGAGACAGCGTCCAGATGGTTATTCATGAGCATCAAATGGGCGAGAAGTTTGCCATATTTCGCAGAGCTTTACTACCCAGATCAGCTCGAACTTTTGAGGCAAAACTGGAGCAAGTTATTCCTGTTTAACCTGATGTACTTCGAGATGGTTCCGAAGGCGAGTGCTTCCGAGGATGACGTCAGTGGCGCGCTGAGAGATGTGTTCGTGCGATGGAGTGAGGCGAACCTGAGGCCAGAAATACCGGGGAAGATCGAATATAGTTTAGAGAAAATACGTCGTTTGCATATGGACGATACTGAAACATTGTTGGTTAAGTCGTTACTGCTTTTTAATCCAGGTAATGTATCTTTCATCAATATTGCCGCCATCTTGAATTGTGGTGCATTGTAGTCCAGCCAAGATATAAAGCCGGATAAGCTAGTGCGCAGTTTCGACTGCAGCAAAAAATAAGCAAAAGGCGTTATTATCCTTACTTGCAGCTGAGCACTAAGCGCACGACTGAGAGACACAGCTCAAGACAGCTCCCAAGTCGAGAAGAGGCAGGCGCATATGGGCGCCCACCTTTGCGCCATCCATCACGCAGCACAGCGTGGGAAGGCCCCAGTTTTCCTGCACATCCAAATGATGCGTTCTGCGTCGCGATAAAATTCCAGTTGAATCATAACATGTAGCTGAGACTGGAAGATTTTAAATATGCATATTAAAGTAATATTGAACTGTTCAATCATCATTTGTGTTTCACATATACCAACAATAGAACTGTCATTACTAATAGTCACTAAATAATTTTTGTACTAGCATATTTTGTCTTCTATGTAAAGCAAAGTAGAGAAAGGTGCACTTAAGAGAAAGATTTTCTAATTTAATGCGGCTCAATCGTGCGGAAACTAATCAGTTCTTTGAGCAACGTTTTGCATATTGAAATGATGATTGAACAGTTGAATACTTCGATATACATATTTTAATTCGATAGACATGATATGCACGATTCGATATACATGATTCAACTGCAATTTATCCCGACGCAGAACGCGTCATTTGGATGCGCAGTCGAAACTTCGAACTGGCTTATAGTATAAAGTTGCTTGTGTCGTTTAAAGATAACCATATGGGGCCGTTTAGCTTAACGAAGGCCGTTTAGCTTAAACGGTGGATAAGCCAAAATTAAAAAACACTTTCACACATTTTGTTAATGACTGAACTTAAATCTTATGCACTTAATATGTAGTTGCAAACATAATTGTTCTATTCAAGTTGAAATATTTTAGTTTGGTTGTTCGATGAACGTATAAACTTGATCGATATTTTTTATTTATCCACCGGATAGGCTAAACGGGCTTCGTACAACCGGCCCCAGGCCGTAAATTTATTGTATATAAACACATTCTTTTTACAATTACCACGTATACAATTTTGTAGCGTGTAGCGCTGATTGGTCCAACATATTTTCCCGTTAACTGCTTCCCGAAACACTCATTTTGGTTTAAGTATTTGATTTACAGCATTGTTTTTTGGTATGGAACCACTTTGACAATGAATGGACCGGTTCGTATTTAAATGTCGACTATACGCATCCAAATGACGCATTCTGCGTCGAGATAAACTCAACCTCGTTCCCAGGCTCTTCCCTCCTGTGGAGGAAAGACCCTGGTAGGAGCTGGTCGCGTGATCTGCTAAAATCTAGCAGATTTTTAATTGTCGTTTTGTGGAAAGGACTAGCTGACCTCTGCTACAGGTATAGAGTTTTGTTAACCGCGTCCCCAGCAAAATGACATAACAACTCTAATTATAACTCTGCTAGATTTTAGCAGATCACGTGACCAGCTCCTACCAGGGTTTTCCTCCACAAGAGGGAAGAGCCTGGGGACGAGGTAGAGACTGGCAGAATTAAAATATGCATATCAAAGATTCAAAGTGTTCAACTGTACAATTAATGCGATTGAACTGCAATGTGATTTGAATATGCAAAAAGTTGCTCGGAGAACAATCGGTTTTCGCACGGTTGACTCTCGGTCTGAATAATTCTTGATATCATGCTCAGCCCCATCCAATAGTTGTTTAATTTTTCAACTTTGTCGATTTAGAAACTGAAGGTCTTGTGGATGCGTCTCAGGTACAGGTCACCCAAAACAAATGCCACAGAGCGCTGGAGGAACATGCTTTATCGACCAATCCTGGAGAGCGCGATCGCAGTGGTAGAATACTTCTGACTATATTGACTTTGAGTACGTTTGAAGAGCGAGATATCGAAGCCATGTTTTTATCAACCGTACTGGGCAATGCCACAGTCACCTCTCTTATGGAGAATATTTTGTGCGCTGATGCAATGTAGTTTGTAACATCAAGTATTTGTATTGTTGTAGTAGAGCGCTGCTGACTAGTAATGTCCGCATCAAGAACAAGTCAGTTGGAATCATTGAACTATATAAGTAAACTGGAACGCTAACGCAGGGGGGAAATTGAAGCCAGCTTAGTTTTGAGTTGAAATACTTAACGCCGAACATTGGGCTGTATATGAAATTGAAGCTATTAAAAAGTTATATTTGATATAAAAACTTCAAGACTTTAGGTAAAAGGGAAATACTTAAAACTTTGAGGGAAAATTTGCCGTATTTTACAAAATTGCGGTTGTTTTAAGTATTTCCATTTTGCCTAAAGTCTTGAAGTTTTTATATCAAATATAACTTTTTAATAGCTTCAATTTCATATACAGCCCAATGTTCGGCGTTAAGTATTTCAACTCAAAACTCAGAAAAACTAGCTTGGCTTCAACGAATCATAGGACTTGATCATAGGAGTTAGCGTTCCAGTTTACTTAGAGTTCACTGGTTGGAATAGAGATAATCGTTAATGAGAGCTACAAACGTTTAAGTAATTTTAAACGGAAATGGTTTTATAGTTAAGTACTGCTGAATATAAATTATATATATTGCAAATGTACAGTTTAGTTAGAATAACTTTTATTCCGCTAAACACTCTAAACCACTCTCAACCATAATGGGGTTAAATTCCAACAAGGTACCTGGTTGTATATAATTATCCACTAATATTAAATCAATGTATGTAAAAACTTGTAACTTCCTTTATTATTATTATTATTATTATTATTATTATTATTATTATTATTATTATTATTATTATGTACTATTTAAAACACGAGCAGGAGTGCTTTATCAGAATATAAAACGCGAGGCGAAGCCGAGTGTTTTGTATCTGATAAAGCACGAAGTGCGAGTGTTTTAAATGGCTTCAAAAACGACCCATCTTATTAGCTCATATAAAAACGAATTTTGAAAATTGTTGTCTTGAAAGCCGAGAAATTTCGACGAGAAAAACGAGCGGGTCTTTATCACATATAAAGACACTGATTAAACATTAATTTCTTTTGTGTTTTCGTCATGAATTATTAATGAGTTTTTGAATATTATTTAAACATATTTACCCACGGTAGCCTTTCAGTCTACTGTTTTTCAAAGGGCCGTGCTTATATAATTACAATCGGATATTAATAACATGCATTAAAAATACTAAAATATATTAAAAATTAAGTCACTCAACACTCTTTATAAGTTGTATTAACAAACATATGATAAGCCAACAACGTGTTTCCGTTACAAATAAATTTTACACGAGTGTTTCTGTCATATTTAGCCGTTGTATTTGTAAATTCAAACCACTTTTCAATATCGTCCACTGATCTGAATATACATAAATGAAAGCAATGGCGGCCATATTGATGTGACCACCACAAATCTACTGTGGTATTGCTGACATGTTGGAAGACGTTCTTACTTCTTAGAGTTTCTGGTTGTTGGTGGGAAACGACACGTCAGCCTAGTTCCTAGGCCTCTAAGCGTTCTCATTAATATGCGGGCTGCATTCCATTCGGGGACATTTTCGGGGACAATTCGGGGACGTCACGGAAATTAGAACGCGCGTATAGAGGACTAGGGACTAGTCTGACGACACGTATTGTCTCTTAGGAACCGGTCATAAAGTATGTGTACTGGGGGGTGAGGGTATTCCAAAATACTACCATAAAATTTGGCACCCCCCCGAAAAGCGTCGAAAAATATTTAATACCCCCCTCAAAGGTGATGAAATGTTTCATACCCCCACCCAGCCAATCACCCTTCCCCCCCCCAAAAAAATGAAACAAATATAAATGCCAAGAACATAACTGGTTTGTAAATTATTTGCAATCTATTGTCTGTATTGAAATACTTAGCCTGGTTAATACTATTATGCCCTTGGTGAAAATCTGGGTCAGATCTAGAAAAAAAGGAAAAACATTACTCAAAATCTTAATACCAATTTTTGTACAAAAAAGCTCGAAGTAGCTCAAATGCTACTGTGCTACATTGCAATTTAATTATTATAAGAACATACACTCAATTTTATTAAAGTATTAAAGTTTGTGGTTTTAATCATAGACTTAGTATTAGACTCATTTTTTGTTTCGTACCCCCCACAAATGTCGTAATTCGTCTCATACCCCCCAAAGGTTAGATAATTTGTTTCGTCCCCCCCCAACTTACCCTCCACCCCCTCCTCCAGTACACATACTTTATGACTGGTCCCTTAGATAGAAATTAGGGATTAGTGGCCTCTCTTTCTTCTTAAAGTTACCAGTGAATAACTAATGAGGTCACACCAATATGGCCGCCTGAAGCCTCATTATCTAATGTTTAAAACGTTCTAAAACTCTTTAGAAGAGATGTGGCCAGGAAGCTATATCTTTCAAGTTACATAGCAAAAGACATTTGCTTGATAGTAAAACCAATTTAAACACCTAGCAATTGGATTTGTAAGGAATTTGACAGATTGAATATTCTCTTCTCGTTATAAATATTCTGGCTTCGAAATTGGCTCATTGAATTCAAAAGTCCATCCAGTTCAGTTTTCAGGTCAGTGATATCGTCGCAACATTCTTGATACAGTGAATCACGTGGCTTTCTGTCGCTGATTCACAGATTATATTTACCACTTTATAGATCGAGCCTTCCCCGCAGGCATTCACTGCATGGCGCCTATATGGTATTCTATTTAATACATTGTATATAGTATGAACACACGACTCACGAGGGAAAACACTTCTCTAACTAATCTTTCGGACGAAGGGCCTTCGTTCAAACCATCGGGAAATGTAATTTTTTCTCTTTTTGATTGAGTGTCTGACGTTTTGATATTGGGTATATATTTCTAAACCGCGAACGACGTCGGACCCCCACGGTTGAAGAATCTTATTCAAAAAGTAATTTTCTTTCTTTTCGAAATTCCTTGTATTTATCACTGATCGTACCGAAGTATGCATGAAATTAAGTCAAAACACCGATAACACGGAAGCGCGTGAAAGAACACGTAAAACATATATCTGCAATTCATTATATAAGAAAAGGGTGGATTTTACAAAGCGTAAAATAGTGTTCCTGCATACTGAGTCCTTCTTTTGCGTATATAGACTCTAGCTATCGCATGTTGGTCTCTATAAGCGAGCCAATGTTCCGTCTTTCATGATGGCCAATCAATTTGTTTTCTGGATTGCTTGTTGTGTATTGCTTTGCAACAACATTAGTCTAGTGGAAACTGCTATGTATATTGAATGTAAAACCGATGCTGATTGCAAAGGTTCTGAGAATATTTGCTGCGGACACCGTTATGTTAAGAGCGAACAGCGAAGATGTACGTCAGGTTCCTGCTTGCATCATTATTGTTCGACAAATAGTGATTGCGAAAATTCAACGTTGTGCTGTCGCTCAAACAAATGCGTTGGAGACGGCTGCCCTTGTAAGGATCATTCAGATTGTTTTACAGGCTATTTCTGTTGCAAGAAGAGCTTTGCTTTTAATCAGACCGTCTGTGCTGCGGATTGTCTTGGCGAACGATGCAATTCAAATAACGATTGTGCCGAAAGCGAATGTTGTCGGTCGGGGAAATGTGTTGATACAGGATGCTATGAAAAGTGTACTTCGAATTCGGAATGTAATTTGGGTCAATACTGTTGTACTAAGAAGAAAGAGGACCGACGGAAATTGAATCCTGGTTGTAGTGAAAGCTGCATTGGAGAGGTTTGTAGCTCTAAAGCTGACTGTGGCGCTCGGAATGTGTTCCATGTATGTTGTATTGCTAACAAATGCGAAAAACGCGGTTGTACTGGATGCTCTGAAAATTCGAACTGTAGTGACGGTCGTGTCTGTTGCATGAAACGATATTGGTACGAGCCCAGCGAGTGCAGTGCAAACTGCCTTGGAAAATCGTGTAATACGAATTCTGACTGTGGTGGCGCAGACGAGACGTGTAACTCTGACAACAGATGTGCAATGCCTATCAAAGAAAGCTTTGATGAACCATGGCGGTTTGCTTTAGTATTGCCTGTCCTTGGAATGTTTATAGCCTTGTGTTGGTGTGGCAGAACAAAGAACTCGGCAAATTCAACTCAAGTCAACAGAGGGACCTTGTCTATACAAAATACCCAATATGAAGGAACAGCGCATCCGCAAACACAGTCAGTTGCTGGTTTTAGCAATCCAACCTTACACCAAGAGCAAGGAAATGGATTTGAAAATCAAGCACACGACTGACAGCAATGTGGCACATCAATCTCACAATCCAACCGTACCAATCTCTGTTTAGCAGTCGGGCACAGGACCCGCAATAGACATATAAATGTTTAACTAGTTGTTTTAGAAATAGAATGTTGTCGGTTTCTGCAACATTAGACATGTTTTCACCAGTATCGAAATAAGTCTTAGGGGCGCAAAATTTAACACTGGCTCCCCTTGAAATTTTGGAGCCACCACGCCACTGCGTATCAGAGGTGATCTAAAGTCACAACATGGCCGCTTGTTTATATTGTGTAATTCTCTCGGCGAAATTGTGTATATTTAGTGGTAGGAATACTAAGGATCTCATCAACAACATTTTCTTAAGTCCAGGTCAGACGAGGATGAGAGTTGATGAGAGTCAATGAGAGTTGCAACTCTCGCTCGCGTTTGACCGCCAACTCTCATCAACTCTCATCAACTTTGAGTTGGTTCAATTTTTGATGAGAGTTTTCCCTCGTTTGACCGGTACGCGTGGTAATATCCAGTCAACTCTCATGCAACTCTTGTTCTCGTTTGACCGGGGCATGAGAGTTGATGAAACTCTCGCTTTCAACTCTCTCATCCCAGAGCTTTACACTCAGTTATCGCTTGAATTTTGTTTCAATACATTAAAAGTATCTCACTAGCTAGGCGAGATGTTTCGGTTACCGGGTCGGGATCATATAATACAGAGTTTCATTAAAATTCAATAATGCTACCGGAAATCAAAATATTGTATTCTTTTATATCATAACATGCACTTATTGTGTCATTCGCACGTGGTGCTGGTGGTCAAATAACGGGTACATATCAGTTGGCCTGTAATATCCCTTGACGGATAAATCAAAATATGTAAGATAAATAAATACAAAGCCGCTTTATGATTGAACAATTTAACGTGACTGGAAATACGGTAAAGTAGAGGCAGTTTAAAGCAAAAGAACAGTTTCAAAGTATGGAGAAGTCCGAAACAACCTCCACGGCGGAGGAAAGTTCGATCTAATTTCTCTTTGGGATTTAGTTTGGCTTTCTTGTTCGTCTTCGTTCTCTTCGTAACCGCTCTTGCGAAGCTTGCTTTGGATAGTTATGAAAATGATCTGTTGTTCCAAAAGAAGAAACGGTTTATGATGGGAAAGTAAGTTAACTAAAAATTCAAAAGTTGGAAAAAAAAATTTTCATGTTTTTAATTTTGGATTTTGAATCTTCATGCGAGTTACAACTCTCGTCTTGTTCGTATTCGACTGTTATAATTGATTCTCTCATTCGCGCTTTTACCAATTAAATTTAACCCTCGTTTGCTGTTTACCTCAGGTTTGTTTGACCCAGGCATAAAATTTGTTTGATAGGCCGGCTTTTTCTTAGGCCATCAAGACGCATGTATCGTGTCTGATATTTTCCTGATGTTCGCGCAATGCTGTATTCATACACATGTATAGATAGATCATACGTAGTTGATCTAGACAGATGAATTGCATCCCTTAGATCGTCTGTGTCCTGTACTGCGCAAATAGTTCGTCTTGACATGACGTTCTTGACGGATATTCATAAATGAATTATCATAGACTGCGAAGCATCTTCTTCGTCCAGACGGTCCAACCGTCTTTAGACGTTTAGTACAATGGCGTAGGAACCAGGGGTGTAGAGGGCACGTCCTCCCTCAAGTTTTCTTCAAAACGCCCCTTTCTCCACCTAAAACAATGGCAAAAGTGCCGGTTTTGAAAGAAGAGTTGCCCTTAAGACGACGAATACCTCTCCGACTTCATGAAGTTGCTTCCTACGCCTCTATATGTTCTAGTATCATGAATCGCTTCGTTACGTTTCTTTCAGCCACGTGAACTTTCATAATTACAGACACAAATGGAGTGTTACTAAAGTTTCAAAACTCTTTGCATATATATGGGTCTAAAATGCCACTATGATCACAGAAACTTCCATCGTGTAAACCATCTTAACGATCTCTTGCTAACCATGAATTATTTGAATATGCAAATAACAAACTTGTTTAAAGAACAAACAGTTTCTGAACGGTTGACTCACTTTCAATACAGCCCACACAAGTTCGTAATGAGAAAGTTTTGTTGTCAGCCGTACGCGCAAACAGGTCGAATATATATGTTTTCCTTGTTTGCCTGCTAAAAAATGCCAGGGACTGGTTGTGTAAATCTCTTAACTACTTTTCAACCACCCGTTTTGTAGTTAAATGGTAGTGAGGTCTAGAATACGCGATTCTGATTGGTTAAATTTCTCACTAACTATAGTTACTAGATTACTTTGATTACTTTTTGCTTTTCCATTTATTTCCCCCCATATTTTTTGCCCGACTTGGGGCATAGAACAGGAAATGACTAGAAGGGCCACTTGAGGCCGAACCTTTGAAGTTTTTGACGCTGCGCATGTCGCATTACGCATGTTCATTATTCTAGCCAGTCAATTGCATTTTCTGGCCAATAAACACGCTGAACTGGCTGGTCCGCCATTATTCTGGCCAGAAAACTGCATAAAAATAGGGGGTCACGTTGCACGGCCTTTCTGGTCATTTCCTATTCTGTGCTTGGGGTGAAAATTTGTCCAACTTGTCGACCTTTCAATTTTTCTGGTGGGGGAGGGGCAGCTGCCTTTTGCTTACACAACAAGACTTGTCAAGGAAAACTTGTTCGTCTAGCTGTATACACTGTAAAACAAATTGGTAAAAATAACCCTCAGAATGAATCCGAGACAACCAATTTATGAGTTGTTTACTTGTTTTCCTAGCCACAGGTTGTTTTAACCAATAGACAATTTGCATTATAGACTAAATTTTGTTCTAGGCAAGGAGAAGGAAATCAATCACAACAGCTACAAAGAACATAATAAGATTAGTAAAATTGCAAAGTTTGGTTGCGAAATGTTGTAAAATGCGGAAAATATAGCCTTGCAAAGTTTGCAAATTTTGTAACTTTTGTATTACGTGCGGAAATTTCTACCATTTTCGGCCCAAATGTGGTAGGAATTTCCGCACGTAATACAACAGTATACAAAATTTGCAAACTTTACAAGGCTATATTTTCCACATTTTACAACATTTCGCAACCAAACTTTGCAATTTTACTAATTTTAGTATGTTCTTTCCGGCAATATACTTTTTTTTGCCTAGATCAAAAATTAGTCTATGATGCAAATTGTCTATTAGTTTTACAGTGTGATAATTCGATGCCACCAACTATTTATTTTATTTCAGCATAGCATCAGAGACATCAACGAAACGTTACAAATACAACCACGCTGCCGTAGCCACAGATCACGTCGAATGTTCCAGGATTGGGCGAAATATTCTACACCACGGAGGGTCAGCTGTCGACTCTGTCATCGCTTCCATGCTGTGTCTGGGTGTGGTGCACCCCCACTCCACTGGAATAGGTGGGGGCGGCTTCATGCTGGTCTATCATCGATACACGAGATTCTCGGAAGTGATAGATTTCAGAGAAAATGCTCCATTACTGGCGGACAAGGATATGTTTCATGGCGATCTGACAAAAGCGATCATGGGTAGGATGTTTATTAGTTATGTTAAATTGCGTAGAATTTCACATGAGTATGGGGGCACAGCGGTTAGTGCATTGTCTTTAACCTGTGCACAGAGATTTGATTGCTACACACGTAAAAACGCACAAGTTGTAACAAACCTGCAGTAGAGTTGTACCAATGCTGTTTCAACAACTTGTTATCAAGATGTGTTCGCACTTAGGGGCAGTTGTCCCCCACTCCACCGAAAATGTGAGATTTTTACGTGTGTATAGATGTAGCAAGCGGTTGCTGATCGTAATTTCTCATCAGTCGCATGTGAGAAGCGTGTTTTCAATTGACTACAGGATTTCGCTGGGTACTCCTGTGGTAACACTCGATCAATAAGAAATTGCTTAGGGAGAACAGTTTAGACTGATAGAGCTATCCAGTATAAAGTTAGTTTAGTTTAGTTTTCGTCGTGTAGTAACACTGGAACAATAAGGATGACTCTTTCTGGATCTCTTAAGAGAACAGATTGGACAGATAAAGTTAGTTTAGTTTAGATTTCCTCCTGTAGTGATACCGGGCTAATAAATGAAGGCTTTAACTGGACTCCTATAGGAAGAACAGCTTAGACAGAACTGGCGGAGCTTTCCAGTATAAATAAAGTGAGTTTAGCGTTGTTATTGTAAGGTATTATAACGTACTAACCAGCCTATACCCTTCTTTCCTTCAGGTGGTCTTGCGGTTGGTGTGCCTGGAGAATTGAAGGGTATGGAAGCCGCTTGGAAGAAATATGGCAAACTGCCCTGGAAGAAATTGTTTGAACCTGCGATCAATTTGGCTGAGAAAGGAGTGAATGTGTCGAAATCTCTCGCAATCGCGCTCAAAGTTTGGGAATTTCATGTACTAAAAGATAAAAGTTTAAAGTAAGGAAACTAAATCTTTAAAACTAAACTAACTTTATATATACTGGATAGCTCCATCAGTTCCTTTAGGGGTCAAGTAAGGTCCGTATCTTATTGGTCTGACCAGTGATCGGAAGGAACTTTAACTGAACTAACTTTATTCGTACTGATTACGGCTCCGTCAGTTCTAAACTGTTCTTCCTATAGACGTAAAGTAACAGCGTACCTTATTGGTTCAGTGTTACTACGAGAGGAAACCTAAACTAAACTATAAATCATCTATATTTTGAACAGCTTTATCAGTTATAAACTGTTCCCCTATAGGTCAAGTAAGGGCCGTCGTGTATTGGTTCAGTGTTACTACAGGATAAAACCTAAACTAAACTAACTTCATTTATTCTGGATAGCTCTATCAGTTCTAAACTGTTATTCCTAGAGATCCAGTAAAGGTCATCCCTTATTGATCCAGTGTTACTACAGGAGGAAACCTGAACTAAACTAACTTTATTTATTCTGGATAGCTCTATCAGTTCTAAACTGTTTTTCCTAGAGATCCAGTAAAGGCCATCCCTTATTGCTCCAGTGTTACTACAAGAGAAAACCTAAACTAAACTAACTTCATTTATTCTGGATAGCTCTATCAGTTCTAAACTGTTCTTCCTAGAGATCCAGTAAAGGCCATCCCTTATTGCTCCAGTGTTACTACAGGAGAAAACCTAAACTAAACTAACTTCATTTATTCTGAAAGATAGCTCTATCAGATCTAAACTGTTCGCCCTAGAGGACCAGTAAGGATCATCCCTAATTGGTCCAGTGTTACTACCGGGGCAAACCTAAACTAAACTGTTCGCCCTAGAGGACCAGTAAGGATCATCCCTAATTGGTCCAGTGTTACTACCGGGGAAAACCGGCGTACCCCAGAGAATATCTGCGGTGTTTTGTAGAGTCTAAAAGGAGTCTTAAAATTATAATCAGACAACTGCATATTGCAGGAATCAAACCAGCATATATGATCTATAGGTAATAGGGATAGACGATAAAGAGTTCATATATGCTACTCTGAATCTTTTAGAGAGATTTTCACCTACCACGGCCGTGTCCTTGAAGCAGGTGATATAATGAAACGTACAACTTACGCTCGAACACTGAGGCTCATTGCTAACGCTGGAAATGCCGACGAGGTCTACGGAGGCAGGCTCGGTCAACAGATGGTTAATGATATCAACACACACGGAGGGCGGTTCACGATAGACGACCTGAAGAATTACAAAGTACGATTTCGAGACACCATCGAACAATCTTTTGGAAAAGGAAAGTTGTTAACATCACCTCCTCCTACGAGTGGTCCTGTGCTATCGTTGGTGTTGAATATTTTAAAAGGTAGGGACCCGTTTATTCGGATTCATTTTGGGAAACACGTTCGGCCACGAGCGAAGTCTCTGATTGGAACACCATGGTCACATATGGTAACATTTGATTGACTATTGGCTTTATTTAAGCATTTGTTTTCTCTTTGTAGGTTACCATTTCACGAATGATGATTTTGAAAACAACACAGCGTTAACATTTCATAGAATAATCGAAGCATTTCAAATGGGTTATGCACGACGTTACAAACTTGGTGATCCAGACTACGAGAAATCTGTCAATGAAGTAATTTAAATTAGCATTGCTTGTGGGACTCACCAAAAATGGGATAGCTCATGGCTGTTACCTAAGGCAGGACTGATAGACCTATCCAGCATGATTAGAGTTAGATCAATCAGTGTTAGTTTCTCAAACGGATTCTTAAATAGAAGACAATTAACTAATAATTGCGTACACGTATCTTTATAGGTGACGAAACAAATGCTTGATCAAAAATTTGCAGATCAATTACGCACTAAAATATCCGACAAAGAGACGTTCTCTGCGTCGTATTATGATGGCGCTGGTTATGACGTCCCTGTGAAGAATGGTACGACGCATCTTGTAGTGGTAGCTGAGAATGGTGACACTGTCTCTGTGACCAGTACTGTCAATGGATTGTAAGTACAATTTTTAATGTATGTCTGCATGGCCTATAATTAGTGGAAGTTACGCTATGGTTTATCGTGGAAAAACCTGAAACGCTACCTTTATAGAAATTGCCCTATGATTAGTTAAAGTGCTCATGTAATGTTTGGGGATTTTACATATTTGTGATATTCAGAACATTCTAAAAAGCAGTACAATACATCTTCTTTGAAAAAACTTCATCTTCATGGTCTTTTTGGCTGTTAAAGTTAGCGGAAGTGACGTGGAAACAAGGCAATGCAAATAATTTTCCTTTTGTTTCTTGCCACAAAATGCCTTATTTGACGTCACTTCCGGTAAGAAGATGAAATTTTTTTCAAAGAAGATGTATTGCATTTCGCTTTAGAATGTTCTGAATATCACACTATTTCGGCAGCTGTGAGATGCCGAAAGAAAAGACGATTTAAAATTCTATCGGAAGGCATACAAAATGTGACCGTTCAAAATGACTGGTGAGGCAAAAAAGTGACCGGTCAAGAGGCATTTTTGGCCAGTCATTGTCCGTTGACCGGCCGTTATTTTTAGCCTTGCAAGAAGACTTTTAGTCGTCTATTTTAGTCTAGATCTTTGGTCCATCCAGGCTTTACGGTGGACAATTCACTGTCCTTTACAAGCCGTTCAAACAGACTGTCAAATATGATAATCATAATTAAGCCATGTTTTAGTGAGTTGAGTAAATCCTTCTCCTATTCGTTTTATAGTATTGGCGCGAAGTTTCGCTCTCCAATACTTGGTATTATCTACAATAACGAGATGGATGACTTCAGTTCGCCTGGAATGGTTAATGAGTTTGGTCTAAAACCTGCGCCCGTGAACTTCATTCAACCTGGCAAGCGCCCGCAGTCCTCAAGTGCTCCGGTCATCATCGTCAATGAGAAGGGTGACGTGGATGTTGTCCTGGGGGCCTCTGGGGGAACTGTTATAACGACTGCGGTTGTACAGGTATGCGGTTTTATATTTTGGTAATCTATTGTCATTTAGGACTCATAATATGGAATGTACCGAATTCATAATTTGAGAGTTAGGAGTGAAATCTATACCCTGTATAGGCTCAACCACTGTCAATAGACTGGATAGCGTAACCTATTGTTCACTGGTGCAGAAAATGAAGCCAGTTAAACATTGCTTAATTGGTTAATATTAGCTATATAGTGTCCATGGTACATGTGTGTATACACAAGGTAACAAGATTAGTCAATAATTATAGATTAGAATCCGATCCTTAAGATAGGAGTGTCAAGTTGTTAGAGTGGTTAGTAGCAATTTTCAATTGCTGATACACCCAGAAATATTTTATGTATGCAGTTATCCAATCCACATATACGACGAGCTTTATAGGTTGACCCAGACAGAAATGATATTATTGCTTGTCTTCAGCGTTGTAGGAAATAATACTTGCTGTGTTAAAATCACTTGTTGGAAAATTACTTATGGATCTCCCAAATGGGAATCGAATCCGAGGTCTCTTAAGCCCAGCACAGAAGAGCAAGTTTTCCTTTACAAGTTTTATTTGCTCGTTTGTATGTTAAAAACTTGACAAGTTTTACTTGACAAATAAACTCGTCAAGAAACTTGTCAACGAAAACTTGCTCGTCTGTACGGGGCTTTAATGTCTGTACGCAGCACTGCTCTGATACTGTGTTGCCCACTGGATTAATTTCTTCCAAAATATATACTCCGTCATGATATGGTATATAAATAGACGTATTTTCTTTAGACGTTGGTGAACTATCTTTGGTTCAAAAAGGACATTCACGATGCTATATCAATGCCAAGATTACATCATCAACTATATCCAGAATTTCTCTTTGCCGAAACTCAGTTCCCAATCACAGTACTGCACGAGCTGGAGAAATATGGACATAAGGTTTGTGAACAAACGAATAGCCTCCTTAACGAGATCAACAAAACAATTACGTAAAATCACTCGCCCCTATACCCAAATTTGGCTAACACTTCTTGCTAGCCAATTCACAACTTTCTGTAACTCGCATGCCTAGATACTATCGTTCTAGTTTACGAGAACATAGAATTGAACAAATTAAAGCGTGAATTGAGATGCCAATATGCATGTAGTAGATTTAACTGACAAAAGAACTGGTAAAATACAATACAGGCAATACAAATAGAGTATCAAGTCCCAAATCTCAAAACGTGGATCCCACAAAATATCAAACTGGGATTGTGTCCCCATTTTATGAATTTTAACCCTTCATTTAACTCTTCTGTGTTACTAGATAACCTAACATGTAAACACAATGCTATATTTCCCTAGATCAATATAACAGACAAGAGTCATGGTGTTGTGCAGGGGATATCAAGGATACATCAGATGATGGACGAGGGTAAGAGGGGACATACGCACGATAAAGCATTATTTATGGCTGAATCAGACTTTCGGAAAGGCGGCAGGCCTTCTGGGTATTAAAAAATATCGCTTATTTGCACATATTTAATTTAAATGCTTGGTTCCCTTTGTTCCATTCTATGCATACATTATCAGAACAGTGGTAACTAGGCATGTGAGTTATCTGAAAATGTGAATTGGTTACCTTTGTTCCATTCTATGCTTACATTATCAGAACAGTGGTAACTAGGCATGTGAGTTATCTGAAAATGTGAATTGGTTACCTTTGTTTCATTCTATGCTTACATTATCAGAACAGTGGTAACTAGACATGTGAGTTATCTGAAAATGTGAATTGGTTACCTTTGTTCCATTCTATGCTTACATTATCAGAACAGTGGTAACTAGGCATGTGAGTTATCTGAAAATGTGAATTGGTTACCTTTGTTCCATTCTATGCTTACATTATCAGAACAGTGGTAACTAGGCATGTGAGTTATCTGAAAATGTGAATTGGTTACCTTTGTTTCATTCTATGCTTACATTATCAGAACAGTGGTAACTAGACATGTGAATTATCTGAAAATGTAAATTGGTTACCTTTGTTCCATTCTATGCTTACATTATCAGAACAGTCGTAACTAGGCATGTGAGTCATCTGAAAATGTGAATTAGTTACCTTCGTTTCATTCTATGCTTACATTATCAGAACAGTGGTAACTAGGCATGTGAGTTATCTGAAAATGTGAATTGGTTACCTTTGTTTCATTCTATGCTTACATTATCAGAACAATGGTAACTAGGCATGTGAATTTTCCAAAATATTTTTTGAATGAAAAGTATGACAAAAGTACTCATATACGATGACGCTAACTGGAGAAACAAGTCAGATAAACTCATATAAACTGCATTACACACACATAATATAGAATTTTTAAACTAACTTTTCTACATAATACATTTGTAGTATAATTTTCTATAATAGTATAATAGTATTAAACTTCTATAATTCTATAGTCAAAATTATAATGTGCCACCGAAGATTACGTCTGATTCTTGTTCTTACTAATATAAACTAAAATTAGAAAGTTGTGCTAAACCATTTTCATACATATATAGACGATCAGTCGATCACGAGTAACTTTGCGTGATTAAAATTGACAAGCTATCATTTAGTACTTAATAAAATATTTAGTATTGTAATAATAATTTGAATATTTAATAAGATTACATAAAATATTTCTTTAAAATTTCATTCTGTTGTAAAATTGATTTCTGCTACTTGGTTAAACGTTTAACTAACATTCACAAACAACAATGATATTCAAACTCTTTAAACTACTTTATTCACTATTGTATTTTCCAAAAGTCAGCCATCACCAGACCAAATGATTTTCTAACGTATTAATTGCAGTAGAAATCTTACTATTATATATGTCAGTAATAATTTGGTATTTCCAAAATTTGAAGACGTTTCAAAAAGAAATAATTTCCCAGTATATTTGCCAATTGGTCCCTCAGTAATTGCAGATATCTATGTCTAACAATGTTGCAGACTTGCAGTAAACTGGCTTCATTTTTTTTAATTCTTCCATGAACAATGCCAATGGCAGTCTTCGTTTCAAATCAGTTCCGCTTAACTTTGGTGTCGTAAATAGAAATCCATATTTCTCCCTGTGCTCAAATGCCCCTCGTACGCTTCAATCCATAGACGTCCCTTCATGAACACTTGATATAACGTATTCTCGTTTGTCCAATACTGTGGCACGAAATGACATATCGAAACCAAACCACTTGGATTGTGTAGGGTATGAAATTGTAAGCTATTGTGAGGTAACGCCATCCCGTTTCGTTGCTGCAAACACGCTGGAGATTCTACCAGTAACGTCGGGCACGAATGAGGAAAATCGTCGGTCAAAGTAATGCTTAAAGTGTAATTTCTGTTGCTGTTACTTGTCATCTGAACTTGCACTTTCGTTTTGCCGTACACAGTTGCCGACCACCATACACGATTTGGGAAATATTGCGCCAGAATACCTTTCTCTTGCTGAAGGCGTCTTAACTGGTAGTTCGACCAAGACATTTTCTTAGCTTGTACTGTTTTTCTGCGAACTTTGTTGAAGACTTGTATTTTTTAACTTTTATTTTGGCACTCGACGACTCTCACGACCGTGCAATGATATATAATATAAGCAAATTTTATTTGGGGATTTACCTATTTATATGCCTGGCTAGCTAGTAGACGGGCATGCAGGTCAATTAATACAAAATACGTCATTTTAGTTGGCAGGAGGCTTGCAGTGATTGGACCGGCGCTCCGGTTCAGGGGGGGATGATGCGACAACGTGCGAAGCGCATTTCAGCTTGTGCGTTTCACCATTTCCTTCACTCACTTGTGCTTAAACAGAAATTAAAGTTTAAGCTCGTTTAAACCGTACTTGCAGGGAAATGTCTTACATATACTGATGCTACGTTGACACGAAGCATTGTCAACGGGTATGAGCAACTATCAACAATTCATTTTAAAAGTTTAATCGACAATTATTTTTCCACAGATTAAATGACTGTTGATGATGATCATAAATATTTAAACATGAGTAATAATCAATATTGTTTCATCTAACATGACTTATTTGTTGTGTAAATTTTTATTATTTTTTATTATTATATATCAAACGATCCCTTGAAAAGCAGCAATAGCTGAAGGGCTATCGTTTTTAAATAACTTTTATAAATAAATAAATAAATAAATAAGCAGGACGAATTCAGAACAGTACGCAAATTCGTTCGGTTCCACAGTCTTCATATGGGAATTAAAATTGGTGCAAATTTGAGAACTGTTCCGAAGTAATCCGATCCTCTATGAACGAAGCCTAAACACGATTAAAGCCTCGATTAAAACGTTAAATCATCGTTAAATCCGAGATTAAATCAGTAATTTTCGCTGTAAAACACCAATTTCATATAATATATATCTTTCTAAACTTCTAAACAAAATCTGATCACATAGTGTTGGTACCTTCTCACGTAAAAGGTTAGTAAAACTTCACAAGTCATGTTCGAAATATTATTGATTTACAACATCAACACGAACTGTGGTAAAAATAACTATGATTGTTCCTTTCACTGACCGATCAGTTCCACGAACTTTATTGATTTTCCTGGAAGGGAAGAGGAAACCAAAAGTATAATATACCTAACGATGCCTGACCTCTTGACCCCATTCTTACTTATTGCTGTCAATTCTCAATTCCGGTTTGCCTTAGTTAGTCCCGTTGGACAACAGCGACGGCAACCTAGTTCCCAGGCCCTTCGCAGCAATTCAGGTAAACCGAACAAGAATAATAATAGGTCGTTTGGAGCCTCATTATATTCCAGGCCACGTTTTGCACAGTTTTGGTGAGTACATTTTCCGAATTGTGTTGTTATTTGACTATTTTCTATAATTTAAGCGATGTTTTTTTCAATACATTTAGTACATATATTGTTAAGCTTTCTATAAGCTTTCTTGTCATGTGCTAAGATTTTCTATTTTAAATTTATTTTCTACAAAAATATCTCAATTTTCGTGGATGTCTAAAGGAGTAAAGCAAGACAAAGCTAGTCCGAGCACATATTTCAGACGTTAAAAGAATCTATAAAATACATAGCACAATAAAACCATAGCAAAACGAAGTCTATAATAAGGTTAACAACATTTGTATATAAGAACTTTCAACAATGCGTCGCTCTTGATATTTTGACGACTTTTTCAACCATATTTCAACACAATTCGGAAAATGAACTTACCAAAACCGCGCGAGCAAAAAAGGGCCTGGAACGAGGCATAAGTTACGTCAGTGCCCTTTCCGGAGAAGGTGCTCCGCCCGCCTGATATTTATTCATGGTATATCAATATTCCAAATTACAAAGAACTTGACCCAAGTGGCAATTTCATATTTTGTTAAGTCATGATATATCGTAATATATGCAATTAACCTTTTGAATTTTTAATGTATAATGTACTCGATGTTATTGATATATTTGTTATTTCAGCGTCAAAGAGATTACATAAATTATAGGACCATATCGTTGTGAGAAATACTGTGTCGGCGTTACTCTCATTCAGATTCAAACAGCACGGCGTGGAGAACCGTGCATGGCATATCTAGCGCAGAGTTTATGTTTAGGAAAGTGGATTTCAAACCCAATGTAAGTTTACGTTCAAAAATTTGTTTGTACTTTTATAAGGAAAGTAATACTTTTTGTTTTTTATAAAGTTCAAATTTGGGGGGTAGGTAGGTAGGTAATACTTTATTTAAAATCAAAATAGAGAACACGCTAGCCCCATCAGCTCTAGGCTGGTTTTCATAGGGGGCGTGTTTAAGTATTAAAAACGTTAAAAAGAAAGTTACATTAAATACTAACACACAAACGCACATATAATATATGCATATAACTAGGAAGCATGTCATTATCCAACTATTGACTTAAACGAATGAAGCGACGCGGCCAATTTTGCTTCATTTGGGAGTTGATTCCAGAGCATGGAATTCTCGTTTCGACTTAGGAAGTGTAAGATCTGTTGCAGTACTTCGGAGATGATAATTAGTTTGATCTATTTCTCTTCACACGAAGGACCCGGCGCAGTGTGGTCATTAAGGATTTTATACATTAACACTGGTTTTTTGTAGCACAGTGGTTAGTGCATGTGTCTTTCACCTCTGTGGCAGGGATTCCGTGTTCCAGTAGTTCTGCTGTTGTCTGATTATAATTTCGGCTCAGTCAATGTGTGAAGAGTGCTTTCAGTTTGGCTCTATCTTAACACCGCAAATCTTTGGTTACTCCCGTTTCCTCTGCTTGTTGAAACACTGAGACAATAAGAGACGTGCTTTACTGGACCTCTGCAGGGAGCAAAGTAATGACCGAGTGGCAAACCACTCCTAAAAAGTGTACGAGATTAAAAAATCATGTGATTTTTTTTTGTGAATTTTTTTGGTGAATTTTTTGACATTTTCCTATATTTTTGTGCTTTGTCTATTTTTTGTGCTTTTTTTCTGATTTTTTCGTGATTTTTTGCGATTTTTCTGAAGGTGTACGAGATTTAAATCAGTGATTTGCCCTCGTTAATGACAGTATAAATAAAGTCAGTTATATAGGTTTATAAACCAGGACCAGGAACAAAAAAAAAAAATGCATATCCTGGCAGGAATGAAATCTGAATCTGCGGCCCTGCGATTGTGCAGCGCCCCAACCAAGCTACAGAACAGTCCAGTCGTCGAGAGCTCTAACCACAAGTTCATGTATATATACGATGGTACTGCCATGTTAGGTTATGGGTAAATATCACTCTAGGTTTAGGCTTTTTCTTTTTGTAAGTCTGGGTCAATAAGGGATGATTCTTAATGGAGGTATAGGGAGGACAGTTTAGAAACATTCTCATTATTCTCTATTCTAATTTTCTATTTTTCTCCCTTTTTGCAGTTCATGATATATTGTTGGTACTTCGCCATTGTGATCACAACATGTTTGTCCTTCTGACAACAAGCGTACCCTTAATCATCATAAGTTTTCAAACCTATTTTGTGTTTGGAATTCACAATGACACTGTTTTCAACAACCGAAATTGTTTTAATGAACATATACCTAACAAACACAATATTTCTTTTGTTTCGGTTAAAGATGCACTCGTGTATCGTTACAGCAAACCCGACATATTAAACGCCCTTCATTCTACATTGCAACACAAAGAAAATCCTCCCAATATAACATGGACGACATGGAAACATATCCGGCCAGTTTTCAAGAGCACTTCGATGATACCTAACACACAATTTAAATATTGCCATGCAATTCCTCTAAGCAACAGTATTCGGCTCAACGCTTTGAACACAAGCGATGCAGAAATTGTTCTTACCACGAAAAGTCGTTCGGATGAAATTGCGAAACGAACAAAGCAATGCATTGCCACTGCGGAAAAGATACAAATTATGCCTGTTAATCTTCTTTATTCTACTAAAGAGCATATACATTCTTCGCTGCCTAGATTTAAAGGCTTGTTGAGTTTTCGTTTATTTGTCTTTGGTCTGGTTTCTGGATGTTTTTACTCAGCCATTTTGGAGAAATTTAGCCTAAAATCTTTCGTTTGTCTACTTTTCTTCAGTCTCTTTGCCTTTGAGACTGCATTTGATTTTAAAATCTTTTGGCTAAATTTGGCTGTGCTATTTGGAACCTACATATCTTACAAAGCATCACTAGCTAGCTCGTTTAGTCTTCAGCCAATTTTCAACCGTTCATTCGCTATAAGAGGAATTATGAATGGTAGAACTTTGCGCGGGAAAATTAAGATCTTATCCTTCTGCTTCTTTGTTGGAATTGTAAACCTTGCAATCTTTCAAATAACTTTTAAAGTATCAATTCAGGTTGTTCTTTTCGCTTGTGTTAACAATATTGTCGTTTTCTCAGTGTGTTGTTTATTATTAAACAAAGAGTCGGATAAACTGAATTTGTCGTACAACAGTAGGAACGAAAGGAAACGAAACGTTAGGAATTATAACAGGATAGAAAGTCTACAAATTCTACACAGGCCCAAAATTTCTGACCTCGGATCAAGCCAACGAAACGAATCTGTTTCGATTGTCGGTATAAGTTGCCGCTTTGCGGAAGGGGTCAATTCAAAAGATGCATTTTGGGATCTCCTTGTCAAAGGTGGTTGCGTAATAGGTTCTTATCCAGAAAATAGACTCGAAGCTTTGGCCTTGAAACGCTTTTACAACCCCACACGTCAAGTCCCGGGAAAGCATTATACTTTAAAAGGCGCATTTTTGGACGAAATCGCCGGATTTGACGCACAATTTTTCGGCATTTCTCCGGCAGAATGCCGTGCGATGGACCCCCAGCAGAGACTCCTGCTACAAAGTGTTTACGAGGCGATCGAAGATGCGGGATTGCGACTTGAAGACTTGCAGAATTGTCGAACTGGAGTTTATGTGGGGCTTATGAACTTAGACTACGGGCGGCTACTTCTGGACGATGGAAACGTGCCGAATATTGATGAATTTGCATCGACCGGAATCACTGCGTCCACGGCAGCCAATCGGATTTCGTTCTCGTTGAATTTAAACGGCCCAAGTTTAACGGTCGATACAGCATGCTCGTCTTCGTTAACTGCTCTAAATATAGCCGTGGCGCATTTGAAATTACGAGAGTGTGATGTTGCGATCGTCTGCGCACCGAATGTAATTTTAGCGAGATATTTTCACACAGCTTGTTGTAGAACTGGCCTGCTCGCCGAAGACGGGCGATGCAAAAGTTTCGACGCGAAAGGAGACGGTTATGGCCGAGGCGAAGGAATGGCTGTTGTGGTTTTAAAACCAACACATACAGCCTTACTCGACCAGGATGAGGCTTATGCTGAAATTCTTACATCCGGGCTCAACAATGATGGTCAGACCGCCATCCCAATGACGGCACCAAGCGACAAAATGCAAGCCGACTTGGCCAGGCGAGTCCTAAAAGAATCAGGGCTTCGGAAATCTGATATTCAGTATGTGGAAACACACGGCACGGGCACGGCTGTCGGGGATGTCGTCGAGATGCGATCGGTTTCCGAAGTCTACGCGAACACATCATCGCGCGTACTTCGTATTGGTTCGGTAAAATCGAATATTAATCACACAGAATCGACAGCTGGGTTAGCGGGGCTTATTAAAGTGTGTCTCATGATAAAAAATGGCTATTATGTCCCGACCGTTAATATCAAAGAGCTAAAACCTCAGTTAAAGATCGCCGAAAGAAAAATGGTTGTGCAAACGACGCTCGAGCCATGGTCAGCGGTTGACGGCAAGCCTAGGACAGCGGCTGTATGTTCCTATGGTTACGGTGGCGCGAATGCACACGTCATTGTCCAAGAGGTCCAATCAACGCAAAGAACGGAAAATTGCCCGCGAAAACGCGAAGTGTGGATTTTGACCCTTTCAGCCCGTTCGCGCGAAGCTTTAAAAATGATGGCTGAAAAGTTTTCAGACTGGTTAGAAACAAAAGCAGACAGCGATAGAAATTTGAAAGCCAATATTTGTTATACTCTTAATAACAGACGTAGTATACACTCCCATAGGCTAGCTCTGACTTTTCGCTCGTTCAAACAGGCAGCCAACTTACTGGAACTATTTGCTAAGGACAGCCCCGGTTGGCAGAAATTTGTTGCTGTGAACGACAATGCTACCTCGGTTAAGAAATTAGCTTTTATATACGGCGGGCAGGGAAACTGCTGGTATGCTATGGCCGCGGAATTGATCAGAAATGAGAACAAGTTTAGAGAAAGTTTAGAGCAGATTGATGAGGTTTTGGTAAAACTTCAAATCGCATGGAGTCTTGTGGAGACGTTGGGCGAATGCGATAAGGGGAGTTTGCAAATTGAGGGAAATCCCATCGCTCAAATGGCTCTGTTCGGTGTGCATTATGGTATGACTCAATTACTCAAGTCCTGGGGTATTACGCCTTCCGCAGTGGTCGGCCATAGTCTGGGGGAAATTTCCGCTTCATGTGCTGCTCACGTGATCAGCTTAGAAGAAGCAGTCCAGTTAATATTACTTCGTGCCGAACTCCACGAGAGCTGTTCACCCTCGGGGCGGATGATGGCCGTTGGGATGTCTCCAGAGACTGTCAAAGAGTTGCTCGTGAGTTTGGACCTGGTAACTAAAGTTAGCGTGGCTGTAGTGAACAGTCCAGTTGACGTGGTTTTGTCTGGAGATCAATATTCCATGCAGATCATTGAAGATTATTTGCAGAAGAATCATGGCGAGGTCTTTCGGAAGATACTGGGAACTACCCGGGCGTTTCACAGCCAGAAGATGGATCGCATCAAGGATAAGTTTATGACTGGAATTGGTCGTTTGAAACTCTGTTTAGGTATAAAATAGTTTTATCTTCATTTTTCAGAAGTTGATGATATCATCTTCTGAACTTTCTGCGTTGGGCCAACTATGAAACTTGCAGTTGAATCATAACATGTAGCTGAGACTGGAAGGACTAAAACATGCATATCAAAAGCCAATTGAACTGTTCAACTATCATTTATTTCTGTTTTCCGATATAGCCACAAAAGAACTGTCATTAAACAATTTGAATGGAAAGACGCACTTAGGGGAATATTTTTTGTAATTTGTGCGATTCAGTCGTGCGCAAACTCATAGTTCGTCTAGCAACCTTTTGCATATTCAAATCGCATTGCAGTTCAATCGCCCTGATTGAACAGTTGAATTGGCTTTGAGTTTGCATATTTTAATTCTTCCAGTCTCAGCTGCATGTTATGATTCAACTGCAATTTTGGCCCGACGCAGAACGCGTCATTTGAATGCGCAGTCGAAACTACGAATTCTTCTACGTAAAGTATAAGACGTAGCCAATAGGAGTCAATGACTTTTAACCAAACCTTTTTCTAAAAGCAGGTCGAGCAAGGATACCATTCTATTCCACAGTTACTGGAACCCAGACCTCCCACCTTACTCCCTGTCACTGGTGGAACAATATTCGTGAGCCTGTGTTATTCCGCTCAGCGCTTAGCAATATGATATTGGATGGGTATAAGGTGTTCGTTGAAATCAACGCCGCGCCTCAATTTCCACGATATATGCAGGTATAAAAATACACCATAAAACCTCAACATCAACAACAGAAACGGCAGCAACAACAACAACACCAACAACCCAAACGACAGCAAATTTACTTCACCAATAATTTTTGTTTAGTTTATGATCGAAATACTCGAAAAAGCGCCAGTGTGTTCACATATATTTCAAAAGTGTAAGCCAGATTTTGACAACAAATTTTCCTTTTTTCATTGCAGGAAATCGCTGCTCATTTTCAAACAGAAAAGTCCACAGAGCAACATACAGTAACCGTCATCGAAACCCTACCAAAAAGGTCAGAAAAAGAGCGTTATTTATCGTTTCTACGTAATTGCCCTGCGACACTTTATACACAAGGCTTTCCGATAGCGTGGGAGAAAATTCAGGGGTCTGGAACTAGGAAGTTTATCCGTTGTCCGAGCTACCCGTGGCAAGAACGAAAGTACTGGTACCGAGAATGCCAACCAGCCGAGCACGTTGGACCATTGATAAGTAAAACTGATTTACCTGCGACCCAGAATACACCTGAAAAGTCAAATATCGGGAGCACCACCTTAAACTCAGGTCTAACCCACCCCTTCTTAGGAAAAGCCATTGCGACCCAAGCATACTCGGGACTGCACGCCTGGTCTTCGGAAATCGACGTATACTCCGTCTCTTACTTGAAAGACCACAGATTTCAAAGTTCGGAAGATGCGGTAATTCCGGGTGCAGTGTACGTCGAAATTGGCCTAGCACTAGTTTTACATATGTTCCCGGATGTGCTGCCACGTTTACATGACGTCACGTTCGAGAATCTCCTAACTCTCTCCACCAATGAGATTGCACGATTCTGTTCTCGGTTAGACACAAGAGGAGGAGTTGGTACGAGGCATGGTTATCAGATAACGACCGCGGAAGGAAATGGGAACGAAGTTTTGGTGTCCAAAGGTTTGGTTTCGTTTGATGAAGCAGCTCACCATTGCAAGGAAGGTAAGAACTTTTGGTTAGTAGATAGACGCTCATGAAATCGATCTTTATTCGAGAATTTAGTTGGTTTTTATTAGTTTTTTAGTTCGATCAGTTTTAAACAGCTTTCCCAAGAGATCCAGTTCGTCGCATCGAGAACGAATCGGTCCAACTTTACTACAGGGAAAATTAGAATAACCGGAGAAAATCTGCTAGGTTATGATTAAAATTCCATAGTATCGTATGTATTTTGTTGATTTATTTTGTTTTTAGTGAGTTGTGGAACATCAAGCATTACGACAATCACCACCATAAAGTCGCGTCTCTTCAAGCAACCGTTGGAGGTTTTCAATTCAGAAAGAGTGAAAAGGCGTTTCGATTACGGTCCTCAGTTTTCATTGATCACAGAGACCTGGTGTTCTGATACCGAAGCGCTGTGTTCTATCGTCCTTACTGAGGAGATACGTTCATCTCTAGCTGCCTACATTGTCCATCCTGCCATTATCGACGCCTGTTTCCAAAGTCTCTTTTTACTCAAGAATTCTGTGGAGAAACCTGTGCCCTACGGTGCTGCTGACATCAGGATCCATCACAGGAATCTCACTGACGTGATGTATTGTCACGTGATCAATCACGTGGACAATCACGTGGACAATCACGTGGACAATCACGTGGACAATCACGTGGACAATCACGTGGACAATCACGTGGACAATCACGTGAACAATCACGTGAACAATCACGTGGAGAATCACGTGAACAGTCACGTGAACAATCACATGGACAGTCACGTGGACAGTCATCTGGACGATCATGTGAACAACCACGTTACTAACCCTGATTCCGCCCAAGGGCAAACATGTGATATTATACTCATGGATTGTCATGGAAACATTGTGCTTCTTATCAAAGAATTTAAAATGGTGGATTTATCAAATTTACGGCCAACGTCCACCTTAACCGACGTTTCATACCAGATTCAATGGCAGCCTGGAACAGCCGAGACTGACGTCAATGTAGAAGACAAAGTATGGCTTATTATACCAGATCATTGTGGATTCTCAGAGAGGTTTACGAGTTTTCTTCCAAAGGATGATCTAATCTTGGTATTTGAATTTCCAGAGAAGTCCTCATTAATCGGGAACACATTCTTAGACGTGCTTGAAAAAGCAATCAAGATGTTTAAATCTGGAGGGTTCAAAAAGGTCTGCATTGTGAGTTTCTTGCCAGTTGATAACCGTTCCTTGCAGCCAGATTGGACAAGCTTTCAGCAATCTCATTACCAAGCATTTGAAAGCTCTTTACTGGTGCTTCAAGCTATTTTAGCATCAGAACATTCTGAAAGCATTCAATTTGTCTTGGTTGCGTCCGAGTCAATTCCACTCGGCATAAACAATGGTGATACGCCTGCTTTTCCCTGGTCTAGCACCCTGCTTGGTTTCAGGAGAACGCTTGCCGAAGAACTCACTTCACCAAAAACGACTATCGTTGATTTACCAGAGAATCCGACAACCGCCGATTTTCAATTAATGTTGCAAGACCTTCAGGGAGCCGAGATCCCTGAAGAGATCGTCTACCGCAAGGGATTGAGACACCTTAACCAGATCAAGCGTTTGGATTCTGCTCGCTTGGGGAAGGTTAAGAATTATGAAAAGCCACAAAGTGAGATGAACAGTCGAGAAGTTAAAGAGAATGGTTCCACTTATCTCATAGAAGAAGAAGAAGGAAACTTTGGTAAGTAAAATTGGTCAGAAGCAATCTATTATCTAAGATAATTACCGAGTTTAGGTAACACACATAGGCCATAGATTAATCAACCCATTCTTCACAGATAAGTTTAGAAGAATAGATAAATAGTTTGTATCTGAGGGGAGTGCTATCGGTTTTACTCTACCAAACATCGCAGGCTTTCGCAGCGTTCTTCGTTTTCCATCTGTAGTAACACTGAATCATTTATGGATCTCCCTTACTTGACCTCTAATAAAAACAGTTTAGAACTTATAGAGGGCTTTTTCGCGCGATGAAAACTGAAAAAACCCCAGGAATACCTAGAGAAAACCTGTCGTATTTGGTAGAGTCAAACGGGAGGTACTCGTTTCACATGCGACTGAGGTTAAATTATAATCACAACTGTATATTGCAAGGATCGGACCCCAAGAGCAGAGTCATTAAAAGCATATGTACTACTACTTACACTAAAGTTAGGTTTTCTATTTTCTTTTTAGAAAACTCAAAGACGACTTTGACAGATAAGAGCTACTCGATGAAAACAACACGAGCTAAACCTGAGAATCGGCAAAGTTATAAGGATGAAATTCCCAGTGAAGATGATTGTAGTCCAAAAGCATTCAAGTTATCATTCGTATCAGGCCAGACCCGCCTGATTGAAACTGAAAGATCACGGACTTCGAACAACCGCGTTGAAATGAAAGTGCTTCACGCTTGTCCTCTTCTTGAAAGACGTTGCTCAGCACCTTCTGATAAAGTGGCTGTTTGCGGCAACGTGAGAGAGAATAACGCTAGTGAGTTGGTCCTAACAATAGGCGATGCTTCAGGACTTGGCAACTACATTACAGTGGAAGAAAACTCATTGATTAAACTCCGTGGATTGGCCCTCTCTGACCAAGAAGCTTCTGCATTATGTTTTCCCATGGCTTTGTCATTTTATATCTTGCACGAACTCGTTCGCGAATGTAATGGGAAAAGAATACTGGTTTACGCTAATGAAGAGTTGCGTGCATGTGTTTTTGCATGCGTGGCGTCAGCTCTTGACGCAGACGTAGTTTGTGTGGCGGGAACGGCTGGGAACAAATCCAAGTTTGCAAATTTTGGAGTTCGTCATGTTGTCACAGAATGCGAACTTCTGTTAGAAGACACGGGAAGCAGTGATGAAATGACCTGCGATGTTGCTTGCTTCTTGAATAAGCCAAATTCAGCCCTTCTTCAATATGTGATGAAAAACCTTCGAGACACGGCCAAGGTTATTTTGTTAGCCGATAACTCAACTGATTACCTCAATGTTTCTGTACGCGGAAATATAAGTTTCATTAGCGCGAAACCCGAAGATTTTACCAAAAATGCAAGTAAATTTGAACAACTTTTGAAAAATTGTATTCAACTGCTCTCTGACAAGAACTATCTTGCAAAATTGAAAGAATTGCCCTGCTATTACACTTCAATTTATGACATGGTCTCAAATTCGAACGAAAAAGGCTCTCAAAATTTGACCTGTGAAACTAACTCTATAAATACGCTTGCTCTATCGACAATTTCGTTTGAGTGCGAGAATAAGCATAAAGGATATGAGTTTTCAAAGTTGGCGTTGGACCCGCTTTGCTTAAGAGAAGATAAGAGTTATCTAGTCGTTGGTGGAGTTCGTGGTTTTGGTTTCGAGGTTGCGCATTGGTTGCTTGAAAATGGCGCGAAAACTGTCATTTGTACGGCAAGGTCGCCTCCGAGCGAATCCAAGATGGCTGAAGTCGCGAGGCTCGAGCAAGAGACTGGGGCGAGAATACTTCTCCGACAAGCGGATGTGACGTCATGGCAAGACATGTTGGGGATCATGAGGGAACTTGAGGGACTTCCAGGACTTGCAGGGATCGTGTTTACTGCTATGGTTCTTGAAGATCAGAGAATCAAAGATGCCGACCTCGAGACATGCGCGCGAGTTGTCGCCACGAAAGTTCAAGGTATCACAGCAGCGACTTTTTTCTGTCGTTTTATTTTTGGTCGTATTTTTTATTACATGTCGACCGGAGTATCTGATTACCTCACTAAACGAGGCTTTAATCGAGTAGTTAAATTTTTAAAATGTTGATAACCATTTTTTATTGCCTTCTTCATTTTTTGTCATGAAACAACCATTGCATGTGATTTTGTAAAGCCTGATTCGTAAATTTTGAACCTTTAAAATTCTCATGAAATTCTTGTGACGTGTCTTTTTAACTCTTGTCAAAATTTGAGCCACCTGAGAGTTGATCAAAGTTGATGAAAGCTGCAGGTAGTTGATGTGATGAGAGTTGATGAAAGTAAATGAGAGATGATGAAAGTAAATGAGAGTTGATGAAAGTCAATGAGAGTTGATGAAAGTAAATGGGAGGTGATGAAAGTAAATGAGAGTTGATGAAAGTAAATGAGAGTTGATGAAAGTAAATGAGAGTTGATGAAAGCAAATGGGAGGTGATGAAAGTAAATGAGAGTTGATGGAAGTAAATGAGAGTTGATGGAAGCAAATGGGAGGTGATGAAAGTAAATGAGAGTTGATGAAAGTAAATGAGAGTTGATGAAAGCAAATGGGAGGTGATGAAAGTAAATGAGAGTTGATGAAAGTAAATGAGAGTTGATGGAAGTAAATGAGAGATGATGAAAGTAAATGAGAGTTGATGAAAGCAAATGGGAGGTGATAAGAGTTGACGAGAGTTTATTCGAGTTGATGAAAATAAATAATAATTTGTATAACATCTATTTAGTTAAAACGGATGTACACCTTGTTAAAGATTGTTAACTAAATAAATGTTATACAAATAATTGAAAGTGATATGAGGGTTTAATTTAATTTTTTATTAGCTTCGCCAACTAGGGCAGGGTCACCACAACAGCATATGCCAATTACTGTGGGCCCTTTTACCTAACCCACCCTGTCAACTTTCCCTGTGGGAGGAAACCGGAGTACCCGGAGAAAACCCACGACTTTCGGCAGAGCGTTGACTTTACTCTTTTCACTTGAGGACTGGGTTCGAGTCGCATTGAGAAAGTTCTCACTGAGACTTGAACCCGCGGCCTTAGAGGTGAAAGGCAAGTGCGCTAACCACTTCGCCACCGAAGCCCCCACCGAGTTGGTTAAAAAACTAACCTCGAAGAGTTAAGGTCAACCTCGGATGGTTAAAGTTAACCTCGCACAGTTTAGGTCGACCAAAGAGTTCCAACTCTCATAAACCCTTATGCTATTTTCCACAGCACTTTATTGGATATATTATTATGTTCTTTATCGTAGATTTGATGTATTACTATTAAATAAATCTTATTCTATTTCCAGGCAGTGTTATTCTTCATCAACTGAGTCTTAGATTTAACCTGGATTTCTTCATAATGTTCTCCTCCATCGCTGGCATCATAGGGAATGTTGGTCAGCTCGCGTATTCTGCAGCCAACAGTTTTCTCGATTCTTTGTGTGAATTTCGCCGCAATAAGCTTGGCTTACCTGCGCTATCCGTAGCATGGGGTACTATGGGTGGTGCAGGGATATTGGAAAGATCGAAGGATATAGCGACCTTGTTTCAGAGTTATGGCTTCCATATGATGTCATGCAAACTGGGTATAAAGTGTGTTAGTTTATTAACCCGGTCGTTCTGACTGCTACGCCACCAAAGTCTCCTACTATTAGTAGTAAAAGCATCCCAAAGATGTTTGACTCTACCAAAGACCGCAGGTTTTCTCCGGGTATTCCGGCTTCCTCCTGTAGTAACACTGGACCAATTAGGGATGATCCGTACTAGACCTCTAAGGAGTGGTTTAGAACTGACAGAGCTATCCAGTATAAATACACTTAGTTTAGTTTAGGTTTCCTCCTGTAGTAACACTTGAGCAATAAGGGATGACCTTAGTGGACCTCTAGGGAGAACAGTTTAGAAGTGATAGAGCTATCCAGTATAAATAAAGTTAGTTTAGTTTAGGTTTCTTCCTGTAGTAACACTTGAGCAATGAGGGATGTCCCTTACTGGACGTCTAGGAAGAACAGTTTAGAAGTGATAGAGCTATCCAGTATAAATAAAGTTAGTTTAGTTTAGATTTCTTCCTGTAGCAACACTTGAGCAATGAGGGATGGCTCTTATTGCACTCTTTGGAGAACAGTTTAGGTCTTTAGAACTTTAGTTTAGGTTTCCTCCTGTAGTAGCACCAATAAGAAATACCTCTTACTTGACGTCCAGGGAGAGCAGTTTGTACTGATAGAGCTAACACTGAATTCAGTATAAATAAAGTTAGTTTAAATTTTGTTACACAGGACTGAAATTCCTAGAAGAATTCCTGATCCGCCATCCTGACCAATCACAGATCATTATTTGCGACATTGACTGGTCAACCTATCTCAAGAGCTCAGCCTATATCCTACACAGGTCACCCAGGCTTCAATCACTAAATGAAGAAACACGAACTCTTAACAAACCCAATGACTTCACGAGTGGCATGACGTTAGAGCAGCTTGCTGAGCTCGACCCAGGACAACAACGGAAGACCGTGGAAGATTTCATTAGGAGGTTGTTGTCCACGTGGACAGAGGCTGACGATCACGAGGTTGATCTAAACTTAGCACTGTATAAATATGGCGTGGACTCTATTGGCGCAGCCAATATGAGCCTTCAAATACGGAATGGAATTGGAGCGATTTTTGAGGTAAAATTTGATAAAATGAGAATCAAGTGCACAAAGAATAGACCTAGTCAGCTGATGTTTTTGCCTGTTGCCACCCATTTCACTGGACCCTGTAGCTCAGTTGGTTGGAACCTGCACCGGAATCGCAGGGCCGCAGGTTCAATTCCTGCCAGAGGGCCTAAAGTTGCATTTTTCGCAACTGCTCCTGGTTAGGTCTAAAAATGTATATACATTTTCGTTCGAACATTCCATCTACAAACACCTTCTACTAAGATTTTTTAACCTGTTAAATTCCAACTTCAGATAGACTTTAGATTGAGTTTTATCTATTTGTGTGCTTCAATTCACTCATGTTGACAACAAGAAGATAAAATAAACCTCCTTCTTTTTATATCTTTTTCAAAGCGTATAATATCAATTCTCTACTTGCATTTCTTTTTAGATTTATTACTTTATTCAACCTAAAACAACTGGAATGACAATTATCAATGATACACTTGATCAAATTCGCAGTTTCCAACATGATAGCGTCAATACAACCCGTATGGAGAACGACTCGAAGCTAACAAAAAACTTGGATAACAAAAGTCGGGCACGGAAAGATATGGGTGGAAATGAGACGATATCTGAAGATCATGTTAAGGTGGTTCCGCTGTATGTTCCTGATGATGCCTTGGTTAATGTATTCATGATGCACAGTAGTCATAAATCTGCTTTGGCAAATGCTCCTTTTGCTGCTGGCTTTCAACGTCAGGTAGGAAGAACTCAAATCTTTATACCAAGATAGATGAAACAATCATGCATTGACAGCATGTTATGATTAATCCTAGGAGACTGTTGCTTTGTACAGCATTGGAACTGAGGATATAATCTTTGAGAATGGTGATTATGGCTCAATGAGAACTTGCGCTAAACAATATATCCAGTTAATAAAGTCAGTACAACGAGCTGGCCCATACTATCTAGGTAAGTCTAAAGGCCTGTTCACACGATCCGATTTGTCGAATCCGATTCTCCTCTTCATGACGTATGTGATTTCACACAATACAGCAACAACTACGCTTTTGGCCAGGATGAGCCAATAGCCTTACTCTTGTCAGCAAATCCAGTAAATCACATACGCCAAGAGAAGCATCGGATTTTTCATAGTTTACGAACATTTTTAACAATACGTTTAAGTGTTACTTTGATTTTTGTTGTTTTGTATTTACATTTTGCCTCATCTGTTTTAGCTGGATTTTCATTCGGAGGTATATTGAGCTATGAAGTTGCCTGTCAGTTGACGCAAGATGGCGAAGACGTTGCCATGGTGACAATGTTGGACACAATGCCCTGGTTTCCGAAGTCGTTGCAAGACAATGAAGCAGAGTTTGGAAGATTTCAAGATTTTCTAATAACTGATTTAAAAGGAAAAATGGTAATGTAAAATAACATAGACTAATCAGCTATCCCTATATAAACGTGTTTAATTTTTTACTGCAAATTCTTCTTTTTATTGTTTTCCATCTAAAACTGCACTTCTTCTTTTACAAAGGTGGGACGTTACCTGAGATCAACGGCTCTTGGTCAGCTTGGCTTTTCTCTGGCAGAATTCGATTCTTTGTTGAATGCATTTGGGACTGGGGACCCGTTGTTTTCAGCATTGGACGAAAGAGCCAAGAAGACGAACATCAGTTTGGATGACGTCAGAAGTCACGTGACATCTCTTAAAGATCAGTCTGAGAAAGCGTGTCGTGCGCACTTTGATTGGCACCCTCCAGAGGTAGTACATATTCTTAAATATTCTAATTATTAGGCATCTCCAGTGGTGTAACTTAACTTTTTTGACCACTTGCGATCAGGGCAAGTTGGACATGAAAAATGGTTGCCCTGAATAGAATTCACTTGCCATTAGATCTAGCTTTGGTTCACATTATAATACAATTTGAAGCAAATGATTGCAGTAAGCATGAAATGCTGATGGATAACTACAATTTGCATTAAATACCACCAATCTACACCAATCAGCACTCTTCTATTTTCCTTAAGAACTGAAGTTGAATTAAGTCGAGGCACATAAATGTCCATCGTACAATGGTCGGACAATGTCCGTCGGGGCTTGTTCGTTTATTTACATTTTCAAATTATCCAGCAGATTGAATAGTCAACTGGTCCATATTTTACCCATTTAATGATGTACTGGGGTTAATAACTTAGAGATGGTCAGCTTTTTTCTGGCAGAAAGCAACTTGCCCGATCGGCCCGGCGGGCAACCAAGAAGAAACTTCTACTTGTCCGTAATGATTTTCACTTGCCCCGGGCAAGCGGGCAAGCGTTAAGTTACACCACTGATCTCGCTCGATATAACTGGATGTTGAAGGCTTCTTACACTTTGCACCTATTTTTACCAGGTGAAATATGAACAAGCAATCTCATACGTCCGATGTCAAAATGTTAATCAAACCAAACAATCTTTTGTCACGTGGGATCCAGTTGAGTCATGGGAATCATTAGCAGACAACATCAAGGTCATTTCTGTTCCCAGCAGTCATTTCGAGCTGCTGGATCAACCTTACGCTGAAATCTGCGGGCTCGTGATGATGACGACCGCTGTAATGAAACACCGCAGTCTCACAGAATGGCAGTTTAGCCCAAGGTCCAATCAAGAGGAACGACTAATTCAGTTTCTCAAGAGAGCGGTAGATATTTTAATTTGCTTCGATGAAGGTAAGGTTCAGAGATTTGTTCCCTTAAGTCTTAGCGGTATCTAGTTGCTAAGAGCTAATCACAACGACCATTTAACCGGCCCACAGGCCGAAAATTTTCCTTCGCCATCTGAAGGTCGTCACTAGCGTGAAACCAACTCAACCCGAGAGATTAATAGAATGCCACAAACAACCAAACAAATAAACAAACAATATGACTAAATTACAAGATGTTTTTTTCTGCATCTCACTCGAATGAAATTGATGTAGAAGATTTAAGTGGATGGATATTTCGAGTGAAATATTATATACAATATTTTAGACCTGAACGGGAACGGCTTGCAACTAAGTCCTCCGACAGGAATTGAACCTGCATCTATATATATACATGAACTTGTGGTTAACGCTTGGCAACTGGACTCTGTAGCTCAGTGGTCAGAGCGCTGCACCAGAATCGCAGGGCCGCATGTTCAATTCCTGTCGGAGGACTTAGAGTTGCAATTTTCGCAGCCGTTCCCGTTCAGGTCTAAAATATTGTATATAATATTTCACTCGAAATATCCATCCACTTAAATCTCCCAAACAATATGACTATCGTATCCAACTAAAAACACGAAAATATGGTTGAATTGGAAACCCTTGATTGTATTGCAGATGTGTCAAGCGCAAAATTGTGGTTAAACGAAGAAGAGAATACAATATGGATAGATTCTGAGAACCATAAGAGATATAAGAAAATAGAAATTCAATTGAATGGTGAGATTTGTTTGGGTAATCTGGAGAATAGATAGCTGGGGACGGGTAAGAAAGAAAGGAATGCTGGATGGATAGATGGATGGATGGATAGATGGATGGATAGATGGAAGAGAGGGCGGGGTGAGCGAAGGAGGGACGGAATAAGTAAAGAAGGAAGTTAGAAAGGAGAAGGGAACTGAAAAGGAAAAATGAGTGTGAAACGAACTCGAGCCAAATAACTGGAAGAAAACAAACAAAAAAGGCAATCAACAACCGACTCAACCAATCAACCAACGTCTCAACCGAGCGATTAATAGAATGCCACAAACAACCAAACAAATAAACAAACAATATGACTATCGTACTCAACTAAAACACGACAATATGTTATAAATACAACGATAGCAAATTGTAAGCCGAGACAAGAAGTTATCCAAACTTGAATAGAACGCGGTTTTGAATTAGCCATGTCTCAGCCTTCTGAAAAGATTTTAAATTCATACGATAGTTTGTACAAGTCAGATTTCAGGAAAATTTCCATACAGACATATATTTCAACGAAATTTGTTTGGCCGCCGTCATGATGTTGGCGTCCTTCATCAATCATAAACTGCTCCCTATTAAATCAAAACATTTTTTGTTTTCTTCTAGATATTTACAACATTATACCAGGGAAATACGCCAAGATTGATAGCAAGAACGAGATGGAACAACTAGATAAAAACCTAATCATTTCGTTGATACTCAATTCTAACCAGCAGTATCACATAGTTTGCCAGGATTGGCGTCAACGAGACTATATCATGGATGCATTTGAAGTTTTAGTTGAGAGCCCGCTTGTAAGGTTCCATTATTAATGTTAATTAAGGAAATGCATATTGATGATCATTAAGTTATTATGAAGCATGTTAATGAAAGAATGATAATGGTTTTGGAAGAAAACTCTTGGAACATCGTTGTGTAGCCCTGACAAACTCTGCCATTGACGGTACGGTACTGTATTGACGCAGCTAGAGCTTGGGACACCTATGTTTAGAGTTTCAAAATTTTGGGAAGTATATTATAAAACTTTGCTCGTTTATACAAGTTTAAAATACTTTAAAATATTTGTATTTTACGGCTGAATGTGCTTTGTTTTCGACCAAAACTTGTCCAATATATGAAGAAGGACCTAAATTCTGAAGAATTAACGTAAGTTTGAAGTTATATGTATAATAAAGTTCTAGTTAAGTTTTTAATAGTTCAAAGCTTGCGTTGTTTATTTGTGAATTGTATATTATAAAGTTTGAATGGTCTGTATATACTAATATTACTTCAGAGCTTTTACATGAAAATTTACACAAGACACTTGTATGTATTTGTAATATTGATCATTCTATGTGTTTTAATCTCTATATATGTGAACAGTACAGTGACAGACAAAATCGCAGTGGATATTCTTCCAACAGGACCAACACCAGACCCCAATGTGTAATTGTTATTTGTCCAACAAATATTACATGTTTTCGACAATATATTTACCCGAACCTTGCTATGCCCAACACCTACCCTACTGGCCTACTGTAACCCTAAGTAACTGACCTCAGTCACTCAGTGACCTGCATCCTAACTCTCAATCAGGCATTAGATCCTATGTTGTTTTAGCATGTTTAAAGAATGAGGAAAGTACTTGTGTCTGACAAATAGCATTTACATATTGGGATCTGGTGTCAGACGAATAACCACTGGGTCACAAAATATTTGGGGTGTGAGTTGAAGTTGTAAACATATTCTATCCCTGATGGAAGTTCTCAACATTTTTTGGCTCTCATTTGGTAATTTAAGACCTGTTATAAATACAATCCAGTTTATAAGTTAATCAGAAAATATTGGTCACTCTCTTCACCCTCCCCCCTAATGTTTGCCAGTGTAACAATATTTTAAAATCCGTAACTGTAACCACCCTTTCTTGGATCAGACTTTGCGTAGATTTTGCCATCATATTCCTTGGAAATTGCTTGCACAACAGAAAAGAAAGTTTTGCTTTGCACATCATGTCCATAAGCTTGCAGTTCTTTGACAATATTTGTTGCCAGGTTATAGGGTGGTTTTTCTATCGCTGTGTAATCTGGGAGAAGTTGATCATGGAATCGAGGCATGCTGACGGCTTCGCTTGTGTTTCGACCAAACCATAGTTTATACATCGTTACCTAGATTAAGAGTCAACATATATTTGGTGTGGTGTGGTCTGGTATGGTTTGGTGTGGTTTGGTGTGGTATGGTATGGTGTGATGTGGTGTGGTATGGTGTGGTGTGGTATGATGTGGTATGGTATGGTATGGTGTGATGTGGTGTGGTATGGTATGGTGTGGTATGGTGTGGTATGGTATGATGTGGTATGGTGTGGTACGGTATGGTATGGTATGGTATGGTGTGATGTGGTATGGTATGGTATGGTGTGGTGTGGTGTGGTATGATGTGTGGTATGGTGTGGTGTGGTATGGTGTGGTGTGGTATGGTATGGTATGGTGTGGTGTGGTGTGGTATGGTATGGTATGGTATAGAATGGTGTGGTATGGTATAGAATGGTGTGGTATGCTATGCTATGCTATGATGTGGTATGGTATGGTGTGGTGTGGTGTGGTGGTGTGGTATGGTATGGTATAGAATGTTGTGGTATGGTGTGGTATAGATTGTACATATATACTTTTCAGATCAACTCTCTTACCAATGCAGTCCCTGTAGTGATCCTGGTACCCCCAGATGCCCCAGCAATAAACACCACATCCCCAGTTGTCTTGTTAGTAAGAATGACAGGACTCATGGAAGATATTGGACGTTTGCCAGGCTCGATGAAATTACTTGGTGATGGTTCAACTCCGTATGTGTTGGTCAGTCCAGGTGTTGAGAAATCATCCATTTCATTATTGTAAGTTATTCCTGTCACTGTGGAACGGACTGTCGAACCAAAACTAACAAATGAAAAGTACGCCTGATCTTAGAAATACAGGGGGAAAAGTATTCGAAAGATATTATAAAGATATGGGAAGCACAGTGAAACAAATCATAAGAATTTGTTCAGAGACATCGCTTTTATTGTTTCACGGTGACGTTCTAAACGCTCAAGACGTTAGCAATCACCGTAATCACCGTGTATTTAGGTGAATAGGCAACTTTATCAGTGTTACTGTAGTGCTTTCGGGGAAATCTTTATCATAAGGATTTAAAATTCTAGCGGAAGGCATGAAAATGTGGCCGGTCAAAATGACCGGCGAGGTTTAAAAGTGACCGGTCAACAGGCATTTTTGGCCGGTCATTGACCGTTGACCGGCCGTTATTTTGAGCCCTGTGTTGTCTTTATCTTAGTACTCCAAGCAGTTGAAAACCCTCTCCTAAGCTGCATTCACCTAAGCCCTTACTCTTTAGACAATAACAAGATGTTTTTTCTGCATCTCACTCGATTGAAATTGATGTAGAAGGTTTAGGTGGATGGATATTTCGAGTGAAATATTATATACAATATTTCACTCGAAATATCCATCCACCTAAACCTTCTACTTTAGACAATAAGAATTTCTTTACTCACTACGTGTTGATTGTGCTGGTCACGGATACGGCGTCTCCGTTCTGCGCTAGAACTGAGAGATGCGATGTCCCTGGAGCGTCGTAATTTGAATAATATCCTCCATAGTGGCTAGCGTTGTGGTATGTCTGATTAGTGATGTTCATCCGTATGGTTTCTGCGTAATCATCGTCCAGGAGGTCGAACAATATCTGAAATAGAAGTATAAAAAGCAATGCTCAGTATTCTTCACTGGAATTTTTTTTTGAAATCCATGCAATGGATTACTATATTATAGATATAATATGGAAATGTTAGTGAAAGTGTTTTTGAAAACGACTTTAAGTCTTTTTTTTTCAATGTGGTTTAGAAGGCCGGCAAACAACCGCCCAACTCCAGGTTCTTATAATTCAGTCCAACCTTGTAACATATTTTGGGTCACCCCTTGCTCTTGTTAAAATATTCTTCATTTTGTTCCCAAAATAATCAAAGGCTCATGTTTGGTTTGACCGTCCGAACTTCACTGCACGTGTTTGTATATTCATCTAAATATAACTGTTTTAGTTAATTTCATGTTTATATTAAACATTGTATTAAACTAAACTATTGGGTGAACTTCGGTGAACTTCCATATTAACCTCAATTTAGATACTTTCCTATTCGCAATCCTAACTCCAATCATAATCCTTATCTTAATCTTCATTCTAATCCTAATCCTAACTCTAATCCTAACTCTAATCTTAACTCTAATCCTAACTGTAATCCTAACTCTAATCCTAACTCTAATCCTAACTCTAATCCTAACTCTAATCCTAACTCTAATCCTAACTCTAATCCTAACTCTAATCCTAACTCTAATCCTAACTCTAATCCTAACTCTAACCCTAACTCTAATCCTAACTCTAATCCTAACTCTAATCCTAATTCCATCCTAGTCCCAATCCTAACTCAACTCCTAATCCTAACCATAATACCATATATACTAAGTCACCCATACTATTTCCGTTTGAAATGTTTTGCAAATTGCAACTATGCGTGACAACAACACAGGAAGCCCAGGTTCTGGTTTCTGCTTATGTCTGTATAGCCTTTGCCCGCGCGAACCCATGCAGAACCTGGGCTTCCGTGGTGACAATGAAAGCCTCACTTTACTAACCTGTGAAACATTGACATAATCTTTGTCACCTAGCAACGCGCGCCTGGCGTAAGCATATTTGAAAGTTTCAATAATCTTGTGGTAGGCACTTGCTGTCGCTGCGTCTGTGGCTACGTCTTTCTGGGTGAAGTTATAACCTAAATGTGTAAGGAATATATTTAAGGTGGATCGATACAGTTTTCAAAAATTCAGGTGTCCAACACTTTGAAATTTTTTAACTCCGTATTTTTAGGTTTTATTCACCAGGTATCGGGGTTTTCATATATTTTGAACTTTCTACTTTCAAATCATGTTAGTTTTAGTAACACATAGTTCGTTACTATGGCAACATACGCGTACGAAATTCACTCCAAAATAGCCTATCGCCTCGTGAAGTTGGAAAAGAAGCACGGTTACCCCCAATTTTTTTTCGTGCATTATGCCATTTTTTTGAAAAAGGCAAAAATGTCGTTTTCTTCAATAAAATTTTTTTTGCATTACAGAATTTTTTTATTTTTGGTAAAATGTTCACTGTTTTTCTGTGCGTAGATTTTTAGATAACATGGCTCTGTGCAGAAATTGCGTAGCAAGTTGCAGCAAAATTTGCCCCAACACTTCATGACAGCCAGCAATGATGACAGTTAAACTAACCTTTGAGTACGTTGAGCATGAACGCGATGATAACACCGCTGGACGGGAGACCAGTTGTATACAGTCCAAAATCACCAATATCGGCATGGACCGCACTCTCTATTTCAACATGAAAATCATTCAAGTCCTTCTCAGAAATTATTCCTTGACTGGATTTAATGTCCTTAATGATATCTTCAGCAAGGGATCCATTGTAAAAAGAAGTAGGATCATAGCTAATTCGTTCTAATGTGATGGCGAGTTTCTGGTTGATCAGTCTGTCGCCGAGTTTCTTTAGACAACCATCCTCTTTTACCAAAAGTTCTCTGAAGGTGAAAGAGCAAATGGTTTAGTAAAAACAGATTGTTCAAGGGTTTTTGTAAATGGAAATTTCGAGCGAAAATTTGAGTGTATTTCATGCGTGTGTCATGTAAACTCAACTATTACTTATTATACTCGGTTTGGTAGATAATCCAAGTGAGTAGATATATACACAATGTAAGACCTAACCAGGAACGGTTGCGAAAATGCAACACTAGGTCCTCTGGCAGGAATTGAACCCACGGCCCTGCGATTCCGGTGCAGCGCTCTAACCAACTGAGCTACAGAGCCCAGTTGCTGAGCTGTAACCGTAAGTTCTGTATATATAGGTTTAAATATTACTTATTAGTTTTTCCGTCGGACATTAAGTTGCGCTGTACTGTATTTTTATCTCTGATAAATTATCAGTACTTTATACACTTACCTTAACCCTTCCTGTGCTCTGATGTCTTTTTCCGTTTCTCTGATAGCTTTGTCCAGTGCTTTGTGAATGATGAAACCCTCCCTGGCCAGTTCTATTGCGGGTTTAACGAGTTCTTTCCATTCCAGTTTTCCGTATTTCTTATGGGCTTCGTACATGCCATTAACCTCTCCCGGTACAGCAATTGACAAGCCACCTGAATTAATTCATTGTTTATACCACGTTTATTGTATTTTTTGTATCTTATTACTCCCCTATAAGCTTTTCTATTATAATATGATCGACACTGAATACTCTACTTGTTGTGATGAAAGTTGATGTTTTTGCAATGAAAGTTGTTCGAATCGTTTTTGGTTTGTTTATTGCATTGTTTGGTTTATTTCTTGTTCGAGTATTCAAGTCATAATAAGTTGGTTTGGTTGTTCATTCACATTTTCGCAGGCTCCGTCAATGGTTTATTGGAACAAGTTTCGGATTCAATTAGTTGAATTAGTTTTGATGGCCTGGTAATTCGGTCAGTTCGAAAAAATTGCTTTGTTTGCCTCGTTTCACAATTGTTTTGTTGGTAGTTTGTCGGTTAGTGAGTTAATTGGTTGGTTGGTTGGTTGGTTGGTTGGTTAGTTGGTTGGTTGGTTAGTTGGTTAGTTGGTTAGTTGGTTAGTTAGTTAGCTAGTTAGCTAGTTAGTTAGTTAGTTAGTTAGTTAGTTTGTTTGTTTGTTTGTTTGTTTGTTAAATGTCTGTCAAATACTGACAAAGAAGTAAGAAAACATCTTACCCAGTTTCGCTGCATCACTTTTATTCACAAACATGTCCTGGGTAGCTAGACCAGGCGCCTTTTCTCTGAAGTTGAAATAGTCGCCAGTTTTGTTCGCCTTGATGTACACAACCATCACAGCCCCTCCGCCTATGCCGGCTGAGTGCATGTTGATCACACCGATACAGAACAAGGCTGCAATAGTCGCGTCCACTGCTGAGCCGTTTCTTTTAAGGATGTCCACACCTATCTTTGAGCATCTCACATCATCTGCTGACACTGCAGCTTGATTGAACGGTCCCTGTAGTAGATTATGATAATTTATACAAAAACGCCAAGTCTGCATGCAGTGTGTCCAATGTGCGCATGTACAAATGTACGTCCTGTCTTCTGATGAAGGTCATATAAGTGCATTCAATGTCAATGTTGAAAGATGTGGTGTTCTGCTAGCTTCGTACGATTTGTGTCGCGTGAGGAGCGCGCGGGATTACACGCGTGGCCACGCGTAGCACACACGAGGCTGCCTCGTACTTTCTAGAGGCCGAGCCGAATTTACCTGTCATCTTTGGGTGTCGCGTTAAATGGGCCAATTTTAGAAAAGAAAAAAATATGTAAACAGAAAGATGTGAATGTATATATATCTTTGACTTTAAGATTTCTACTTTACTTGCTTGTTTACCTTTTTACTTACTATTTGCCAAGCTCCTGAATTACTTACTTCTGGGTTATTCGGTGGTCCAGGGGGTGGGGCGTCTGTGGGCGTCTGTGAGCAGTTGGTTCTCGGGGGGAGGGTGGTTGGTTTTGCACTTGGTGTCATAGGATTTGTTGGGCTTGTAGCTATGACTTTGCTTGTATTACTGTCCGAATCTGAGTCTGAATCTTTCTTTACATATAGAACAGCAAGAACTATCACGGCGGTGATCAAGAGTATTATAACCACGACGGCTATTACAAGAGACTTTTTGCTATTGTTTGATCTGTAACCACTAAACGAAATTAAAATGAAATTAGCTGCTTTTGGTATTTTATACGAAACACTGGTAGGTTCATATTTTAGTTCTATTCCGTTGGGTCAATTTATACTATAGAGAGGCATGATCTTTCTGGACGAGCACGGGGAAAAAGACATAGTTCTTATAATTTGTCTGTGTTTAAGTGGGGCAACAGACGGATCGTGATCTGCTCAGTTAAACTTGTGTGCGAATTTAGGTATGGTATGGTATGGTATGGTATGGTGTGGTGTGGTGGTGTGGTGTGGTGTGGTGTGGTGTGGTGTGGTATGGTATGGTGGTATGGTATGGTATGGTATGGTGTGGTGTGGTGTGGTGAGGTGAGGTGTGGTGAGGTGTGGTGTGGTGTGGTATGATGTGGTGTGGTATGGTATGATGTGGTGTGGTTTGGTATGGTGTGGTATGGTATAAAATGTAACAAAATTGAAAGAAAATTAGAATAGCATTGGAGTTAAATTAGAATTCTTGATTTTGTGTTTAATAGCACAGGGTGGCAGGATCGCTTTTATAAGCTCAAAGGCAATCAGTAGATTTTTCGCCGTTTTGACGAAAATACAGTAATTTACATACGTCAAAAGACGAAATCGTTTCGGGCCTGTAGCTGGGTATCTGTCTTTTGTTTTAGACTCGCAGTTTTGAGAGATTAAATCGTACTGCCACTTATGGCATATTGTTTCGCGATCAAATCATATAGCATGACAATTTCATGATAAAACAAATAAAACAAGACGTCGTCAAGACGCTTATGTACACAAAACGTTTAGTAACGAAATTAAAATTCCTGTTTGTGTGGGATTTATAGATTAAAACATTAGATATTGCGAAATGCCGAAACCTATTGTTAAGGTCTAAAGATCAATTTAATCGCTGAATCGGATTCCTGGAAAATGTTTTTAATTCTATTTTCCGTGACAAGTAAAATTGTCTCGTGTTGAACAAAATATTAAAATACTAAAATCTGCATCGTTCGTATGTGCGATATGATATATATGACACGACATGTGCATTTAACCTCTGCCCCCGTGTTCGATTACTGCAATATATGCTGCTGCAGTGATCTCATTATACTTTCGCCTCTCCCAATGCAGTTTGACTCTGTCGACATTACAGTACAGGAACAAATAGAACATCCAGTATGAATAATGTTAGTTAAGTTGGCGTTTCCTTCTATAGTATAAACACTGGACGAATTAGGCATTAGCGAGAACAGTTTGGAACAAATGAAGCTATCCAGTATAAATAAAGTTAGTTAAGTTAAGGTTTCCTCCTGTAGTAACACTGGACTAATAAGGAGTGCAGCTTACTTTACATAAACAGGGAAATAAATGCGCACTTGTGAAGCAAATCAGCTTGGCACTTCTGAACTTCCGTACATGTATAAAGAATTTGCGTGGCAACATTTCCTCATATAAGATAAAGCTGAATCATGATTATCAACATATTACTGAGCAATTACAACAAATATTTCCGGCCAAACCCTTCGAATGTACTACACCGACATGGGTCGCCCAAGGTTCATTAAGCTATCGAACCAAACGGAAATTGGTGTCATGTTTTATCCAATTTAATTGCTTGAATTCGAATCCCGTGACACTGCAGGCTACCAAATACAGAGAGCTAGTACAGCGTAGTACACAATGAACATTATTCTCTCATTCTGGTATTCAACTGCCAGTGAAATCCTTCAGGTTTTGTTGGATCAAACCATCTGAAAAATATAACAAGGACTTCGACGTCTCGAGCGACTTATAGGTCCTTCGGCCTGCGTCTGGAAATTAATAGCGGGTTAGAAGAGCCTTCGCTCGATACGTCGAAGTTCTAAGTATATTTTTCAGATTTGGCTTGTAAGATTTCGCTTAAAGACTAAACTCTAAAGTACACTGGAAAGTGCGATCTCGAGAAAACGATGCCTCGTTATTCTCAGCTGAGCCTTAAGTTTGCTCCAAACGTCGAAGTGTTATATAATCTTTTCCAGGTACTTCAGACACCGATCCACGATAACTAATTGTGTCAGAATATGTGCAGAAATTATGATTTCGATTTTGCACCTTACCTATCCACGTTTTTACCATTTTCCAAGGATGCGTTTGACATAGAAAGTTGCTGAATTGAAGCACCAGAGTTTTTCATGATGGCGGCTTCTTATATAATTATAGGATTCACCCTTCAGCAGATTTATATTTGCGTCGATATGTTGTATTAACTTCCTCCTGACCAAATGTGGACACTTACTGTATTAAACAGAAACAAAGATCTAAATAAGTTATTTTGACCTGTTCACACCTCGCACGTAGCATATACAGTATTTCGTTCAATTCAACAGCACATTAGGGACCGGTGTTTTAAATCAATAAAAAGTTTGCATAATAATGCATTTCATAATGGTGTTTGCTTTTGCGCAAAATTGCTGTCAAAACATTCCAAACAGTAGATATTAATTCAGAGCTGAAAGACATAGTAATATATCGAATTACAATTGTACTTTCGTTTTAATAGTGATCTAGCATAATTGCGTTGGACGAGATTAGGGTAAAATGGATACAGCCAGCATAAAATTTGGTCAAAACTCAAATTTTGAACCATTATGGCATTTGCAGACAATGAACTTTTGCAGTCAAAATATCTTATATAAATAAGAAATACATTGCATGACGCAATCGTCAGACGGGCAGCTAAATATATACCCTGGGTGCCAGAGATTCTTCCACGCTCCTAAAGAGGGGTAATTATCATTTATAGACCTGGAGCGAGGGGGATTCGGGGACATATTACCCGAAGTGATGAAGTCCCTCGGGAAATATCATCACTGAGGGTAATGAGTATATTCCCGAATCCCCCGAGCGGAGGGTCTATAAATGATATATTATACCGGAAAAAAAAAACCCTAAAAATTCATAAAATCCATAAAAAAAAATTAAACAATGATAGTATTAAACAATATTTTAAACAAACTTTCTCTAAATCTTCAGTCGCGCCGTGGAAAGCACGAACTGCAAACTTTGGTGTTTTTTGATTGGACAATTTAAAGTTGAGCTATAATATTAGAGGATATGCGAGGGTACAATCCTCTATTATCCCCCTTTACGAGCGTGGAAGAATCTCTGGCACCCAGGGTACTAAATATATTTCTCATTAGGACCGATTGAGCACAGATCACCTAGTAGTGTGGTGTAGGTGCCGTTGCCATTGTGCTGTGCTGTGCTGTGCTGCATTGTATTGTTGTTATCGTATGGTATGGTATGGTATTGTATTGTATTGTATTGTATTGTATGGTATCGTGTGGTATGGTATATTGTTGTGTGGTACGATATGGTATGGTATGGTGTGGTGTAGTGTGTGGTTTGGTATGGAATTGTCTGGTATGATATGATGTGGTGTGGTGTGGTGTGGTATGGTATGGTATGGTATGGTATGGTATGGTATGGTATGGTATGGTGTGGTGTGATGTGATGTGATGTGCCCTATATTTACTCATACACTGTTTTTTGTAACAATTGTGATATTGCTTTCCTAATTTATGTAATTCTAATACACCCTGTCAAGTGTCAACCTTCCTTGTGTTAGGAAATCGGATTACCGAAAGAAATTCCGCCGCAGACTTGCGGCACAGCATTCACTTGACTCTTTTACGAATTCTGATTCTTATTTGTTTATTTTAAATCATTACTGGTGATTAAAATATTGGTTTATTTGTATATTAAGTGTCTGAATTCGCTACATGTTCTTGCTAAGCCAATATAGTTCTTCATATAATTAGCCCTATATCGTATCACGTCATTCTATTGTGTTTTATATTTAAAATGTTTAGCCTCTTTCTTATATCGTGATTGAGTCGGTTTTCTTTGATGTACCGCGGTAGATAAATCGCGTATTAATTTACTTCGTTCATGGGCGTTTCCTCTTCGCCCAGAGACTTCTCCATTATCTGGTAATCATTTCGTTACCTACCTATCCGTTATCAATCTTTCCCCCGGAGAGTATATATCTTCGATATATTGCCCTCCCCCCACCGCAAGGTGGAAAAGACAGAGTCTTGGTAAAAAATCGATTGCCGGCCTATCGTAAAGATAGACTCCGCACTCCGTCTTTTCCACCATGCCTATATTTTTCCGCTTGAGTTTGGGGTTGCCAAAAGAGACCGTGCTACACTCGCTCAAGTCCCTCATTTAATTTGGACTAAACAACGTGAGACCCCAAGGCTCGAGTGCCGTGTGATGGTCAATTTCTCCTAACACTTTTTTAGCGATGATGGCTGAAGACCATCCATTGTCTATTCTCGTCTAGAGTCTAGACGAGAATAGACAATGGATGGTCTTCAGCCATCATCGCTAAAAAAGTGTTAGGAGAAATTGACCATCACACGGCACCCGAGTCTTGGCCACGATTTGTCCAGTCGCAGTCTGGAATATACATAAAAATCTTTGCTCTTTCCTTCTAAACGACAAAGTGCGCATGATCAACCAATTCAAGACTTATAAAGTGCGCATGCTCAACCAGACTTTAAGTCCCACTAGCATATAACAGCTTCTTTTTGATAAAAACCTTCACAATCATGATATTGATATAAGCCTATTATATACCGGCTCAACCTCTGGATATAAGTGTTCTATTATACACTTCAGGCTGATGTCCATTCAGTGCAAAATGTCGCGCGATCGCGACTTTTTGCGATCGTTTTATTTTGAATTATGAGCCCTCGACTGGAACGGATCCGGTCGAGGGCTCATAATTCAAAGGAAAACGATCGCAAAAGGTCGATCGCACGACATTTTCCCCATGAATGGAAATCAGCCTTTATTCCCTTGGTTTTGGTACCGGTGATCAACTGTAAAAGGAAAGATAGTTTATTGGAGTAGCTAAATCGATCACTGTATATTGGTCATGTGTTTGGCGACAATGATACATGTAATCAGGGAATCGTTTGCTCGCGACCACCATGTGTTCCACCACAAAACGGTCCAAATTGTTCACTAAATTGTATAATTGTTAATCTTCTATTTGGTGGCAAATGTATGGAATGGAAAATTTAGCATAATTTGCTAAATTTAGCATAAAGTGTCAAGACATTTGAAGTTGACAATCATGCATGTGTATAGCACCATATAAAATACTTTACTGAAGCCAATCCTGAATTTAGTCTGTTTTTAATGAACCGTAGGCATATATTTATTTTCTTCTTACCTTTTGTATAGATTGTTGATTGACTATTTGTGTACCCTTGTAATCGAAGCCTCAAAGATGACCTGTTTAATATAAAGTATCTGACCTTGAAGTTCCTTATGACTTACATATTAATGTCTTTTTAAACGGATGGCTGGGGGCGTTGCTGAGAACTTGTTCGGAAGTAAGTCGAGTGGAGTTACGTAAAAGGTGAGAAAGCATCGTAATACGAACGTATACATAAAGCATGAGATTGAGCAATCCATTCTTGAGACTTAGAACAATGCCTAAATTATTTTTTTTAAACAATTTAACCCAACAATTTAAATTTAACCCAACAATGCCTAAATAGAGGGACGGAGAAGGACCAATTATAGGCTATTAGCATTCCGATTGCCTATAGAAAACCTTTAGACTCGCGTCATAGGATATCTCATTCAGGCTAATTGCCCAATGATGGCTTTGATTCCTGCAATATACAGTTATCTGCCATTATGATTTCGCCTCAGTCTCATGTGAGAAGAGTGCCACCAGTTCACTCTTGTTATAGTATAACACAAGACCATCAAGGGACGGCCTTCACTGGAACTCCAGGGAGAATAGATAAGAGCTGCAGATATAGCTACCGATAAATTCTACTTGCCACAAGTCCGCCTCGGGATTTTTCCCTAGCTTTTAGCGAGCGAGTAAACGGCACGAAGTAAAAATGATGTCAATTTGCTTCCAAGGACTTTGCGAAAGTCTACCAATATATCGATATTTTGGTTCAAATTGGGTTTCCTCCTATGGTAACTATATTAATATTGGACCAACACACAGGCCCGAGATCAGTTCAGAAATGATATATATACAAGTTATTACTCTCCTTTATGGTTATATATGCCCATTTCTTCTCTCTCTTAATTTACTGTTCTTCTTGCTTTCCATTCTCTCTTCTTTTTTCTATTCTATATTTCTGTTGTTCTGTTTGTACTGTCATGTCTAATGGTGAGCACCATGCATGCATGGGACCTGGTCTCGTTTGTGCTTCGCCACTTTTGGCACCTTCTTACATAGTGTTATATGTTTCTATATTTAGTCTGTGTTAGTTATGTACAATAATGAGTAGTTATTTGTGTGCCAAATAGAGCTGTTAAATTAAATTAAAAATTAAATTAAATTAAAATACAGGTCCCATTAGTTGAGTATATAAGCGAATAAGTGAAAACATTTGTTGTGGTAAAGTCTTGAATGCGTGGCCTTCAGTGTATAGGTATCGATAAACGATAGGCTTATAACGATATAACGATAAGTTTAACAATATAACGTCGAAGTTCTTGTCATATTTATCTCAGTGTTAGGTTTTATGGTATTAACTAATTTCCTGTGAAGAATTTGGCCACAAGCGGCGTCTGGACGAGTCCGGACCACAAATGCACAGGGTTATCTCTCTCCCGATAAAATTACTCCTACATCTATAGTGCGAATGTAGTCCACTGTAGACATTACCCTATGCCAAAACATAATTGGAATAATCAATAAGGGAAATGAAAAAAAATATCTTCGATAGAAGATGCGTAGCTTAATGGGTTGAAAAAAAATCAGGAAATGAAATCTAAACCACCTGACGACATGTACTGTAGAATACTAAAATGGATTGGTGATTTTTCCGCGCAAATTCGCATAAACACAAATTTTCTATACCTAATTCTTTAAGAATTTCTCTTATTAATATCTTCCAGACTCAAATTTGTTAAAATAAAGATACGTCAATAACACCAACTGCTGCATGGAATCTATGCTCATGCAATGCATCAGTATTGTGACACTACTTTTATTGGTTTAGTCTTAGTTCATTTTGTTCATTTGTCATACCTTATGTACATATCTTCGATGTAAAATAATTGACATTATGAAAACTCCATACCCCTGTGTCGTCTATATCTTACCTCATAATTCATAAGCTACAATCTTGGACATAACTAGAGTTGAGACTACGTTCCCTCTATACAAAATTCGCATTTGTTTTGTCAATGTTCATTAACTTTGCAATATTGAGAGGAATGGTCTCAAGCGTTTATATCCAAGATTGTAGCTCTTGCTAATTTTCGCTTCTTCCACACTTCTTCCTCCTGTTGCTACGTTTTGCGGGCACGCCTCATTACTCATTACACTGGCCCGAAGGAGTCAGTGGTTTAAAATGCCCGTGTGTCTGTTTTCTTCGTCGTATTATTTGGGTGTTGCAAACTTGCACTTCCACAGGGCACCCGTATACCTTCACCCATGATTACGTAACCTCGTCCCTGATGATTCAAAATGGGCGCCGTTTAAGAGCGGGCGACATATATAAGGGAATTGTTTTCCTTGAAATGACGCATTAATAACAGGCTTAATATAAACAACACAGCGTACATTAAATATTAATTGTAGACTCCTTTGCATTAATATCATGGAATTATGGCGAAAATTCTCGGCCTTGTCTTCGAGGTAAATAACAATACTAATAGTAACAACTCGATCTATATGACAAGGTTTGTATTTAGTTACAATACAATACAATACAATACAATACTTTATTGACAACTCCCCATAGATGCTTTTTCAGTGACAATATTACATAAATACATTTTAGCTATATATATAGATATGAACACTAGATACATAAATAAATTCCTATAATTAAAACTCAATATAATACAAACTAACTAACTGATAAATATTTATTTAGAAGATGCTTCCTTAATTTATATTTAAAACTAGTTGTTCTCAAAAACGTGACGATGCAAGAATCTTATCAATCCTATATTAAAAATTTCATAATGAAATTGGTTGAAGTATTGTCAAATTTTGACTTGAATATTCGTCTGTTCAAGACTACAGTATAGGACAGGTCGTGAATTTTGCAACACGGGACCAGTGTGAACGCCTTAGCAGGCGTCTTATTTCGAAATTCATTCTTTACTTTACTGCTCTTCCTTATATACAGTCCATTTTCATTTTGTACTCAGACTTCCCATATTTCTTTGTAGTTTATTATCATTTTATTATTGTTATATTCGTATATGATTGTTGATTTGTTGTTGATATTTTTCTTCTTTTCATTCTTGGTCTATAGCACACTAAGACTACACCGGCATAAAAGAAGTCTGTTCTAGATATTTTAGCAATGCGGAGAAGAACATTACAAATGATAAAGCTCTTGAAAACCCCTTATCAAGCAGTGTCTATCGTTGGCTCAAAACTACTATCTCGGTAAGGGATACTTTGATACTGTATAGATACATTTCAACTGAATGTTCTTTAAATTTTATTACCTAGTTGGTTAGAGCGCTGCACCGGAATCGCAGGGCCGCAGGTCCGATTCCTGCCAGGGACCTATAGTTGCATTTTTCGCAGCTGTTCCTGGTTAGGTCTAATACATGTATATAATTTGCACTCGATAATTTCCATCTACAAAAACCCTTCAACTATTATTCAATCGAGTGAGATTCCAACAAAATTTGATATTTACCCATAACCTAACATGGCAGTACCATCGTATATATACATGAACTTGTGGTTAGAGCTCGACAGCTGGACTCTGTAGCTCAGTTGGTTAGAGCGCTGCACTGGAATCGCAGGGCCGCAGGTTCAATTCTTGCCAGGGACCTATAGTTGCATTTTTCGCAGCTGTTCCTGGTTAGGTCTACAAAAACCCTTTAACATATGCTAACAATCCAAATGTGCAGTTACTGGCTAACTCTATCGAATCTGGTGGAGTCTAGCTATCTGAGCCTGAAAATGTCTTCATAAAATATGTTGTAAACGGAAACCAACCTCTTTGTGATAAACATTTAATAGGTGAAAAATGGTTAAATTGTTCATTTTGTTCAAAAAGAAAGAGACTGCATGAGGGTACAGTTAGGAACTCAAATTTTCATTTGACAAGTGTTTATTTGCCGGTGCTGCAGTATAGAAGGAAAACTTCTGGTCTTCTTGTTGATAGAACTAGTTATAGTCATGCCAGTTTTTGTGTACGGCTGACAACGAAAACATGCTATAGTCTAAATTGTGTTTTAACAAAAACATTTCGTCCAGGAAGAAGTGAACTTGTCAGTTTTTGTCGGTGAGCGGACATGCGTAGGGGAAAGAGCCTAAGATACGAGTTTTGCTATGCTCAATATACATAATATAACAATGCTCTTTTTTCATATTCTCGGGAAGTAATTTGCCTTCCTCAAGATTCATCTAGTATAGGTTAATTGTTCTCCAAATATCAATAGTATCACGGCTTGTTGTCGTCAAACGGATCTCGTGCATTAAGGCAAATCACACACGATAAACTGCATGATACCATTCAATACAATACAATACTTTATTAAACTCTCCCCAAAGGGGCTTTTCTGAGTCAATTACATGCAGACGAAAACGTATTCTGTCAATCAAAATAGATGAAAATGTTCACATATAGGTGACCAAACATGAGACAAGAATCGTAAACATCCCTAATTAACATGCATTGAAATCCGTTTTTGTTGGAACTTGGAGCATTTTTTGTTTCTCGTATCTGACTTTACCTTCACATAACAAGCTGCATACGTGTGACAGGACACCTGCAAGACACCCGCCTGCCCGCGTGGGGCGGGAAATTATTGAATAGCGGAAACTTTAACCCAGCATGCGGGCGCTCATTTACACACACTCAACCGTCTCGACGAATTTTCCGCGCCGTTAATTTCCTTTATCCGCTCTGCCCAGCGGGAATCTGCACATTTTGGCGCCAAAGTACGTTCCCGTTATGTACTAATACTATAATTTTTTTTCTTCAAAAATCCGATTAAAAACAAGATACAAAATCTATTGTCGGTGTAACTTATGGCCAAGCTGTTGTTTATCAGAAAACTCTGGTAGATTGCAGAAGCAATTGTTTAGACACTTGCTCAATGTTTTGTCTATATTGGCTTTTCGGGTGAAAATAGCTTATTTGATATGCCTTATTAAGTGTTGTATATATTGTAGTTGCTACTCGTGACTGTAATGAATGGAAACGTATGCAGAGGTTTTGTCATTCATTTCATAGTACAATAGTGTGGCGTGGGTCCCATTTATCTCTATTGTATATGGATTTGACATTACTTTGAAGGTGGATTTGACCTTACTTTGTTACGCTTTGTTATGCTTATACTTCAAGCGTGGTTGTCCAGTGTAACTGTGTGGGTAGTATTCTACAATAACCTGCCGTGGTTTGTGTCTGAACTACCTGAAAAAGATATCTCAAACGTGGTGTCCGGTGTGGGTAGTATTCTACAATAAGCTGCCGTGGTTTGTGTCTGAACTACCTGAAAAAGATATCTCAAACGTGGTGGTCTAGTGTAGGTAGTATTCTACAATAAGCTGCCGTGGTTTGTGTCTGAACTACCTGAAAAAGATATCTCAAACGTGGTGTCCGGTGTAGGTAGTATTCTACAATAAGTTGCCGTTGTTTGTGTTTTATCCACCTGAAAAAGATTAGTTTAATCTTTTTCAAGTAGTTCAGACACAAACCACAGCAGCTTTGTCGGTAAAATTAGGGTGCTATACACCCCCTCCACAACACCACTGTTGTATATGCCTGGTTAGTTACTATGTTTTAACCACTTACCCAAGCAGAAGCTGTTATTCATCAGCTGCAGAGTCGAGTGAGAGAAAGTACGGGACAGATTGACCATGTGTTTTATAGCCTTACACAATACCCGTAATCTGCTTAATTATTAAGCCTGGTTTACAATATAGAAGTTTCTGTGAATGAATGTACTTTGATTTTCATTAACTGAATGATCATACTTCGATATTGTTCTACCCTTTACACTTTTAAGTAATTTAATTAACTCTATTTGAACGAGGATGTACTAATTTCCGCCGTGGTATAGGTAATCTAATGAACAGTAAAGACGTTACCGGCAGTTGACCCAGCCCGGCTGCAGTTGATCTGTATTAATGAAGCGACCACCCTTGAGGAATAAGTTGTCATCAGCTTAATACAGGGTGGCCGCTTAATACAGGGTCATCCAGGGTGGACTTTGGGCGTGGTCAAGTTACCATTTTATTTAATTGTAATATTGAAATAAGGCATTGCCTGCATAGGTCCAAGAGATAGCTATATATATAAACAGTAAAGAGCCGCACTCTCTCTCTTTTGTATATAGAAAGCAACTGTTATATAGCCTGTGGCAAACGAGTTTTCGGATTACATATAACTGGTCGTTATAGCAATGTTTCATACAATGATAGATTATGTAAACATTGCGATCTAGATGAGATTGGAAACGAAAACCATTTCTTAATGTCCTATTAAATCTCAGAGTTAACTTTATAAATAATTTATGTAAAATAAATCGGTCATTCCATTCATTTAATACTCAAGATCTATTTATGTATATTATGGCTATCCAAGACAAAACAATAATGACTTTAGTTGGTAAATACTGTTACGATATTCTCACAGTTTTTGAAAGTTTTTAAAGTGGGTTATTTAGTTTAGTTCTATATATTTTATAGTAGATTTTATATGTGTGTACCTAGATTTATTTATTATATTAAAATATTGGAAACAATATGTAATAAAATCTTGAATTTTCGTATCAAAATTATAGGGGGAAACGAGAAAATTGATAAAAAAAACCTGACCTGAATAGTTGTATGATCGGATAGGACAGGGACTCTGCTAAGCCGCTAATTCTAACGTTCATCTACACAAGTATATCACTTCAACTCTGAAAGCGTTATAAATGTTACATTGCTAACAAGCACGGTTTAGCAATTACAATTTAACTATGAAATTTCTTCGTAACTGGCCCAAACAGCTTTCAATTGCCTTATTGTCCTGACACTCCATCTTGTTTTTAATAAGTTTTTCAAATGCAAGCATTTTTTAACTTTTCATAAAATAGAGAGGATCAAAGAATGAAGTTGACTGCTATGCGTGTATGCTACACTCCAGTAATTCTGCACTAATGGTCTATTGACCAACTGCTTACGTACTCAGGAGCGCATAATATTTGAAAATTAGAACGTATTTTTTCTTAATATATTTTAACCAACAACAAAGATTCTGACCAATTTTTTAACATTTAGAATTATTGTACTTGCGGCGTTGCACATTCTATAATTTCAGCGCATTTTTTCAACGCATAATTTCTCAATATTTTTTGACCAGCAACAAACCATTTTTGACCAACTTTTTAATATTTAGAATTATTGGGGGGGGGGGGCGTGACATCCCCCATCGCCCCCCGGTCGCCATGCCCGCATACTTTGATCAAAGCATACTTTGATAGTGTGCGTGCCGAGGGGCAAATCACTTTCAGAAATCACCTTCAGAAAAATCACAAAAAAATTAAAAATCACAAAAAAAATCAGCAAAAAAGTCACACAAAATAGACAAATCGTACACTTTTTAGAAGTGATTTGCCCATCGGTGCGTGCAATTTGTGCTCTTGGAATGAATGAATGAATTTTTACTTATCTTATAAACGGATATAATTTGTGGGACAGCTAATCTAGTAAACACCAAAAGAATTTTAATTCTAAGAACATTTATATACATGATGATTAATAGCATATTAATGCATGGCAAATGTCAGTATAGAAAGCTTGTTTACACCATGAAAATTTCTGTGATCAAACGTAATATTGACTGTATTGTATTGTATCGTATCGTTGAAAGACGTTTGTATATGCAGTTACACTCTCATGATACATTTTGATCAAAGCATACTTTGATAAAACAAACTTAACTACAATAAAACCCATTCCCACGGCCTGCATATAAGGAACCATAATCTGCTGTAAGCAACAGAAGAATTCAGTTCGACAAAGATTTATCATTTTCTATAGTAACATAATCTGACTATATTAAAGCGTAATTAAAGTGGGTGTTCACAATTCACAATTGTTTTTTCTCAAATTTCCAAAATGTGAAAAATATTTGGAAAGATAATGGAAACATAGACAAATCATGGTGTCCATGTCTGCTTTAAGCAATAAGACAATTTAATCCCAAAAACATTTATCCATAACGATTTATAATATAATCTGGCAGTAAGCGTGGTTAAAGAATAATGCGAGTGTTACATCAAATAGTAATTTGGTGACCATCTGGTAACAAGTGACCATCCGCTATAAGCAGTAAAAGTTCAATTCTAGTTGACAATGATTACATCAGCTGACGTGGCTATACGAGTTCACAAAATCTGTAATCTTCTGTAATTGTAAACGGCCTAGACAAATTGCTTATCAATTTACCGGACGGACGGAAACCCAGCTGCAATGCCGCGGTGAACCTTGATTAGCCAAAGCTTATCTTTTTTAACCCTGGTCAATCTCATATAAGACCATGCAATGCATGAATATGCATATTGTATACTAATTACTCGTGTCATTGTTGTATATTGAGTAAGAGCGCTCAGTCATACAAACAAATCACTCACTTGTACCACTAAGAGCAACAGGTCCGCATTCATTGTACTTCTCGCATCTTGGCAAAAGAAGAGTCTTTAATCTTGGTTTTGTCTACGAAATTGGCTTCGGAGTTCATCAACTTAACCAATCTTACCCTCTGGGTTGCAACCTGAAATTTATACCAATTTGAAGAAAACGTGCTATCCAAATTATCGAGTATGGTCGATCCAAGCGCCAAGGAGGAAATCATAGATTTCGTTGAGCCGAATGAACGCCGAAAAGAAATGTCTGAGAGGTAATAAATTAATCTATTTTGATTTGAATAAATTCTCTTTAAAAGCTTGTGTAAACTTCATCCAAGATTGTAGACTATTAAATTGACTTTATATGAATCTAGCGCATTGTTGCGGGATTACATCGCGTTTGCAGAGGTCTTAGTTTGCCGGTAGAATGTATACTTTCTGTTATATAACCTTTAAATACTTATTCAGAATGCAAAAGTGAATGCAATATATATTAGTATATATACAGACCTTGCTTTCTTCCTCGCTCGTAGTGTGTGTATTTTTACTACGCAGTCACGCTGCTATATAATATCAGCGAAGTTTTATTACTTGTTATCTATATATATATATATTGTTAGTAGGCTACTGTATAATATTAAGCCTTAGGCCGGCTGGGCCCAAATCAGTTAATTTGATGATTGAAATTGGCAGTTTCTATTTGTTACAAGCAAAAAACGGATTTACAGTAAACCATTACCCGCGGTTTATATATTCAATTCAACTATATATATACAAAACAATAGTACCATGCATGCATCACTTATTTTAATAGCGTGTTATATTTTTGTCCTACGAGCACACGTCCGTGTGCGGTTTGGTCAAAAAAATTTTATGTTACCAGTAAATATTTATATATTACCAGTAAAAAAAATTGCCACAGCCCACATGCCTTCGACGTCGCGCGGTTTTGATTTCCGTATAAGTTAGTTTATGCGTTAGTATATTTAGCTGTGCCTTTGTAACTAAACGGTTCAAAAGGTTAAGGTCTAAGGAAGCTTTATTTGCTTTGTTTGGCGTTGAAAATTGGTTGGCCAAAACAGAGATTGTTCTGGAATGAATGGAATAGGTTTCTGGAGCGAAAGTGAAGGGATTCACCTGGATTTCTTGACTTCAAACATCGGCAATTGTGTAATGGCTCGATTTGTATACTATTAGAGACGGTCATTTCAATCAAGAAACGATGAATTGTCCATCTTATGCCCGGTTTCAAACGCGACGAACTATCCAGACGAACTAGCCTAGAATAGCCTAGAATGGCTACTGGTCCTGGCAACAAGTCATGCCTGGTATTTTGAAGATAGTTCGTCTAATGCCGTATTTATACAATTAGACAGACAGTCCAACAAGACGTGCTTATACGCAGATATAGTTGCCTGCTCTTGATAGACGAGTCTGTCTGCATCATGCATATACACAGACGAATTATCAGACGATTATAGCTACTATCTTTTCATTGTCCAAAGTCGTCCAGACGGATAATCTGTGTATATGCATGGTATATAAATCGGATCAATGATAATGTATATGTCCACCATATGTAACCTGTATAATTTTGTATTTTATTCATCACTGCCTATATACTGAATGATAAATATCTAATACAGCCTGACTCGAAATAGATCTGAAATATTTTGACAGATTAGCCTTCAGCTATTCTTTTATAGTTTGTGGTTTACCACAGGATGAGCTATTTCTGAAAGCCGGCTAAGTCCTCATATACCATCATAATTACCGTGTTTTGGCATGTTTGTGATGCTAAGTCTATATCGTCAAGCTTGAGTCGTTTAATAGCATCTACCGTTAAATAAATGAAAAAGTCGATTTCACATCTTTTTCTAATTAAATATGTCCATGTTGACTTTCAATGTCCATGTTGACTTAATGACTTTCAATGTCCATGTTGACTTTTAATGTAAACTCGAAACGCAAACAAGATGAATTGTTTCAAACGGTGTTTTTGGATACATAGCAACCATGGAAGGCTTTCCAATAGCAACTTTCAGTGCGTTATGCATGGTTAACAATGCTCAATGCCATATGAACATACAATCGAACTGCCTTTCCTTACGGACACTTCTCTAATATAGGGACGGCCTCTCTAATACGTACAACTCTCTAATAGAAATACGGACAGTTCCTTATGAGTTATGTCCAAATGAATTATCATATATAAAACCTATATTTATGTTCAAGTATGTTTTGGTTCGCGAATACCATTAAGATAGACAATGTATCGTATCATAAATATTCATTTTAGTGTAAAAAAAATATGTTCAAGTCTTATAGTCAAACATCGTCCAAGGTCTATTTACAACTGCAATGAATATATTTTCACGTCTTTTATACAACGTAACTCGTCATGACGTTATAGCATTTCAAGCCGTAATAATCACACTCAAAATCTTCCCGAAGGGAGTGAGTGGCCAGTATTTAATTTATACGATGGTTAATGCGAGCCGAGATTTTCACACATGAATTTGAGACCAACTGCAGGCAGGAAGAACAAATCGTCTTAGCCAATTTTTAACAAATATATTCTGAACTTATATATCAGATAGATAATTTCCTGTTTTTTTAATATAAATTTTGTTTTCTTTATACGGCGGTTGACTGTTGTGTAAAACTACCTGAAAAATACAATAAGAACTTCGACGTTTCGAGCGAAGGCCCTTCCTCTGGCACCGCACGTTCGAGATATTTTTGGGTTTTTTAAACTCAGTATCTTTTTAATCTTGTTAGTATATTAAGTAACTCAGTCGCAATTCAGTTTTATCTCTGCAATGAGTTAAAATTATCAGTAAAACCTTACAGTCGTCGATCTTATATATTGACGTTCTCTAACACTCTATGCTCGTGAACTCCCTAACTAACATTTGAGACCGAAGCCAAGGAATTGGCTTGTAGTTCCGCCCTAGGACTCCCTATATATCATACGCCAGAAATACAAAATGTACTGATGGGAATATAAAAACGTGACATATACAGTCCTAATACCCGACATGATATTGTATGTATATTGTATATCGTTAATACAAATTATACTGCAGTACTGTCTAGATGAGTTTTTATGTGCAAATTAGTTGCTAGTGGTACTTGATATAGGTGTTGAAGTAGTTCTTGAGTTTTAGACAAATCGTTATTGTTGCGAGATGTTGTTTTTAATAAGCCCGGAAATATAAAGGAAATTCGGGCTTGTTTTTCGATGTCGTAAGCTTCCTTTGCGTGAGTTGGCGCGACTCAAAGTGACAAAAGCCGTGTTTATAGTCATGCAGACGAAATTATTTTTGCTTCAACTTGCAACGCTAGCGCTATTTCGGACACAGAATAATGTTACATGTATATAGGAATTATTCGCAGATAAAAAATATTGTGACGACATGATCCAAGACTAAGTCTTATACAAACTGGTCGTTTGTACTGATGTAAACATTGCGATCTATGTGAGATTGGAAACGAAAACCATTTCTGCATGAATGTCATGCAGAAACATTAAGATCACCAATCTCAGAGTTAATTTTATAAATAATTTATGTAAAATAAATCGGTTCATTCCATTCATTTAATACTCAAGATCTCTTTATGTATATTATGGCTATCCAAGACAAAACAATAATGACTTTAGTTGGTAAATACTGTCACGATATTCTCACAGTTTTTGAAAGTTTTTAAAGTGGGTTATTTAGTTTAGTTTTATATATTTTACAGTAGATTTTATATGTGTGTACCTAGATATACCAAAATTGGTATTTATGTTGTTGTTGATTAAATATTAAATATAATTATGTACTTTCTAAACTAACTTTAGTTATACTGCAGGGTGGTATCTCTATCAGTTTTTCAAAACTCTCCTCCCTAAAAATTCAGAAGTGTCATCCCTTGTGGGTCCAATATTACCAGAAGAAAAATCCTAACTGTCTTCATCTGGATTTGTTTCTGTGTTTGTCTGTTTTTCTCAAGAAAAGATCAAACATTTTAATACGAAAATTTGTAGAGCTAACAGGCGTAGGCCAAGGACAAATCGATTAAATTTTGGTCCAATTTGGATGAAAATTATATGATAAATTTACAAAAGTTTGGAGGTATGCCCTCTAGTTTTACATGAACTGGGCAGTTCTGCCAGTTCTAAACTGTGTTCTCACACTAAAAGATCCGGATATAGTTAGGGCCAGTATCTTTATTTATACTGAATAGCTCTATCTGTAATTGCTCACGTTTGGCAACAGAGTACAGGAGAAAACCTGACGTGTTTGGTACAGAGCCAAAATGTACTGAAGCAGTAATTAGGGAATCTAAGGAATCTAAGGAATCGAATCCCAGCGTCACAAAAAAAGTATGGGCTATGTATATATTAGTAAATAATTTGTTTGTGGTTTTTGCTTAAAATCCTGAACGTGATGACATGTTAATTGCGCACTATTTTTGACTTCGTGCAGGAACTTCGACTGTTGACGCCTCAATTATGTTCTTGTGACGTTTCTCTTTTAGGCCAAACCGCTAAAAAATTTTCCACTTATTTTGACCGAAATAGAAAAATTGTCAGTCATTAAAATTATTTTTATTCTTTGAAAACAAACTTATAAAAGTAGTAAAAACAAAATGCATGCTAAGTTTTTTAAGCCTGTTTCTTTCCCCATTTGGCCGTAACTGGCGTGACCAAGTCATGTTGGACGATGTAAAATGGTCTACATCTGGCAATCTTTGTGAGAACAATATATAATTGGACTAAACTAATAATTCAACTAAAATACTTGAAGTTTCTACAATCTAGATTGAAACCTATATTTAAAATTTTCAGATGTTATCACTGTACATTTTAGCTGTTTATCACTGCACAAATTGGCTATCATTGCACGTGCACACTGAAATTAGGTATGGGAGATGCATGAACGGATCATTCCCTAACCATATTGTGCTACCATCATGCAACCCCAGACATAATTAATGAGCTGTCCAAACACCACTTGCAAAATCTCAAATCTCGTGACATTTTAACAGTATTGTATGCAAAGTAATTTACATTTCATTTAGCACATATCACCTATGCGTGAGTGCCCAATATAACTGATTCATTGGGAGAGTAATTATTATATTGACATGTGTCGTGCCTATAGTATTCAAATTAGCACCCTAGGTTGCTGCTAGGATATTTATATATGCTGTCATAACATACCAATATAACCCTTCATCAAAATTGTTCAATCGTGCATGCATTAGAGGGCAGGTGCGGTTGCTAAAGAGTCTTACTAACAAAGGAGTATTAATATATAGAGGGCTTTACATGTATACATGAAGGGTTAGAGAATAGAGATATTTAGTTTAATTTGTCTGCGCCTATAAGAGTCTATACTTCTGAGCAGACGTTCTGGACCGTTCTTGAGAACAGTTTAGAAGTGAACCCAATTCAATTTAAATCAAGTAAGCTTAGTTTCACAGGTCTAATTTAGCTTTAAAGGACGCAGTTTGATTTCGTGACTATACGAAATCACCTCATCATGCATGCTAGTTTAAGGACCCATTCAGTGAATTTTTTTACTCTCAATTATTAAAGCCGCCGTCAGTCTACTTGTGCCAGAAATCAACTTGAGATTTGATGGTTCCCTACAAGTACTTTTCTAATTAGAACACACGCGTTATATCATTGGTCGGCATTGTTCTTTGAGTATGCCAGTTGATTCTTTACGCAACGAGTTGATGAGAGCTTTGAGTATGATGTTATGTCGGAAATTTCCAGTGCCCAACCGCAATTTCTTAAAGAAATCCACAAATAGTTTTAATGATCTCAGATTTTGATCTAGCAAACACGGATGCAGCAATTGTATGTTAATTAACATGAGTCATCATTAAAGTGTGTAGTGGGGGCTTTGTGGGGACTTAACTTAGGGGATTGGACCGATTGGCACAATGGTTAATCAGTGCATGTACCTTTCATCTCTCTGACCAGGGTTTGATTCCGGCATTCTGCAGTTGTCTGATTACAATTTCGCCTCAGTTTCATGTGAGAAGCGCATGTCCAGTTTGACTCTACCAAACACCGCCGATTTTCTCCGGGTACACACATAAAAACGCACAAGTTGTAACAAACCTGCAGCAGACTTAATTGTACCAATGCTGTTTCAACAACTGCTTGTTCCCAGCTTGTTGAAAACTTGCTACAAGGTTGTCGACTCAGCAGACTTGTTCCAAGTTGTTCCAACAACTTGTTATCGTTTCTGCAAGTCAACAACTTGTTAACAAGTTGTGATTGACAACCTTATAGCAGCTTGATAAAATGACAACATTGTTACAACTTAATTGTTGACAAGCTTGCTACAAGTCTGTTGCGAACACAGCACATGGACCAACAAGGGATGGCTCTAAGACTTAGTGAATACTATAGTAAATATACAGAACCAATATATAAATAAGTTTAATCCATATATATGCAAATGAACATCGCGTTGAATGTCGCGTTCAGCTGAGTAATATATATATATAAATGTTTTGTCTCTGTGGTTCGGGACCACCCTTGGTTAACCTTGAGGTCAGGTCTCCCCACTTTGGGCTAGCCGTGTGGCAACACGCTACCACTCATTTCTCCCTAACGCTAACAGCAATAAGTATCCAAATTACCATACAATAAAGAGATATTACCATCACAAGACTATAATTTGATCTTGGGGGAATGGGGAAATGAGATCACTCCTATTTATATGTTTAAAATCTATTATCTGCCGATAACTTCATAAAATAAAGAATAAAACAGATTCTGAATAGGATTTGAGACTCGAGCTGGATTTGAAAAAGCAAGATGTTTAACAGTATATTATTTCGAATTTATTGATGAATTCTTTTGATCACTTGAACGTGCGTGGATTTTCAATTTAGGGTGGAGCAAAACCTAATATTTTGACATGTTGAATATGGTGTAGTCAGGCGGTCGTTAATTCACAGTAATTACAGGCTCTATATATTTATGAGCGCCAGCTCTTTGTTGTCGCTATGCAGACAGCTGTGAGTGTTTGCACGAGACCTGATGTTGAACATCTTAGGGCATTCAATGCTACTACATCAGTGCAATCATGGAACAGTCTATAGCGTCCTCCGCAGGTATCTTACGAGTCACCTGGATTACGCATGTTGAGTCTATATAGAAACAATTTACCATTGCACTTGAAAAATAAATCCTTTCTTGTTGCATTCAACATCTTTTTTGAGATAGTTATATTAAACTAACGTTACTGATACTTGATAGCTCTGGCAGAACCAAAACGTTATATTATTATATTATATTTTTCTTTTGCTTCGACTCCACGAGTTAAGTACAAGAGGATACTTGCATGAGTTATCCATAAAGTGCTGTAAAGTAGTATGCAAATTGCTTTCATGTGGGAAAAGTTCCCATGAAAGATAACCACTCTACACGAAGACCGACTAAAAAAGCTTGTTACGCAGAATAATTTATTGAAATAGCAAAGGGTATACCGGGTGGGGCAAAAAAAAGTACGACCGTTTGATATAGCTGCGTTAAAACTTGAGTAAACATTTCTGGGAGTGTCGAGAATTAGCTAAAAATGGCCTGTTCAATAATTTGATAACCATTAGCATTTTACGCAAGTATTCGTTTCAATGAAGTGAAGTTGAAGATAGAAGACCAAATGTTAGAATAAAAGAGCATATCTATTCAAGAAACATTTCTAACTTCAACTTCACTTCATTTAAAAAATACTTACGATAAAATGGTAACGGTTATCAAATTAGTTTAATAGGCCGTTTTTAGCTAATTCTCGACACTTCCAAAAGTGTTTAGTCAAGTTTAAACGCAGCTATCTCAGTCAATATTGCATGAAAATGCAATTTCTTGTCTTCGAAATGATTTCCTAGTTCGCTTTTCCCGCTGTCCTCGTTTTAGTAACAAAATTGCAAAAACAAAAGTTTTAAATCTTTCTTTATTCCTTTCAGAAAATCTGGCACGAAAACATTGCTGCTTTACATAATAGCTGGTGGATTAGTTTTAGCTATCATTGGTCTCGTTCTCGGCCTGTCATTTGGCCTCCAGAATGAAGACTCCACCCCTCAAACAGTTCTTGTTGGCAGACAACAACAGTCTCGTTGTAGAGCAGGCGAAAAATTCCGAAATTTTTCTGTCGCTTCAGACACTTCAGTCTGCTCAGAAATTGGTTGTAATATTCTTGAGAAGAAAGGTAACATGTATTTGCTTTTGTCCATTGTTCCAACTTCATTGAAACTATGTACAATATATTCTATAAATCCTCTATTTAGACCCCTTCTGAAATGAGCCCTCGCTCTAATAAGAATCCTTTTAGAGAAATAAATTTATTACATGTAAGCCCCCTCTCTATTAAGCCCCTCCCCTATTAAGCCCCTCCCGTCTCCCACCTGCCCCTTCACACAAGAAAACACATGTGCATTGATTTATTAATTGACTTGCTCCATGCAAGTTCACATTAGTTAACATGTTTCTTACTTTCTGCGCTCAACCCTCTATTATGCTCCCCCCTATTCAATATCCCCCCCTCAAACGTGCCTGAAGTAAATAATTCCCGGGGCTAAATATTGATCTAGGGATCTATTAAATCCCGTTTAAGGCTTTTAGATAAACATCCCTAATTTACCTATTTAAACGATAACATATGAATTTTAAATTACATGCAAAGTAAATATAAAGTTCAACTATTCTTTACAAAGATAAAGGTTGATATAAAATGGCAGTAGTCAGTTAAAGACGTATCATGTAAATCATTATTACTAATATAGTGAGATGTACTTCAATCTCTCCTGTGCTTCGAGGATTTGACTCCAGGCCCACCGATTTTCCATCCTTATCAAAAACTAACCATTAAGGTCTGTTCATATGATCCTGCTTACCGAGACGTCTCGCCTACCTATGATCTCGCCTCCTAGTACTTTTGCTATAAAAATTTACATCGCGTTCATATGAGAAAGCGGGCTGGCCCGCTTGGCGAGATCTCGCCTCTGTGAGCCGAGACCATAGGTAGGCGGGATGAAAAAATTCCATATGAACACGCCAGCCCGCCTACCGGGCTGAAATCGAGAAACCAAATTTCCGATTTTGCCGCTTAATTTGACGACTTTTACGTAGTTTTATGTTTGTTTTACAATCAAGCATGAAATATGTTGCTTAAACCAATGCTTTTTATTGCAAAAAAAACCCAACAAACAACGAAGTGTTGTGTTGCGTGCATGAAATATACATGTTTTGCAGCGCTAATTATAGAATAACATTGTAATTTCATCTCGGCAAGCGGGATGAAAAACTCCATATGAACACACGGAAATATTCGTCCCGCGCTAGGCGAGACGTCTCGGCAAGTGGGATCATATATGAGCAGGCCCTTAGACCTTAGTTGTCGTCGGCACGTGTATATCATGAGCCTCTGTCTCCGGTGATTTGGGCGACCCCTCCCTGTGTGATTGACATTAGATGAAGAATTAATAAAGTATTACCTTTATTGTTATAAACTGTTTATCAATTGTCCTCGATATAGGTTCAGCAGTTGATGCCGCCATTGCAGCAATGTTCTGTATAACTGTGGTGACTATGCAGTCCAGTGGTATTGGTGGCGGCAACTTTATGTTGGTTTATGAAAAGCAGACGAGAAGAGCTGTTTTTATTAACGCCAGGGAAAAGGCCCCTGCTGCTGCTCATGAGACTATGTATGTGAATAATACAAACGACGCCAAATCAGGTTGGTAAATTTTTCGCTTTTAGGCTCAGACCAAACTAGGAAACATCGTTGTGGAACATAGTTTCCTAGCCATGTTTCCCGAAGGTGGGCAAACCAGCTAGGAAACATTGCCCCCGGCGCCTTCTTGGCCTTTTCGCCCCGAAGGTGGGCAAACCAAGCCATGTCTCCCGAAGATGAGCATTGAGTAAACCAGAAGACACTGTCCCTAGCCATGTTTCCCGAAGATGAGCATTGAATAAACCAGAAGACACTGTCCCAAGCCATGTTTCCCGAAGATGAGCATTGAGTAAACCAGGAGACACTGTCCCTAGCCATGTCTCCCGAAGATGAGCATTGAGTAAACCAGGAGACACTGTCCCTAGCCATGTTTCCCGAAGATGAGCATTGAGTAAACCAGAAGACACTGTCCCTAGCCATGTTTCCCGAAGATGAGCATTGAGTAAACCAGGAGACACTGTCCCTAGCCATGTTTCCCGAAGATGAGCATTGAGTAAACCAGGAGACACTGTCCCTAGCCATGTTTCCCGAAGATGAGCATTGAGTAAACCAGAAGACACTGTCCCTAGCCATGTTTCCCGAAGATGAGCATTGAGTAAACCAGAAGACACTGTCCCTAGCCATGTTTCCCGAAGATGAGCATTGAGTAAACCAGAAGACACTGTCCCTAGCCATGTTTCCCGAAGATGAGCATTGAGTAAACCAGAAGACACTGTCCCTAGCCATGTTTCCCGAAGATGAGCATTGAGTAAACCAGAAGACACTGTCCCTAGCCATGTTTCCCGAAGATGAGCATTGAGTAAACCAGAAGACACTGTCCCTAGCCATGTTTCTCGAAGATGAGCATTGAGTAAACCAGACGACACTGTCCGTAGCCATGTTTCCCGAAGATGAGCATTGAGTAAACCAGGAGACACTATTCCTAGCCATGTTTCCCGAATGTGAGCACCAGAAAACATTGTTTCCAGAAAACATTTGAAGAAACATTAAAAGTGTTTCCTAGTTCGGTCAGCTTTAAACCATGCAGGTAACTTGGCAGCACGGAAAAGGAATGAAACTTTTTGTGAAATAGAAACCATTTCCTGATTAAAATTACTCAATATCTCATGAGGTCTCATGAATTATATTCAATTTTGTTTTAAATGGATTTGTGCTTTCCATCACTAATATAACCGTAGAAATAATATAAACTTGTTTAAGTTAACACACAGAGAAAGAAAGAGGTGATTACTAAATAGATACAGCACTATAGCTATAAAGACGTTCAATTAGGGGGTGGGGGCCGAAGTCAAAGGGTAACTAACTAACCAAAAAAAATTATTGGGTGGGGGTGGGTGTTAAAAACTGTTAAAATGCTGACCGAGTGCTGCTTAGTGCACAAAATGTTTAATTTAATATAAATTTATTAATTTTTTATAAAATCTATAAAATAAAAATTTTTGATTCTAAAAAAAAAGGTGGGGTGGGAAAATTTTTTGGCTTTAAAACATTTTCTCTTCAGCCCCCACCCCTGCCATAAATAATGACCGGTCCCTTACCCTAGATAGACCAGAATGCATTGCGATTTGAAGATGGCGTCGTTATTGTCTAAACGGTCTATTGAGTCATGAAATATTTCACTGATCATCAGTCCTGTTCTTTCTGTTTAAAGGTCCGTTATCCGCTGGAGTGCCGGGTGAAGTGAAAGGTTTCATAAAAGCTCATGAAATGTTTGGCAAATTAGAATGGCGAGATCTTGTTGAGCCTTCAGTTATACTGGCCAGTGAAGGATTTGTTGTGACATCAGCTTTAGCACAAGGCATAGAAAAAAATCGTCATAGAATCACCGACCCAGACTTCCGGTATGTACAACCGCGCTTTCCAAACTGCCGAACATTTTAGTCCACGATGCGTTTGCGAAGACAAAGCAGAACGAATCTTTCGCCTCAGTGTATTTTTAAGACCCGTCAAACCAGTGCAATCACCGTCCAGTTGGACAATGTTGGATGAAAATTTTGAACAAAATCAAACCTTATCCAACATCTTTCAACATCAGCCAATATTACCAAACATATAAATGAACAAAAAATTAGCATTTAGTTTTTGACATTTTGACAAAACAATTCTTCTCCGAGCATTACAGACAATTTTAAGTAAAATTTGGACAAAAACATCCATTTCAAACAGACCCAACAATGTTGGACAATGCTGGATGAAAATTTGAATCAAAGGTCAAACCTGATCCAACATATTCCAACATCAGCCAACATTACCAAACATATAAATGTTCAAACATACCCAACAATGTTGAACGAAACGCAGAAGATTGAGACTGACGTGCAATGTCCACTAATGTCGCTTTACTTTTAGCACTTATGGGTTATGATATTACTCTAGCAACAAATATATTGACCTTAAAATTTTTCTTAATTTAATTACAATTTTACCTTCACGAAGTTGAAATTTTGCTTCACTTTAGTGTTTTTGCCTGACTAAAACGTGTTAAATTATGAATGTAGATTTCTTGAAAAAACCCTTGTAAAAAAGCCCCGTACAGACGAAAACTTGCTCGTCTGTATGGGACTTAAATTCCTTTCAGAACATTTACCATTCATCTTCACTAACATCTTCGTTTTGTAAATTAAATATTTAGAAAACTATTGATGAATGAAGACGGACAATTTAAGAAAGCGGGAGACACAATGATCAACCCACAGTTAGCCGAAACATTGAGAGTAATACAGGAGGACCCTGAGTCATTTTATACTGGTGAGCTAGCCAAGAAAATTGCAGCAGATTTTCAAAACAACGAAGGCATCATTACTGAAGCAGACTTGAAGAATTATCATGTTGGGGTTATTGAAGATGTCTTGAAGTTGGACCTTAATGACGTCACTATGTTGTCTTGTCCTCTTCCGTCTGGGGGACCTGTGGTCACGCAGATCTTGAATATTTTACAGAGTAAGTATCGTAATATTTAGATGGCTATTAGTTTGAATAATAATACGAAAGTTCAATTGGGGACCATGTGTGGCAGATACGGTTGGAGCGCTGTCCCTTATCGCTCACACGTAAAAATCCCACATCTTGTCAACAAGATGTGTTCGCAAGGGGCTTGTAGCAAGCTTGTCAACAAGTTGTAACAATGTCGTCATTTTATCAAGCTGCTCTGACAACCTTGTTGACAAGTCGTTGAATTGCAGGACGATGACAAGTTGTTAGTTGTAACAAGTCTGCTGAGTCAACAACCTTGTAGCAATTTGTCAACGGCTAGTCAACAAGCTGGGAACAAGCAGTGCGAACACATCCTGATAACAAGTTGTTGAAAAAGTATTGCTACAAGTCTGCTGCAGGTTGTGCGTTTTTACATGTATACTGTAGGTCGAAGGTAGGGTGTTACTTAGGATGGCTGACTAACCTTCTTAGACTTGATGTGCTCTTACAGAATTTTATAATTTATATTAAAGTTCTGTATATTTATCTGGTTTGCGTGTTGTTGGGAAACAATAGTATAATTTGAACATTTCTGTAATTCAGTTGCATGCCTTTGCCTGACCGAAGAAGAATTGGCTCTAGCTCTAACGAGAACGGTGCATGAAACCTATCTTCGCACAACAATAGACCAAGAACGCATGAATTATATCGCTCTCATTGACATTGACAAGCGGGGCCGTAGCCAACGGTGAACGGAGAAAATGCGAGTGACATTTGTCGCACCAATTTTTTCACAGAAAATAATTTTTTTCTTTAAGAATTAGACTGAATGATTATTTAAGTAACTGATAATCTGAACCATTATTATTATATTGAACCATGGCAATGAGTGTACGCGATTTTGAATGTACATTATCTGGGTATCAGAGTGGTCCCAGAATGCACGAAATACCCTTTTAGAACCCACATATTTTCAAAATTTTCCGAGGGAGCATGCCCCCGGACCCCCTACAAATTCTCGACCTTTTGGCCTCGAAAAAATTAGCCGCGCCAAAGTTAACATCGTGTTAACAAATTCGGGCATTTTGGGTAAGCTTTAAAATTCGGGCAAAATTTTGTTTGCCCTCCCCCCCCCCCCCCCCTAAATGAAGTTGCGCCCGTACGCCTATGCCATTGCTGCGATTTTAGGTGCGATTTTCTTCTTCTGATGGATGCGAAAGAGTGGATGAGTTAGAATGTTCAGATGATGGTACAAATACTCAGAATATTCATAACTAATCGACTCGTTCATATCCATGAAAAGAGGAAAATTAAATCGCACCTAAAATCGCAGCAAAAATCGCCCGTGTGAACTGGCCTTTAGGCCTTAGTTGTCGAGAACGTGTAACCTCTGGCCCGGGTGAATTGGATAATCACATCTTGTGTAAACGACATTAAATAAATTATTCTTAAAAATATATAGCAGGACAATTAATGACATAGGATTATTTGTTTATCTCCAGACTACAAATTTAACAGCAAGAGCATAGCAGATGACGACAGTAAGATTCTAACGTATCACAGAATTGTTGAAGCTATGAAATTTGCCTATGCCATAAGACCGTATTTTGGTGATCCAGATTTTGTTAATGACAGCAAGGTAAATTGCAGAAAAGATTTTGGCCAGTGTTTATTATTAAGTGTTCTAGATCTCACTAGCTTTTGCCGTTATGAGATATTCGTAGTACAATACATAATTCGTTTAAAGCTGGGAAAAGACGTGTATGTGAATGGTGTTTCAGGTTTGACTGCACCAAAATCCCCAGATTGTCTCCTGTAATCCTGTTTCCTCCTATAAGCTATTCTTTATGAGTAGAGTTGGTAAATTTAAGTTTCCTCCTCTAATAACACTGGTCCTTGCATGAGGTGCTCTAGGGAGAACATTTTATAACTGAGAAAGCTATCCAGTATAAATAAAGTTAGTTTAGTTCAAGTTTACTCCTGTAGTAACACTGGAACAATGAGTGGTGGTCATTACTGGACCTCTAGGGAGAACAGTTCGGAATTGATCGAGCTATCTATTATATATTAATTTAGCTTAATTTACTTTTCCTCCCGTATTGACACTGGACTTCCAACAGTTTAGAACTGATAGAGCTATCCGATATAAATAAAGTTAGTTTAGTTTAGGTTCACTGCTCAATATTTAAGGAACGGTCATATCTGGACCTCTGTAGGGAGAACAGCTTAGACAAACTCATGAAGCTATCCAGTATAAATAAAATTGGTTTAGACTTTAGTTTAATTCAACTCTGAGTTTCTAGTTTCCAAGGGCTTGTTACATTTTGCTGACGGTAAATTTGTTAACGTTTAGCTCAAGCAAGTTATCAAAGAGGTTCTAGATGTGGAATTTAATAGGGACCTTTACAAGAAAATTTGGGACAATTCAACTCACAATATTTCGTATTATGGAGGATATCAGTTTGTAAAAGATGAAGGAAGTACAAGTCATCTTTCAGTGGTCGCACCCAACGGTGATTCTGTCTCTGTAACTGGGTCAATTAATTTCGCGTAAGTAACATTTCAAGTGAATTGGCCGAGTTTTGAAGATTTATAAATGGATGTTTTTGTCCAATTTTTGCTTAAAACTGTCTGTAATGCTCGAAGAAGAATTGTTTTGTCAAAATGTTAGAAAGTAAATGCTAATTTTTTGTTCATTTTTATCCATTACAAAGGCTGCTTTTTGACCCTAAAATATGCCTAAAAACGGGTGGTTTTTTAGTAAGAATAGTTAACTTGTTTCAAACCTAATTTTCGCTTGCCAATCGCCTATAGCTGACATGTACCAACACACTTTACAAACAATAAGAACCTGGCCTAAGTTCAGATGTGCCTTGTTGTTTAGTTTTGGCGGTAAATTCCGTTCCAAAGACACCGGTATACTATACAACAATGAAATGGACGATTTTTCCACTCCTAACCTAATTAATACCTTTGGCTACCCGCCATCGAAGAATAATTTTATCCGACCGGGTAAACGACCCCTGTCGTCGATGAGTCCGACAATTTTTGTGGACAAGAAGACTGGTGACGTCAGACTGGCGGTTGGCGCTGCTGGGGGTTCTAAGATAATCTCTTCTACAGCTTGGGTAAGTCGATTTATACCTGTATCCTACATAATGATGTTTATCTCCGACAATGGCCACTTAGCATAACAATATGCCTTTTGCAACATTTGGTCACGTGACCCATGCATCTCCCATAAAACAAGCAGCTTGTGTCAAAATGAACCCCAGAAATGAAAAGAGCACCTCAATATTAGTAAAACTGTAAAGTTTTAGCTTATAATCTGCAATATGGAAGAAATGGCATTCAATTTAAGATTTAAGATTTTCTTAGGTTTAGAAAAAGTTCAATCTTAAATTCATCCACTCCTCGAAACTCTCATTGACACTCGTGAGTCTCGTCAACTCTCATCCCGCTCGTTTGATTAGGGCTTTTGGATATACGTATGATTATATAATATTTAACTTTAACTAGAAGATAGAGTAACTGACATGTTCTGTCTAATCATCAGGTCTCAATGCTGAATCTGTGGATGGGTCTTTCTCTGGAGGAAGCTGTAGCGGCCCCACGACTCCATCATCAGTTAATTCCAAACAGAATAGACATCAACTCAAAGAAACGCTTCAGAATCAAGGACGCCATACAGAAAGGACTCGAGGAAAAAGGGCATAAATTTCGAGAAATCTCCAGAAAGTCAGTTGTCCAAGCCGTGGCGTATAACCCGAAGAAACGTGCTGTTTCTGCTGCATCTGACCCAAGAAAAGGTGGAAAGGGATGGGGAATATAGCCTTATATAAGTATATATATTATGATCTACCTTTCACACTAGCGAATTTTCTAAACATGTCTGCAAGGCTAACGAAAAGTCGTTTATATATGCTACTTAGGATGTTTAGAGACTGTGATGCCAGTGTAGGTAGCGTCTATCGGTCTATACCGAAGGCTTTTCGCTCGAAACGTCGAAGTTCTTGTTGAATTTCTCAGGTAGTTTGATTCTAAAGACCCGCAGCATATCGCGGAGTTATTGTAAATCCCTTATTAAGCTTTCTCTCCGCTCATCTTCCTTCCCCATCAAGTATCCATCAACCCCCTTTGTTAGAGGAAGAAACTAACCCTCCCTCCCCAGTAAGAGCCACCCCCCCCCCTCAAACATGCCTGAAATAAATAACACCCCGGATTTACATGCTAGTGCAGTGCGCCAAGAACCATATCTCCCTTCCCCTATATCATTCGACTATGTACGTTAAAGAGCATGTTTTCTACATTCATTTATTTTTCATACATTCATTTTCCACATTTATAATCTATCTTATACCAAACAGCGCGGAGTAAAACATACGTGCGCTCAGCTTCCCAATTGGGGCTTGTTTAACACTATGCTTCCGGGTGTCTCTGTTCGTTTGTGTTTCTCACTCGCGATGTTTCTTGGCCTTTGCAGATATATGTAGAAATTATTGTATATAGTATTGTGGGTAGCATATACCTAGGTCTAAATAATTATTTTTCAACTTCTCATTTTATACTGTATATTTTTGTATATGTAGAAATACTTTGTAACAAGTTCTATTTCATTAAATCTGCTTTAATCGAACTGTGGTCTTTTTAGTTGGATATTAAAACTCGCCACTCGGAGCGCTGCGCCGGAATCGCAGGGCCGCAGGTTCGATTCCTGACAGAGGACTTATCGTTGCATTTTTCGCAACTGCAGCTCCTGGTTAGGTCTAAAAATATGTATATAATTTTCGCTCGAAATTTCCAACTACAAAAGACCTTCAATTACATCCAGTTCTATCGAGCGAGACGCCCAAAGATCTAGAATATTACCAAACCTTAAGATACGAATTCGAACCCGATCGAAATAACGAATTTTTCGTTCTTCTCAGTACAGTTAATATAAATATGATAAGAACACACAATCAGACAACATACAGCATAGCCTTTGTAAAGGATAATTATATTATACTACAGCAGTGTTTTTAACACAATATTTAACACAATTTCATAACACATAGAGGACTACGTCATCTACTTTGATTCACAATAAAATAGCGCATTAAAATATTCTATTTTTTGACGAGCTTCCACTCCCTCGCTATTCGCGTCTGAAACACAAAGTTAATCGTTCGCACTGTTTTACATTTTTCACAACTGATTTGCATATTTTGCGGTTTCTATTTGAACTTGCCAAGTATATTGGATTTGTCAGTCCATGAGTTCCTCACAATATCAAGAAAAGGTTCGGTTATTTTTTGTTTAATATATTTTCCAATAATTGATTAAACTTGATTGATCTTATGTCGGGAATTATTGGAGAGAGGGAGGGGCTACAAAAAAGATTTAAGATCTATGATTTGATGTGTTCAAATTCGTAAATCGACGGAATTGAGTATAAAGACGAATTCTACGGTTGCCAGCGACCAGATACGGGCGAGTGGAAACTGGATGTTTTTTAAAGTGAACACGTTTCACAAAATATTTTAGACTAAATTAAACAGACTTTTGCCTACGCTATTCTTATCACATAATAAATTAGTTTAATTCGACGTAACTACTTCTACACAAAGGATAGACCTTACATGCCGATGGGACAAGGATTTTAGGGTCTATCTGTTTTATGGTCGGCACAAATGGCCCGATATTATACCAGAGACAGATTATCCGTCTAGACGAAGTTGGGCAAATAAAAGACTCTGTGTAGTCTTGGCGGACGATCCGTCTTTGTGAATAAGTATGGCAGGAAAATATCAGACACGATTTGTTTTCAATCCAAATTGGAACCGGTGTCACAGCGGATTTGGTCCCCCCGATGAAATCATAGGCAGACGAGTATATTACTGTTTACAAAGTTCTCGCGCAAAAGTCTACAAGTATTTTTGAGCTGCATATGATTTGGTTTTAGAGTAATCGTCTGAATATTTTTCTTCGGTTAAACATTTTTCCATATTAGCATATAAAATTAAATATCTGACGTTTTGATTAAGAACGGCAACAAACATTTACCAAAGTTAAGTAGTAAAAAACTTTATTTAAACACGCTGACTGTCACCATGTCAACCTAAGCTGTTTTTCACAAGGGCATGATTCAATGGTCGCGCGTATTTATATGTATTCAGATCACCATTTTTATCTTATGAGTCATCACCTATTGTTTATGGGATTGTAAGTTCATTGCATTCAAAGAGTCGGTTTAATTGAAATGATAAGTTTATTTAACTTCTGTTAACATTTACAACTTTGTATTTCCCACTGCTGAGACATAACATTTAAATGGGAACTACAGTGAAATCATAGTTCTGATTGCAATAAAATCTACTTCTCGTAGTTAAATATATTTAGTGGCAATGAAATATATTTTTGGGAGTGAAATGTAGTTTTGGTTGCAGTAAAATATAGTTCCTGCAGTCCAAAAGCGCGAGAAAATTTACAGGAACATTTTAATCCAAAAATTCTTCGTACACTTTTGCTCTGTTAGATGTAAAGATGATTCAAAACGTTTTCATTCGATATTTAATATGCCATACGATAGATTCGCGAGGGGGTCCAAATCCGCGAGAGGGGACCATATCCGCTAGTTGATATGGACCCCCATAGGACCATATCCGCTAGCGGATTTGGTCCCCCCGGGGGGACCATTTTGAGGGGGGACCAAATCCGCTGTGACACCGGTTGTTCGAAAGCGAGTGCGGCTTGATCCTAGGTTAACCAAAAACGTCAAAGCTAACTTCTCAAAAGCTTGTTCATTAACGTGACAATGTTTTCGCCAAAATTTTCTCTGATCAACCGAAGTTTATTCAGTCTAAAGTTTAGTAAGAAGCGGACATGCAGAAATAGACAAAAGTAAACAGTGTGTTAATTTTTTACCCAGGCTTAGCGCTATTAAATCGAAGTTTGAACAACCAGCACCCGCGGAGTGTTTGTTTGTCTAGATATTTCGTCTTGTGTTTACAGTTCGACAGATGGCCTGTTAAACAGGTGATGTGTCTTGACGGATAATCGGATTCTAGTATATCCCGGGCCGATGTAAAGAGGGTAGGAAGGACCTTAATGGATTAAACGGGTTAATAAGAGGTGTACTATCACCTTGCATCCGCATACATGATTTCTACCCCCTTTACCAACAGATTCACATACAAACATGAACTGTACGCTAGATAAATTTGAGAGCACATTAAGTTTTGCTAAATCTTCAAAAGGCGAAAACTCTTCGATTAATAAGTACAGTTTAAACTAATCACAACTCAACAACAACATAAGTCTTTAGAAGAATCTGAATGCATCTAGGCTAGGCCCTAATAAACAAGACCTCATCAAGTACTAATTAAATTAAATTCTATGATTATATAGTCTATTTATAGTTATTCCCTTACAGGGTGATATGAAAGAAAATATTGAGCCAGGCTCGCCTCTGTGAGGAAACGTTCGTAATTCATTATGGGTGGGTGGGGTTAATTTTTCTTCTCTTTCCGGGGGGGTGCCTCTTTCATATTACCCCCTCTCGTATTACATTCTCTGCATTGCATTAATTTGAGCCAGATACTCCAAATGGGAAGTGGGGGCGGTATTAAAATTCGCCCGGGGGTCTTGACGCGTATCAGTATAACTCTGAGTATGAAGTGGTTTAAGTTTTTCTATGGGGGTGTACCGTTTGTGACTATACACAGCTCCCTTCGGCCGACCTCGTTTCTCGGGCTTCGGGACGTCTTCGAAGTCGTGACGCAAGCCGTTGTCTTGGTAACCATGTCTGACCATCTTGCTCTGGTGTGTACGTTTGTGGGACTTCAACTGACTGAGTTGAGTGAATCGTTTGTTGCATATTTCACAACAATAAGGTTTTTCTCCAGTGTGTAATCTGACATGTTGGTTGAGTTGACTCGCTTGGGTGAACGCCTTCCCACAGTCGTTGCATTTGTAAGGTTTTTCTCCTAGGAAGAACTACATCGTTAGAAGCTGACTGTAGTCACTAACTGAGCAACCGACCGACCGTTCGAGAGTTCATTATGACGGGGCCATACAACTCGAAAAAGGGCCTTTATTAACCCTGTCTAACACGAGATCTCTTGGCTTCAGCTCACCGCAACGAGAGGTCGTAGCTGAGCAAGTTACTCTGATATCAAACTCACGGCCACGGCCTCGCCAGGTAAAATTCTCAGCAAAAAAATATGCGCACCGCTGAGAGTGCGGCTGATCAAACCGCCTCGCGAGGTCTGTACCTCAGCCAAGCGCTCTCGTGTGCGCGCGGGGAACGAGATTGCGGCTCGTCCGTGTTTTAAAAATAATGTTCCACAACTTGCGCAAGGACCTTCCAAGAACTGACTCGCATTGAAGATGTGAAAAAAATGAAAACATCAATGATGTTTTGTCTTTGGAAATTAGTTTGTGTTAACAGTTAGCCATGTACCAAAAAGCATGCATGTCGGAAAATTTCCAGTAATTTGGGGAAAACCCAAATCCTACCCGAAGGAAGGATCTCATACCTGTATGAATCCGTCTATGTTGTTTCAACTGACAAACTTGTTGAAAGCTTTTTCTGCAAATATCACACATATATCTCTTTCTCGTCTCAACCCTCACAGGTAACTCTTTCTCCCTCGGTCTATACATGTCAGATGACGTCACTGCAGGGATGCTGAACGGAGTGAGTTTGTCTATTTCACGTTCTTTCAAGCTAAGGCCCAGATCCTTGCCGTTGAAGAGCATGTTAGGCAGATGCGTTGGTTGGGGTCTCTCCTGACGTTCTAGTTGAACAAACCAAAATCGTTTTGTGTTAACTAAACTAGATTCCGTCTATTTATACTGGATAGCTCCGTCAGTTCTAAACTGTTCCTCCTAGAGGTTCAGTAAGGGCCATCCTTATTGATCAAGTGTTACTACAGGACGAAACCTAAACTCGACTACTTTTATATACACTGGATAGCTCTATCAGTTCTTAACTGTTCCTCCTAGAGGTCAAGTAATCTTTATCTCCATTGTCCGGCAGAGCTACAGAAGGAAAGCGGACCACCAGGGGAAAACCTGCAGTGTTTGGTCAAAATGCACTCTGCTAACATCTGCTAACTTCGCCACTGAGGCGAACTTTTAATCACAGATAACTGTATATTTAATTGCAGGAATGGAACCCCAGCCGCATGAGTGAATTACAGCACATGTACTTGAACACCTGTGCCTCATACACCTCCTTCATTACGTTGTAATTATGTTGGTGGCACAATGGTTAGTGTGTTTCATCTCTGCTATACTGCGGTTCGATTCCTTCAGCATACAGTTGTCTGATTATAATTTTTCCTCGCTCGCATGTGAGAAGAGTGTTTTCTCTTTGACTCAACTAAACACATGTCCGTGGCCGACGCTGAATTTAAGTCTACGATATCCTAAACACAGCTAGCTTTCTTCGGGTACTCCGATTTCTTCCTGTAGTAACACTGTGCCAATAAGGGATGATCCTCACTGGACCTCTAGGGAAAACCATTTGGACAAAACTGACCGGAGCTATTCGGTATAAGTAAAGTAAAGTTTGAAGTTCTTGTTGAATTTTTCATGTAGTTTGGTCCTAAAGACCCGAAGCGTATTATAAGTAAAGTTAGTTGAGGTTTCCTTCTATAGTAACACTGGACCAATAAGAGATTATCTTTACGTGACCTCTGGGGTAAGTTCAGTTCAGTTTAAAAGTATCTTCGTGTCATATCACTTTAGAGAGAGAGTAAAACTTACCCATTTTGTCCCCAATATACATGTTAGCCAGGTGGCCATGATGAACATTATGGCTATGCCCCAGTTCTCTGCTCGGACAGAAGCACGCTCTAAATCTTTCAGTAATCTTTGTTGGATCGTCTTCGAGGTATATCATTGTAGGACGGCTGTAATCCACCATACTAGCATATACACACAGCATTCATAATCTGAAAAGAAATAATGATTTAATGAAGATTCATTTTCTATGTTGCCTATCTAAAGTGAATCACTCAAAAACACTTAGTGCTACCTTTCTATATCTGGCGGTCGAAAAACATCAAACTATCTATCAATTTTGGTACTGGAAATACGTATTTGTGTATTGCTCTGTTTGCTCTTAACAGTGGACGCGGAACAATAAGGGATGATCCTGACCGTACTGGACCTCTATATATAGGAAAAACAATTTGGAACTGATAGAGCTATCCAGTCTAAATACAGTTTGTTTACCTTTTACAAACACTAAATTTAGGTACAGTACAAGAGTGAATAACTGAATAACTGAGAGACGTGCATAATTCTTATGCTTATAACACAGTTACTTTTGTTCTATCCTATGCTTTTGTAAACTGGAAAAATAGTAACTAGGCATGTGAGTTATCGAATTTGCGAATTGGGTAGTAATTCATAAATAGCCAAATTTACATACATACATACATACATTCAGTTCACTCCCCATTGGGGCTTTTCAGTGACCGATTACATCCAGTATATCGCTTACCTATATTACGTACTTAGCCTACACTATCTATTTTACAACAATTGTGATATTATTTTCCTATAATCTGTATATCCTGACTCCCTCACTCACCCAGTCAACTTTCCTTGTGGCCGGAAACCGGGATGCCCAGATAAAACCCAACAACTTTCGGCAGAGTGTTTACTTCACTCTTTTCCGACTAGTGTGATGCATGAGTAAAGTCCCCAGCGAGAATCGAGCACAAGACTCAGAGATGAAAGGCGCTTGCTCTGACAACTGCGCCACCAAAGTCCCCTATTTATCTACAAAGCTATAATTACAATCTCTATTTTTACCGGTCATTACATAATTACGTCAAAACGGTGTCTTTTAGGTAAAAGTTATATAATGACAAAACGAACAGTACGCCAATACAATGTCAAGGGTCACAGACAGATTCTAACGGCGCGTTAATTAAACTAAAATAGTAGCAAATTAGCTTGATCTGCGTTGCGTCATTTCATTCTAATCGGAGTTTCCGATATTTTATATGAATATAAACAGTGTGTATAAAAATGGTAAGCCAACTTTGGCATGTTGTCGTACGTTTATTATTTAGTTTATAATTTTATTTTTACTTTTTCCAAACCAATAAAGATCAGGCTTTTAGCTGTCAAATGATGCCTTTTTTGTATCATTGCGATCAAAAGTGGCAAAATCCGATCTGATTTAAAACGGCCGGTCGAAATCGCATTTTCCACCATTGGTTTATGCACAGTCGTGGAAAAATATGAGTTCGGCCGGCAATTTTTAATCGTATCATATTTGGTCATTTTTTTTCGCAATGATACAAGAAAGATATCATTTGACAGCTAAATACCTGATCTTAGGCTCTTAGATCTCTATAGGCTCAGTATATTTACATCACGATTACATGCCAAAGTTGGATTATCTGTTTTGATACACTCTGTACACGAATAACATGCATAGCTATATTTATAAATATATACTTCCTTTAATTACCGGTAATTTCACAAATACTGACTGAAATAATCAATGCATTAACCCAAAATGTTTGTATATAATTAGCCTGATAATTGACTTGCGTTGCGTCATTTTAACAGTCAAGTAATCTGTTTAGTCTTTTGAGCCATTTGAAACCAGTTCAAAATTGCGCAAAATGTCACTAAGACAAGCTCAATTTACACTAACAGTAATCAGTGTGACGCATTTCAATGATCGATATTTACTGTAACGGCGATGTTGTTATTGTCGCCGCCACATAATAGTTAAGATTCAAAAACATTTCTTGTGCGTTCTAATCTATTTATTCTACTGTATCGAGGTGATGTGTGGTTGCTTTCTAGACTGAACTTCAATACTCTTTAGATAAAAAAAACTATAATATTGAACGTTTATACAATCAGGGACAGAGCAGCAGGGGTAGGGGGGGGAGGCTTTAGGCCCCCAATAATTTGTCATACAAATTGTGATTTCTAGTAGAATACACATAAGTTAAACATACTATAATTTTCACAACCATAAACTAGTTAAACTAAAGAAAACATTATAATATATACGCCAGCTTAGCTAACTATAAAGGACTTTCGTAATGTGTTAACGATCAGATGTTACTTGTTCGATATCTGAATCAGACGGTTAGATAAGCTACAAACTGCGGAGGGATATTTCCCGAACGTAATCTAGATAGGATGATAGACGGGTTTCAAAGAAGAAGCCATTTCATGATCATTTCATGATTCGTTGCGTAGGTACGATCGGTAGATTTGGTAGTCAGCTGCTTTTTGTTCCACCAAATATTTGCAAAGAAGTCTTGCCGGAGACAATGCTTTTAAATCTTCCCCCAAAGTGCACGAAATGGCATTTCAGAGATTGTAGATCCAAGTCTTCAACAAATTACATTATGCCTGGATTACAAATCTTCGATATATCTATATATCATTTATCGTTATCTGCACTGGAATTACGCATTAAAGATTTAATCTTATATCGACGTTTTAAACATGGTAACGGATACTCCATGATACTTTAGGCCTATCTCATATTATTTACTGCACTTCGAAGTATTTTTTTTGAAACGAGGCTGATATGCTTCTGAGACTCAGGGCATATAGGAAGTCTTCACTTTTGGTCTGGGTTTAACAAACCCGAACATACAACTATATCTTAAGCAACTGCATTCTGTAAGTATGCAAGGCGAAGGCTACTTCCTCGTCTATATTAAAAGAAACTAAACAGCTTGTATTTGTTCATATCTTAATATAATATAAGTTTCATAAATGTGAAAAAAAGTTTAAAATTGCTCAGCTCACGTTACCTGTTAACAAAGGGAACTGTTTTAAAGCATGCATGCCAACGCCTGGCAATGGAAGAATATGCAACACCAATTCACAATGCCACTGATGTCAATGAAGATTTTAAGATCTTATATCTCGGTCTTAAGTTTGTTGTCGTAGTAACTTTAAGTTTACCACTTGCTTTATGAGTATTCTACTTAGTGGCTTTGAACCAGACTGATTTGGACACCACGACATGGGCAGGCATGACACATAGTATAAGAAAGTCAGCTCTGTGGAGACATCCTGTTTATGCATGGCTGTGTACGAAACCTAAACCCCGAAGGCTATTCCCTCGTTTATATTATAAAAGAACTAAACAGCCTGTATTTTTTATGTTTCTTAAGTTTAAGTTTGTTAAATGCGGAAAAAAAAGACGTTAAAAATTGTCCCCTGTTAAGGTTACCTGTTAACAATGACAGGCAACTTTTTATTGCTGTAATTAGACGCTATTTTTTTCACAACGATTTGCAATACCTGATGCACGCAATGGCGAATTGGCCAAATGGATCAAAATGCAAATGAAATGATGTTACATGAATTGGAATATGGTTCGACACCGATTTGCTTTGCTATTGCGCACTGGCATTGCTATTGCGCATTGCCATTGCATACAGTATCGACAGTTTCGTTTTTACTTTGCACACATATCGTTTCAGGTCACGTATAAAACATCTCCCTTACATTAGTTACAAGCAATGTACTGAACAGACTCATTTAATATTCTTAACTTTTACTATTTTATAATCTGTTTTGTCTTTTGAGGATTTGAAACCAGTTCAAAATTGCGCAAAATGTTACTGAGACAAGATCAATTTACACTAACAGTAATCAGTGTGACGCATTTCACTGATCGATATTTACTGTAACGGCGATGTTGTTATTGTCGCCGCCACATAATATAGTCAAGATTTAAAAACATTTCGTATTTTCGACCTTTTTATTCTATTGTATTCTTGTGCGTTCTAATCTCTTTATTCTACTGTATCGAGGTGATGTGTGGTTGCTTTTTAGACTGAACTTCAGTACTCTTTAGATAAAAAAAATTATAATATTGAACGTTTGTACAATCAGGGACAGCGCATCAGGGGTAGGGGGGGCTTTAGCCCCCCAATAACTTGTCATACAAATTGTGATTTCTATAGTAGAATACACATAAGTTAAACATACTATAATTTTCACAACCATAAAGTAGTTAAACTAAAGAAAACATTATTATATATAATATACGCCAGCTTAGCTAACTATAAAGGACTTTCGTAATGTGTTAACGATCAGATGTTACTTGTTCGATATCTGAATCAGACGGTTAGATAAGCTACAAACTGCGGAGGGATATTTTCCGAACGTAATCTAGATAGGATGATAGACGAGTTTCAAAGAAGAAGCCATTTCATGATCATTAGTCATGATTCGTTGCGTATAGATACGATCGGTAGATTTGGTAGTCAGCTGCTTTTTGTTCGACCAAATATTTGCAAAGAAGTCTTGACGGTGACAATGCTCTTAAATCTTCCCCCAAAGTGCACGAAATGGCATTTCAGAGATTGTAGATCCAAGTCTTCAACAAATTACATTATGCCTGGATTACATTATGCCTGGATTACAAATCTTCGATAAATGTATATATTATATATATATATATATCTTTTATCGTTATATCTGCACTGGAATTACGCATTCAAGATTTAATCTTATATCGACGTTTTAAACATGGTAACGGATACTCCATGATACTTTATCTCATATTATTTACTGTACTTCGAAGTAGTTTTTTGAAACGAGGTTGATATGCTTCTGAGACTCAGGGGCATATAGGAAGTCTTCACTTTTGGTCTGGGTTTAACAAACCCGAACATACAACTATATATCTTAAGCAACTGCATCAGTTCTGTAAGTATGCAAGGCGAAGGCTACTTCCTCGTCTATATTAAAAGAAACTAAACAGCTTGTATTTGTTCATATCTTAATATAATATAAGTTTCATAAATGTGAAAAAAAGTTTAAAATTGCTCAGCTCACGTTACCTGTTAACAAAGGGAACTGTTTTAAAGCGTGCATGCCAACGCCTGGCAGTGGGAGAATATGCAACACCAATTCACAATGCCACTGATGTCAATGAAGATTTTAAGATCTTATATCTCGGTCTTAGTTTGTTGTCGTAGTAACTTTAAGTTTACCACTTGCTTTATGAGTATTCTACTTAGTGGCTTTGAACCAGACTGATTTGGACACCACGACATGGGCAGGCATGACACATAGTATAAGAAAGTCAGCTCTGTGGAGACATCCTGTTTATGCATGGCTGTGTACGAAACCTAAGCCCCGAAGGCTATTCCCTCGTTTATATTATAAAAGAACTAAACAGCCTGTATTTTTTATGTTTCTTAAGTTTAAGTTTGTTAAATGCGGAAAAAAAAGACGTTAAAAATTGTCCCCTGTTAAGGTTACCTGTTAACAATGACAGGCAACTTTTTATTGCTGTAATTAGACGCTATTTTTTTCACAACGATTTGCAATACATGCACGCAATGGCCAATTGGCCAAATGGATCAAAATGCAAATGAAATGATGTTACATGAATTGGAATATGGTTCTACAACGATTTGCTTTGCTATTGCGCATTGGCATTGCCATTGGCATTGCATACAGTATCGACAGTTTCGTTTTTACTTTGCACACATATCGTTTCAGGTCACGTATAAAACATCTCCCTTACATTAGTTACAAGCAATGTACTGAACAGACTCATTTAATATTCTTAACTATTACTATTTTATAATCTGTTTTGTCTTTTGAGGATTTGAAACCAGTTCAAAATTGCGCAAAATGTTACTAAGACAAGATCAATTTACACTAACAGTAATCAGTGTGACGCATTTCACTGAATGATCGATATTTACTGTAACGGCGATGTTGTTATTGTCGCCGCCACATAATATAGTCAAGATTTAAAAACATTTCGTATTTTCGACCTTTTTATTCTATTGTATTCTTGTGCGTTCTAATCTCTTTATTCTACTGTATCGAGTTGATGTGTGGTTGCTTTTTAGACTGAACTTCAGTACTCTTTAGATAAAAAAATTATAATATTGAACGTTTGTACAATCAGGGACAGCGCATCAGGGGTAGGGAAGCTTTAGCCCCCCAATAATTTGTCATACAAATTGTGATTTCTAGTAGAATACACATAAGTTAAACATACTATAATTTTCACAACCATAAAGTAGTTAAACTAAAGAAAACATTATTATATATACGCCAGCTTAGCTAACTATAAAGGACTTTTGTAATTTGTTAACGATCAGATGTTACTTGTTCGATATCTGAATCAGACGGTTAGATAAGCTACAAACTGCAGAGGCATATTTTCCGAACGTAATCTAGATAGGATGATTGACGAGTTTCAAAGAAGCCATTTGTTCGACCAAATATTTGCAAAGAAGTCTTGCCGGTGACAATGCTTTTAAATCTTCCCCCAAAGTGCACGAAATGGCATTTCAGAGATTGTAGATCCAAGTCTTCAACAAATTACATTATGCCTGGATTACAAATCTTCGATATATCTATATATCTTTTATCGTTATCTGCAATGAAATCACGCATTTAAGATTGAATCTTATATCGACACATAAACATGGTAACGGATACTCCATGATACTTTATCTCATATTATTTACTGTACTTCGAAGTATTTTTTTTGAAACGAGGCTGATATGCTTCTGAGACTCAGGGCATATAGGAACGTCTTCACTTTTGGTCTGGGTTTAACAAACCCGAACATACAACTATATCTTAAGCAACTGCATTCTGTAAGTATGCAAGGCGAAGGCTACTTCCTCGTCTATATTAAAAGAAACTAAACAGCTTGTATTTGTTCATATCTTAATATAATATAAGTTTCATAAATGTGAAAAAAAGTTTAAAATTGCTCAGCTCACGTTACCTGTTAACAAAGGGAACTGTTTTAAAGCGTGCATGCCAACGCCTGGCAATGGAAGAATATGCAACACCAATTCACAATGCCACTGATGTCAATGAAACGTTTGTTCCACAGTGCAGCCCCGATGGACCATGATATGTCAGTTGAATTGACAAAATCTTAGCCTCTTACATAATGGCCTTATTGTACAATGTCAATGTACACATCGCGTAAGACATAACCGAATTAATCGCCCAGGCTCTGCTTTGAGATATTGGCTTCTTTATGAAACTACACTACTGATTTTAAGATCTTATATCTCGGTCTTAAGTTTGTTGTCGTAGTAACTTTAAGTTTACCACTTGCTTTATGAGTATTCTACTTTGTCTGACTTTGAATTGAACCAGACTGATTTGGACACCACGGCATGGGCAGGCATGACACATAGTATAAGAAAGTCAGCTCTGTGGAGACATCCTGTTTATGGCTGTGTACGAAACCTAAGCCCCGAAGGCTATTCCCTCGTTTATATTATAAAATAACTAAACAGGCTGTATTTTTTTATGTTTCTTAAGTTTAAGTTTGTTAAATGCGGAAAAAAAGACGTTAAAAATGGTCCCCTGTTAAGGTTACCTGTTAACAATGACAGGCAACTTTTTATTGCTGTAATTAGACGCTATTTTTTTCACAACGATTTGCAATACATGCACGCAATGGCGAATTGGCCAAATGGATCAAAATGCAAATGAAATGATGTTACATGAATTGGAATATGGTTCGACAACGATTTGCTTTGCTATTGCGCATTGCCATTGCCATTGCATTGCATACAGTATCGACAGTTTCGTTTTTACTTTGCACACATATCGTTTCAGGTCACGTATAAAACATTTCCCTTACATTAGTTACAAGCAATGTACTGAACAGACTCATTTAATATTCTTAACTTTTACTATTTTATAATCTGTTTTGTCTTTTGAGGATTTGAAACCAGTTCAAAATTGCGCAAAATGTTACTGAGACAAGATCAATTTACACTAACAGTAATCAGTGTGACGCATTTCACTGATCGATATTTACTGTAACGGCGATGTTGTTATTGTCGCCGCCACATAATATAGTCAAGATTTAAAAACATTTCGTATTTTCGACCTTTTTATTCTATTGTATTCTTGTGCGTTCTAATCTCTTTATTCTACTGTATCGAGGTGATGTGTGGTTGCTTTTTAGACTGAACTTCAGTACTCTTTAGATAAAAAAAATTATAATATTGAACGTTTGTACAATCAGGGACAGCGCATCAGGGGTAGGGGGGGCTTTAGCCCCCCAATAACTTGTCATACAAATTGTGATTTCTATAGTAGAATACACATAAGTTAAACATACTATAATTTTCACAACCATAAAGTAGTTAAACTAAAAAAACCATTATTATATATACGCCAGCTTAGCTAACTATAAAGGACTTTTGTAATTTGTTAACGATCAGATGTTACTTGTTCGATATCTGAATCAGACGGTTAGATAAGCTACAAACTGCGGAGGCATATTTTCCGAACGTAATCTAGATAGGATGATTGACGAGTTTCAAAGAAGCCATTTGTTCGACCAAATATTTGCAAAGAAGTCTTGCCGGTGACAATGCTTTTAAATCTTCCCCCAAAGTGCACGAAATGGCATTTCAGAGATTGTAGATCCAAGTCTTCAACAAATTACATTATGCCTGGATTACAAATCTTCGATATATCTATATATCTTTTATCGTTATCTGCAATGAAATCACGCATTTAAGATTGAATCTTATATCGACACATAAACATGGTAACGGATACTCCATGATACTTTATCTCATATTATTTACTGTACTTCGAAGTATTTTTTTTGAAACGAGGGCTGATATGCTTCTGAGACTCAGGGCATATAGGAACGTCTTCACTTTTGGTCTGGGTTTAACAAACCCGAACATACAACTATATCTTAAGCAACTGCATTCTGTAAGTATGCAAGGCGAAGGCTACTTCCTCGTCTATATTAAAAGAAACTAAACAGCTTGTATTTGTTCATATCTTAATATAATATAAGTTTCATAAATGTGAAAAAAAGTTTAAAATTGCTCAGCTCACGTTACCTGTTAACAAAGGGAACTGTTTTAAAGCATGCATGCCAACGCCTGGCAGTGGGAGAATATGCAACACCAATTCACAATGCCACTGATGTCAATGAAGATTTTAAGATCTTATATCTCGGTCTTAAGTTTGTTGTCGTAGTAACTTTAAGTTTACCACTTGCTTTATGAGTATTCTACTTAGTGGCTTTGAACCAGACTGATTTGGACACCACGACATGGGCAGGCATGACACATAGTATAAGAAAGTCAGCTCTGTGGAGACATCCTGTTTATGGCCGAGTACGAAACCTAAGCCCCGAAGGCTATTCCCTCGTTTATATTATAAAAGAACTAAACAGCCTGTATTTTTTATGTTTCTTAAGTTTAAGTTTGTTAAATGCGGAAAAAAAAGACGTTAAAAATTGTCCCCTGTTAAGGTTACCTGTTAACAATGACAGGCAACTTTTTATTGCTGTAATTAGACGCTATTTTTTTCACAACGATTTGCAATACATGCACGCAATGGCCAAATGGATCAAAATGCAAATGAAATGTTACATGAAGTGGAATATGGTTCGACACCGATTTGCTTTGCTATTGTGCACTGGCATTGCCATTGCCATTGCATACAGTATCGACAGTTTCGTTTTTACTTTGCACACATATCGTTTCAGGTCACGTATAAAACATCTCCCTTACATTAGTTACAAGCAACGTACTGAACAGACTCATTTAATATTCTTAACTTTTACTATTTTATAATCTGTTTTGTCTTTTGAGGATTTGAAACCAGTTCAAAATTGCGCAAAATGTTACTGAGACAAGATCAATTTACACTAACAGTAATCAGTGTGACGCATTTCACTGATCGATATTTACTGTAACGGCGATGTTGTTATTGTCGCCGCCACATAATATAGTCAAGATTTAAAAACATTTCGTATTTTCGACTTTTTTATTCTATCGTATTCTTGTGCGTTCTAATCTATGTATTCTACTGTATCGAGGTGATGTGTGGTTGCTTTCTAGACTGAACTTCAGTACTCTTTAGATAAAAAAAAACTATAATATTGAACGTTTATACAATCAGGGACAGCGCAGCAGGCGTAGGGGGGGGGGGTAGGGGGCTTTAGCCCCCCAATAACTTGTCATACAAATTGTGATTTCTATAGTAGAATACACATAAGTTAAACATACTATAATTTTCACAACCATAAAGTAGTTAAACTAAAGAAAACATTATTATATATAATATACGCCAGCTTAGCTAACTATAAAGGACTTTCGTAATGTGTTAACGATCAGATGTTACTTGTTCGATATCTGAATCAGACGGTTAGATAAGCTACAAACTGCAGAGGGATATTTCCCGAACGTAATCTAGATAGGATGATAGACGGGTTTCAAAGAAGAAGCCATTTCATGATCATTTCATGTTTCGTTGCGTAGGTACGATCGGTAGATTTGGTAGTCAGCTGCATTTTGTTCGACCAAATATTTGCAAAGAAGTCTTGCCGGTGACAATGCTTTTAAATCTTCCCCCAAAGTGCACGAAATGGCATTTCAGAGATTGTAGATCCAAGTCTTCAACAAATTACATTATGCCTGGATTACAAATCTTCGATATATCTATATATCTTTTATCGTTATCTGCACTGGGATCACGCATTCAAGATTTAATCTTATATCGACGTTTTAAACATGGTAACGGATACTCCATGATACTCTTTATCTCATATTATTTACTGTACTTCGAAGTAGTTTTTTTGAAACGAGGTTGATATGCTTCTGAGACTCAGGGCATATAGGGAAGTCTTCACTTTTGGTCTGGGTTTAACAAACCCGAACATACAACTATATCTTAAGCAACTGCATCAGTTCTGTAAGTATATACAAGGCGAAGGCTACTTCCTCGTCTATATTAAAAGAAACTAAAGAGCTTGTATTTGTTCATATCTTAATATAATATAAGTTTCATAAATGTGAAAAAAAGTTTAAAGTTGCTCAGCTCACGTTACCTGTTAACAAAGGGAACTGTTTTAAAGCGTGCATGCCAACGCCTGGCAATGGAAGAATATGCAATTGAATACCAATTCACAATGCCACTGATGTCAATCACCATGATATGTCAGTTTGAACTGACAAAATCTTAGCCTCTTATATAATGGCCTTATTGTACAATGTCAATGTACACATCGCGTAAGACATAACCGAATTAATCGCCCAGGCTCTGCTTTGAGATATTGGCTTCTTTATGAAACACACTACTGTTTTTAAGATCTTATATCTCGGTCTTAAGTTTGTTGTCGTAGTAACTTTAAGTTTACCACTTGCTTTATGAGTATTCTACTTTGTCTGACTTTGAATTGAACCAGACTGATTGGACACCACGGCATGGGCAGGCATGACACATAGTATAAGAAAGTCAGCTCTGTGGAGACATCCTGTTTATGGCCGAGTACGAAACCTAAGCCCCGAAGGCTATTAGTATTACCTCGTTTATATTATAAAAGAACTAAATAGCCTGTATTTTTTTATGTTTCTTAAGTTTAAGTTTGTTAAATGCGGAAAAAAAAGACGTTAAAAATTCTCCCCTGTTAAGGTTACCTGTTAACAATGACAGGCAACTTTTTATTGCTGTAATTAGACGCTATTTTTTTCACAACGCTTTGCAATACCTGATGCACGCAATGGATCAACTATGGATCAAAATGCGAATTAAATGTTACATTAATTGGAATATGGTTCTACAACGATTTGCTTTGCTATTGCGCATTGCATACAGTATCGACAGCTTCGTTTTTACTTTGCACACATATCGTTTCAGGTCACGTATAAAACATCTCCCTTACATTAGTTACAAGCAACGTACTGAACAGACTCATTTAATATTCTTAACTTTTACTGTTTTATAATCTCTTTTGTCTTTTGAGGATTTGAAACCAGTTCAAAATTGCGCAAAAGGTTACTAAGACAAGCTCAATTTACACTAACAGTAACTCAGTGTGACGCATTTCACTGAATGATCGATATTTACTGTAACGGCGATGTTGTTATTGTCGCCGCCACATACTGATAGTCAAGATTTAAAAACATTTCGTATTTTCGACTTTTATTCTATTGTATTCTTGTGCGTTCTAATCTATGTATTCTACTGTATCGAGGTGATGTGTGGTTGCTTTCTAGACTGAACTTCAGTACTCTTTAGATAAAAAACTATATAATGTTGAACAGTTATACAATCAGGGACAGAGCAGCAGGGGTAGGGGGAGGGGGGCTTTAGCCCCCCAACAACTTGTCATACAAATTGTGATTTATAGTAGAATACACATAAGTTAAACATATACTATAATTTTCACAACCATAAAGTAGTTAAACTAAAGAAAACATTATTATATATACGCCAGCTTAGCTAACTATAAAGGACTTTTGTAATTTGTTAACGATCAGATGTTACTTGTTCGATATCTGAATCAGACGGTTAGATAAGCTACAAACTGCAGAGGCATATTTTCCGAATGTAATCTAGATAGGATGATAGACGAGTTTCAAAGAAGAAGCCATTTCATGATCATTTCATGATTCGTTGCGTAGGTACGATCGGTAGATTTGGTAGTCAGCTGCTTTTTGTTCGACCAAATATTTGCAAAGAAGTCTTGACGGTGACAATGCTCTTAAATCTTCCCCCGAAGTGCACGAAATGGCATTTCAGAGATTGTAGATCCAAGTCTTCAACCAATTACATTATGCCTGGATTACAAATCTTCGATATATCTATATATATCTAATATCTTTTATCGTTATCTGCACTGGAAAGTCAAGTCTGGAATCACGCATTCAAAATTTAATCTTATATCGACGTTTTAAACATGGTAACGGATACTCCATTATACTTTATCTCATATTATTTACTGCACTTCGAAGTATTTTTTTTGAAACGAGGCTGATATGCTTCTGAGACTCAGGGCATATAGGAAGTCTTCACTTTTGGCCGTGGTCTGGGTTTAACAAACCCGAACATACAACTATATATCTTAAGCATCTGCATCAGTTCTGTAAGTATGCAAGGCGAAGGCTACTTCCTCGTCTATATTAAAAGAAACTAAACAGCTTGTATTTGTTCATATCTTAATATAATATAAGTTTCATAAATGTGAAAAAAAGTTTAAAATTGCTCAGCTCACGTTACCTGTTAACAAAGGGAACTGTTTTAAAGCGTGCATGCCAACGCCTGGCAATGGAAGAATATGCAACACCAATTCACAATGCCACTGATGTCAATGAAACGTTTGTTCCATGCAGCCTCGATGGACCATGATATGTCAGTATATTGGTATGGCATCGATTTGATAAAACTGGTCAGTTTGAACTGACAAAATCTTAGCCTTTTATATAATGGCCTTATTGTACAATGTCAATGTACACATCGCGTAAGACATAACCGAATCGCCCAGGCTCTGCTTTGAGATATTGGCTTCTTTATGAAACTACACTACTGATTTTAAGATCTTATATCTCGGTCTTAAGTTTGTTGTCGTAGTAACTTTAAGTTTACCACTTGCTTTATGAGTATTCTACTTTGTCTGACTTTGAATTGAACCAGACTGATTTGGACACCACGGTATGGGCTGGCCTGACACATAGTATAAGAAAGTCAGTTCTGTGGAGACATCCTGTTTATGGCCGAGTACGAAACCTAAGCCCCGAAGGCTATTCCCTCGTTTATATTATAAAGCAACTAAACAGCCTGTATTTTTTTATGTTTCTTAAGTTTAAGTTTGTTAAATGCGGAAAAAAAGACGTTAAAAATTGTCCCCTGTTAAGGTTACCTGTTAACAATGACAGGCAACTTTTTATTGCTGTAATTAGACGCTTTTTTTTCACAACGATTTGCAATACATGCACGCAATGGCGAATTGGCCAAATGGATCAAAATGCAAATGAAATGATGTTACATGAATTGGAATATGGTTCTACAACGATTTGCTTTGCTATTGCGCATTGGCATTGCCATTGCATACAGTATCGACAGTTTCGTTTTTACTTTGCACACATATCGTTTCAGGTCACGTATAAAACATCTCCCTTACATTAGTTACAAGCAATGTACTGAACAGACTCATTTAATATTCTTAACTTTTACTATTTTATAATCTGTTTTGTCTTTTGAGGATTTGAAACCAGTTCAAAATTGCGCAAAATGTTACTAAGACAAGATCAATTTACACTAACAGTAATCAGTGTGACGCATTTCACTGATCGATATTTACTGTAACGGCGATGTTGTTATTGTCGCCGCCACATATTGATAGTCAAGATTTAAAAACATTTCGTATTTTCGACCTTTTTATTCTATTGTATTCCTTGTGCGTTCTAATCTCTTTATTCTACTGTATCGAGGTGATGTGTGGTTGCTTTTTAGACTGAACTTCAGTACTCTTTAGATAAAAAAAATTATAATATTGAACGTTTGTACAATCAGGGACAGCGCATCAGGGGTAGGGAAGCTTTAGCCCCCCAATAATTTGTCATACAAATTGTGATTTCTAGTAGAATACACATTGGGTAAACATACTATAATTTTCGCAACCATAAAGAAGTAAAACCAGAAGTTAAACCATATGCCAGCTTAGCTAACTATAAAGGCATTTGTAATTAGTTAACGATCAGATGTTACTTGTTCGATATCTGAATCAGACGGTTAGATAAGCTACAAACTGCGGAGGCATATTTTCCGAACGTAATCTAGATAGGATGATTGACGAGTTTCAAAGAAGCCATTTGTTCGACCAAATATTTGCAAAGAAGTCTTGCCGGTGACAATGCTTTTAAATCTTCCCCCAAAGTGCACGAAATGGCATTTCAGAGATTGTAGATCCAAGTCTTCAACAAATTACATTATGCCTGGATTACAAATCTTCGATATATCTATATATCTTTTATCGTTATCTGCAATGAAATCACGCATTTAAGATTGAATCTTATATCGACACATAAACATGGTAACGGATACTCCATGATACTTTATCTCATATTATTTACTGCACTTCGAAGTATTTTTTTTGAAACGAGGCTGATATGCTTCTGAGACTCAGGGCATATAGGAAGTCTTCACTTTTGGTCTGGGTTTAACAAACCCGAACATACAACTATATCTTAAGCAACTGCATTCTGTAAGTATGCAAGGCGAAGGCTACTTCCTCGTCTATATTAAAAGAAACTAAACAGCTTGTATTTGTTCATATCTTAATATAATATAAGTTTCATAAATGTGAAAAAAAGTTTAAAATTGCTCAGCTCACGTTACCTGTTAACAAAGGGAACTGTTTTAAAGCGTGCATGCCAACGCCTGGCAATGGAAGAATATGCAACACCAATTCACAATGCCACTGATGTCAATGAAACATTTGTTCCACAGTGCAGCCTCGATGGACCATGATATGTCAGTACATTGGTATGGCATCGACTTGCATTGCGATTTGTCGTTAAAACTGGTCAGTTTGAACTGACAAAATCTTAGCCTCTTACATAATGGCCTTATTGTACAATGTCAATGTACACATCGCGTAAGACATAACCGAATTAATCGCCCAGGCTCTGCTTTGAGATATTGGCTTCTTTATGAAACTACACTACTGATTTTAAGATCTTATATCTCGGTCTTAAGTTTGTTGTCGTAGTAACTTTAAGTTTACCACTTGCTTTATGAGTATTCTACTTTGTCTGACTTTGAATTGAACCAGACTGATTTGGACACCACGGCATGGGCAGGCATGACACATAGTATAAGAAAGTCAGCTCTGTGGAGACATCCTGTTTATGGCTGTGTACGAAACCTAAGCCCCGAAGGCTATTCCCTCGTTTATATTATAAAATAACTAAACAGGCTGTATTTTTTTATGTTTCTTAAGTTTAAGTTTGTTAAATGCGGAAAAAAAGACGTTAAAAATGGTCCCCTGTTAAGGTTACCTGTTAACAATGACAGGCAACTTTTTATTGCTGTAATTAGACGCTATTTTTTTCACAACGATTTGCAATACATGCACGCAATGGCGAATTGGCCAAATGGATCAAAATGCAAATGAAATGATGTTACATGAATTGGAATATGGTTCGACAACGATTTGCTTTGCTATTGCGCATTGCCATTGCCATTACCATTGGCATTGCATACAGTATCGACAGTTTCGTTTTTACTTTGCACACATATCGTTTCAGGTCACGTATAAAACATTTCCCTTACATTAGTTACAAGCAATGTACTGAACAGACTCATTTAATATTCTTAACTTTTACTATTTTATAATCTGTTTTGTCTTTTGAGGATTTGAAACCAGTTCAAAATTGCGCAAAATGTTACTGAGACAAGATCAATTTACACTAACAGTAATCAGTGTGACGCATTTCACTGATCGATATTTACTGTAACGGCGATGTTGTTATTGTCGCCGCCACATAATATAGTCAAGATTTAAAAACATTTCGTATTTTCGACCTTTTTATTCTATTGTATTCTTGTGCGTTCTAATCTCTTTATTCTACTGTATCGAGGTGATGTGTGGTTGCTTTTTAGACTGAACTTCAGTACTCTTTAGATAAAAAACTATATAATGTTGAACAGTTATACAATCAGGGACAGCGCAGCAGGTGTAGGGAAGCTTTAGCCCCCCAATAATTTGTCATACAAATTGTGATTTCTAGTAGAATACACATAAGTTAAACATACTATAATTTTCACAACCATAAAGTAGTTAAACTAAAAAAACCATTATTATATATACGCCAGCTTAGCTAACTATAAAGGACTTTTGTAATTTGTTAACGATCAGATGTTACTTGTTCGATATCTGAATCAGACGGTTAGATAAGCTACAAACTGCGGAGGCATATTTTCCGAACGTAATCTAGATAGGATGATTGACGAGTTTCAAAGAAGCCATTTGTTCGACCAAATATTTGCAAAGAAGTCTTGCCGGTGACAATGCTTTTAAATCTTCCCCCAAAGTGCACGAAATGGCATTTCAGAGATTGTAGATCCAAGTCTTCAACAAATTACATTATGCCTGGATTACAAATCTTCGATATATCTATATATCTTTTATCGTTATCTGCAATGAAATCACGCATTTAAGATTGAATCTTATATCGACACATAAACATGGTAACGGATACTCCATGATACTTTATCTCATATTATTTACTGTACTTCGAAGTATTTTTTTTGAAACGAGGGCTGATATGCTTCTGAGACTCAGGGCATATAGGAAAGTCTTCACTTTTGGTCTGGGTTTAACATACTTTTTTAGATAACGCACTTCAACTGCTTTCAACTTTCTGAAGAGTTTTCCGAACATACAACTATAAATCTTAAGCAACTGCATCAGTTCTGTAAGTATACAAGGCGAAGGCTACTTCCTCGTCTATATTAAAAGAAACTAAAGAGCTTGTATTTATTCATATCTTAATATAATATAAGTTTCATAAATGTGAAAAAAAGTTTAAAATTGCTCAGCTCACGTTACCTGTTAACAAAGGGAACTGTTTTAAAGCGTGCATGCCAACGCCTGGCAGTGGGAGAATATGCAACACCAATTCACAATGCCACTGATGTCAATGAAACATTTGTTCCACAGTGCAGCCTCGATGGACCATGATATGTCAGTATATTGGTATGGCATCGACTTGCATTGCGATTTGTCGTTAAAACTGGTCAGTTTGAACTGACAAAATCTTGGCCTCTTATATAATGGCCTTATTGTACAATGTCAATGTACATGCACATCGCGTAAGACATAAGCGAATCGCCCAGGCTCTGCTTTGAGATATTGGCTTCTTTATGAAACTACACTACTGATTTTAAGATCTTATATCTCGGTCTTAAGTTTGTTGTCGTAGTAACTTTAAGTTTACCACTTGCTTTATGAGTATTCTACTTTGTCTGACTTTGAATTGAACCAGACTGATTTGGACACCACGGCATGGGCAGGCATGACACATAGTATAAGAAAGTCAGCTCTGTGGAGACATCCTGTTTATGGCTGTGTACGAAACCTAAGCCCCGAAGGCTATTCCCTCGTTTATATTATAAAATAACTAAACAGCCTGTATTTTTTATGTTTCTTAAGTTTAAGTTTGTTAAATGCGGAAAAAAAGACGTTAAAAATTCTCCCCTGTTAAGGTTACCTGTTAACAATGACAGGCAACTTTTTATTGCTGTAATTAGACGCTATTTTTTCACAACGATTTGCAATACCTGATGCACGCAATGGCCAACTATGGATCAAAATGCAAATGAAATGTTACATGAAGTGGAATATGGTTCGACAACGATTTGCTTTGCTATTGTGCATTGGCATTGCCATTGGCATTGCATACAGTATCAGCAGTTTCGTTTTTACTTTGCACACATATCGTTTCAGGTCACGTATAAAATATCTCCCTTATACATGAGTTACAAGAAACGTACTGAACAGACTCATTTAATATTCTTAACTTTTATTGTTTTATACTTTCTTGACCTTGTATCGCCACGTCTATTTATTGGCCGGATCTTCATACAGACTGATTACAGAAAGTCAGTTTCTTGTACGATTGCATCGTGGCCATTATACTCATTAGCCATGATTCCATTAAATATATAATTGACTATACCCTGGTTGCCAGAGGTTCTTGTATTCCGCCCTATTATGCTCGCTCGTATTTTGTAAAATACGAGCGAGCACAATAGGGCGGAATACAAGAAACTCTGGCAACCAGGGTAATAATTGAGTCGTTTTCGTCGAAAACTATATACGTCTATACGATTATATTTATTTCGATGTCCGCTGAGCTTTCGATTTGTAAGCCCGGATCTTCACGAAAGATCTAGATTCTAGGTCTAGGAGCATATAGCTAATTAACTGAACCGAAAGACTATAAAGTAACAGTGACCAATTCTCTCAAGTATTACTTATTAGAGTATATTGGACAATTTGCCAGCACGAAACGTCTACTAAGTACTATAGCTGTGGTACTTGCTCAATTGCCAACAATGGTAACATACTCACCAACTAAACTCCTTCAGTAACAAGTCTATGACTATATATTGTGATATATTCACGATGTTGGTTGTAGGGTATAACTACCTGAAAATATATAAACTATTCTTCTGAAGGTCGTCGCATTCTTCATTCTTCAACCAACGTCGTGAATATTGTTCATGCAGATCGATTGTGATCAGACATACAAACTATATATATATATACAATAAAATTAAAGAATTAAGGCCTCTTACTTCTTCATTTCAGAGTAATTGTTCTTTCGGTAAATATAAAGCACCTTTGACTGCACGCTTTGTGTTCAATGTTTACAGGCAGGTTAGGCACAGCCACAGGAGTTTCGTATACACTGTAATGGCGTAGGTTTGCGTTATAGGTCATTACTTATACTACTTGCAACACGTAAACAAGTTAATTGAGAACCATTAATGATTAAGTCACAAGAATTTTCCGTGGTAAAACGGCTACAAGCGGTGTTTTCACTTGTTGATGTAACTTCCACAAGAAGACCAAAACAAGTGCATGTCGTAATGTTGTAATAAATTGGCCCTTGGCCAATGGGAAACTGAAGCAGACTTGGGTAATATCTTTGTTGAAAAGTTCGGGGGATTTTAATGAGCTTTGGTGAGGGAGTTGTTACTTGATACCCAGAGGGCTCCTGTGGTGAAGGGACAGGAGGTTCTGCAAGTTGGGCCATGATGCAACACGAAGCCGTGTAGGAAATAACAGATTCAAGCATGAAGTCCTTATATTTTGTGATTAGAATTCAGCACATGGATTTTACTCAGTCTGTCAAACACAAGACACTTTTATTCTGTCAAACACCAGTCAATTTTACTTTAATTATCAAGTCTTATCAAGACTAAACCTTTTCCAATTGAATGATTTTGTATTTCATGCACTTTTTTAATTCAGTTTCATCCTAATTCACGACTGAAGTACATTTCTTGATTATCTCCACTATAGTAAATCAATACAGAAAGACAATGAAGCAGCCGGAGAAGCCTTGGAGCAAGTCCAACCGAAACGTTAGGTCATATAATTATGTCTCAAAGCAGCTAGTATACTCGATACGTGCACAAAAACGTGCAATTTCGTAAAAAACGTCTAATGTTAAGTGGACACTCCAAAACGGGCTAAAAATGGACTTTTGTGATGCTACCATGGTAACAGTGTGACACAGACGAAGTGGCACTTATAACAATTGTTTAGTTTACAACTAAATGTTTTCTAGAACTTATACATGGCTAGATAACCATCTGCCAATTATTTCATAACAACGATTTTAACTGTGAAATTAAAATGCTTTGCATTATACAATGTTCAGTCATCCCTACTTTGTACGGACTATAGACTATGTAGTTGTGTACAGCTCAATCAAATGCGAGGTGATTGCTTCCAGCTGAGTTTTATTCTACCAAACATCACAGTTCTCTTTGGGTATAGTAGTTGAATGTGTTTCCTCTCGTAGTAAGTAGTAACACTGACGACGCCTACTCATAGTCGACTAATAATAGATCTGGTTTTTGCAATTTAAATTTGTATTGATTATTGTTTTTGAATTTTGTGAATGCACTGTAAATGTGTGCAGGCGTGTAGCACTTATGTCTTATACGTTTGTCATTTTGCTTTCAAGAAACTCGATTCGGTTATTCATTAAACTGTAAATTAATAGACAGCTAGACAATTTTTTTACGATGAAAAGTTAACTACTCTTCGCTTTGTTTACACTTTGTAGTTTTAACTCCTAGTCAAATTCAATATGGCGGATTTATAAGGGCACGCATGAGAACATTTGGAGACATGATTCGTGATCAAGTATATCGATACGCATTAAATCTTCAACTTTCCTTAACAACTCGAGTTCTAGACATGCTAAAACAACAAACTATACACCAAACAATACTCCTCGTTGTTCAAGGATTCAAGCGAGATATAGCTTGCCTTATAACGCTCAGACTGAAATATCGTGAGTTCAGTGGCGGAAATTCACGTTTTCCAGTGGGGGGCAAAGCCTCCTAAATAGGCTGTTTTTAGCCCTTTTTAGGTCAAAATTTCCCCCAAAATTCAAAAGACGTTGGCGTGTAATATGGCGCAGTGTACTATGCATGAGACTTAATTGAGTTTCCTTGTCACTTCTAAAGCTTCCTTATAAAATATTAGTGAATGACACCCCTCCCTGTCAAAACCACTTGACCCTTTTTTGTACAAAATATATATATTCTAAACTATATCAGATTTAGTCATAACAAGAAGTTTGCACTATTACAGAAATGAATATTTTTATCCCCATACAAACACACATGGAACTTATTAAATCTATATGTTTTCAAAAAGTAATTGAAATTTGTTAAAGCGTACAGAATGTCAACCCATTCAAAATATATTGAGAAGCCATATTTAATTTGTATTTATACACAATTATACACAGAAGAAAGTCAGGAAAGTCCTTTGTATTCTGAGGAACTAAACATTCCTCAATCCTCGAGGATTCAAAGTAGGTTCCAAACCAAAAATATGTTCCTCACAGCATAAGTCAGGCTCTGTACGACTGCATGTTATTTATGTAGGCTACTACACTGATGTCACACTGATAGCCACAACACAAATTCCTCAGATGAAAATTTGAGGAACAATATTCTTCTCGCTTCTCACGAGTAGAATCTGGAACTCAATTATATTGGTTGGAAAATTGCCGAGGAAACAAAACAATCTTCAAATTCTATCAACAGGATATGAAGAACACTTCGCAATCTCAAAATAGGCTCAAATTGCAGATAACTAAATATGATTCCTTAAAATTCTCCCTTAAAGTACGCGTGAAAAATTCAAAATGTTCCTCAATCTTGTTGCTAAGTCTTGTTTCTATATGCTTTAAAGTCAAGTATCTAAATATCTAATAGGCTCTACATAAAACACTGCAGTCTACAGTCGCGCAGCTGCTTTTCTTCTAGTATTCCTTAGTTTCTATTGACGTCACAAAATTCTAAAATTAAAGCTACAGAGCTATGTTATATGTTCCGTATATTGTCACTACGAGTGTTCACAAATTTAATTTTTGGCCGCCATGTTGGATTACAATATTGCCGGCATAATTCTGTAATCCAACATGGCGGCCAAAAATTCAATGCTAAAATAACAGCGAGATTTAGCCAGAATGTTTAGATTCGTTTTCAGGTCATATTAGAAGTCACTTTTTAACATTAACCAAGCATTTTTAAACTAAATTGTGTGTATAACATGGTTTTAAAACCCTTTGAAAATAATGTTGATATCAGCAAAATAGTTTTCAAAACTCAATAACTCAAGCAGAAATAGTTGTGTTGACTCAAATTTTTTTGTTTCCTAACAGTATTGACATGTACATGATAGGGCAAATACCCAATCAAGATTATAAGTCGGTATATTTAAGCTTTACATATCCGGTAATTGAGGCCCAACTCATTTTTTCTGGTACGTGATGGATTTAGAGACGTTGGCGCTGTGTAAACACGAGACTCGAGTTTCCTTGTCACTACTAAATCAACTAAAGCTTCCTTATAAAATATTAGAGAATGAGACCTCTTCCTGTCAAAACCACTTGACCCTTTGTTGTACAGAGTAAATATTTAAAATATATAAAATTTAGTCATAACAAAATGTTTGCACTGGTGAAGATAAGGGCTAGTACGGATCGAACGCTTTGCAAAACATATTCAGTATTAACATTGTGTTTTTCACCAAACATTTGACACACGGAACAGACACTACATGTATACATCTCGAAATATGATGGTATACTGTGAAAAAGTTATCTCGATTTTTCAGACTTTATCATATTTATCTCTTAATATGAAAAGTAAAAACTTTGAAGTCCTGAAATATACTTCTTTTGAGTATTTTATACGACGTTTTGCGTCGTTCTGAATTTGGAAAATCTTGACCTAAAATGCAAGAAATGACATTATACAGGGACTTAATATTTCAAAAGTTTCCGCTCCGGACCGCCCTATAGAATGTTTTCGCGCCTTCGAGGCGACGCCACTGTTCCCAACAGTGAAGACAGGGTGGAGAAAATACCCAGTCAAAATTTAGTCGGTTTATTTAATACATATCCTGTAATTGAGACCCACTTCATTTTTTTCTGATACGTGATGGATTTAGAGACGTTGGCGTATAAAAATATGGCGCAGTGTTTACATGAGACTTGAGTTTCGTTGTCACTTCTATAAAAGCTTCCTTATATACAAGGCTATAGAGAATCGAACCTCTCCCCCGTCAAAAGCACTTGACCCTTGAATGGCAAAATATAAAAAATTAAATATTTATTAATATTATATTCATTTTTAGCGTACACAAAACGCAATTATATCCGCTTTTTCCGAATACTTGATAAAAAAATACAAGAAATACTCGTATAGCGTACTAGAGCAGTTGTCAAAATCCATACTTCACTTCAGTTCAGGATCAAATTACATGGAGTAGATCACATATTTATGATACAGAATGCCGATTCCATTATATTATTTCCAATTTTTTGAAATAGTTTCGAACAAATCAATCGTATATTCTATATTATACGAGTATTTCTTATGAATTGTACGAATTGTCAAGTATATTTACATATGGACTTTTACGGACTTTTACGGACGTCGAAGTTTCCCTCGAGGTTGTTGATTATTTATCATCGAAAATGCGCTGTTTTCACAGCGTACAGCTAAAGGTGTCCCGGCCCCTCCCCGGTGAGCTCCATATTGATCTGGAGTGAGAACTCACGTCCAAAAAGTGAAGCCAAAGATGGCGGAAATTGACGTCCAGTGCCAGTTCCTTTATATTGTTATCGACCGCGCGGTTTGCACAAGCCGACAAAGAGTGTGCCGAAATTTCGCAATTAAAACCTGTCAAACGCTCGTTACAAACATGAAAGTTTCACGTGAGAGTATAGGTAATGTTTTTGTCAACGTTCATCGTTCGATGCAAACGACGGTCGGTATACAACTGAAACTGAAACTAATCTGTAATCTGATCATTAAAGTCATATTTATCTTATATAATATTATTCTACGTAACCTCTTCCCATATTTGCATAACTCCTCCCAATGTCAAGCAGACATACCTCTCAATGTCAAGCAGACACATTCCCTTAACCCCTTGCACAAAGACGCATTATGGACACTTGTCCATAATGAAAAATCAAGAAAATACACTCATGAAAATTGTTACACCTTAGCATTGCTCTTCTTGACGTTCTCACTGCTCATTCAGTCTTTGTTCTACCGGCCTCAAATAAATTCTTGTTTCGAAAAAAATTTACCGGCAATCACGGCTCACGATATAAATCACGTTTCACGACACAAAAATCCGTCATTTCACATTTCACGGGAAACGTCTTATCTTTGCCCTCCCATATACTTATGAACATAGATCAATATCTAAAATGACAGATAAGTAAGTATGTGTGTAAAAAATTGAAAATATATATATTCTATTGTCCCTCAATGTTGTTGATCGGGTAAATGCCGTCATCAGAATCCCGAGATTCCAGAGTTGCAAAAGTCTGCCGTATGCGGCCGGTACGACCCGTGAGGAAGGTTTACTGGCATCGAGGAACGTTGAAAGTGAAACACTGAATAAAACATTGCAAAGCAGTAAGTACTAGACTAGTCAGGCTAATATTAGTAGCAACAGTCAGCACTCAGTCAGACTAGCAGTACTGCAATGGCCAACTGTCAAAACTACCGAGGCAAAAGCCTGCATATCCTACTCGGAAGAAGGTTGAAGACGTTTTGAAACTCTGCCGAGTAACACTTTTTTCAGGTCTGGAAGAGTGTTAAATTAATACCAAAATTAACAAACGAGCTCTGACACTGGAGGCACCTCAACATTTATAGTATAGGTAGGTACATGGACAAAGTTCAAGATGAATAAACAAAACTGTTAAAATGAGAAATTCGCTTTAAAATGCAGTGGTTTGGGGGGATGTGCGTGCGTTAAAACAATACAATGGTTGGACGATGAAACATGAAATCCGATTTTGTGAAGAATTCTAGTACATCTCATAATTTAATGATATAATACAGGAAATGAACTTTATGAGATTTGGTGGGATTAAACTTTCCTAAAGTAGCTACCAGACTTGCGCATGCCGAGTTTCTTGGAATGCATGAAGGTTCTGCTACTTGATAGGTACATTCTATTTACTTCTTGTTCAAGACATTCACAACCAAATTCTTGAATTTCTTGAGCACGAGCTCTGACATTCCTGGCTTAATATTGTCCAATTATATTTGAGAAAAGAATCGTTTTCTAATACAAGGCCAAGGTTAAACAAGGTTAAGGGAATAACTTATGCGAATGTTTTTTACCTCTTGGTGGGGCAATTTGCGTGTCAATTACCCCTTGAAAATTTGTGTCTCATAAACGTCGTTTCCTGCGCTTTGAGGGCATTTATGACAGATACCAAGTACAAAAATCAGTACACAGATGATACTCGGTCTTTTTCTAATTGGATAGAATCTATTTAATTCCTTAAAAATTCCTTCTTAGAATTTCTTAATTAAACTTAAAATTTCTTAAAAAGACCTTAAACGTCAGCAAATTTCCTGTCCTCAAGGACAAATCCTCAAAATGGGAACTTAGTTTGACAAATTACGTGATTATGAGACTACATTTCCTTTCATAAGAGCATAAGAGGTACTGAACATCCTGAATAGACACGTCAGACACAGACCTATAGGATATTTTTTTGAAGTAAAAAATATTTTGACGTCAAGATACTATATAAATCAAGTTATGCTAAGATATAAAGTTTGCTATATAAACAAGCTTAGCTAAACCTATATATTAACTTCGTGTCGTTTTCTAGTGTGTTCGTAGAATTGCTCAATGGATTATCGGATTAGATTTCTGATGGAATTGTCATTTGAAAATTGCTTAATCCTGTGATCTGTGTGGGCTATATATAAATGCCATTCGGATGACAAATGTCTAGATTCAGGGGGGGGGGTTTCCCCGCTGCTTTTCGCTCGTGGGCAGCTCACGGCGCCAAGGTTGTGCCCTTGGGCTTGTGTTTATGAAGAATTTAAGATACAATGCTACATCTTATCGGGAACATAGATGTGGTTTGAAGTCTTAGGAAACAAAAAGCTTTCCTGTCCTTGCTTCAAAAGGATATAAAAAACCCAGACTTTTTCAATTCTTGCCGAATTATATTCTTGAACTGAAAAAAAGAACCCGGGGGGCGCGTTGGTGCTTAGTCTTAGCGCGAATAGACGAAGAATTGTAGTGTTTTACATTCAATGTTATGTGATTATAAATATAGGTACAATAGATATATTCATTTAGTGTATAATTATAGACCTTTTAATTATGGAACATGAAAACTGGTATTCCCTTCGACTTCGTAGTATGGGAGTGTTCTAGCCACCCTGAGCCTCCCAGCTGGCGTTCTTGACTTACACAATCAACTTATGATTCCAGCGTCATTCCTTGGGTGTGAAAAACCAATTGCAAATAGATTTTCAAAAGAAGCCAAAATCTTTAAAATAATTGGATAGTTGATCTGATGATGAGCTTATACAGTAACCAGACGAGCTATAATATCGTGAGATTCACTTATTTGTTCTCCTATGTTAGTGAGATTCTTTTATTTTTTTAATGTATTGTACGTCTGTTGAATATAAAGTCAATAGCACTTCGCCACGTATCCTAGAATAGTCATTGGAGCGTCAAGTCATGTTGCATCCGGAAGCAACCAAAATGTAGTTGATAAAATCCTTATATTGTATATATCATTAGAATCGCTTTTAAAAGTGGCATTCTGTTGCCGTCTTTAAACTCTTTAATATGTACTCCGTGCCATAAACCCCCGGAATTTCAACAAGTCGATAATTATAAACTGTGACTTATTTCAATGTGTCAGAAGCATCTCCGACTATAGCCCAGCCACAGGCCTATGGCTATATGGATGAACTAGTGTTTTGCACTTTCTATAAGACTTAGTCAACACGTTATGACTGGTCTACGACAAGAAAAGCTAAGAAGGAAATTTAAACACTTTGTTTAACAAAATGTTAGAATTTTTATCCGGGCTCCGTTTCGCCCGCAAAATTATTTCTATCACGACTCTCATCACAACTCTCGTCCTAGTTTGACCGGGGCTTGAAAAAAGAAAACTTGAATGCCAGTGGTGTCCTAAATGTTTCGAGTTATGTAAATTTACTGAGGCGTCATGTTGGCTACAAACATTTACGACATTTACATGAAACAAAATTGAATATGCGTGTTAGACGGAGTTCACTTTTTCCCCTTGTACGAAAACCGTTTGTGTATATATTGAGACAGATGCAAATATTTTTAAAATATCATGCAAAAATGGCTGTACTGTAGACAAAAACACTGTTCAATTTTTGTTAAGCGTGGGCAAATGGCACTGAACCAATTTGGATAAAAGCAACACTTATATAATTGCTTAAAAAATTTCTAAGGTCGAAGAATTAACTTGCCAGAAAATTGGCGTCATGCCCTGCCGTAGTAATTGTCTTTTCAATGCCAAGTTGAATCCCGAAGGCAATTTTTTACTTTTTATCGTTTTTTATTGACAACCCGTATTTACTTGGCGGAAAAATTTCGCTGCTTTTACAAATCCAAGATTCCTGCGTTTGAAAAATGTTCAACAAATTACTCAGCTGTTCGGGGAACCCCTCCCCGTTTTAAGATTGCTATTATGTACGACAAATAAATAGCTGTTTAATTTTGCAAACTGTTTAAACTTTGGTTAATGCTCAGCGTTGCGTTAAAAACTATAAACGGTTAACTCTTGAGCGCAAAACAGCATGTGTAGTAACAGAGATATAAAATAAAGAACATTTACAGCAACATTTAAATTAACAACATAGCTTCAAAATAATATTATTCAACTTACATTTCAGATTATTCTTTGAAATTCTAATTGACAACCAATTTCGTCGAATATATTGCTCGGCTAAATATTGCTTGTTTATTATCGTTGTTCCCACCCCCAAAGTGCTTTTCATCCGTTTCTAAAAAATTTCCTCACATCGGCTTAGAACTTGACAAGTATTCCGAGAAACATTCACGCGAAAAAAACACACAGCAGATGGCTCTAATCAATGCTTTGCAAAACGCAATGAGGAATTCTAAAACGTAGATTACAAGATTCCAATCGCACTGTATGTCTTTCAACCACGATTAATAATTAATACATTGTGTTATTCAAAAAGTAGGTTGGCGTGCGCTTTTGTGTTTGGTCACAGAGTGTTTAAATACATGCACTACTTAAGTGACTGCCTATAATTTTTGTCTACGCAATTCGGGGCGAACCTTTGAGACCTTTTATCCAAAGCAGGAATCTTTGCTATCGAATTTCGCCGTCGTTCACGCTGTTGCTGCAAATTTACGAAAAGCGATATATTTTAAAAAAAAATCGAAAAAAACACGCGAACAATCCGTCAGTATTAATATTTACTTAAAACCTTTCTACGATTTCTACCAAGACTTCCTGTTTTAATAATATCTACGAATCCCGATTAACTAACACTTCTATATTAACTAACATTTCGTGCGGCAGGTTTGGGCTAACCTACAATACGTAAACTTGTTATGAATATGCTACCGGTATATACCGAACAAATATCTAAATTTTTTACAAGTTGGCTCAAGTAATTTCAAGTAAACTATATCCGAAACGCGGTATGAGTTAATGTCGTTTCACTAAAGGTTGACAGAGATAATCAGTTTGATATCTTGAATTGGCGTAGACGCGGATATGCAAGAACCTGTCGAGTTGTCACGTCTGAGCTGTGAAAATGTCAAGCTTTTGTAAATTTATCAACTAATTATAAATCTTTGCAAGCAAACCCACACGTTTTGCCAAACATTAGTCACGTATGCTAGTTTAAACACGTTACGAAGAGCGCGAAATAGTCTGGCTTACATGTTATTGTGTGAGGTCTTCGTTGTGTCGCTCTGTGACTAAATTTGTTATGACTACCAGTGGCTCGATTCGGCCCACTAGGCAACACTGCTTGAATTATTTGCAAAATTTTACAAGAAATAAATCCCTTATAAACCCGTCACGAAACTATATAAGACAATCAAACATGAATGCATACATCTAGCTATTAAAGCTTCTAAAGCAGGCTACAGCTTATGAAAGCCAACGTACAAAGAATGCAATTAGTGCTAAAGACTATGTCATACATTCAATTGATACATTATAACTGTTCACAAGCGACGCTTCACCGCTTCTACGAATAGGGATAAAATTCTGCCAAAATTCAACATCACTGAAGTTAACCCTCCCTCCTTGACTGCACCTGAGGCTAATCTATCGTTAGACTTAAAAAAGAAATCGATTGCTTACCTGTCTATTGTTTTGTAAGACACTTTTTTTCTGCAATCCCTCCGCCAGACATCGCAAGAACAATAATCATTGAAGCTTTCATAGAAATATCTAACTCTGCCCTAGTTCCTCCTGGCTGAAGACGCGGTATTCAAGATGGCGACGGAGCCAGAGGAGTTAGAGGAACAAGAAAGTCATTTTTCTAAACCGATTGTGTATTCTTCTGAAGTTGAACAAGCTATTTCTGAAGTAAGTTTGATTTTATGAAGATGGAGCTCTGTTTTGTGCTCAGAGGAAACTTTCCTACGTAAAATATGGCTAAATGATTTTGCATATAGTGTGTATATTGAAATGTGTATTAAATTTAGCCCACACTGCAATACTGTATATTTGATGTTATATTTCATATTTTACTCTCAGGATCAGACTAATCAGACATGAGATCAGATAAGGGGAGGGTTTTCATATCAGAACTTTTAGAAACCATATCTTGCCAAACATTTGCAATATAGAGATTTATGTTTTAAATATTTATATATATATATATAAAGCTGTACAATAGTACATAAATATGTTATTATTATTTAATTGATGTTCAACTGCAAACTATTTAGACATGAATTTTATACTTCATAGTTCTTAAATTCCAAAGTGGTCAGCAAAGTACACACTTCTGACATTCTATTTTACTGAATATCAAATGATTCTTTGTTAAGCCATTAAACAGAAACTGATTTCAACAAAAATTGCAACAAAAAGCTGATTTCAATGCATGTTAATTAAGAATATTCACACACAAGTAGCAAAACATGAGACAACATTTGTAAACATTTTTAACTAACATGCATTGAAAGCACAAGTTTGTTGCAAGTGCCAAGTGGCAGCAATTTTGTTGCTTACATTACTTTGCCTACAGGGCAAAACACACTTGTGTTAGACAGAGTAAAATATAAAATAGAGCTCGTTTCAGCTTAATGGATTAATCATGTGAAAATGTCAGGTTTCACACCAGTGTTTGGTTATGGAAGAATAAGAAGATACTGTGTCCTCCCCCCCCCTTCCCTTCCCCAGAATAAGTCTGTAATAGGTGGACAAAATCAATTTGTCAACTCAAGCCTCAATGGATAATTTCACACTTGTTTTATTGAAGGTGTTTCACAGTGATGACCCATTGGACAGTAAAGATTTTAATGCCGTGGATTACATCAATACAATATTCCCTACTGAGCAGGTATAACGATCTAAAGATGTGGTGTCAGTGTAGGTAGCATCTGTACAATAAGCTTCGGGTCTTTAGGATCAATCTACCTGAAAACTTGTTGTATATTCAGTGGTGTAACATAACGCTTGCCCGGAGCAAGTGAAAATTTTTACGGGCAAGTAGAAGTCTCTTCTTGGTTGCCCGATCGGGCAAGTTGCTTTCTGTTTCAACTTTGCCATCTCTAAGTTATTATCTGTTCTACAGTATTAAATGAATAAAATATGAAAGAAATGAACATGACTTGACGGACATTGTCCGACCATTGTACGACTGACATTGTGCCTCGACTTAAATTCAACTTCAGTTCTTAAGGAAAATAAGACTACTACGGTATAATGCAAATTGTACTACGGTATAATGCAAATTGTACTACGGTATAATGCAAATTGTAGTTATCCATCAACATATGCATACTGCAATCATTTGCTTCAAATTTTGTTATTATGTGAACCAAAGCTAGACCTAATGGCAAGTGAATTTTATTCAGGGCATCCATTTTTCATGTCCTACTTGCCCTGATCGCAAGTGGTCAAAAAAGTTAAGTTACACCACTGATTTTTCTGGTAGATTGATCCTAAAAACCCAAAGCTAATATTATAACCATTTAAACCTTTTAAGCAATTTTTGTTGGCCGATTTTAATCGGAGAAGATCAAACTATTTCGATATTGACAGCGTAAAACTAACAAAGTATAGTGCATTATTAGGGTATATTGTAAGCTTTTTTTTCTCTTTTAGTCACTCACAAACCTTGACGAAGTTGCAAACAAAATGAAATATCGAATACGGTGAGTGAAAATATATACTGCTGTACATCTAATATAATTTGCCCAAGTTCTACTCCCACAATTGTATTGTATTGTATTGTATAAACTTTATTTAAACAGGATTTACATAAACCTTTTCAGTGAAATGCACTGCTATCAATAAGGTCGTTGAATGTAAGATCATCAGATATATTGATATCGAAGAAACTAGACTGAATTCCGAAATATTATGTTGTCAAATGGAGTTTACCAAATTTGCCTGTTGGAGAATTATATAATAGATACGTATAGAATATATATTAGAACAAACGTTGAAAAACGTTATCCATAAATATTAACCCATTAACTGGCAGTACCCTACCACTGACAAGTAAAATCGTCTGGCATTAGACAGAGTAAATTACTAAAGCAGGGCGCATCTGGGCCCATTGCAAGCTAATGAGTTAATGTCTAATATATTCAATGCTCAATGTGGTTAAATCTTGGTATGTGTTTAAAGCCTAATTTACTACTTAGTGTTCTTTATCATATTTTAAGCAAGTGTAGAAGGGCAATACCTACCCTACCTTATGCTCTCACCCCTGGAGTATCCAATAATTATTGAAAGGTTTTGTAGATGGAAAATTATTCCTGGTTAGGTCTAATAAATGTATATAATTTTCACTCCATAATTTTCCATAATTTTCCATCTACAAAACCTTTCAATTATTATTCAATCGAGTGAGATGCCACCAAAATCTTGATATTTATCCAATAATTACTTCAAGGATCATTCATAATATTGAGCATTGACTTCACGCTTTCCATATTATTCTTAATTGGTTCAATGGATTCCCATTAAAAATGATGTGTTTGTGTCTGGATTTAACCCAATGAAGTTTCTGTAGTCATGGCACCATGAACTATTGACTGATAGAATTTTAAGTAAAAAATTCGTTCTTAAAAGAGGTTAAACACTTTCATACACATTTTTACACTTTTTATATTTGTTTGACCACATCAAAACATATATTACAAGTGAATGTAAAAGTATGTGTAGTACGTGCCAGGGGGTGTAGAAGAAGCCGACTCCCACGAGGCGCCATCATCGTTGGTGCCGACGGGGAAAATTTTGTAAAACTTGAGTCAGTAGATCGTCGGACGGTCGGAAATGGCATTTTCAGAGTCTTCTCTACCTCTTTCGTTATAGGCCCTTTCATTAATATATATAAGATTTCAAACACTCTCTCATCTTACATTTGAGAATAATATATAAGAGGAAAATATATCCCTTGGTTTTGCAATGTTGATTTATTTTATTGACAATTTTTGTATCGTTTATTATACGTTTTTTAGGCAGGATGTTTCGGACCAACTCGGACCGAATTAAGTAGTGTAATTTTACAATTTGGGACCGACTTTTTTGAAGAATTCACAAATGATGGAGGGGGTGTCACACCCCCCCACCCCCCATGTGCGCCCCTGGAAAGGACCACTGTGGTCACAGAGGTGGAGTCCACTCTCCCACCAATAACTGTTCATATAGTTCACCGTTCTTTGATAAATTTTGTTTGCAGAAAAATGACTATTTCGGCCATCCTTACAGTACCTATCAACGAGTTAATAGGGAAAACCGCGCGCTTTGCTTTGGTGAATGATGGATGGTTTTGCACGGGACTAAAGCAGTTTATTAATTGTCTCGCCTCTATGACCAGGGTTTGATTCTTCCCGCAACTTTCTTTTAAAATACAATTTTTCCGCACGAAGCCAGGAGATCGCATGATATTTCAAGTAAACGATTACCGTAATTGGTTTATTGTATGGGCCAGTTGAATAAAAAAGTAATTAAAGTGACCTATAAACCAATCAAAATCGTGTATGTTACAGTTAACTACTATTTAATTGCAAAACAGGGTTTCCAAACCCTGTATTCTAGTGATAAAACACGTCCATTGTGCTTTGTGCACGTACGACCATGTTAAACGGGGCAATTTTTGCTGCAACTTACAACCCAATTTCTGCACAGAGCCATGTAGAAATGTACGCACAGAAAAACAGTGAACATGGCCCGCGTTCTCATTCATTTCTTTGTTGCCTTCTGGGCATGTTTAGCAAGAAAAATATCGGCAAAGTAAAACGAGATTCATGCTCACAATTTCTCTGCGAATATACTTTTTACTTAACATCGCTCTGTGTCCGAAATTGCGTTGCAAGTTGAATTTGATGTAAAACTTAAAATGGCTCTTTTTATGTAGGAGTTTGGATAATGAAATACGACAAGTAATTCGTGGTCAGACAAACGTTGGATTGGAAGGCCGTCAGGTAACTACTCAGTAACCCAGGGTTCTGCCCAAGACCATGCGAGTGCCGGGTACCTGCAGCCCTGAGGGCATGACCTCCTCCCACCCCGGACAACTTTTAAAAACGTGATCGACTGGTCTCAGAGTAGCTTGAAGCGCGACATCGATAACAAAGTGGAAAGTGATTAGAGCTGTTCGTCAGACGTCTTTCTGGCTTTGGGGGATAGCGTATTTCTCCGAATCACCAGTAACTAATATTGTGCGCATTATAGTACTGAATTTCATCTAATACTAACGTTTAAATAACAAAATTCGCCACCAATTACTTGTATAAAATATCTATTACACAGTACGACGTTGGGGGTTTTCGTACTGCATATTTGAAACCTTTCAAGTGCCGGGCGGAAGAGTCCGCTTTGCCGTGAGTGCCGGGCGGCACTGCTGAGTGCTGGGCGCTGCCGCCCGGCGCCGCCCACCGTGGGCAGAAACCTGTTAAACCCCGACTAGATATTGGGGCTGTTGACTTGCAAAAATTTTAAGGTTAAAATTTCACGTTTTACTCATTCGCCCTAGCCTCCTCCACAGGCTTCTCTATTGGGATCGCCTGTGGCTTAGAAAAAGCCTGACTGACACAGTAACCCTGTAGAGATGCCTGTGGAGGAGGCTACACTGATTCGTCCCTTCCAAAACGCGTTATTTTCAGGCTTTCTTGCCATCCTACTTTTCCTACTTTTTCCTACTTTTTTTTCACACTCCTACTTTTCTTATTTTTTATTAAGAATTGACTGATTTTCCTACTTTTTTCTTAAAATGGTCGTTCTGGATGCATGCACACTGCGTTCATTTTTAAATATTTTATTCTATTTGATAGCCAAGTGAATTTGGCAAACCGAAAGATTTCACACTACTATTGCAGCTCCTGCATGTTCCAATTTGGATATATTTGCCCAAATTCGTTACCACGCAGGACCAACTGCAGATGAGATAATCACACAGCAGTAACATCAATGAAATAATTGTACAATTCTTAACCAATGTGAATTCAGTACTTTTCGATGCAAAGAATAACGTTGGAATGTGAAGTGGTTAATGTAACTTATGTTGTCATTTGTGCTTGTATATGACAATGTTTTCAATAATAATTGTAATAGCAGGCTACATTTCAAAAATAGGCTTCTGTGCTCAAAATTTGCAGATGAAAGGCAAATATATATTTTACAAATAAACAAAGGAATAAGCCTAATAGGTGGTTGGTAAACTGCCGATAACCGTCTTTTATTGAAAACACCGATATGATCATTGTTTTTAATTTTTTGTCTGTTATTTAAGGCGTTGGAGGAAGCACAGCAAGCTATTCAACAGCTGTTTGAAAAGATCAATGACATCAAATACAAAGCTGAAAAGTCAGAACAAATGGTATGGTATGGTATGGTATGGTATGGTATGGTATGGTATGGTATGGTATGGTATGGTATGGTATGGTATGGTATGATGGTATGGTATGGTATAGTATGATATGGTATGGTGTAGTATGGTGTTTATGGTATGGTGTGGTATGGTATGTTATGCTGTGGTGTGGTATGGTTTGATGTGGTATGGTATGCCATGGCATGGTGTAGAATGATATGGTATCACTATGTGGTGGTATGGCATGGCATGGTATGGTATGATGGTATTTGATTTGATATGGTATGGTATGGTATTGTAAGGTATCGTATATATAATTTACAATTTTATAAATTTATCTAACGTTTTGAATTCTTCTTGTTGTTAGGTGAAAGAAATCACGAGGGACATAAAACAACTAGATTATGCGAAGCGACATTTAACTAACTCCATCACCACTATAAATCATTTACATATGTTGGTTGGAGGTGTAGAAAGTTTACAGTAAGTTCAAAATTTCACTGCTTTATATACACGAGAAATAGTGAACAACTTGCTTCGCCTTTCGGGTTAAAATTTATGATTTCACGCAACAAGGTATTAACACCACAACTGTCGCTCGCTACTTTAGTTTAATTAGGGAAACGAATACAACCTAGAAGAAATTGCATTTGCGACCCAACGATTTGAATTTTGATACTTCAGTCTAGTGTCTTTATATCGGAGTGATATAATATCGCAACGTGGATACTTGTGACCAGCGGCATAGGGACCAGGGGGAGGGGGCATAGGGGCATGTACCCCTACCCAAGTTTTCTTCAATGTGCCCTTTTCTCCAGCGAACACAATGGGAAAAGTGCCTTTTTCTGAATGACTGAATGTGAATGAATGTTTTATTAGAGATAAAAGACATTGCAAACAAATCTTACAAACATCTAAATGTAACTAGGATATTCTAGATCGAAATTTATATTTACATTAATTAGGTAAGATTAAAATACTTATAGTAGATAAATATCTAAAAAAGTTAATACTAATTATCTGAAGATATAGAAATGTACAATGTTTATCAGTTTTCATAAAAAAACCCAACCAACGATTTGTTCTACATTTATAAGGAACCAGTTTATGCGGAAACGCAAATCGTATTTAGGGCTATGTTCATATTTGACAAGTTCAGCTAATATACCAGACTGGTATAAGAGTTGCACTAAGACGAAGTGCCCCTTCAACTTGAAGTTGCTCCTACGCCTATGTACTTGTGGTGGATAGCAACCGTCATCTCTATTCAAAGGACGATGATTCATATTTATATACCACGTAATCCACGCATCCAGGTAACGCCTTATCCCATGCAATCGTGAATTTGAAACCGCTCTTTTGTACATGTCGTTTCGATAATGTCGTGCTGCCCACGTACGTTGGACAATGTTTTCAACAATGTTGATAATATATACATACCGGCGGCGCAACACTTAAACAAGTTTCGTTGTATTCAGTAATGTCTAACTTAAATTTTGATATACGTCTTGTGCATTTTCATGCCGAATATTCACCGAAATAGCTGCGTTTAAACTTGAGTAAACATTTTTGGAATGGCCTATTAAATATTTTGATAACCATCAGCACTTTACGTAAGTATTCGTTTCAATGAAGCGAATTTGAAGTTAGAAGACCAAATGTTAGAATAAAAGAGCGTATCCCTTCCAGAAACATTTCTAACTTCAACTTCACTTCATTGAAACGAATACTTACTAAAATGCCAATGGTTATCAAATTATTTAATAGGCCATTTTTATAGCTAATTTTCGGCACTTCCAAAAATATTTACTCAAGTTTGAACGCAGCTATCTCGGTCAATATTAGACATTGCTGAATGCAAAGAACCTTGTTTAAGTGTAAAGCTCTTTTAGTTTTTAAGTTATACTAAATCAAACAGGCGAACTTTTTTTGCGCCACTCGGAACATACAATTATATTACAATAGCGCTGTTCAAGGCGTGTTCTACGCTGTGCCATGGCCAAAATTGAGCGAAGTATAAACGGATCTTCCACCGTCACTACTGAAGCAACTTGTTGACAAGATTGAACAATATACTTGAGGGTTTGTGGTTTGTATAGGACCAAACTACCTGAAAAATTTAGCAAGAACTTCGACGTTTCGAGCGAATTCCCTTCATCTGGAAGTTTGAAGACAAAGGGCGTTCGCTCGAAACCCCAGACGAAGGGCCAGTCGAAACGTCGAAGTTCTTGTGACATTTTTCAGATAGTTTGGTGGAGTTCGGGTAAAGAGCAAAGGTTATAAGGCTTCAGTGAGTATGGAATCCTATCTTATCGCTTTCTACACTGGACCGCGCATTCAAGATTGAACAACCGTGTAATCAATGCTCAAGATTGTTCTATGATGGCTTTGTTATCCTGTTTCGACAACCTTGAACTGTTGTTGATTTACCAATATTTAACAATGTGGGCGGTCTCAACAATATTATTCTCTCTTGACATCATTATATATATTGTTCCATTATCAATATTTTTAAGCCCACAACATTGCGACAACTTGGTCGAGTTTTGGCTGTGTGGTACACAGCGACCAATTCTTTGATAAAAGTATTTCGTTACCATTGTTATTCCCACAGTCATTAACAAAATTCACAGCCAATGTGACCTCCCACATCAAGCTAAGACGATTATTGCAGGAGAGTTGCACTAGATATGTATACCATAAATGGTATTTTTAGAGCACTTTAACCACGCTTCTGAGAACCATTTTTCGCAGTAATTGCATTTTTCGCAGCTGCTCCTAGTTAAATCTAAAAGATGTATATAGTTTTCGTTCAAAATTTCCATCTGCAAAAAGCCTTCAACCAGTCTGTTCATTTCTCTTAATTATCTATTATTTTAAACAATAGATCATTTAAACTATAGAATTGCGATCTGTGGGCACACACAATAGCTCATTACATTGATTACATCAGGAATGTTGAAGTAGAGCAGCTAAAGAATTTAGCATCAAAACCACAAAAATTTGAAGAAGCTCTTCTTGTTGTTTGTTGACAAGCACTTGTGTGCTTATTTGAGCTTATTGTTCTAGAATGCTGACAAGAAAAAGACAATATAAAGAAGTGGCCAACCTCTTGCAAGGAGTCCTCAACGTTCTTGAACATTTCAAGAAGTATTTTGGCATTCCACAGATTGCAGAGCTCGCTGATAGGTATGGTATAGACTTGCCTAGCGATTTTTAATCTGCTTAGGTTTAGTATTGGAACTACACCTGAAGATTAAAAATATTGTCTTGAATGGTCTTTTCTCGAAACATTGAAATATTTTTAGTCTTTCTCAGACAGTTCAGAGCAATCTATTGGTGGTAGGAGGAACATTTATATAACACGCCTTTTGATAAAAGGAATGTTATAGAATAATCCATTTCATTCACTTTTTATTCTACACTATTCTTTTTCAATATCTAGTATTTCCAAATTTCCATTTCCCACTTTCTTTTCAGGGTAAAGACTATTCAAGATGAACTTGGTACTCAGGTTTTAACAGATTTTGAAGAGGCATTGTCTGCTCGTGGTGTCAAGGTATATTTTTTGTCTTTCTAGTGACCTATGAAACACATACTGTATAAATTTCAACTTCTAAAAACCACAGAATGTGCAATGTGATGCCAAATGTGACAAAGGCCCTTTAAGACTCAACTTCACAAATTTAAGATAAAATTTAAAAATGAATATCCAGGCCCCTAAGACTCCCCCACCCTCCCTTCCCCCTGCTCCTTTTCTACAGCAATCGAACACTCGTGTCCCAATTTTGCACTTCATTTTTACAGGGGAAAAGTTGCTAAAGAAATTAATATATACGTGACATTGGTGACAATTTTTAGTCTGTCACACTGGCAAAATTTACTCATTTATACGGACCTTTAGCACATAGCCAGTTCTGTAATGTTTGTTTCCCATCTTAAGTTGCCATATGTGTATCCAACTCACCAGGGATGGATTTACTGGGGAGGGGGGGGTGTGGGGTGTGCCATTTTCCATATCAAATTTTGGATTTGCCGAGGCAATTACCAAGCAAAAATAGAATATTGGGCGTCTGGGGGCCTCTTTGACAATCTAGGCAACCGTATTTTTCAAAAATCTTCTAGCAAGCTTAGCCCCCAGCTCCCCCTTACCATATCAGGCTGGATCCATACCTGAAACTCGCCATGCAAGTTGTATATTTAAAAATACAAATAGATATTAACTGATGTCATTCCTTTCCCATTTTATGTTTTTCTAGCCTCCTGCGGGGCCAAATTCGCTGTTGTCTGAAGCTTGTCAAGTTGTGTGCGTTCTAGATAGTAAAGTTAGGTAAGACTATTATTTTTTTGCAGAGGAAATGCTTTTTTAAGCTGTAGAGTAGATGGGAAATTTATACAAGTTTGCTCTTGTATATTTAGGGAAGATTTAATCAAATGGTTTGTCAATCTACAGTTGGAGGAGTATGTGCAATTATTCAGCGATACACAAGAGGTTGGTTGGTGAAAGAATAAAGAAAAAAAAGCTTTAAACTTTATCTTCATTGATGAAGTGGTTGTATGCCGAATAATTCATCCAAGAATGCCCCCCCCCCCTCCCATTGTTATAATAATAATGACTGGGTGACCAAAGTCTCAGGGGTCTCCAGGTCCAACCAACGCCCTTGTCACCATGGATAGCAAAGACTATCACCTCTTAAAAGGTGGAGCTGCTTTCGAATGAATAATCGGCATCCGCCTGTCAGATGAGGCTGGATCCAAGGATGGATACAGCTTGATCTAGTAGGGGGGTGTGCTGAGTGGGTGCTGGTCGTGAAACAGGGCGCGGCCGTCGACCAAGTCATGGTACATCATCACTGAGGACCCCCAGAAGGGTCAAGGGGTTGAGCTTGTCAGAATTTTTTTTGACAAATATAAAGGTTGCCTAGATGGTCAAAGAGGCTTCCAAAGGCCGGATATTTTATTTTGTTTGATAATTGCCCTTCCAAATTTTGATACGGAAATTGGCACCCCCCCCCCTTGGCCAAGGATGGGGAGTGCCAACCCCCGCGAGCCCCACCCCCAGTAAATCCATCGCTGGTTGAATCCACCCTTGTCTACCACTGTTCTCTTTTCTTCCAACTTATGTTGATTTTTCTTGGGTGGTACACCCTTCCACCACCCGCTCTATCAGATAGGCTAGGTGTGCCACTATCTAGCCCTGCTCATTTTTCGGCTACCTAGGTTGGTTGGCTGGACAAGATTGACAGACGATATTCATGGCTAAAGAGAGCTTTGGTAAAATTTGAAGAAGATTTCAAGGGAACTTTTCCTCTCGAGTGGCATGTCGAGGAGAAGATTTGTGAAGAATTTTGTCATATTACAAAGTAAGCATTGATAAAAGGGCTTCTAAATTTCGACGCTCGACCATTTGTCCAATTCTGTCGGAATTTATTGCTTGATTTATGAGACTATGGGTAAGGCCTGTGCATAGCTATCTGAGGGTATAGCATTGAATTTAAAGGGATATGGCAATAAAAATTTAGTTTCTCCCATTTGAAGGAACTTTTAAAATTATATATAAATCTCCCTTACCGATTTTTCGTATCTTGCTTAGTTCTTGAGATATTTTGACCTGAAACAATGAGCTGTCTGCCATCTTGGATTCTTTTTTGATCTCATTAACGGTGGTTTAGTGACGTCACAAGCAGGGTTGGGTTAGCCATATAAAACTACTCCTAGGTGACCAAATAACAATTAGTAGATGTTTAAAAAGTTGTCAGTCAATTTGTTATTTGAAATAGTGACCGAAGTATGATTTTGGGCTCATAATGACCATTGGCTTTCTGGGTAAGATCTTGCGTGACCCTGCTTGTGACGTAACATGCATATCCACAAAAATCCAAGATGGCGGACAGTTCGCTGATTTATGATTATTTCTGTCAAAATATCTCAAGAACTAAGAAAGATACGAAAAATCAGTAAGGGAGATTTATGTATAATTTTAAAAGTTCTTTCAAATGAGACAAACTAAATTTTTATTGCCATATCCCTTTTTAGAAATGACTTGGTTAAAACAATGTCGTCCAGGACAAGTGAAATCGACGTGAAACTTCTCTTGTTTGCCATCCAGAGGACAACTGCGTTTGAAGGTTTTCTCGCGAAACGTTTCGCTGGCAGTCTTTATGAGACCAACCAGGTATGGTGTTTAGCAAATGTTTATTTCGATAAAATATTCCTATGACTGTGTTGTTTAGGCGGCAGCTCATGTATAGATAATTACCAGTTACTTTGTCTTCCTAATATCTATCCTGATTTTGTTATCCCAGTGTACCAGTGTTCCGTTCCCCCTTTGAACGCCGAGGGGAGGGTGTCCCCGCCTTTGAACGAGAGTGGTGGGGGGGGGGGTTCAAGGGCACCAAAGATTGAAATTACCCCTTTTCAAGGTAAGGCCTTGTCTAGAGTTGGGGCTCTTGTAGCCCCTTTTTCAAGTTCGGGACTCTGTGCAGGTGGCCTCCCATATATAACACTGGCTTTGCTGTTTCAAAATTATGACGTCTTAGGTGCATGTCCAAGCAAATCTATCGGTGGCCCTTTCCATATTTAAGTACAGTGTTGATATCGAATACCCAAACTGCTCAGCAATAATAAGCATGAAAAAGAAATGGCTAGTAATGTAAGATGTCATGCGATGTGAAGAAAGCAGGTTAGTAGGTTACGGTACCTTAATTTTTATTTTGTGTTACAGCAAGAATCAAGTGAAGGGGAGAAAAACAAGGCAAGTGATTCTATATATAGTTCCCAACACTCGCGGTAATTAGAGATGAGCCGATATTAAAAAGAGCTGATTTCCGATACCGACTGTTCAAGAGCCGATACATGTCCACCATCGGCCGATACATCGGAAAAACCTATGATTGGTTTACCTGATGCTGACGTTTTGTCGAATTGTCATTCTAGTGTTTTACTCGACTTAACTCGCAAATTTCGCAGTGATCTATTTTTGAGCACAACAAAAGCACAATACAAACAGAAAACAGGCAAGTATTCCCAAGACTGCGGATGCTTCCTCTCGCCCGAAATAACGTGTCACATTTTCGCGTCAAAAATTCAGGGATGCGACATCGATTGGTCCGCGGGAAATTATGCTGAGACTGACCGTTCCGATAGTGAACGGCAATCGGCCGATGGCCGATTGTGACAAAAAGTAGCCGTTAATCGGCTCTGCCGATGTTTTGCCGATGATCGGCTCATCTCTAGCGATAATAATGCACGGAAGTCGGAATTAGATTCGCACATGGAACTAAGGAGAGATTATAGCCATGCGGATAGACTTGCTCCAAGTCTGTCTCTTAAAGGGGTTTTTTTGGGAGTTATAAAGGATTGGGGAGTTAAAGGATTGGGGAGTTATAAAAGGCGCACGAAGTTATAAAGGGCGCACGAAAATGCGGGCGGGATGAAATTAAGGGGGGAGGCGGGCTGGCGGGAGGCGATTTTCCCAATTTCTCGTCTCCCGCCCGCTCGCTGTCCGCTTTCATTTCCTCCCGCCCGCAGCAGGTCTACCATGCGGACAGCTGCATATTGAAGTAATCAAACGCCGGTCACAGAGATGAAAGATTCATGTACTAACAATATCTTGAACGTGTCAGTGCAGGTAGCGTCTTTACGATAACTACCAGACGAAAGGCTTTAATACGCTCGAAACTCCGACGAGTTCTTGTTGAATTTTCAGGTAGTTTGATCCTGAAGACCCGAAGCTACATGTACTAACACATTCTAAATGATATTCTCACAGATTGCTGCTGCAAAGGAGTCTCGTTTTCTTGGTTTGATATCGAGATGTTTTGAGCCTCATTTACACGTTTACATCGAGTCTCAAGATAAGTTAGTATTGGTTAAAGATTGCTATCTATAGGATGAACTGTATATTTTGACTGATTTGACAATAAATAGCAAACACAATGCTGATCCTACAGTACTGCTCAGAGATTACTTAACATTGAATGTTGTTGATGGTGTTTGTAGATGGAAACTTTGAGCGAAAATTATATACATGTTTTTGGACCTAACCAGGAGCAGTTGCGAAAAATGCAACTGTAAGTAATATCATACACGAGAAGGAGTTTATTATAGTGATTTGAAACACCGAAAAGTGTGTTGAAAAACAAGGCGCTAGCCGAGTTTTTTAACATACTTTGAGGTGTTTTTAAATCACTATAATAAACGACTTCGAGTGTATGATATAGCTTCTCAAACAAACCAGTATTTAAAGAGAAATTCAACGCGAAAGTTGAGTTAATTTATGGGTGTTTATTACCGTGGTATCACAGTATAGAGACGACCAGTAGGGTCACTCATTTGAAATTTTGTGTGGCCTCTCATTACGCATTGGCAGCCAGTCAATTGCTTTTTCTGGCCAATAAGCAAGCTGGACTAACTTTCCTGGCCAGTAAACTGCATATTTTTGCATAAAAAGCCGGCTACATGTTGCATCTCCGAGTGGCCCTACTGGTCGTCTTTATACTGTGGTGGTATCAAGACAACGATACGGTGGTGATTTCCTTTGTGTTTTTCTCATGAATTATTAATGATTTGAGAAGTCTCAACATATCTCAAAATATGTGTAAAATTTTCGCTCGAAATTTCCATCCGCAAAACCACCAACATTACTTAACATTGCCTTTGCGTTTGAACTGCGTTCTGTATCAATGAGACATTCTTTTATAACACAATCTTTTCTCAACAGGAACTTAAGCGAACTCCTCGACCGTTTTGTCACCGACTTCAAATCTCTTGGAATACCCCAAGTCGAAGGTGATGGCAGCAACGTGATTCTTCCAAGTGCTGGAGAACTGTTTGTGTTTTATAAGAAGTGTTTAGTTCAATGTTCTCAACTGAGCACTGGACCACCTCTCCTCTCACTTGCCTCGACATTTCAGAAATATCTCAAGGAGTACGCAACGAGAGTGTTGTCTGCCAACATGCCCAAGTAAGATTGTATTACAGAAATTCACTAGTCATGTACTTTCAATAGACCTTAGAATTGCTTACGGCCGATAGGTCTCCGGTCAAAATGACCGGTCAGCTTGATTTTAGCTCGGTCAAAATCTGTTTTTGACCGGTCACTAATACGCATATACTATAACAGTGAAATTTGTTCAGAGACATCGCTTTTATTGTTCTAAACGCTCAAGACGTTAGCAATCACCGTGTATTTAGGTGAATAGGCAACGTTATCAGTGTTACTGTAGTGCTTTCGGGGAAATCTTTATCATAAGGATTTAAAAAGGCGAGGTTTAAAAGTGACCGGTCAACAGGCATTTTTGGCCGGTCATTGACCGTTGACCGGCCGTTATTTTGAGCCCTGCGTACGGACTTCAGGAATGCATGGTGCAGTGTGGGATACTTGAAGGAAAGTTTTGTTAAAGTATTCATTGTTTGTAAACTATGTGCATGACGTAAGCACTTCTAAGATCTATTCCAACTCTGGCGAAGTCAACATTCAAGCTAAGCATTACTATTTATTATCCCTGCATGACTTGCAAGGCTTTCAAAATAGGCCGACGACTGCCGGAGTTCCGGCGGGTGTTACGAGGTTTACCGCATTTATAACATTTCATAATTAGTAAGACGAAACAACTAAAACAAACGTAGCATTTATCCCAATATTTTAGCGTCTTTTAATGGCACATGTCTTTTCAACAAGAATTTGAGCCTGTATTCTGACTTCTACTGTAGTAAATAAACTTAGCTGATTATAACTTGACAAAGCAAAACACTGGACAAAAGAGACGAATTACGACCACACTTGTAACGTTGTCAAAAACTTATCCCATGTTCGTAATTATGATTCCTTCATCCGCCTACTTTCTCATCACAGCCGTTTACTTAAAATGATTCTGCGAGTCCTCAGGACTTGGTCAACCTACATCTCCACAATCAAATCTGTCAAGCTCGTCTCATATGTGGATTAGATGTCCCGCGTTGAGTGTATACATATATGCGCTATTTCTAAATCGGGCATCCCACTAAAGCTCAGTACCAGTGATCAGAGCGTTTGGTATACGTCAAAAGGTCTCTACCTTGGGTTTTATTCCCGTTTGAGACAGACATTCAGAAATTTTTCAGCAAGTTATTCGACTCCATTTTAACACCACAAGTTACCTTGTAATATTTTAGGTACAAAATTGGAGGGTTTAAGGCTGATTTACGTACAGTAAATGTAAACGTTTCTATGATTTGAAGTGGCAGCATCAAGCTTTGACCCGGGCTCACAATTTGCACAGTAAATTGACGAGATTTTTTAAGCTTTCATGTTCAGTAGTTATGTAGAAATTTAATCTCATTAATCGTATTCCTGGGAACATTGTCATCGCGGAAAAAGAACTTCACACTTATTTTTGGGCCGGTTGGAAATCCCCTCTTTGCCCCTTAGCCCTAATACATTAACCGATGCTGTACAATAATACTGTGTCGCTTATATATGAGAATGTAATAATGTAAATTACTTATTGCTATACTTATTTTACTGCCTTCTCAGAACTGTTACTCAGTCTGGAGGCTTGGCAAGTATTCTCAAAGATAATGAGATCAAACTCAACAAAGAAGATCAAACATTAGCATGCTGTATCCTCTGCACAGCGGACTATTGCTTGGAGACAACACAACAGGTATTTGCCCTACCCAATGGTCATGTATTTCTGCATGGCCGTTCGTTTCAAAACTTTAGAAAATAGAACTTCTATTGATCCAGAAAAGATTTCTGCAAAAACATATTCAACTTTATAAACAATAATAATAATAATAAATAATGTTCTTATATATACGCATTTAAAAAACTCAATGCGCTTACAAATGTCTTAAAATAATTATTTTTAGATATTACAAGGACAATTATATTTACATTAAAAATTATACAGATAAAATGACAATTATATTTACGTTCCATTTAAAATTATACGGATAAAAATAGATTAAGTAGAATAAAACATCGTCATATACAATGTTAGCAGTCGTATGCCTTCTTGAATAAGTAGGTCTTTAGAGAGGATTTAAATTCCGAGATAGACTCGGCATTCTTAATATACTCAGGTATAGAGTTCCAAAGTTCCGGGGCAGCATGAGAATATAAAGCACGCTTGCCATAGGTCGTAGTGTATATCTTTGGAATAGAGAGCAATGAACGATGAGAAGATCGAAGTGCACGAGTAGGACGTCGTACTTCAATAATGTTGCGAAGATAATCTGGCGCTAGACCATGTAGTGATTTATAAACTAGAAGATTAATTTTAAAATTTATCCGATATTCAATCGGTAACCAATGTAATTCCATCAATGCCGGTGTTATGTGGTCAAACTTTTTTTCTTCCTGTAATTAACCGCGCTGCTGCATTCTGAACACGTTGCAGTTTGTCTAGCTCGTACTTAGGCACTCCATACAATATACTATTTGCATAGTCAAGACGAGAAATTACCTGGGGCCGGTTGTCGAAGCCCGTTTAGCTTAAACGATGGATAAGTCAAAATTAACTAACAGATTCACACATTTTATAAATGACTGAACTTAAATCTCATGCACTAAATATATAGTTGCAAACATAATTGTTCTACTCAAGTTGAAATATTTTAGTTTGGTTACTTGATGAATGTACAAACTTGATCAATATTTTCGACTTATCCACCGTTTAAGCTAAATGGGCTTCGAACAACCGGCCCCAGAGCGTTTACGTCTTTACGAGGCGTTTTAGGTCATCTTTAGACAGATGGATTTTATGTTGGAAATGGCCTTCTTGCATGTCTCATTTATATGACTAGATAGAGTCAAGTTCTTGTCAAATACGGTTCCTAGGTTAATCACTTTATCAGACACTTCGACAGTAGTGTTGGCAAAAGATAAATTTGCTCGTAGATTTTGATAAACAAGCTGTTGGGAAGTTTGATTTGAAGATTTTCGTTAACCCAGGGTTAGGCTAACCGGCTTTTGAACAACCGGGCCCAGGAGAAAAATAGGCCCTCTTAGGTTGCTACAAGGGCCGGTTCGCTTCCGAACTCATACATTTACGCATATATTTACTCACGTCCAAAATTATGTTTTGCCTCGCAAATTAAATACTCAACACGAACTTTATCTGGATGAAGTTTCTAACCATCTATCGTTTATTCTTAGCTTGAAGAAAAGCTAAAAGAGAAAATCGATGTGGAATTATCTGAAAAAATCGACCTTGTGAACGAACAAGATGTCTTTCATTCGTAAGTATATTCAGGACCAGCCTTATTACCGATTGTAATTGGAAACTTTATGAAAAAAAAATATTCTGGATTTTATTTACCATTAATTCAATAATTGCTTCCTAGAGTGATATCAAATTCTATTCAACTGCTGGTTCAAGACACTGAAAATGCTTGTGATGCGCCACTCACAGCCATGGTCAAAGTAAGTACATATAGTCAATATACTCTCTGCAATCTTCTGGTCAATCATCTCTATAACTTATGCTCACCATCAACTAGTACATACTGAAATTGAGCTGTAGAGGTGAAAGGATGACCCTCCAAAAATCTGCATCCCTGGCCCCTCCACCATGCAAACCTAGATCGACCCTCCTATACATAGCCCCACATAGCTCCACGTGGTGAACATGTTTTGGACATGATTTAAACTATTTTAAAAATATTTTAGACATACATCCACTGATCTAAGATCTAGGAGAATGTTCTAATGCCTAGTTACTAATGTTCTAGTTTATACAGAAGCATAAAATAGAACAAATGTAACTTAGCATTACAGGGGTGGATTTACTGGGGGAGTGCAGGGAGGTGCGCACCCCCCCCTAGCCTTGGCCAAGGGAGGTGCAGGAGGGGTGCCAATTCCCATATCAAATCCAAATTTTGGATTTGACAGGTTGTATATTAGATTATCAAATAAAAATATAATATTGGTCTTCAAGGACCTTTTGTTCTTACCATCATGCCTTGAATCTATTTTTACTGACCAAAAATTTCTGTCAAGATAACCCCCTTGACCCTGTAGGGGGTCCTCAGTGGTGATTCACCCTTCCTCGGTCGCCGACCACGCCCTGCTTCATGACCAAGGCCCGCTTAGCACCCCCCCTATCAAATCAAGCTGGATCCATCCCTGTAGCATTAGAGTTCTATAAATGAATTATTCACTCATATGAGTAATTCACACTTATGGTAATTCTCATGCTTAATTACTTTTGCTCTAATCTCTATTTTATGCTTTCGTGTTCTGCAGTAATAATAGCAAGTATGTGTTATTGTGTTTAGAAGAATGTAACACTGTTTGTTCTGTAGGTTCATTGGCAAAGTATCGAAGCCGTTGGAGATCAAAGTACATACGTAACTGCCATAGCAACGCATCTTCAAAATATCATACCTGTCATTCGTGAATACCTAACTTCAGTCAGGAAATATTTCACACAGTTTTGTGTCAAGTTTGCTAAGTAAGCACATGCAACTTTTCTTCCTTTCTGTCATTTTATATTTCTTTTTTCTTTCTTCAACTCGACTCCTACTGCATGGTGTGAAGGGTCGTCTTATTTTTCTTGTAGTTCGTTTATACCCAAGTTCATCAGTCAGATTTACAAATGCAAACCAATAAGTACTGTTGGCGCTGAACAGGTAGAGATATAATGCATTCATTTGAAAACTATTACCGAGCTTATTTTATAGAAAACGTCCTTATAGATATTGAATAAATATGCTATCTGTATTGAAAACCTTCCCTCTTTTCAGTCCGACCGAAATGGTTTATGAAATCTTTTTAAAACTGTCCGAAAAATCCCATATTAAAGGTACGTTCACACACAGCGATTTGTCGGGCCGATTTTAGGTTTCGCTGAATGTTAATGACGAATATTTTCAGTTGATAATGTCGTCAGATGACGACGTTTGCCACGTATTTTTCAAATATCATTAACGTGCATCTGAAATCGGCCCGACAAATCGCAGCGTGTAAACGAACCTTAAGACCAACCGAAATATATATAATTCGAATCGTACCTATAACAAATTGTTTTCTTTCCATTAGCTATTACTGGACACACATTCTCTGAAGACTATTCTATTAGACTTGCCTTCACTTTTGTCCAACGTGCATAGAAAAATTCCCGCAAGGTGAGGGACTCCATATCACCACAGAGTAGAGATCATACAGAGGTGGAACGGGCCGTCGTAAACACTTGGGAGACTTACGTTTTCGTGTACCCACCTGATTTCAGGCGGCCGGGCAAAAAATGACCAACTGCGCATGCTCGGCAAGTTCCCCCCATTCCAAGTTCCCAACATTCCCCAAGTTTCACAATCTTAAGGTCTTTCGTATTTTTACGCACTTCTAAAAGGTAAACTGCAGTTAAAAGCGAGCCGCCATCTTGCATCGTGCACTTTAACTGCGCATGCTCGGCAAGCATCTGAAGGCACGCACAAAAAGAAGTGGGTACACCCGTTACACCTCTGTATGATCTCTACTCTGTGATATTACCATGCATCCCGAAATTACGTCACAAGGATTAAGGGTTAGGATTAGGGTTGAGGTTAGGATTATGGTTAGGAAGGATTGTGGTTAGGAAGGAAAGTGGTAACGAACATCAAAGCAAACCGTTTGAAATATTCTTTAAATTGAAATATTTTAGTTATTCCAAAGTGGTCACAAAAGGCATGGCAAAAGCTGAGATGATATTGAAAGTAAGTCGTTCTGGCATCATGCCTGTAGATTATATTTTTGTGGAGGTAGCCAATCTTCGAATGAAGCTATAGGTTATGCAGGCACAACCATGGGGGTCTGGGGTACACGGCCAAGCCGGCCAAAAGTTCATTTGCACAGTCAAATCTTCTCGTGATTGATGATGAGTTTTGGAGTTAGCCAGTAACTCCACGCTTAGATAACTAGTTACTAATACTTAGAGACTTCACTGCCTCTACAAGATTTTTGGAATTGAACTAAGTTTTGAAGTGCACATTTTGAATTTGGAGTTATCCCTTAGACTATATACGTAGCGTTATGTTTAACCAGTTAAGTGTGACGATAAGATTGTCCTCAATCACATGGAGCCATCGCGATGAGTCAGTCCAACGTGTCCCTTCTTTTCTCAGGTTGTGATGTCCCCACATGATCCGCCAGTTGGTTTCGTCGACAACTACATCAAGTTGGTTGGAGATGCTGATACGTCGAACTTTCAGAAACTACTGGACATGAAGGTGATTATGATTTAGATCTATGCCTAGTTACTATTGTTCTAGTTTATGCAAGGATAGAATAGATCAAAGGTAACTAAGCATTTGACTCATTTATTCAAGTTTTTCTTTAATGTATTGTTTAATAAACGAGCAGGAGTGTTTTATTAGGTTTAAACCTAGTTGGTATTAGATCTAATAAACACGTACTGCGAGTTTATTGAACGGCTTCAAAAATGTCTCATAAATATTCTTTATATAAAGAATACTATAATTAGGATGAGCTTTTATATAAAGAATACTAATGAAGATGAGTAGAAGACGATAGAAGTTTTTGTTTATAAAGTTTTGAAATAAACAAACATGTAGAAGTATACAAACCAGAACAGCAGGTTAAAATTTAACCCAGGGTTAGCGTTAACCGGCTTTTGAACCAGGTTAATAAAGGTACTCCAAACGCCACAATATTACTAGTTTACATTACACTTCTTGTAGGGTTTACGACGAAGCGAACAGCACGCCATGTTGGATCTATTCCGTTCTCGACTTCCCACACCCAGCACGCCTGACGCGAACAGCTCTACGTCTGGGGCAACACCTGAACTCGAGTCCAGCAGGATAAAGAGACTTGAACGACTGATTAAGAAGCAATTTTAATGAAGATAGCAACAATACACTTGGAATGAATGGAAAATAATGACGATAATGATGACTGATAGTGGTGGGGTCCAGTGGAAAATGCGAAATGCTGAAGGTTTTCTCTATCAAGGTATTCTTTATCAATGACTGTACGAAAGGAATTTTGAAGTATAACTTGTAGTTCAAAATGTTTATGAGAGGTTTACACAATCCTACATTTTGATCTGACTTTCTTTGATCAAAGAATCTTGATTGTGTAAACCACGCTAACAGGTCCAAAGAAAGTGAAATGGCCATATAAAAGCCTTTTACAAAAGAGCAGAATAAAACGGTTTCAGTGTATGCAAGCACCAGGTACCTTTAAATGGTTTAATTCACAAAACATTCAAAAACCATTAAAAGAAGCCGAAGATCTGCGAATAATATTGGGATAATTATTTAGTATTACTGTAATAGATAATACTATAGCTACCAATGAGAAGGCAGGTAGTGAATGAAAATTTTAAATTATAAACAATCATTGGATGAAGTCGAGCATAAAATCACGAATTATTCAGACCGGGGTCAGTGCTATCTCCTGAAGCTGACGCGAGCGCACGAAATTCTAATGCGAAAAAATTTGAATCTTCAAGGATTTGTAAATTTCGCGGGTTTTGTGCAATGACCGCGTGGCCCACTACAGCTCGTGTTTACAGACAAAACAAAACCCAGGTAAGTGTAGAGATTGCATGTATAATAATTGATATTATTAGTGTTAATATAAAGATACAACTCGTGATTAGTGACTAGTATTGTAGTAATTAGTTTTAGCTGTCAGCCATAAGTTCAAATGGCCGTTATATATACATCAAAGATTTTTTTTGCACTTCACTTGATTGAACTAGAATACTGGATTTGGTGGATAATCCAAGTGAGTAGATATATACATAATTTAAGACCTAACCAGGAACGGTTGCGAAAAATGCAACACTAGGTCCTCTGGCAGGAATTGAACCCACGGCCCTGCGATTCCAGTGGGTTAGAGCGCTGCACCGGAATCGCATAGTGTTGCATTTTTCGCAACCGTTCCTGGTTAGGTCTTAAATTGTGTATATATCTACTCACTTGGATTATCCACCAAATCCAGTGTTATATATACATATTAAACTTTGCTAGTGCCAAGCAAATCAGTGCGCAGTATTTTCTCTAAAAGCCTGACCTAGTGTTTGTAGAAATCCCTAACTCTCTCAAATCTTTATATCGCTTCTCGGCTCTAGATCTTTGTTGATCGGTCCGCAAAGGATCTAACTTCAAACTCGACAACGTCTCTGTAAAAAAACCGGGAAGTGGAGCTCGGATGATCACTGGTTTTGTTTCCAGATCACTAAGTGTGATTTCCTTCGCGTGAAGATGTAGTGGAATAAGCGCTCTCTGCCAAGCCTGGATCTTACGTTTTCCACTTTGTGCATTTGGAACTCCTTTGAATCCCAACATTTGAAGTAGACGTAGTGGAAGCACCTGCAAAATTCATTTTACATATTACATTCCAAAATGTAAAATCCTAATGTTAGCTGTCTCGCATGTTTCCTAGCTCGTTTTTACGAGTCTTCGCCAAAAAATTCGATACAATTATTTTCCCTTTAGTTACGGAGTTTTGAAAAATATTATTGCTGACTTCAGCATTATTTTCAAACGCTGTTAATATTCTCTTAAACGTAAGGTTAAGAAGTAACATGTCTAAGCGCACCCTTTTGTAGGTTCAATTCGCACACTTTTGTTCGCAATCGCACATGTTCGTTTTGTCTCTCCCAAAAACCTTATATTAGAGTCTGGGGTCTTAAGCGCTGGCCGAGGATCAGAGCTGATGAGAGTTAATGAGGGTTGCAACTCTCGCTGGCTCGCGTTTGACCGCCAACTCTCATCGACTCTCATCAACTTTGAGCTGGTTCAATAAGAGTTGATGAGAGTTTTCCCTCGTTTGACGGGTACGCGCGATAATATCCAGTCAACTCTCATGCAACTCTTGTTCTCGTTTGACCGGGGCATGAGAGTTGATGAAACTCTCATGCAAACTCTCGCTTGCCAACTCTCATCAACTCTCATTTGACCAGGACTTTATGTGTGGTCCTTGGTATTTTCGCGTTTACCTGTGGTTGTTGTTTTTCAGAAGAATATTTATGATCTCCCAACGCAGGTGTCCCAAGACCTTGTGCTAGATGTACACGTATCTGATGTTTAAATCCTGTCTCCGGTTGGAGTTCCAGTAGAGAACATGTGTTTTTGTTTTGACCCAGCACTTTGTATCTTGTGTGAGCTGGTCTGCAGTCTTTAGTGGCCTAGGACGAAACATACATTACATTGTATGAAGTTGTGCTCATTAAATCACTTGGCAAACAAGAAAACATTCGAAGATTTCGATGTTTCCTCAAATATTTCCCTGTCCGCGAAAACATTGTTGCGGAATTAGCGGAAACACCATTTGCTTCATAGACAGCAAATTGGAATGTTTCCCAACAAAGATTTGATGAAATTTGTTTTTGTTGCAGAAAGTCATCGCTCATAATGCTCATAAGCCACGCTTAAACGTTCTACACAGGTAAAAACGCACAAGTTGTAACGAACCTGCCACAGACTTGTACCAATGCTGTTTTAACAACTTGTTATCGCGATTTGTTCGCACTGCTTATTCCCGGCGTGTTGACAAGTTGTCATCGGCGTGTTGACAACTTGCAATCGGCGTGTTGACAACTTGTCTCGGCGTGTTGACAAGTTGCCATCGGCGTGTTGACAAGTTGCCATCGGCGTGTTGACAAGTTGCCATCGGCGTGTTGACAACTTGTCTCGGCGTGTTGACAAGTTGCCATCGGCGTGTTGACAACTTGCCATCGGCGTGTTGACAAGTTGTCATCGGCGTGTTGACAACTTGCTACAAGGTTGTTGACTCAACAGACTTGTTACAAGATGTGCGCGCCCACTTTGTGGCACCTTGATAAAATGACAGCATTTTTACACCTCGTTTACAAGCTTGCTAAAAGTCAGTTGCGGACACATCTTTTTGACAAGTTGTGAGATTTTTACGTGCGTGTATACTTCAATTAACTTCATGCCTGATATTTTCCTAATAGTTCCTCCAATACTAATGACGAAACATCCGTCAAGTTGAACTAGGGCCTAGGCACGCAAGTTCGTCATAGTAGACAAACTTCCCAAGATAGTTCGTCTTACAATTGATCTTTCTCTTTGCCACGTTTATACACAAACGAATTATCAGACAAACTATCTTTTCTTTGCCCAAGTTCGTCCAGACAGATTATCCGTCTCTAGCATAAATCGGTACAGTCAAGCCTGTTTTAGACGTCGAATTTCCGTCGAATTTAATTCGTTGAATTTAATTTATAGTTTGAGAGAAATGGACGTTTCAAATAGTTTTATTCGAGGCGGTACATTCAATGCGACGTTGTCAAAGGATTCGACTGGTTTCGTGGCAGTATTGGCCGAAAATGACTCTGAAATCCCGTCGAGTAAAATTCAGATGCATTAAATTCGACGTCTAAAACAGGTCTCAGTGTCACTAACATTTCCATCCAACATTTCTTCATCACTCAATGTGATCTTAAATCGCCCGTTCACATTATGTTCCTTCAGTGGAACTCTGATATGTCCATGCTCTTGACTTGGGCTCCCTATGACCACAGACCAATACGTTTTCTTTACTTTACGTTCTCTGAAAACTTCACCTAAATACTGAGCTGCTCTTTCAGATCTAAAATACACAATTTGTAAAACAAATTAAGGTCATTTTTGAAGTGGTGCGAAATGAACATTACTTTAGCAGTTCTTTGCTATTATTATAGTAAGCAATTAGCCAACAATTTCATTAAACGTTAGTTCGAAAAACATACTGCTATTTTTTACAGAAAACTTTGGAAATGCTATTTATATGCTGCTGCCTTGTGATGAAAAGGCTCCAGATAGAGTCTGGCAAACGTCATCTGATTGGATCATGAAAATAACTCTGATTGGCTGACGCTGGCGCGTGTTATTAAGCGTGTTGTGATTGGTTATATTGAATAATTTTAGTATATACTTAATATATAATTCAAGTATTGATGCATAAATTATACATGCACTAATTACTCAGTTCTTTCTAGCCAAAGAAAGCAAGACAAACTTTTGTAAAGTTCAGTGGCATAACTACGATGGGTTCAGACCGGGCGAACCCGGGGGCCCCCAACCCAAATGGGGGCCCCTGGGCAGCCAAGCTTAGACTGTAGAGCAAAAACAAATTGACAGGGAAGACTCTGAGAAACGAAAAATGCATGAACGCAACAACAAAATATATATTCTTTCTTGATATATTAAAATGTCGTTTTCTGACTGTCAGAATTCTGTAAAATCTTCCCCCAAAGTCCAGGAAATGGCATTTCAGAGACTCTAGATTTAAAAATTTTCCGGAGGGGCATGACTCCGGACCCTCCTAGAATGCTCGTACCTTCGGCGCAAGCTTGTGCCTTCGGCACTCATACTAGGGGGGGCCTTCAAAATTTTTGAACCGGGGGCCCCCTGATATAACTTATGCCACTGGTAAATTTCTCATCAAGTTTTCATCCAAATTGAACCAAAATTTAATCGATTTGTCCTTGGCCTATGCCCATTAGCTTCACAAAGTTTCGTATTAAAATGTTTGATATTTTTTTAGTTATCGTTCTCACAAACAAACAAACAAACAAACCCAGGTGAAAACATAATCTCATGGCAGAGGTAATTAAAAATTGTAAATTCTTTAATTGTTACTTTAATCCGCCACAATTTGTCACTCACTTTGTGAGCAGTAGCGCACCAGTACAGTCCCTATAGAAAACACAAAATTTACACAGTAAGTAGAAATAAAGTTTTATTCAGTTTTAATAATACTGTATTTACTTTGCATCACTATAAAGAGTATTACCGATCTAGTCTGTGAGCCAGTTTCGGCCTATGCTTCAGTCCTTTGGCCTTTGCAAAATCGTCCAGCAGTTCAGTTAAGCTGATGGGCGTGTTTGAATTCCCTGAAAGTTAATAAGTACATTTCTGAAGATTGAAAGTTGGAAGTCTGATCTAATATTTGGTAATAATTCATTTATTTATCTGTTAATAATTAATTGATAGAGACACACCTTGCACCGTTAATCCATATGGTTTATTAATAGCTATGATATCATCTACAGACAAATATATATGAATGGATTAAATTATTTTTTAATCAATTATTTTGTAATCATGGATGCTTTGCTACCCCATCCCCCAATGCGGAACGAGTCTGCGATTGTGAGACGAAATCTATTTGTCAAAAATGACAAAATGGGTGCATTAATAGGGCGCATTGCAGCTTAATGGGTTAACATTGGAACAACCCATTGACAACAGCCATGCAAGTACAGGTTTTGAGCATTCCAAGGCTACTCCCCAACCTCTAAGGGGACTAATTGCCATCAAGGGAGAGATTTAATTCCAAGTAACAATTTAATATACGCAACAAGCTGGCATCAGACCACAAGCTACGACGCTCGGACGCTACGTAACAAACTTTTAATATACTCACTCTTATTGTAAATTACACTTTTCAGTAAATCTTGAAGTATTTTATTCCGTCTTATCGCCAAGCTGCTGGTCTTCATGAATAGTACTGTACGAAAGCACAACCTTGAAACTGCGATGCCGATGAGATGTTGAAAGCAAAACAGTGTCAAATTAATTAGTTGTCAAAACCTGAGGTATTTGCCCTTACATAACATGGAGCTAAACCATATGATGTAATGGGTCTTTTGAATATATAAATAAGTCTATAACCTGTAAGAGTTTTTTATTCTTATCGTCAGTTGTCAAGACAATCATCAGCAAGATATTACGTAAAATGCCAGTTCCAAATTGTTGTTTAATTTCTGTTTTATCGTACTTTTATCGTTTGTCAGTTATCAGTTGTGACTGTCACTTGTTAGCGACTGGCAATTTTGTCTGTTGCCAGTCAAAAATGCAGGCAAATGTCAAAATTTATTTTTGCTTTTGGAGTAGGTAATCTTTCCCTTAGCTTGACGACGAAGTTTGCTTAAAGCATGTTTAAAATTTTAAAAATAAAATAGCCAAACGATAGAAAATAGACAAAAAAATTTTCGCCCCCCAAAATTTTTCACAAATGGTTTCGCTTGATGTTATTTTGTACATTAAGGGCCAGTTTGCGGGCTCGAAGGGAGTGTAAACAGAAGCCAAACCAGTGAGCTAAACACGTGGAGTGAACAAAAATGGCCAAAAGTATTCGTTCAAAAGCAAAGAGAAAATTACGGGCGGTAAAACGAGAAAAGATTGCCGCAAAGGAAAGATTAAGGTTGTTAGCAATACAAGAAGAAGAAGAGGGAGTAAAAATGATTCAAGATGCCGTGGAAAACAGTGAATTGGGCGAGAATATTCCAGTTTCTTCAGGTGCATATTTCAGTTTATAAAACGCTTGTATTCTACCGTACCCTGGTTGCCAGAGGTTCTTGTATTCCGTCCCTATTATGCTCGCTCGTATTTTGTTTCACGCGAACCTCTGGTAACCAGGGTATGGCTACCGCTACCTTAATACTAATCTGGAAAAAAATATAACTAATATAACTATTTGTATATAACTGGGAGCCACTGAAAATGATAAGAAAAAGGCAAAAGCAAAAATGATGTATAAAATCTTAAATAAAGACAAACTATAAACTTCGAGATATTACAAATAATATGAATGTAAAAACAACATTATTATAACTTTGTAAATAGATTACTTGTAAATTATTCCTGTTCTGCACTATTAAATAATATATTAGTGACACTATTGATGACATTCTATATTGATATACTCCTTATTTTGTAAATCTATCTATCTATAACCATTTTAGAGGGGAGATGAGTTGCCACAGTTGCCCCCTCCCTTACCTCCCAACAGTCAACACAACCCCCAACACAACGGTCGCCAACTGACATCACGTCATTTTTTCAACTTTGAAGTAAAGTTAAAAACTTTGTAACTGATCCTAAAACCTACCCTAACCCAAAACCTAACCTAACCCTAGCCAAATTGGTGAAGAAAAATCAAGAAAAACGAATATGAAAATCGGGAAAATTGCATAACGTCAGTTTGATAGATGGAAACAAGTGAAAACCCAACACAACTTCCTCCCCCCAACACAACCTCCTCCCACCCAAGACAACTCTCCCCCCCCCGAAAATGGCCAAAATGGGGTACGGTATTTCTATTTCACTCAAGTACACTGGGCATATTCCTGTTTTAAAATATGTTAACAAGAAAGATGGGCAGATAGGGCCTTCGCTCAAAATGCCGAAGTTTTTGTTATATTTGTGGTAGTTTGATCCTACAAACCCTCGAGCATAAAACAATAAAAGGGGTTTGAAGCAGTTTAAGTTGCGAGCAGCCATTTTTCCTTGAAATTATCAATGTGAATCAAGGCACAGATTGTTGTTCTCTCGTTCAAGTAAAAATGACTGATGCCAAATTTAATGGCCGAGTTATGTGTGGCATCTATGTTGACAAAAACATCAACTGAGCACTGTCTAAATTGTGCAATATTTTCAGGTGATGGAGACAAGACTATGGACATTGTATCAGAAAATCAATCTGTAGTTACAACAAAGAAAAAGAAAATAAAGAAATCCAAATCTTCTGGTTCTGGAAAGAACATCAAGAGACTGAAGAAAAAGCAGAAAAATAAATACAAGTGGTAGACATGATTTTGGCGACATTGATAATTCAAGAAGCCGTAATTGTGGACCTTTTGAATGTACATAAATCAATGCTAATAATTTCACATATATCATGCCAAATGGATTAGTTGCTACATTTGCTTTTATTAATAGACCATTACTGTCTGGAATGTAGCATTATACATGCATAGCCTCAACTTCGTTCTTTGACTTCTTTAGAATATTATTCAGTCTTATGTAATGTTTGAAGTTTCTGTCTGTTTTCAAAAGAAGAAAGTTAAGGCTATGTGTGTATAATGCTACACTACAGTGATTCTTCAAATGGTCTACACAGCTATATACAGACTTTGTTCCGTAAAATAAATTTGATTCTAGCGCATTCTTTTATTTATTATCCAATATTAGCGTACCTTTTATAATTTTTTTTATGCCTCTGCGAAGGAGAGAGTATACATGATATGTCCAGCCTCGTACCATTGAGGTTGTGACGATTTTCACAAGGTTTGTCTCATCCTCCCCAAATGCTGTGCACTCTCAGTGCAACTTCAATATAGAGGCCTGGGTAGGACTATGATAATTTATTTGCAGAAGAAAATCTGACTGTAAACCATACTAATTCCTTTTAATCACCATGTTATACACAAGCAAACATTGTTCAAGGGGGGTAATGCATAATGGAATAAATGAGGTACTTTTGTCCTATGCTTTATGGATAAATTTTCACTCACCTTTCAGCTACGTTCTCTTAAATGTTCTTTTCTTTTTACTTTCTATTTTAACCCATAAAGCTGCAATAAACCTTATTTTGTACAACCCAGACCTCTTGGTAATACACCCTTTCGATAATTACATCACAAATTTCTCCTTGGCCCAGGATTCTCATGAATCATGAGCTAATTGCATTTCTTCTTGATTCATGGAAGTGAGGCTTCCAGGCCAAGGAAGTATTTGTGACATAATTATCAAAAGGGTGTATTACCACGGGAGGCCATAGCTTGCAAGGTAAAATTCCGAGGAAAAACCGTGCACACACAATAACAGTGTGGCCCATCCAACAGCCTTGCGAGGTTATTTGGATGGTTGTCGAAATTTGCTCGAGTGTACACTCAAAACAATGATGCAAAGTGGAGGCTGACAAGGACTGGTTTCTGTGCTGTATCACATTGTATCACAGCCTCAAGTTAGTTTCATGTGCACTCAAGCAAATTCAGGAAGTGTGCATTGGAGTTTTGGGTTCATTGTCTCACAGTTCAATACATAAACTATAGAAACCAACAGAGTGTAAAGTATGTAAATTATATTGTCTTTTATTGAGAAGAAAATAAAACAAAGTTAAAAGTCTATCATTGTGAAATTATTTTTCCTGAAAAAAGTCATAAATATTTCTACAAATCACTCGACAGTGCCCGGTTAATTAAAGTTGTCCAAGATTTGAAGGAGTTGACCTGCAGTCCATATATGGCAGATAAGTTATTGTTGGTTTGTTTAAGTGAGACGCCATGCGATGTAGAGAGCCTTGAATTTATCGAAACCTGCAAGCACACCAGCTCCTGCAACACCTCTCAAGATATTAGCACCGGCGCCCTTCATCAAGGACATAGGACCCTCATTACGCACAACTTGGAGGAAGCAATCGAATGACCCCTTATATTTGACTGCCTCTCCCGATGTCATCATCATACGTCTTCGGATGGTATCAATTGGATACGATGCAAGGCCAGCGCTGACAGTCACAGCATAGCCAAGACCAAATGATGCAATAAGACCTACAACAAAACAAAATTAAATAAGTAGCAAGAATATATCTCTGAATTCTCTTAAAGGGTCTATTATTTTGTGCTCTCCCTAGTTGACTCAACAGCTCAATAGGTCGAACCTTAGCCTGGTTCACCAAAGGTTATGTTTTCGCTCCAAAACATTCAGGAAGGCGATTATATTCCTAACAGTGTGGATGGCGACATCTGATTGGTCCGTGGGAAATTGTGCTGAGATTAGCTAATAATAGTTTGGCATTTTAACAATATGTGTAGGAATGTAGTCGCATTCCTGAATGTTTTGATCAACATGTTTTAGCACATTTTTCGCACAACATGAAACATTCGCAGTTTTGGTAAAACAGATTCAAATCCAATGATTTTACAATTGACATGGGCAAGCAGTTTAATTAACCTAGCCCAAGAGTCTCTCCTTGAACAGTTAAAATCATCTGGCATAAGTAAAATAGTAAAGTAGCATTGAAGTAGGGTGCATTAATTAGGGACATCACATTGTATTGGGTCAACAAGAGACATGGGCAGGTTTTCTGGTTAACCCATCCAAGTGGGTCCCATTTCAAGTAAAATCATCTGGTGTTATATTAGTAGTGTGTGTTCACTATGTTGCCGGTTGAACAACTCAATTGTAGTACGAAACACCAACCTGCATCTTCTCCCAAGATAATTGGCTTCAATGAATCATAGAGGCCGAAGTAGAAACCTCGGTAGACAAAGATACCCACACAGGAAAGAGCAAAACCTCGGTAAAGCCCTCGAATACCATCACTCTTGAAGGTTTTTCTGTAGACGTCCACTAGACCATTGAATTGACGTTCAGTACCCTTCCCAGAAGCTTTAGTGTCGTTAGCCAGTCTGGTTCGAGCATAATCCAAAGAATACACAAACACAAGGGACATGGCGCCAGCACAACCACCAGCGACGATGTTCTTCGTGAATTTCATGGGAGACGAATCTGCCTTACTGATCTTGAAAACAGCTTTCACTTTGTCTTTGAAAGCAAAGTTAAGAGCTTGCGTCGGGAAGTAACGGAGGCAATTTGCCAAGTTACCTCTCCAGAAGGGCAAGACTCCTTCTGAACGGAAGGTTTTCACAGTACAATCAATGACGCCCTTGTATGGTTCAGCAAGACGACCAGTCTTAAGCATCTCATCTTGGTTTTGAACCAAAAGCTTGATGCGTTCAATAGGTGCAGCGGCAGTTTTGGAGATGACAGCTGCAACACCACTGAGGGCAAAGTTCTCAGCAAAGCCAAGTTTCCTTGTTTTTTCTGCCATATTTGTTTAGAGTTGTCTGCAAGAAAAATGCAGTCACATAATTATAAAACAACAATTCATTACCATCCATAGGAGATTGCCACAACCAAACATTATACCATTGTTTGCATGTAAGAATGACAAGTAGCAGGTAAAGAAACGTTCAAGTATGTCAAGAGCATTTGACAGGTATTAATCTGATCAATTAATCCTGTTTAACTAGCCTCACTGATTGGCTGAGCTCGTTGAAACCTACAAATGCTTGTTAGAAACAATGAAGTTTCATATGAGAATAGACAACATTTTTATATGTGACCTTATCATCTTTAAATGGAAATGACAGTAAAAAAGTATGAGCAAAATCGTCAGGCATTCACGAGAGACAGTAATCAGGTAAAATGCATTGGGGCTCAAACCTCCAACTCACTGGGGTTTTCTGATCTGCAAATTGTTAACGACCCCCCCCCCCCACCAAATATGCTCCAAATTGTCTCAATTTGGCCATTCCCAGGGCAGGGGGGGTAAGATAGGAAATTTATACTGGTGCAAACTGCACAATCAGAAAGGTGCTCACAATGAAATACTCATTTACTTAGTTTGATTTTCTTCTACAAACTAAAAACTTGTATTTAATAAAACAAAGTACAACCTATTCACCTTTTCGTTATAATACAGTATTGAGAAACTGTCTAATATATTTAATATACAAGAGTTCTGCCCCTAATTAGGCAAAGATGTACAAAGTACAACGCGCTTTACAAAATTTAATATTTCAGCCAGATTGAAATTCGAATCGAATACGTGTATGCTAACGCAAACACACAAAATCTCAACGGCTATCGAAAGTTAAAATATAAAAATTCTTCTATATTTAAACAATTCAACCAGTGTCAAAAAATTATTTAGATTTTACGAAAATTTTTGAAAATCTATTCGCCAAATGGCAAGCGAAAATTTATATATTAGCTGGGGACGCGACGCTTTATATTAAAACAAGAATTTTCATTGTACTATCTCGATTTGCTAAACAGATAAAATAAGCCACAGGAAAGCGCGCTAGTTGCCTTAAAAATCGACCAGATCTCTGACAAGCAAACAACAGAAAATATATTTCACAATGCATTATAATACTTGCCCTTAATAGTACAAGGCGCACCGGCGAATTTTACACGCGTTTTACTTGAACTTTTCAACGCGTTTTCGCAACGATTTCGCATCAAAACGAAAGAACAGTATAACATAAAGTATATTAGTACATTAGATCGTTAAATAGTATAATAAAAAGCAAAATAAATAGCGTAAAACTTACATTGCACGTGTGCTGAACTCGTCTCAGGTGGAAGGCCTTGAAAAAAGATCGGACTGCGGAAATGCGGAACAATTTTGACGTCACAATTTATGATGACGCCTAATAGATTCCCGGATGTGTACACTAACTTCGCGGGCGCCGATTGCAAAATTTTCTGGCTTAGTCAATCGTAAAGCTGATAAATTACCAGTAATACTTTAGCATTGCACTGGAATAACCAATAATAATTTGGCATAGCATTTCTCACATTATAACATGCATGTTTTTCTAAAATCAAAAGGACACCTCTGCCCCTTTTAATTTCCCTTTTGGAAAAGGACCATCCATCCATTCCTCTTCTCCCCTAAAGGTGTTGATAAAGACACGAAACAAAGCAGCAACAAGATGAGAAACAGCGAAAATGAAGTGGCAAATTAAGCAACAGGAGCACTCTCTCCAGTTGAAAACTTCATATATAGCTCAGTGGTCTCGGACCAATCGGTTCAATTTCGGAAAACGAGGTGGTCACGAGTTTGCACGGAAGCGTGACGATTCGTGACGATAGTAAACCGAGGTAGGTAATATCCGCAAATATTTGAAACGACGGGCTCATTTCTTGTTATAAACATTGCGAAGTAAACAAAACCTGAGCTTGTCAACAATGGACAGAAATCAAATTTTTCTTTAGAACGACTGCTGTTGTGTAAAAATGGACAACGTTAGACGAAATTGCTGTACAATGTCATGACGAAGAAGCCATAGTCCTTCGGGAAGGGAATAATCTATGGAAGCAAGGCTTATTTTAGGCGCCAATTTAACGCGAAGGGTGTTCATAAATTTAGATTCCAAACGCCAAAAACCCTTGGAGGTCATATATTTTGGCAATGGCAGATATTATTAATGTTGGGGATTTTGAATACAGACGAAAAGATTTAATAGGTCATGGGGCTTTTGCTGTTGTATTCAAAGGCAGAAACCGCGAAGTAAGAACGAATATTTTTAGTAATTTACTAACGTTAGGTCATATTAAAGCTAATATATTTTGCTTGTCAATGGCATGTTTTTAGCGCTAAATCAACCCATACAGAATGTCAAAGAATAACTGCAATGGCTATTATTATATATTTTGCTATAAAATTATAATCGCATAAAGTACGGGAAGACATTTATAGCAAAACGTCTTTTAAACAGGATGTGATATTCATTGATATAATTACGTATATATAAATATAGCCATAATATTTTATTGGAATTAATAAGATCTGGACCTTTTTCAATTGTTTTTATATTTTACAGTCATTCTTTTATGTGTTTAAGTATATAAACATTAAAATGAAACTTAATATCCCCAGATATTGTGTTCAATTACTACTTCAGTATAAAAGTCTTCCCAAAATACTCAAGATTCTAAAAACTTTTATAGAGACGTGACGAGTCTGTTGCTATTAAAGTCATTACAAAGAAAAATCTCTCAAAAGTTCAAAATCTTTTGACAAAAGAAATTAATATTTTGAAGGTTAGTTGATGTTTTTTTGCAGTCAATATCTGAATATCAGATATTAACCACAGCTGACTTTTGACAATAGGGCAATAGATACTCAATCATGCATTGATAACATCAAAAACACTGAATATTTAATCATCTCTAAATTTGGCATATTTGCATGTAACACAGCATGATTTTGTGTGCACTATTATTTACATATATGTAGGTACAGTGTAGGTAGTATTTAGGTGTGTTCACACAATCCAATTCTACTCTTGACGTATGTGATTTACCTGATTTGCTGACAAGAGTTAGGCTATTGGCTCATACCTGGTGAAAAGTGTAGTTGTTGCTGTATTGTGTGAAATCACATACGTCAGGAGGAGAATCAGATTCAACAAATGGGACCGTGTGAACAAGCCTTTTAGCTGCATTGGTTTGTGCCTGATCTACGTGAAAAATATTAGAAACACTTCAAGTGAGGCCCTTCATGACGATTGGATAGTAGCCAAAGTGCCTTTGCTCAAAACGTTGAAGTGTTTTTAATCTTTTTCAGGTAGTTCAGAGTTAAACCACAGCAGTTTATATTATTTAAAACCAAGCCCTTATATATCTGCTGATTACTGGTTAATGAGCAGTAAATATATGGGGAAAATTTATTGGGAAAAGTTTTACTCAAAATGTATAATGCAATCTAGTGAGTTAAGTGCTTCCTGATTTCTGCTTGCAAATTTATGCAGAAATACCCTAGCTGTTGTCAATATTAGCTGACCAGAGCTTCCTCTGAGATGTAGTGCATATTTAGCTCTCATGAAAAAGGTCCAATTTCTTGACCTTGACCTTGGACAGAATTCAAAGGTCGTGTGACAAATTAACTCACACATACATACATAATTAACAAGGCATCACCTTTTATTTATTTTACACTGTCTATTTCCATACAAATTGCAATTGACAAGTAAAATCATCTGGCATTAGACAGAGTAAAACAAGTAAGGCTCATTGTAGGTTAATGGGCTATTAACAAATCAAGGCTGTTTCTCCATAATTGTGCACAACTGAAATTATAGCTTTCATGTAAATTAATAGGGATGAGCCGATAACGAAAATTACCGAGGCCAATTATTTGTAGGCCGATTATCTCAACTTATCGGCCGATTAATCTGTATCTGCCGATTATTGTATGTAGCAAGACGGCGGTGTAAAAACCTTTCAAAGATGGCGATTGCTTTGAAGTTCTTTGACCAAAGACTTTGATCACAGAAACTTTGATGGACATAGGCATAGCAGAAACGCATTGTATGGAGCTTTTTAATTTTGTGAGTTCTTTCACAATATGTTCAACAACCTATCTATTCGCTTGTATTTAATATTTTAGCATGTGCTTGGCAACTGTGCAAAAAAGTCTTATGGACGATTATTTTGCCGATTATCAAACAATAATCGGCCGATTACTGATTATTTAAAAATGGCCAATTAATAGGCTTTGCCAATTATTTTCCGATTAACAGGCTCATCCCTATAAATTAATTAATACACACTTGTTGTAGGGTTGGGGTCTGGTTTAGGGTTAGGTTTATGATAAGCATTTGGTTTAGGGTTAAAGTTCAGTTTAGCATTAGGTTTACAATTAGGGCTACAATCATGTGCAAAATGACTTGAGATAACTTTCAAACGTTGGGCTTCTCTCAAAAATGTTGCAAAAACCAAATTTCGTAACCCCCTCTCTTCCAAGACAAGGTTGGTGAGGTTCCAAAATGAAACAGCTACAAGTAGCAAACAACATTGGACGGGGGTGGAGGGGGGGGGGCGATTCGACATTTAATTTTGTGACTTTTGTCTTTGTTCCATCAAATCAGCTGCAGTGTCTCAACCATAATGCATGGGATTGTAGGTTTTAGAGTAAGAGTGTTTAAGGGTATTAAAAATAGATAAAATAGATTACATGTACCAAAGCTGCCAAGTCTCGGCTCTTTCTCGATATATGAGCAACCGAAATAGGCGTTAGGGATTATTAGGGTTAGGTTAGGTTGGGGATTAGGGTTAGGGTTAGGGTTAGTTGCTCATGTATAGAGAAAGCGCCCATGTCTCTTGGTTTACCTATGGGCCTCCAGGTTTTGGCACTGCCTCCAGATCTCACAGGTCGTCTCACGAATCTCATGCTGTATCTTTGATCGCAAGAAATATGACTTATGACCATAGAAACCGCAAATCTTCGGTTAGAGACATTTTAGTGAACGCAATGATCATGCCCCCCTCCAATAAGTTTATTCTGGCCTCGCTACTACAGCGATAGCCTCCAAGTTTTTAATCATCTGAACTTGACAGCTCTGCATACACTGTAGAGGGTGGTAAAGGGAGGGTACGGATCACGTTTCACGTGAGGTAAAACAGCCATTTCACGTTTCACATGTAAAAAATTAGCCATTTCACGAAAATTAAAAACCACGTTTTCAAATGTTTAAATTTTATTTTATAAAGTGACTATTTAATGCCGTTCTTAACCTTTTGCCCAATTTTTACGTTTTCAAAACCAATTTCAGCAAATTGTTTTTTAAAAACCCGATATATCCAATACAAAATCAAGAAAATACACGCAGAAAAATTGTTACATCCCTAACATTGCTCTTCTAGACGTTCTCACTGTTCGTTCAGTCTTTGTTCTACAGGCCTCAAATAGATTCTCGTTTCGCGGACAAAAATTATCGACAATCACGGCTCACGGCTAGGGATATAAATCACGTTTCACGACACAAAAGTCATTTCACGGGAACAAATATTGGCAATTGACGCCTTTCACGGCTCACGAAAATACCCTTACCACTCTCACTGTAGTTGAGAATTTGGGGTTGTGCATATATTGCGAAAGCACCCAACGTAAGGAGGACATCCAATGTCGACAATGAATATTGACGTGTGATGGCTGACCCCTTGTATAGGCCAAGTCCTCCCTAAGTTCCTGTGCAGCATGGTGTAACTTCAATTTTTGGCACATTTTAGGGACTTAAACATGAGAATGTTGTCTGCTTGTTTGATTGTATGGTAAGGTCATTTTGTAGTTTATCATTACTCAGCAAAATAAATGTCTTTAATTAGTTTAATATGTAAAAATACTTAGCCTTAGGTTAGATTAAGCCATTAACGTGAAGACTTAACATAAGTTTAATTTATATTTTAGGAAACTTCCACACATGTCAATCTTGTTATGGAGGTAAAGTACTGAAAACATATTATATGCATTAAAGCATTTATGTGTGTCTTTGTAGGCAATGCCTTACTTATATTTCATTTGCATGTATTAGCATAATTTGCGCTAGCCTGCACTGACTCTGTTATACCAATTTATAAAACCAGCCGTGCAGGCAGAGACTTAACAGTCCACTCAACGAGTTCCGAAAACATGTGCAGCCTAGGGGGGTCCGAGGGCATGCTCCCCGAGAAAATTTTGAAATCTGAGTCCTGAAAGCCCGGAAATGCACTCAATTTTTGCTAGTTGTTGTGAAACAAGCTTAATCATCTATGATCTATTGTTAAATATCTTAGCAAATTTGAAGTCTGTACGATGTAGCAATGAAATAAAGACAAAATACTGGAGTTTTGTTTGTTTTAAAATATTTTTGCCCGTCCACTTTCAAAAATGCCCGTCCAAAAGATGGGTGGACAGGTCTCTGGCTAAGCCCCTGTGTGCAGGCTACATTTGCGCAGGCGCAGTAAATTTAAAACCGAGCGAAAAATAATTCATGCAGTAAAGTTGTTCAATGTTGCTTGCAAATTTTTGCAAAACGTTTTTGGAAAGATTTAAGTCTAGGTAATTATTTCCAGTGTTATTTTAGTCGGAATCATGATTTTGAAGTGTGAGTGTCTAGTTTTGTTCCTTTTTAGCCTCTATAGGTGCGCGCATGGGTGTAGCGTCTACCCCCGCACCCCTGGGTGCGCGATTTAATAGCGCGAAAAATGTTTTGTTTACCGATTCTAACTTGCGCCAAAATCTGCACTGTTGCGTGAATTAACGCTGGGCAATCTAATCTTTTATCATATCTAGTATTGCAATGGTGGTGATTTGGCAGATTATTTACATGGTGAGTTTTATTTTTCAATTGAACATTGACTTTTATGCAATCATGTAGCTTAATAGTACCGTGATCAAGTACTAAAGGCCGTGTTAGTATTACACAAGGCAATTTTTACTGCAACTTGCAACGCAATTCCTGACACAGAGTCATGTTACATTGTTATGTAAAACGTATTCACCGCCGTAAAATTGAGAACTTGCCCCGAATTTTACTCCTTTGACCTTTTCCTCGCGTAACATCAAATCATAAAGACATGAAAGAAATGAATGAGAATGAAAAATATCAGAAAAGTTAGAAGCAGTCCATGCTCACTGATTTACTGTTCATACTTTTTAACATAACATCGCTCTATGTCCGAAATTCCGTTGCAAGTTGCAGTAAAAATTGCCTCGTGTAACATGGCAATTGCCTTGTGTAAGTATGGACCGTGAGACAATGAAATGATATTTTGTTTTTAGCGAAAGGGACCTTGAGTGAAGATACTATCTGCATTTTCTTGAAACAAATTGGTAAGAAAATTCTGTACTGGTTATTAATATATAGCCGTTAAGTAAGTTCTTACAAACTTGAAAAAAGTAAAATACCAATATAAAGTAGTACTAGGACAGTGTCGCTCACGTATTTCTTAACCTTTTATGGGCATGATATATACGTTTATGATTTTCGTTATATGGTACACTGTTCAGTCCTTAAGGCTGGTTTACACGACAAGGTTTACACGACAAGAGTAAGGCTATTGGCTCATACCTGGTGTAGTTGTTGCTGTATTGTGTGAAATCACATACGTCATGAGGAGAATCAGATCCGACAAATCGGATCGTGTGAACAGACCTTTTAGCGCTGCATTGGCCTTAACGCATTTCTCTAAAACTATAATTCTTTATTTTGGTCTGCAGCCTCGGCGATGAGAATTCTGCAATCAAAAGGCATCGTTCACAGAGATCTAAAACCTCAAAATATTTTACTCAGTCACTCAGGACTTTCACATCCCAGACCAGCAGATATCAAAATTAAGATTGGTAAGTGTGATGTAACAGCCTGGATAACAAACACGTTGTTCATTGTTGTTGACTGTCCGATAGATCTTCCGATTGACTATAAGGTATTGAAGCTATTCTAATACATTATTACAAGGTATTAAATTACTTGCTTGCTTAAGAAAGGTTTGAATTTGGAACTTAACCCATTAGCTTGCAATGCGCCCAGAGCGCCCTACTTTAGTATTTTACTCTGTCTAACACCAGACGATTTTACTCGTCGGTGATAGGGTACTGCCAGTTAATGGGTTAACAAAACTATCTGCCAGTGTCTCTTGTTAACCCATTAGCTTGCAATGCGCCCTACTTTAGTATTTTACTCTGTCTAACGCCAGACGATTTTACTCGTCAGTGGTAGGGTACTGCCAGTTAATGGGTTAACAAAACTATCTGCCAGTGTCTCTTGTTAACCCATTAGCTTGCAATGCGCCCTACTTTAGTATTTTACTCTGTCTAACGCCAGACGATTTTACTCGTCAGTGGTAGGGTACTGCCAGTTACAGACTTTCGCGAGTTGAAAGTTCATCCGGTTTGGCGCAGGAAGAGATCATTTTGAAGTCATCAATGGAAGCACTGTGTCCAGTGGTATTGAGGTGTGAAAGAATGCTTGTGAGTGTGGCATTGCTGCTCTCTTTGCCTGTTAAGGCAGAAACACCTAGGTGTACTCGGGTGTGTAAATGACGGACTTCTAACCCGTGAAAGTGTCTTAATTTCCAAATTCAAACCTTCCTTAAACAAGCAAGGTAGTTTTGTCCCTCTGTTTTCCTACTCTGATTTCCGCCCCCACTCTCATTTCCTTGTTGTTTTTGTGTCTGTGTTTGTAATTTAAAACCTTGTAATTTTGTAACTTAAATCTATTCATAAACCCTGTCCTTTCAAATTATTCATAAGTGAGGCTATTTCACATTGGTTTTTGTAGCTGACTTTGGATTTGCAAGATTTCTTCATGGTGAAATGATGGCAGCCACATTGTGTGGATCACCCATGTATATGGTATGTTTGTGGCAAAATATTAGTTGATATACATTGGAACAAGGAACAATGAAAAGTTTCATGAAATATTTATCGTTGTTCTATTTCATTTTATTACTCAAGGCCCCGGAAGTGATAATGTCAAGGGAATATGATGCAAAAGCTGATCTCTGGAGTATTGGAACGATTATATATCAATGTCTTACTGGACGTGCACCGTTTTTGGTTAGTTCTTGTCATTTCAACGACTATTTACTGTTTGAAATACGACTTTCTTCCAACAATCCAATTGTAAGTCATTACCATTGTGGTATTGTTTTCATCGCTGAACTTCAAGATTGAAAATAAAGCTTGTCCTTTTATCCATGCTGGGTGTAGGGGGTAGTAGGGGGGGGTGTGCACACCCCTCTAGTCTTAGTAAGAGGTGGGAGAGGGGTGCAGGAGGGTTCAATCAAATTTTCTTCTCGGCAGGGCAGGCACATCAAGCAAAAAATAAATAAAATTAAAATTTGGGAGGCTTTAGGACCATTGTTGGCAAACTTACTTTCAATAATTTTCTGACACACTCAGCCCCTTGACCCTGGCAGGGAGGTTCCTCAGTGATGAGGAATCCTGCCTCAGTCGATGGTCGCGGTCTGCTCAGCACCCCCCAGCACCAGCACCCCCCTACCAGATTATATGTCAGAAAAATGTCAGAACACATATAGTCTTCGAAATAGTGCAACAGATTTATCCCTGCCAAAGCCAAAAACAGAATTTATGAAGATAAGCTTTGGATATAGCGGTGCCATGCGGTGGAATGGTCTTTCGCAAAATGCTAAACAGTCTGAAACACTCCATTCTTTCAAGCGAATGATACGTCAAACTTAATTGGACGGATCGCACCAATGATATTTCTTTTTTTCTATTAAAAATTTTGTAATAATTTTTAACCTCCTTATTAGTTCTGTAAATAGTTTTGTATATAGTTACTGTGTGACGCCCCTCGTGGAAACCAGGTACTGTTGTTCGAGGCCAGCGTGTTTAAATAAAGTTTTACATACGTACATACATTCAGCTGGACCATCCTTGGTCTTACCTCAACTGTTAGAGGCAGCGCTCATAATTTACTGTACAAATATTTTCACAGGCTTCCACCCCGCAAGAATTGAAGAAGTTTTACCAGAAGAGCAAAACCACTTCACCTGAGTAAGTTAAACATTTTAGATTGGTTATTTTTGTAGTTATATAAGCAGTGAGTAAGTAAAAGATTTCCGATTTGTTCGAATATTAGAGAGACCTTTTCTGTGTGACCAGATCACTTAGTGCTATTTTTCGTTCTTTATAGTATTCCCAGTGATGCTTCGCAAAATCTTGAAGACCTGCTTATTGGAATGTTGAAAAGAAATCCCAGAGATAGGATTGAGTACAGTAAGAATGCATTGATTTTACCTTATCAATTACTTTATGTCACATTTACAGCCATCACCTGATTACCACAGCAGATTTATCAGGAAGTGCAGGACGGGGGGGACCCCACATGCAGTCTTCACCACCTCTCAGAAAACGCAAAAGTTGTAACAAACCTGCAGCAGACTTGTACCAATGCTGTTTCAACAACTTGTTGACAACTTGCTACAAGGTTGTTGACTCAACAGACTCGCTACAAGTTGTTCCAACAACTTGTTATCGTCCTGCAATTCAACAGCTTGTCAACAAGTTGTGAGTGACAACCTTGTAGCAACTTGATGAAATGACAACATTGTTACAACTTGTTGACAAGTTTTCTACAAGCCTGTTGCGAACACATCTTGTTGACAAGATGTGAGATTTTTATGTGTCAAACTGCATTGTAAAATGCATATTTTAATAATTGAACCCCGGTCAGGCTCATGCACTAACCATTGGATGTACATTATAACATTAAAGTATGTATTATGTCAGTAATGCTTCATCGTTTTAACATATTTTCTTTCAAAACTCAGAGGATTTCTTCAAACATCCTTTCTTGGCTGGAGCACTCGTTCGAAAACCATGTAAGTCTTGTATATTTGAAGGTCTTTTATGGAAGTAATTTGTCAAATTACTCAAATACAAGATGGTCGTTTTGATTTACACCACTTTATATAAGCGTTCTTATTACCTGGAATAGATCACATGGCATTACGATTACAAGATAAGGTCTCTGCTGGTGAATGAAATTCTGACTGAAATTCTGACTTTCAAGGCGCTTGAAAAGCCCTTGAAACTTACAGTTTTCTAAAAACTCCTTGAATATTTTTCCATAAAATGTAAATGGATTTTTTCTCTAAACAAAAGTAAAATCCATAGTATACAGACATGAGAAACTGAGAAAAGCAAGAGGTTAAATTGATACAACTAGTACAGTGTTGTTACATAGGGTAACGTAAGGAATTGTTCAATTTTGGGGGTCCTTATGTCCTTTCTTGAAAGAAAACATCCTAAATACTCCTTGAAAAATGCTATTTTGCTCCTCAAGACCAGCGCGAACCACTATAAACTTCTTATATTAAAGCCCTGGTCTAACAACGATGAGAGTTGGCAAGCGAGAGTTTGCATGAGAGTTTCATCAACTCTCGTGTCCTGGTCAAACGAGAACAAGAGTTGCATGAGAGTTGACTGGATATTATCGCGCGTACCGGTCAAAAGAGGGAATATTGTCATCAACTCTCATCAAAATTTGAACTAGCTGAAAGTTGATGAGAGTGCATGAGAGAGTTGATGAAAGTTGGCGGGGGTTAATAACGTAACGATTCTTATCTTACTTCTTTTAACTTCAGCTGCACCAGTTCAAGTACCATTGAGGAAACAATCGACACGATCACCATCATCATCACCCATGAATGTTTCTCCAGTAAGTAGTGTACAACTGTAGAAAATGTGAAAACCTAGAACAAACCAACATTATCTCAATGATTATTTTCAAGGGTTCCGCTCATGGTACACCAAGTGATGTAAGGCTGGATATTTTTCGTAGAGTAACGCCTCCGTATGATATGACTCAGTTATCACCATCGGGATATCAATACAGCCCGCCTATGTCAGGTAATTAAGAGAGTTAAGGTTCAACTCTCATGCCCCAGTCAAACGAGAACGAGAGTTGCATGAGAGTTGCGACAGAAATAATTTAGCGCGCAAAATGGAGCCCTGAGAATAATTTTAAAATTTTGGTAAACAAAGTGTTTAAATTTCCATCTTAGCTTTTCTTGTTATAGACACAGTCATAACGTGTTATTTTGTTAAGCTAATTCTTATAGAAAGTGTAAAACACTAGTCTGACTATAGTTGTTTAAAATTCTCCAATCCACAAATTAATAATTTTACGTCCATCATCGACACAAACGCCGTCGATCGCACGGCCATGTAATCAGGAATTGGCAAGTTGCTTCATGCTTAAACCATGGTTTAAACCACCTTTAAATCACCTTTCAAGCATGTAAAGTTTGTAAATGAACTCAAAGTAGTGCATGGAAAGCCGCAGTTGTTTGGTTTTGATGATTCATTGCAAAAATGTTCAATTTTATCGCTTTGTTGATAAAAATATATTAGTATCAATTATTATCGCATCTCAAATTTTAGATTCTCCAATCACAGTCACTTAAAATATTATTATTCGCAAACCAATCGTTCAAATTTGAAACGAAACCCTCTGTTAGAAAGCTGAATGGCTGCGCTTTAAAATGAATATAAACATGAACATTTTACTCTAGTAGTCTTTTCAAAATTTACATTTGAAGCGAGGAGGTTTTTTTTATACATCCTATCCTGAACATTGTTCGTTTGGTTATATTGCAAATCAGAACTCATGGGTTTACTCGTCCTTCACATTTGTCATGAAATAATCGATATTTTTCACATTTCTATAAAATTTCAGACTACGTCACAGGAAGGTCACCTGGTAGTTCAAGGAACATGTCTGCTCAAGATGATACCTATCCTGAAGAGGTGAAGAAGAAAGATTATATATTCTGAATTTTTACATAAAAGGAGGCTTTTTGGTAGTTGCTAATGAAAATGCATATGCGACGAATTTTTTGTATTCCTTTTTATCAAAGAGTTCTTTTGTCAGTGATTATCATGTTATAATTTCGTTACACTTTTTGTGTAGGATTTTGTTATGGTCGATCATCAGCCATCTTCAGATCAAAGTGACGGTAGGTGATTTTATAAAGTTAAGCTAAAGGCATTGGAATCCCAATAAATTTTAGGATATTAATGTGAACTTTGTAGTTCATAATTATGTTTGTAAAAGTGTTTTATCAGATATAGGTGTTTATCAGATATAAAACATGAGGGGCGAAGCCAGTGTTTTATATCTGATTACGTCCACGTTTACGATAAAATTTTAAAAACGTTGGCGTAAACGCAGTAGCGTGGCGTTTAAAATAAAAAAAACATTAAGCCGCCGAATTGAAAATTGAAGCTAAAGTTTATGTAAATCAGGAGGATTTTTTATCACATAAAACCACGATACGGTCATGATTTTTCTTTGTGTTTTCCTCATGAATTATTAATGAGTTTTTTAAACTGTTTTAATGTTAGGTCAAATCACCTCCAACGCGTCCGACCCACTTTTTCCAGTTTTCAGCTCATCACCAAAGCCATGCAAATTCCACCGCCCTGTATCACCGCTGGCCACTGGATCTCAACGTAAAGCCACATTCACCGTGGGCTCACCTTCATCCGGGTCTCCTTCATCTTCGCCCTTGTCACGTGGTCTATACAATCGCTCGCCATCGCGAAACTCACCATCTCCGAAACACGACAAAATTGTCCCGCAGAAATTTTCGCCCTCGAATAAATCATCGAGCGTTCAAAGTTCGGGTAAAAGCTCACCTTCTTCACCTATTACAATTGTCGAGTCCAGTTCCCGGCAAGCACCGCGATCATGCGACGACAGTTATAGTAAGTCAGCGCCCATTATGGTACCGCACCCAAGACGAAGTTCATTTACAAGTAGTCTTAAGACCTCACAGGCTTCCCCGTCTAGTCCAGTCAGCCTATCTCCCAAACCTTCCGTCATTTCAAAAACGCAAACCTCACCTAATATACCATACACCAGAACGCGTTCACCTTCTGGCGTATCCGATATTAGCACATCTCTGAGTCCCAGTCAAAGACAATCACCAGTGATCACTCAGACCCAGTCCCCTAAACAATCACCCGCTCTCACTCCGACCCAGTCCCCTAAGCAATCACCCGGTACAACTCCGAACCAATCCCCTAGTATTTCACCACTGGTTGCTGTCTTTTCGCCGTACTCTCCCGGCAAACCCCGAGATGGAACCGAGGTATCGTTCGCCAGTCTGTTGGGCAATACACAGAACAAACCGATCGTAAAGGCTCGGTCATCCCCGTCACTCTCGACCACTGGAGCTTGGGCACTAGAAGCGAAGTCCAGGCGAATGTCACCCATTTCAAAGTTTGACCTCAAACCTTTGAGCAGCCCTCCAAAAACGTCGGGCATGAATAATTTAGGGTGTATTCCATATCGCAGACCGACCGCAGGTGCATTAGCACGTGTACAAGAAACACCCGCCAAACAATCCTTGTTCAAAAATGTCCTTGGTACCCCTCCTTCACCCACCTATGAAGGAGATGAGATGAAACCTCTCAAAGGAATGTTCTTTGGTAAGTGCTCCCGGTTCATTCTTGTGACCAGGGTTGATTCCTGCAATATGCAGTTGTCTGATTATAATTTTATCTCAGTCACATTTAAGGGCCCACAGTAATTGGTTTTAACTGTTGTGGTGTCCCCGCCATTCGTTACTGTTTGTATTGTATTTGTGTTGTGCACTTGTGTATGTCATTTGTATAACCTTTATCTGGCGAAGTTGAATAAATAAATAAATGTGAGAAGAGTGCTTCCAGTTTGATTCTACCACAGGATTTCTCCCGTTTTTTCCTGGACTAACACTTGGACTAACAAGGGATCGCTTTTACTGTCATTTAGTTAGTGAGTGAGTGAGTGAGTTTCAACCTATGAGTTTCTTAAAAGATGTGATGTTTGTTTCTGCTCTTGTGGCATTATTCAAAGCGTTCCACAGTTTAGCTCCTTGAAAACTTATTGACTTCGTTGAATAGTCTGTGCGTGGTTTAGGCAAGACAACAGTCTAAGTACAACAATTTAGAAGGGTAATATTGTTATGTTACACACACAAATCTCAATCACAACCCTAACCCTCTTGTGACCGTAACATGACGATACAACCTTTAGAACTGAGGGAGCCATTCCGTGTAAATAAAGTTAGAGCAGTGTAGTTTACTTAAATTTTGTGTACTTTAACAGAACTCGACATCAACATACTGTATGTATTCCTTGAAATGTTGAACGAAAAAGCCGTTTGTTTCTCTAGGTCCGTTTGATGTCCCAGGTCAAAAACGTACGTCTACAGGTCAAGGGTTAAGCAGCTCAGGGCATTTGGAAGGACAGGTGGTCGTTGATGTACCACCCTTGTCTTGTGAAACACTTATGGAGGTACTGTATGTACGGTGAAGAATTATCTGAAAAGTTAACTGAAAATGTGAATTGGTTGACAACGAGCATAAACAATCATTAACTAATAAGGTCTCATTGAACCCACAACTGATGTTAAGTTTACTCCGGACTGGGGATTAGGGATTTTACAACTTACAACTATACTAGCAAAACAAACAAGTAATTATCAAAAATATTGCGCATAAAAACGTGTTTGAACATAATTCCATTAATTCATTGTCACAGGGTGTTGCAATTTGTAGCCTCTGATCAATGTTGCGGTTATGGCAAGGTGAATTCAATGCAATCAAGGCATTTTGGAGTAACATTAAATGTGAGGGGAGGGGGAGGGGGGTGATAAGTGGAACGGTGCGATTTCAGGTTTTCGCCGTCTCTTCTGTTTTAGAGTGAACACATTGAAGGAGTAGAAAAGTTACGTTTGTCATTATCATGTGCTGACGCCATTATCGATGTTCTACAGACGAAATGTACTCCGCTAAGAGCATTATCTGAATCAGTGACTGTAAGACAGGTAGAGTTGGTAAAAACTAATCGATGCATTGATTTTTATTGATAATTGATTGACTTAGTGTATTAATTACACGGTTGATTGAAAGATCAATTGAAGTAATTAATCGACCAATTAGTTGGTCGAGTAATTGATTCTATAATTGATGGATTTAATCATTGATTGATGGGTTGGTAAATTGATTTAGTGCTTGACTCGTTAATTGCTTCATTGATTAATTGACAACTTAATTGATTGCGTGATTAGTTGATTAACTTATTGAGTGATTAATTTAGTGTTTGACCATTAATTCGTCAAATCGGTTGATTTCTTAGTTCAGTACTTGATTAAAAAGTTATTGGTCCATTGATCGTTTGACTGCTGCATATTTGATTACGTGATTGAGTGATAATTTGGTTATGATTGGTTACATGCATGATACTAGATCTATCGATCACTTTGTTAAATCATTGCTTCATCAAATACTCGATTGATTCAATTGATATTTTTCCTAGACCGAAAGTTACAATGGAGAACAGCTCATATTTGTGAACAGTGAGTACAGGTTAGTTAACAAATTTGCAAAAAATTGTAATCGACCCAACCTTGATAAAAGTGTAATACTCTAGTTACATTCCATCAGGGGCGGAGGAACAGGGGGGCTAGGGGAGGCTATAGCCCCCTGAAAAGTAGAAGTGGAGCCCCCAAATAAAGATCAGACTGGGAGAACTTAATACGAAGGTGTGAGATTTTTCGCTGCCTGTAATGCAAAATGAACAAATGGTTTCTGCATGTCAAATATTACCAAGAAAGCAGGGAATGCCATTTCAGAGACTCCAGATTTCAAATTTTCCGGGGGAGCATGCCTCCGGACACCCTAGAGTTTGTCTAGCCCCCTCCCAACCAAACCAATCTTCCGCCGCCACTGTTCTCAAGCATATACATTCTTTCCTTTTCAGAAAAGCAGAGCAGTTAGCTTTGTGTATAAAAGTTCTTCGTTTGTTAAACACCATGCTGGAGTTCGCGAGAGAAGAAATAAAACTTGGGCGACTACAACCTTCACATACTGTAAAGTCATGTAAGTAGTTATAAAACTTGGACGACTACAACCTTCACATACTGTAAAGTCATGTAAGTAGTTTACTTTCGTGTAAAGGGCCGGAAAATTTGGTCCTTTGCCAGAGGTCCAGTGTTATTACAGGACAGTGGCGGACACTAGGGGGGGCCAAGATCGCCCTCCCCCCCAAAAAAAACACCTTCTCAAAGCCTTTTAATGATAGCTGACTAACTGTGTAACAACGCTGTATTCCTGGCCAAACGAGAATGAGAGTTGACGACAGTGGTGGACACTTCGCGAAATATTGGGGGTGCGAACTTAGGTTGCCAACATATAACCACCCTTTTGTTGCTGAAAATCTCAATTCTTAAAACCTTTTTGGCTTAAATTATAGCCTATCGAGGCTATCGTGGTTGTAAAATCATTGATACAGCTTTGTTACACAGTTAATCAGCTATCATTCAAAGGCTTGGAGAAATTATTGGGGGGCGACCGACCCCTTCCCCCCCCCTAGTGTCCGCCACTGGTTGACGAGAGTTGGAAAGCGAGAGTTTGCATGACCCGGTCAAACGAGAACAAGGGTTCCATGATAGTTAACTAGATATTATCGCGCGTACAGGCCAAGCGAGGAAAAAATTTTGGCAACTCTCATCAAAATTTGAACCAGCTCAAAGTTGATGAGAGTCGATGAGAGTTGGCGGTCAAAAGCGACCGATATTTGCAATGCTCATTAACTCTCATTCTCGTTTGACCGGGGCTTAAGAATTTATAGTTTTTTGAAATTCATTATAGCACCAAATGTTATTTCTAAACTGCCGAGGACAACCAGCAATATACAATGATAGATTCTATAAAATTTCTGATATTTTAGTGATAAGAGGTCTTAACGAAAGGAATCACCAGTGTTTAAATCGAGCCAAACAGATCAACCAACAGATGTCGATACGTGTCAGAGACCTGGACACTGGCATCTTGACGGTATGCTTAAGACCAGTGTAACATACTGTGGTAACATAAGTCTAGAAATGTTTTATTTTAAAAAATAAATCGTATGATAACTTGTTTATCTGTGATATTCTAGCTGTCAGCCGATAAACTGATTTACCAACATGCTCTGGAAATGGTAAGCTCGTTTCTCCAGAAATTATGAATTTCTTTTAGGAAAGCACGTTAGGTGTTTCTGTATATTGTGTCAGATATACACTTAGCGAATTGAGATGAAATATTTGTCATGGTTTGAGTTGTGTTTTTCATTTCCAGTGTCAGATCGCAGCGCTGGACGAGTTGTTTGGTGATGCACACCTGGTGAGTTTGCTGTATTTCATGTCCTTGAATCCTTCATCCTTATATATTTTTGTGATTTTTTAAATATCTTAAGCATGTGGCACGTGCCAGCGTGCGTGTTTGTACCAGCGTCCACGCTGCCGAGAACCTCGGATGTTAAAGTATTGGCTAATTTAGCTACGTTTTTCTTAAATTCATTAAAAAGGCTATTTGAATAGTTGGTTTGCTGCTTCAAGAGTCTCCTTTTCAGCTGATTGGTCCTTGAATTGTATAATATACGCATGAGGGTTCGTACAAAACCTTAAAGTCCTTGAATTTGAAAACAAAACCTCAAGGCCTTGAAAGAGGTACTTGAAAGTCCGTGAATTCTTCTTGCTTTCGTTTTTGGATACTGTATTTTCTGAAATTTGTCGGTATGTGGCATGATTGATCAATTTAACAGCACTTTTTACCGACTTCTAACACCTTCTTTTCTGGCCTAAATTGTCCTTGAATTTCCTGACACATGACCTGGAAAGTCCTTAAAAAGTCATTGAATTTTATTCCTCACTTGTACGGACCCTGTATACGTCATATGTCTCCTTGAAAATTCCTTGAATTATAACTCTGTCTTGTTCTCACATATACAAACTGTGTTATCGAGTGTCTGAAAAGCTCCAAAGTAATCTATTCTAACTTCTGTGCAGGGTAATATCTCCGCTCGGATATTAGACCCCGGCCTGGGTAACGAGGGTGGAAGAGCATCGTTTAATTTCTGTTGTTTTTCAGTGTAAAGAACGGTACGAGAAAGCAGCGTTGTTGTTAAGAAGTCTGGAGGATGGCGCTCGCAGTGAACAGGACAGAGCTCTACTTGATAAATGTATCCTTTTATGTTGATATTCATTATATTTATAAAATAAAAAAGATAGAAAAGTGATAAGTTGAATTGGGAGAACTTATGAGATGGAATCAGTAGGACAATGGTCTTTCTTTAAATCACAGAGATGCTCGTGGTGTAACTAAGATTGTTCTTTTAAATTTGGTAGTTTAAATTCGGGAAGAAACTTAGCGCGCTGCCCCTTACCTCTGAGTTAAGCCGGCTATACTGCAGGTCGAGGGCAGGGATTTACTTAGGTTGGGTAACGTCCATGTGCTTGATAAACTCATGTAAGTTGAGATTGGTTGGTTCTCTCCTGTACTTCGAGGGTTTTTCTTTGGGTACTCCGGTTTTCCTTCCTCACTAAAAACTAACCCTTAGGCACTAACCTTAACCAACTAACCCTCGGAACCTTTGTCAATTGAGTTGCAAAAACTGTTGAGGCTTCCCGTCCACTTCAGAGTGCTAGACGTAATGAACTAAACTTACTGCGTTTACGAGATCTCGTGATCTATTAGTCTAGGGGCTGGGACGCAAAAAAGTCTATTGTTGTGAAATTGTAATTTTCTTAACGATATGTCAACAGATCAAAACGCTCTGAACTTCAGAATATCGGCGTTGGAGAAGCGTATTACCCAGCCAAAAATTGTTAAATTGAGTTGATACAAACCGACGTGGCTTTACTGGCTTGGCTGTGCGACTGCAAACACCACTAAAGTATACTGTTCTTCAAAAGATATTATATGCGAGACCATCCCACCGTTCAACAATATCATATACATCCATATTTACGGTGTTTTTTGTAAGAATGTTAGATATAGTTGAGTATATATTGACTTGTTCATCAATAGAGACGCCATATCTTGGTGCATTGTCGTCTAAAACGAACATAATCCAAAGAATAACATCTTAAAACCCAAGATATGAGTTTAAACAAGACAAGAATGAGTTTGTGATATTCGATTTTATTGCAAAATCATCTTGTCTTGTTTTAACTCATATCTTGGGTTTCAAGATGTTATTCTTCGTATTATGTTTCGTTTTATATTTTTTGAAATGGCAATTGCGTGTAAAAAGCCAAATTAAGAAACTGCATGTTTGTGTCGTGTTGACACAAAGATAACATGCTGTAAAAATTACTGACATGAACATATTCGTGATAACAATGACGAAACATAGACAAATTTCATGAATATTGTGTGCACGTATCGATCGTTCTAGGAGGTTTGAAATTATTGGGTTTGTTTGCTTTTATTATTCCCAATGTTTGTCTGTATTAGCAGACCTGGAAAAAGTGTTCAATGTTCCTCGGATCCAAATTTGCCTTTTTCAAATGTTCTTCAAATTCGGCTCAAGAGTGCGTAAGAACAATGAAAAAGTTGAGCGTGCATCACGTGTGCAACGATAGAGTCGTGATAGTTTCCCCATTCAATTTATATTGAGACGCCATCTTTAATTATTTTTAAAAACATACATAGGAAATATCTGTTATTTGCAACCAAAATACAAATTAAAGTACTTTATAACACTGTGGTGGTCTGTCGACTACGATGCATTGCGATTCCAATATGGCGTTGCTATTGATGAAAAGGTCTATTGTGAGCAAATGAGGGTATGTCGAAAGTTGAGGGTATTGTTATGTGAAGAGTATAAGTTATTTTATATATAAATGTCTGGTCTGGGTATTAATAATATTTATAATATAGATATATAAATATATATAGTTGAGTGCGGTCTGTAATATTTTGTATTATGTATTGTAGTTATTTTTATTAAAGCAAATTGTATAAAAACATGAATTATATGTAAAATTGAGAAAATGAAATAAAAATAGGGTTTTTGGAAGAAAAGAGTGTTTTTGTCAAATTTTTAAGAAGGCGGTAGATATTTCAAAGAAGCATGGCTGAGATGGTATGGACACGTAATTATAAGAGAAAAGGAAAGCCGGTCAGAGACATGGAATGAAGAGATCAAAAGAAGATGTGGGGTGGTAGACATTACAGAGAAGCTTAGGAAAGCATGTTTGAGATGGTAAGGACATGCTATAAGAAAAGTTGAAGGAATACGGACAAAGACATTATGGAATGAAGAGATCAAAAGAAGATGTGAAGTTGTAGACATTATAGAAGCTTAGGAAAGCATGTTTGAGATGGTAAGGACATGTTATAAGAAACGTTGAAGGAATACAGTTAAAGACATGGAATGAAGAGATCAAAAGAAGATGTGAGGTGGTAGACATTGCAGAGAAGTTTAGGAAAGCATGTTTGAGATGGTAAGGACATGTTATAAGAAGAGGTGAAGGAATACGGACAGAGACATTATGGAATAAAGAGATCAGAAGATGTGGAGTGGCAGACAAGGCTGACATGATAAGGACATGTTACAAGAGGAAATGAGGGAAAACCGTTCAAGAAAAATTATGTAGCTGGATATACAGGTAGCAAAGGCGGAAACTGAAGAAGAGAAACTGAAGAAGAGAAACTGAATTAAATCCGAGAAACTGACTGTAGGCATGAAAAGGGACAGAAAAAGATGGAGGGCGAGAGTGTCCGGGCAGCCGACCCTAGATGCAGGAACTGCATAGAGCCACCTTTATATATTAGTTGCGTGCTTGCGTCGTGTTCCGAGCGTTTCCGATCTCGTCCGAACATTTCAAATTTTCAATTTTCAACATGGCGGCTCGTTGTCGAAGAGCGAAGTGTGGGCACATTTTGTGTTTATATTTTGTTTAAAACATTAGATTATTACAATGTTTTAGTGCAAAAGGCTGTCCTTGACAGGATCGCCTTATTATGACTAAAATAACACCATTATCTCCCAGATCTATCACAAATAGTTAAATTATCCAATGTCCATATTTTTTATATTTGATGGTTGATTTCTTGTGTTGGTTTTTGAATCTGAAGGATGTTCATATGGATCGTAAACAGTGTTGGCATATCACACTCGTTTCCCGTTATTCTCAAAAGGTATTACAACATTTGCTTTCCTAAGAGGTTGAAGTGTATAAAATTGAAGTTATAGAAATTTGGCTTTCAATTATATATTAATAAAGTATGCTACCATACAGAATAATTACAGATTATGAGATTAGTTTTATAGCGGATATTATTGCTTTTTTCTTCAGTTCCAGCAAGCTTGAACAACTATAATTGTACAAGTGTAGTCAACATTGGAAAATGTTGCCAAAACAATATTGAACAATATTGTTCAATCTTCATATAATATTATTGCAACATTTTTAACTGTTAAGCCAACAATATTGTAATAACCAGCTCAATAAAAATCTCACATCTTGTCAACAAGATGTGTTTGCAACAGACTTGTAGCAAGCTTGTCAACAAGTTGTAACAATGTTGTCATTTTATCAAGTTGCTACAAGATTGTTACTCACAACTTGTTTACAATGTTGTTTACAATGTTGTTTACAATGTTGTTGGAACAACTTGTAGCAAGTCTGTTGAGTCGACAACCTTGTTGCAATTTGCTAAATAGCCAATGACAACTTGTCAGCAAGTTGTGAACAAGCAGTGCGAACGCATCCTGATAACAAGTTGTTGAAACAGCATTACAAGCCTGGCCATTTGAGGTGTGGGATCACACAAGAGTATGAAATCACACTTTGTGACCTTTATCTTTTTGCGTGAACAGATTCTTTATTATATAGTACCTACTGGTACACTAAAATGTAAAAGCTGTGCGCAGACTATCATACCTAAGGTATTGTATCTCAAAGTCCATTTCCTATGTTTTGAAAACAAATTATAATTTGAGTTTATATGGTTCTTAACCCAGGCATATTAAGTTCTATACTGTCCGTTCTATCTTCGCTCTCCTGCCTCGAGCTTCCTGCCTTTGAGTCTCCTGCCTTTGAGCTATCCACGCTCTCGTTTCTTTTCCTCCTAAACCCTGCCAGTGGGTTACTTAGTGTAAGCGGGAACGTTCTGGATCGTTTCATCTTTGCTGCCCGCTTTTCCTTAAACTTAGAGACAGCCTGTACAGTTAGTGTGGCTGTTCTTATCGACGCATGCGCTGTTTGAACATTACGTAATTTCACCGTGTCTAGCTCTGTGAATATATCATCCTCAGTCCCTTCGCGGTCGCTCGGTTTACAATACAGCACACATATGCGATAAACTTGCAGCATGACGACCAAAGCGTTCTTCGCAATCAAAAACAAAAACATATTGCTTTCGCTTATATCGTATTTGGAAGCCACGAAGAGCCGTAGTATTAAAAACGGTCCATCTTGTAGCAACATTGGGGTTAACAATTGTATCAAGTCTATATGAGTGTGTATAAGATTCTGCACTGTCCCTTCGAATTGTTTTAAAGCTTTCAAAACCCTTGATAGGACGCTGTCTTTCTTTTTGTCGCCGTTGTTTTGAGGTTCAACTACTTTACCGTGGGTTATAGGCCTAAGGTAATCCATGTCCATCGTACTTCGTCGCTCGCGTTGTTTTTCAAAAGCTTTTCTTTGCGCGAGTTTGTAGGTGTACAAAGCTGGTGCAACACGATTTGATTTCTTGGTCGTGATTTCGATTTTTGATTCGCCATTCGCTTCTCCATCCTTCTCTTTTTCCAGTTTGACTTCTTCGTTGGCTTTCTGCTGGGCAACGCTTTCGACATTTTGGATTGTGACGGAAAACTGTAGCAGACTGATTGACCACAGGGATATGAGTATATTTATCATGCTAGAGGGAGTGTAAAGAAACGTATATGTCAGTTCAATAGTTGTGAAAACATAAGATTGCTTTGAAATGTTATGTTTTCACCTGTGTTTGTTTGTGTGTCAGAGTTGTTAACGAGTCCTATCAAGTCATTTCCTGCAAGTCCAAGTCGAGTCACAAGTCATTTAGTCTAAGTCCAAGTCAAGTCATAAGTCATTTAGTCTGAAGTCAAGTCACAATTCATTTAGTCTGAGTTCAAGTCAAGTCACAAGTCATTTAGTCTAAGTTCAAGTCAAGTCACAATTCATTTAGTCTGAGTTCAAGTCAAGTCATTTAGTCTAAGTTCAAGTCAAGTCACAATTCATTTAGTCTGAGTTCAAGTCAAGTCACAAGTCATTTAGTCTGAGTTCAAGTCAAGTCACAAGTCACTTAGTCTGAGTTCAAGTCAAGTCAAGTCACAATTAATTTAGTCTGAGTTCAAGTCAAGTCAGATCATTCAGTCCAAGTCAAGTCAAGTCATTTAGTCTGAGTTCAAGTCAAGTCATTTAGTCTGAGTTCAAGTCAAGTCATTTAGTCTAAGTCCAACTCAAGTCACAAGTCATTTACTGAGTCCAAGTCAAGTCATTCACTCCGAGTGTCAAGTCAAGTCATTTTGTCTGTGCGTCGCTATTTTATGTCAGAAATTTTATCACGAAGTTGCGAAAAAAAAACCCGATTGGTAGGAAAATACCCAGGCGCAAATTCTGTCGATGCGTCAAATTCTACAACACGCCGATCGATCGATGAAGACGACGAATTTAATACAGTGCCAGTGGTGGAGAACTTGATTTTCACCAGATATTTTCGAGTTTATGTTTGACTTGCGTTGGTAACAAGTCATTTCTTGCAAGTCCAAGTCAAGTCACAAGTCGTTTTGTCCAAGTCACAAGTCTTCAGTCTCGGTAACAAGTCAAGTCACAAGTCAAAAAAATCGGGACTCGAGTCTGACTCGAGTCCAAGTCGCTCGACAACTTTGTTGTGTGTGCGTTAGAACGATAACTCACAAAACGTTTTAATGTGAAAATTTTAACGAGCTAACGACCACAGCCCAAGGACAAATCGATTAAATTTTGGTTCAATTTGGATGAAAACTTGATGAGAAATTTACAAAAGTTTGTCTTGCTTTCCTGGGCTGAAAATAATTGAAAAGAATTGAATTCTAACAAGTCTGCAAACAAGTTGTTACAAATCTGTTCACAAGCTGTCAACAAGTTGTCTTCGCACTGCTTGTTCCCAGTTGTTGTAACAAGTTTGGAACAAGCTGTTAACAACTTGTAACAAGCTTGATGGCATTATCAGACTTGTTACAAGGTTGTTCTAACAGGTCTGTCACAGCCATGATACAACAAGAATGTTACAAGGTTGACAACTCAAGGTTGTAACAATATTGTTATATCAAGCATGTAACGGACTTGTTGGAACAACCTTGTAACAAGTCTGATAATGTCATCAAGCTTGTTACAATTTGTTAACAAGTTGTTCCAAACTTGTTGACAACTTGGGACAAGCAGTGCGGTGACAACTTGTTGACGGCTTGTTGGCAGACTTGTTACAAGATGTGAGATTTTTGCATGTGAGTTAGTGCATGAGTAATTTATGCATGAATACTTGACTCAATTTGCTGGCGGAAGCCTTAATTTGGAGACGAACGCCTTAGAAGCAGGCTGTGTTAACCGGTGTCACAGACCATACAGCCTTGGCTGATTACCTTGAGTTAGACAAGACGTCTCGCACTTCAAAAATTTCTGTCAGTTCTACAATGTCAGCGGCTGCAGCAATATAGATGAGCAATAATTGTGACAGTTGTTCACGTGACATTTGGCCTTTGGGCAGTAACCATCGACCAATCACAAGCAAGAGAAGAAATGTTTGGTCCAATGCGGACACGACTTTCTCATCATCTGTGAACAGTGTGTTTAAACCTAGACTTTGAATCTAAATAGAAGAACAAAAAAATATTAGTGACACCATCACGTGACTTCTAACATTTACACACGTAAAAACGCACAAGTTGTAACAAACCTGCAGCAGACTTGTACCAATGCTGTTTCAACAACTTGTTATCAGGATGTGTTCGCACTGCTTGTTCCCAGGTTGTTGACAAGTTGTCAACAGCTTGTTGACAACTTGCTACAAGGATGTTGACTCAACAGACTTGTTACAAGTTGTTCCAACAACTTGTTATCGTCCTGCAGACATTGTTAACAAGTTGCGAGTCACAACCTTGTAGCAACTTGATAAAATGACAACATTGTTACGTCGTGTTGACAAGCTTGCTACAAGTCTGTTGCGAACACATCTTGTTGACAAGATGTGAGATTTTTACGTGTGTTTTGCCTTTCCGACTTTTGGTTATCGTCTTTGAATGCTTAATACTAAGTTCATTTCAAGATTGCAGTCGTAATCAGGACTAAAGTACAGTAGAACCTACTTTAAAAGTATTGAATTGCTTTTTAAGTTGGATTATAAAATATCATAGACATGCTTCAATTGTTTTTCTCCTGGTCGGACAGTTTTCCTCCCTCACCAAAAATATCCCTTCCACCTTGGCTGTGCTCCGTGGCAGAGTTGCAAAATGCTTTCAACCTTCATTCGGGTAGGATTTTGGGTTTTCCCAACCTTCCTCAAAATAACTGGAAATTTTCCAACATGCAGACTTTTTTTTTGCCTGAGTATGTTTGCCAGTTGGTCATTGCAGTACTGCTAGTCTGACTGAGTGCTGACTGTTGCTACTAATACTAGCCTGACTAGTCTAGTACTTACTGCTTTGCAATGTTTTATTCAGTGTTTCTCTTTCAACCTTCCTCAATGTCAGTAAATCTTCCTTACGATGGGAACCAGGAAACCAGACTTAACTTTAATCTACATTTAAACTGGTAGATGGTGTTTGTAGATGGAATACTCGAACGGAAATTTATATACATTTTTTAGACCTAGCCTCTGTAGCTCAGTTGGTTAGAGCGCTGCACCGGAATCGCAGGGCCGCAGGTTCAATTCCTGCCAGAGGGCCTAAGTTGCATTTTTCGCAACTGCTCGTGGCTAGGTCTAAAAAATGTATATTCATTTCCGTTCGAGTAATCCATCTACTAACACCTTCTACTGTTAATCCTATCGAACGAGATGCCGAGAAAAATCTTGATATTTACCCCTACATTTAAACTATCTATCTAAGCTATTTTCCCCATCAAGCTCCGGCAATAAATTCTTAAACTTTCACCTGGTCATCTATACTTGTCACGTTAGTTGAACATCTAATGCCAGCCCCATCGCTCATTCGCAGACAACTGCCCAGTTTAAGTCGCAATATTCCAAAACATGGAATCTCGGCTGCCGTAAAGATAAAGATGCTGGGACAAAACCTAAACGAAGTAAACTATACATTAAACTCTGGGGTTCAGTGTTGTTCAAGTGAAGTCGTATCGCTTGCTGAGAGAATTTTGATTATGTCCCTGCAACCCCAAGATCGCTGGATAATAGGGGCTTTGCACCATCACGTGACCAAATACTAAAATCTTTAAGGTGCAACCTATAAAGCTGGCTGTTAAACATGTTTTGTATGTCATTATAACAAGTATTCAAAACAATTTTCAACTCGATTAAATTATTCCCTCGCGAGTTATAAAGCTTTGAATAATTCGTATTGCTGACGTCAGCATTATTTTCAAATGCCTTTAAAAACTACGATTTTTCCAAACTTAACACGAAAAGCTTATCTTAACTTTTAAAAGCAATATATAGTATCATAATAAGAAGAATATAGACATTTGTTATAAATAACATCTCTTCTTGAGCATTTGTATTTTAGGCGCCATGTTGGATGGCATCCACCTGCCATCCAACATGGCGGCCAAAAAGCAAATGCCCAAGGAAAGCCGTGTTTTATTCAGTGGTTTTATTAGACATGTCTATATTCTGCTCACTTTGATACTATATGTTGCTTTTGAAAATAATGCTGACGTCAGCAATACGAATTGTTCAAACCTTTATAACTCGCGAGGGAATAATTGTATCGACTTGAAATTTGTTATGAATACTTGTTATGACATACAAAACATGTTTAACAGCCAGCTTTATAGGTTGCACGTTAAAGATTTTAGAATTTAATCACGTGATGGTGCAAAACCTCTATACCAGTGTGATGGGACATTACAGGCTAAACGAACTGGGCATGTTAGGAAGAAAAATATCGGCAAAGTAAAACGAGATTCATGCTCACAATTTCTCTGCGAATATACTTTTTACCTAACATCGCTCTGTGTCCGAAATTGCGTTGCAAGTCACAGCAAAAATTGGCTCGCGTAACTGTTAAAAAAACGCGTGTTTTTCTTCATTTACAGAAAACCCGTCTATAGTATCTTATATTCGTTGGTCTGATTGTGGCTTGCATCGCCAATATGATGTTCATGACACCACAAACGGTAAGAGCAATGTATTTTTTTCATATTTTTTTATTCCGATCAGTCGAATGGAAAGAAATTTGATTTAATGATTTAGTGAAATTCGGCGACTAACAAAAATACGAATAATGTAACGCAAGGGAATTCGCCACAGTTTCCCCAATTACAGCCACCCCTTAATTACATCAAAATTACATTATTCATTAACATTTCATCTCGAACAATCTGAGTAGAATAAAAGACTTACAAAATGACGTAACAGGCATCTAACAGCAACAGGGACCTGGCCCTTTTATATTTCACACAGACATATTTCCATGTACGCGGACCGTCACAACTGTATATGTTGGAAAGTGCATAAAGATGACAGGCGAAGGAGGAAATGTTTGCTTAGTGGAGACCCCACGTCAGTTTTTTTATTGTCCTGTTGAGACACTTGGTAATGTTATCTGCATGCGCTTAAATATTACGTTAGTGCAGCATTACAAGCAAGCATTACCCCGGATACACAAAATCCAGGAAGATATTTACATAAAATAATTAAGATTTTTAATTAAACTGATTAGTCTTGAAACTTAATAAGTCAGTGTCTTGATGCATATTCGTAAAAATAAAAATAAAATTATAAGTTGAAGTATAATTTTGCGTTTATATAGAATGAAATATAAAGCTCTTTTCTTTTAATTAAAGAAGAAATACGCAATATGGTGCACAGGAAAAAATTAAAGAGGAATTATAAAATATCGATAAAATTAATATTGCGTCATGTCTAACTTTGTTTATACAGGCTATTTTCGAGAAGGAAACCTAAGTCCTTTATTTACACTGGATAGCTCTATCAGTTCTAAACTGTTCTCCCTAGAGGTCCTTTAAGGGCCATTTCTTGTTGATCCAGTGTTACTACACTTAGAGAAGGGAAAAACCTAAAATAAACGAACCATATCTATACTGGATAGCTCTATCAAATCTAAATAGTCTTAGTATAATTTCCAATTGACAAGCTTTACTTGACAAGCTTTACTTGACAAGTTTTTCCCTAACATGTTTCGCCTTTGTGTACTTTGCGTACTGTTAAAATTGACAGATTTTTCTTTGACAAAAGGAGCCTTGTGCAATATGTCATGCCTTTGTTTTGAACAAGGAATTTTTCTCGTTTGTACGATGGTTCAAATTATATACCAAGGATTACTTTGTCAAAGAGAGCTTGCTTATCTATACAGCCTGACGAATTTCGGTCGATTAACGCAGCATAAATGCGTTGTTCGCAAGTCATTTATTTGATGATTGATAATTGAAATTGAATAAAATTTAGTAAAGCATTAATGACTGAACCTAACGGAATTACAGTAAATTTGATTGAAATTCGACGTCTAATATGCAGACCTAACGCCAGATAATCGAAAATGCTATTTTCTATTTGGCGATTTGGAAAATCTAAAATAAGTAAAATAAAAGTTGTCGATTAAAGTCAGATGTCTTGTATCTCACTGTAAGTTGAAGCTGAATCAAATAGGTTCGAAATATGGAGTTTAATTAAAATTGTGTCGAATGCACACGTTATTCGGAATACTTTCTATTTTATATTTTCTTAAATATCAGGTGTTAAAGCCAAGGATTCCATTTGGGAAACCCTAGCTACAGTACCACCCTCTAAATGGATTAAATTTCACTTTCCGCCAGTTATTGTTCAATGTCATCGCAGACTACATTTTGACTATAAATTTATACATTATATAAACGTAAAAACGTATTTAAAATATATAGAAATTCATTTGGAAAATCCTCTGAAAGGATTAAATTTCATTTCAAATCGCAGACTACATTTTGACTATAATGCAGTATTCAAAATGTATTAAACTACATGAAAAATATAGAATAAGACGTTGACGTTTCGAGCGAAGACCCTTCGCCTGAAATTTAGTATAGTTTTCAATCCTTCAAACAACATTTTTAAAATATTGTTCAGCGCTGCCTACGTTGGACCAACGTTCAATTATAATGTACCTAAATCCAATTTGTGTTCTGCACAATAACGCGTACTCACCAGTAATATTCGTGGCCTTTACGATATACGACAGTAACCAATGTTTCCAGTAACAGACCTGATAGACAATAACCCAATATATACCAGTATTCCTGATCTCGTGTGACTTGTGTTAGCCACCATACCGTAACACCGGCGTGAAATGAAAACAAAAACCGACTTAACAGAGCAGCGATATATGTAAATATTCGCTCCATAAAACAAGCCAATCTCGACCGTTATACACGAGTTAAAATCCCTTAATATCGCCAAGAAAAGGTCTTAACACTCGTCTCCTTTTGAGGCATAGACTAAGAAACGTTTTGCGTTGGGACACTCGAATAGGATAGCGCGAATGATCGGAATTCGTAAACTATAAAATACGTGAGCCACCTCGGCTCATGTTACAGCTTCATTTCAATTTTCAATAAAGTAAATATTGTCACGCAAATAGCTAGACAGACGTATTAAAGCCGTGGGTAAATATTTTACGAAGGAAAATTATGAAATCCATTTGCAGCTTTTGTACGCATTTTGACAAGCAAACAAAACACGTAATGCTATATTGAGCATTCTTTTTAATTTTCTCCAGAGGTCGCATATATCACGCGCGCGCTGATCACATTATAAAAATAATTAAAAGTAATCATGGATCAATTTCCATATTAACAATTTCTTATCCTTAAACTATTCCTGATTCTTACAATATTACTCCTAACCCTTATCCCAGCACTAACCCCACTTATCCCAGCACTAACCCCACTTATCCCAGCACTAACCCCACTTATCCCAGCACTAACCCCACTTATCCCAGCACTAACCCCACTTATCCCAGCACTAACCCCACTTATCCCAGCACTAACCCAACTTATCCCAGCACTAACCCCACTTATCCCAGCACTAACCCCACTTATCCCAGTACTAACCCCACTTATCCCAGCACTAACCCCACTTATCCCAGCACTAACCCAACTTATCCCAGCACTAACCCAACTTATCCCAGCACTAACCCAACTTATCCCAGCACTAACCCAACTTATCCCAGCACTAACCCCACTTATCCCAGCACTAACCCAACTTATCCCAGCACTAACCCAACTTATCCCAGCACTAACGCTAAAACAAGGAAATATTGACAGGTACGCCAAAAAGATTTTAGATCTTGAACACTTTTCATCGCAAATACGCGCCATAGAAAGAAATTTCCACTGAAAGCATTGAAGTGTCTATGAAGTGAAAAATCATATTCGATTTTGTGGGCGAAAATGATAGCTTGAAAAAAAATAGGTTGAAATGATAGCTTGAAACGCCTTCAAAATTATTGACTTTAAAATTACATAATTGCAACAAATACCTTGTGAATAATATTGGTTGTAAGTTGAATTGCATGCAGACTTTTGAAGCATCACTAACGGCAAGAGTATCTGTAGAAATTGAACTTTTTATGCGAAGCCAATACTTTGTTATAATTGTAGCTGTTTGCATAATCAGGGGTGTCCTTCCTATTTCAGCATAGACAGCTAAGTTTGTGGATTTTGAGTGAACACCTAAAACACGTTTGCAGAATTTTAAATGAAGTCTTTCTATGAGATATGTTATTTTAAAAATTTTAGTTTTAAACATCTCAAAAGAGTTAATTTTACCAAGTAAATATGGGCCCCAAACGTCACAGCTATACAATACAACTGGAATTACAACTGAAGAAAATAGTTTGAGAAGTATTTTAATTGGTACATTTTCCACATTTGAAAAACTTTTAAATAGACTATGATATACACATAGTGCTTTGTTGTATAGTAATTTTTATGTGTGGTTTAAAAGTAATTTGCTGGGCTCTTTTATTCATTTTTAAAACAGGATTTCCGCCTGGTGTATCAATAGCTACTACATTAAGTAGTTATTAAATGTTCTATCTATCATCGATATATCTGTTTATCTATATCATCGATATATCTGTCTATCTATCATCGATATATCTGTCTATCTATCTCAAGGGGCGTTGGAGGCAGACAGGTTAATTCATGTGTCTTTCACCTCTGCGAGTGAATAGGCTTCGATCGAGAGGTGTATTAGCCTGTGCTCCAGTCCACTACACCATCGTGGACAGCACAGGCTAGGGGTGTATCACTCCAAAAAAGCGTACGAGTTTTTTGGGATTTTGAAAATCCCGTGGGAGTTTTAGCCTTCATTACTGAGCCTCCAGAGAGAAACGTTTAGAACTGATAAATATATCCAGTATATATATATATTTAGGTTCAATTTTGAGATTTTATCTATTTAACTATCTATTTATCTGCCTACACGGTATTTAAATCTCCATCAATTATTTATTTTTTATATTTATATAAAAAATGTATGTAAATTATTAAAAATGGTTTAATTTATTTATACCATATTTGACAAAACTATTATGTTTAGATAGAAAGATAGATAGTTTAATTCCTTTAATTAGTTTAAATATATTAAAGACGACAAATCTATCAACAAGCAATTATTGTTGTTGTTTTTGTAGATTGTATTAGTATACAGTTAACGTTTCTATTATTTTTCCTTTCGTAGTCACAACTATAGCTGGTGTAGTGACACAATATATAAGTATTGTGTAATTGTATAGTATTGTTTTCTATCAACGTCTGTTCTTTTTCATGTTTACATATGATGACAGACGGAACCTAATAGCCAGTCATGCATACGCATTCTCCAGTCAAGAGATTCAGACTTCAGAGATTGTCAATTCGTCAACATCAACACTTTTTTAAGGTGAGTGACTCTGTTATACTTCGACTATCATACACTACTGATACCTAATGTGTGTTTGGGGGATACCCATAACTACCAACTCATGAATTTGGAATGAAAAATCGCCGCCTGAATCAAAATATTCGCATCATGATTAATGACGATTACAGACGAGCAAGTTTTCATAATATGACAAGTTTTATTTGCTCGTCTGTATTCGTACCATTGCCAAGTTTTTATATTACAAAGCCAGCATGCTAGCTTTTGAACAAGTGTACTTGTCGTAGAAAAGATTGGCAAAGACAGTACAAATTTTCTCGTCTGTAGAGTCAACAAGGAGAATTTGACAAAGTAATTTGCATGAGCAAATTTGCCGGAACGGCAAAAAAACAACAAAATAAGACTTATCATAGAAAATTTATTGTACGTACACAGGTGCAATTAGCAAATAGAACTTGCGATATGAAAACTTGTCATATAGAAAACATGCTCGTCTATAACCAGCTTGAGAGAATTGTATAATTGCATGTTTGGGGATTTCGTAATCACTGAATTTATGATTCCTGATCAGTTTCGCTGATTTGAACACTAATTTCAAGATCTCACTTCCAGCTAGCAGTGACAGAATTGTTGCATTTTAATGCCTTATTAAAGTTAAAATGCATTTCCTCCAACTCCAGTGGGGCAATTTAAAACGAAATCTTGCCAAAATTATGAAATAGCATTACAAACAGTGCGCAAAAATGGTACAAGCTCGTTTCCGCAACACCGATAAAGTTATGAGACAAGTGATATCTGATTTCGAAAACATCTAATTTCTATTGATTTCCAGTTGATTTCAAGTCAATTAACTGGTATCTTAATACTCGACATTCTGCCCGGTGGCGAATCTCTCAGGCCTGTTTTAGACGTCGAATTTCCGTCGAATTTAATTCAATTTCCGTCAATTATGCGACGAAATCACGAAACCCGTCGAATTCATAGACAACGACGCGCATAATGTGCTGCGTCGAATAAAACCATATAAAACGTTCATTTCTCTCGAATAGGAAATTCAGCAGCATTCAATTCAACGGAAATTCGACGTCTAAAACAGGCCTTTGGAAGATATTAATTGCTCCCCGTATGGGAAGTAATTTATTCTCAGGAAATGTAGCTATAGGACAAATGTTCCTTGCTGAAATCGCTCAATGAAATCAATAGACGCACTTCTCGAATTTGCTTGCGTGGACATGCACAAAACACGTTTAAACGTGATCCATTGTAAATTGGTAGACTTCATTGCCAGCCATGACGTAGCCAATTCAGGAGGCGTCCTTCACACTTTAAAGTCGTCATTAATGGAGTATGATATAAAAGCAAAAATGTATTGTCAACTTATAAAACTCATTAACAATTAATGCACCAGAAAATTATAAAGAAATGAATATTTAATAAATGTCCGTCTTCGACACTGATATCGAACGAACTAGACTCCGGTACGAATTATCAACTACTCATGGCCGGGGGGCCATGGCCCCCCCAGGAAAGATTTTTTAGAGGGCGCCAAAACATAAATGGGGTGCCGAAATTGCACAAAAGCGCACACAAAAGCGCACACAAAAGCGCTAGTCCGAATCGGAATTTTGTCAGATCCAATGAGCCAACAAGAGAAAAAGAGTTTGAGATTGTTAATGATTGATACAGTATCGTTTATCTGATAAAACTTATCCGATTAATATTAGTGATTTCCGATATGCCAGGTTTTCTTGGCAATGTTGGCTATCGCAATGTTGGCTCAGAATTCCGTCAAATCGCCTCCCAAAACGCAAGAAATGGATTTCTAGATTTCAAAATTTTCCTGAGGGGGAATGAACCCAGACCCCCTAGAAGTCTCGCTTCTACGGCGCTCGCCCATACACAAATTACAAGGGGGCGCCAAATTCCCAGCTGGCTTCCTCTGGCGAACACGATCCAGCACGCCACTGCAACTACTCGAACCGACTTGACCTTAATTGTAGCTCAGTTCGTAGAGTGTTGGACCATAGTCCCTATAATACAGTGTCTGGAAACGCGGTAAACTTGAAAGTTGATAACCATGTGCGTGGGTTGATGTTGAGGCTGTACTGAGAGTGCACGTTTTCTTTGTTTTACAAATGTTAATATTCAGCTGCAGGGATTTTATTGGCTGCTTCCTTCATTATGCTGAGAGAACAATGTGTTTACTGAGCGTGAAGGTGCACAAACATGAACAAAAACATAGAACAAAAGCTTTAGATGCGTTTCCAGACACTGTGTTACAGGGACTATGGTTGGACTAGCAAACGGAAACAAGAGTTTCACATATGGGAGTTGAATGAATATTACCACGCGTAGCAAAATCTCTTTTTGACTCTCATAAAAATTTGAAGTTTGAACCAGCTCAAAGTTGACATGTTTATTGATATGATATGATGAGAGTCGATGAGAGTTGGTGGTCAAACGCTAGACTTGCTGCAAGTCTGTCTCTTAGAAACCCCTTTGAGAGACAGACTCAGGGCCCCTATTAGGTTGGGGACCCGAGCAGGTTGCCACCCCTCTCGGCGGCCCACCAACCTAATAGGGGCCCCCAACGTGAGAGAGAGCCTAAAATTGGCAGGCCCCCTCGAAATGTAGGGGTCGATGTAAGGGCCAACTTGCAGATTGAGAGCATTTTTTAAATTGGGGGGCCTTTAAAGTTAGCTCCACATGCATTCTAATTAGGGGCCCTTATATGCCTTAGCACAGTTTTTAGTCTTTTTCTGCTGCTTGAAAATAATGACGTCATAGGGGCCCCAGAGAAAACTTTGCCCCGGGCCCCAAACTTGACGGGCACAGACCAGTGAACTCAATTTGGTTACCTGGAACGATAACAGGCGGTGAAAAGTGAAGCCGAAATAACAGTGCCTACGCCATCAAACGTGATTGATTTCACAACGGCCAAAGTTCAAAATAAGTTACGAAAATAGAAAAAAAACTTGAAAAGCTGTTAAAACCTGCACGATAACTTATTTTATCCCATATTTTTATGGCTTTCATAAACTTTTTGCACAAACTAGCTTATACGGCTGACAAAAAACAAAATATTTTCGCTGTTTGAACAAAAAACACAGAAAACTAACTTACTTCAGTCACTCAGTGACAAAGATATGTTTTCCTCCTAGTTTTCCTTCTGTAATCTTTTTTAGCCAGTTACAAAGTAGAAACTACTTCGATTTGCAAAAAAACTGTTGTTTTTTTTCCACAAAATAACACAAAAATTGAGTTTACGTACGGACCGCGCAGTAAATAAGTTGTGGGGGACTGAAACTGACGTACGGACCGCGTGAAATTGACTTTTGAGGGACTGAAACTGACGTACGGGCCGCGTAAAAGGACTGGGATTTAGGCTTCACTTTTTTCCGCCTGAATGATTGAATGTTATCGTTCCAGGTATTAGAAATTTATGGAGTTCACTGGCACAGACTTGACCCAAGTCTAGACAAACGCGAGCGAGGGTTGCAACTCCTATCAGGGCCTGTTCCGTCAGCTCTTGTCCTCATTTAATCTCCCTGTTAACCCTTAAAAGACTTTTAAATGGACTCAAAGCTTTGCATAAAACACGAGCCTTAACTTTCTTAAACTTATCTGAAAACTCGTTTCGCCTAGTTGCAACTTCCGAACTAACATAACGCCAAGAACAGACCATGAGCTCAAAAAGACTCAAAATTATAACTTTGGCCATAGTGGTAGTGGTTGTCATAGCAGTAGCGGTGGCGTGTGCAGTGGTGCTGACGCAATCCTCAGACTCATCAAACTCGTCGAACACGTCAAACTCGTCAAACTCGTCGAACACGTCGAACACGTCAAACCAGAATAGTACAGGTTTACATGGCGCCGTCGCGTCCGATTCCGAAGTGTGCTCAAACATTGGTGCTGACGTCATGCGTGACAACGGGACGGCCATTGACGCGGCCATAGCAACGCTGATCTGTCTTGGTCTTATTCATCCCCATTCCTCCGGGATTGGTGGCGGGGGATTCATGCTGCTGTATAAGCGCTCTACCAGGACTGCGACATATTTGGATTTCCGAGAAAGTGCTCCCGGGGCATCTACACCTGATATGTTTGTGAATAGAACTGAGGAGAGTAAAAAAGGTGGGTGATCTTGGAGGATGGGGGGGGGGGGTACCCGCCACCCTTGAGCTAAATCTAGTGGGCAGCAGGGAATGTTATGCGTGATATGTTTGTGAACCGAAGAGTAAAAGAAGGTGGGTGGCTTATATTATCTCTGGTGGTAAGGCCGGTAAGGGCGTCACCCCCCCCCCCCCCGAGGAAACTTTTCCATGCATTTCTATACAGTGGTAGGAGCACTGTGGGCAGGGGGAGGTCGTTTTTGCCTTACCCCTCATTTTGCATCAACAGGCGGATGCGGGAAGAGATCTTTGAATAAGTAAAACAAATTGGTTTATATCATTCTCTTGCTAGGTAAACTATCAGTTGCTGTGCCAGGAGAAATACTGGCTATGTATGGTGCGTGGCAAACACAAGGTCGGTTACCATGGAAACGGCTCTTTCAACCGACCATTGATCTGGCTAATAATGGATTCAAGATCGACGAACCATTGGCAATTGTTATCAAAAGTACCATGAAAGACATTATTAAAGAAAAAGGTTTCAAGTACGTTTGCTTTAAATCCGTTTTAGGCAAAGTTCATACGAGGCCGTATGCGATTCCCATTGTTCATACGGGAATCTGTACGGTTAGCAGTGCTCGAAATCGTCTGGTTTTATGCGTCCCGAAAGGCGAAATCGTGCAAATATGAGTACCGCTCGGATGAATCCAGTCCTTACAGTTCTTGTAAGAAACGCTATAGTTCTACATTTTCTCGCTCTCATAACTATACCGGTTGACCACCATTCGTACTGCACGATGGTGCTTAGTGAAACACCCCTGTAGTTCTAAATTATGTCATTCTGATAACTACCAGTTTACCACCATTCGTACTGCACGATGGTGCAAAGTGAAACACACCTATAGTTCTAAATTATCTCATTCTGATAACTGCCAGTTGACCACCATTCGTACTGCACGATGGTGCTTAGTGAAACACACCTATAGTTCTAAATTATCTCATTCTGATAACTGCCAGTTGACCACCATTCGTACTGCACGATGGTGCTTAGTGAAACACACCTATAGTTCTAAATTATCTCATTCTGATAACTGCCAGTTGACCACCATTCGTACTGCACGATGGTGCTTAGTGAAACACACCTATAGTTCTAAATTATCTCATTCTGATAACTGCCAGTTGACCACCATTCGTACTGCACGATGGTGCTTAGTGAAACACACCTATAGTTCTAAATTATCTCATTCTGATAACTGCCAGTTGACCACCATTCGTACTGCACGATGGTGCTTAGTGAAACACACCTATAGTTCTAAATTATCTTATTCTGATAACTGCCAGTTGACCACCATTCGTACTGCACGATGGTGCTTAGTGAAACACCCCTGTAGTTCTAAATTATGTCATTCTGATAACTACCAGTTTACCACCATTCGTACTGCACGATGGTGCAAAGTGAAACACACCTATAGTTCTAAATTATCTGATTCTGATAACTACCAGTTGACCACCATTCGTACTGCACGATGGTGCAAAGTGAAGCCATACAAATAATCATAAAAGTGCTTTTCTTAAAGTTGAAGTATTTGGTTGTGTCTGACAATTTTTCAATCTACTCAGGGAACTCTACTTCCACGATAATGGCACACCACGGAAAGAAGGCGAGACCATTACAGACCCAGTCTTTGCAAGAACCTTGACAGAGCTCTCCGAAGATCCATTGAGCTTCTATAACGGTTCGATCGCCAAAGAGATGGTCAAGGATATCCAGGATCGTGGTGGGATATTGACATTGGAAGATTTGAAGAATTTTACAGCGACAAACAGGCGTGTGTTGTCAAGCTTTGTGAATGATGATATTTTGTACACAACATCAGCTCCTTCCAGCGGTTCTACCATGATTATGATATTAAATATTTTAAAAGGTAAGGTTTCTCCTAAAAATATTTTAACTCGCGTGAGTTTTACTCTACCGACACTACAGGACCATGCCAAATGGGATGGCCCTTACTTGGACCTCTAGGGAAAATTGTTCAGGAATTAAACAGCTATCCATCTGTATAAATAAAGTTAGTTTGTTTAGGTTTCCTCCTGTAGTAATACTGGACCGATAAGGGATTGACCTCTATAAAGAACAGTTCAGAACTGATAGAGCTATCCTGCAGTATAAAGTTGGTTTAGTTTAGGTTTCCTCTTGTAGTAACACTGAAAAATAGGGGATGATCCTTACTGCATCTCTAGGAAGAACAGTTTAGAGCTGATAGAGCTATCCAGTGTAAAAAGGTTTAGTTTAGGTTTCCTCTTGTAGTAGCACTGAGAAATAGGGAATGATCCTCACTGCGCCTCTAGGAAGAACAGTTTTAGTTTAGAACTGATAAAACTATCCAGTGTAAATAGGTTTAGTTTAGGTTTCCTCTTGTAGTATACTGCACTAGACCAAATAGAGATGGCCATTACTGCATCTCTAGGAAGACAGAGCTATGCAGTGTAAATAGAGTTAGCGTAGTTTAGGTTTCCTCCTGTAGTAACACTGGACCATTCAGAACTGATTCAACTGTTAAGTATGATAAGTAATATATCATACACGAGAAGGAGTTTATTATAGTGATTTGAAACACCGAAAAGTGTGTTGAAAAACAAGGCGCTAGCCGAGTTTTTTAACATACTTTGAGGTGTTTTTAAAACACTATAATAAACGACTTCGAGTGTATGATATAGCTTCTCAAACAAACCAGTATTTAAAGAAATTCAACGCGAAAGTTGAGTTAGTTTATGGGTGTTTATTACCGTGGTATCAAGACAACGATACGGTGGTGATTTCCTTTGTGTTTTGCTCATGAATTATTAATGAGTTTGAGAATGTTCTTTAAATACCTATGGCTGAAAGAAATCAAACTTTTAGTAACGTACATGATCTGTTTCATATCTAGGATTCAAGTTCACTTCAGATTCTATATCCACCAGCAATGTCGTGCAAACCTGGCATCGTATCATAGAAGCACTCAAGTTTGGCTACGCATATCGTCCATATCTTGGTGATCCAGATTTTCACCCGGAAGTGGAGCAGGTGAGCTGAACCAGGGATGGATTTACTGGAGGGGTGCAGGGGAGTACGTACCCCTCCTATCCTTGACCAAGGGGGATGCAGGGGGGAGTGAAAATTTCCATATCAAATCCAAATTTTGGATTTGGCAGGGCATTTATCAAACCAATATTGGACCATTGGGGGCCTCTTTGACCATTTCGTGCCCCACCCTGCTTCATGACAAGAGTTTTACTTTATTAATTCAAGTACAACACCAGCATCAAAAGAGTCCGTTGGCGTTTCTATTTAATGAAAATATTGTTGTCTTTTTTAGAGTATAGATCTTCAGATCAATGCTACGTATGCTGAAGAATTACGTCAAAAGATATGGGACAACACCACACACAATAGCTCGTATTATGGTGGATTTTACGATAATACACCAGACTTTGGCACGACTCACCTGTCTGTGATTGGCCCTTCTGGAGATGCTGTCTCTGTTACAAGCACTCTTGGATACTAGTAAGATTTCTTCAACTAAGCTTACTGTGTTTGTACTGAATAGCTCTATCAGTTCTAAACTGTTCTCCATAGAGGCCATCTCTTATTGACCCAGTATTACTACAGGAGGAAACCTAAACTAAACTAACGTTATTTATACTGGATAGCTCTATCGGTTCTAAACTGTTCTCCCTAGAGGTCCAGTAAGAGCCATCGATCCCTTGTTGATCCAGTGTTACTACAGGAGGAAACCTAAACTAAACTGACTTTATTTATACTGGATAGCTCTATCAGCTCTAAACTGTTCTCCATTGAGGTTTAGTAAGAACCATTTCTTACTGAGATAGTGTCACTATAGGTGGAAATCTAAACTAGACGAATTTTATTTTTACTGCAGAATGAAACCTAAACTTTCTTTACTAAATCATCAACTGAACCTAAACTTTCTTTACTAAGTCATACTAAACTGTTCTCTATAGAGATCCAGTAAAGACAATCCGTTGTTGATACAGTGTTACTACAGGAGGAAATCTAAACTTTATTCTTACTGAATAGCTCCATCAGTTTTAAGCCGTTACACCTAGGAATCCAGTAGGGGCGATCCCTTATTGATCCAGTGTTACCACAGGAGGAAACTGGAGTACCTGGAGAAAACCTGGAAGCACTCTTCTCACATGCGACTGAGATGAGATTATCATCAGACAACTGCATATTGTAGGAATCATATCTGGTCGCAGAGATAAACGGTGCGACGAAAGTATCAGGTTGCGGCTTTAGGTGAAGACACTAGACTGGAATGTCGAAACGTTGGATCAGGAATGACTTTTGTTGACGTTTGTTTGCATTCATTAATATGTTTGTTTTGCTCTTTTTAACAGCTTTGGCGCGAAGCTTCGCTCGTACAAGACAGGAATCGTGTACAACAATCACATGAGTACATTCTCTTTACCCAACACACCCAAGTCTTATCAACCCAAATCTTCAAAAGCGAACTACATCGAGCCAGGGAAACGTTCTGTGTCCACGGCATGTCCTACTATACTGGTGGATAAGAAGGGAACAGCGAGGATGGTTGTGGGTGGATCGGGGGCTTTGAGGATCACTTCAGGTGTACCTCAGGTAAGGACTGTAGCATTATACTAGGGGGTTTTGGAGGCATCTCATATTTATCAATAATTCATGAGGAAAGCCAACCATATGGTTTGATTTTCGTAGCATGGTGATATTCAAAATTTCGTTGCCACCCTATTCACATTTTCAGATAACTCACATGCCTAGTTACCACTGTTCTGATAATGTAAGCATAGAATGGAACAAAGGTAACCAATTCACATTTTCAGATAACTCACATCTCTAGTTACCACTGTTCTGATAATGTAAGCATAGAATGGAACAAAGGTAACCAATTCACATTTTCAGATAACTCACATGCCTAGTTACCACTGTTCTGATAATGTAAGCATAGAATGGAACAAAGGTAACCAATTCACATTTTCAGATAACTCACATCTCTAGTTACCACTGTTCTGATAATGTAAGCATAGAATGGAACAAAGGTAACCAATTCACATTTTCAGATAACTCGCATGCCTAGTTACCACTGTTCTGATAATGTAAGCATAGAATGGAACAAAGATAACCACGCATTTAAATTATATATGTAGTGAATTGGGTGGCAGCAGGCATAAATTGAACACGCGTAAGGTCTATAAACGCCCTAAAACTAAGTCAAATTTCGTTTTGAATTAATATCTCCTTATACACTGGTTTGCTCGAGAAATTGTATCATATACGAGATTGGGTTATTTTAGTGATTTTAAAACACCTCATAAGTCATGTTTTTTCTACTCCAAGATTTTGCGAAACGGACTTGCTGCACGTTGTTCCAACAACTTGTTATCGTCCTGCAATTCATCAACTTGTTAACAAGTTGTGAGTGACAACCTTGTAGCAACTTGATAAAATGACAACATTGTTACAACTTGTTGACAATCTTGCTACAAGTCTGTTGCGAACTCATCTTGTTGACAAGATGTGGGATTTTTACGTGTGCACGAATTCATCTATTGACACCAGTCAATGTTTATTTCAGGTAATAATGAACAAACTGTGGTTTGGTTTAAGTCTGAATGATTCAATAAATCGACCTCGCTTACATCATCAACTCTATCCAAATAAAGTCTACCACGAGACAAAATCACCTTACAAAGTTTCCCAGACTGTTATCGATGGTCTCGAGGCGCTTGGACACACAGTGGTGGGTTGGACTAAATATTGCGCAACACAGGGGGTCTACAGGGATAAATCGGGACAATTGTATGGCAAATCTGATCCCAGAAAAACTGGAGTGGCTGTTGTATTGTGAGCTAAATACTTCATGTCATATTTTGGTATATATAGAAGTTGTTGTTGTTGTTGTTGTTGTTGTTGTTGTTGTTGTTGTTGTTGTTGTCGTCATACTGTTGTTGTTGTCATATTGTTGTTGTTGCATGTGGGTTTTTTTGTCTTTTTTTCTTTATTTTTTCAATTAGTTAACCTTTACATTATTTTTGTAATAGCAGTAATATATACTATATACAGTTATAATATGTACGTAATTATATATGGTAATTAGTTAATTCATTGAAGCATTAAAGTATGACTTTTTTGTCCAAAACATGTCAGGGTTTAGCCTTTACTTTTCGTCCATTTTAGCCATTTTTTTCATTTTTTGAAAATAACTGAGCATGCGCAGTTATGTGAGCACGCGTCATTGGTATTAAGTACTTGTTTAATGGTATGTGTCTTGCCCAATTGTATATATGCAGTCGCAATATATGCAGTTGGCTGATTATAATTTTATCTCAGTCACATGTGAGAAGAGTGCTTCCAAGCGAACAGTTTAAAACTGATAGAGCTATCATCCTGTATGTAAATATATTTCATGACGCTTTGGCAAAACAAAGACTGTAGTGAAGTGTTCGAAAATACATTTTAAAACAAAATTCGTAAGTTTCAGTTTGTTTTTGCAAGCCACAGAGGTCAAGTAAGGTGGGAGGTTTCTTATAATTCGTGTATTATGCATAAAATTTGCAAGGTATGCAAATTGTTTTAATTGCACAGGAACTCAAAAACAATCGACTGTATCCCAATGGGAAATCATGCCAATTGAACTGTCAAATTGGACCAATCAGAGTAATTTCTTTGTACACTGCGACCAATCAGAGGCAGGGATTTTTCTCACCAATCAGATTCGCACAGTCACATGCGAGGCAATTTTGAAGCTGATATACTTGGGTCTTGGGGCGAGCGTGCACCTTGGTCGGTGAAATCTTGGAGAAGACGACTAATTGCTTGGAGAAATCTTGTGAAAATAAATCCATCAAAAAGCTATCTTATCACGAAAGAATCTTGGCCTTAAAGCACGGTGAAGGTAATTTAAGCAAGCTTTTAAATGAGTGTACTTTAAAGCTAAACAAGTTGTTCTAATTGAATGAAATACATTCGCCATGACCATGGCCGGTCGCTGGTTTGGGCCGGTTTTGCTCGATATTTTACTGGTAAATCTTGTCAATTTTGCTTCAATAATGCTTTCAGTAGTTTCAGGTAACTCATGTTTGTGTTTTCTATCATTTTAGAACGAAATTCGTGAAGAAAAAGCACGAAATTTTGCAGAATCCCAGCCACGTGTAAGGTTCGTATCGGCTGTGAATATTTTAGTATTGAACTTGTTTGTGCAAATTTGTTACTTTAATGTCGAGATAAAACGTTTGTGGGCAAACCTGAAGGATTTCTAAGCATTTATAGAAATCCTTCTTCGAATTTTCACGACATTTTGCCCGAGAAATGCGTCGAATTTGCCGTTCTAAACACTTGTTCTAGGCTCGACAATGCTAATGTTTGTTTCGACCTCAAAGTTCAAACAACGAAACTATTCTAGCGAAGGACATTTGGGAATACTGTTTAGATTTCGCCAAACTGTCGTTAGGTTTTTAATCCTTTTAAAGCGAAATCTTTGGGAAAATTCCTAGTGCAAAGATAAGGATTTACATTTAGGCTTTTATTGAACGCTGAAGGCACTCGTTCGATCAAAACGTCAAGTACAAAGTTTAAGTTTACAAAACTATATATTCTTTAAGACTTCACAGTACAATTTGCAGTACTATATTTTAACGGATGCCATTTGGCAATGCTCGGGAGATTTACCACTGAAACACAAAACTTTAAACCAGTTTTATCACGAAGTTTAACGTGTGTGCATCTCAGTGTAAGGTTGAAAAGTTGAAAATAAGAAATGTTTATGACCTATCATCCGGCATACTACAAATTTCATGTGTTTTATCTCTAATTCTATTCTAGGTTGAATGGATCAAAACGAATCTGTTGTGTCGCTGGCGAACCCAATCTACCCCACTGCGATAGGCAGTCAAGTATTTTTAACCTTGTATGCACTAATTACCCCTTGCCCATTTTTTGCATTCCTTCTGCTCATTATTAGACTTCGTTTACATGGTACCCTTTCTTCATGGCTGCACTCCATAAAGATAGCGTTGAGAAGCAGCAACTATATGGCGGTTTTGTACAAATGTGATCGCAACTAGACTAACAAATTAGCCTTGTTAATATTTTAAAATCTCGCAGCGCATTGCATTCAAATATATTTATATTAAAAAGGTTTAAATTAACACCATAATTGCAACAGGTTGACTGATGGGTAAAATCACACGAGGGGATAAGTTGGCCATTCGTAGGAGTTCAATTTCATTTTGGCTTGATATTTCTGGTGTGCAAAATAAACTATTGCAACCTGGCTTTGCACCCGTTCTCAGATGCATCTGTGTAATCGTGTTTATCACGCCCAGGAAGACCAAGCCAAAATGTTTGACTTGATTTTTGTGGAGTTCAAGATAAACTATTGCAACCTGGTTTTGCACCCGTTCACAGTATGCATTTGTGTAATCGTGTTTAACACTGAGCAGGAATATCCAAGCCAAAATGTCATTAAACTTCTACTTTGTGCCGGCTTTTTGCCTGTGTGGCTTCGTCTAGCATTCTACCATTGTCATTCTGATGTTGATTTGGCCGTTTTGTATAAATGTGATTGAAACTAGACTAGCAAATTAGCCTTAATATTTTACAGCAGATCAGTGTATAAAATCCTGCAGCGCATTGCGTTCAGTTATAATGATATTTATATTAAAAATGTTTACATAAACACCATAATTGCAACGCGTTTACTGATGGGTAAAATCACACTAGGGGATAGGTTGGGCATTCGTAGGAGTTCAATGTCACTTTGGCTTCATTTTTCTGGTTGGTCGTGCAAAATAAACTATTGCTACATGGCTTAGCACCCGTTCGCAGTATCCATCTGTGTAATCGTGTTTAACACGATCAGGAATATCCGAGCCAAAATGTCATCAAATTTTTACTTGTGACCAGCTTTTCGCCTGTGTGGCTTCATCTAGCATTCTACCATTATCATTCTGATGTTGATTTGGCCGTTTTGTATAAATGTGATTGAAATTAGACTAGCAAATTAGTGTTCTCAACTGGTACCTTGTGAATGGATGTCTCGCTAGGATTTGAATATTTTACATGAACATGTCAAGTGCATTAGGTCTCTTAGGTTAGTTTAAGACCAACATGAGCGAGTGAGATAAACTCGACTAGCTTAGGTTAAGGCATCAAGCGTGAAATCCACGCACTAGGCCCCTCAGGATCGGACCCCAAACCTTCTTTTTCAACACTAATGATAAAAATTTCCCACCTTACCACATCGCACTACATTGGTGGATATCTTGGGCAAATGTGCTTCATTGGTGGATATCTTGGGCAAATGTGCTTCATTGGTGGATATCTTGGGCACATGTGTGCAATATTGGTGGATATCCTGGGCAAATGTGCTATATTGAGGGATATTACTGAAGAAGACGTCGTAAGGTTAGTGGATTTCATAAGACCCTACGTATATTGCATGTATTTCATAGGATACACCTATATTGCATGTCTTTTGAGATACTCTATTGAGACCTTTGCATAGGAATTGAAACATTTTACGGTTCTTAAATGATTGTAATGATGGTTTTTAGTTTCATAGGGATGTCTTCAAGTGTTCACTGCATTCTAATGTTTCTTTCCAATATATTAAAAGTATAGAAACGATCGAAGTAATTCTCAGTGTTTTCTTTATATTAATTGAATGCAAAAGTTCTTAAAATATTTTGTTTGTGGGTTTTGAAGATATTAAAACGTTTTATCTCGATATGATTTATGCGTAGTCGCTGCATCATTCGTGTACTGTACTTGGACTAATTGTACGAAGATTGTTTATATAGCTGGCCTATATTAATTTTCAGAATGAATGAATTTATATCTTATTCACCAAAAAAACGTGTAGTTCCATACATAAAGTATGAAAAGTTTGGTTGTTTGAGCTATTTCTAGACCACTTTTGGTTTAGTTTAGATATATTCAAGTTAGACAGGACTCGTACAACTAACCCCTGTGACAGAATGAGTAGGTTTCATTAAGCGTTACAGAGCAGGAGATGGTGGTCAACATCAGAAATGTTGCAATAAGCTACTTATAGGAGCAAACCAATTGAACTAAATGTTTCAATTCTATTTATTTGCCTCCAAATATAAGACTACTACATATAATGAAATGATTGACATTATATTCTCACTCTGATATCTGCTGGTTGACCACCATCTGCTGCAAAATGGTTCTTATTTAATTTCACCCAGCTATATACGAGTTCTGTGCCCCTGTTTTCTAATATTTAAGCGCATACGTTTCTTACCAACTTTTCCTGAATTTTTAGAAAGAATTTGCCATCTCCAGCGAAAGGTGCTACGGCTTATGTCATTCACTAAATGCGCGCAAATATCAAATAATCACTACAAAAATTGCGAATGTCACTTCAAGGGCAAGGACATTGATGAAAACATGTAGGACTTCAATGGAGTAAGGGCATGGAAATTATTTCATCAGTGTGCATGGTTGACCTTCTGTGTAAATTCTGAATTCTGCTGAAGTCTCAGCAGTGCTCTTGGAGTAGGAATCTCTGTGAGCACTCCAGTGATTTCACAACTCAGTTGCCTGCATTAGGGCATGCGCGGAACTTTCGACTGTGGTGTTGATTCTCCCCGGGTGCCAGTTGTGTGCGTGCGATGGATGGCGCCGTCCCTCGTACGTACTTCTTTCGGGAGGTCCTCGGACCCAACTGACATGCAGGGAGAATCAACACTACAGCCGGACGTTCGGCGCATGCTCCAGTGCAAGCAACTGAACTGGGAAATCACTGGAGTGTTCACAAAGGCTCGTTCTTCAAGAGCTCAACTGAGACCTCAGGGGTATTGAGAGTTTGGGCAGAAAGTCAACCGAGTACACCAATAGAATGATTGACATAAACTTGCTACATCGAAGTCTTACTGGTTTGAGTCTTTTGACATGTCCTTATTCTGGCATTTGTACTCGTTCCCAGGCCTAGCTATATGCTCACGGTCAAATTCTACAGTTGGTACCAGACCTTGCTATATGCTCACGGTCGTGTTCTGTAGATCTATAAATCACGTCTTATCACAAAAGGGAACATTTTCACCAGTTGTTTGGCAGTTGATAACCAAAATTATTCATGAATTATTTGATGCTTAGACATTATACGCTCTTCTGTTTACCTTCCTTCAATTTTCAATTTTCGTATTACAGTCTAAGTTCTCCCAACCCTGTTAGTTTAACTGGTTGTTTCGAACAATGAGTAAATACATGACTTGCCCGGTCATTTGTATTTTCTGTATGTTTGGAGCAATAGCTAGGCAAAAATGATGTGGCTCTCAGAGCGCTAAAACATAGGAGTGAGAAATGACCTTTGCAAGGAGTTTACAGTAAGGTGTTCTTGTCTGCATCGGTTTCAAATAAACAAAATTATGCAAGCATTCGTGAGTTTGTAGCTTGTAATAAGTTTCAAAAGTATGTCATATATATGTGAGATTGCACGATATTTTCTCACATATAATTTTATACGCAAGTACTACATGAAAAAACTCGCACTCTCTTTCGGTTAACTTGAACTATGTTTCTGAAAATTATTTTTTTGCTTTGCAACACTTCATGAAACAGTTGCAATTGATGGATTCTGTTTTCCGACCAAAATTTTCCACCAAAACGTATAGGAAATTTTGTATTTGCGTGCTAAATGGGGATGCCTTTGAGTCCTTTGCAACTGATATACGCAACAAATCTTCATGGCTAAAGATACAATGATGAATAGCTGAGAACATCAAAACGATATGGATACGCTGTTGACTGAAGACTGCAGTCTGTCATAAACAGAACTATCTTGGATCTACATACACCAGCTGGACTTTCTGATCTCATGACTCGGAGATTAATTGTGCTACGTACCTACATCGAGATGCAAAGATGCGACGACGAGAGATGGGACGACGCCACCTGATGCGACGAGCGATGAAACTACTGAATATGCAACGACGACTCGATGCGACGACCGAATGACAGACTGAGTAGGTTTTAGTAAATGTTACATTGCAGCAGATGGTGGTCAACATCAGAAATGTTGCCACTTATAAGCTACTTGTAGGAGCAAACCAATTGAACTTAAATGTCTCAATTCTATCTATTTGCCTCCAAATATAAGAATACTACATATAATGAAAAGATTAACGTTATTTTCTCACTCTGATAACTGCTGGTTGACCACCATCTGCTGCACAATAGTGTTTATTTCACCCATATATCTATAAACGTTCTCTGCCCTTGTTTTCCAATTCCTATGCGCATACGTTTCTTACCACGTTTTCCTCAATTTTTAGAAAGAATTTGCCATCTCCAGCGAAAGGTGCTACGGCTTCAGTCATTCACTAAATGCACGCAAATATAAAATAACCACTACAAAAATTGCGAATGTCACTTTAAGGGCAAGGACATTGATGAAAACGTGTAGGACTTCAATGGAGTAAGGGCATGGAAATTATTTCATCAGTGTGCATGGCTGACCTTCTGTGTAAATTCTGAATGCTGTTGAAGTCTCAGCAGTGCTCTTGGAGTAGGAATCTCTGTGAGCACTCCAGTGATTTCACAGCTCAGTTGCCTGCATTAGGGCATGCGCGGAACGTTCGACTGTGGTGTTGATTCTCCCCGGGTGTCAGTTGTGTGCGTGTCGGTGGATGGCGCCGTCCCTCGTACGTACTTCTTTCGGGAGGTCCTCGGACCCAACTGACATGCAGGGAGAATCAACACTACAGCCGGACGTTCTGCGCATGCTCCAGTGCAAGCAACTGAACTGCGAAATCACTGGAGTGTTCACAAAGGCTCGTTCTTCAAGAGCTCAACTGAGACCTCAAGGGTATTGAGAGTTTGGGCAGAAAGTCAACCGTATACACCGATAGAATGATTGAAATAAACTTGCTACATCGAAGTCTTACTGGTTTGAGTCTTTCGAGATGTCCTTATTCTGGCATTTGTACTCGTTCCCAGACCTAGCTATATGCTCACGGTCAAATTCTACACTTGGTACCAGACCTAGCTATATGCCCACGGTCAAATTCTACAGTTGGTACCAGACCTTGCTATATGCTCACGGTCGTGTTCTGTAGATCTATAAATCACGTCTTATCACAAAAGGGAACATTTTCACCAGTTGTTTGGCAGTTGATAACCAAAATTATTCATGAATATTTTTATGCTTAGACATTATACGCTCTTCTGTTTACCTTCCTTGAATTTTCAATTTTCGGATTACAGTCTAAGTTCTCCCAACCCTGTTAGTTGAACTGGTTGTTTCGAACAATGAGTAAATACATGACTTGCCCGGTCATTTGTATTTTCTGTATGTTTGGAGCAATAGCTAGGCAAAAATGATGTGGCTCTCAGAGCGCTAAAACATAGGAGTGAGAAATGACCTTTGCAAGGAGTTTACAGTAAGGTGTTCTTGTCTGCATCGGTTTCAAATGAACAAAAATTATGCAAGCATTCGTGAGTGTATAGCTTGTAATAAGTTAAAAAAGTATGTCATATTTGGGGGATTGCACGATATTTTCTCACATATAATTTTATACGCAAGTACTACATAAGAAAACTTGCACTATCTTTCGGTTAACTTGAACTATGTTTTTAAATAAGTTTTTTTGCTTTGCAAGAATTCATGAAACAGTTGCAATTGATGGATTCTGTTTTTCGATCAAAGTTTTCCACTAAAACGTATAGGAAATTTTGTATTTGCGTGCTAAATTGGGATGCCTTTGAGTCTTTGCAACCAATATACGCAACAAATCTTCATGGGTAAAGATACGATGATGAATAGCTGCCTGATGCGACTACTTGATGCTACCACGAGAAATGCGACGACGACGCCGGATGTAATGACCGATGCGACGACGCGACGACTTGATGCGACGACAGATGAAGAGGAAGGCTAAAAACATTCAGGTTCATACTATAGGTACTATAGGTACTGTAGTTCAATCTCGAATTCAGAACTCGTAAATAAGTAGTGCATGATTAATATAGTAATTGTTCTGGATCGAGATCCTGGTGGTCTCAATCGGATGTATTTACACATTTGGTAGACATTTCAACCTTTTGGTAGTGAGAACATCAAATTTTGTAAAAGTGTTAAAATATTATGTTCTGTTGAGCATATGCTCTTATCCTTTGCAGCAGGTGACAATGTTACAGGAAGTCTGCATTGGTGAACAGTTTCTCTTTTCGCAGTCGTTGGTTGTGAAAATATCCCCTTTTGTCACTCATGTGTAAATACAAACGATGTAGTGTAAGATTATATCAGCGCATAACATCTCAAAAGTCTGGTCTAATAGTGTACGTGCATACCTCAAATTGAGGTGTCATGCACCTAAATGATGCCTCAAATTGAAGTGTCATCTAGGAGCATGGTTTGTGCATGATTAAAAGAGCATTTTTTGTTTTGAGCTAAGGTGCGCAATTAATCGCTTTCCACTAGGTGAAAATTTTCGAGCGGAGCGAATCGAAAAATAGAACAGCAATCTGATTGGTTAGTGGGAAAATTTGCGGCGGAAAAGTAGAATATCGGTTTCATCTTTTTCGCAATTAATTTTGTCGCCAATCAATAATTTGCTTTTCGATTCGCTTTGCGCGAAATATTTCGCCTAGTTGGAAAACGGGCTTTTAGCTGAGCAATGTTGCATTTCGACCGCGCATAAAGAGATTAACGTTCAGTTTCCAACTTGGAAGCCGACGGTAACTCTTTAAAAGCATGAGACCACCAGGATCGTATGACCAAGCCCAAGCATAGCTGCAATTTTTCCTGGATCCATAATTATTTAACGTGAAAATATCGCAAATTTGCATGGCTATTCTTGAGGTTGGTCAGGCGAATTTTTCATTTAGTACGTTACAAGCGCGCGTTCGGAAACTTGTGCTCCGAAACATATTTTTCACTTAGGATATCTAATCTGAAAACTGTCTAGAAGTACAAGTATTCAGTTCTATATACGAGTTGTTTCTCTATCTAGAATGTCTCTGGGTTATTGCAGCGCACTTTTGGTTAAAGATTTTTCTTTTATTCAAATCTTTCCCGAGAGTGGAGTTCGCACGGTCTGAATTAGGTTGACTGACAACGATAAAATCAAAACGACAATTTTCTTGGAGGGTTTTTCTCCGGGCACTCCGGTTTCCCTCCTTTTCGTTTGGCTTTCAAAAACAGTGTCCATGTTTGGGGCCAAACCAAGATACAGATAAGTTGATGCACGTACGTTTAAAGTTAAACAAATAGAGATTTACTGAACATCGATATTCCCCACATGATGTCATCTGCATGTCGTTTTGAGATATTTGACATTCGTCTGTGCATAGCCCCTATAATACAGTGTCTGGAAACGCGGCAAACTTGAAAGTTTATAGCCATGTGCGTGGGTTGATGTTGAGGGTGTACTGAGAGTGGACGTTTTCTTTGTTTTACAAATGTTAACATTCACCTGCACGGATTTTATTGGCTGCTTCCTTCATTATGCCAAGAGAACAATGTGTTTAGGGAACGTGCACAAACATGAACAAAAACATAGAACAAAAGCTTTAGATGCGTTTCCAGACAATGTGTTACAGGGACTATGGTCTGTGTTGATACTGACCATATTAGTTCTCTCTCTCTCTTCAGCCAGAAACCTACCGAATCGTTCAATTTTATCAGTTCTACTCTACTGTACGCGTACCATATATGGTAAGCTGTTCCATACCTGTAGGTCGAGGGTAAGATTTTTACTAATCTAAGTTGAGATGTGTCTGGTTCAACCCTGTGCTGCGAGTGTTTTTCTCCGGGTACCCCGGTATTCCTCCCTCAAACACACAATTGTCGAGCAAGTGTATCATGAGTCTATGGTTCGGGCGAATTGAGCAATTACACTCTGTCTAATCGACATTAAATTAATAAATATTAAATATATAATAATAGTGCTCCCTCAAAAACAAATACGCTTCGTTGCGTTGTATAACATGCCCAAATACTGTAAATCACGCAATGTCTGCAAAAACGCTGTAAATGCAATGCCTATTAAGTATGTTGTTTAAACTGTTGGCCTCTGGGTTAAATTCCCAGAACACTGCCCTCATAAAATAATTAGCTTAATTAAGAGAAATGAACTGAGGCTCCAAATATTTTTTGTACTAATAAACTCGCGGCCAATAAATATATAATCGATGTTTTAAACCTAAGAATCGACATCATTCTAAAGGTTATAGCCATTAATATTCTGCCCATCCATGGAAAAAGTAAAGCCTAATCCCTCAACATCTTTGGATAAAAAATGGCCGAAGGCTAACCCCTTTACTTTTTGGGCAGTTTCTCAGTTAAAAATGGTCAAAAAGTAAATGCGAACCCCTTTACTTCTTGGGCAGATTTGGCCACTTCTTAAATTTTTGAAAAAGTGGTTTAAAGTGGCCAAAAAGTAAAGGCTAACTCCTTGACATTTTCTTGACGAAACGTAAAGGCTAACCCCTTTACTTTTTGCACATTTTCAGCAACGTTTTCAAAAACTCAAAACGTGGCCGAAAATGGCCAAAACGTAAAGAGGTTAGCCTTTACTTTTTGTCTACTTTCAGCCACTTTTTGAGATTTTGAAAATATGGCGAAAATGGCCAAAAATGTCAAAAAGTAAAGGGGTTAGGCTTAACATTTTGTTGAAAACAGGTTAAGGGGTTAGCCTTTACCTTTTGGCCATTTTCAGCCACTTTTTGAGATTTTGAAATGTGGCCAGAAATGGTCAAAAAGTAAAGGGGTTAGCCTTAACATTTTGTCGAAAAAAGGTCAAGGGGTAAGCCTTTACTTTTTGGTCATTTCCAGCCACTTTTTGAGATTTTGAAAATGTGGCCAGAAATGGTCAAAAAGTAAAGGGGTTAGCCTTAACATTTTGTCGAAAAAACCTTAAGGGGTTAGCCTTTACTTTTTGGCCATTTTCGGTCACTTTTTGAGTTTTGGAAAAAGTGGCCGAAAATGGCCAAAAAGTAAAGGGGTAAGCCTTAACTTTTTGTGGAAAAAATGTTAAGGGGTTAGCCTTTACTTTTTGGCCATTTTCGCTCACTTTTTGAGTTTTGGAAAAAGTGGCCGAAAATGGCCAAAAAGTAAAGGGGTAAGCCTTAACTTTTTGTGGAAAAAATGTTAAGGGTTAGCCTTTACTTTTTGGCCATTTTCGGTCACTTTTTGAGTTTTGGAAAAAGTTGCCGAAAATGGCCAAAAAGTAAAGGGGTTAGCCTTAACATTTTGTCGAAAAAACGTTAAGGGGTTAGCCTTTACTTTTTGGCCATTTTCGGTCACTTTTTGAGTTTTGGAAAAAGTGGCCGAAAATGGCCAAAAAGTAAAGGGGTAAGCCTTAACTTTTTGTGGAAAAAATGTTAAGGGGTTAGCCTTTACTTTTTGGCCATTTTCGGCCACTTTTTGAGTTTTGGAAAAAGTGGCCGAAAATGGCCAAAAGTAAATAATTAACTTTTTGCGGAAAAAATGTTAGGTTAGCCTTTACTTTTGGCCATTTTCGGTCACTTTTTGAGTTTTGGAAAAAGTGGCCGAAAATGGCCAAAAATTAAAGGGTAAGCCTTAACTTTTGTGGAAAAAATGTTAAGGGTTAGCTTTTACTTTTGGCCATTTTCGTCACTTTTGAGTTTTGGAAAAAGTGGCCGAAAATGGCCAAAAAGTAAAGGGGTAAGCCTTAACTTTTTGTGGAAAAAATGTTAAGGGGTTAGCCTTTACTTTTTGGCCATTTTCGGTCACTTTTTGAGTTTTGGAAAAAGTGGCCGAAAATGGCCAAAAAGTAAAGGGGTAAGCCTTAACTTTTTGTGGAAAAAATGTTAAGGGGTTAGCCTTTACTTTTTGGCCATTTTCGGTCACTTTTTGAGTTTTGGAAAAAGTGGCCGAAAATGGCCAAAAAGTAAAGGTGCCTTAACTTTTGTGGAAAAAATGTTAAGGGTTAGCCTTTACTTTTTCGCCATTTTCGGACACTTTTTGAGTTTTGGAAAAAGTGGCCGAAAATGGCCAAAAGTAAGGGTAATATAACTTTTGTGGAAAAAATGTTAAGGGTTAGCCTTTACTTTTGGCCATTTTCGGTCACTTTTGAGTTTTGGAAAAAGTGGCCGAAAATGGCCAAAAAGTAAAGGGGTAAGCCTTAACTTTTTGTGGAAAAAATGTTAAGGGGTTAGCCTTTACTTTTTGGCCATTTTCGGTCACTTTTTGAGTTTTGGAAAAAGTGGCCGAAAATGGCCAAAAAGTAAAGGGGTAAGCCTTAACTTTTTGTGGAAAAAATGTTAAGGGGTTAGCCTTTACTTTTTGGCCATTTTCGGTCACTTTTTGAGTTTTGGAAAAAGTTGCCGAAAATGGCCACAAAGTAAAGTAAGTCTAACTTTTGTGGAAAAAATGTTAAGAGCCTTTACTTTTTGGCCATTTTCGGCCACTTTTGAGTTTTGGAAAAGTGGCCGAAAATGGCCAAAAGTAAAGAATAACTTAACTTTTATGGAAAAAATGTTAAAGTTAGCCTTTACTTTTGGCCATTTTCGGCCACTTTTGAGTTTTGGAAAAGTGGCCGAAAATGGCCAAAAAGTAAGTCTTAACTTTTTGTGGAAAAATGTTAAGGTTAGCCTTTACTTTTGGCCATTTTCGGTCACTTTTGAATTTTGGAAAAAGTGGCCGAAAATGGCAAAAAGTAAAGAATAACTAACTTTTGTGGTAAAAATGTTAAGGGGTTAGCCTTTATTTTTGGCGATTTTCGGTCACTTTTTGAGTTTTGGAAAAAGTGGCCGAAAATGGCCAAAAAGTAACTTAACTTTTGTGGAAAAAATGTTAGGTTAGCCTTTACTTTTTGGCCATTTTCGGTCACTTTTGAATTTTGGAAAAGTGGCCGAAAATGGCCAAAGTAAGTGTGTTTTAACTTTTGTGGAAAAAATGTTAAGGGTTAGCCTTTACTTTTTGGCCATTTTCGGTCACTTTTTGAGTTTTGGAAAAAGTTGCCGAAAATGGCCAAAAAGTAAAGGGGTAAGCCTTAACTTTTTGTGGAAAAAATGTTAAGGTTAGCCTTTACTTTTAGCCATTTTCGGCCACTTTTGAGTTTTGGAAAAGTGGCCGAAAATGGCCAAAAGTAAGGTAACTCTTAACTTTTATGGAAAAATGTTATAGAGGTTTTTACTTTTGGCATTTTCGGCCACTTTTGAGTTTTGGAAAATGGCCGAAAAAAGTAAAGGTGTAATTAACTTTTGTGGAAAAAATGTTAAGTTAGCCTTTACTTTTGGCCATTTTCAGTCACTTTTGAATTTTGGAAAAGTGGCCGAAAATGGCCAAAAGTAAGGGTAAGCCTAACTTTTTATGGAAAAATGTTAAGGGTTAGCCTTTACTTTTTTTCGCCACTTTTGAGTTTTGGAAAAAGTGGGCGAAAATGGCCAAAAAGTAAGAGAAGTTAACTTTTGTGGAAAAAATGTTAAGGGTTAGCCTTTACTTTTTGGCCATTTTCGGTCACTTTTTGAATTTTGGAAAAAGTGTTGAAAATGGCAAAAGTAAGGTAAGCCTTAACTTTTGTGAAAAAATGTTAAGGGTTAGCCTTTACTTTTGCCATTTTCGGTCACTTTTGAGTTTTGGAAAAAGTGGCCGAAAATGGCCAAAAGTAAGGGGGTAACTTAACTTTTGTGGAAAAAAAATGTTAAGGGCCTTTACTTTTGGCCATTTTCGGCCACTTTGAGTTTTGGAAAAAGTGGCCGAAATGGCCAAAGTAATAAGCCTTAACTTTTATGGAAAAAATGTTAAGGGTTAGCCTTTACTTTTTGGCCATTTTCGGCCACTTTGAGTTTTGGAAAAAGTGGCCGAAAATGGCCAAAAGGTAATTAACTTTTATTGGAAAAATGTTAAGGTTAGCCTTTACTTTTGGCCATTTTCGGTCACTTTTGAATTTTGGAAAAGTGGCCGAAATGGCCAATAAAAGGTGTAATTAACTTTTATGGAAAAAATGTTAAGGGTTAGTTTACTTTTGGCCATTTTCGGCCACTTTTGAGTTTTGGAAAAAGTGGCCGAAAATGGCCAAAAGTAAGTAAGTTAACTTTTGGGAAAAAATGTTAAGGTTAGCCTTTACTTTTGGCCATTTTCGGTCACTTTTGAATTTGGGAAAAAGTGGCCAAAAATATAAAAGTAAAAGAAATTAACTTTTTGTGGAAAAAATGTTAAGGGTTAGCCTTTTATTTTGGCCATTTTCGGTCACTTTTTGAGTTTTGGAAAAAGTGGCCGAAAATGGCCAAAAAGTAAAGGGGTAAGCCTTAACTTTTGTGAAAAAAATGTTAACCTTTACTTTTGGCCATTTTCGGCCACTTTTGAGTTTTGGAAAAGTGGCCAAATGGCCAAAAAGAAAGGGGTAATATAACTTTTATGGAAAAAATGTTAAGGGTTAGCCTTTACATTTTGGCCATTTTCGCTCACTTTTTGAGTTTTGGAAAAAGTTGCCGAAAATGGCCAAAAAGTAAAGGGGTAAGCCTTATCTTTTTATGGAAAAAATGTTAAGGGGTTAGCCTTTACTTTTTGGCCATTTTCGGTCACTTTTTGAGTTTTGGAAATAGTGGCCGAAAATGGCCAAAAGTAAAGGTAAGCCTTAACTTTTGTGGAAAAATGTTAAGGGGTTAGCCTTTACTTTTGGCCATTTTCGGTCACTTTTGAGTTTTGGAAAAAGTGGCCGAAAATGGCCAAAAGTAAAGGTAATTAACTTTTGTGAAAAATGTTAGGGCCTTACTTTTGGCCATTTTCGGCCACTTTTGAGTTTTGGAAAAGTGGCCAAAATGGCCAAAGGAAGTAAGCCTTAACTTTTTATGGAAAAAATGTTAAGGGGTTAGCCTTTACATTTTGGCCATTTTCGCTCACTTTTTGAGTTTTGGAAAAAGTTGCCGAAAATGGCCAAAAAGTAAAGGGGTAAGCCTTATCTTTTTATGGAAAAAATGTTAAGGGGTTAGCCTTTACTTTTTGGCCATTTTCGGTCACTTTTTGAGTTTTGGAAAAAGTGGCCGAAAATGGCCAAAAAGTGGAAAATGTTAGAGGGGTAGCCTTTACTTTTGGCCATTTTCAGTCACTTTGTGGAAAAAAAATGTTAAGTTATTTATTTTATTACATTTTCGGCCACTTTTGAGTTTTGGAAAAAGTGGCCGAAAAGTAAGCAAATAAGCCTAACTTTTGTGGAAAAAATGTTAAGGGTTAGCCTTTACATTTGGCCATTTTCGCTCACTTTGAGTTTTGGAAAAGTGGCCGAAAATGGCCAAAAGTAAAGTAAGCCTTAACTTTTATGGAAAAAATGTTAAGGGTTAGCCTTTACATTTTGGCCATTTTCGGTCACTTTGAGTTTTGGAAAAGTTGGCCGAAAATGGCCAAAAGTAAAGGTAAGCCTTATCTTTTATGGAAAAAATGTTAAGGGGTTAGCCTTTACTTTTTGGCCATTTTCAGCCACTTTTGAGTTTTGGAAAAGTGGCCGAAAATGGCCAAAAGTAAAGTGTAAGCTTAACTTTTTGTGGAAAAAATGTTAAGTTAGCCTTTACTTTTTGGCCATTTTCGTCACTTTTGAGTTTTGGAAAGAAAATGGCCAAAAAGTAACAAAAGAATAAGCCTTAACTTTTGTGGAAAAAATGTTAAAGGGTTAGCCTTTACTTTTTGGCTATTTTCGGTCTCTTTTGAGTTTTGGAAAAAGTGGCCGAAAATAACAAAAAGTAGTAAGCCTTAACTTTTGTGGAAAAAATGTTAATTTTTACTTTTTGGCCATTTTCGGCCACTTTTGAGTTTTGAAAAAGTGGCCGAAAATGGCCAAAAGTAAAGGTAGCCTTAACTTTTGTGGAAAAAATGTTAAGGGTTATTTACTTTTGGCCATTTTCGCCACTTTTGAGTTTTGGAAAAAGTGGACGAAAATGGCCAAAAGTAAGGTGCCTAACTTTTTGTGGAAAAATGTTAAGGTTAGCCTTTACTTTTTGGCCATTTTCGCTCACTTTTGAGTTTTGGAAAAAGTGGACGAAAATGGCCAAAAAGTAAGGTAAGCCTAACTTTTGTGGAAAAAATGTTAAGGGTTAGCCTTTACTTTTGGCCATTTTCGCTCACTTTTTGAGTTTTGGAAAAAGTGGCCGAAAATGGCCAAAAGTAAAGGGTAAGCCTTAACTTTTGTGGAAAAAATGTTAAGGGCCTTTATTTTGGCCATTTTCGGTCACTTTTGAGTTTTGGAAAAAGTGGCCGAAAATGGCCAAAAAAAGTATAGCCCTAACTTTTGTGGAAAAAATGTTAGGTTAGCCTTTACATTTTTGGCCATTTTCGCACACTTTTTGAGTTTTGGAAAAAGTGGCCGAAAATGGCCAAAAAGTAAAGACTTAACTTTTATGGAAAAATGTTATTTTGGAGTTTGAAAAAGTGGCTGAAAATGAAAATAATTGACTGACCTTCATAATTGACCTTCGACATTCATAATTGACCTTTGACCTTCATAATTTAAATGCGAAATTTTAATATTTGACCTTTGACCTTCAATTTGACCTTTGACCTTCATTATTGACCTTTGACCTTCATAATTGACCTTTGACCTTCATAATTTAAATGCGAAATTTTAATATTTGACCTTTGACCTTCAACTTGACCTTTGACCTTCATAATTGACCTTTGACCTTCATAATTGACCTTTGACCTGGACCTTTGACCTTTATAATTTAAATGCGAAATTTTAATATTTGACCTTTGACCTTCATGATTGACCTTTGACCTTCATAGTTAACCTTTGACCTTGACCTTTGACCTTCAACTTGACCTTTGACCTTCATAATTGACCTTTGACCTTCATAATTGACCTTTGACCTTCATAATTGACCTTTGACCTTGACCTTTGACCTTCAACTTGACCTTCATAATTGACCTTTGACCTTCATAATTGACCTTTGACCTTCATAATTGACCTTTGACCTTGACCTTTGACCTTCAACTTGACCTTTGACCTTCATTATTGACCTTTGACCTTCATAATTGACCTTTGACCTTCATAATTTAAATGCGAAATTTTAATATTTGACCTTTGACCTTCAACTTGACCTTTGACCTTGACCTTTGACCTTCAAAATTGCCCTTTGACCTTCAAAAATTGACCTTTGACCTTCATAATTGACCTTTGACCTTCATAATTGACCTTTGACCTTCATAATTGACCTTTGACCTTCATTATTGACCTTTGACCTTGATCTTTGACCTTCATAATTGACCTTTGACCTTCATAATTGACCTTTGACCTTCATAATTGACCTTTGACCTTCATAATTGACCTTTGACCTTCATAATTGACCTTTGACCTTCATAATTGACCTTTGACCTTCATAATTGACCTTTGACCTTCATAATTGACCTTTGACCTTCATAATTGACCTTTGACCTTCATAATTGACCTTTGACCTTCATAATTGACCTTTGACCTTCATTATTGACCTTTGACCTTGATCTTTGACCTTCATAATTGACCTTTGACCTTCATAATTGACCTTTGACCTTCATAATTGACCTTTGACCTTCATAATTGACCTTTGACCTTCATAATTGACCTTTGACCTTCATAATTGACCTTTGACTTTCATAATTGACCTTTGACCTTCATAATTGACCTTTGACCTTCATAATTGACCTTTGACCTTCATAATTGACCTTTGACCTTCAACTTGACCTTTGACCTTGATCTTTGACCTTCATAATTGACCTTTGACCTTCATAATTGACCTTTGACCTTCATAATTGACCTTTGACCTTCATAATTGACCTTTGACCTTCATAATTGACCTTTGACCTTCATAATTGACCTTTGACCTTCATAATTGACCTTTGACCTTCATAATTGACCTTTGACCTTCATAATTGACCTTTGACTTTCATAATTGACCTTTGACCTTCATAATTGACCTTTGACCTTCATAATTGACCTTTGACCTTCATAATTGACCTTTGACCTTCATAATTGACCTTTGGCTTTCATAATTGACCTTTGATCTTCATAATTGACCTTTGACCTTCATAATTGACCTTTGACCTTCATAATTGACCTTTGACCTTGACCTTTGACCTTCAACTTGACCTTTGACCTTCATAATTGACCTTTGACCTTCATAATTGACCTTCATAATTGACCTTTGACCTTGACCTTTGACCTTCAACTTGACCTTTGACCTTCATTATTGATCTTTGACCTTCATAATTGACCTTTGACCTTCATAATTTAAATGCGAAATTTTAATATTTGACCTTTGACCTTCAACTTGACCTTTGACCTTGACCTTTGACCTTCATAATTGACCTTTGACCTTCAAAATTGACCTTTGACCTTCATAATTGACCTTTGACCTTCATAATTGACCTTTGACCTTCATAATTGACCTTTGACCTTCATAATTGACCTTTGACCTTCATTATTGACCTTTGACTTTCATAATTGACCTTTGACCTTCATAATTGACCTTTGACCTTCATAATTGACCTTTGACCTTCATAATTGACCTTTGACCTTCATAATTGACCTTTGGCTTTCATAATTGACCTTTGATCTTCATAATTGACCTTTGACCTTCATAATTGACCTTTGACCTTCATAATTGACCTTTGACCTTCATAATTGACCTTCATAATTGACCTTTGACCTTCATAATTGACCTTTGACCTTCATAATTGACCTTTGACCTTGACCTTTGACCTTCAACTTGACCTTTGACCTTCATTATTGACCTTTGACCTTCATAATTGACCTTTGACCTTCATAATTTAAATGCGAAATTTTAATATTTGACCTTTGACCTTCAACTTGACCTTTGACCTTGACCTTTGACCTTCATAATTGACCTTTGACCTTCATAATTGACCTTTGACCTTCATAATTGACCTTTGACCTTCATAATTGACCTTTGACCTTCATAATTGACCTTTGACCTTCATAATTGACCTTTGACCTTCATTATTGACCTTTGACCTTGATCTTTGACCTTCATAATTGACCTTTGACCTTCATAATTGACCTTTGACCTTGACCTTCATAATTGACCTTTGACCTTCATAATTGACCTTTGACCTTCATAATTGACCTTTGACCTTCATAATTGACCTTTGACCTTCATAATTGACCTTTGACCTTCATAATTGACCTTTGACCTTCAACTTGACCTTTGACCTTGATCTTTGACCTTCATAATTGACCTTTGACCTTCATAATTGACCTTTGACCTTCAATTGACCTTTGACCTTCATAATTGACCTTTGACCTTCATAATTGACCTTTGACCTTCATAATTGACCTTTGACCTTCATAATTGACCTTTGACCTTCATAATTGACCTTTGACCTTCATAATTGACCTTTGACCTTCATAATTGACCTTTGACCTTGACCTTTGACCTTCATAGTTGACCTTTGACCTTTGACCTTCAACTTGACCTTTGACCTTCATTATTGACCTTTGACCTTCATAATTGACCTTTGACCTTCATTATTGACCTTTGACCTTCATAATTGACCTTTGACCTTCATAATTGACCTTTGACCTTCATAATTGACCTTTGACCTTCATTGACCTTTGACCTTCCTTGACCTTCAATAATTGACCTTTGACCTTCATAATTGACCTTTGACCTTCATAATTGACCTTTGACCTTCATAATTGACCTTTGACCTTCATAATTGACCTTTGACCTTCATAATTGACCTTTGACCTTCATAATTGACCTTTGACCTTCATAATTGACCTTTGACCTTCATAAATGACCTTCATAATTGACCTTTGACCTTCATTATTGACCTTTGACCTTCATAATTGACCTTTGACCTTCATAATTGACCTTTGACCTTCATTATTGACCTTTGACCTTGACCTTTGACCTTCAACTTGACCTTTGACCTTGATCTTTGACCTTCATAATTGACCTTTGACCTTCATAATTGACCTTTGACCTTCATAATTGACCTTTGACCTTCATAATTGACCTTTGACCTTCATAATTGACCTTTGACCTTCATAATTGACCTTTGACCTTTGACCTTGACCTTTGACCTTCATAATTGACCTTTGACCTTCATAATTGACCTTTGACCTTCATAATTGACCTTTGACCTTCATAATTGACCTTTGACCTTTGACCTTCAACTTGACCTTTGACCTTGATCTTTGACCTTCATAATTGACCTTTGACCTTCATAATTGACCTTTGACCTTCATAATTGACCTTTGACCTTCATAATTGACCTTTGACCTTCATAATTGACCTTGACCTTCATAATTGACCTTTGACCTTGACCTGACCTTCATAATTGACCTTTGACCTTCATAATTGACCTTTGACCTTCATAATTGACCTTTGACCTTTGACCTTCATAATTGACCTTTGACCTTCATAATTGACCTTTGACCTTGACCTTTGACCTTCATAATTGACCTTTGACCTTCATAATTGACCTTTGACCTTCATAATTGACCTTCAACTTGACCTTTGACCTTGATCTTTGACCTTCATAATTGACCTTTGACCTTCATAATTGACCTTTGACCTTCATAATTGACCTTTGACCTTCATAATTGACCTTTGACCTTGATCTTTGACCTTCATAATTGACCTGTGACCTTGACCTTTGACCTTTTGACCTTTGACCTTCATTGACCTTTGACCTTCATAATTGACCTTTGACCTTCATAAATGACCTTCATAATTGACCTTTGACCTTCATTATTGACCTTTGACCTTCATAATTGACCTTTGACCTTCATAATTGACCTTTGACCTTCATAATTGACCTTTGACCTTGACCTTTGACCTTCAACTTGACCTTTGACCTTCAACTTTGACCTTCATAATTGACCTTTGACCTTCATTATTGACCTTTGACCTTCATAATTGACCTTTGACCTTCATAATTGACCTTTGACCTTCATAATTGACCTTTGACCTTGACCTTTGACCTTCAACTTGACCTTTGACCTTCATAATTGACCTTTGACCTTCATAATTGACCTTTGACCTTCATAATTGACCTTTGACCTTCATTATTGACCTTTGACCTTGACCTTTGACCTTCAACTTGACCTTTGACCTTGATCTTTGACCTTCATAATTGACCTTTGACCTTCATAATTGACCTTTTGACCTTTGACCTTCATAATTGACCTTTGACCTTCATTATTGACCTTTGACCTTCAACTTGACCTTTGACCTTCATAATTGACCTTTGACCTTCATTATTGACCTTTGACCTTGACCTTTGACCTTCATAATTGACCTTTGACCTTCAAAACTGACCTTTGACCTTCAACTTGACCTTTGACCTTCATAATTGACCTTTGACCATGACCTTTTAACCCTTAACATTTTTGTAAAGCAAACACCCTTTGCATATTGGCCAAAATTGGCAACTTTTTCTGTTACTAAAAAGTTGTTAAAAATGGCCAGAAAGTAAAGGCGTAAGCCTTAACATTTTGTTAAGGCGTATCACTTTACTTTTCGGACAGATTTCGGACAGATTTCGGATTTAATTTTAGAAAAAGTGGCGACTTTTTCCCCAAAAAAATTAAGACTAACCGCCAGTAAACCTTGCCAGTAGAGGGGAATTAGGCAGATACCCATTACAGATTTCAATACTAAAAAAAATACTTAAATACATTAAAAATAAGGTAAGGAGTCTTTTTACTCCAATGTTATAAACATATTGAAAAAACAATGCCCAGCACTTGACGAAACGATAAATCTAGAAACGTTTATTAAAGAGACCAATATAGACAATTTGATTAATAGCATTAAAAACAACTATGTTTCATTCTCGAAACATCAAATAACAAATTCCAGAAAACTATCATTTTACTGTACATTTAAAAAGAATTATAAACTGGAAGAATATCTTAACGTCATAAAAGACCCATTTAAAAGAAGAATATTCTCAAAATTCCGAATAAGTAACCACAAACTACTTATAGAATACGGCCGTTATCAAAATATACCACGCGAAGAGAGGTATTGTAAATTATGCGGTTCAGGGAAAGTCGAAGACGAATTTCACTTTGCCTTCGAATGTCAAAAGTATCAAACCATCAGAAATGATGCTAACGTTATATTAAAAAAATATTTTCAGATGACTCTTAAAACAGAGTCAAAGCAAAACTTGTTGAGTCATGTCATATCGAGCACTGACTCAGTTTTAGTCGATCTATTCGCGAAATTCATTGTAAAATGTTTTAACATCACAGACAAATGCCTTCAAACATGAGATATGAACTACATTCCTATACCATATTTTACACTTATATATAATACTGTAAATACTTTAAAGTTACTTGTTATTTTAAAGTTAGTTGTTATTTTACTCTATATTACGCTTAGCAATACCTGTAACTACAGTAGGTCATGCAAATAAAAGCTTTACTAAAAAAACAACCGGTATTTACATATTGACCAAAATTGGCCACTTTTTCAGTTATTAAAAAGTTGTTAAAAATGGCCAAAAAGTAAAGGCTAACACCTTAACATTTTGTGAAGGCTGACCCCTTTACTTTTTGGACAGATATGGCCACTTTTTTAATTTTAGAAAAAGTGACGACTTTTTACCAAAAAAGTTCATTTCATTTATTAAAAAGTTGTTAAAAATGGCCAAAAAGTAAAGGCTAACCCTTAACATTTTGTTAAGGCTAACCCCTTTGCTTTTTGGACAGATATGGCCACTTTTTTAATTTTAGAAAAAGTGACGACTTTTTACCAAAAAAGTTCATTTCAGTTATTAAAAAGTTGTTAAAAATGGCCAAAAAGTAAAGGCTAACCACCAAAAAAACATTTTGTTAAGGCTAACCCCTTTACTTTTTGGACAGATATGGCCACTTTTTTAATTTTAGAAAAAGTGAAGACTTTTTACCAAAAAAGTTCATTTCAGTTATTAAAAAGTTGTTAAAAATGGCCAAAAAGTAAAGGCTAACCCTTAACTTTTGTTAAGCCTAACCCCTTTACTTTGTGGACAGATATGGCCACTTTTTTAGTTTTTGAAAAAGTGACGACTTTTTACCAAAAAATTTCATTTCAGTTATTAAATTTACTTTGTGGACAGATATGGCCACTTTTTTAACATTTTGTTAACTTTTTGGACAGATAAATTTTAGAAAAGTGAAGACTTTTACCAAAAGTTCATTTCAGTTATTAAAAGTAAAGGCTAACCCTTAACATTTTGTTAACATTTTGTTAAGCCTAACCCCTTTACTTTGTGGACAGATATGGCCACTTTTTTAATTTTAGAAAAAGTGAAGACTTTTTACCAAAAAAGTTCATTTCAGTTATTAAAAAACATTTTGTTATTACTTTTTGGACAGATAGTGACGACTTTGTTCATTTCATTTAAAAGTTTTAAAAATGGCCAAAAGTAAAGAATTTTAGAAAAGTGAAGACTTTTACCAAAAGTTCATTTCAGTTATTAAACTTTTTGGACAGATTTGGCCACTTTTTTAATTTTAGAAAAATTGGCGATTTTCTTACCGAAAAGTTAAGACTAACCTTCCTTTACATATTGGCCAAAATTGGCCACTTTTTTAATTTTTGAAAAAGTGACGACTTTTTACCAAAAAAGTTCATTTCATTTATTAAAAAGTTGTTAAAAATGGCCAAAAAGTAAAGGCTAACCCTTAACATTTACTTTTTGGACAGATATGGCCACTTTTTTAATTTTAGAAAAGTGACGACTTTTTACCAAAAAAGTTCATTTCAGTTATTAAAAAGTTGTTAAAAATGGCCAAAAAGTAAAGGCTAACCCTTAACATTTTGTTAAGGCTAACCCCTTTGCTTTTTGGACAGATTTGGCCACTTTTTTAATTTTAGAAAAATTGGCGATTTTCTTACCGAAAAGTTAAGACTAACCTTCCTTTACATATTGGCCAAAATTGGCCACTTTTTTAATTTTTGAAAAAGTGACGACTTTTACCAAAAAGTTCATTTCATTTATTAAAAGTTGTTAAAATACTTTTTAATTTTAGAAAAAGTGACGACTTTTTACCAAAAAAGTTCATTTCAGTTATTAAAAAGTTGTTAAAAATGGCCAAAAAGTAAAGGCTAACCCTTAACATTTTGTTAAGGCTAACCCCTTTACTTTTTGGACAGATATGGCCACTTTTTTAATTTTTGAAAAAGTGACGACTTTTTACCAAAAAAGTTCATTTCAGTTATTAAAAAGTTGTTAAAAATGGCCAAAAAGTAAAGGCTAACCCTTAACATTTTGTTAAGGCTAACCCCTTTACTTTTTGGACAGATATGGCCACTTTTTTAATTTTTGAAAAAGTGACGACTTTTTACCAAAAAAGTTCATTTCATTTATTAAAAAGTTGTTAAAAATGGCCAAAAAGTAAAGGCTAACCCTTAACATTTTGTTAAGGCTAACCCCTTTGCTTTTTGGACAGATTTGGCCACTTTTTTAATTTTAGAAAAATTGGCGATTTTCTTACCGAAAAGTTAAGACTAACCTTCCTTTACATATTGGCCAAAATTGGCCACTTTTTCAGTTATAAAAAGTTGTTAAAAATGGCCAAAAAGTAAAGGCTAACCCTTAACATTTTGTTAAGGCTAACCCCTTTACTTTTTGGACAGATTTGGCCACTTTTTTAATTTTAGAAAAATTGACAATTTTTTTACCGAAAGGTTAGGACTAACCTTCCTTTACATATTGGCCAAAATTGGCCACTTTTTCAGTTACTAAAAAGTTGTTAGCCTTAACATTTTAAGGCTAACCCCTTTATTTTTTGTACAGATTTGGCCACTTTTTTAATTTTTGAAAAAGTGGTGCTTTTACCAAAACGCTAACACTACCTTTACATATTGGCAAAAAATGGCCAAAGGCCATTTTTAACAACTTTTTAATAGCTGAAAAAGTGGCCAATTTTGGACAATATGTAAAGGGGGTTAAGTCTTAACTTTTTGGTAAAAAATCGCCGCTTTTTCTAAAATTAAGAAAGTGGCCAAATCTGTCCAAAAAGTAAAGTGGTTAGCCTTAACAAAATGTTAAGGGTTAGGCTTTACTTTTTGGCCATTTTTAACGACTTTTTCAAAACTGAAAAAGTGGCTAATTTTGCCCAAAAAGTAAAGGGGTTAGCATTTTTAAAAAAAACGAATGGACAAAAATGAGCAGGTATGACCTTTAATTGTATTTATGTTGATTAGAAACCTACTATAGTAGCTTTTAAAACATCGACTATATATATATATATATAGTTGCGATTGCGCGTAAGTTCATTATTTCATGCCGATTTTATGAAAATAGTGTTTTTAAACATAGGGTATAATCGTAAACAACACTTAATAATCATTGGATTTACAGTATTTTTGCAGATATGGGCCTTGTTTCGACGTTGCGAACGCAACGAAGCAGTATTTGTTTTTGGGGTAGCACAATTTGCACGAATGGCCAGAAAAATCAAGCTGAAGGTGACATCGAAAGGTGAACGACACTTTGAGTGCTAGTGTTCTGGGAATTTAACCCAGAGACCAAACATGGAACAATCTTAAACAACATACATGATAATTCTTGTTTTTGGGTTACCACTATTATATATTTGTTATTTGTTTAATGTTGATTAGACGGAGTGGTGATCGCCCAATTTTCCCGAGACAGACTCATGATATACACGTGCTCGACAACTGTGAATGAGGGAAGAAAACCGGGGTACCCGGAGAAAAACCCTCGCAGAACAGGGTAGAAACAAACACATCTCCACTTAGAATAGTAAAAATATTACGCTTGACCTACGGTAGGAGAATAACTCATGGGTAGGGAACAGCTTACCACATCTGGTACAAGAACTGATCAGTAAAATCATAGAAGTAAAATTGAACGATATAAAAGAGAGAGAACTAATACAGTATCAATGTTGACAATCTATGTCAATCGTCTCAAAAAGACATGCATGAGTCAATATCGAAGTTGAAATATCTATTATTTTTTTTTTTTTTTTTTTTTTTTTTTTTTATATTTTTATTTTTTTTTTATTTTTATTATTTAATTTTTATCATTTATTTATTTATTTATTTTTTCTATATGTTTAGCTTTAAAAATATATCTGCATAAACTTATCTGTATCTTGGTTTGGCCCCAAACATGGACACTGTTTTTGAAAGCCAAACGAAAAAGAGGGAAACCGGAGTGCCCGGAGAAAAACCCTCAAAGAAAATTGTCCGAATTTGATAGTTTTTCATTTCGAAATAGATCTTATCCTAAGGGGCCCCCAAACTAAATACAAACTACCCAAAATAACAATTAAAAATATACATACCATGGAAATATTTGTCAAAAAAACACATTTTGCCGTATTGAACTGCCATATTGAAGGTTTAAATGGGAGTTATAGTGCCAGGTATGTTCAGGTCAAAAAATTATGTCTTGTCAGTCAACTCCCATTCAAATCCTTATAAGAACAGACATTCTAAAAAAAATGTCGTTCTTGCGCGCGTGAAAATGTACTTCAACGAATTTCTTTCTGAAGTTATAACATTGTTTTATGTTTCTTCAGAATTAGAATAAGTTCCAAGTACGTAAAGTGCCATATATAGTCTGCATTATACAGTCTGCGTCCGAATATATAATTAAGTCCGAATTTAGTTATATTGATTAATTATATTGATCAATAATATATATATTATATTTAATTATATTTTAAGTCCGAAGTTAACGGTCCGAATCGTTACTCTTGCGCTTTAACGGTCTGAATGATCCGAACGTCATGCACTCGTCGTTGTCGGCCGAAATATTAAGAAGATATGGACGTCGTTTTGATTGTATCGTTGTCAGTCAACCTAATTCAGACCGTGCGAACTCCACTCTCGGGAAAGATTTTAATAAAAGAAAAATCTTTAACCAAAAGTGCGCTGCAATAACCCAGAGACATTCTAGATAGAGAACTCACTCGTATATAGAACTGAATACTTGGGTGGAAATTTTTTTTTTTTACTTTGTCAAGTTTATATCGCGATATGGCACTTGGCACCACAGCACTTTTTCCATATTGAAGAATTGCTGTTTATGGCGCATAACTTATAACTCCTAGACAGTTTTCAGATTAGATATCCTAAGTGAAAAATATGTTTCGGAGCACAAGTTGGCCGAACGCGCGCTTGTAACATACTAAATGTATAATTCGCCTGACCAACCTCAAGAATAGCCATGCAAATTTTCATTGAAAAGAGTTTTAAATCCTGGAAAAATTGCAGCTATGCTTGAGCTTGGTCATACGATCCTGGTGGCCTCAAAAATATGCGCATGCTTTTAAAGAGTTACCGTCGACTTCCAAGTTGGAAACTGAGCGTTAATCTCTTTATGCGCGGTCGAAATTCGCTGCAGCATTGCTCAGCTAAAAGACCGTTTTCCACCAGGCAAAATCTTTCGCGCTAAGCGAATCGAAAAGCAAATGACTGAATGACGACAAAATTCATTGCGAAAAAGATGAAACCGATATTATACTTTTCCGCCGCAAATTTTGCCGCTAACCAATCAGATTGCTGTTCTTTTTTTTTTCGATTCGCTCCGCGCGAGAATTTTACCTAGTGGAAAGCGATGAATTGCACCTTAGCTCAAAATATAAAATGCTCTTTTAATCATGCACAAACCATGCTCCTAAATGATACTTCAATTTGAGGCATCATTTAGGTGCATGACACTTCAATTTGAGGTATGCACGTACACTATTAGACCAGACTTTTGAGATGTTATGCGCTGATATAATCTTACACTACATCGTTTGTATTTACACATGAGTGACAAAAGGGGATATTTTCACAACCAACGACTGCGAAAAGAGAAACTGTTCACCCGAATGCAGACTTCCTGTAACATTTCGTCATTGTTAGACTTGCGTGCTGCAAAGGATAAGAGCATGTGCTCAACAGAACGAATATTTTGACAGTGTTATAAAATTTTGATATTCTCACTACCCAAAAGGTTGAAATGTCTACCAAATATGGAAATACATCCGAATGAGACCACCAGGATCTCGGATCCAGAACAATTACCTATAATAACCATGCATTACTTATCTATACGAGTTCTGGATTCGAGATTGAATGAACTACAGTACCTATAGTACCTATAGTATAAACCTGAATGTTTTTAGCCTTCCTCTTCATCTTTTGTAGATTTTTCACCCGTCGTCGTCGCCTCCCTCGTCGTGGACTCTCTCGTCGTCGCATCAGTCGTCGATCGTCGCATTAGTGGTCGTCGCTTCAGTCGTCGTCGCATCTGGCGTCTTCGTCGCATCAGTCTTTGCACCCAGATGTAGGCACGTACGTAGCTCAGACTTAAATGCGCAGATGAATCCAGTAAAATCCAGTTTGCAAATTTTGATAAAGTCCTGTTTAGTCAATGCATAGGATAGTTCAGTTGATGACATAAGGAAAGTTCAGTCTTCAGTCTTCAGTCTTCAGTCTTCAGTCTTCAGTCTTCAGTCTTCAGTCTTCAGTCTTCAGTCTTCAGTCTTCAGTCTTCACTCTTCACTCTTCGGTAAACAGCGTATCTTTCGTGTGTTCACAGCTATTCATCATTGTATTTTTACCCATGAAGATTTGTTGCGTATATTGGTTGCGAAGGACTCAACGCCATTCCCAATTAGCACGCAAATACAAAATTTCTTATATATTTTGGTAGAAAATTTTGATCGAAAAAAACAGAATCCATCAATCGCAACTATTTCATGAATTGTTGCAAAGCAAGAACTATGAAATTAATTCCTAAAACATAGTTCAAGTTAACCGAAAGTTAGTGCAAGTTTTTTCATGTAGTACTTGCGTATAAAATGATATTTTGATAAAATATCGTGCACTCTAGGACATACTTTTGAAAATAATTACAAGCTATAAGACTCATGAATGCTTGCATAACTTTTGTTCATTTGAAACCGATGCAGACAAGAACACCTTACTGTAAACTCCTTGCAAACGTCATTTCTCACTCCTATGTTTTAGCGCTCAGAGAGCCACATCATTTTTGCCTAGCTATTGCTCCAAACATACAGAAAATACAAATGATGGCCCAAATCACTTGTATTTACTCGTTGTTCAAAACAACCAGTTAAACTAACAGGGTTGGGAGAACTTAGACTGTAATCCAAAAATTGAAAATTCAAGGAAGGTAAACAGAAGAGTGTATAATGTCTAAGCATCAAATAATTCATGAATAATCTTGGTTATCAACTGCCAAACAACTGGTGAAAATGTTCCCTTTTGTGATAGGATGTGGTTTATAGATCTACAGAACACGACCGTGAGCATATAGCAAGGTCTGGTACCAACTGTAGAATTTGACCGTGAGTATATAGCAAGGTCCGGTACCAAGTGCAGAATTTGACCGTGAGCATATAGCAAGGTCTGGTACCAAGTGCAGAATTTGACCGTGGGCATATAGCTAGGTCTGGTACCAAGTGCAGAATTTGACCGTGAGCATATAGCAAGGTCTGGTACCAAGTGCAGAATTTGACCGTGGGCATATAGCTAGGTCTGGTACCAAGTGCAGAATTTGTCCGTGAGCATATAGCTAGGTCTGGTACCAAGTGCAGAATTTGACCGTGAGCATATAGCTAGGTCTGGTACCAAGTGCAGAATTTGACCGTGAGCATATAGCTAGGTCTGGTACCAAGTGCAGAATTTGATCGTGAGCATATAGCAAGGTCTGGTACCAAGTGCAGAATTTGACCGTGAGCATATAGCAAGGTCTGGCACCAAGTGCAGAATTTGACCGTGGGCATATAGCTAGGTCTGGTACCAAGTGCAGAATTTGACCGTGAGCATATAGCAAGGTCTGGTACCAAGTGCAGAATTTGACCGTGAGCATATAGCAAGGTCTGGTACCAAGTGCAGAATTTGACCGTGGGCATATAGCTAGGTCTGGGAACGAGTACAAATGTCAGAATAAGGACATCTCGAAAGACTCAAACCAGTAAGACTTCGATGTAGCAAGTTTATTTCAATCATTCTATCGGTGTACTCGGTTAACTTTCTGCCCAAACTCTCAATACCCTCGAGGTTTCAGTTGAACTCTTGAAGTAAGAACCTTTGTGAACACTCCAGTGACTTCGCAGTTCAGTTGCTTGCACTGGAGCATGCGCCGAACGTCCGGCTGTAGTGTTGATTCTCCCTGCATGTCAGTTGGGTCCAAGGACCTCCCGAAAGAAGTACGTACGAGGGACGGCGCCATCCATCGCACGCACACAACTGACACCCGGGGAGAATCGACACCACAGTCGAACGTTCCGCGCATGCCCTAATGCAGGCAACTGAGCTGTGAAATCACTAGAGTGCTCACAGAGATTCCTACTCCAAGAGCACTGCTGAGACTTCAACAGAATTCAGAATTTACACAGAAGGTCAACCATGCACACTGATGAAATAATTTCCATGCCCTTACTCCATTGAAATCCTACATGTTTTCATCAATGTCCTTGCCCTTAAAGTGACATTCGCAATTTTTGTGATTATTTTGTATTTGCGCGCATTTAGTGAATGACTTAAGCCGTAGCACCTTTCGCTGGAGATGGCAAATTCGTTCTAAAAATTTAGAAAAACTTTGTAAGAAACGTATTCGCTTAAATATTAGAAAACATGGGCAGAGAACGTTTATAGCTGGGTGAAATAAGCACTATTGTGCAGCAGATGGTGGTCAACCAGCAGATATCAGAGTGAGAAAATAATGTTAATCTTTTCATTATATGTAGTATTCTTGTATTTAGAAGCAAATAGAAAGAATTGAAACATTTAGTTCAATTGGTTTGCTCCTATAAGTAGCTTATTTCAACATTTCTGATGTTGACCACCATCTGCTGAGGGTTAGTTGTACGAGTCCTGTCTAACTTTAATATATCTAAACTAAACCAAAAGTGGTCTAGAAATAGCTCAAACAGCCAAACTTTTCATACTTAATGTATGGAACTACATATTTATAGTGAATAAGATTTATATTCACTCATTCTGAAAATTCATGAGGCCAGCTAAACAGGCTTCGTACAATTAGCTCAAATAAAGTACACGAATCGGTGCAGCGACTACGCATAAATCATATCGAGATAAAACGTTTTAATATGTTCAAACCCACAAACAATTTTTTTAAGAAACATTAGGATGTGGTGAACACTTGAAGACATCCATATAAAGCTAGAAACTATCATTGCAATCATTTAGGAACGTAAAATGTTTCAATTCCTATGCAAATGTCTCAATCAGAAGTTTATCAGAATACGTTTGGTATACTTAATTTGTTGTTTGGAATTTAAACTGGAGCTTCGCTTTGGCAATTATTCACGAGTACACGATACACACACGTTCAACTTCATGATAAAACTGGTTTAAAGTTATGTGTTTCAGTGGTTAAATCTCCCGAGCATTGCCAAATAGTGTCCGTTAAAATATAATACTGCAAATTGTTCTGTAAAGTCGTACAGAACATAGTCATAGACAAAGTCTTGTAAACTTAAAAATTTGTACTTCGCCTTCAGCGTTCAATAAAAGCTGAAAAAGTAAATCCTTTTCTTTGACACTTTGCACTAGGAATTTCTCCAAAGATTTCACTTCAAAAGGATTAAAAACTTAACGACAGTTTGGGGAAATCTAAACACTATTCCCAAATGTCCTTCGCTAGAATAGTTTTGTTGTTTGAAGTGCAAACATTAGCATTGAGTCCAGAGAACGGAAAATTTGACGCATTTCTCGGGCAAAATGTCATGAAAATTCGAATGCTTTGAAATCCTTCAGGTTTTCCCACAAACGTTTTATCTCGACATTAAAAGCAACAAATTCACAAACAAAGTTAAACACTAAAATATTCACAGCCGATACGAACCTCACACGTGGCTAGGTTTCTGCAAAATTTCGTGCTTTTTCTTCACGAATTTCGTTCTAAAATGATAGAAAACACAAACATGAGTTACCTGAAACTACTGACAGCATTATTGAAGCGAAATTGACAAGATTTACAAGTAAAATATCGAGCAAAACCGGCTCAAACCAGCGACCGGCCATGGTCATGGCGAATGCGTTTCATTCAATTAGAACAAATTGTTTAGCTTTTTAAAGTATACTCGGTTAAAAGCTTGCTAATTTACCTTCACTGCTGCTTTAAGACCAAGATTGTTTCGTGAAAAGATAGCTTTTTGATGGATTTATATTCACAGTATTTCTCCAAGCAATTTGTCGTCTTCTCCAAGATTTCAACAAGGTGTCTGCACGCTCGCCCCAAGAAGCCCCAAGCCATCAGCTTCAAAATTGCCTCGCATGTGACTGTGCGAATCTGATTGGCGAGAAAAATCCCTGCTTCTGATTGGTCGCAGTGTACAAAGAAATTACTCTGATTGGTCCAATTTGACAGCTTCAATTGGCATGATTTCCCATTGGGATACAGTCGATTGTTTTTGAGTTCCTGCGCAATTAAAACAATTTGCATACCTTGCAATTTGCATATGCATAATTCACGAATTATGAGAAGCCTCCCATTTTGCTTGACCTATGTGGCTTGCAAAGGCTCGAACACTTCACTGCATCTCTTTGTTTTGCAAAAGTGTCATGAAAGATATTTACACTTGATAGCTCTATCAGTTTTAAACTGTTCTCCCAAGATGTCCAGTATTGGCGCAGTGTTACTACAGGAGGAAACCTAAACTATTCTATTTATAACGTAGAAGGTTTAGGTGGATGGGATGGATATTTCGAGTGAAATAATATTTTCAATATTTTAGACCTGAACGGGAACGGCTGCGAAAAATGCAACTCTAAGTCTTCCGACAGGAATTGAACCTGCGGCCCTGCGATTCCGGTGCAGCGCTCTGACCACTGAGCTACAAAGTCCAGTTGCCAAGCGTTAACCACAAGAAAAAAAACAAAGACAAAAAATACTCCATTTCTACTGTATAAGTGTATAGCTCTTCTCAACTGTTCTCCCTAGAGGTCCAGTAATAATTTTTCAAAGACTCAGAAAGTGGCTAAAATGCCTAAAAAGTAAAAGCTAACACTTAACAATTTTTCGACAAAAAGTTAAGGCAAAAAGTAAAGACTTTATGGCCATTTTCGCCACATTTTCAAAATCTCAAAAAGTGGCTGAAGATTTAACCACGTTTTTAAAATTGAAAAAGTGGCGAAAAAGTAAAGGCTAACCCTTAACATTTTCTCGACAAAATTTGGCCACTTTTTCGATAACTGAAAAAGTGGCTAAAAGGCCAAAAAGTAAAAGCTAACCCCTTAACATCTTCTCGACAAAATGTTAAGGCTAACCTCTATTTTTTTGGCCATTTCCCCCCTCTTTTTATAAAAGTGGCCAAAATTAAAGAAAAGCTGAGATGTTAGCCTTTATTTTTGTCCATTTATGACCAGTTCTGAAGTTTTTTGAAAAAGTGGCCAAAAATCGACGAAAGGTTAAGTTACACAACTGTAAATAATACCAAATTCACGGTTTGGAGGCAATCGAAATTTATTTAAATGGCGCGTATCACTACAAATGTACAAAACTAGCTAGTAAAATTGGAATTACAGTCAATTTCATAAAACGTTTGCCAAAATGATGTTCGTTGCGAACTCAAAGTTCGTCGACTGTAAGACTGATTAAGGACTTCCTATTCGTATACACACATTGAGACAATGACATTATGGTAGCTCAATATCTTGCTGGAATATTTTATGTCCTGTTAAGGGTGAACAAGGTTTATTTGTAGGCACATTTTGTAAACCCTGTTCAAAGTCATGGATGGAAATTTAAAAGAAAATGAAAACGCCCAGTTATGGAAACATAACTTTAATCTTTATTATCAAACTCATTAATAATTCATGAAGAAAATTCAAAAGAAATGAATGTTTTTAATCAATGTCTGTAAGTCTGATACAGATTTCGTCCTGATTAACATAACCTTTTCGTTAGATTTTCTCAGCTAAAACAGCTTATATCTTTAAAATAGTTGATAAACATGAACATTTGTATGTATGAGTTTGATAAGTACGATGAGTTTGATAAATGATCTCGCGTTTATTTCACATGCATGCAGATATTTTCGAGGTACATTTTCAAATGGTTTCTGCGGTTCCAAGCGTTCCAAGTTATCGACCATCAAGGGTACTGTAATGAAGTCAAAAAGTGGATAATGGCTTTCCACTTCAAACGTATCGCATTCGTACAGTACAATTCCTTTTGTCCAAGTCATTAGTTCCACGCTAACTATTTTCCTGAACTCTTGGTAGACTTCGACAATATAACAGAAAATGCTACGGTAGCGATAGGTTGGTTACGATAGGCTTGGAGCGGAAAGGGACAGAAAATGAATTCATTTTATTCATCTTTAATCCGGGCAATACCCACTGACGTAATTACTTGTATCATCGCAATCAAACTGGTTATTTTGAAGTTGATGAGAAGTCTGGATTCTGGAACCGAGTGTTACAAAGTAAAAAATATATCCACGCACGATAAAATTGTCTGTGAAATTCATGAGTAATTGAGCTTGCAACTGATTGAATTTCAATCGATTGACAATGACCCTTGTAAACATGATACAAATGTGCGTATGTGTGTGTGTGTATGTGTGAGCAGGATAACTAAAGAACTATGAAACGGTTTAACACAAACATTTGTTGAACTAATGGCCCTAAGCCCAGGACGGATCGCTCAAATTTTGGTTTTCCATGGCGAGACTATGAACCGAATCTCTGACTAGTGCCTTTCGTTTCTTAATTTTGTTACTTTATAAAACACATAGCCCCAGTGTCGTCATAAACCACGGAGTGGCAAATTATGAGAATTTGATCGATAAGTTATCGAACTTACAATGTTGTCTCATTTGATTTTCGTTGTAGTTTCAAGTTCTCGAGCGAGATTTATCATCTCTTGACTAATCGCCTCGATTTCGTCTCGTTCTCTGTCATAATGTCCGCTTTTTCTTGGTTTCAGATCCTTGTTTCCGTTTGCTGAAATGACAAATAATAACAGTCACTGAAAAGCTCTGATGCACGAGGAGCGAACTAAAAGTTAATTAAAGTTATGGCTTCACAACTTTGCACGCATGACTGAAAAACGAAATATTCAGGTACCGCGCAGCAGGGGTGGCTGACCCAATAATTTGTCATACATATTGTGATTTCTAGTAGAATACACATAAGTTAAACATACTATAATTTTCACAATATATACGCCAGCTTAGCTAACGATAAAGGGCTTTTGTAATTTGTTGACGATCAGATGTTACTTGTTCGATATCTGAATCAGAAGGCTAGGATAAGTTACAAACCGCGGATGCATATTTTCCGAACGTAATCTAGATAGGATGATAGACGGGTTTCAAAGAAGCCATGATTCGTTGCGTAACGACGATCGGTAGATTTGGTAGTCAGCTGCTTATTGTTCGACCAAATATTTGCAAGGAAGTCTTGTGATAATGTTCTTCCCCCAAACTGCACGAAATGGCATTATAGAGATTGTAGATTACAACATTTTCTGGGGAGCGTGACCCCATACCCTCCTAAAGGTCTCGTGCCACAGACTGCACCCTCAGAGAGACTCTTAGCCCCTCAATGCAAAAAAAGGCTCCGCGGTTCCTGATATTCAGGGCATCTCAAAACGCGCAAGAAAATCTTACCCATATTAACAGGAATAGGATCGGAATCTGATCGCGAACTTTTCAATGTCGCTAATTTCTTCGTTAGTTCTGCGTTTAACGAAGAATTTGCCGAATTTCCATTGACGTGAATAAAAGATCGCGGCCTTTGCCTTTTCTGCCCTTTCTTTTTACACTTAACACCTTTTCTCGTCGTGTGTTCGTTCGAAGAGGAACTGCTTGTGTGGTTTTTGCTATCCTTTCTTTCAAGTGCGCACTCGACGAGACTAGCGGCTGACGAGACGGGAGGAACAATGAGATGTTCTTTCTTGCGACGGATTTCATCAAGTAATTTTTCAATGTCTTTATCTCGATGTGGTAGACCATCACATTCGTCCAAACCTGAATTGAAACATATTTATATTAGATACACATACATACATTATTCAGCTCACTCCCCGTCGGGACCGATTACATCAAGTATTTCGCTTACCTATATTAATACGTGCTTAGCCTATACACTATATATTTTTACAACAATTGTGATATTACTTTTCTAATCTGTATATCCTAACCCACCCAGTCAACTTTCCTTTTGGGAGGAAACCGGAGTGCCCGGAGATAACCCACGGCTTTCGGCAAAGCGTTGACTTATCTTTTCACACGAGTAGAGTCCGCACACAATCGAACCGACGACTGCTCGGAGGTGAAAGGCGCTCGCGCCACCGAAGTTACAAAAGTTTGTCATGATGTTACTCCGAATTGCTTGCTCGACACAGGGCTAGCTGAAAATTGCCAAATCTGGCATTAGAGTAAAATACATGCCGTTAGACAGGGTAAAATATTAATAGATGATGCTTTGACAGAGGCACATTGCTGTTTAAGAGGGTTAAGGGACCATTAATTATTTATACCCTAGGGTGGGGTGGAACATTCTTGATCATATATAAGAATCTCATGTAGCCCCCCCCCCTTTTTGATGCTCTTAAAAATGAAGACCCCCTAAGAAAAACATTTAAAATTATACAATCCCCCCAGACATATATTGTGCGTTAAAGTATAACAAACAAAATGCACTTGCTACAATTCCTGGTATCGGCAGCGAAGGTGCACATTTATTAGCACGGCATGACCAGTTGCCATGTCACGTTTATTGCTACTGCCTAGTATACAATATAATCATTCCAGGATTTCCTGGTGGCGAGTCTCCCAGCACGAGAGTGGATTTGGCCTTGTTGACCCAAAATTTTGGAATCAGATGTATCAGTGTTTGGACGTATTGACTGAACTTTGTAAACTTTTGTGAACTAGTTTCATTAAATGCAGTACTTGTTGTTTTTCCTTTAAATTTTACACAATCTAAAATTTTCATATTTGCAAAAATTTCCCATTCAGCAGAGATGTTATATTTGGGAACAAGTACCACAAATTTTATACCCCCTCCCCACAAAACTGACTAACAAAAACAAGGACCCACCCCATTGGACAAGCTGGACATTGTATAGCCCCCTCATTTTTTCCCACCCCACCCTATGGTATAAATAATGAATGGTCCCTAACTCCATGTCATCATTGAAGGCACTTACTATCAGATGGTTTTCTTTCTTTTGATTTCGCCTTCGTCCATGGTTCATCAGATAAGTCAACAGGCATATCTTCAACCTGATCAACAGGCACGGCCATGGCTGTGAGAACGATCTGGTTGTCCAAACCACCAGAAGCCAGGAGAGTTCCATCTTCTGATATTGCTATCGCTTCCACCTGTACCGGAAAACACATAAAAGTTTGCAAATATTTCAAATTTGGTGCATCTCGCTCGATAGAACTAAATGTTGAAGGATTTTTTTACAGAAATTCGAGTGTAAATTAAATACATATTTCACACCTAGCAAGGAGCAACTGCTCCTGCAATTTTTCGCAACTAGTGGTCCTGGTTAGGTCTAAAATATGTGTATAATTTTAGCTTGAAATTTCTATCTACAAAAATTTGGGAATCTTGCCTTCCAGACATGTCCTGTCATATAACAGCACATTGCTACTAATGGGTTAATAGATTGTTTTCAAGGTGACCATGATGCATGCTCGGAAATGCTGAAATTCAGCAGGGTGCAATAAGGCCAAAAAATATTTTGTTACTGGTCAGTGGGCTGTCCAGAATTGATGCAGCAATGCGGCTTTTTCCCTCCTTTCTTCTTAATTGTTATTATGGAGGCGTTTTTTTTCCAGAAATGGGTGAATATTTTTGCTGTCCTATATTTTTTATAAAGTGTATATAGTGAGTTTTTATGTTATCAATATTAAAGAGTCACCAAATTTGCCAGTCTAAATAGAATAGAATGAAAACTACTATTATTGAAAAAATTCTTATTTGATTATTGCGGGGGGAAAACGTTGACGCGCAGAGTTAAAAATGATGTGCGCTGGCCAGATCAATGAGAATATTTTTTTCCCAAAGTTATTCTCTCTCTCAAGAGGCTCTGCTCACAGGGTAATCCAGATTATATCCAGCCGAAGTAAAGCTGCTTATTTATTGCACAGGCATGTCATTATTATGCATCTGGCTGCTGGCCTACAGATAATTTGTGGTATCTATAGCTACACAATGTATTGTCTGCAAACCTGACGTAATTGTAATCGGTTTTCCCATGATATCAAGAATTATCAAGGTCTCAGTTTGTGCCTCAGTTTACAGCTTAGGCAGATAACACAAACTTTAGCCTTTATAACTCTCAATATCATGCTTTATCTCATCCAATAATCAGTGGCGGACACTAGGGGGGGGGGGGTGAAGGGGGGCGGTCGCCCCCCCCCCCAATAATTTCTCAAAGCCTTTGAATGATAGCTGATTAACTGTGTAACAAAGCTGTATCAATGATTTTACAACCACAAAAGCCTTGATATAGGCTATAATTTAAGTAAATTTGCATGAAATTTAAGCCAAAAAAGTTTTAAGAATTGAGATTTGCAGCAACAAAAGGATGGTTATATGTTGGCAACCTAAGTTCGCACTCCCAATATTTCACGAAGTGTCCGCCACTGCGGCAATAATTGTTCATTCATTTGTTAACTTGTCGAACTTACCTCTGCACCAAAGTTATGTTGTTTAAGTTTCAAAAGTTCTTTAGAACTAGCAAGCGGATGCCACATTCTGACGGAATAATCACCACTAGATAGCAACAGAGGATATCTCTTCTTGCCAACCACAGGATAAAATTTAACATCTGAAATAGCACCCTCGTGGCCGCAGCATTTTGTGAGAGCAACATTTTGACGGAAATCCCACAAAATAACCTGGAAGAAAATTGTATGGCGAATTAGACCGAGTGAATTTAATACAAAGTAACAAAGTAAGGACATTTGTCATTTGAGGATCGTTGTGGCTTAATGTGATAACAAGAGACATGGGTAGATGCATGATCTGGTTAAATATTTATGCTCAACAATGCGCATCTATAGACCTATTCTTTTAAGTAAAACTATTTGAAGTTAACAAGAGTAAAATAACAAATTACGTAACTTAATATGTTAAACAAGATGCAGGGTTGACAGTCTATTTAACAAGAGATATATATTTTGGTTAAATATTAATGTGCAACATTTTCCTGTAGATGGGTTAACAAGAACAATTTGTAGATAGTCTGGTTCACTGCCATTAATGCCAGCACTTTCCCTTTGACAAATAGAATCATCTGGCATTGAACAAAGTAGAATAGAACAAAGTCCAGGCACATTATTGTTCATTGTTGTTAATAAGCTTATCTAACACATAAACCTCTCTACAGAAGATGTTGCTGCAAGTCGACCACTTCTGAAGGAGAATATGTGGGTAGCGTAATATCGAACACCATCATGGGAAGCCGAAATACTGCCCTTCCCACCCCTCCCTGAAGAATTCTGAACCCTAATCTCCTAATCTATCTCCAACTTCCTTAAGTATTATGCAGTACTTCACATTTGGCTATCACTTGGCACAAACCCTGCCCATATCCTGTTATTTGAGTTCAAATACTTGGCACAAAGAAATTCCCTAGGAAACGTAAGTCCCTTAAATTAGAAATGACTTAAATATAGCCCTTTTGCAAAATAACTGGGCACATATCACAAAAATGGGTAGAGTTTCACAAAAAGATTTAAAAGCACAATACAATGCAATACATTGTAAATAACAGTATGAAAAGATTGAAGGACATTCAATGAAACGTCACTACAATAATAGAGGATATGTCTTTGATGTCTTTTGTGTATCTTTACAAATTAAACAAATTTTGAAAACAATTTGGTGTTGCTATGAACATAGGTTAATGATTAGGAATTAAGGCGAAAAATGAAAGGCTTAATTTGATGATATATGAACTTTTATGGCCAAAAAAGGCAAACTTCTCTTAACTGAATCTGAATTAAGAAGACATTTATATTACGATGTATCTATTAATTAAACCCATACGAAACGAAACGTGACTATGTAAATAGGGTTTAACTTGTTATTGTTTAAGGGTTTTTAATAATTTCATTTCAATTCCAAAATAACGAGTTGAATGTATAGAATCGCTAGCAAAAAGTAAGTTTCAAATGAAATATAGGATTAACTGGTAACTTGTTTATGCGTGGGACATGAAAACACGTTTCAAAATATTTGATATACATAATAGTTTACAGGTGTACGTTACGAACCCATGCTGCTTAATTCCGCGTTGTGAAAATTGTTTACGAACGATTTAATAGAAAAATATGTGTAAAACGAAAGCAAGCTTAGACTTTCGTGAAAGGAATAGAGCAACAGAACATAGCTTTTGTAAAAGAAAATACGATTTTGTCATGACAAACATGACCTACATGAAATTGATAGCATTTTTACAAAAGTCAACAATAATATATCGAGAAGTGAAATTAAAATGTATAAATTGCCACATTGTGTAACAAATCATTGATTTGAACATTTATAATGAGCATGCAGGCATATTAAGACTTTTGTGAGAAGAATAAAGGAACAACGCCCGCAAGACTAACCTACGATTTTATCATTGCAAAACATGCCATAATTGGTATTGAAAGTCAACAATAGTTTCTGGAGGTGAAATTCACATGTAAACCATGTATAAACTGTCACATTTTGTTACAAATTATTGATTTGAACATTGATAATGTGAACACAATTTTCGACGCATGAATTGCTCAACCAATTACCAATATAAAACGTTTTAGAGAAATGACATATCTTTGTACAGTACAAATGAGTTACATAATTTTGTCGCCTTGGAGTTTTCGAATGGCGCTGCGAAATTGATAGTACGACGATATTTGACGTAGGTAACACAAATATCAGCGATTCAACTCGCTTTCGAAAGTCGTTCATAGATGTTTTTGTGTGTATATAACTTTTATAACTTTACTTAACCACATGAGACCAAAACAGTCTGAAATTTAGACCACAACTGTCTCAGCATTTCTTCCCAGGACATCATTTAATTATTACAAAATATGCCCTAACATGAATAGAATGATATTTTAATTAATTTTAATTATTTTGAAACAATTTACCGTAGTATCTGCAGAACCGGAGACCAAATATTCCCCACCATTTGGAGACCATGAACAAGCCCTTATGCAATCGTCGTGGCCACCAAAATATTTCGATGTCGTTGCCCTTGCATCCCACACTCGAAGCGAGCCATCCTCTGAGCCTGAACACACAATATTTGGGTTTTCAGTATGATATTTACATGTCCATACGCCACTTTCATGGTCTGTTAATGATCTCACACACTTCTTCGTCTCGACATCCCAAAGTTTAATATTTGAATCCCAACTAGCTGTCGCCAAAGTGCGGCTATCTGCCGAGAAAGAACAGTCAAGCACCCAACCATCATGGTTGCTAAGTTGAGCTAAACTTTTACCCGTTTTACAGTTCCATAAACAAGCAGTTTTGTCTGCAGACGTTGTAGCTAGGAGGTTATATTCGTCAGTTCTTGTACACCAAGCTAAACTTGTAATAGCGCCTTCGTGTATGCCTTTAAGTCTTGTACAAGCATCGCATTCGCTCAAATCCCAAATCCTAGCTGTTTTGTCCCATGAACCAGAAGCCAAATAAACCGTGCTGTCGGTAGACTGAAACTCCAGACACGATATTTGCCATTTGTGGCCTTTTAAAGAGGACACGAACTCTGTAACGACACTCATAGTTTTGAGAAATTGGTAAGACTTTGAATTCGGTAACTAGCTGTGTTAAAATGCCATATGGAGTCAATATTATAAATGACTTCGTAGAGAGGCAAAAACCGTTTTAAATCGTTGTAATTTTCACACTAAAACACGATTTTCCCAAGGTCTTTCTAGCTTGCTATCGAAGTTAGCAAACCCAGCAATAACAGACGGTAAACACTGGCTCTTTGTGACCCAAAGTACTTTCGAAACCGCTTGCCAATATATTGTTGATAAAAACACAAATTCCTCGACTTTTGGCCACAATCGAATTCACAAATGTTAAAAAAGATAGAGTGCTGACTCGTACGTTGTGTTTATCGTGATTTAACCAACAAAGCGAGGCGAAATATTCTAGATGTCTGGGTGAAATCAACTAGATGTTGTTTCCACATTCGTAAATTGCGACTTCTACTTCCGGAACCTTGTTCATTTCACCGGAAATTGGCGCCCACAGAACATTCCTGAAGTGACGCGCCTTTTCCCGCGAAATTTGATTTCAGGAAATGGCATTGCCAATTTTCAGAATTTTGCAATTCGTCGATTCGGATTCTTGAGATATTTATCAGAGCAAATTAATAAGACGTGTTTCCAGTAGAAGCCTAGACCAGGCCTTGGTAAGGACTTTGCTTCACTTATTAGCCAAGACCTACTTCAAAACAGCCAATCATTCGATTCAGCGTGAGCCCGATTTGGTCACGTACAGCGCACGCCCGGCTTAGGCATCCCTCAGTTACGACAGGGCGTGGTTACAACGGAAAAGACTATTTTAAAAGGCAAATAAATCTTGTGAATTTATTATCATTATCAGGCCTTGCCAGGGGGGTGGGTACCAGGATACCAATATACGCCATTATACTGGCTCGATATACCAACATATCTGAAATTCCCTCCCACGTCTGACTGCCTGAGTGCTTTGTCTAGGGAAAATTAAATTCGTTTGTCAAATTCATGCAACATGGCGTCGATGACGTAGTTGCACAACAAGTATTCAAAATGGGATAATATAATTAGATCACTGGGAATGGAATTTACACCAGCAATGTTGCTGCGGGAATGAGATTTGGCAAATCAGTGGGTCGGGTGTCGACTGGGAATCAGACAAAATTTTGGCTGGGAAAATGGGATTGCAACCCCCATTCCATGACCCTCGTAGCAATCAGAACTCGTTCCCTTTGGGTGGCTGTGTGGAATGGGCCCCTCATTCCTGTTTTGTCATACCAGGGATTAATCTAAGAAAATTTTACAACTCCAGCAAATTAAAAAAGTCAAAACAATAAAACATTATTCTATATAGCATAAGTCAGTTTAGGGTTGTTGGGGCACATTTACTGCATGAAATAGTGTCGTATATTTAAAGTTTAATTAAAGTTTCGAGAGATCCGGCGGCCATCTCCAAGTTAAGTATTTGAGAAAGCACATAAATGGACTTAAATATACCATTCTTATCATCAGGAACCGAGTCTCACCAGATGGTGCATGAATGTGTTCATGCGCACCTTCATATATACACCTTGGGTGAGACGGCTGAAAGTAGCTGAACTACAATCAGTTGTTAATAAAACTTAATATCTTTTCATTTAATTAAGTAACTTAGTGGCTGAATTTCTGCATCAGCCCTCCAAATTTATACTGGAAGGCAAAAAAGTCACCTCTGCAGACAATTTTTCCAATGCTGATTTTGGTTATTCATTTTCATATGTGTTTCGGAAAAAGGTCCTGGCTATGTTAAGGTTTATATGTGTTATTCCTTATTATCGTGTTGGATAAATCTATGGTATAAATAATACTATATATACAGTAACTGTTTTGATCTTTTGTTCAAATTGGAAATAAAAATATAAACCAACAACTCCAGTAATTTCCATTTACAACTCCAGAAATATTAATTTTTTACAACTCCAAGAAATGGTAGCAAATCCAGCTTAGAATAATCCCTGTCTCATACAAATGCCAATTAATTTCTATGGCTATGCATGACCATCAGCTGCAAGAGTTTTCGTATTGAAATGTTTGATAAGTTATCGCGCTCACAGCTGACAAACAAACACACACACAAATAAATCCAGGTGAAGACATAAGCTCCTGGCGGAGGTAGCCTGTTTAAAATAGCCAGCATAAATAGAGTTAGTTTAATTTAGGTTTCCTCCTGTAGTAACTCTGGTCTAACTCTGTTTGTCAAGTTTAACTGGAACTGACAAAGGCAAACTAAAATTGTCATAAATTATAAGAGGGAAGAATTGTTGGGGCAGCGGCTTTCACAGGGGCCGCGGAACCGGGGGAGGGCACTGGGGCCATGTGCCCCCCAACTTTTTTCAAAATGGAAAAATTGCCCCTTTTCTGAAATGAAAGTGCCTGAAATGAAAGACCTTAGAAATCTTTTCCCGAGGAGATCCCGTCGTTCCATGCATTGTACCATCAGGATATTTTTGACCACCCCCCCCCCAAAAAAAAACACGCTGGGTATGCCACTGATACGTGCCCCCTGCGGTGCATTACCTTTGATATGCTTAAGCGGCCTTTGGGCTTTCAACAAAAACGTGGAATGCAGGTGTCCTGGCCACAATTTAGCACTAATGAACTAAAATGTAGCTAAATATATTGTTTCCATGCATTGAACTTTGAAAGGGCCTGCGAGCGACGTTTGATACACTTCAAACCGATAAATAATTTAAAACATTACAAATGAAAACGATTGATTGAAGCGTTACTGCCAAAACCCAAGTCCGGCTTAAAGGCATTCATCGCGGTAAACTCGTGGTTAGCTTAAGACTGAAAAATGAACATCACAAATACATCAACGAGTGGGTTGACCTTATATACAAAAACATGCTACATCATGGACGACAAAGCCGAGGTAATCACCAGATTCCCCACAGACGAAAGCGTTTTGGTCCACATATTCGCATTGATTTTTCTCATTGTCATAACTTTCACAACAGTTTCACTCAACGGCGTGACGGTCATCACAATATGGCGTTCAAGAATACTGAAGCAAAAAACATCGAATTTCACCATTTTGCTACAATCAATAGTTGATTTAGCAAATGGAGTAATAATCATGCCATTAATGACAGTTCATTTCGCAAACGAGGCGGCGGGCAGACCAAATTGTGTTACGGCTTACATTCTCAAAAAATCCGCAATGCTGGTGTTCTTTTATACGCTAACAACATTGTCCGTTATGAATTTTGATAGATACTTGGGTGTTTTGCATCCGTTTTTCCATCGACGCTTTGTTACAAATGAACGACTTTTGGGATATGCAATTTCAGTTTGCAGTATACAAACAGTGATTTATGCTTTCAGTTTAACTCACAACGACATAATACGACCCATTATGATCACAACTACGATACTATTTATATTAACAACAGTTGTCGTGTATTTGAAGATTTTTTTGAAAATTCACAAGACGCATCGAGTTGGAATTATGACTCCAATGGAGGAAAACCTTGAAAATATTGCGGATTCTTCACGAAACGATGTGTCAAGAAACGCCACAGCGGACAAACGCGCCCGAAAAGCACAGTTCTTAAAAGAACTCAAAGCAGCTAAATCTAGTTTCCTAGTCGTAATTTGCTGCCTTGTTTGCTGTGTTCCTGGCACGCTTTCGTTTGGGCCGTTAAATCTGAAGTCAAGTTTCAAAGCAATTGCATTAAAATTTTGCTTCGCAGTTCTCGCAATGTTAAATTCCACATTGAACTCCCTAATATATTTTTGGATGAATAATACGTTACGAAAACATGGCAAAGACTTGATAAACACTATTTTCAAGTCGTTAACGAGAGATTAGAAAGGTTACGACAATGACAATGGAGTGAACGGACACCGAATATGAACACTGAAGGGGCTCCGGTATTAGTGAATTGTCCGTTTTACAGAGATTTTACAGAGATTTTACAAACTCATTAACGTGATGAATTTACTTTTAATTGACCTGTATTGACTAGAAGTGTAGTCTATAGCTGGCTGAATTTTGATGCAAAATACTGTTAAGTGTTTAACTATAATCTGTATGCTATTTGGCAGATTTGAAAATAAAATTATACATCATGTAAAATCAAAGTTGTACTTGTAGACAGAATATGTTACCTGGAATTTTTCATTTAAATACATTTATCTTCATGTGTGTGTGTGAATTTTACCTCAAATTCTTCACTAAATGACAGTTGAATTTGGAAAGAAACGTACTATGTCTATGAGACTATAATATATATTTTAGATTTATATATTTTTATCTAATTGCATGTATATTCGTGTATGTAGATTCGTTATCAAATTTATGTCTTTCGCAAATTTTACCTCTGAAATCTTCATTTACTAAATCGACTAATCGTATCATGTAGACGGGCAATTGTTAGTCCTATCTGTACCGTGTAGTGTTGTAGAGCTTCTCATGTGATGGCTGTATGCTCAGGGAAAGATTAAGATAGCGATTTCTTAAGGTATAAGCAGCTTGCTTTGGTTGTCTTTGGCGAGTCAGGATTCCCTTTCTATTTCCCTTGACTCTTTTCACATCTGCGTTGTAAAAAACATCAATAATTTAGTGAGACCGTAGGCGTAGGAAATAATCAAATAGAGGGAATATAATTAGGACACATTTATGACCCGATTAACATGCGTGAATTGAAATCGTGGAAATGAAACGCCAAATATCGATCGGTGTATTTAACTTTAATTGTGAATTAGCTTGAAGGTGGTCCTTAATACTGGATCTCGATCTAGTCAAAACAGTTTAGAATCGATGGGATATTGAGTATATATATACATGAACTTGTGGTTAGCTCTTGACAACTGGACTCCGTGTCTCAGTTGGCAGAGCGCTGCACCGGAATCGCAGGGCCGAAGGCTCAATTCCTGCCAGAGGGTCTATAGTTGCATTTTTCGCAATTGCCCTTCGTTAGGTCTAAAATATGTGCATAACTAATTTCGCTCGAAATTTTCATCTACAAAAACACTTCAACGTTCAGCATAAAAACGTACCTTGCTGAGTCATAAAATCTGCAAAATTCCAAATCAATTCACCAACGAAGAATTCTTTACGCAGTTTATCGAACACGGGGAAATATTGCTCAATGGTTGCCACCTATATATATATAATATAACCACAAATGTCATGAAATAATACTGACCGTACAAGAAACGGCGACTTGTGGACACCCTAAATATCATACGATCATAACAAACCTGATAATCTTCCGTGAACATAACGGGAGGATACTATTAAAATATTGACATCAGTCATTAGAAATACAGTTAAATATGACAACAAGGGCACTCAGAGACTGCTTACCTCCGTCGCCAGCTTCTCAAGTCAAGTATTCATGCATAAATTATACTGCATGCGCTAAATTATACTGCATGCGCTAAATTATATGCATTCAGTTCTCTTCAGCCCAGGAAATCAAGACAAACTTTTGTACATTTCTCATCCAATTATCATCCAAATTGAACAATAATTTAATCGATTTATCCTTGGCGTGTGGCTATTAGCTCCACAAATTTTCGTATTAAAATGTTTGATATTGTCAGCCATATTCTCTCGCGTGGTTTTTGCTGAGAATTTTACCCTGTTTGATATGAGAGTAAAGCCCCGTACAGACGAGCAAGTTTTCCTTGACAAGTTTTATTTTCCTTGACAAGGAGCCTTGTTCAAAAGCAAGTCATGCCAGCTTTTGAACAAGGAAAATTGTTCGTGTGTACGGCCGACAAGGAAAACTTGACAAGGAAATGCGCAGTACGGCACTGCACACTTATTTTCGATCTAGTTGAGCGGCCATTGCCACTATAAACATGAAGTATTCACTTGTGTCGTTAATACACGGGCTCGTAAAACTTGTCAAGGAAAAATTGATCGAAAAAACGTGTTTGCCGTACACACGAACAAGTAAACTCGACAAGGAACTTGTCAAAGAAAACTTGCTCGTTTAGCAAGCCAGAGCCTCTCGTGGTGGTGAGCTCAGCCAAGAGCTCTCGTGTGCGACGAGTTTTATTGATAACTGTGGTATAAACTTACCATATGCAAGCCAGCAACGGTCCCCGCTCCATACTCTGATTGGATGACGGGCTTTTGGAACTTTTCAAACCATTCACGTAAGTCGTACTCGAGCTGTAATTGGATAAGCTCCAAATGTCCCGGATCTTCGTACCATGCATAATAATGATTGTGACAGATCACGTCGACAAACTGTACCTGAAAAAGGAAAATCAGAATTTTTTCAAAGTATGCACGCTGCAGTTAGCCGTTTACCTATTTACATGTAATTCTGGGGCCGGTTGTACGAAGCCCGTTTAGCCTATCCGGTGGATAAATCGAAAATATCGATCAAGTTTATACATTCATCGAACAGCCAAGCTAATAATTTTCAACTTGAATAGAACAATGATGTAAAACAACTACATATTAAGTCCATAAGATTTAAGTTCAGTCATTCACAAAATGTGTGAAAGTGTTATTTAGTTTTGGCTTATCCACCGTTTAAGCTAAACGGCCTTCGTACAACCGGCCCCAGGCCATCCCAGGAAGAAAAGGTTAGGGGTGCAATGGATCGCATTCCTTGGACCTGTTAGGCGTGCAGTGGCGTGGAAAGATTTCTTCATTCCCAATACACTAGGTATTTAAGTCCTACTTCTTGCAAGGCCTTCAGCATTAGGATGCAAATATCATTTAGTTCTTTCAAAACGTTTCCATACCGTTCCCAATGACTGTTATTGTCATGAATATAGAATGTTATTAATCTACAGGGACCGGTTGTACGAAGGCCGTTTAGCTTAAACGGTGGATAAGCCAAAATTAAAAAACACTTTCACACATTTGGTGAATGGCTGAACTTAAATCTTATGCCCTTAATAGTCGTTGCAAATATAATTGTTCTTTTCAAGTTGAAATATTTTAGCTTGGTTGTTCGATGAATATACACAGACTTGGTCTATATTTTCGAGTTATCTACCGTTTAAGCTAAACGGGCTTCGTACAACCGGCCACAGATGAATAATGTATTAGATATAGTCACTTATGTTTCACATTTTTATTGAAATATACACATACGTGAAATGACACTTACAGCACGGTCAGTGGTAGGTGTTTTGTTGTTTACAAACGTGACAGGTCTGGTTGGATCAAGATATCTCGTATGGTTAATGACGGTCCTGGAAATAAAATAAGAGGTCAATAAAAGATATAAACGTCACGTAATCTGATTACGAGGATGAGAGTTGACGAGAGTTGGCAAGCGAGAGTTTGCATGAGAGTTTCATCAACTCTCATGGTCAAACGAGAACAAGAGTTGCATGAGAGTTGACTGGATATTACCACGCGTACCGGTCAACTGACCAGCAAAACTCTCACCAACTCTCATCAAAATTTGAACCAGTTCAAAGATGATGAGAGTCGATGAGAGTTGGCGGTCAAACGCGAGCGAGAGTTGCAACTCTCATTGACTCTCATCAACTCTCATCAACTCTCATCAACTCTCATCAACTCTCATCAACTCTCATCAACTCTCATCAACTTTGACCGGGGCTTTAGACGCTCGAATGATATTTTACCTGAAATATGCTTCAGCTTCTGGGGCGTCCGAGCTCGGTTCATTAGCGACAGACCACATGACTACTGAGGGACGGTTCTTGTCACGTCGTACTAGTTCGTCCATCACGGACAGATGGTGGGCCAAGGACTCCGGACCAAAATTTGGTCTAAAACAAGAAAGTCGAAATCAAGCCATGTCTTCGGCTAAATGGAGTGGGGATGATCGGAGAAAAGCGCTGTAATTTTGTGAGTGGGCATTTCCCAGAGTGCCTACCTAGCTCTCAAAGAAAAACAAACCCTTCCCCCAGAACTCAGAGATCCCTAGGATAGTGCAAAGTGCATGTTATAGAAAGGCTAGACGCTGTTATTAATAGGAAATCTTCTTTTGAATATGGAAAAAGTGCTCAAAGAACAATTAGTTTCCGCGCGGTTGACTCACTTTAAATTAGAAAATGTTCCCTTAGTTTTGCGCACCTTTCTTTATTTTGTCTTACACAGCGAAGACAAAATATGCTAGTACAACAATGATTTAATGACAGTTCTATTGTGACTATATGTAAAACATAAATTATGATTGAACAGTTCAATATTTGATATTCATATTATAATTCTTCTAGTATCATGTTAGATTCAACTACAATTATAACCCGACGTAGAATGCGTCATGGACGCGCAGTCGAAACTATGAATTGGCTTAAGGTATACGTTCACACAAAGCGATTTGTCGGGCCGATTTAGATCTTGCTGAATGTTAATGACGAATATTTTCAGTTGATGATGTCGCCAGATGACGTTTGCCACGTATTTTTCAAACAGCATTAACGTGCATCTGAAATCGGCCCGACAAATCGCTATGTGTGAACGTACCTTTATTATCCGTATATTCATGATTTAATATCCTTACTTTCGAATGCCCACTCCAGGACACTCGTCAATCACAACTATCCCTAATTGGTCTGCCATATCCATAATCTCCTCGGCATAGGGATAGTGACTCGTACGAAATGCATTTCCTCCTAGCCATGTGAATATATTGAAATTCTTCAATATCAGCGGAAAGTCCAAACCTTTGCCGCGGATCTGCAAACAAATGATAATTGATAAAGACTATTTAGATTTTTTTAAATCATTTCTAAAACTCTGTTTGAGAGGCAATTTTTTCTATGTCACGATTTGCGAAGAAAAGCGTAAAAACTAAAATCTTTTTTTTGTGATATCTCCCAAAATTACTTTGTTTTTCTTCATTGACTCTCATCAATTCTCATCCTCGTTTGACTAGGGATTAAAAATTACTCTATCAGTATTACGTTTCGAATATTGTTGTTTTATGTGAATATAATGTAGTTATATCTTAGTAAGGCCATGCACTATTTGTTGAATATTAGCTTCTCATCTTCCGCCCGCATGGCTTTTACAAAGCCGCATCGATGGGCATTATCGCAGTTTTGTCAAATATCAAACCAAAATTTACTAAATTTCTTTATAAAATTATAGTTTTCCATCTGTATTTGATACTATTTTTTTTTGTCAAAGGGATTTTTGCATGGTTTTACTTATTTATAGCGAAATTTTATTGAGTCATGGTGGACATCACAAGTTCTAGGGTAATAATGAGATAATGGTAATGCCGCCCCGCAAGCCTGAACTTTGAAGAAAGCCTCTGATGAGAAACTAATATTCAACAAATAGTGGCCTAATGACAGATTTCAGTTGCTTATAGCAATGTCTAATTGGCTTCAGTAAACAGTAGATTGCGCTATCCAGTTTACTTTTTCAGGCACGCGCTCGCGCGCAATGTAATAATGCAATATCGTAAATATGTAATGCGTTATTAACTCCACCACAATTCCTCGCGCGGCGGCGAAAGCGGCGAAAATTTAAATCAAAATCAATTGCAATTGACGGCGTTCGTACCATGCCGTGAGCGAGAAGAAGAAATAAAAAAAAAAAAAAATCTTGAAATCTTGCGAAAAAAAACAAACAATATGAAAAACTAATACGAGAAAAAAAAACAGGCTTTGCTTTTGTTAAAGTTGAATGCTAAAAGAGGGCAAAACAGACGATCTTAAGCCAGAGTACTTAGAAAACCTACGAAAAAGAGCTGCGATAAGCAGAAAAAGTATGAAGGCAGAGCGCGAGGCTCTCGAAAAGAAGATCAAAGAACTTAAACAAGAGACGACACAAAAAAGTATGATATTTACTATTACTTTACATGTTGTTCTTAATACTTTGAAGTCTAAAGCCCCGATCAAACGAGAATGAAAGTTAATCAGAGCTGAAACTCTCGCTCGCGTTTGACCACCAACTCTCGTCGCCTCTTATGTTCATAACTCTCATCAACTTCGAGCTTGTACGCGTGATAATATCCAGTCAACTCTCATGCAACTCTTGTTCTCGTTTGACCGGGGCACGAGAATTGACTATGCAAATCTCACTTGCCAACTCTTATCAACTCTCGTTTGACCGGGGGTTAACGGCTTTGGGCTTTGTACAGTGTAGTCATCTGCAGTGACAAGCGCAGTATAAGAAATAGTTTTAAAAGTAGATATTCATGTACAAAATTATCTTACGTTACATAGGTCAAACGAAGACGATTCAATCAAATACAGAACAGGTTGATGTAAACGATCAATGTAGTAATGACAATACTACCAGTGCGCAACAAACCAGTGATAGAAATCCCACTGAGAATTCGCTGTTAAAGGATCCACTGAAGTTGGTTCAGAATACCACTCTTGAAAAAGGTGTCAAACGTCTTACTAAACCTTCAGCGCGAACAAATCTGACAACAGCTCCACCTTCTCCATTTGTCAAAGTAGTCCGTATTAAACTCATCCACATTCCACCAATACTTTTGCCAAAAGCACCAAAGATGGAGGATAGACAGCTGCTGATTCACCAACCCAAAATTCACCAACCGTGTAAGACGATGGAGCTACTACCACTGGGTAAAACACCAACACCATCACCAGCCGTGACTGAAACACCATCACGGCCATTACCACCAGTGGCTACAACAGCACTAACGCTGGCTGAAACATCACTGACACTTGCTGAAACTTCACTAACGCTAGCTAGAACATCGCCAACACTGGCCGAAACATCGCTAACGCTGGCTAAAGCACTACGAACACTGGCTGAAAAGTCACTAACACTCGCTGAAACTTCACTAAAACTGGCTGAAATATCACGTACACCATCACCACCTGTAGCTCAAACACCATCACTATCAGTAGTTGAAATATCACCACCAGTGGTCGAAGCACCATCACTGCCAATGGTTGAAACACTACCATCGCCACCACTGGTTGAAACGCCATCACCACCAGTGGCACCATTCTCTACTACTCTCGACCCTTTGGCTTGTTGTGGAAATGCTGAAAGTGTTCAGGTTACGAGTCGTGGAAATGATGTGCAGTATTCCTTACATGTGTCGAGCAAGACCGGGGCTCCATGTGTAAGTCTGAATCTGTCTCTTTCTGCGACGAGTGATCGGGATCTTTCTGGTGTTCTCACAATTCGGGTCGACAGAATGGTTGCTGCTGGTGGAAATATTCCGCTGATAGGGGACATCGGAGAAGGTCAAATTCTACCACGACAGCTTGGATGTTCCATGAGGTGGCTCAAGGAGATATTTCACAATGGGCATACGGGCGAACATCTTGAAAACACTTTTATATTAAGTTTACAGCATGTACCATCTGTAGTAATACGACATCTACTATCATTACTGAGACCATTCGCATCTCAAAAATCAACGTGGCTCCAACTGCCATCGGCGGCAATAGTAGTTGTTGGTGAAACACCAACACCATCGTCACCACTGACACGGGGTGAAACACCAACACCATCGCTACCACTGGTTCTGGCTGAAACACAAACACCATCGCCAGCACTGGCACAGGGTGAAACACCAACACCATCGCCACCACTGGTTCTGGCTGAAACACAAACACCATCGCCACTACTGGCACAGGGTGAAACACAAACACCATCGCTACCACTGGTTCTGGCTGAAACACAAACACCATCGCCACCACTGGCACAGGGTAAAACACCAACACCATCGCCACCACTGGCACAGGATGAAACACAAACACCATCGCCACCACTGGCACAGGGTGAAACACCAACACCATCGCCACTACTGGCCCAGGGTGAAACACCAACACCATCGCTACCACTGGTTCTGGCTGAAACACAAACACCATCGCCACCACTGGCACAGGGTGAAACACCAACACAATCGCCACCACTGGCACAGGGTGAAACACAAACACCATCGCCACCACTGGCACAGGGTGAAACACAAACACCATCGCCACCACTGGCACAGGGTGAAACACCAACACCATCGCCACCACTGGCACAGGGTGAAACACCAACACCATCGCCACCACTGGTTCTGGCTGAAACACAAACACCATCGCCACCACTGGCACAGGGTGAAACACAAACACCATCGCCACCACTGGCACAGGGTGAAACACCAACACCATCGCCACCACTGGCACAGGGTGAAACACAAACACCATCGCCACCACTGGCACAGGGTGAAACACAAACACCATCTCCACCACTGGCACAGGGTGAAATACCAACACCATCGCCACCACTGGCACAGGGTGAAACACAAACACCATCGCCACCACTGGCACAGGGTGAAACACAAACACCATCGCCACCATTGGCACAGGGTGAAACACAAACACCATCGCCACTACTGGCACAGGGTGAAACACCAACACCATCGCCACTACTGGCACAGGGTGAAACACCAACACCATCACCACCACTGGTTCTGGCTGAAACACAAACACCATCGCCACCACTGGCACAGGGTAAAACACCAACACCATCGCCACCACTGTCACAGGGTGAAACACCAACACCATCGCCACCACTGGTTCTGGCTGAAACACAAACACCATCGCCACCACTGGCACAGGGTGAAACACCAACACGATTGGCTGAAACACCAATTGACGAACCCTTGGAAACATCTGATGTTCAGGACACTTCAGTTTTCAAATCAGGTAGGTAGTACTCTAGCATCAGATTACACAGGGAACGTTGATATTTTGTTGCTGTGTGTAGTGTGCTGTGTTGTGTTGTGTTGTGTTGTGTTGTGTATTGTCGTGTTGCGTTGCGCTGTGTTGTGTTGTGTTGTTGGTGTCCGCTTTATATGTATACTGAAATCAAGTTTCAAACCTTTATAGAGCAAGTGAACATAGAAAATAAAAGCAAGCCAAAAGGAAACCAATTAGAGAACAAGAATTTAAAGAACGATCATAAGAAAAAAGACAAGAAAAAGAAGCGTTCAATTTTTGGTCGATGTTTCTCACTTTTTACTTGCTGCTTCCGATCAAATAGATCAAATATCTAAATTTAAGCTTTATATTTATATGGAATGAACAGAACGTATTGCATATTAATATTTTTATCTTTATCGATGCAATATATATATTTATAGTGTATTTTGTATATATAAATAATGTAAATAAATGATTATAATATTTGTTGAAAAAATGTTTAGTCTGGTTTCATTTCTGCAGGTTACAGTTGTCTAATTATAATTTTACCCCAGTTGAGTACTTCCAGTCTGACTCTACCAGTACGACTCCGGGTACTCTGGTTTACTCCTGTAGTAACATTGGATCAATAAATGATTTATCTTACTGGCTCTCTAGGAAGAACAGTTTAGAACAGATAAAGCTATCCATTATAAATAGAATTAGTTCAGTTACGTTTTCTCTTGGAGTACTAACACAGCTGCACCCCCTAACCCCCGCCACCCTTACTGGACCTCTAGGAAGGACAGGTTATAGAATTGATAGAGCTATATCCATAAATAAGAGCTATAAATAAATTAGCTATTTTAGCTATTAACTTACTTCAGAGTCTTCGTGCATATTAAATCCCTTGAAATAGAATGGTTTCCCATTGATGAGAAATTGTGTCTTCTCCACTTTAACATTTCGAAATCCAACTGGCAGATTGTAGACGTCCAGTATATCACTGCCTGATACTGTGACCTTGGAGTTGAAAATAAAAGCAAAATAACGAAGCATTAGTATAGGTGGGACTTCACGCATTTACTGAAGAGAATTGAATACTAGGGGGCCAACTGACCCCTCCTCCTCCCCCCTATAATTCCTGAAGCCTTTGAATGGTAGCTGAATGATCGTGCAACAAGAATGTAACTACAATAATTTTACAAAGCATTGGTGGACTATAAATTATGCAAAATTATACACATTTGCAAGAAATTTAAGGCAAAAAGAAATTTAAGCCAAAAAAGTTTAAAGAACGGAGATTTGCAGTTAAAAGAGGGCTATAATATGGTGGCAACCTAACTCCACCCTACACCCCAATATTTCGCGAAGTGTCTCCTACTGAATGTTATTTGTTCGGCGATTGCATTCATTTACTTAAACCAAAGCGATTGCTGTGACCTAACATACTTATTGTTCAATCAGATCAAGAGCTTACAGAATACGTACCTTCAAATTATAAAGGTATCCTGGGGAATCACTCATTCCAATTGGCCACCATGGTTTAACATCGTCTGTTTTCAACACACCACTTAGTACTCCAGGACCCGATATACTGGCCACAACCTTACCATCCTTATCATATAACTCATATTTCATCACGAGAGAACCACGATATCTCTTTGAACTTATGATCAGAGCTTTGAACTTTAGGCTGCCCTCAGTGTTATCGGGCGAGAGGTCAGTGATGACAGATATATCGGAGATGTAGACTTGAGGTGTCGTGTAGAAACGAACGGGACGGTGGATGCCTGCGTAGTTGAAGAAATCAAATTCGTAGGTTTGAATGAAATATCCTGGAGGGTATCTGAAAGAAAGGGAGAAATAGATAGTTCGCTTTGCTTCTATAAGCCAGTGGTTTAAACTTAACTAACTAACTAACTAACTAACTAACTAACTAACTAACTAACTAACTAACTAACTAACTAAAAACTAACTAACTAACTAACTAACTAGCCAACTAACCAACCTAGCAATCAACGAAATAACTTATTAGCTTATTAACTACCTTATCAAGTAACAATTGAACTATTGTAACTAATAACTAGACTAATTAACTAATTGATTGGTTGATTGATTTAACAAACCATCTTAACCAACAGACGTCAACTCGACAACTAACTGAATGACTAACTAGCTAACGAAAGAACTAACGAATGAACTGATTGAGTTTACAAACTAACAAATCAACCAACCGAGAACGAACGCCATAAATATTTCATCAAACTCACCGAGGTCCAGTAAGATATTCTATTTTTCCAGGAGGTAAAGTTGTTGCATTGAGAGTATTATTTACTGCAACTGTTATTCTGTTGGCTTCACCATATTGAAGAAATATGTTCACTTGTGCTTCAAAAGGTAGATGACCTCCTGAATGAGACATGGCCTGTTGTCCATTTACCCACTAAAAATACAAAATAATATGTTATTGTCAGAATGTCAGTGGCTACCAAATACCACAGGTTTACTCCACATACTCCAGTTTCCTCCTGCAGCAACATTGGACCAATAAGGGGAAATGTTTAGAACAGATAGAACTAAGTTTAGCTAAACGTTTAGGTTTACTGCTGAGTAACATTGGATCAATGAGCGATGGCCTTTATAGCTCTACTGGACCTCCAGGGACGTCGACACCGGCAGAGCTGAACTGATACTGAGCTATTCAGTATGAAAACAGTAGTTTAGTTGTGGTAATATAACACTTGGTCAAAAAGGGATAGCTCGCTCCGAGGGATGTATCACTCCAAAAAAGCGTACGAGATTTTTGGGATTTTTCAGTGGGGGGATTTTTGAGGGATTTGTGAATTTTTTCGAGTTTTTTTGGGATTTGTAGGGAGTTTTAGAGAATTTTAGGGATTTCATAGAGATTTTCTAGGATTTTCAGGAATTTTTAGTGATTTTTAGGGATTTCATAGAGATTTTATAGGGATTTTGTTTCAAGGTGTACGAGATTTTTGGAGTGATACACCCCTCGGCTCGCTCATTGGATCTCCATGAGGGAGAGCAGTTAAAACTGATTGATATAGAGCAGTGTAAATAGCGTTCGTTACTTGTTTCCTCCTGTAATAACACTATGTCCCTTACTGTGCCCCTACGCCTTGGGAGAACAGTTTAAACAGAACTGACAGAGCTTTCTGGTATAAATATAGTTGTATTTAACTTTGGACTTCAGTCAAAAAATGCCCCCAACAAAGGTACCATACTTACCACGACAGTATTATAGTGAGCACTTTCAAAGCGCAGCACCACCCGGAGATTCTCGGTCTGCCATGATTTGGGCACATATACACTACGGTCATACCATACCCAACCAATGAACATGCGCAATGAATCATCTTGTGTGACGTCATTAAAACTGGCTGGTACTGCCATGGGTATCACTGGACCAGTCTAAAGATTTCGTGAAATATAGAAAAGCGTTGTTTAAGATCAACGATTAAAAATTGTTGGGCTAAAAAACGTTGAGGTTTCAACTTCGAGCGAAGGTCCTTCGTCAGAACAAGGGGAGGGGATTTTTGCAGCAACTTGCAACGCATTTTCTGCGCAGAGCATGTTAAAACAGATGTAATGCAAAGAAAAACAGTGAAAATGGCCTGCGTTTCACTTCATTTCATATTATCATTATTATCATTCTTTGTTGGTTTCTGGGCATGTTTTAGCAAAAAAAATATTGGAAAAGAGAAACGAGATTCTACAATAATAATGCGAATATACTTTTACTTCTTTACTATCGTTCTGTCACGGTGTTTGCAAAGTTGTGGCAAAATTGCCTCGTGTAACATAGAAATATCATTCTCAAGGCCCGCGAATTTCACTTAGCCTGCAGGCCCCGTAACTGGCAACCGCCACTGTTTATCTCCAGTAGTAACACTGGACAGCCCTTGTTGGGCTTCAGTCGTTTAGGGCGGAAGTATATCATTCCAGTATCCAATATAAGTAAAATGGTTTAGTAATAGTTAGTCGAATTATTTTGTACATGTACATGGTCATACACCATTGCAAATCAGAGATTGCAAATATAGGCATCCCGTGTTGATAACCATGAACTGAATCATAAAATTATTAAGTTTGGTTGACAATTAAATATGCTAGGCCAAACGTGACAAAATATCAAGTATAATATTTTTATATCAAGTGGTTCGTGTTTAATATCAAGTGTCGCTATTTTACAATCAAGACATTCGTTTTTATGTCAAGTGTCGATATTTTACAATCAAGACTGTCATGTTTTATATGATTATATCAAGCTAAAGCGCATATTTTTATATCAAGTAAATTGCGTATTACATGAAGTATGACACGTTTTTATAATTCAAGTTTCGGGTGTGTTTTATATCAAGAAGGGAGAGGACGTATTTTGATCAGAGTTCTTCAGACGGGGGTAAATCACGTGTTTTCTGCACCGGGGGAAAATATGGCGCAAGGCAGAATTGAAACGGGGGGCCGTTGATATTTTCCGAATTTCGGCCGAACCGAAAATTTCAGTACAATTTTAGCCGTGTGAACTTCTCGAGGATTTTCTTTCGTTGTTTATATGGATAATTTGAGCCCCAATCCAGAAAATGGGGTTGAAAATCTTGTGCGAACAATATTGAATTATGTGAGAGATATGCAGACTTCAGGAACTACAACCGATACAAACCAAACTGACAATACCAGAAGCGGCGCTGAGGTAGACGCCGCAAGTTCACAACACTGAAGAGCTCAACCGTATGTTTCGAATACCACGCAATAACGAAACTCAAGGTGAAACAGGCCAAGGCAATTCAAATGCTACGAATTTCGGCCAGTTGTCTCAGTCGGCAATATAACCCAAGCCAAAACTTTGGCTACGGCAACAGCGCTCGAAGAACAAGGCAGCCTTCGCCATACACGCGACGGAATCAGCGAAGTGTGTCAACCCGACAAACCAGAACCACATCAGCCAGCACCTCACGGCCAGTAGCAACCCACAACAAAATAGGTCATTTTTCTGACTTCGCCGAGTGAAACAGATGTGCCAAGATATGCCAAAAAAGTGGAGTTGCATCGGAATGGCCTGATTTTGGTTGCTACTGGCCGTGGTTCTGGTTTGACGGGTTGACACACTTCGCTGATTCCGTCGCGTGTATGGTTCTTCGAGCGCTGTTGCCGTAGCCATAGTTTTGGCTTGGATTATATTGCCGAGACAACTGGCCGAAATTCGTAGCATTTGAATTGTCTTGGCCGGCCTGTTTCACCTTGAGTTTCGTTATTGCGCGGTATTCGAAACCTACGGTTGAGCTCTTGTTGTGAACTTGCGGCGTCTAGACTACCTCAGCGCCTCTTCTAGTATGGTCAGTTTGGTTTGTATCGGTTGTAGTTCCTGAAGTCTGCATATCTCTCACAGACGACTATTTAATATTGTTCGCACAAGATTTTCAACCCCATTTTCTGGATTGGGGCTCAAATTATCCGTATAAACAACGAAAGAGAATCCTCGAGAAGATCACACGTGTTCGAAGCGTGTAAAATTGTACATGTAAAGTTTCGGTTCGGCCGGAATTCGGAAAATATCAACGGCCCCCCGTTTCAATTTTGCCTTGCGCCATATTCTCCCCCGGTGCAGAAAATTCGCGATTTACCCCCGTCTGAAGAACTCTGATCAAAATACGTCCTCTCCCTTCTTGATATAAAACACACGCGAACTTGAATTATAAAAACGTGTAATACTTCATGTAATACGCAATTTACTTGATATAAAAATATGCGATTTAGCTTGATATAAAACATGACAGTCTTGATTGTAAAATATCGACACTTGATATAAAAACGAACGTCTTGATTGTAAAACAGCGACACTTGATATTAAACACGAACGACTTGATGTAAAAATATTATACTTGATATTTTGTCACGTTTGGCCTAGCATAATTAAAGGTGATGTAAAGTCCCGATGTAAACAAACCGGCAACGTCCGTTTGTTTACATTTTAAACACGCTATATTTAAAAAATTATGTGTTCTGGTTCGCTATGCTTTAAATAAATACAGATTCGAGTTTCTGATTTAGAAGATGTCGCATTTTAGTCGAAACAACGCGAAATTTGGGCATTGTTTACATCGCGGGACCCCCCCCCCCCATAGCACATGCGCAGAATGGACTTTACATGGTCTTTAAGGATCGATGCATCACGCAATCACTCAATTCTCAAATGAAACTTAGATTACTTCCGCGACCTGTAATAACCATACTACGATGGTACTTTATACAATTTAACTTCTAAATCTCAAGACTATATTATAAGGTTTACCCTTAATAGCCTTTAGTCAAAGAGCTCAAGGCCTCAGACTATAGTTATACAAAATAATCAACTCACACAAACCTTAGCTAAGTTTTGTAAATACCATTTCTCTTCGAAACCAGCATTTCTATTCTTGGACATGTCTGCTCGAAATGACCACAGCCCACAGAGGTCCTTGATTTGCCTGCTTTCAGACTCTCGTGGATAGAGCATTCCTTGTTGAGCTGTGCCAGCAGAGGAAGAGCTTGATTTCTCGTGTACATCAATATAATCTGCTAGGTTTGATAATGTAGTGCTAGACTTACTTCCATATACGATTGTTATTACGATATATAAAACTACCAGGCGAAAATCCATCCTCTTTAGTTTAGTGCCAGTGAAATAGTAGCAAAATCCTGAAATACTTTGCTATGGTCTATGGACGATCAGCCAAGAATGCACAATGTGACACAATCGTTGTGACGGAGTCCTATGGCTAAGACTAATAGATTATATACTGCATGAGAAAATTAAACAAAGCTGATTAAACAGTTTAAGATTTGGCCAATAACATCTTAGTATGTTTAACCTATGCCCTCTTTAAAGCTGCAACCTTGGATATAAACAATTCATTGCTTCATTGTCAAAACAAACTTCGTGACCCCCTCTCCCCAGTTCAATGTTGTGAACCCCGAAAAAACTTTTGGTAACTACCATGACCACAGTATAGAGACGACCAGTAGGGCCACTCGGCGATGCAACATGTAGCCGGCTGTTTATGCAAAAATATGCAGTTTACTGGCCAGGAAAGTTAGTCCAGCTTTCTTATTGGCCAGAAAAAGCAATTGACTGGCTGCCAAATGCGTAATGAGCGGCCACACAAAATTTCAAATGAGTAGCCCTACTGGTCGTCTCTATACTGTGCCATGACCATAGAATAGGAAACGACTAGAAGGGCCACTTGAGGCGGAACCTTTGAAGTTTTTGACGCTGCGCATTACCATTATTCTGGCCAATAAACACGCTGAACTGGCTGGTCCGCCATTATTCTGGCCAGAAAACTGCATAAAAATAGGGGGTCACGTTGCACTGCTGAGTGGCCCTTCTGGTCATTTCCTATTCTGTGCCATGACACTAGCCTGCGCCGTAGACGTATATTATATGTCTGCGGCACAGGCTACCATGACAGAAGCTCAACATTGAGTGGGGGAGTGGGGGTTTAAGAAGCGCAAAGTGATTTTATAGGGAGTTTATCATAACGTGTACATGCGAATATTGTATAGAGGGAAAGGTGGTCTCGACCAGTTATATACTGTCTTATACAACTTGCCAAGTTATCTAAAGTTTTGAAGGGTATGCGCAAATGGAAAATTTGTCTATTGAATACATACAAGTAACCAAAGAATTCAACTTCTTTCTTTAAAAGCTCACATACAACGCTATACAAATATTTCAGGATTTTGCAGTTAAAATGTCGAGCGTATACTATTCACAAAATGTTCTTAACATTTTGTTCTCATGTAAATTATATTCCCAGCTAAATTATGTTTAGAAGTAAATTATGTCCCCGACTCCCCATGCAGGTAAATTTTGTCCTAAGGTTAATACATATTACACGGTATTATTACAATGGACGTTGTTTCACTAACATTTATATGTTTTTCATAAAACCCTGTGCAAGCCTAAAAATTTCGATATATTAAAACGTCTATTCTACAGATCATCATCATCGTCGTCAGGTAATGCGGTTGCTTGAGCTTGTTTCAGCTCTGCTTCATACGCCTGTTGCATTCTGGGATCCATAGCGACTTCTGGCGGTAACAAAGCGGGCATTTCTGTAAACTCAAGGTTTGCATCACCTGTGAGCTTTCGAGCTAACCACAAGAACGGCTTCTCAAAGTTGTAGTTACTTTTTGCACTGATGTCATAGTACTGTAAGAAAAGATAAGGTCAATTTCCACAATAACAATATCCCAACCACAACTCTAATCCTAACCCTAATCCCAACCTTAACCAAGCTACAATTTTGTAATATTGATATTCGAGAAATTCCAAAAAGTTTCAGAGATATACAAATTTTTCCAAATTAAATGAGGTGATCGAGTTTGGCAAAGTTATGGAAGATGGTGCGATATTCTTGTTTGTGTAATGTTTTGACAGCAATCAGATCCTTGTTCAAAAGATTATCTTCAAAAGTTTGTCCTACTTCAAGGGGATAAATACTTGCTCAGAAAATCACATTCAAAGTACCGTAGTTAAGAATAATTGTGTGCATTTTTAGCTATCGCCAATGAGTTAAACATTCTTTTGAATGTTCATCATCAAATATTATTAATGACTTGATAAGTGTAGAATAAAATAACAAACCTGCAAATTTTTCTTTCTATGAAATGTGATATTCTTAGCCTTTACTTTCCTGTCCTTGACATCACACTTATTTCCGCACATGACAATCGGGATGTTCTCGCAAACACGAATGAGATCTCGATGCCAGTTTGGAACATTCTTATATGTCACTCTCGATGTTACATCAAACAGGATTATTGCACATTGTGCATTTATATAATAGCCGTCACGTAACCCTCCAATCTTCTCCTGCCCAGCCGTGTCCCAGACGTTAAATTGTATCATCCCTCGATTGGTGTAGAATTTTAGAGGATGGACCTCAACCCCCAAAGTTGCTGAAATAGAAATTGAACAGTCAACATTGATTGAAACAACAGCTACGGAAAGCAAAGTCTAGTTGAAAATATCATTGCCCAGAAAATAATTTTAAATGTTTGTTTCATTTAATTATTTCAAACACTGGAGTTTTTTTCTTTCTGGGAATCTGGGTTTAACGAGGTTCAATGATCATTGATTGATTTTGACATTGAACTGATTGGAGTGTTGTTTCTTGATATTCAGTGGTGTTCAAAATGCATTACAATTACTAGTCTAGACTAGAGCATACTCTAGTTTTGTTATTACTCATCAGCTAATTATTAACTTATAAATTCCTGTGAAAATTTTCCTGCTAGAGTTCAGATCCAAAAATATTTCTGGGAACTAGGTTCCCAGGATCCGATACTTTTTCCACCTCTGACCTTCCAGATGAAGGGCCTTCGCTCAGAATGTTGAAGTTCTTGTTGAATTTTTCAGGTAGTTTGATCGTAGTTTAAGACCCAAAGCTAATTGTAAAGATGCTACCTACACCAGTTGGCCACACTCGTTCATGAACCTACCAACATATTTCTTTTCAAATTCTCCAGTTTTGTGTCGTTTCACAAATGTAGTCTTACCAGTTGCACCATCACCACAGAGAACCAACTGTAAATTAACAGACGTTTAATTCGTCTAATATAAATACGAGACGACTAAATTTGGACGCACTTGGTAAAGAATTATTCTAGTTGGCAGTGAAATCGAAATATTTTATATTTTCTTCATTGCATTCTAGTATAGTTTCCAACTGTTCATCTCGTATTTATATTAGTCGCACTTAACACAAGACGTTTAATTCGTCCAGACGTCTAAGGCGTCTTCTAATATAAATATGGCCATTGGATCATGTGAACAGGCCTTTAGGTCGATGGGTAAAAGTGACCGACTCTGCTGTCACGCTTAGCGGACCACATAACAGCTCTGATAAACATTTACGGGGTAAATTTACGTCGGACAAAGTTAAAGTTTGGTCGGACATCAATACAGTTGGGTCGGACAAATGGTAAACCTCAATTTTCCTTCGGTCGGACAGAATGTCCGGTGCGTTTCTTCCTTGGTCGGACAATTTCACGAATGGGTCGGACAATGTCCGTGACCGACCGATATTTTAAGGCCTGGTATATACTACTTTATCGTTTATTGCTATATCTACACTGGAATCACAGTCAAGATTCTATATAATTCAAGAGTATAATATTATTATATATATAAATGAAGTTTGCATACAAAAGCAAAACAACCCAGTCTTAGCCGTTCTTACCTTAAAATTTGCAACAGGTTTAGGCTGGCCCATTTCAACTACTGTATAAGTGTATATAGTTCTGTTCAATGACACAATGATATGTTTATACAACAATGTACAGTATAAATTGTAAAATATTTGTATCTTTCTTGCCGTTTAAAAGCAAGAAATTCTTAACAAAATACGTAAAAATTATTGCCAAATTTAAGTAGAAGTTTTCCCTTGACGGTTGGCTTCTTTCGATTTCTATTTACAAAGGATGGAAAAGGATTATTAAACGATACAATTTAAGACAAAAAAATCACCAAAGCACTGATGCATAATTTGCAGCAGTAGATATTTATTATGCATATTTATTATGCATGCGAAACGCATTAGTGCATAAATCTTCATATAAATGTGTATAAAAATAGGTACGTGTAGCGCACATGGATGGTGAAATATTGAATAGTGGAGCCGGGGACTTTACTGTAAACAAGTTTTAAATAAATTCAAACGGCAATTAACACAATTTTGTAATTAGATTCCCCACCTAGAGCGCCTACGTGACCCTCAATCTCGAATCTTCTAGAATCTTCTATTCGTTCGTAAATAGCATAAAAACAAAAGTAATTTGTGTAATTACTCCTTTGACCTTGCAAGTTTGCAAGGTGATAATAAAAATTGTTTTGTTTTGTGGAAAACAAAACGTTTATTGGTATTTGCCAATGGTACGTGCATTCGTTACGTAAAGGCCGTTTTCCACTTCGCCGTACCGTAACGTATCAAAACAAATTTTAAATTTCAAAATTTAAGGAATATTCGTTGGGGAATACTTCCGGAGTACGCCAAAAAGTTGACTTGCGACGAACTTTTTATTTTGATACGCGAATACACCCGGAAGTACGTGAATTTTTAAACCTATTTTCAATGTACGCATGCTCACCGGTCCGGTACGTTTCGCTACGATACGGTTGAAGTGGAAAATGGGCTTAAGGCGTAAGTCCGTAAAATAATAAAAATACAGCATTCTTATTCACACATGGCAAAAGCATTCTTAATAAACGAAAGTATCGAATTGCGCTTTATGGCGTGTCACGTCGGGTGTATAAAAGGCGGGCGCGGACTAGCGGACGCGCCAATAATTATCATTTAATATCAATATTAATATATAATTAATATATAGATATATTTATGTTTTTAATAATATCAATAAATTGTTATAAATATTATCGGCGGTCATATTTACTATAACAGTCATAGTTAATATTTCAATCAGCGGGGACGAGCGCGACCATTGGTCCCAGAGCATTGGTCCTTGACCCTGTGATGACAGACTAGATAGTTGTATAGATACGTTCGCTCATCAGTAATATTCTCGAGCAGTATACCAGTTCAACAGTTATGGCGTTTGAGCGTAGTGAATCGTCGTTTATGCTAGTTCTACCTTTGTTTATGTTCACGCTATTGGTACCAAAAGTAGCATCGCGACATCGATGCCAGACTCTTAAAATACATAACTGTAAAGGGTTGCAATACAGCCGAACTTTATTCCCGAATTTTGAAAACCACCGAACACAAGGGATTGCTGCAGCGATAGTCAACCACTTCAAGCCGCTTTTCAAGATAAACTGTTCACCCGATCTGAAGTATTTCGTATGCAGCTACTATGCTCCAGTGTGTAATACCTTGGGGAGACTTATACCACCTTGTCGTTCGCTCTGTGAGAGCGCCCGAAAGGGTTGTTCATCGTTAATGAACAGCTTCGGATATACCTGGCCTTTTCAGCTTGCTTGTCACAAATTTCCAGCCGATCCCAAACAACAGATATGTCTCGGTCGAAATAACTCGAAAACGGCTCCGACACTTCCGAGAACACCGAAACCGACGCGAATCGGTGCGAATAAGATCGTAAAGAATAGTGGTTGAGTGGTTCCACGAGAATCGTTAATGCAGTTAAGAGGATATAAACCATCAAGATTTACGATACTGTGATTTTAACAGCCTGATTGATTTTAGCACTATGTCTATGATTTTAGAGACGAATAGAGAACGCGAGGAAACATATAGCGTATATAGCGAGTCTATATTGTTTATAATATATATAATTTATTAAAGTGTAATAATAATAATAATAATAATAATAGTAATAATAATACATCATCTTTAAAGAGGAAGCCTATTTCACTGTACAGTGGTTTTCAACAGGGTTCTCTATGTATAGATCCTTATTTTCTAGTGCTTCTGTGCTTGTTTTGTTTCAAATCCATGATGTTCTTGATTTCAGTGTCACGCGGCACAGCAGTTAGTGCGTGGAGCAGCATAGTTGGACTTTCGGACTTTTGTAGCTAATTGTTTCTTATTGTTTTCAGTGTTCTGGTGAAGCTATGCAGTAAAACGCAATTATATCCGCTTTAAATTTCCTCCAATACTTGATAAAATATACAAGAAATACTCGTAGTAGAGCAGTTGTCAGAATCCATACTTTACTTCAGAATAGAATTACACGAAGTAAATCACATATTTATGATACAGGATGTCGATTCGGTCATTCTCTTTCAAATTTGGGGGGATTTTCGTTCAACTTCGTCGTACATTTTAGACTCGAAGAGTAATTTTTATGAATTTTAAGAATTGTTATTTAAGAATAAGTATATTGACATGGATTTTTAGGACTTTTACAGACATTGGACTGTACGAGACTTTTGGAGCGATTTGCCCCTCGATCATTCAAGTGCTGAAAAATATATGTGAAATCAAAATAGAAGGTAATATTAGAGGCGCGACCAAAAAAGCCCTTTCGACAGAAGGCCTTCTTAATTGACGTGCGTATGATGTGCCATAAGTATGTGTTTTGTCATAAAAGTATTAAATACATGCGTGCAATTACAAAGACAAACTTTGGAATGGTTTGAAAATCACCGAAATGCGCGTTGCGTGACAGCGATATATCTCATGAAATGTTTTCACTAAGTTTAGTTCGTCAGTTTGTAGAATAAAAATTTTAATGTAAAATTTCAGTGTCAAAAAGGTTAGAATGTGTATTAATTTTAATACATCCTGTGTAATACAATATTTGTAAAATAAGGGGGGTTTTGACGAAGGATCAGCCGAATAGGACTTGAACTGTACTACAACCATTATATCGAAGGAAAGTTTCGAAACTTTCCTTCGATATAATGGTTGTAGTACAGTCTGTTTTTTTAATATTTAAACTCACAAGTCGTATATTTCATTTAGTGAATTTTCACTTGGGAAATTCCGCCTCTTTTTAAACAAGAAGTCGGCGCGAAAGTCGAAGGAAGCCATAATTATTTCCGGAAGAAAATAAGCTGCGAGAAAAAAATCGGCCATTCCGTCTGCCCAGGAAGACCAGCCCATGAATTCTCCATGAAAAATACAAATACCCCCTGATAAAATCTATAATAATTAATTAATATTATTAAATATATCAATATATTTATATATTAATATCAATATTAATTATATATTAATATTAAATTATCATTAGTGGCGAGTCCGCGTCCGCCAGTCCGCATCCGCCGGTCCGTGTCCGCCAGTTCGCGCCCGCCTTTTATCTACACCCGTGTCACTGGTGCTGGTGGCACGTTGCATGTTTCTTTCACCTCTGTGATCAGGGTTCAATTCCTACATATGATTATAATTTCGTCTCAGTCACCGGCTTGACTCTATCAAATATTGCAGCTTTTTCCGGGGACTCTGGCCAACTTTCCGCCCCTGTAGTTACACTGGACAAATATGGAAAAAGGAATGTCTTTCGGGCTTGGGGAACAGATCGACATCACGTTTATTTATGGACCTCAACGGGGAACACACAGTTTAGAACTGAAGGAGCTGACCAGTATAAATAAAGTTAGTTTAGTTTAGGTTTCCTCCTGTAGTAACACTGGATCAACAAGAGATGTTCCTTACTGGACCTCTAGGGAGAACAGTTTAGAACTGATAGACCTATCCAGTATAAATAAAGTTAGTTTAGTTTAGGTTTCCTCCTGTAGTAACACTGGAACAATAAGAGATGATCCTTACTGGACCTCTAGGGAGAACAGTTTAGAACTGATAGAGCTATCCAGTATAAATAAAGTTAGTTTAGTTTAGGTTTCCTCCTGTAGTAACACTGGATCAACAAGAGATGTTCCTTACTGGACCTCTAGGGAGAACAGTTTAGAACTGATAGAGCTATCCAGTATAAATAAAGTTAGTTTAGTTTAGGTTTCCTCCTGTAGTAACACTGGATCAACAAGAGATGTTCCTTACTGGACCTCTAGGAAGAACAGTTTAGAACTGATAGAGCTATCCAGTATAAATAAAGTTAGTTTAGTTTAGGTTTCCTCCTGTAGTACCACTGGATCAACAAGAGATGTTCCTTACTAGACCTCTAGGGAGACTGACAGTTTAGAACTGATAGAGCTGAGCTATCCAGTATAAATAAAGTTAGTTTAGTTTAGGTTTCCTCCTGTAGTAACACTGGATCAACAAGAGATGTTCCTTACTGGACCTCTAGGGAGAACAGTTTAGAACTGATAGAGCTATCCAGTATAAATAAAGTTAGTTTAGTTTAGATTTCCTCCTGTAGTAACACTGGATCAACAAGAGATGTTCCTTACTGGACCTCTAGGGAGAACAGTTTAGAACTGATAGAGCTATCCAGTATAAATAAAGTTAGTTTAGTTTAGGTTTCCTCCTGTAGTAACACTGGATCAACAAGAGATGTTCCTTACTGGACCTCTAGGGAGAACAGTTTAGAACTGATAGAGCTATCCAGTATAAATAAAGTTAGTTTAGTTTAGGTTTCCTCCTGTAGTAACACTGGATCAACAAGAGATGTTCCTTACTGGACCTCTAGGGAGAACAGTTTAGAACTGATAGAGCTATCCAGTATAAATAAAGTTAGTTTAGATTTCCTCCTGTAGTAACACTGGATCAACAAGAGATGTTCCTTACTGGACCTCTAGGGAGAACAGTTTAGAACTGATAGAGCTATCCAGTATAAATAAAGTTAGTTTATAGTTTAAGCTTTCTTTTGTAGCCACATATTATATAAAAAAATGAGGGGTGCCCTTGACTCTAAGGAAAACAGTTTACAACTGATAACTATCCAATATATAGATACCGTTATTTTAGTAAATTTTTACTATAAATATATGTACCGCAATAAAATTACGAAAATTTCAAGCACTTGATCATAAAATGTAATCGCTATAATTAGTGCTTCGTAGTACATGTTTTTGTGGGCGTTGGAGGGTGATAAGGAATGATAAGCAGGTGAATGAAGGAAAATATTTCAACAATTTAGGCGCGGGAATGTAGTTCCTTGTTCGGCACTTATCGTAAGACTCTCGACCTTCTCTCGATCTTAACTCGACAGATGACGTAAGCCGTGCATAATTGCCTCGCTTTGATTGGTCAATTCTGACAAACTTTCCGGCGCGTTCCTTATAAAAGTAGACGACTAAAGGCTTCTATAGACAGTACACATAATCGAAGCAAAGCCGAAGTCTTGGAAAGAGAGAATTGTAAAGAATTTTAAGTCGAACAGAAATGGAGAATCAGTTTAAGAGTGCGTATTTATTTGTTGTTGCCATTCTTGGTTTTTGCTCAGGAGCTAGTATAAGAAGCGAAGCGACTTTTGGTAAGTTTTTCTAACCGAATCCAAAATAGTTTCTCAATCATTTGTTCGGATTTCATGATATGGTATAAGTGCGCTTTATAGACGTTTACATATTCGTTTACATGTCTTTCAATATAGTCTGTTGAGGCTATCATAGGTAAAAATGATTCATGCCATATAGGCAAAAATGCCTCTGAAATCTGAAGATCTATACAGGCCACTCGCGATAATATCAGGCCACCTTCATTGATGAAATTACTTGTTGTGGCTAACTTTAGTAAACGAAATTCCGCCCGCCGGACTAATTAGCGTTTTGCGCGTTTTCATTGACGCAAATTGTGCAAAACTATTCAGTATTATAATTTTTCCAGAAAGAACAGTTGAGTGTATAATAATGGTACGAGTATGTTAATACGCATTTTATCTCCATATACTGACGAGCGGCTTTAAACACAGTATACATTCGAGGCATCGAGCAAATTTGCAGCTAAAAGTAGGAAATTATTCTACTAAGTCTATCTTTCCTGGTTTCGCCTAAACGTAGGGTCTATGAAAGTCAATAAGCTTCGGGTCTTCAGGATCAATCTACCTGAAAAATACAACAAGATCGTCGACGTTTTGAGCGAAGACCCTTCGTCTGCAAGTGACAGCAAGTCTATATGAAAGTCCTAGAATAAGGGATGGTTTTACCGGACCCTTTACTGTTTATGGAGAACAGTTCAGTAGTAATATATTATAACTGTATGCTAAGGATTTCCGAAGAAACTTAAGTTTAGGTTTCCTCCCGTAGTAGTTACCCCCGGACAGATTAGGGATAATTAACCCTTACCGAACGTCCGGGATCAAGAATAACACTGTTTAGAATTGTACAGTTTTATCCAGTACATAAATGAAGTTGCTTTAATTTAGGTTTCCTTCTGTAGTTCATGTCACTGGAACAGCGGGAAGGCCCTTACTAAGACCTACCCAGTATAAATAAAGTTAGTTTTGTTTAGGTTTCCTTCTGGATTAGTAAGTTGTAAGAAATGGCCAAGTTACTGGACCTCTAGGAAGAAAGGTTTAGTCAGAACTTATGGGGCTATCCCGTATAAATAGAGTTAGTTTAGTCTTTAGGCAACATGCATGCAAAAATACCAGATTTAAATAGAAATTCCCTATCGATTCGAATCCACGGTCAGTTCTCGATCTACACATACAGATTACGCTAATAATTTCAAGACGAATACAGCGCGTGTAGCATTACATACTAACTCTTTGCCCCAACGTGGGCGACCTTGATTTGCATAAAATGCGAAAACCTTAGTTGCTCTTCAATGCCAAAATATTTTGCGAATTTTTCACATTTCAAACGCTTTGTACTATGCGATTTCCGCAATTACTGAGATCTTATCATTTGAAATTTTTGTTAATGGTCGTGGGATAGCAATCATTCAACGCATTATCGAGATGTTAATATACGGATGTTCCCATACTCGGCTTAAATATGCCTTTTTTGAAATTCTATGGACAGCTTTGATTTTGAAGGATTACTTAAATATCTCCTACTTTAAATTCTATGCTTGAGTTTCTTTTTTAAGAAAGCGTGCCTGGGTTGTGTCTGACTATCTGAAAAAGATTAAAAATACTTTATCTTTGACATTTCGAGCGAAGTTGTTAATTTCGTCTTTATACTCTAACCGTCTGACGAATTCGAAGGGCCCGCGCTTGAAACGTCGAAGTGCGTTTTTAGTCGCTTTTCAGGTAGTTCAGAGAGTAAAGCATTAAAGCATGTAGTCTTGTAGAGACATAAACCACGACAGTTTATTGTGGAATACTACACCATAAATATCATGATAACAAATGATATAACATACTAAAAACCAACTGAATTATTTAAACTACGATTAAAGTAGATTAACTGCTTTCACAACTGAATTTTTATCGTAATTGAAGAACTGCGAGTTTGGACTAATTACTTGTGGTGATATATTTTGATCTTTGCGCCAATTGACGTTTTCCCCAAGTTTGTTTTCGTATTTTGAAACGACTTAACCGAGAGAAAGTATTATTTTGACTACATCATGACATCATTAAGCTTGTTTTTGATCGACAAGGAAGAAAACCATTGACATTGAATGTTGGAAGATAATTTGGTTGTCCGGAAATTGTCGATCTTTTATAGAAATAGGTTGAGTATGCAGTTACGCTTTCTCAGTGAATGCGAGCATAAAACTGATGCCAAAAAATCCATACATTTGCCTTTGGTATGGGAATTAAGTTCACACGGGAATTCGTACGATTAGCTGTGCTAGAATTTGTCCGTTTTCCCGTGTGAAGAAGTGGAACCGGACGAATTTGAGCACGGTCCGGAATTCGTGTGAACGGCGTAGTCTAAGTGGAAAAAAGTTTTTCTCAATTTCAGTCTATACAGGGTTGGAAGAGAAAACGAAATTCTCGAGAATTCACGGACTGGTATTTTTCAATCCCTTAAAACTTGATAATTGGGTACAGTAAAGAGACAGAAAATAAGATATATAGATATATATAAGATATATAGTTTCTACAGGACCGCTGGCGTTTTTAAAAAAAAGAAGTTCAAGTGCTATATTTACTCTTTTATTACGTCACAGATCTTCATTAATTTCTGTGTTTCTTAATATAGACCAGAATAAGGTTTTAAATTTTTATTTAACAAAAACGACATAAAATATTATAAAATATTTTTATATAATCTTTAACCTGATGATGGAGTATTCTGGTCTATATTAAGAAACACAGAAATCAATTATAAAATGAGGCTCAGAGAAAGTTCGTTTCTAAACCTTTTAAAGATCTTCATTACTAAATGCAGCTATATGCTTTGAGCAAAATACGTACATTTTCAAAAATGCCTTCCCCATGCCTTTGGTATGGGAATTCAGTATAGAAAATAAGAGATTATAAGAATCCCGGAAATTAGAGTTTGTAAAAATGTTTCTCAAGTGTTTTCCAAGCCTATATATAACTCGACAAGTGCGTCATTAAAATATCATCTGAATTTTTCGGCTATTTTCTAAAGGACCGCCTGTGTTGAGTGCCCTGCTAACAACGCGTAGCAGTCAAAACAATTCTTCAAAAGACTTCCATCAATAACCGGCTTCGTACGTCATAGGTTTCTCGGTTTATATAAATCGTAATTTGTGGTTAATGCATGTTTTGTCGTAGCTTAATGCTGTGACGTATAGTGACGTAAACGTGAACTTTCTGCTGGTAAAATTACATACATTTTTACGTAAACAACCGAAATGTTGTTTAGGGTACCTCCAACAGCTTTGGGTACCTCCAGAGCAGGCGTTTCGAGATTGGAATACCGAATGGTTTTGAAAATTTTGATAAAATAAATATTGTGTTCGACAGGTTCACTGTTGAGCAACCTTCAACTTTTTTATTTGTGGAACTTTCAATTCCATTTTTTCTTTCATTTTCATTTGATTTCTATTTTTTGCTCACCGCAAACATTGGAACCAGTATACGAATAGTCTGCTATTTCACTCCACCCCTTCGAAGGCTACAATGAACGGTTCTTAATTATATATTTTATTCTCTTTCTTAGACTGCAGAAGTGAGTATTTAAGAATTGCGCAAGATCACCCAGACTCAAGTCACATGTTACCAAGATGCGATGAACAAGGTCGATATAAGCCACTACAAAGGACTTATTCAAGCTTCGAATGTTATTATCAAAACGGAGTACCTGATAACATATACAATTATCCTGGTATGTACTTGCAGACTGTAATATGTTACCATCAACACTTCCAATTAATCTATTTGTTCAGGGACTTACTTTATCATTTCTCCAGCTGAAAATTCTATTCTCATCTTCAGGGCAAGGACAATGTCGTAAGCTGAAGCAATGTCTTAAAAACCATACGTCTGAAGGGGCTGCTGAGGAGCACAAGTTGATACGTTGTGATAAATTTGGTTTGTTTGAGTCACTACAAAGGCAAGAAGATGGAAGAATGATTTGTACTTTGCCTGAAGGAGAATTCCCAGAACCTTATGGTGTTACAGCTGGGAAAAGTGCCTGCTTAGGTAAGCATATGATTCATTCATACAGTAAGAGTACCAGTACCAAGCAATGCTGTTTCAACAACTTCTTATCAGGACTGCTTGTTACCAGCTTGTTGACAAGTCGTCAACGGCTTGTTGACAACTTGTTACAAGGTTGTTGACTCAACAGAATTGTTACAAGTTGTCCCAACAACTTGTTATCGTCCTGCATTTCAACAACTTGTTAACAAGTTGCGAGTGACAACCTTGTAGCAACTTGATTAGTGAAATGCCGACAACATTGTCACAACTTGTTGACAAACTTGTTGACAAACTTGTTGACAAACTTGTTGACAAACTTGCTACAAGCATGTTGCGAACACATCTTGTTGACAAGATGCGAGCTTTTTACGTGTGTACATAGTAGACAAAAAGTTCAGGGCAGGTTTGCTCGGTTATTTTTTCGGCCAGTTTTCCTTTTCTAATCAGAACCGCGTCTGCCGTCTAACCACTTATACAAAGAACCAAATGTATATTTTGTTCTCTCTCTTTTTCTCAGACTCGCAACCCTGTGCTCAGACCGCGCAAGAGTATGCAGGTGAAGAATTACCGCGATGCGATGATCAAGGTAGATTTAAACCATTACAGAGATTCAACGACTGGTTCGAATGTTACTTTCCAAATGGTGCTGATTTTGTAAATGATTACGCAGGTATGTACGGACGGCAAATTTTGTTGGAAGGCTTGAATCGACTGAGTGCTAAAAGAATTAGGATATCACTCCCAACCAGTGTTTGCAATGGTCCTTTTGTACAACACTTATACTTCTACCATAACAATAGTGCCATCCAGTCACGATCCACTTTGAAATCCGGTATTTGTGTATATATATATATGGCACAGTGGCGATGCATTTGAACAGCCACCACTATAGGGAGAACAGCAGATGAGCTAAGAGAGAATACTTTTAAAATTCTAAGAAATTATTGAGTCTAGAAAATAAGAGATTATAAGAGTCCCGGAAATTAGAGTTTGTAAAAATGTTTCTGAAGTGTTTTCCAAGCCTATATATAACTCGACAAGTGCGTCATTAAAATATAATCTGAATTTTTCGGCTATTTTCTAAAGGACCGCCTGTGTTGAGTGCTCTGCTAACAACGCGTAGCAGTCAAAACAATTCTTCAAAAGACTTCCATCAATAACCGGCTTCGTACGTCATAGGTTTCTCGGTTTATATAAATCGTAATTTGTAGTTAATGCATGTTTTGTCGTAGCTTAATGCTGTGACGTATAGTGACGTAAACGTGAACTTTCTGCTGGTAAAATTACATACATTTTTACGTCAACAACCGAAATGTTTACAGCTTTGGGTACCTCCAGAGCAGCAGGGGGGTGTGCGAAGGTGAGACCCTGGGAAACAGGGTACCTCCAGAGCAGGCGTTTCGAGATTGGAATGCCGAATGGTTTTGAAAATTACTCTATGGTTACTCTATGCCATCCAGCTGCTCATTGCTGTCCCTTATTTTTAGTATTTTGCAAAATACCTGTTCATAACTTCATATATTAACTCCGTATTTAAGCAGCAACGCTAGATTTTACTAATCAAGGAGTAAATCGTTAGACTCAATAACTGCAAGGCATCCTAGTTTCTTATTTTACTCTGTCAGAGGATTTCACTCATCAAGGAAAAATGTTGGACATTATTGATTAATGATGACTTTATTTACCTTCTCTTTAGCACAAGGACCATGTCACAAACTCAGACAGTGTCTTAGACAAAAATACCATGTATCAAAAGGCGCCAAGGAGCACAAGTTGATACGTTGTGATAAATATGGTTATTTCAAGCCACTACAAAAACAGGAAGACGGAAAAATGATTTGTGTTGATTTTCAGGGAAATATAAGAAAGTCATTTGGTGTGACAGGAAAACAAGACTGCTTATGTAAGCATATGATTAATATATGATTCATTATATTTGAACTGTGCACGTGAATAGCCCAATATAGGTAATAGCATTTGGAAAAACATGCAAGAGAATTAAGATTTTTAAAGAAAGACAAAATTGCTCGAATCCAATTCAAAGGAAGAGAGCAATTTGTAGTTCTTAATTGAAAAACCAACGAGTGCTTTTTTCATAATAGTTTAAAGAATCATGCAATCTGAGATATACATGGGAAATTATCAAGCATCGTTGAATACGTTTGTGCTCACCTCGCCGAACATTTCGTAGTTATTCGCGTGGAATTTTCAACTAAAAGTGTACCTCGAAGTGTACACTACGTATTCTGATATCCTTGTCTCGTTTCGCGGTTCTTCTAATCTTCGCTTTTTTTTACTTTTGTTAATTGATATGCACTCGACATTTCAATTGTAGTGTAGTTTCACTGAAAACGAGGTACATGGCTCTCAGCCAACGATGAATAAGAATTTTAGTCATCTATATGCCCGAATCAGGAGACGAACGCATGAATCCAATGAATTTATAATAACAAATTGAAAAATGTTAAAAATAATATCAACTAATAGAACTCTTTTTCTTACCTTTAGACGCCGTCATTGTCCAGTGAGATGTCACCATCTTAATGCTTTCTAATCTGAAATGTACGAGGAAAATTCAGCCTACATTAGTCATAGCTGTACATACGTGCAGGACATGTTCGTGTATTCGTTATTGTTGATATCAAGAAAGGGAGAGTACATGAAAGTTTGAAGTGAGGGCACCGGACAGTGGTTCAGTTCTATTCGGTGCCTCAGAGGGGGACGACTCGTGACTGGTGTATTAACATTTACTGTGCTCAAAAATGACCAAAATTTCACAATGAAATATCACTGATATCCTAGTGTTCATATGCGGGGCTTTCAGAATGATTTGAAGTAGGCGTTTGCCCCAAAAAAGTAGCCGTCTGTGACTAATAGTGATCGAGAGTCAAAAAAGGTTTAAAAAATCTAGACGGGTCTGGGTGCATGCTCTCGCATGGAAGTGTTTGACTAAATTCCGTGTGGAACATCGATTTGCTCTGACCAGATGAAAAGTAGCCGGTGGTAAAACATATTTTGAAAGCCCTGCATATGCCTAATACCCATCTGGCTGAGGCAAACCACTAAATGGAACATTTGAAAGTAATAACGAAGAATGGCTTATTACTAGATATGTATATATGTAAATAGAGATTTTGATAAGAGCCAAAACTATTAGAAAGCACTTCTGTCATTCTATTTAATAGAACACCTATTAAAACTACTAGTTATATGGTAGATTAAACGTTTCTATTTAGTTTACAAAGCTGTACAAAGAGTAGGTTGTATATTAAAATAAATAGAAAATCAATTACCGAGTTGTCAAAAGCTGTTTTTATAACTATGAAATGAAATAGCATTTTAAAATCTTCACGTCCGCTCTTCATGATTAATTACACCCAAAAACAAGTAGCTGTTTCTTATGTAAATGTTCACAGAATGCATGGGGGGTGGGGAATTGAATTAGGCCTAAATCTGCTCTGCTGGAGGGGGTTGGAGGAATTGATCATCTTTAGTCTTAGAGTATTGTAACATCCGTCATGCAATTCTGACATGCACACGTTGAAGTTACTACAAGTACGAGCAAATAGTAATATAGTCCGAGTATTACTACCGCGGCTTGTGCAGTCACGCGAGAATATTACGTCATGCTATATAACCGGCAATTTGGGGGGCAAATCGTGGATTTCACGAAGTGCCGTTTTCGTTTATATCTTGCGAAATACCGAGAGTTATAAGATAATTTATACCTCTCTAGAATCCTTGAACAACGGTGAGTATTTTGATGTATATTTTTCTGCTTTAGCATGTCTAGAACTCGAGTTATTCAGGAAAGTTGGCGTCACGTATTGATGTAAAAAATTGTCAGCCATCTTGAATTTGATTTTAATTAGTTTGAAATTATCCAATGAAAATGGTGGAATTTGTAAAGCACTGAAACACTTCGAGCATACTCAAAATCAAACACCAAAACTGTTGAAGCTAGGCTGTTTCAACTTAATAGTTTACACAATCAGTTTCTAAGTATAATTTTTCTGGTGATTTCTATAACGTCTTCACGTCTTGAAAACCTGAATCATTAGTAACCATCTCTAATTATTTGCTTATTCAATTAGCCACCTTTTGTTATTCATCAGTGCCCGTTACAATAATTGTAACGCATGACTACATAGTAAATACCAAAGGGCAAAAGCACTATAGCATTGACATTCACATTGGCCAATATCAGTCTGAAGAGCGAGACAAAACATCTGAGACAAAAAAACCTCATAGATAATTTAAATATTTTCACATGACAGTGGCACAATTGTATTAAACCTTTAGCTGTTTATCAGAGCTGTTTATGCAATTAACCAAAATTAACCGCTTGTTGTTGTAAACGTGTGGAGTATATAATTAACATAATTAGAACGATCGAGCATTCGGCGAGCAAACATTGAATAACTGACGCAGTACTTATAAAGGCAGCGAACCGATTCAAATATACGCCATATAACGTCTAGACCTTACTGGATACGGTTAAGATGCAGAGCCAGGTTGTTTTGTTGAAATTTACAGTCTTCCTTTTTGTTGCGCTAGCTTTGCAAGTGCACAATGGGAATGCAAAGCCCTTGGTCAAGTTTCAAGGTAGGAATTTGTAACATTTTGAGTATCGATAGGAATTTAGAACGACTGTTGAGTGTTGGATTGTATTTGTTTATTTTCAAATCGTAATATGCGCAATTTGGAATCCAAAGGCCCGTTTACATGATGAATTCGAAATCGTGCTCAGACTTCGCATGAAACCGGACGAATTTGAGCACAACTACTATGAAACCGGACGAATCCCCGTGTGAACAAGTGAACCGGACGAATTTGCGTACGGTGTCCAAATTCATCCGGTATATATATCGTGTGATGTTCGAAGTTTGGCTGAAAATTGACATTTATCAACATGTAAGATTGTTGAACTTTTCCCGGCAAATAAAAGTATCTGGATTCTGCCTTTCTGGTTTTAAGATTTCGGCACGTAGTTAGCGCAATAGTTCGCATATTTCAGCAAGGTCAAGATTAAAAATGCGCCTTATAAATATTTCGAATCGTATTTGCATGTCTGCAGTGCGCGCAGTCATATACACAAAGCCTGATTATTGGTAATTCTAGTTCATACTGTGACAGCTTCAGCAAAATTTTTTATACCATTATCCAGCTTGTTACTGTTTGAGGTCGACCCCAACGATAATGAGTGAGTACAATTTTGTGGCGTTGAGCCCTGGTCAAACGAGAGTTGCAACTCTCGTTAGTGTTTGACCGCCAACTCTCATGCACTCTCATCAACTTTGTCTTTGAGCTGGTTCAAATTTAGATGAGAGTTGGTCGGACTTCGATAACTTTGATTCCTGCCAGCTATTCCTCTGGATTCCTGAAATGCCACTGTTTAAAGACAACAGTTTAGAACTGATAGAGCTATCAAGTATAGAATTATCAAATAAGTTTAGTTTATGATGGGAAGTTTGGCGTTGGTCCTGTTAGGGGAAATAAGCCGGTGGAAAACTGCTTGAATATTTTGATGTGCGGCATATTGCAGACGGTCAAATATTGCCATAACAAACTACATTTTATTGTTGGTAATACTTCCCCCTTTTCAGGTTCAAAATCCGGTTTGACTAAAGAGGGTCGTGAAGGCGGGGGGCGGGGCGGGAGAGTTCAACCCTATTTTGCCAGCCAAAATATTGTCTGAATCGCAGTCACCCAACCCAATAATTTGCCAAATCACATTCCCAGCAGCAAAATTGATGGTGCAAATCACATTCCCAGTGGCCAAATCCGATTTTCCCAGCGAAAAAAAGCAAATCCCATCTCCCATTTTACCCCTTCAACGATCCTCACTCAACTCAGCTTGTATGCTTAGGACCTTGTAAAGCCTGTAAGGTTCGGCGAAAGTAACTTCTTCATGTTTTAGTGATGTGCATGCAAGTTCACCGTCGCCATGTTGGATGTATTTGACACAGAATTTTCAAAACTGTCGGAATCGATATTCGAGGAGGAAAACGAAGTTTTGTCAAAAATATGACAGCCCAGACAACTATTTCAAAAGAGACCAAATAACGAGACCATAAACGATTAGGTTCTATAAAATTATATCTGCTTGCTTGCAAATCAAATACGCCTTTTCGGGGTTCGCGACGCCATCTTGCCAAGTGGGGCAAACACAACAGCATGATCCTAGCCCTAGGGACAAGTGCTCCCATTGAGACGAGGTAATGTTATTACCATTGTATTTTCCCCACTTGGCACTAGATGGCGTCCCCCGAAAAAGCGTATTGCATCCAACATGCCGAAAATCTCTTAAAAAATGTCCTTTTAATTCCTTGAGATTGGTTGCAAAACGGCATAGATTTCCTAATGAAAACAACCGTCAACCGTTTGATTAGCCCGACATTCGTGGTTTGATTGTTAGCATATTAATCTATTGCAACATTAATAAAACGGTTGAGTGCACGCGTGCTAAGGGCAGTTACGCCTGGTTTTCAGTTATCGCCGATGGTCGGCGACACATTGTTATTGATCATTGAAGGAGAAAATTATTTCATGTAGACAAAGTATTTTACTCATCAATGATCAAAAACAATGGCACCGTAAGAGCAAATCTCTGTATGTTTACTTTGTTATCATCTGACTAAACACACCATTTTACGCGGTTGAAATGCGGTTTAACGTCTTTAACGGCTCTTGAAATTCAAATATTGAATTTGAATGCCAAAGCACGATGAAAGTACAGACATTTAACTTTTTAGGTGATTCACTCAACTTGAAGACAGGACCAACCGAAGGAATTGCGACCACCGTCTTATATCCCAGTGAAAAGCCCTACAGTAATCAAGTGACCACATCACAGATCAATAAAATAACATCACCCACCGACGTACAGCCAAGTGAGAACACGTTGACCGATTACGTGAGCACGCAAGAGAGCGAAGAAATAATATCGCCTACTGTGGGGTCGATGCCCACGACACAAGGTAATTGGAATAACTTATTCAATCGAACTTAAAGTGCATGTATTTTTTGTAGAATCAAGATTTGAAAATTGTACAATAGGCATTTTGCATGTACATAATAAATATAAGTCAAAACGGCATCAAAACAGTGGCTGGATGGCATGGATAACAGTGGGATGTTCAAAACAATGAAAAAACAATGGAATATTCCGATCACTGGATTGTGACTGGATGCGGACACTACTACCATAGAATAGGAAATGACTAGAAGGGCCACTTGAGGCGGAACCATTATTCTAGCCGGTCAATTGCAATTTCTGGCCAATAAACACGCTGAACTGGCTGGTCCGCCATTATTCTGGCCAGAAAACTGCATAAAAATAGGGGTCGCGTTGCACTGCTGAGTGGCCCTTGTGGTCATTTCCTATTCTGTGCTACTGCTATGCTAAGTGTCAAGCAAACGGCCCATAACCCTTCGCTTATCTTCAGTTTGAGTTTATATTGCAAGAAATCTGAATACTTATGTGTATTGTTTGTTATCCCCAGCAGTGAAGTAATGGTAACCAGTCAAAACACTTTTCGTTTCTGAATGTTCCAAACGTCGTTTCTGAATCGTCATCGTCATCGTCACCATCACCATCATTATAATCATCATCACCACCACCATAATCATCATCACCATCATCATCATCATCATCATCATCGTCACCATCATCATCACCACCACCACCATAATCATCACCACCACCACCATCATCACCATCATCACCATCACCACCATCACCATCACCACCATAATCATCACCATAATCATCGTCACCATTTTCATTTTAGAACCGCCATGTTGGAAAAAGACAAAGGAGATTATGGCATTTTTGGATATGTACGCCATGCTTGGCTTTCCTCAAGACTTCAGTCCACCAGAATGTGACAGCGAGGGATATTACAAACCACTACAATGTCATTTTGCTGGATGTCAATGTGTTGACCGGGATGGAACGCCTACCTCGGAGTTCAGTTCTGAATTTGGCACGTTGGTTTGTCCCCAAACAAGAGCCATTTTGAACGACTTACCTTCACAATAAATAAAACATAAACAGCTATTAAAGAACATCAGCAACTAAATATAAGTTTTTCTAGTTGAAAGCAATCTCTATACTTTATAACAATGTAATATATATTCACAACTTTTCAAACTTTTTACCCTCACGGAACTGAAATATTTTGGAAACAAAGACTGTATAGTATAGCTATCACGTAAAACGGTGCACGACGACATTGATGTACAATAATTCACATTAGAATTTTCAGGGTTCTTTCGTACAAAATAAACTTTTTTGACTATGTGCTGAGACTTCATAGAATTATATATCAATTTCATGGTTAAAATAACCCTTAAGAGATTCAAAATGAATCTGAGACAACCAATTTATGGGTAGTTTTAACCAATTTGTTGAATTCAAGGAGTAATTAAGGAGTTTTTAAGGAGTAAAATAGCATTTTTCAAGCATTTTTCAAGAAGATTTTGCGATTTGGATAGTTTTGTGGACAGGAACATTGGTGAGGAGAGATGAGACACATAAATGTTCCAATGACATAAATGGATTTGGAAAACGTGAACTTGCATATAAAATATATTGCTATGATAAATTGTCTTCACTAGTTGTTTCTTCCTTGGGCGCAATATTTTTCTATATATCAAAGTACTTGCGATATATTTTCTATACAAGCGAAATCAACACGCTAAGGGGGTCTAATATGCCAGCTCACAAACACCAACAGCATTCATTATTAATATTGAAGGTATGATATTAAACTGCTTTTTGAAATGATTGTTTTCACTTAAAACCTTGCTAACATAGCTTCTCTCAGTTTAAAAACGATTTATTTATTTTTACACCGCTTTCCACTTCAATCCAGCATGGTTTAACAAGTACTATATAGTACTTTAACAAGTACAACTCTTCAAATCACAATCACATCGATTAATTATTAAAGTATGTAGTGCATTATTTATTTATGAATATGAACGTTAAAAGTGTGCTTTTGTTTTGACATTTGGAAAAGGGAGATTGATTCTATTTAACTGGGTCTCTTTTTCCATGCTGAGATAAGCGATAATATTATATAACTTAGCGCTGGTATCTGGGCTGACTCGCCCCATACACACAGATCTTACGCAAACATTTTATTCTGGCGTAGTTGAATGCAAACTCCTGAAGCAGCCAACATGTCGCCATTATTAAACATTTAAAAGGACAGTTTATTTCCATACATTGTCACCTAAAAATTAATAAACGTTCAGGATGTAAAAGCAATAAAAATCATGAAATATTTGCAATTAATTTGCCCGCTTCCTCTACGAGATTAAAATTTAATTTTCAAGTATAAAAACAATCTGCCGACTTGCAAGGAACAAATACAACTGCAATTTTGCCGAGGATAGACGAACGATTTGTGTTTTGTCATTACTATGAAAAATAGGAGCGTTGGTCGAGTCGGGATTGTTGTCTGTTTGGCGATTTTTGTAGCCACTGAAGTGCAAGCTGGAGTTTTGAAGAAGAGATTTGAAGGTATTGGCATGAATTTTCTACTACGTGCTTCACCACAGAACGAAATATGCCGAAGGATAATTCTGAATTTTTTGCCACCTTCATTTCCTTAGGGTTCAATGATTTAAACTTAGGATTCAGTCAATGATTAAATCTTAAGATGCAATGATTCATTGTTGGGAATCAATATTCATGCAATTCTAAGTTTCAACGATTCATTCTTAGGATTCAATGACTCAACCTTAGGATTCAATGATTCAATCTTATGATTCAATGATTCAATCTTATGACTCAATGATTCAGTATTAGGATTCAAAGATTCAATCGTAGGATTCAAGGATTCAATCTTAGGGTTCAAAGATTCAATCTTAGGGTTCAAAGATTCACTCTTAGGGTTCAAGGATTCAATCTTAGGATTCAGTAATTCAAAGTTAGGATTCAAAGATTCGATATTATGATTCAATCTTAGGATTGAACTTATCACATTTCAAATATATTAGATCATTTATTCTATTTCATCAGGGTCGGAGGGACCTTGCGCGATTTCAAAGAAGAAAGCCTTGGAACTATACAGGATGTTTGGACAGTTCATGGGAGACTTCGATTTACCTTCATGTGATCGCTTTGGTTACTTCTCCCCCCTGCAATGTAATGTGGCTGGCTGTTACTGCGCTGATCCACAGGGGGGTGTGGTCGAAAAACTGGAATGGCCTAACGAAGAGTATTGCGCATCGCTTCGCGAGAACTGATCAGAATATCTTGTATTTTTGTTTTGACCATTTCATTTGTATTCAATGTATACAATATGTTATCAAATATATAAGAATACAAATATATGTGTGTTTTTGGTATGGTATGGTATGGTATGGTATGGTATGGTATGGTATGGTATGGTATGGTATGGTATGGTATGGTGTGGTATGGTATGTACATTTCTTAATAGAAATATTGTTCAGAATAGAAAGATTGTTTACAAGTAATGTACCATATAAACTAAATAATTAGCACATTTTTGCCGTAAACACCTTTAATACAATTCACACCTCACATATCAAATTAACGCCTAGGTATAATTGCGAAATGCATGTATTTATTGGATAAAAAAAAGAAATAAACACAAGTAATCCGGAAGCCTCTTTATGATTTGTCATTCACCACAAGATTCAGTTCACTTCACATAGTATTATGTGCGAAAGTTATGACAATCAACATACGAATGATGAGTGATTTCATTCGTCAATTTCTCGTCAAATTTTGTGTCCACATATAGATAGTTTTCAAGATCTAAAAAAGATAAAGATGAGATTGAAAATAGGAAATAAAGATGGAAACAATTATTATAAATATCAATTTTGCATCACAACATTATTTAATGATTATGATTTATGGTGATTATTTCATCAGATTATATTTGCATAACAGAATTTCGTATCACTTTGACTAAGACTCTAAGTGTTAAGTTAAGAGGAGATATGTTAGAGTGTATTCTTTATCAAATTCACAACATTACAGCAGCATAAAACCAAAACAATACAGCAACAGTGACAACAACAGTCAAAGCAATTATCACAACAACAAAAATAGCAACAGCAACAACAACGATTCAACAACAGTAGCCGCAGAAACCAACAACATGTAATAGCCACAGGCACAGACACAGCAATGGTAACCGGACAACAAAAACAGCACTGCAGCAACACAGCAACAAGGACAAAGACAGTACCAAAACCAACAGCAACATGAACAACAACAGCAACGACGACAGTTCAACAACAGTAGCACAGCAACAACAACATGTAATTACAAAAACAATAACACTGCAAAACCAACAGCAACATGAACAACAATACAAATCTAATACCGGTTTATATAGAAAACTTGTAATATACCTATAAACTCTTATCCCTAATACATATATTTCCCCACAAAAACCATATACGCACCTATACAAGTCCTGAACAAGCAGCCGCGGAACTCGTATTCCAACCTCCCCGCACAGTTTTCAGCACATTACCAAACTTATCCACACAAAAGCAGCCATGAAAATTACACTGTCGTGGTTCGTAATAACCATGCTCGTCGCATGATGGTGGAAGAAGGTCAACTATTTTTCTTTTTTCTATTTTTTTCAAAATACGTCGTTGTTCACGAAAACAGGGTCTTTCTATAAAGAAATGGACACGAAGTTATATAAATAGGACCTATTTTATTTAAATTTCAGCATATATTTATACGTATTATAGTAACACCAATGAACTGTCGAACATGTACGCCTGTATTCTAAAAGCTCACTCACACTCACACTCAAAGAGTGGAGGTTCAATCTGAGCTTCCCTTGAGTGTCAGTGCTGTTTTTGAATAGCTGAAGGGTTAGTGTCGTACCATACTATGTGAGCACTCACGCTCCAGCTATTCAAAAATAGCACTGACATTCAAGGGAAGCTCAGATTGAATCTCCACTCTTCGAGTGTGAGTGAGCTTTTAGAATACAGGCGTTAGTCTTTGTATTCTAGTTTATTTTGTATAGGCTAAGGCCTTAAGGGTTTCTGGTCGGCAAAATTACCAAATACATGGTCAAATGATCACAGCGGCGGATTGCAAACGATGGTTATAAAATAGGTCTTGCATATATGTGTATCATATATGATTTCCTAGATTTAACATGCATTACATTTACAGAATTAATTTAATAATGATCTATACAAGTACTGTATACATGCAGGTTGGGCGCTTAGCCAAAACTCTTGCATTCTATGCAACGAAACGCACTCGTAAAACAGTCTTTTGAGTAATTTTTTCCTCGTACAAATGTATATTTTTATTTAGAGAATCTTAAGCATGGAGGATGGCCAAACACTATCTCATTAAAATAGAATCTTATGGCGATGGCCATGGAAACCACCCCGTGCGTCCGTGCCATTGTGCTGTATGAACCACCATGAAATACAGTTTAGAATGCTCGGGGACAGGCACTTTACAGAGCCATAGGAATTCAACTCAAGCCAGTTAAGAAAACTACTTATCACGCGGCTTGAAATGTTGGCATTGTATACAAAAAATATTTCGCCGTTGTGAACAAAGCCTGGACAACGTCCAAAATTCCCGTAAAACAATGATTCATTTCTTGGCAGTTCTATCATGTCCTAGGATGAATTGCATTGTGTTGATAGGCCATGTCGTCTTCGAGTTGCCCTTCTGCAGGTTTGCTTGAAAACCCTATATTTCGGTTGTGACAGAATCATCGAGATTGGTCTATACTCAGTCATTTTAACACGGAAAAACAAACGGGAAGTGTGAATTTCATGTTTTGTTCTGTCTAAAGAGTAAAGCCTAATTAAAGGTGCGTGAAAGTAAAACGCGCGAATATACAAGACTGAGCGAAAATTAGTACCAAGCCACCTGACCGAAAAATTCCAAGGGCACGAACGATCATCAGGACAGTTTGTCTATCGGTAGCGGTGACAACTAATCTATGGCTATATAATACATATAATACACGGCATATAGCCTTTTCGATTAGCTTGTCCAACTTTGTGATATGCAGGTAGGCGAGGTAGCAAACGTCTACGCATGGATTATTTTTGGCGCATGTTACCGAGCAGCAAACGTTCCGCGCGGACTATTTTTTCGCTCAGTTTTACTTTTAAATTCGCACACCAATATGGTCTGCGCGAATTCTAATACAGCGCGAATTGAAATACAAGTAAGGTATACAGTATATGGAACACTAAAAACACATTAAATGGAAGTCAGACCTTCCCCGCTGACTTCTTATCGTAGCTATTCTATTCAGTGGGGGCGAAAATGTTTAACTGGGTACATTAAGACCGGTTCATGTCCATGGAGAAGTGCATGGATTCTCACTGCAGCAGATTTTGTCAAAAGTCTGAAGCACATACTTTGGTAAAACAGACTGATACTAAATATTTTATATCAAAATCTGGGACAAGCAAAATAAATCTTACTTGGATTTTTCCTGAACTTTCCACGCTCACCATTTCTTTTGAACTTTCGCCTGTCTCGGTGGGTCTCCGCTAGTACGAGGAGACTAAGAAACAACAGCGCAATGAGGTATCCTCGACTTAGAACAGACATAGCGATCTTCTACAGGTTCCGTCTATTTTTTGGCTTTACAGAGCTTGTTCCGCATTCCCCACAGAAGCAATGCTGGCAGTTTCGAAGCGCAACCTTCTTATTTAAAGGCAGTCGTTAATAGATTTAACACCAACAGTGTTAAAAGATGAACTCTTAAAACAAAGGTGATAAAATGCGCATGCTGTCATGCTTAGTAAAAAAGCAGACTTTTGGCCTTGAATAACCTTACCTAACTTCATTGGATAATCTTTATCAAGTACAGATTAAAGGATATATATCAAAGGAAAACGAGATTCACGTATTTCATGCTTACAATTTCTTTGCGAATATACTTCAACCTAACATCGCTCATACCCAAAAATTTGAAGGCGTCGATCTGGGGCGCAGGCTAGAAATTAATTGCGTTGCAAGTTTCAGCAAAAATTACCAGAGCTCCGCCCTTTTCATTATAGTCAATTAAGTATTGTTGGTTATTTTGCGGACATTAAAATTTGTATCAAAAAAGGTTTACCGAAAAACAAGTGTTCACAAGAACGTGGTTTATAAGGAAAAATGCTTTTTTCTCAAATTGTAGATGAATATAAAAACTCCAGATTTTACGGTTCATAAATCATAGCCTTTGACATTGCAATATTTATAGATTTTATAGTCCGACACTTGTAGGATTTTGAGATAATTGGATGAAAATAACAACAAGCTGTCGTATTTCCGATTGTACTTTTGATGGCAACAAATATAAGAGAATCTGATATATCTCAAATGTTATTTGACCATTCAATGTAGACGTTAATAACTTTATAGGACCATTTTTTCGTAACAAATCAATCATAATATGCCATAAAAATACTTTCTCATTAAGAGGAAATATTTTTGTATGTCACGTATAGCACGCGCTCAAAACTCGAATATGATATCATTGATCTGTGATCTATCACTGAAAACATTCAGTGTTTCATTCATTCAGTGCTTTACTTTCAACCTTCCTCAATGCTAGTAAACCTTCCTCAATGCTAGTAAACCTTCCTCAATGCTAGTAAACCTTCCTCAATGCTAGTAAACCTTCCTCAATGCTAGTAAACCTTCCTCAAATGGCTCAATGCTAGTAAACCTTCCTGAATCCTTTCTTAACACACAGTTCAAGTTTTTCTTAATTATACTCATGTGTGAATTGAATACAATAGGTTGTTTGACAGCAATGCTAATTTCAATTTCAAAGGGTTTAACACTTTTTTGGGGACACTGTAGATTCGATATACTTTTCGAGTTATCTTGTTGACAGACAAACAAACATTACCTCCCGGCGAAAGTGATGAGATTACCCAGGCTATAACTGCATGTGAATTGATAGAACTGATTGATATAGGAGTGGAAAAATGTGATTTCGACCGGCAATTTTTAACCGTATTATATTTGGCCATTTCTGTTCCCAATGATTCAAGAAAGATAGTTAGTGAGAAATTTAACCCTTTAAGGATTTTTGTTTAATGTCTAATGGGGCCAAAAGTACTTTTAGAGTCTAGACAATGCATGTCAGGTGTACTTCAGAATTTAAAAAAAAAAAAGATTTTGATTTATGGCTTACAGAAAAGCTAATGTCTCGCAGAGACTTTAATAAGATTTAACTATTGAATGTTAAAAAAACACACTTCACTGCAGACAACACACATATAGGAATAAACTTTTGTTTTTTGCCTTATATTTTATGAATATTCATGCGTGCACGAGTGCGTGATGGCAATATGCGTGAAAAAAGTAATATTGAATGTAAAAACTATAACTATAAACAACATCAAGAAGATTTGCATGTTAAAATAAAATAAAATTTAATAAGCACGAAATCCTATTAAGCGTAAAAATATAATGTACAATGAAAGTTAAGTAAACGTGCTGTTTAATTCATTAGTCTCTACGACAACGCGTCTTTGACAGCGCCCCAGTTTCTGCTCTGATGAGCTGAATCAGCAATTGACGTAACTAATTATTAAATAACACACACTATCTTTGCGCAGGTATATTGCTCGGCTGAAAAATTGTCAGGAGTACATCTACACACTGTAAATTGATATTTCTTAATTTTGGTCAAAACCAATTGGTAGCTTTAAAATTTTTTTGGTCAGTTTGACCAATGTTTATTGGTAAACTATTATTTTTAACCAATTCAAAATTGGTTGCTATAAATTGGCAGCGCGCGGGAAATTGGCTACCAAATATAAATACTGTATAATTTAACCAATATTTTTTTGTTGTTTCTACCAAGAAGTTTTTACAGTACAGTACAAATTATGAAGCGACCGCGCGGGCGGCGCGAGACTGGGGCGAAACTCCTCGGTAATAACACTAGTCGCGTGCACATCAATTTTCCGACTCGCAATGGGCACAACTCGAAAGTTATCGACATACAATAGTATATAATGAAGTAAAGCACATGAAAATAGTTCATATATTCATGTGTGAATCCCCAATTTCATTTTGTGCATAATGTGAGGCTTTCAGGCATCATGCATGCTCGCAATTATATACACAGATAAAATGCGAAAACCTTTCTTGTTCCATATACTTTCCAGCAGCAGAACTCAAGCGTAGAATTTCAGATTCCTGTCCATGCCTGTTGATGCAATAAATCCAGCGTTTTTGCCAAATTTCACGCCAGTTGCAACACCAGAATGATCTAAAACAAAACGAGAACTAATAAACTTCCACGGACGTCTGAAAAATTATACTAAAAATAACGTTTCTTCAAACAAACCTGTAAATGTCTTCAAGAGCTCCCACTGTTTTACCATGTAGATTCTGAAAAATACGCAAGGTATTCCATGAACTGATGAACATTACAAATACACTAAATTTCAAAGATTATACTGTCATTGGATGTTTCCTTCCTTTAATAGCCAAAATTTCTACTCACTGGACGTCAGAGCCAGCCACTGCCAGATACACACCACCTTGATCAAAGCAGAGTGACTTCACCTACAAAACAAGACAGACTAGTTAAAACAGGTTTACACGACCGGAAATTGCGCAGAAAATTACCCATATTCATGGCATCGCATGCTGGTCAGAAATCAAAGAATGAAGTCAAGGCTATGCGTGTGTATAATACACGAGAAAGTATTCTCATCAAGGATGGATCCAGCTTGATTTGATGGAGTGGGGGGGGGGGGGTGCTAAGCGGTCATGAAGCAGGGCGTGGTCGGCGACCGAGGAAGGGTGAATCACCACTAAGGACCCCTTACAGGGTCAAGGGAGTTATCTTGTCGGAAAATGTTTTAAAAATAAGATGGCCTAGATGGTCAAAAACGCCCATCAATGGCCCGATATTATATTTTTGTTTGATAAATGCCCTGTCAAATCCAAAATTTGGATTTGGTATGGGAATTGGCACCCCTCCTGCACCCTCCTTTGCCAAGGCTAGGAGGGGTGTGCACCCCCCTGAACCCTCCCAGTAAATCCATCCATGATACTCATTAGTACCTCATATCTGTCTTCCAAAGCAATCGTCTTGAAGTTCTTCAATTTTCTCAAATCCCACAATTTCACAACAGAATCATCAGCTGATGTTGCCAGATAATAACTACACGAAAATGAATCATATTTACATCATCTCCAACAACATCACCAACAACGAAGATACTTTGGGAGTAAATGCAAGGATTTCCAGTACCAGTGATATTTCACTTTGATGATTAAAATTGTCTGGCTTTATAGACCAAGTAAAATATTGAAATAAAGAGAATGCATTTGGGCACACTGTTTTTTAAAAATATTTCTAAAATTCATTAATTATTCATAGGCAAAATACAAAGGAAACTCATGACCCGTAGCGGATCTATATATTTGATATAGACTTGCTCAAATTTTCTCCTTCAATTTTTACAGCGTAGATAACATCAATCTTCAAAATTCCAACGCCAGTGAGCGTACAAAACGAGTCATTTTAGAAGTCATATACAAACCTTACAGTTCGGTCTTTATCAGATCTAAAACACTCGGCTGCGCCTCGATGTTTTAAATCTGATAAAGACCTCTTGTGCGGTTTGTATATATTACATTATTACATATATAGTTACTTGAAAGTTATACAATCTTCTGCTGTCCAGATTACCAAACCCTCGCTGTCAACGACGTTGTGAAATGCACAGTGATTGCGAGGGTAAATATACAGTAAAAAGAAGTATTCGCGGAGCACGGATAAGTTCTTTTTTAGAAATACCATATTAAAACGACTTGTATGATTTATTTTTAGATTTTTAATCTATTTCTTACCCATTTTCCGAGAAAGATATGCTTGTGATTGGTCCAGAATGTCCAGGGAAATTGGCCACATTTGCTCGTTCTTTCAAATCCCAAATCTTGATCACGCTAAAATTTTCAAATATTACACGTGCACAGTTAGCAAACTAACACACATGCACACTAAAAACAGGTGTGTTTAATTACACACCAAGGTGTGTTTAATGACACACCAAGGTGTGTTTAATGACACACCAAGGTGTGTTAATTTAACACACCTTTTTTTTAGAGTGTGCAGTCGAAAATTTACAGTTTCAAAAACACGTCTCGTTTCAACTCATATACAGTAAAGCCCCGCATAGGGGCTTCGGTGGCGCAATCGTCAGAGCACGCGCCTTTCACCTCTGATATCGTGGGTTCAAGTCCCGTTGGGGACGACTTGTGATAGCCATGTGAAAAGAGTTAGTCAACGTTCTGCCGAAAGTCGTGGGTTTTCTCCGGGTACTCCGGTTTCCTCCCACAGGGAATGTTGACAGGGTGAGTTGGGTTTAACCCCTAACTGGCCCTTCCATCGTAGCTGTGCTCCGTGATGGCGAGCAAAAGGTGGCTGCCATATGCGCCCTAGAAAGCCTTCGACTTGGTCACGTTGAGCTGTGTCCTTCGCAATTCAGCTTAGCTCTCAGCTGCAAGTAAGGATAATAAGCACCCCTGCTTACTTACTTACTTACTTACTTACTATAAAAGAACCAGTGGGTTAAGAACCACCAGCCTGAAATTTGGGTAATTAAGCACCCAAAATACAAGAAACTGGTTCTTAAAAAACCTTAATTAAACTTTTAGCTGAATTAGTATAAGCAGGTACTAGGAAGAAAACAAAATACTGTAATCTTGCTAGCAGGAATTATGTCTTTAAACCACATCTTGCATGCATTTATTTGATCAAAACAGCAATCAATTCACAACATAATTCAACTTGCATAACTATATTCAAAAAACTTACATCATGATGGCCCTTTGTTCACAATAAGAGGTTTAAAACTCTAAACCAGGAACAATTGTTTTTGACTGGAAATAAGAACCAGTTAAGAACCACTTCAGCCTGATTTATTTCTAAGTACCCGTTATATAAGTACCACTTCAGCCTGAAGTCAACATTCACTGGTTCTTTTATGCGGGGCTTTACTGTACTTAACTTTAAGATGACAATATTCTTCGAAACCTGTTTCTTCTAATATTTTCTACTAAAGAACCGGCATTACCTGTCAGTCGTACCAGTTCCAAAGATCAAACCATCAGGATGAAATTGTGCGCAGGTCAGGGCTGATCATGAAAGAAACAAATAAAACATTGACAATTGAACCTGGCCCCTTTATTTATGTCGTGCAATACCCATGCATGCACGATGTCAAATGAGTAAAGGTCAAAGACCATTGAACAACTTCAGGACCTCTGGCAGGAGTTGAATCTTCGATCAGGTAAAGGGCCGCAGATTCGATTCCTGCTAGAGAGACTATAGTTGCATTTTTCGCTCGACTTTCCATCTACAAAAGTTACTACAATCTACGTTCAGTTTTATTGAGGGAGATGCCCAAATTTTAAAATATTACCCTTGAACCACACACTGGGGCCGGTTGTTCAAAGCTCGGTTAGCGCCAACCCTGGGTTAAATTTTAACCTGCTGTTTTGGGTTATGTATTTCTGCGTGGCCGTTCGTTTCAAAACTTTAGAAAATAAAACTTCTATTGATCCAGAAAATATTTTCTGGAAAAACATATTCAACTTTATAAACAAACTGTTGGGAAGTTTGATTTGAAGATTTTCGTTAACCTAGGGTTAGGCTAACCGACTTTTGAACAACCGGCCCCAAGTATATATATATATATACATAAACTTGTGGTTAGGCCAAAAAAAATCTGTTTCTGGTCAGTGGGTTTGTGCAGAATTGACGCGGCGACGGGGCTTCCTTTTCGCCCTTCTTTTTTTTCTTAAGAGTTAATAAGGAGGCGCTTTCTTGGAGAAATGGGTGAGTATTTTTCTATTTTTATAAAGTGTATAGTGATTTTTTATGCTTTTAATGCTAAACTGTCACCAAATTTGCAGGTTTAATAGAATAAAATATTTAAGAATACTTAATTTTCCTATCTATAATCGCACTTTTCGCAACTTCTCCAGGTTATAGGTCTAAAATATGTATATAATTTTCCCTCTAAGTTTCCATGTACGAAAGCCCTTCAACCTAAAAGACCACTGGCTATTTCCAACGTATCAAGGTCTATCCTTGTTGTAACTTACATTGTGTAGAAGAGACGTCAGATACACATTTCGTCAAGACACGGCCAGTTCTGATATCAGAGAACGCCCAATGCTAGAGAGAAGAATACAATATTATCATTCATTTATTTGACATCTTAAAGGTACGTTCACACACAGCGATTTGTCGGGCCGATTTCAGGTTTTGCTGAATGTTAATGACGAATATTTTCAGTTGATGATGTTGTCAGATGACGTTTGCCACGTATTTTTCAAATATCATTAACGTGCATCTGAAATCGGCCCGACAAATCGCACCGTGTGAACATACCTTTAAGGTCTGTTAACACGATCCGATTTGTCGTATCCGATTCTCATCCTGACGTATGTGATTTCACACAATACAGCAACAACTACACTTTTCGCCAGGTATGAGCCAATAGCCTTACTCTTGTCAGCAAATCCAGTAAATCACATACGTCAAGAGGAGAATCGGATTCGACAAATCGGATCGTGTGAACAGACCTTTATAGGAACGTTCACACACAGTGATTTGTCGGGCCGATTTTAGGTTTTGCTGAATGTTAATGACGAATATTTTCAGTTGATGATGTCACCAGATGACGTTTGCCACGTATTTTTCAAATATCATTAGCAGGGGTTCTCAGAAATTCAAACAGTTAACAAACCTGATCCAACGAACAACTCAGTAAGTAGTCACCTATCATATGCAAAAGTAAATGATTACATAAATTAGTAAATCACCGCGATAAACAACTTTTGGCACTTTTCGTTTAACCCATTAACTGGCAGTACCCTACCACTGACGAGTAAAATCGTCTGGCGTTAGACAGAGTAAAATACTAAAGTAGGGCGCATTGCAAGCTAATGGGTTAACAAGAGACACTGGCAGATAGTTTTGTCAACCAACTAACTGGCAGTACCCTACCACTGACGAGTAAAATCGTCTGGCGTTAGACAGAGTAAAATACTAAAGTAGGGCGCATCTGGGCGCATTGCCAGCTAATGGGTTAACAAGAGACACTGGCAGATAGTTTTGTTAACCCATTAACTGGCAGTACCCTACCACTGACGAGTAAAATCGTCTGGCGTTAGACAGAGTAAAATACTAAAGTAGGGCGCATCTGGGCGCATTGCCAGCTAATGGGTTAACAAGAGACACTGGCAGATAGTTTTGTTAACCCATTAACTGGCAGTACCCTACCACTGACGAGTAAAATCGTCTGGCGTTAGACAGAGTAAAATACTAAAGTAGGGCGCATCTGGGCGCATTGCAAGCTAATGGGTTAACAAGAGACACTGGCAGATAGTTTTGTTAACCCACTAACTGGCAGTACCCTACCATTGACGAGTAAAATCGTCTGGCGTTAGACAGAGTAAAATACTCTGGCATTATAGACAGAGTAAAATATACTAAAGTAGTACGCATCTGGGCGCATTGCCAGCTAATGGGTTAAAAAGCGCAACAGCCAATATAATCATTGACCACTTACCAGTAGCATGCAAACTAATTCCTGTGACAGCAGCATCGTGGGCCTAAAAGAATAAAATAACTTGTGTGTACTTGGTAAGAATAATACATTACAAGAGTGGTCTTACGGCCAGCTCATGCGAACGAGGATGAGATGAAACTCGCTCGCGTTTTACTGCCAAATCTCGTTAACTCTCATGTAGTCTCATAAATTCTTAGCTGGTTCAAATTTTGATGAGAATTGATGCGAGATTTTGCTCGTTTGATTGCTACGCGCTGCAATAACCAGTCAACTCTCATGCAACTCTTGTTCTCGTTCGACCGGCGCATGCGAGTTGATGAAACAATAAACTTCGGGTCTTTAGGATAAAAAAACTTCAACAAGAACTTCGACTTTCGAGCGAGAGCCCTTCGTCTGGAAGTTAGTAGGTCCTTCGCTCGAAACGTCGAAGTTCTTCTTGAATTTTTCAGGTAGTTCGATCCTAAAGACCATGCCCTGGACCCCCCCCCCCTAGAGGTTTGTCGTGCCTCCGGCACTACGGGACGCTTACCTGTTCAGACACCTCTTTTTTGGAGAATCCTGCGTTTAAGAACGTGTTCCGGACTCTTGTGCGTTTTTTATTGGGCTATTTCTGAGCTAAACTTCAGATTCCATACCTTAACAATTTCAGTACAGCTTGCAGTTCCAACTGACCAAACACGGATAGTGCTGTCAGGTGATGCAGTAAATGCAATATCCTAAACACGAAAATGTACTACATTGAGAATTTTTTCTAATTATTTTTTTCAAGAAACGTTCTTTTTCATATGGAAAATGATATAAACCTCTGTTGGATGATAAACAACACTTGTAACTTTCTTTGAATGACCTTTGAGAGTTGCAACAACCTAAACAAATAGGGCATTGTTAACCAGGGATTGATTTACTGGGGGTGCAGGGGGGGGGCGCACCCCTCCTATGCTTGGCCAAGGGGGGTGCAGGAGGAGTGCAAATTCCCATATCAAATCCAAATTTTGGTTCGTTCTTTCATGGACAAAGATGTTGAAATACGGACGATTTGTAAAAACATGTCACACGCAGAGTTTCTAATGATATGATACATTACCTGTTCCGTTTCACGATCGAACACCACAGCATTCTTGTCCAAACCACCTTAAAATAATCAAATATTGTTGCAGTCATAAATAAAAATCGTACGCACTCAACAACCATTAAGTAATCTACATAGACGCTACCTACGCTGGCAGCACCACGCGTCCCATAGTAATACCTGTAAGAACTCGAGATGTGTCAGCAGCATGGAGGTCCAATGCCAAAATTCCTGGATTACTTGCACTGTGAAGACCCTGAGAAAAAAAGCAAACACATAATATTCTGCCGTAAATGTTCATCGGAAATCACAGTGAAAAAAAGTACAAAAGTATTTCCACATTTTTTGGCAATTTACTAGAATGTGAAGCCTACCAGATGCGAGGAGATTTGTTTATAAGATTGAATTTCATCCACACTCGCAAGGCCTTCTGGGATCTTCTTTCCTCTCTGGAAGCAAAGTAAATGTGTTTATAGGTATATAAACATACACAGAACAATATACACTGTTCTAACTCATTGTATAAAGTAGCAATACTCCAGACGATTTTACCCCTAAAGGGGAGAGTCTTGGCCAGTAATTGAGCCTAACGTAAAAAAACAACATATTTTTAAAACCCACCTTTTTACGTTCAGCTGTGAGGGTCGTAGCTTTGTCTTGCAACTAAAAATGTACAAAGGTTGAATTTTGATTGTTACAGATATTTACTAAGAACATTATGACAGGATTATTATCATCAACTATATTTCATGAGGGTATGAACGCATAAACTAGTGACAGTTAGCAACAATAATTTTGAAGTCATGATAATACCAGAGTTCAATATAACGGTCGGCCATTTTCCGAGCGAATTGCCGAGGTGGCCGACCAATTGTTGTCTTGCTCGGACATTATGGCTGACCGTTTTTGACTTATTAATTTCAATAATTTCTATCTTGAGGTCTGTAAATAATTAGTGGCCCATCAAAAGGTGATCATGGCCGACCAAAACGTGGGTTGGTCAGACATAATGTCCGACCAAGTTTTCAAAATTATATTGAACTCTGGATAATACTATATGTTGGTTTAATGTTTTTAAGGTTTGACCATAAAGAAATATAGAACTATATAGACCGATTTTAATTTCCCTGAGAGCCTTTCCATTTCATAGTTTCAAATTTCATGTCCAATCCTACGGAGCAGTGTATTTCAAAATTTCACAGTAACAGATAACTATCTAATACCTTCTGAAGAACATCATCAGTCATTCCACCTTCATCACCAACCTGAAAAGACAAGACAAATCATCAAAATACTGTATCAAACTGACCTCAAGTACTAGAGATGAGCTGATACTAAAAAGAGCCGATTTCCGATACCGATTGTTCAAGAGCCGATACATGCCCACCATCGGTCGATAAATCGGGAAAACCAATGATTGGTTTACCTGATGCTCACGTTTTGTCGAATTGTCATTTTAGTGTTTTGCTCGACTTAACTCGCAAATTTCGCAATGATCTATTTTTGAGCACAACAAAAGTACAATACAAACAGAAAATAGGCAAGTATTACCAACACTGCGGATGCTTCCTCTCGCCCGAAATAACGTGTCACGTTTTTGTGACAAAAATTCAGGGATGCGACTACAATAACATTCCTAACATCGTGAAATCCACATCTTGGGGATGGCAACATCGATTGGTCTGCAGGAAACTAGGCTGAGACTGACCAATCCGATAGTGAACGGCAATCGGTGAACGGCAATCGGCCAATCGGCTCTGCCGATGTTTTGCCGATGATCGGCTCATCTCTACTCAGTACCTCACATGAACTCAATACTATACAAATTAAAGTAAACATTATTGAAGGACACTAAAAGTTCTCTACCTTGACCTCCATAGGTTCCTCATTCTAAAAAATACAAGTGTAAAATTTTAAAGAAATACATTGCAGGAGGCACTGCTTTCAGAGGCATTATTTTTGGGAAATAAGGGTGTTAAAATGTGTCAAAATAGAATTTGGTGGGCAGGCATAATATTGTACCAAGCATATTTATTTCATGTACCTTTGACACGAGGAAGGGGCATAATAGAGAGCCGGCTTATAGATTGAGCCAAAACACAGGAGGAAACACAGGTTATTAAGGATTTACCATATGCCAGGTTTGGATTTTGATTATTAATCACTTATGGGATTCTAACTGTCCTATCAAGACTAATACATACTTAATCTAATATGCTCTAAAGGAAAATCTCAAAATGACTTACATTGACATTAGGGATTGCAGGAGCAACCGGTGTGGGTGCCATAGCGACAATACCAGCTTGTGGTTTCAGAGTTGCCAATGCTGTAAGAGATACAAAATAACCACAATATAATCATGAAAATGTATGAGTATGCGCTGGTCCGGTTCACGTCAACGTTTCCTGGAAGGCAGTTGCTGACTTGGAGGGGGGCATGATAGGTGCCCCAGAAAATCTGTCTATTGTAACAATATTTTTGTATGTACGATTGCATACAGTACCTTCTCTGGCAGCTGTAACTTCCTTGGTAAGACGAGCAATGACACGACAAGCTGCATCATGCTGGTACAGAGCATGTGATAGTTCTGAAATGAAATATGAACAGGCTCGTAATTTCCATACATATGATGCAAAGAAAGAGAGGACCGTTTTGCAATTCATAATTTATAATCACCAGTTAAGGAGGTTACATAGTAACCACGATTAATATCATAGGAACCACACACAGTCTGGACACTTGAGGAGTGACAAGCAGGCTCATTGCTCATTAACTAACATATAGCCAGCTGCGGTAGTATTCAGCTTAGAGAAGATTCATGATTCAGACCTGAATCCAAGTAACTCAAATCCCTAGACTATTCGCCAATCATGTCTGCACCTAACCATCCTTAAGGTGATCACAGAACAGATCAGTCATTGGGTCATTCTTCAAAACACACACCACTCTACACAGAGGAAATTTCTGTCGTCCGGAAGTGGACAGGGTTAACTTGCTCTTTCCTCTGTGGGGAGGTGTGGAGTGGCCTGTTGACAAAACTTGCACTTGTCATTGATAATTTAATCTGTTTGTATGGACTATGGATCTTCACAGAAATACATCTAATTAAAATTTTTCCCAACAAACCTTGCCTAGCTGTTTGCAGCTGTTGTCTCAAGCTAAAACTATGCAACATTGTTGCATCCTGACAAGAAAAATAAAAGAAAACCATTAATCTTTTTTTATCAATGATTGGTAGCCACAAATTTATCAGCAAATCGCTGTTATGTGTCACCCTCTTGAAATAAAGTTGTTGTTATTATTATTATTATTATTATGCCCTTTCCCCCATTCCATCTAACTTACCCATTCATCTTGCAATGACTTCAATATAGCAGGAATACTGGTGGCAGATGGGGGCTTGGGCTTCACAAGAGGAGTTACTACATGGTCATATAAAATATGTATTGTTAATTAGATGTACATAATACTGATGGCTGAAGCAGTGGCAGACACTTCGCAACATATTGGGAGTGCGAACTTAGGTTGCCAACATGTTAAAACCTTTTTGGCTTAAACTTGATGCAAATTTACTTAAATTATAGCCTATCAAAGATTTTGTGGTTGTAAAATTATTGATACAGCTTTGTTACACAGTTAATTAGCTATTATTCAAAGGCTTCGAGAAATTATTGGGGGGGGGGACGTTGCCCCCCTTGTGTCCGCCACTGGGCTGAACTATAGTAAGTACGGTGTGACTGGACTACCTTTGATGTCAATGAGTTGTTCCTCAGATAGAAGTTCATTAGTGATGGGATCAACTCCATTTTCTGCTATATATTTTTCAACAAGTCTTCGTTCAAACACACAGTTCGATAATGGGGAGACACAAGGATGTTCTGGAACTTCATTACTGACTAAAATAAATAAGAATATAAATTCAAATATTAAAAACTGTCGTTCAGTGGCTGATACTTGTGGGAAAACATATTCCAACAGAACCATTTTGCTGTTTCCGATTTCAGTTTTACCTCAAACATTTTGGGAAAATTTTAAAAATGGATTGGCTAAAGCCATTGTAATATTTGGCATGCACATATAGTATGGAACATGTTGAGGAGTTTTGTAAATATTGAACAAATTTGGTGCAAGACGTTCCCAACTTGTGCCGGATTAGGAGTTTTTTCCCAACCTTGAAATAATTTAAAAAGAGAAAAGTTTGTAATGAGTGTGTAAAATGTGATTGTCCTTGCATTACAGCCAATGATACAAAGGTGTATTCTTTGTGCAATAGTTTGACAACCTCCAGCGTGGAATTAAGATACAACTTGGTATGGCGGCATGAAATTAGGCAGCTGATATTTATGGCATCAGGAATTACTCAGATGTGGATAGTAATAGTGATTTTCTCTTAATGTAATATAATGTATTTTTATACTGTATTGTTGTAATTACTATACAGGACCTCCCTGAATACCACGTATGTGATGGGAGCTTCCTGTTAAAATATTACTTTAATAATAATGTGCTATAGAGTTGATTTCAACTACCTTAAACCTCCGAATATAAACCCCCTCCCGCATATAAGCCTCCCTCCCATGTATAAGCCCGCCATATTCAGTAACACTCAAACCATTCCAAATATAAGCCCTCCCCCAAATATAAGCACCCCTGTGTATAAGCCCACCATATTCACTAATGCGAGGCAAGTGAAGACGATGACGAAGATGGTGATATCAATAGCACCAATTCTGTAGATGAGCGAAGATAATTGAAAATTACATTATCTTATGTTAACCAACGTGTTTGACATGTTATATTATATATTATTTTGGTCCAGTTCACTATATACTTTAGTTTATATGCAGTAATTTACAATAAATATTATTCCTAACACAAAATGTAGTCCATTTTTAGCCCCTCCCCCTCCCTTATTTATATAAGCCTCCCCATGTATAAGCCCATCAAAGGCACAGAAGAAAGATATATACAGAAGGGCCACTCAGCGGTGCAACGTGTCCTTGGTTTTTTATGCAAAAATATGCAGTTTACTGGCCAGGAAAATGGCGGATCAGCCAGTTCAGCGTGCTTATTGGCCAGAAAAAGCAATTGACTGGCCAGAGAAATGGCGGCCAACATGCGTAATGCGATATGCGCGACCCCAAAAAATTCAAAGGTTCCCAAGAGAGTGAACCCTCTATATAATATTTACTCTATGTCAAAGGCATATACTCGGAGGTTTACAGTCACTTTTCACCAAAATGTTCTGAACTTCGTTGCAAAGTTCAAAAGTTCATAATGAATTCAAAAGCAAGTTTGTAAACAAAGCCTCTGATTAGCTGCTAGAGCAAGAGCAGCCAATCAAATGCTCAGTTTACACAACAACGAATTTGCGAAGTTCGAAACAAAGCTGAAAGCTCGGAAAATTTCAGTGAAAAGTTATTGAAATCAACTGTTAACTTCCCTGTCCAAGTACCAACTACATTTAGACAACATACTTTCCAATATACTATACATATTTATGAAACACCAAAGTACACGCTTGGTGTAAAAAATTTGTTCATATTAAGAACCTGAGACTGAAACATGATTCCATGCCGTCAAACAAAGCCTTGCTACCACCTTCTACCAATAGCAAAGCTATATTCGACACGCTGACAGTAAATTACACACGACAACACACACAACTACATTTTAAAATGCTGCAAAATACCATTAAAACGTATTCAATTTAACAAAAATATTCTCTACTTACTTGCACAAGTGAGCGCCATCTTGCTTTTTTCCACATGGATATCCCGAAATCCTTTGTTCGGTATTTGTCGACTTCCTGTCGCTTTGCTTCGGGAATCCGACAGAATTCCGAATTCTAAATCCTTTTGTGGGCGACTCCCATAGATCAGAGCCCATAGATATAAGTTGAGTCTTTATGTAGCCCTACACGAATTATGTCTGTGGTTATAAATAGGGTTAAGATTGGGGTTAGGATTAGGGTTATGATTGGGGTTAGGATCAGGATTATGGTTAGGATTGGGGTTAAATATACATTTCGTGTAGGGCTACATAAAGACCCTACCTAGATATATGGTGACTACCACTGACCTAAATAATAGCTGTATATACGAAGCTGTGAATTGTCTCCTTAATAATCAATCATTTAATCATTTTCAATCATTTATTTATTTACCACAACACAACAAGAGTATAGATATTTACATTAATTATAATTTGAATATCAATGCTGAGCAGTAGCGAGAAGACCTCAAGAAGCTAAAAGGCTTATATTAAAAGGCCATCTCGTCAACTAAAATAATTTTTATAATAAGTAAATTTAGAGAAGAGGAGGCCCAATGGCAGTAGTCATGAGACCCCCTAGTTCACTGTGATAATTCAAAATAAGACCATATCTTTGTTCAAGTTCAAAACACACATACATTACTACATAATATACAAGTTAATAACTAAAACATGTCGATTTCGACGTCTATGCGACATTATAATTTCCAAGTAGGAAAATGCGTAATTGATTCTTGAAAGAGGAAATAGTGATTTTAGCCGTAATATGTGGTGGAAAAGAATTCCATGTATTCGGACCAACAGAAAGAATAGTGAATTTCTTTATGTTTGTCCGACACGCGTGAGATCTGTAATTTGTAGCCGATCTGGTGTTATAACTATGTACTTGATTGTTTGTGATAAATAAGTTATCAAAACATTCAGGTAACAAGTGATGGTGGTATTTAAACATAAATGTACCTATGTAAAAGGAATTCAATTTAAATATATCTAATATTTTTAACTGATAGAATAACGGAGAGGAGGAGCACGGTAGTCAGAGTTCGTCAGAGCTCTTACAACCCGTTTTTGTAGAAGATAAATTCTGTTTAGATTAGTTACATAAGTAGAGGACCATACAATATTACAATAGGTTAGATAAGGATATATAAGAGTATAATATAAGCATAACTTAGTTGTAGGTGATAACAGATGGCGAGACCTGTAGATAATTCCAACAGATTTCGCCATCTTTTTACAAATATTATTTATGTGAATCTTCCACGATAAATTCTCATCAATGTATACACCTAAGAATTTGATACATTGCTTCTGGATTAAGGTTTGATTGTCGTACTGGAGACATAAATTTATATTTAATTTTCTTTGTCTTGGCTGAAAGATAACATAATTAGTTTTACTAATGTTTACAGATAATTTGTTTGATTTCATCCAAACATCTAGGTTTGCCAGTTCACGATTTAAGATAATCTCGAGATTTTTAATGTCCAGATGTGAATAATATACACTAGTGTCATCCGCAAAAAGAAACGATTTAGCCAAATCCAATGCATTTGGAAGATCATTTATATATAAAATAAAGAGTAACGGACCTAGTATTGATCCCTGAGGTACTCCACATTTTATTTTATTGAAAGACGAGCAAGTGTATCTAAATTGGACAAATTGCTCACGATTTAACAAATAGCTTCTGATCCACTGCAAGGCCACACCTCGGATACCATAGTACTCCAATTTTGAAAGTAAAACTTGGTGGTCTAGCGTATCAAAAGCTTTCGAAAGATCAATAAATACACCAGCAGCTATATGACCTCGGTCGATGTCCGATGCAATATTGTTAACTAATGAAATAAGCGAATGGGAAGTAGAGTGCTTACTACGGAAACCAAACTGAAATTTATATAAGATTTCATGACGTTCAATGAATGAGATTAGTCTTTTTTGCATGACTTTTTCAAAAAACTTTGAGAAGTTAGTTAGGAGTGATATAGGTCTGTAATTTGTGAAAGAATTTTGTTCTCCAGTTTTAAAAACTGGGATTATTTTAGCAATCTTCAATTTATTTGGAAATATTCCGTAGACAAAGAAACATTTATAATATTTGCAAGTGGTTCGGCAAGTAGGTCGAAAGATCGTTTTATAACATACATAGAAATATTATCATAACCAGGATTTTCCTGTCTTAAATAAATTGCAGATCTCCTGCAGTTCATTTGCATTTGTAGGGCGAAGGAAAATCGATTTATTGCAACCTGAATTTAAGAAGGAGTGAAAGGAAATGTTAGTGTTGGGAATTTTTCTTGCAAGGTCTGGCCCGACATTCGTAAAATATTTACAGAATGAGTTGGCTATATCTGAAGGATCAGATAAGATATTATTACCTGATTTGAATGAAGAGGAACGATGGTCTCGCCTTGCGTTTATTAATGACTTCATTTATTAGTCTCCAAGTTGCTTTGTGATTATTCTTCACTTCCTCAAATTTTTCCTCATAATATTGTTTTTAGCTATCTTAATTAAATGAGTCAACTTATTTTTATATTTTTATAACGGGATTCGCGCAACAAGTTTTGTGACGTAAGGAATTTTTTGTATAGCTTATTTTTTTTCCTAATAGAGGTTAATAATGCTTTTGTCATCCAAGGTGCTAAAGAATTATTATATTTTTTAGTTTTAATTATTTTAATTGGAAAGTTTTGATCATATATTTTTAAAAACTCAATTGAGAAAGCGTTGTATGATTCATTTGGGTCTGTGTCTACAAGAAGACTAGACCAGTTTAAGTGAGTTAGATGTGTGCGAAAGTTAATTATATTGTTTTCACTAAAGTCTCGGACAACGGTCTTCTCGCAGCATTGGCTTGGTATAGTTTCGTTAAGTATGAAGGCCAAGACGGGTAAGTGATCAGATGCATCATTTATAAGAATGCCACTTAATAAAGTCTGTGTTAAATGATTAGTAAAAATATTGTCAATTAGTGTTGCAGAGTGTGCAGTGATTCGTGTCGGTCGATTTATGAGGGGGTAAAACATATGCGAGAAAAGGCTATCGACAAATTCTTGAGTGGGAGCATGTTCATTTAAGCGGAACATGTCTATGTTGTAATCACCCATTATATAACAGTGCTTATCATATTTTGAAACGTTTATGAGGATTTGGTTGAACTTTTCCAAAAATAACGGTAGATGTTGATTTGGTGGTCGATAGACTGTACCTACTATAATGTTTTTCCCATTAGGGACATTGATTTCAACAAATAACGACTCAATTACATCAGGACCGGAAAAATTAGATTCTGGAAGTACTTTATATTCAAAATCATTCTGCAAATATAAGCCAACACCACCACCGGGTTTGGTAGTTCTATGGTTGGATAAAAAACTGTATCCAGGGAGATTAACTAAGTCTTGTGTAGTGTCGTTTAACCAAGTTTCAGATATACCTATCACTGAGAAAGATTGGTGCATATTTGCGACCAGGGATTTTATATCGTCAAGCTTGCCGAGTAAGCTCCGAATGTTAACATGAAAGACTGAAAACCCTAAAATTGATTGTTTAGATTTAAATATTGCGTTGACTTCGTCCTGGACCATATAACTGCTAGTAGGAGGGCGCATCGAAAAATTGACATCAGGGTCTACATTATCTAATAAATCACCAATATGGGATTGATTAATTGGATTAAACAGTAGCGTGTCGAGGCGATCAACATCATAATGCAGAGGACCATGGGCCATTTCATGCATTACTGCGTTAAAAGAGCAATCGTCTAAGTGGTAAAAGGGAAGGGCGATTAGGAAGTTATCGTTTACATTGTAAGCCATATTTAATTGTAATATACTAAATGACTAAATAAATGTATAAGCAATGTATATTACTTATCTCTCGTCAGTTTGCATTCTGGCTAGATCTGCCAGACTGTGAATGCGGATAGCCTCGGTGTCTTCAGATTAAGGTGTGCTCTTTCACACTACATGCACCATAACTTAGTAACTGGTCGAAGACATAAAAATTGGCCTGAAATGATGACGTAAAAAAACTGCCAGAAAATATGTACATGTCTTGCAAATTGCGTTTTTTGAACGAAGCTGTAATCTCTTCTAGACACATCACAAAATTTCTCCTGTTTTTTTATTAGTTCCTCTTCTTTTGTACATTTCCTATTCTTACATCAATAAAATCCTATGTTTAAGTATTGTTTAAGAATTAGCAGCATATTAAAACGTATTTATCATTTTGTTGCAATCAAAACTCGACTATAGTTACATGATATGTGAGTAATCGACTCAATAATACATCATCGGGAATGTAAACAAAAACCTAAGGGAATTTCAAACAAGACACATCGAATCCATCTCCGCGGTGTTGCGCAATCAATTCGAGTAGGCTCTGTTTCTTCTGCATATGCCGTGATGTTTCCAGCTCGTACATTGTACAAATATTGAAAAGGATTCCAGGTTGTAGATTCTTCTCGGGATTTGCGAACACGACGTCTTCAAGCAGCTTCAATGCCTCCTTCAACCTGCCTTGAAAAAGTAAACTAACCGCAGCATTGTTAACTGCTACCGCGTTTTCGGGATCCAAGTTCTTAGCTGCCGAAAAATGTTTGTGTGCTTCTTCATAAGCATCCAGTGTTAATGCTAGAAGTCCTCGGTTGATAAAGACATCGGACTGGGCGGTACCGTCATCTGATCCCATCTCCTCGACTGATTTGAAATATTCCTGTGCACTTTCTATGTCACCTGACTGTAGACTTATCCTACCAATTCCCGACAGCAACGTTCTGGAATTCTCAGAATCTCGCTTTGAAATCTGCTTAAACACAGCTATGGCCAATCCATACTCTTTCAATGAGAGGAAAGTATTTCCAATACAATACAACACTTTTAAAAGTCTCTCTTTCCATAATTCGATTCCTTTCTGAAGTGCTTCTACATTCTCACTGCTGCCACCAAGGTCTGACGTGAGATTGTACAATACTTGTAGACAGACGCTGTGGACATAGAATAACTTGTCTAACGCTTCCTTGGGCCTTTCAACATGTTGTGGTAACATTGCAGCTAGCATGCGAAAACAGAACGGAACCATTGTGCCTTGCTTCTCTGGGTATAAATCGGGATGAAAATCGTAATACAAAACAGCCGCATCAAGATTTCCAAACGCCTCAAGCTCGATATCTGCTGTAGTATACATCTTAAGCTGGTACAACAAGGCTATTCGGCAAAACCAAATCTCGAAGTTTTTTGTTGAAAGCAGGAGCTGGGTAGCTGTTTGTTGGCCAGTGTTGGTACCCAACAGTTTGGCGGTGAGGTTAAGAGCGGACCGCCAACATTCTGCTCTCAGAAGTTGTTTGAGACCAACTGTATCGCAAGTCACCATCTCTTCTGTCAAGACTGATCGCGATGGTGCTTCTTCATCAACCAGAAATTTCGAGATGAGTTCCTTTACTGGGTCGATTTGTGGTGTATCGAATTGAATACAAGGCACGCTCACTTCGGGAGGTTTGGCATTCTCCGGCTTCAAGGTGCTATTCCTGATTGCAACAAGAAAAGAACTGGTTTCATTAGAAGGTATCCAAAGTGCACTGTAGTAATCATACGTTTCGACAAATGGTTCCTCAATTTCCACTTCAGAAAGGCGGGGCTGGGTTTTAACAGGCGATGGTGGCATGACACTTGCTTGTATCGGTACAGTACTAGTTTCTGGATGGATGGTAAGGTTGCCTTCTTCAGAAACACTGTTGTTTTTGCTCTTGTTTGTTGGCGAAGTCGGTACAGGCGAGGTGTTTCCAGATTTTCCACCCCCCTCACTCTCACTAACATTTTCTGCAGCACTTCCCAAGGAATCGAAAAAGCTTTCTCCGGATAGATTTTGCCCAGCCTGACCGCCAAACAAGTCTTGTAAACTTTTCGAACCTTGCTGCTCACTTTCGTTAGCCCAAGTGCCCAGCTCAGGCTTTGGACATTGCCAGCCAAAAACATTATCCATAATATGAGGATTCTTATGAAGCCACGAACTGAACTCTTTGGCCGAAAGCTTGCCATTCTTCGATTTATCGCAAGTCTTAAAAGCATCTTGAACTATTTCTGTGACAGTTTCTATCAAAGGTTTTTCACTGCTGTTCGTTTCTTTAGTGGTGGAATCTCCTACACTGTCTAAGATTGTGTTCGCTGATTGCAATGAGCTGAGTAAAATGGTTTTCAATTCATCTTCGGTGACTGCATCTTGGTCATCACTAAAGTTAAACACCTTCAAAGAAAAAATGTTTCTATTATTCTCATGAATAATGTTTTTATTGTACTATTATAGATACCATTATATTATAGTACAAATGACAGATATCAGACGATGGTTAGTCTTTAGCGTAATCCATTGAAGTGCCTATACAGGTTAATTTTTTATTTGACATTTTAATAGAGCATGAAAAAGTAGCTTATAAGTTATTTTACAGTTTTTCAATTACACTTTTCGTTTGGAAGATATTTTGCTCAAAGTTAGGAAAAGTTGGCTTATTTTGGTGAAAAACCGATAACGTAATGCCGGAGTCTGGAAGCGAGTCTGTAACGTCATTTAAGAAACGAGATTTATCTTGTTGTTCTAAGTTTGTAGTTAATACTACCAAAAAAAACACTGCTATCATGCTGGATTGGGCATGTTAAGTACATCGATAAATAGATTGGCTATTTGCATTCCGAGTTTGATCCATATTCCAATCAAGCTTCGTCACATTTTATTCGCTCGCATTGATCTCAAATATTGTGTGAATTAACAGCGATATATGGCTCTTCTGTCAGTTTTCTCAATTTTTAGATAAGCAAAACTGTTAAACCGGTTTTGAAAAAATCCCGATTATCTTTTAATTATCATTCATACTTCTATTTGGAGCCTTTTTCGTACTATATTTCATGAAGTTATGCATCAGTCAATTCTAGTATTGCCCATCCACCCCTGGGCTACCCCCCGGCATTTGCAAACTTTCTTTGCCCAGGGGCCGGGCATTAGTACTTGCAAAATTTCCCAGGGGGCAGGCATTTGTTCACCGGCAGGGCATTTGTCTCTCTTTCCAGAAATGATTGTGGTTTCTGCAGCAGCTGCAGCGAACATGTGCACTGCCATGAATATGGATGAAAGTATTTGTGTCATACACACAAACAAATAGAACTTGTGAAGCAAAACTTGCTCATCTTTACAAGGCGTAAAACGTCATTTAAAATTAAGAATGTAAAACTTATGTTATGATATTCTGACAAAATCTATGTGTTGGTGTGCTCCGGGGCCGGACATTTGTCATCATTTATTTGCCCCGGGGTGGGGCATTGTTGTGCTTTTCCTGCCCAGCCCCAGGGAATTGTACACTTAGAGAAAAAATAAGTGCAAATGTCCGGGGGTTGCCCGGGGGGGATAGGCAATGCTAGAATTGACTGATGCATTGGTCTGTAAACTGTATTTATAATCACCTTAAAAAGTAGTTCACATTTCGCCTGAGCAGAACCATGTAGACACAATGCCACGCCACCAACAAACTCCTCCAAGTTAATAGTACCATTACTATCTCTGTCAAATGCATGGAAGAGTCTCTCTCCTATCAAGCCAGGCAATGAAAATCTCTCTGCAAAAATACGCCTAGTGGCCATGTTTGGCTCAGGGATTGCCCGCATTCCATCTTGATTTTCTGTAGATAACTCATTAAAAACTGCCACGATGTTGGTCAGCTCTAGAGAACTAAGCTTCTTGATGGCTTCTGTGTACGCTTTGCTGTTCCCCTGGCCCATATTTTGCGAGGAAAATCGTATCTTTTATTTCAAACGCCTCGCCCGGAAGCCATATTGGAATGCAAAATTGCATTGTGGGACATCACTTGTTCCTTGCAGTTGAACTCATTGAGTAACTGGACCGTCAATCTATTATGGTAGCCTGTGTCACAGACACTAGCTACATATTACTTGTAAGGTCTGTGGCACAGCTACCCATATGGTGTTTCAATTATTATTCAGTTATATGGTACTACACGTGGTGGTGAACTTCCATTACATGTATTTGCCAGTTGCCACAAAAAAGTGGCTTCCGGTTTATTGGGTGGCAAATTCCACCATTTTCATTGGATAATTTCAACTAATTAAAATCAAATTCAACATGGCTGACAATTTTTTACATCAATACGTACGCCAACTTTCCTGAATAACTCAAGTTCTAGACATGCTAAAGCAACAAACTATACACTAAAATACTCACCATTGTTCAAGGATTCTAGAGAGGTATAGATTATCTTATAACTCTCGGTATTTCATATCAACGAAAACGGCACTTCGTGAAATCCACGATTTGCCCCCCAAATTGCCGGTTATATGGCATGACGTAATATTCTCGCGTGACTGCACAAGTGGGGTTCGATGCTGCAATATACAGTTGTATGACTATAATTTCACCTCAGTCGCATTTGAGAAGAGTGCTTCAATTCCAGTTTCATTTTACCAAACATCGAAGTTTTCTGCGGATACTCGGGTTTCTTTCTGTACAAAAACTGGGCGAATGAGGGCTTATTTTCCGAAGAACAGTTTAGAACAGATAAAGCTATCCAGTACAATATCATATAGTTGAAAGGGTGTTTCGGAAATCGCAACTCAATTTTACATTTTCAGTTTCGAAGTGATACATGCAACCCATATTTTCCGCCTCATTTATATGAAAGAAAGTATACTATGTGTGGGGGAGGGACCCTATTTGAGGCAGTACCTGATGGCTATGGAGTATGGGCAACTTCGATTATATGGTAATTTCTATGGCTAATACTATGTCTATGGCAATTTCTTTGGGATAGTATTAACCCATGCAGCTTTCTACTTCTGTATTCTTACAGTCAGTAAACACTTTCTACATGCATCAGAAATTTTCAACTTTGTCTTTGAAATATAAAAAAATATAACATCAAAATAAGACCAGTCAGTCTTTTTGTTATATTGTAGGATTAACACATGTATTTAATTACTCATACTTTGTAAAACTTCTAATTTGGAAGGGAAATGACTAACAATTGTTTTTAAATCGATGTATAATCATATTACCAGGAGCAAACAGCTGTCTTAGTTAAAATCTTGCTTATCGATAACTCTAGACAATACGACGTTCCTCAGTACACAATGTAGAAGCAACGATATTAGCGGTCAAAAGCATTACACATTAAAGCACATTATCTCTTTTTGTTTTCACCCATATGACCATAAGTTTCACACAAATGGCATTAGGTTGGACACAAGACAAAACCCAGTCTTGTTGCTATTTTAAAACAATTAATGTAACTTAAGTGCTCCATTCAGAACTCTTTAAAAGCCACAATTGAAAATAATTGAACATGAATAAAAAGGAATTGCCCATTAATGGAATAATTACACCTGGCACGTGTCGCCTTGCCTTATCGCTTTTCGATATCGATTATCTTTTTAACAAAATTAAACCCATTGTTTGCGAACGTTTGCCATAAAGCACAGCCTGAAAACCGCATTTTGATACGAAAGACGTAATAAAAATTGCCCAGAGACAGATAGGCGAGGAGTTTTTGGCACTGCCACTGGTGATTTTTAACGGGGCAAAAACTGACCAAAAAAGATAACAAGATAAAATGTATCGACTATAGTATCTGTATAAAGGTGAAACTGATATCAATAGGAAGATAGCCAACTGATAAATTGGTAATGAAATTGATAATAGACTTCCACAGAAAAACAATTTTCCACTTCCAAAAGAAACATGAAGTAAACTTGTGTCTTTGAAAAAGATTTACACTCAAAGCCAAAGACAAAGCTGAATTCGATAGCTACACGTGCTTAATATGGTAAAGATATACACTTCACACACTTTGTTCAAACTGCCCTTTGCTCAAAATCAAACACAAGCAGTTTATACCAGCTAAAAGTCATTGCCAAAGCCCATACAATAGACAAAGTAATAGAGCAAAGGGGCGGTGGGACAGGTTATGGCCAATGACATGCCAGTTGAGGCAGGGGTACTGGAGCAAGCTCTGGGAAGCGGGGAAAACTCTCCAGGAAGTGCAACGTTTAAAAGGCCTTGGGGACGAGGTGAAAAGCATGTAACAGCTTACTAGTCAAAGACCTATTAGTTGGGTCTCATTTGAACCACTATATTGCAATTTCTGCGTATTCTGATATGATTGTGGGATTAAAATCGCTTTAAACAATTTAAGCAATGCTGTATAGACTCAACGCACCGACTGAGGGACAGTTCATATGAACCCGGTTGGCCGGGAATCTCACCTAAGTGGGATGAATTATTTCTGTGTTCATATGACTGTTTTTATTCCATCTAATATCCCGCCTTGGTGGGACGAAATTACGAAAACATGGCGCCTTCGAAATATCTTTTGTTGTGATTGAACAAACTGTATGTTGTATTACGACTTTTCATAATGGTCTTTGCTTAGCCTTAGGTCTATCAATGATTATTTTTCTTGTTTATATTTTCAAACAACGACGCTCAATGATCAAAATCGGCAAAAAATGTCCATCCCGGTCAGGTGAGATGAAGCATTCATATGGAAAATTTTATCCCGAGATCTCATCTAACCGGGCTGGCTAGTTTCTCCTATGAACACACAATGAGTTATATATCCATTAATAAGGACATGTGGTCGCACTCAGGGGAGTTGCCCGGTTAGCTGGGCAGGGAACTATGGCTTGCCCCCACTACCCTCGTGATTCTAGCGCCTCTCAGTGATCACCAAAGCCTACAGTACAGAGTACATGCAAGCATATATACAAGTCGTTAAATGTGTTTGTGTTCTTAGGGCGTGCCAGAAATACCGTAATGTGTCCCGACCAAACTTTCGATTGTTGTCTAATGTTGACCAAACGAACACGATTTACACTGAGCTTACAAAGTGATTAAGTTCTTAAAGGAAAGCGTGATCCACTAAGTCCTACAAAACACTCTAAATTAGCATGGATTAGCGAGTTTTCACGAGTTGTGAGCTTAGTATGCTTGGCCATAAATCATTCGTTAATTGAATTATGAAGCAGGCAACGAAACAAAGGCTTGAGTAAGCAGGAAAATGCAAGCGGGATTAAGAACGTTGACTTTAGGATGTTCGAAGCACGTTATTCATTAATGGCCGTTCAAGTAAACGGATTGACAGCTTGGTTCAAACACGCATAGAATGTGAAACATTGACAATTGTTATATTCAGACAAACAGTACTATAGACCCATTCCTATCAACAGGCAGTTTTCAGAGTGAGAAAATAATGTTATTTCTTGTCACTATATATATGTGGTCATATATTTGTTAACCAATAAATTGAGTTGAAATGTTAAGTTGAATTTCCATTCCTTCTATCTTATAGTAAATGACAACATCTCGATCTGAAGTTGAACGCCATCTTCTGCCTTCACTGAAAAACTACCAATAGCCAGTCAGGGGGGGGAGGGTATCGAGGAAAAGGGCCTAACTAGGAGATGGTGAACTGGAAAGTGTGCAATGGTGGAGGTGTGTGCATTTCGATCATAGTCCATCAAGACACTAAACGTTCGGAATAAAAGCAATGTTATGGGAATATGAAAATACTCTTCTGAACTAAGCCATACTTCCCTTGTTTTTGCTTATACTTTAGACAAAAGGGACCTTCACTGCATGGGGGGCCAAAATAGTTTAGTGGAGGGGCCAACATGGGGACTGGGAGGCCTCGTTAAGAGAGGCTCTGTCAATAGCTCAGAGGTATCTGGTGTTCAAGTAATTTAACTTCACTTGAACACCATAAATTGCTTCATGTGACAATTGTGTCTTATTGTGGCCGCTTCTTATCAAATCACATTACTGGTTTTCATATTTCAAGTGGCGTGAGAAGTATCTCCTGTTTCAGACTTTCAGTTTACGGTTCGCATATGCAAACCGCATACATGTGCTTATGTTTTGAAATTCAAATGCGTTCATTAGGTTGGCACGGAAACAACAATACTTGCCCTCTAAAGACCACTTGTAGTGCACTCTATAGAACTTGTTAAATAGCTGTTTAAATAGAGCTTCTTTCTCACGTTGTTTTGTTCAACTTGTTGCAAAATTCGGAAGTTGTTCCAATTAATTATTTGGTCCAATTAGTTTTAACGAATTGTGACTATAATATATAAAATGATAACTATAGTTGAAACTGATTTGAAATTCTACTCCTTTGAAAAAATATGCAAAGTCACCGTTCTTTTCTGCTGTTTGTTGATTTAGTCGATCGGAAAGGCAAAGACAAAGTGAGTAAATTATGTTCAAAGACAAAGTCAAGAAGGCAAACCTATATATCCGAGTATATTTGAATACATTGCCATGGCATTGGATAAAATGCTGAAAGCTCTGTTTTCACCGGACCCGCCCTTGGCCTTGCGAATCTAAGGCTATCATTCATATGTTATTTTTTCAGATGTCTAACATTGTAGGCCTATATTGGTTCCATTATCAAGTTCGTTTAAAAAGGATTTACAGTTATCCGATTCGATTAACATGTGCCAAACAAGATTAATAAAGTTCTGTGTATATATTTATAATTATCAATTTATCATATACGTTAGTTTTTTGTTGTTACTTATATATTTCATTTTAAATTAATGATTTACTGTAATCATATTAATTCTTTACTTGTTCTCCTCAGCCATAGTATCAATTAACTAGTATATTCTAAACGTACATTAGGTTTTTAATATAATTTGATTTTTTGTCTCGAGTTTACTCAATAAAACTCGTGTTTTAAGGCGATAAACAAACCCACAATATCAAGTCAAACACAGGTATTATTTTAACAAAGATTTACAGAGCATTTGGGGGCCAGATGTCCGAGCCTAAAGGTCTGAGCTTTGAAAAAATATTTAGATTTAGAAATTATCCTTGCATGTTTATACCAAGTGACATTTAAAATTCGATTGTTGCTAATGGGCTAAAGTTTACCCTTTTTCCTGCCTTGTGGGCTAGTTTGGCAATTATAAGGCATTCTTTGATCAATTAATGAACAATAAATCATGATTGCATTAAATTTGATGGCGTGATAATGGCGATTAATAAAAATAATGCAATATAGCCAATGGCAAAGATTCTTGTTTTTGTTTTAAAACAACAAAACATATGGTTTAAGGAATTTCATGTTTTGTGGTGTCTTTATATATGATTGTTCTATCGGCGTGTTGTAAAATATACTATATAATATGCCCTATATAATATATAACACGATTTGAAACACCGAAAACTGATCTGTTAAAAACGAGGTGTTAAAGCAAGCATTTAAAGCCTTTCAAGCGATAAATGAAAATATGGCTGTTAAATGAATTATTTCTAAATCGTTAGACAATGTTTGGCTCATTCAGATTTTAATGGCAACGCTGACAGCTGTCGTTGTGAAAATACTCCAAAATACAACGTGATATATACAGATAAACAGCGAGCCACTATTCAGCATTGTTGAAAGTTGCAATTATGGCTGTGCGAAAGTTTTACGAAGAAAAGAGTTTGTTAAATTGTATGCTGTGCAATTTCTCATGCTAGCTAAGGATATTTAACTATAATGATCCAACGTTATGTTAATGGCTTAAAAGTCTAAATGTATAGTGAGTTTGTTTTCCTGCCATTAGGCGTTCGACATACATGCACATCTGTGAAAATCATATATCTGACTTGTCATTTCTAAATCTATCTTTTGTCATCAAATCGGAAGATAACGTTTAATAGGGCTTAAAGGTTTCACCAGCAGCTTTCAACACAGCTATGGATAATGGCTTATAATTACAGCTATATGTAGTTACTAAAACTACGCTATGTTTTCCTGTACAGTTTAAATATACCCTGGCCATTAAATTATATATTAGTATGCTGCAATTGTGCTCCAGCTTTGTATAAACAATACGCTGTTTTTGTATCTCAATGTACTATAGTAGCACTTGTGCTGTCTGACCACAAATCAAAAACAGTCATCTGATAAATTAGTTAACATCTGGCGAGGCAGGAAATATCAGTTTAAAGACTTAACCTGCCCCGAATTAAAACACACTAACTGCTTGATGTTGTTGAAAATGTACTGTGAAACGCTTAGTGAATAATTGTTACACATTTACACATAATTGAATAGAAAAAGCGTTTTTGTGTCGCAATTAATGGACGCGTGGGCGTTTCAATGAAAACATTTAGACTAACAGAGAAATTTCATTCGGTTAAATATACATTCAAATTTAAAGAAGGCCTATGTAATATTCAGTAAAACCAAACCAATATGGACTGAATATAATATGCCTCACACAAAAGTCCATGAAAAACAGCATAGTTTCAACTTATTTACCACATGGAGTCAACAAAGTTAATAGCAAATCATCAAATATTTCTATACCTACAACTAGAATGAAATATTAGAGATGGATAAAATATCATCGCTTCACTAAGGCAGAGAAATTGTGAGAATGAATCTCGTTTTACTTTGCCGGTTTTTATTTTTCTTACTAAACATGCTTACATGCCCAGAATGCAACAAAGAAATGAACGAGAATGCCATAATATCGGTCGAGTGAAACACGGGCGCTTTCTCGATATATGAGAAACTAACCCCAATCCTAACCCCCAACCTAACCCATACCCTAATAATCCCTAACACCTATTTCGGTTGCTCATATATATATCGAGAATGAACCGAAACTTTGCAGCAAAATTTCCCCCTGTATAACATGGTCTTTAACGCACGAAAGTAACAATTAATTATTGTATCACAATTAATGTAACGTTAAGATTTCAAATTAATAGTTTTCGAGTTTTTCCGACCACCCTGAAGCGGTGTGACTAACCCAGGAAATCAGGCGTCTCCTCCCCCTATCAACAAAGCAATTAACTGAAATGCGATATTTAATCGTTTTCACACATAGGTGGTCTATTTTCGTTGTTTGCAATTAGTTGCAATAATGACTTTAAAGAATGTACGCCAATGTTGCACTCCTTAGCAACGTTCATGTAAAGATCTTATCGGCGAGCGCTCATCTGACAAGTGCTCTCTCTGAACGGAAAGTTTTTAAGTGGAGTTTAGATTGTCTAAGTGCGTCCCGCATTTGAAAAGCTTTTCACGCAGACAGCTATGTAGTCAAACATGAGTTAATGGCCATCATAATTGACTGTATTATAAATGAAATGCGATGTTATTCTTAGAACCATCAATTAAAAACATGGGCGCGTCAAAGTTTACATGGCGGAAAAAAGTGTCGTGCATTTCCCGTCAAATATACTTGATATTTATGTTTATAAAGTAATCTACCACACGCTGAATGTTGCCATTTTAGCATAACACGTAAGAATGTGTGATTTAGTTAACATTCAAACTTTCCCCTTTGGCCCAGTTAATGCAAAGCAAAGCAAAGGCAAGATGCTTGACGCAAGTCTATCAATGAACAGCAAGTCTATCAAGCAAATTGTGTTCTTTCAACCGAAACTTTCCATCTTTTCTACAATACATTGCCCACTTGTGGACTTTCAATCTTTTAGTCTGGTCAAACGCGGATGAAAGTTGACGAGAGTTAGCAAGCGATCGTTTGCACATGCCCCGGTGATACAAGAACAAGAGTTGCATGAGAGTAGACGGGATATTACCACGTGTACCGGTCAAACGCGCAAAAACTCTTATCAAAATTTGAACCAGCTCAAAGTTGATGAGAGTTGATGAGAGTTGATGAGGGTCGATGAGAGTTGGCGGTCAAACGCGAGCACTGGAGAGTTCAAATCTCATTAATGACTCTCCATGAACTCTCATAATTCTCGTAAAGGGAACATCCCTAATGACTGTGGCACCAACACCGTTTAAAAAATAATATTACTGCTTGCGATCAGATGATTGGAAAACACTAAATGATATCCAAATATCTCCACAGACGAACATTAGCACGCTATTTACACACGCGTGGAAAGACATCACGCATTATCGCTCTGCGGCCGTCCGTTAACCCACGGTTAACCTCAATTTTATCTGCAGTTAAAAAGGTGTGGATTAGCATAATTGCTATAAAATGATTTTAAGCTAGGAATTCAATTATCCGATAACAGACTGTTGGAGAGAAAGAAATGACGCGAGGCCACGTTTCAGCCAGTAACCGCTTGTGCTTGTTTCCACGTGGAGTTTCGGTGTGGTCGATTGACGGACGATCAATTTGCGCATATGCGCGCTTCTAAATAATGTGTTTGTAGAAATTGTAGTGTACATTCGTATTGTACGATTGTGTCCTTGAGTAAATTGTATGTTTTTCATACTGTTTGCATGCCTCATCATTAATGAGAAGTTATATAAAACATTTCCCAATGAATGGCATTTGCGAATGTTAGACAATTCGTTGCCAAGAACAGCTTGGCAAGAACAGCTTAGACATTTATGAGTGAAGATAACTAGGACTATTATTTGTACCGGACACAGAAATTGATAGTCACACAAATTACAAAGCAAATGATCTCTTAAATATTTCACCCCAACGCAAATATATTAAATCTTCATTCTTCAACGAAAAGGAACTGAATTAAAGAAAACAAAACACACCATTCAAAAGTTGAACACCGTAAAACAAATCATTAATTGACAGAAATTGTTATCGCCCAACTCCTTTAAAAGATAAAATAATTTAGGAATTCTTGTGTTCGATCCAAAAGGCTCCAACCCTTTCTATGTCTGGCCGAGTTTTACTATTTGTTTCGCCCCCGCGTAAGGGGTGGAATTTTGACTGCCCAAGTTTGCAAAGGATGTGCTAATGTTTAAATCGTGACGGGACGTTTCGTATTTAAAATTTGTCGCAATCTACGCATTTGGCTAAAATGTTACACTTTTATCAATCCATATCTCATGGCAAAGAAAAATGAAACCAACCCAGAACTAGCAGGACTTCAATAGAAGTGAGAACCACAATCCATACGGCCCAAGAACCTAGAAAGCTTATATAATACTCATGTCACTACTCTACTAGATTGTAAAAACTTGATTATAGATAGCAAGTGCACGATTATATATATTGAAAGTCATACTTGAGTCCATTATCGTCTCAAAATGCAAGTAACTTTAAATTTTACAAGGGCACAGCTGCCCTGTATAGCTTTCAAATACCGAGCAAGTGAAAATTCAAGAAGTACGTGACGAATTCTGGTTAAGTTTACTGATGTCAAATAAGGAAGAAAATTGTAAGATATACCGGGTTGGCTACAGAGTGCAATTTAATGTTTTGAAAGAGTGTCCTAATTTTGACTAGATTTATACAATCTAAGTTTTAAAGGTCGAATTAGTGCGTTTTGTTTTCGAGTTGAAATGGGCGGAGTATTTGTTAATGTGTGTCATATCTCATGATGTTGGCGTAAGCATAAAAGCTTTCATGGTCTTTGTTTTAACATTAATAAACTACGTTTGAGCTCATTAAACATTGCATCGCCCACACGTCAATCAAGGCGAATGGCTAAGTAGACAATCTGTTCACCAGCGTTCTATTAAAGCTTTCTCGTGTCAAATCAACATTGAAAGCGCTTGAAGCCGTCGACATCAGCACATGACAACACAGTCGTACAAATAGACAAGATTCCCACCATAGAGCTATCATAACATAATGTATTGTTGGTCACCTAGCTCCGCAGTGCATCAAACCGCATTTATTTCTCCGACACCGTCAAATCGGCCGTTCCAATACGATCTACTCATGTCGCAGCGTCAACCGTGTTATTTTCAAAACCAGCCTATGTTTCAAGCTACGCGAACTCGCGGGCATTCGGCCACGATGGAATATTCTAGATCTGCGTGTGCAAAAGCTCAGCTAAATTTGGGCTTTGGTAGCCTTGGTAGCCTTGCGGCTCCGTCAAGATTGGATGAGCCTCTCGTATACCAAGGTAGGGCAACGCAAATATACGCAAACAATAGTACACTTCTACGACTGTATGAACTGCGTAAGACTGGGTCAATGTACTCTATAGGGAGAACAGTTTAGGACTGATAGAGCTATACCATGTAATAGACGAAGTATGTTTATAAGTCTTATGTCTTCTGTGTTATAAACATAACCCTGGCATAACGCATTACGCAAGCAATACTATAATACTATACTAGCCATTCTATGACTGTATCAACTTAGAACAAGTGCTGCAATATTATAATAGAAGTACAAATAATCGGGAGTCGCGATGAGCCTTTAAATAATGTTGCCTCGCATATAACTCGTATGTTAGACAGTGCTTCTATAGTTTCAGTTTGGCTTTACCACGCAGGTCATCTCCGGTTTCCTCGTGAAGTAACACAAGATTAATGAGGGATGGCCTTCACTAGATATCTTGGGGGAGCACTGCAGAGCTGATAGACTGCTAATTCAACAAAGTTAGTTAAGCTTAAGTTCTTTTAGTTCTATATACCAAGTTAGGAGAAGAACAAACGCGCGTAAACCAATTCTATATGACAGCACGTCTAAATCAATTTAAAACAAGTACTTTAATATATTAAAATACTTTCCATTATTTGCAAAACACTGTCATTTGAGCATCCGGAACTCTTCAATTGCGTCCCTTCGAAACTGATGATAAGCTTCTCGTCTGCCAAAGTACGGGACTATCGATTATAATATTTAACTCATTCAATGATGCTTTTTTTCGTTTCCAAAACCTCGGCTTAATTTGAGCCTCGAAATTTTGCGTCTTCTTCCAAAATTAATGTCCGCGATGATCGACTTTTGCAAGGTGAAAGACTGCTGACACGAGAATTGGGGATAAAATATAGTTAACCGATTCTGTGACTGTTTAAGTTGAAAGCAATATAACACTAAAATACGCTCTGCCTGAGTAAAAATATCGCTAAATGGAAAGCCTAGCGTCTCCCTCAAGAATTAAGATTATTGTCCGGCCTTTTCACTTTGGCATGTGTATATATACATGCAGTTAAAATATATAATATAGCCTGCATTGTAGGAGAAGTATTAATTAACACACGCACGCATGCATGCAATATAGACTATAAGGTAACTGAAATATAGACTACGATTATATGTAACTAATTGTACATTAAATTTAATCAGTAATTTCTATATATCGTTCAATTTCATACTTGTCTTATTATCTGCAGTAAAGTATAAAATTAAACGTTTTGGGTGTCATGAGGCAATTTATTACTGAAAAACCTTCCGTGTCCTTCGACAAACCCTTTGTATACTAAGCCAGTAAGTCGGAAAGAGTAAAACTATAACCCATACAATAACCATTTAACCTTAAAGTAGAAGTTTGAAACATTTGTCTTCTTAAATTAAAGGTAAACCCATGAATCATGACTATTGCATATGGCTATTCTATATATAGGCTTGAACTAGATGCTCTTCTCTGAGAGTTTGTGGAGTCAAACAACTCAAAATATAACAAGAAATCTTCATGTTTTTATTCTTGATATATTTGTCAGGTAGTGTGATCCAACAAACCTTTATTTACAAAGCTATACTCTTCTTTGTACATACAAATCCGACACGAAGCGCTGCATATATGATATACATTAGAAAGATGCTCTCAATCCTTCCGAAGCAAAGTCAATATTAAATAGATTTAACTTTTCGAAGAATTGCCGAACTTAAAACAAGTGCTATACCGACATAACTAAGTGTTTAAGAATACTCTTCCATGGTTTGTGTTTAAACTATCTATAGACAGTGAAAAAGATTTAAAACACAAGTTTCGAGCGATGGCAAATGCCCTCCGTATTCGTCATGAGGCCATTGCTAACCTATACTGTATATATACTTCAACACGAAGGGCCCTCGCTCGAAAGCTCAAAGACGAAGTGTTCAGTTTAATCTTTTTCAGGGATAGTCCAGACACAATATTCCACGCGGCAGCTTATTGAAGAATACTAGCTACCTACATTGAACCCAAATGTTTAAGAACTGATCATATTTCTTGCTTGGAATTCGGTCCGCGCGTATATACGCTGTCATTACACAACAAGCGTTACAAAACTTTGACTCAAAGGGACAAAGACTTAGTTTGCATTCAAGTTGCGTCTTTGAAAGAGGTTTTACACTGTCACACATTTGACTGTTTGTCGTTGAACTTTATGAAAAAAACATCGTTTGTGTAAAACAGCACTGAAGTCTAAAATGAATGTGTAACTTTTGCGTCTCCATTGGCATTGCTTTCTTTGGCTTTGATTATTAAACGATTTCCTCTGGACTTGTTTCAGTCGTTTAAGGCTTTAGATTAAAAACCAATCTTGAAGATGGAAATGTATTTCATTCTTTCGCCAGATAAAGACTGAAAATCTAATTGCCAAAGGAGAGAAATGTTGGCAGTCTTTTGAATCTAGAGAGCGCAAAGGCTCCAGTAGACAACTAAACCAACACTAGATATAAGAGATTTGTCACATTTATTTTAGCCAGGTTTTCAAATGCAAGATGGCAAAACAGCTAGAATATGTTAAGAAAATGGCGACAAAACCTAAGCTTACGCAAGCATTGGCGCAAGACTGCAATATCACAGTAAAAACCCGCGTAGGCTAAGTTTTCCAAGTTCACCTAAACAGGTTATTATTCAAACGGTACTTAACTGGGGAGTTAGGCTGTTTAGGTTCTTAAACAGGTTCTTATTTTTCAAAGAAAAAAATGTTCGCTACTGATACTGTGATAGGCATGGCCTTTTTATTTGTATGGTATACGTAATACTTGCTAAAAATGTCTTCAGTCTAAACATATTCACACCTTTATGCACTTGTATATCAAGCTATGAAAGATTAACTGAACAAAAACAACATAACATAAAAAAACATGTCTGTCAGTTAGAATATATTCATTGACCGAGTTTCTCAAAATAATAACCTGTTTCAAGTTCTAGGCTAAAATAAGTGAAGGGGGTCTAAATGGATAATCTTAGCCTAACAGGTTCGCCTTAAAATCTAGGTTCTTATACGCGGGTTTTTACTGTATTTATACTTGAGAGTTGAGTCGCTATAGTATAAAGTAACACATAAATACTTCAATAATTGTTTAATGACCAACAATAACATCTGCCATCGCGTGGGATTCGTGAGTTTTTGATTTATCTGAGGTGTTAAAGTTCTAACGAGCGTATTAAATGTACTCGTGTTCTAATTGTTATCAAATTGGATAATTTCTGTTTAGAGTATTCTCATTTGTGCGCAGGAGGTGTGCCCGTTTAAAATTTCATTTTTTATACAATTTGTTGTCCAGCCTTTTGTGAAGCTGTAATCGGTATATATAAACGCCTCAATTATAGAATATAGACAATCGGCTAGACACTATATTTGCGCAAAGTGGCGTTTATTTTAGCGTCATTTCTAAACAACTTAAAAAGTAATATTTCATTTTCTTATCGGGCGAATATCTCCGCGCATGAAAGGAGTTTGTTTTTGCTTTTGTGCGATTATTATGCCTCGGATGTGTTGCTGCAAAGCCTTTTGTGCCATCAAAAACAAGTTGCCGGATTTTCATATTAAACACACCTTTCCTGGCGGTACAAAGATTTAGTTTGTTTTGTGTTTATGAGAAATTTCATGTTCTCTGTTTGCATGAAAAAATACAAAATGCGCAAAGCCAGGTTTTCATTATGGACGCGAACATGGCTTTCCCTCTGCGCGCGCGTCATTTTTAACTGTGCGCGTCAACGTCTTTTTTTTGCAATATTTATAGACCTGCAAATTTGGTGACTCTTTAGTATCAAAAGCATAGAATATTACTGTACACTTTATAATTATAAAAACAACAGGGTAGTAAAAATATTTACTTATTTCTGCCAAAAGCGCCTCCATATATTAACTCTTAAAGAAGGGAAAGGAAAGCAGCGTCAACTCTGGTCAAACCCATGCACTGACCAAAAGTACAACCAGAATATCTTTTTGGTGTACACACATATTCGGTTGTACATTGATATATATTGCAACTTATAGTTTAACTCGATTTGGTTTCTAGTAGAGGAGGTAAATTGATAAATAATTGGATCTATATAAGTATTGATCGCTTTGTCGACGACCGAGCCTTAATTATATAGGTATTGATAATTAGAATAAAGTGGCTATTAACAGTAACGATTATTTGCTAAAGCACACAGACCTTATCATTTTTTCAAAACAAGCTCTTATTGTCAGACATTGGCGATTTTTGGGTCAAACAAAATACCTCGCAGGCGACATCGTGCTTGTGTTTGCTCATTAGTTAAGATAATTTCACACCTGGTTCCGGAGCTTCAAGCATTATTTCCCATCATTATCGCACGCAAGTTTACATTTTAAACAGAGAAAAAAATAGTTATAATTTATGATCTATAGGTCTTGAATGTTTGCCAAACTTCATGCCAATTCATACATTACGCTCTTAACTAAACTAAGCTAAACTATCTTTATTTATATATATATATATTCATGGGTAGCTATATCGGTTCTAAAGTGTTCTCCCTAGTTCCTAGAGTTCCAACAAGAGCGGCCATCCCTTAGTTATGGATTATATGGCCAACTGGCAAACCTACCCAGGCAAATGCCTGCATGTCGGAAAATTTCCAGTTTATATTTTGAGCAAGGTTGGAAAAACCCCAAATCCTACCCGAGAGGTTGAAAAAGTTTTCGGTTGAGATATTCGGAAACCAAGTATTTCAATTGAACACGGCATGTTTTAACCTTAATTGTTCAGAAGACAATTAGTTCTACGCTATGTGGCTTATTTATAAGTTATACTGATTCTGATCACATACAATTTGTGTCTTCCATTTTAGATCCCAGTCCGGAAGTCATGAACTCTCTTCCAGTTTACTTCAGAGTGAAGCCCACGTTACGCACGCCCAGCGGCAAACGTTGCCGAAAGTCAAGGACAGTTTTCACAGAAATGCAACTTAAAGTTTTGGAGAAAATGTTTTCCGAACAACGTTATTTGGACACCACAAATCGGGCGAAACTCGCGCAAAGCCTGGCGCTCAATGAAACACAGATTAAAACTTGGTTTCAGAATCGACGCATGAAGCATAAGAAGGAGAGTAAGACTGGTAACGAGGATAAGGACTTGGGCCCGCAGGCAAGTTGTGTTGCGGAGGAAAAGTAAAGGCGGAACAATGAGAGACAATGAGGGACACGTGATAAAATGTACCCAAAGCCTCGGGGCGGGAAGGAAAAGCTCGGAATTTTGTTCACGAAACGCTATTTATTGAAACATTTTGTTTCGGCAGACAAATTTGGCTGACGCTTGTTTCTAAAGTTGGTACCAATGGACAAATTTCGCTAACGCTGTTTACATCGTTGTTACTCACATGCCTAGTTACTATGGTTCTAGTTTACGAAAATGGTTCTAGGTGACTAAGCGTTAGAATTATGTATAAGAGCTATTCACTCATGAAGATCATTCTAACGCTTAGTTACTTTTGTTCCATTCTATGTTTTCGCAAAATAGAACAATATGTAACTAGGCATGTGAGTTACCCAAGTTGTGAATAAGGTATAAACATACAAGCGTTACACAAATTTGTCTACTTTTGGAGTATTTGAGAATTTAAATCGTGATACTAATATTGTGAGCAAGGATTTACTATTGTACATAATAACTACTTCGTGTGTGGAGTGGATTCAACCATATGATTAGCCTGCGAACGGGTGTTGGGAGGCCTTGAAATGCAAACGTGACCGGTGACCAAAATTGGAACCAAATTCCTTGGGAACAAGCAATGCCGAAGCACTAAACGCAAGAAAAATACGCGTGGACAACAGAATCGTTAGATTATAGTTGTACATTGATGTCAAAGAAAGCTAAAACACGGTCTCAGCGATCCCGTGCAAGTGACAAAGTCAATGAACAAAAAATGTAAATACTGTATATTTAAACATGAACTGACACAAGCCGCAGGACTGCGCAAGTACAGCTCTATTTCTTCATATGTAATTTGTGTGTAATATTTATGCAGAAAAAAGGAAGTATATATAGTTGAACATAAATAATTATATATTATAAATTATACAAGCCTGATACCGGCTGCGCACCTAAATGACGTGTTCTGCGTCGGGATAGGATTGCAGTTGAATCATAACTTGTGCTGAGACTGGGGTAGGGGGGATGAGGGGAACGTCTCGCGAGTCTATATGTTAAAGGGGCTCTGACGTAAGCACTTCGGTGTTTAGCAATCGCAATTTTACTTTCCCACCAAAAACGAGAATTATGACCTTGTATGCCGGAATATCAACAAGAAAATGGACGTCATTTGTCATTTATGACTGTTGAAAAGCGATACCATACATGACATGTCAAGAACAAAGAATCTATCAAGCGAGTGTTTTCTTATCTAAATAGGAGAACCATTAGCGTGCGTGAGAACAGATAAAGATGTGTAGATGGTCGAGCTATTTTTATACTTCGCACGTGCATGCAACAATTAGGAAGGTGCATGAAAAGACAACGAGAAAAATATGACGCAAATGCACTGTCAACTTCAGAGTTGGAAAAAAAGCTGCGGGTATGCGGGTTACCACCCGTGAGGAAGGTTTATTGGTATTGAGGAAGGTTGAAAGTGAAACACTGAATAAAACATTGCAAAGCAGCAAGTACTAGACTAGTCAGGCTAGTATTAGTAGCAACAGTCAGCACTCAGTCAGACTAGCAGTACTGCAATGGCCAACTGGCAAACCTACCCAGGCAAAAGCCTGCATGTCGGAAAATTTCCAGTTGTTTTGAGGAAGGTTGCGAAAACCCAAAATCCTGCCCGGAGGAAGATTGAAAATGTTTAGCAACTCTAGTCAACTTTAGCCGTCAACTATCAAATTTAACATGACGTCATCCAGGGGAGATATCGACAAAACCCTCACATGACGAAATCCTCACCGACAAAATCCCCGACGACAAAAATGCGTATGCGTAGACTTAAGAGAGACGCAAGACTTTGGAACAAATTCTGCGTGGTGTCGCGCACAACCATTCGAATTTGATAGTTCCCTGAACAGTAACTTTTTGCTGGCGAGGCAGCACACTATTCTTGACACTGCTCGCGTTTCTCCAGAGTTCACTCGTGCCCGGTCTTTTGCCCGATCGATATATTCTTGCGAATCTCAGCTTGCGTCGTTTTGTCCGAATGTCTCCAATTAGCAAACGTAATAAACGGAAAATCTCTTCACACAAGACTAAATTGTATCCTTTCAAAAATACATGTAAAATGTCTTTATTTATTACTTCAAAGTTTCATCAAGGCCATGAGGCATTATATATGACGTCACAAATGCAATGACGTATATGACAAATTTACATACGCAAGGAGTTTACGAATGCAATTCGGATTTCACTCATCTAAGAGGATTTCTTGAAGAAAAAGTTATATTTTTAAACTAAGGTATGTTGATTGCTGCCGAGCCTCAACGAGACATTGTTTGTCGTTTTGATTGTTATTCTTTACACTGCTTGCGTTTGCCGAGAGTACCCAATCTTTTGCGCGATTTATTGCTCAAATTCCAATTAGCAAACGTAATAAGCGGGAAAATAGACGAAAATTGTACGGCGCGCGCGCGGTATGTTTCCATTCGGTTGATCTCTCTGGACTAAATTGTATTCTTTCAACAGCAATACATGTAAGATTTGTCTTTTTTTTAAAGATTCACGAAGGACAGGAACGCTTGTTCCCCCAAAGCAGTGTTCCCTCGTGACGTTATCGGAGCTTACAACACGAAATGTGTGCCCAGACTTTTCCCAATCTATCTATTAGAACGTCGAGTTTGAGGCAGCACTTTCCTTGCGATAGTAACTCCTAGTCATAATACTTTTCTTTACACATTATAAGTTTGTTCTGATAAATATATTTTGAAAAAATTGATAACCATAAATGTGGGTCGGAATTCAGTAATTTGGCGTTTTGTCGCCGGGGATATTGTCGTTGGGGTTTTTGTCGTTGGGGGTTTTGTCGGCGGGGGTTTCGTCATGTGCGGTTTTTGCCGAACAGCGCGATACTGAGTACTGCATGTATTCGATGCCAGCGCCATTCAACACATTCCCCTCTTCCGTAGAACTCTTCCCCGTTAAGCCTTTACAAAGAACTTATATTCCATTACGTTTCCATAGAGCGAGCAACGTGAGCGCGCGGGGAGTGATGGGAATATTAAAAGCAAAGGTATCGATATTGCTCATTGGTATATGTACACAATTCTTGGTGTCACAATATCTTCTGAATATGGAAATCTTTTAAATCTAACAACTTTTTTAAGGAGATTGGAAAAAGAAATATAACAATTTTTCAAACATCCCAGTTTGAAAACGCTCAAATAACATACGTTAAACATATTGCATTTTAAATTGTCACATTTAAGCAATTTTAAACGCCTACCCAAATCGACCTTAACGCTATAAGTAACCACAACATAAAGTATGCAATAAATGCTTACTAAGTATTTGGACGCAAAGCAAATGTCAACTTAAAGTCAACTATGGAATTAAGTGACTTGAAAGAGCAGTCTCTATGAATGGGTTATATGTTTATTTAGCACAGAAAAATTTCCAAATTTAAATTTACAGACTCGCACAGAATATGCGCTCCGAGAATGGCTGCATAACAAAATATCAATTAATGGCAGCTTTCTGCAACGAGAGCCGAAACAGATTACGCATATGAGAGTGACGCAGTGTTAAAGTGCGCAAATGTTTTATAGAATTCAGAATTATGTAGAAATCTCACCTTGCATTGCAAAATTTTTATCGCCGACTCGCAGACTCCATGTACAACCTCTCAAGTCTGCGTCACAGGCGATGCAAAAAATGACCAATTTTTTGAAATAGAAAAATCATAAGATTGGCGTAAACTCTCTAAACGCTTATGAAAAGTCAACTTGAGAATTAGTGTCTTAAGAAAAAGCTAATTAAGGAATTAGTGACTTCTAAAGCCCATTAAACAACGCGCTCGAATCATTTGCCATAATCTTCTTAATCTTAGCAAAAATCAACAAGAAAATTGAATAATTTCAAAAGAGTTGAATTTAGCATTGACACATTTATATAAGAATTAAACGCTTAACCAAAGTCAACTGCTAAATGGCTCTAGTTGAAAAGACCCGGGCTTAATTTTGGCACATGGTAATGGCCCATATCCGCTCTTAATCCGTGTGCTTCTAAAATAAACGCCCAGATAATGGACTTTAAAGAATTTAACGTCTTAGTAAAGTCTAGTGTGTAACCTTGAGGTATGCTGGTTAATTCATGTCATTGGTTTAATGAAATGCACTTTGATGACTAGGGGGAAGATGCCTTCGGTTTTGCGTTAATTGTGGATTAAAATTGGTTTTAAATGGTAGATACCGGTAACAATGGTATATCAGAGGTAGGTTTTTGGGCTTTCCCAACCTTCCTCAAAATAGGTGGAAATTTTCCGACATACATTTTGCCTGGGTATAGGTTTGTCAGTTGACCATTACAGTACTGCTAGTCTGACTGAGTGCTGACTGTTGCTACTAATACTAGCCTGACTAGTCTAGTACTTACTGCTTTGCAATGTTTTATTCAGTGTTTCACTTTCAACCTTCCTCAATGCCAGTAAACCTTCCTCGCGGGTGGTAACCCGCATACCCGCAGCTTTGTTACACCATTAGTATTATAACACAGGACAAGTAAGAGATGGCTTTTGCTGGACCTCGAAGGCAAGCAGTTTAGAAACTACATGATAAAGCTATCCTTTGTAAATAGAGTTAGTTAGAGTTTCCTGTTAAGAGAATAGTGAACCGGGGGGGGGGAAGTATTGGCAAACGTACATATTGTGTGTACATATTGACCTCTCGCAGCAGTGTCTCTTTTAAGAACTAATGGTCGGGGGGGGGAGACATCGAAGAAAAGGACCTTACTGGTGAGCAGGAGCAGTGCGCATTGGGAAAGAGGGGGGTCCCAAAGTCCCCCTCCAGAAAATTTTGGTTTTTACGAGCCTCTGCGGCGAACATGGAGCCTGGGGTAAAATAGGTTCTGTCTCGCATGACTATTTTGAGAAGCAAAGACACAATAGTGCAAAAAGCACATAATCTTTCGCGCCGAAAACGGGCGGTTTATTCAAAATTCAATAGGTATATGATCGTGCATAATATATATATAGTGATATGTTTATAATAAGTTATGTACAATTTATACATTGTCAATAAATTACAAATTACTACAAACAACACAAATCGAATATCAACGTGAAATACCATCTTTGTTATAAGCTAGCTAGGCGAACACAAAACCTTATATATTTTCACAATTTCAATGGTGCATCATGAAATCGCCTATTGTGGAAAACGGGCTTAAATGGGACTGCACGATGCCCACAGCTCATTGCCATAGTGAAAACATATCGAAACTCAGACTTCAGGTTTTAGGTTTATATCAAAGCGTGAAATGCAGAAAGAAGGTTTCTCGATGTTCAGAGTCGAATGAGACAGGGCAATCGCACTGCACCAAACATCTTTCTCTCGTTAAAGTGGCACTGACCCCAAAAATTATTTTTGTATGTGTAATATTTGTATCATTCTGAGAAGAAATGTAATATATCTTTATAGTAAAAATCCTCATCTTGATCAACTTTTTCACTGTCAAAGCTACCGGATATGATGTCATTAGGTGAATTGTAAATTAGTTTTCCTTTGTTTTTTGATGCTAAAATTCATCTAATGACATCATATCCGGAAACTTTGACAGTGAAAAAGTTGATCAAGATGAGGATTTTTACTATAAAGATATATTACATTTCTTCTCAGAATGATACAAATATTAGACATATACAAAAATCATTTTGGGGGGTTAGTGGCATTTTAAACACTGACAAATCTGTTTTTACACAGAAACCTTTTGTTTTGTTGATTTTGATATATAGTTTCAAGCTAGTCGTTTATCGTTCAACTTATTTGCCAAACTTGCAAACTTCTCCCTTTCAACCTGTTAGTACGCAGAACGTCTATATTAAAGTCTAAAAAGTATTTCATTCTAGCACAAAATAATTTCACCCATAACTCGAACACTGCTACATATTAAAATACAAGCAAATTCCGAGACTCGACTGCGCACAATCAACGAATAGAGGTAGGACACAGAGGGAAGCTGCACGATATGATTGAATTCAAATTTTATCCCGACTCAGAACGCGTAATTTGAATGCACAGGCGAGACTATGAATTCGCTTATAATATTACCCGTTTAGGGTCATCCATAATTATCAACATTTTCACAAGCGTAGGGGGGGGGGGGTTGGTTAATGACCAATGTACATTAAAATGTCAGTGATAGACCAATTATCATCATTTCTGAGGTTCAACATTTAAAAGTACTCTCTGGGGGGGGGGGGTCCAAAAAAGAGTATTCCATGTAGGCTTGTGAAATGTTGATAATTATGGATGGACCCTTAATAAAAACTAACCGATTTTTACTCATGTTTCATTGTCTTAGATTTTCTAGTCACATCCAACTTTCCGGCTTGATTTACAATACTAAACACGAACTGCAAACATCCCATTTTTATATAACTCCCATGATGCAACGTTGCCGTGCCTTCCCATCCTGCCCGCTGCCACCAATCAAGGTCGAGCTGCTGGCCGAGCAGTTACAGGGCCTGGTAACGAGTTGGATACCTAATCCTGCCGTTCTTCGCGATGTCGATTCCTTGCTACCGGGTTTTCGATCCCCCAGGAGTTTTTCTTTAGATAACCTCGAGGAGTCTAATCTCCGGGCGGAGGTGACACAAGTCCGGTGGGGTTTATCGGAGAAGTCACAGGAATATAGAACATTATCAACGTACGTGCCGTGTTCGCTGTAGTTCAATAGTTCGTATTGCTTCGTCGCCTAGGAAACGCCCGAGGAGTTAATACCGAAAACCTTCGAAAATAACTCGTGAATTGGGTATGGGATGGCCATTTTTTCTTTTGATATATTTTAATATCTTAGTATAGTTGTAAGTATGAATTATTATGATTATATAATAATACTTAACCGTAAAATTATAAGTTAACTAAAAAGATAAATTTGGCTGACGTTTGTTTATACCCAATTCACAACTTTGGATAACTTACATGCCTTAGCCTAGTTACTATTATTCTAGTTTGCGAAAACATACAATAGAACAAAGTAACTGAGCGTCAGAATGATCTACATGAGTGAATAGCTCTTATACATAATTCTAATGCTTAGTTACCTTTGTTCTATTCTATGTTTTCGCAAACTAGAACAATAGTAACTAGGCATGTGAGTTATCTAAAGTTGTGAATTGGATAGTAACGATGTAAACAGCGTTAGCCAAATTGTGTAATCAGTTTCTTCTTCACAACACATTTCAACTGTACCTTATGGTTGTAATATAATAAGTTACCGCTTGTTTAACGGTATCTTCAAGCGGTATAACTTAATGTTTGAGAAGTGCATGTACATACAATTTAATAATATTGCAACTTACCTCGTCATAAAATATAGAACAATGTTTGTCTGATAAATAATTACAATACCCATAATTTCTTAAACATACATCCATGTCAGGAGCTAGCAAGATAAAAATATACTAATTGTCGATCAACTCTGTGTAAAGAACAGGGTGTTGGTAGCACAGTACAGTAGTTAGTACATGGGCACTTCACCTTTGGGACCGGTGTCACAGCGGATAGTGTCCCCCCACCCCGCGGATAGTGTCCCCATCTCCGTGGATAGTAGACAGCTTTAGCAAACACAACGCGACGTCAAAGAAGACGTGAAAATGGCGTAAAAATGGCGTGGACACATCCATAGATGGGCATATCACGCCATTTTCACGTCCTCTTTGACGTCGCGTTGTGTTTGCTAAAGCTATCTAATGTCCCCCCCCCCGCGGATAGTGTCTCCCCGGCGGATAGTGTCCCCCCCGCTGATAGTGTCCCCCACGTGAAAGTCAAAAACAAAAGCTCTGATTTGTGAGGAAATTTCTTCTATATCATAAATTCTGCTAAAAAATAGAAAAGGAGAAAGAAGAACAAAGATAAAGAAGTTGACGATCAATAATGAAACTATTTCCCTATGAAGTATATCATAGACTAAAATTGTTCAGAATGCTGATGGAATGCATTCGGAGCACAAGCACTGTTCATCAGACTCCATACGCAAGAACTAAAACCAGTATTTCTTTGGGGGGGGACAGAATCCGCGAGAGGGACACTATCCGCGTCCCGTATAGTGTCAGGGGAGACAGTATCTGCTGGCAGATATTGTCCGGGAGGACATATTCTGCGGGGGACACTACCCGCTGTGACACCGTTACTCGATTCCTCCAACATGCAATTGTCTATAAACTGCATGAATATCATAACTTACTTGTAGATGATTTCACAAAAAACAGCTTACCTTGTCCGATATTAAGTGTTTTGTAGATCATCGGGCAGGATGTACCCTCACCATGCATTGGACAAAGAACTGCCACAGCTTTACCTCGAGGGACTGTAAGACAATAAAATTAATGTTTCCGGTTCGGTGAAAGTAGGGCCCTATCATGAATGGGTGGAAAAATAGCGGAGCATCTGTCCCAGAATTTTGTAAGATCAGCCGAAAGAAAATAGGAATTTTTCAAAATAAAAACAGCTGTAACGGATATTAAATAATGTAAAAATGTATATAGTCGGTATATTTAGCTTTAATTAGAATAATGGTGGACGCTCCCTCTCCTAGGCGCGTCCCAGTGCATCCATATTAGATTAAAGATAGGAAAACACCCAAAAACTAGACAATATAAATAAGGGAATGTAAAATGAAATAAACACAGTCCTCAACCTCAAGTTGTGAGAAGTATTGTCTCGGCTCGTTACACAGTCAAATGAACTAGACAGTTTAACAGATACAAGTATGCCTTTGGGCCTGGCCCCGTTTACACTTTTCTCTTTGGCTCCCCCAGTGTTTTCAATAATTCTTGTAATAGCAGGCTGAATTTCAAGAATAGGCGTCTGTGCTCAAAATTTCCACATGAATGACAAAGATAGATTTTGCAAATAAACAAAGAAATAGGCGGCTGTGAAAGGCCTAATAGGCCGCCGGTAACCGCCTTTATTGAAAACACCGCTCCCCACATCCTGCCATAAACCAACATCAGCCCAAAGACAACAAGCACCATTTAAACTAAAGTAAATCAGTTACGTTTGAATCGAGCGCACTTACCGTTTTGCGGTAAAACAACGGTTTCTTTGTTACTATTAAAAGAAATTTTTCTTGCAACAGAAGAATTCGACGGATTTACCTACATACAAAACAATTCATTATTAAAAATGCTATTGCTATAGGTTTAAACATAAAAAATGATACATATAGGTTACTCAAATATCTGAATATATAACTCTGAGGGTTGTTGGTTCGGGCGTATTCAGGTTTTCAGAATAGAGGGATTTCATGTAGCGTCACAAAAATTGTAATATATTAAAAACGAAAGCTGAAAAGCTGATTATTTTATATGTTTTGTAGGTCATTATACTGAGTTTCATTCAAAAATTCTAGGTTGATACAAATATTCCTTCCTGAGTTATAGAGTTTTTAATATGTTGCTGATGTCAGCATGATATTAGAAAAGGGACAGTTAAAGCTATTTTGTACAACGTAATTTGATGCATAAAGTTTGGTTATTCATTCAAAATTTATATGTGGCTTATCTTATTGTTAGTTCAATTTGAATATTTTATTTGAAAAAATGATCAAACTTGCACCTTTGTATTTTGGCCGCTATGTTGTTGGTCAAATCTGACCAAAAACATGGCGGCCAAAAATTGTGATGCCAATATTTCAAAACGCTTCAACCAAAATGCTACAACTGTAATGGATCCTGAGGGTGGGAGGTGAATTGGGGAAGGAACGTGGGGAAGGAACGTGGGGAAAGAAGGTGGGTAAGGAAGGTGGGGAAGGAAGGTGGGGAAGGAAGGTGGGGAAGGAAGGTGGGGAAGGAAGTGGGGAAGGAAGGTGGGGAAGGAAGTGGGGAAGGAAGGTGGGGAAGGAAGGTGGGGAAGGAAGGTGGGGAAGGAACGTGGGGAAAGAAGGTGGGGAAGGAAGGTGGGGAAGGAAGGTGGGGAAGGAAGTGGGGAAGGAAGGTGGGGAAGGAAGGTGGGGAAGGAAGGTGGGGAAGGAAGGTGGGGAAGGAAGGTGGGGAAGGAAGGTGGGGAAGGAAGGTGGGGAAGGAAGTGGGGAAGGAACGTGGGGAAGGAACGTGGGGAAGGAACGTGGGGAAGGAAGGTGGGGAAGGAAGGTGGGGAAGGAAGGTGGGGAAGGAAGGTGGGGAAGGAAGGTGGGGAAGGAAGGTGGGGAAGGAAGGTGGGGAAGGAAGTGGGGAAGGAAGGTGGGGAAGGAAGGTGGGGAAGGAAGGTGGGGAAGGAAGGTGGGGAAGGAAGGTGGGGAAGGAACGTGGGGAAGGAAGGTGGGGAAGGAACGTGGGGAAGGAAGGTGGGGAAGGAACGTGGGAAGGAAGTGGGGAAGGAACGTGGGGAAGGAAGGTGGGGAAGGAAGGTTGGGAAGGAACGTGGGGAAGGAAGGTGGGGAAGGAACGTGGGGAAGGATTTGGAGCGATATGACCCAAGATAAGTCAATGGTGGAGATTTGTGGCTCCATATTTGAAAACGCACTAAAACTAAAACCAAGCAATAACGATAAGGTCTCACCTTGCTTGTTGTTTGTGTTATTAATTGCTGCAATCTTTGATAAGCCAAGACATGGATAAGTCGAGGATCAAGTTTATTTAACTCAGACTCTGAAAAACACACACGAAGTTTGTCTTGTCAATGTACATTAACTCTGCAATATTGTGAGGAATGGTCTCAAGCGTTACGTCCAAGATTGTGGCATGAAAATATCACCAGGAAAGCACAGCTGGCAGATGCGGTTAGCGCGCTGCACGTTACTTCCGAGTTAAGCTGACCATACAGCAGGTCGAGGGCAGGGATTTACTTAGGTTGGGTAACATCCCTGTGCTTGATAAACTCATGTAAGTTGAGATTGGTTGGTTCTCTCCTGTGCTTCGAGGGTTTTTCTTCGGGTACTCCGGTTTTCCTCCCTCACTAAAAACTAACCCTTATGCACTAACCTTAACTAACGAACACTCGGATAACTTTGTCAATTGGGTTGTAAAACCTGTCAATGCTTCCCATCCACCTCGGAGTGGTAAATACAATAAACTAAACTGATCACCTACAAACTAACCTTGTATGCTATCCAACCCTGACACAGCACAGATGGTGCTTACTGGACTGGCTGCTTGAGACGTCGGTGTCACAGAGGGACCATGATTGGACCCTCCTCCGTTTACCAATCCCTTCTGGGGACTAGACTGGACCACAATCCTTTGCACGCTTGGACTTGTAACGGTTGTCGTCGACCCAGAATTCCCATGGATCCCAGAACCTCCCATAGTCCTTTGCGCGCTCGACGATAAGGTCGTATTTGCGATGCTCTTAATAATATTACCGTTCCCAGTGTTTGTTAAAACTATGACCTTTGTGGCTCCATTACCGGAACTTAGTCCCGTAGACATAGTTCCTACCACATTCATAGTCCTAGGGGTATTTGTTCCGGGGGGAGAAACACTCACTGCTTTGGTTGACTCGCCTATAGTCCGTGGTTTAACAGCGGTTGCTTCGCCTATAACACGCGGTTTCACCGAGGATACAGGTCCATTCGATAAAGTTTTAAAATCGTTTTTAACGGTCGCTTTTACAGAATTAACTAATGAAGTTTGTATAGAAGAGGTTTTAGTATTTGGCGATTGTAATAAACTGTTCTTAGGCGTTTGAACTGTGGGACTTTTAATATTCGTGTTTTGAGCTGTTGGACTCTTCATATTTGCATTTTGAAGTGTCGACGTTTTGGTATTAGAATGCTGCAAGGGTTTCTTAACGCTACCTTCGACTTTAGCTATCGGTTTCGTGTCGTTATTTGCAATTTTATTCACACAGTTTAAATGCTTCGTCATATTTGAGCTAACGCCATTTTGCTGAGACAGATTTTTCGACGGCGATGCGTAGAGAATCGTGATTGGCTTAGTCAGCGTTTTCCCGCCAGAAGTCACAGTATGCGTGGTAACCACGCGTGAAAATGATGTCACCGTAGAAGTATGCGCCGAATTCGTGGAAGGACTGGACACTACCTTCGCCGTCAAATTGCTTGGCTTTGTTGTGGTAACCGTTTTAACCGTTGATGTATTGTTACCAGAGGTTAAATTTAGAGTTTTGGGAGTTTTAATTTCGGTTGAATTGCTACAGTTGGTTGAAGTTTGGTTCGGGGTTTTGTTGTTTGAAATGACGTGATTTGTGGTCCCGGATATTACAGCTTTAACGGTCTTTTTTATTCCATCTTGAGGTTTAGGTACGGAGAGTGATGCTAGATGTTTGGCAATGTCACATTGTAACGATACGATGGACTTCAGCCACTGAAAAATAAAGAAAAATCTTTTGTACTTTTTAGCTTCGAGTTTCCTTTAACTACTCTAGAAAAGAACTTCCCCCTAACTTTTTGTGGCAGGCGTAAAGGCCCAGACACACCGGACGCGATTCGGCAACGCGACGCGATTTTTCAGTTTTTAAAAGTGAATTAAACCGTCTACGGAAGGAAATTTTAAACGATATGCAGACCAAATAACTCAAACTGTTATAGCGCTTCTGAATATTTGAAAAACATAAAACAGGATCAAAGTTATATGTCAGTGAAAATCGAAAAATCGCGCCGCGTTGCCGAATCGCGTTCGGTGTGTCTCGGCCTTAACGCTTGAATACAAATGCACTATGCGTGAATTGAATTAGCACTCAATTTACGCTTCTTCAAAGTGTCAAAATAGTGCATTTTCTTTTGTACATCGGGTTCTTTTCATCTCTTGAAGTTTCGACGAAAATTAGGTGGAATATTTCGTGACTTTTCGGAATGAAAACTATCGATAATATCGGGGTTTTTTCTTCGGTATCGGTATTGTTTTAATACCGCAACAGCCTACGTAACACAACTATTTCTATATCACAAATTATGAGGAATGAAGTGAAAGTAATGTGGCTTCGGTGGCGCAGTCGTCAGAGCAAGCGCCTTTCACCTCTGACTCTCTGAGTCGTGGGTTCGATTCTCGCTGGGGACTCTACTAATGTGAAAAGAGTAAGTCAGCGCTCTGTCGAAAGTCGTGGGTTTTCTCCGGGCGCTCCGGTTTCCTCCCACAGGGAAAGCTGACTGGGTGGGTTAGGATATATACAGATTAGGAAAGTAATATCACAATTGTTGTAAAAATATATAGTGTAGGCGAAGTACGTAATATAGGTAAGCGAAATACTTGATGTAATCGGTCACTGAAAAGGCCCGACGGGGAGTGAGCTAAATAATGTATGTATGTATGTATGTATGTAAACCCCTACGAAACAATAGGGCTATTTATACGGGAGAAAATAAGTCGCGACTTACATAAGACGCGTCTTATATAAGACGCGAACACACTCGTATAAATGGTCAAATTCTAATAACAGGGGTTCAGACTGGTCCACAATAAGTCGCGACTTACTAGAATTTGACCATTTATACGAGTGTGTTCGCGTCTTATATAAGACGTGTCTTATGTAAGTCGCGACTTATTTTCTCCCGCATAAATGGCCCTAATATCTACCTCTTCTTGTTCGGAAGATTTTGGAGGCGTGACGGGCAACTTATATGGAGGTAATGGTTTCACCGAGTCTTGGATATGTTCAGGTAGTTGTTGAAATGGAGGGTTCTTGTAATGCCATTTGATTGACTCTGGAACCTTGAATAAACCATAGAAGAATAATTAGAAGGTTTTGTAGCATGTATACCCGGCTAATACAAATGGAACACACTGAACAACGCGTTCCAGACACGTTCCGAAACATTTACAGGTGCGTTTTGTGTTAAGTCAGAATTTCTTTGTAGTACTGCATGTACTAACAGCCTAGTGTTTCCATACCAGTGTGAGACGTTTTCGTTTCCACGATTCTTGTTTTCTATCAAAGTCAGGATGGTTTTGCAGTCTGGAAAAAAGCGCAGAACATAGAAGTCATTCTGCTCAGCACAAACACGTAATTTTCAAATAAGAAAGAATTAAGCATCATGTATATATTACCTATGGACGCGGTCAAGAAAATCCATTTTTATCGTATGTTGCGAGATATTGTTACGCAGTTCGTCGTAAGCCTTGAGACGTCGACTGAAACGTGGATCTTTCAAACCAGGCTGTAAATTTTTTTTAAACAGAGACAAACCGTACGTTACATCAACTTTCGCCTTGGATTTCTTTTTAAATACTGGTTCGCTTAAAGGGATATGGCAATAAAAATTTAGTTTATCTCATTTGAAAGAACTTTTAAAGTTATATCTAAATCTCCCTTACCGATTTTTCGTATCTTGCTTAGTTCTTGAGATATTTTGACTTAAAACAATGAGCTGTCCGCCATCTTGGATTATTTTTTGATCTCATTAACGGTAGTTTTAGCGACGTCACAAGCAGGGTTAGTCATATAAAACTACTCCTAGGTGACCAAATAACAATTAGTAGATGTTTAAAGAGCTGTCAGTCAATTCGTTACTTGAAATAGTGACCGAAGTATAATTTTGGGCTCATAATGACCATTGGCTTTCTGGGTAAGATCTTGCGTGACCCTGCTTGTGACGTTAACATGCATATCCACAAAAATCCAAGATGGCGGACAGCTCGCTGATTTATGATTATTTCTGTCAAAATATCTCGAGAACTAAGAAAGATACGAAAAATCGGTAAGGGAGATTTATGTATAATTTTAAAAGTTATTTCAAATGAGACAAACTAAATTTTTATTGCCATATCCCTTTAAGAAATTATTGCGTGTATGATAGAACTTCTCAAACGAATCAGTATTTAAAGAGAAATTCAACGCGAAAGTTGAGTTAATTTATGGACGTTTATTACCGTGGTATCAAGACAACGATACGGTGGTGATTTCCTTTGTGTTTTGCTCATGAATTATTAATGAGTTATATTAATGAGTTATATTAATGGTTTTGTTCCTTCTTTTAGTTTCTATATCTAATTATAATATAACATTTATAGTACGCACGTGCTGATTGGTCGAGAAGCGTGTTTCTATAACTGTATAGAAACACGGAAATTTTCCCGCCAAAATTTAAAATCATAAAAAATCCAAATTTAATGCGAATTATAAAACTTTGAATACTATTTAAAAACAATTTTAATGCTTTTACACATTTTTGACTGTTAATTTTCAAACAGAGTTGTTTTCTTGCAGCGAAATTGACGAGCAAAGGTCAGCATGCGTACGTAGTGAGAACTTGTAAATTAATCGAGTTTAAAAAATGTCTTTTGAGTTATATTATAAAAGAAATAGAAAACATTTTTTCCTGTGTTTCTATACACTTATAGAAACACTTGTGGGAGTTTGGGAGAACTCGAAATAACGTGGAAAAACTCGCCCTACGGGCTCGTTTTCCCACTGATTATTTCTCGTTCTCCCAGACTCCCACGCGTGTTTCTATAAGTGTATAGAAACACGGAAAATGTTTTCTATTTCTTAACTATCTAATTCAATATTCTTCTCTAAGCATTAAATTTTTCCAATTTTAGATCGTGTGACAAAAACTGTGATCAGTGTGATGTACTGTAATCTCAAATTATTTTCGGGCAGGCACGTAATTTTGAAAGCGGGCGTGTTCTGGCTCCATGAAAATCTTTATGCGTCTCATGACTTTCCGCTAGCGCTGTATTTCTCGACCACGACCGATACGTAAACCTTGTGCTTGGTGACAAATGATTGCAAACGTTACGTACTATTAGTCTGTGTTACCTCAGCATGTTCAGCGTGGTTTGGACACATCCACATTCCTAAAGGTTTGTTGGTCAACGGTGGTTGTAAGCAGTTTGTATGAAATGATAATGGACAGAAATCACATTCAATCAAGTCACCATAAAGGGAATTTCTAGACGTCCTAAACGAAGCAAGCATGGGTGAATATAGTTTTAAAGTACATAGTTACAATAGACGTCTCCCAAGATGGCTTTCACAACATAATCGCAGGCCACTTTTCGTGCGGTTTTGGCAAGCACATTTTCCGAATTGTGTTGTTATCGACTAATTTCTATAATTTACGCGATATTTGTTAAATAAATTTAGTACCTATAGTGTATATTCATAATGTTAACCTTTCTAAAAGCTCTATTTTGAAGTATTATTCTGTAATTTAGAATTTATTTTCTACAAAATTATCTCAATTTTTGACGATGTCTAAGCAAAACCAAGCCGATCTGAGCAGATATTTCGGACGTTAAAACAATCTACAAAATACATAACACAATAAACATCATAGCAAAACAAAGTCATGGTTAACAATATAGATATATAAGAACTTTCTACAAAGCGTTGCTCTTGAGCAGTAGCGTAGCCAGCCTGCCAATTTAGTCCCGCTATGCAAATTTGTTCGTGTTCATTGACGGTGAAAACAAGGAATGAATAATTATGATTTGAAATTTGCATAGCGGGACAAAATCGGCGGGCTGGCTACGCCACTGTTCTTGATATTTTGACAGATTTCTCAACCGTATTTCAACACAACTCGGAAAATGTACTTACTGAAACCGCGCGAAAAAGGCCTGGAATAAGGTTGTCAAGCTATCTGGGGAAACGTCTGTTGCAGTTACTTCCTATCTATAGGTCAAGATCTCAAGCAAAAACACAATATACAATTTTACTACCTTGAACATGCGAAGCACAACTTGTCAAGATGGCAACCTTCGTCAAAATCTGATTCCCTAAAAGAGAATATTAACATCATAAAATATGTGTATAATACGCCTTCCAAAGGATCTTATCTGAATTTTACTTCAAGATAGTAATTAGATACCGTAATCAAAGAGCATTTAAACGAACACTGATAAGATTTTTCATACTTATTATCAGTATTGGAATTTGTCACTTTCTCCTCATTTTCAAGTTTGCGTTTTCTGTCACCTGAAAATACACGTAGATCATTTCAATAAATTAGTGCTAAGAAGGGATGGATTTACTGGGTGAGGTGCAGGGGGGTGTGCAACACTCCTAGCCTTGGCCAAGGGGGGTGCAGGAGGGGTGCTAATTTCCATGTCAAATTTTGGATTTTGGCAGGGCATTTATCAAACAAAAATAGAATATTGGGCCATTTTGGGGTCTCTTTGACCATCTAGGCAATCCTATTTTTCAAACATTTTCTGGCAAGCTCAGTCCCTGCTGCAGTGTTTTCAATAAAAGGCAGTTACCGGCAGTTTACCGCCGCCTATTAAGCCTTTCACAGCCATCTATTTCTTTGTTTATTTGCAAAATCTATATTCATCTTTCGTGTGGAAATTTTGAGCACGGGCGCCTATTCTTGAAATTCAGCCTGCTATTACAATAATTATTGAAAACACTGCTGCCGGGGGTCCTCAGTGACGATGCCTCAGTCAACAGTCACACCCTGCTTCATGATCAGCACCCCCCCTCCCCACTACCAGATCAAGCTGGATCAATCCCTGATGTTAAGGCCAAGTTATCAGAGGTCGAAATTTCTGCTATAATGTATAGTAAAATGCCGGACGGAATAGTAAACTTCATGATCTTGGTATTCCGTTTGTATAATAATTAATAATAGAACAAATTGTGGTTGGTACCAATTTATAGTATCAGTACGTTATTGAGGATAATAAGCTCGCTTTCCCATGATCTTATTTTGCTGCGTTAATTTTAACTTTGCTACATGACAGACTGGCACCAGCAATAATGCATAACAGAGCAACACATTTGATAGATTATTGGTGTATAAATAACAACAGAAACGTTTGCTATGTTTGTTTGTTGATCTTCAGTTTAGGAGCCTGAGGATTACTTTACAAACGTCATTAGCCTGTGAGCACACTCTCAGAGCCATAAAGGAATAGTGGATATTCAGACGGAATCGTAAATTTCAAACCCTATTATTCCGGTTGCATAGGAGATGCAAATGAAAATTTCGACCCCTGGTTATACTGGGCAATTAATGAGAACATTCCATGTTAGAAAGCTCTACCTGGAAAGAATGTATTACAAATCAGTTCAGGAGGAAGTGTAAAAGTTGACGGGTTCTTTCCAGAACTCATTTTAACAAGAGTTTGAAATGGAGACGAGATCTTATCATTCTGGTCTTTTTTCACTTTGGAATGTTCATTTGAAACAGGCGGATCTTTTCCAGAGTTAGTTTCCAAACCGTTCTAGAGAAAATGAAGGACATTTGTTAATAGTGGCCCAATATTCAAGTGAACACTCAAAAAAGTTATCATAATTATTATTATTATTATTACAACAACGACAGCATTATTCTTGACAACGTGGTACCTCAACAGGACGGGATTTACATTCATTACAAAGCCATTCCCCAGTAGGAATATCATCCTCTTCAAGCGGAGGGTCACTGTGAGAGGAAAAATTGAAATATACAAGTCAAAACATATAAAGAATGTGACAAATTTTAACTCAAAATCATGTGCCATGTTAGTGGCATATACTTCGCAAAATATTGGGAGGGGGGGCGAACTTAGGTTACCACAATATTATCACACTTTTGCTGCTGCAAATCTTAGTTCTTTAGACCATGTTTATTGTAAATACAGGCATGTAATTGTGGAACCGCTCAACCGGGATATATGGTGTAGAGTTACGATAAAGCTTGGCATAGCGGCATGAGATTTTCTTTTTTAGTCAGTCTGGTGTATCGATGTATGTACTTTTTAGCCTTTCGTCATGTTCTTTACTGACCTTTTTCACCTATTGTATGCATTTTCATGGTTTAAACTATAGATATATATTTTTTTAATGTGAGAGTTTCTCAACCTAACTGTCGTTTGCCTTGGCATAGCACAAGTTTGCCTCAGCATATATCAGGCGAATCGCTAATATGGAATGCACCCTGGGATAAAACAGTTGTATTAATCCAAAAATAACTCGCACCACTTAGGTTAGCTCCCCAGTTAGGGGCTGTTGACAAATAGATTTCTTGCGGATTTGTTCCACAATTGCTTTAACCCCTTCCCCCCTATCCCATTGTGGACCAGTAGGAAAGTCAGTTTTCATCCTAGTTATTTTTTTGCGGATTCTTCTGCAATTGCAAGATGAAATCTATTTGTTGATGGCCCCTTAGCCAAGCTAAGAACCCTTGAACACAGTGTTATTTTGGAAGAATACATTTACCAAAAATACTTTGAACTAGAACATATAAAACACAAAACAAAGTCAAACATAATCAAATAACGATGACATACCAACATGTGAGATGAAAAGCACAGGGACATTGGTCACAGCAGAGTAAATCACCACCCTCGCCACAACTATCACAACAATCATGATTCAGAGCTCGTCCTGGCTTACGAATCTCTTTCTCTGTTCTAGCCACTAGGTTCGTCTCGCCAAATTCAGACTGAACCAGCGCTTGTATTTGCTACGAAAAGAAATACACATAAACAACAGCACTACATGCCTAAAATCAGCTACGTTGTAACACAGATGTCGTTTCGAACTACGAATGTTTATTTTACGGGCAAAAACGACAAGGGTTTGTATTAAATACACTTACAGCAAAGCAACTCCCCTCAGGGTCAAGATCATCGTACTGGTCCATTTTCTACGTCTTATCCTTTAGTATTTCAACCTACAATCCAAATATATTCATCCTACTGGACCCAAGAACCCGTCGGTTTCATAGCACTGACAAAGCAACTGGTCACAAACGAAGGCAAAATTCCACTCGTTCGCGTCGCGTTTTCTGAGCTTTAAAACGCAAATCCACACTGTTTCTGGCTGAGATTCAAAGAGAAGCAATGTCTTGAGAGCTTTCGAGTAAAATTAGCGTCTGTCACCCCGAGAAACAGGCAAAAAATCGGGAGAAAAACAAAAATATTTCAAGCGAAGGCAAAAAACTAAAATTAATATGCTCTATAAGCATGCGCAGAGAAGAATACACCTTATGCGCATAAACTTTTCGTAGTATCTGCTGACGACTGACGGCGCAATATTTTTAACCACTGCGCATGTCTCGAATTTAATACGAATATATTATCATAAATTACAGCTAAATTCTATATAAATTACAGCCAGAACCCTCAAATAATTGATATTTCTTGTTGCTTAGCCTAGGCATTGAATAAAATTCAGAGGCGTAGCCAGGTTTTTCAGCCAAGGGGGGCCAGGAAAAATCTAGGAGGGGCCGAAGTTCAACTGTAGTTTGGCTATCCAAGGCACCCATTCCCACACCCAAGATCTCCAGGGCACCCATTGCAATATATAGTACAGTTAATCTGTAGGGGGTTCCGGGGGCATGCTTCCCCGGAAAATTTTTGAAATCTAGAGTCTCTAAAGTGGCATTTTCTGCGTTTTGGGGGACCATTTGATATAATCCGAGCCCCTCCGGCCCCCACTCTGGCTACGTCTCTGATAAAAATTCATTAGATTTATCTCAATTATATAAAATATTAGCTACAAAATTGTCATATTTAGTCCACAATCCCAACCAAATTTTTCCATTCTTGTAGTTGCTTTAAAGATACGCCACTACCTCCACATACGATGACGACAGCATCTGTAAGTTCTTGAAGTTTTCCCTCATCTTTTAACTTTTGTAATGCATTAGAATAAACAGCAGAGAGAGCGGCGCCACAAGCTGGTTGTACCAGCATTTGATGGTCATCTAGAAGATAAAACATAGGTCCTTTTAGCGTACATATATCTGCGCCAAATCAGTGCTGTTGTTATAAAGGTTAGGCTATGTTACACAAGGCAATTTTGCTGTAACTTGCAAGGCAAGTTCGGACACAGAGCGATGTTAGGTAAAAAGTATATTCGTAGAGAAATTGTGAGCATGAATCTCGTTTTACTTTGCCGATGTTTTTCTTACTAAACATGCCCAGAAGGCAACAAAGAAATGAACAAGAATGATAATGTCGGTGAAGTGAAACGCGTGCCATGTCCACTGTTTTTCTGTGCGTATTCTCCGCGTGTAACATAGCCTGTGATGGGTGAAGGGTGAAGCCGGTTATCCACTGTGCGAATTTGTTCACGCGAAGCGAAAAACAAATTTCGGCAATATGGTTGTTTACGGGAAAAAACTTGCCGCGAAATATTTTTTCCTTAACCGTTTTTCCTGCTTGTTTCCCAGCTTGTTGACAAGTTGTCAACGGCTTGTTGACAACTTGCTACAAGGTTGTTGACTCAACAGATTTGTTACAAGTTGTTCCAACAACTTGTTATCGTCCTGCAATTCAACAACTTGTTAACTCAAGTTGTGAGTGACAACCTTGTAGCAACTTGATAATATGACAACATTGTTATAAGCTTACTACAAGCCTGTTGTGAACACACCTTGTTCACAAGATGTGAGATCAAACGCGTCCACATCAATCTCTTTCTACAAAAGCATTTTTTCTATTCCTAGTGAAGCAGTGAAGGATATTTTGGTTTTTTGAACGAAAATTTTATCTTCTCCAGTGTGTAGGAAAAGAAAGAACCGTACCTCTTACCTGCAAAATTAAGGCAAGCATTGACAGCATCCTTGTCTTGCACGACATATGAGATAACATTATGACGAGACGTCCAGTTATACGCTTCTTCGCAAGCTCTTTTGGCTCCCAGACATACTGCAATGCTAAAGAGACAGCATAAATTGCAATATAAGAGACTCTTAGGGCGAAGTCATCAGAGCAAGAGCAGAAAAAACCTCAGACGAGATGGTGCATTCGATTCTCGCTCCGAACTCGCTCTACTGATACGAGAAGAGGTAAATGAATTGGATGTTAACCATTTTTCCTTTCAGCTTAGCGCTCTGATTGCGAAGGACGGAGCTCAAACGTAACCGAATCGAAGGTTTACTATGGCGTCTCTGGCTGCCACAATCAGGGCCGGACCTACGGGGGGGTTTGGGGGGGTGTCACACCCCCCCAGAAATTCTATTTGGAGTTTCAGTCGGCAGAAGTGCTATTTTAGTCGGCAGACAAAAAATTTTTTGATGACTAACAGCAATGTAGTCGGTACAAGTTCGTTAGTCAGTCGGTTGAAAGGACCTTACACCCCCCCTGATAAATTTTCTGAGGACGGCCCTGGCCACAATACGACCAATGTCTAATCATGGAGCACAGCTAAGGTGGAAAGGTTAGTTTTTGGTGAAGAAGGAAAACCTTACACGAGTTTTCAAGTGAGAGGAGAGCAATCACCCATAAAAAATACCCTACCCTCGACCTTCGGTATCAAGCGTAACTCAGTGGGTAAATATAGAATTAAGGATAACTTTAGGAATGTAGAGATTTCGTCAAGATTTTTTTAGTTTTATGCAAACATACGAAGATTTTTCGTGTTAAATATCCGGATATCCCTCGATCTTTTCCATACCTAGATATCTCAGCAAGCGTCACAAAACGGCCAGCTTGTATTGACGCTGCGAGACAATTGGCTCCTTCTGTTTCCATAGTAACCACAGGCACGTCATTCCAGCCCACGTGATGTAGTCCTCTGAGAACCCCGCAGAGTAAGCCCCCACCCCCGACCGCTACAACCACAACTGAAGGTTTCCGGGGGAGACTTGCCGCAATCTCGTGCACCATTGTTGAATGACCATCCCTAGAATAGAATAGAATAGAATAGAATGGAATGGAATGGAATGGAATGGAATGGAATGGAATGGAATGGAATGGAATGGAATGGAATGGAATTGAATGGAATGGAATGGAATGGAATGGAATGGAATGGAATGGAATGGAATGGAATGGAATGGAATGGAATGGAATAGAATAGAATATATAGAATAGAATAGAATAGAATAGAATGGAATGGAATGGAAAATAATGGAATATAATGGAATGGAATAGAATCAATAGAATAGAATAGAATAGAATAGAATAGAATAGAATAGAATAGAATGGAACATAGAATGGAATAGAATACAGAACAGAACAGAACAGAACAGAACAGAATAGAATAGAACAGAACAGAACAGAACAGAACAGAACAGAACAGAACAGAACAGAACAGAACAGAACAGAACAGAACAGAACAGAACAGAACAGAACAGAACAGAACAGAACAGAACAGAACAGAACAGAACAGAACAGAACAGAATAGAATAGAATAGAATAGAACAGAATAAAAGAGTATCTGGGGCCGGTTGTGCGAAGGTGGAGTAGCGCCATCCACCAGATGAAAAATGCCTCAAAAACCTGTCAAATTACAGATGTTATCTATTGACAACGTTTATCTATTTGAGTTAGTGAATAATAATTATCTGTCTGAGTCGGAAATATTGATCTCAGCATGAAATGCATGAAAGAGACAAAGAAATATGCATGAGATGCAGTCCGAGATCAATTTGATATAATTGAAAATCACAATTATACGTCGGCAGTATTTTCAAATTGCTCGAGAATTCACGCTGGCAACGTGTGATCCTTAAACATGATTGTTTAATGCGTACTTCGAACCGGATAAGTGTTCATTCACCGTTTCCACCGCCCGCGAGTTTCTATGACAACTGACTTAGTCTAATGTTCTATCAACTGAGCTGGGTGGTCAAATCGGTTCGAGAAGCTGGTATTTCGGTCGAGTTCTTTCGACATCAGCATATCTTATGATTTTACATCAAATAGTTGTGGGATTAGGACTCGGGTTTCAATTCCCAATTCGGTCAAGCAATTTTTCAATTCAGACTGCCTGGTGTGGAACCAAATCACATCGCTCAGCAGGTGACACTGTGCTTTAACAAACAGTTTTTTTATTTTTGGTTTCCTAACTTTGGACTGAATATAATATAAATGAAATTCAGTCTTAAAACTAGAAAAATTAGCACGTCAGAATGAAGTTCAATACGCAAACATTACTAAATGTTTCCCCTACCGTTAATAGGCATTTTCATAATATTTACTTGCGGCCAGAAATAACAACAAGCTAAGCAAACATTATTAATGACGCCCACTCGAAAGTGCGTAACCTGCCGTAACGCATTATATACATGCTTAATTATGTCAATGCTTAATTATGTCAATCGTGCAAAATTTCATAAGGATTGTTCATTTGTAAAAGCGCCAAATTTTGTACTATAATAACTTGTGCCTTTACGGTATCTATCTATCTATATTTTGATACATTAGTATATCTTCTAATTAACTCATGTAAATAGGTAATTAATTATAATCTTCATTTTATATATGTATTGTAATTATTTCTGAAAAGCCATTTTGGAGAAATAAAAAAATTATTATTAAAAGTTCAACAGAGCGTGTTAATGAGCTTTCCTAGTTCCTTTCTTATTTCCCCTCAATCCAACATGCAAGATGATAAAAAAATCTAACCGGTCCGGTGTGCTTTAGTTCCTGTTGTGATTTTAACATAATGACTATTCGAACATCAATTTCAGGCCATTTATATCGTAAGCCTTAGTCCTGACAATGATGGATAAAAAAATCCGGAACTTGTAACGTACGTGTTTCGAATACGAATCTCGATAAATTAGCAGAGTCGAACCTCTCTTTCTTGGCGGACACCTCTCTATGCCGTTAGGTCATTATGTCATTATGTACAACTATGTCTATGGTACAACACAGTGTGTACATTTAATGTGACTGACTTGTAGTGAGCTCTTGGCAATTGGACTTTGTACTGCACAATGCTGTACAGGAATTGCAGGGACGCAGATTCGATTCCTACAGTTACACTTTTTGCAACTGCTCCCGATTACGTCTAAATTATGTATATAGTTTCGCTCGAAATTTCCATCCACAAAAACGCTTCAACGTTAAAAATATCGGCCTGTTTTGGTGACGTCATCGTGGCGTGACCCTTAGGCTTTATGAGTACGGAGACTTGCTGCCGGCCGTATTTAATACACAAATAAGCAATATCTCAAAATCGCATTTGTTTTTCATTAGGTTAGTGAATACATTTTCAAGATCATACATATCTTGCAAGCGGATCAACTTTGTAGTTTATATACATTGTGTTCTATGTTGATTGTTCGTGTTTACTGACATTTATGCATGAGCAATCGTACAACGTCATTATCTTATTAAAATACGACCCCAATATAATAACCGGAAGACACCCATTGCGAACCATGTTGCGTCATAACGCGCCCAACAAAACAAACCAGTCAATACACGAAAATAAACAGAACCTGTTGGCTGTTATATAGCAACCTCTGAACCTCTAGGTCTAGCTGAACCTCAGGCCGAGAGCATTCAGGAAATCAGTTAGTATTAACAACAGTCGAGTTGACATTGTCGAAGTCAAAATGCAATCGTCAACACCATTCGTGACTATTTTCCTGTTTGCATTTTGTGTGTTGGTTATAAAATGCTCGCCAGCCAAGCGAGTCGATAATGCTTCAGAAGCCAAGCTAAATGATTTGGTAAAGACAGACACAGAACACTTAAAACTCGAAAATAGCAAGGCGACGTTACGGCGGTTATCAAACTTTGATGTTAGTAAACAAAAAACTACTGGTCTCGAAGGCGAAGCGAACCTCGGTGGCTTTTCGAATGAAAGGAATCAAATGGTGTCTGGTCATCGTATTTCAAAACGAAACGTAAATACAAGCCTACCAACTCAACCAAGTGTAATCCCAACAACTAACCCCCCAATTTTTATTTTACCTCCACCCCCCTTGCCACCCGCGCCCTCATTTAATATTCCACCTGTGTGTAGCGGGCAACAGTCTTGCTCTGGGCGATGCACGGGGAATATAACTGGATGGCGAAGTGATGAAAATATAGCGTGTTATTGCGATACGGCCTGTTATGAAATATTTAATGACTGTTGTACTGATTATACAAATTACTGTGGCGTGCAAAAACCGAGCGAAATTTCCATAAAAACATTCAACTGGACTTGTGAGGCGTTGGGTCACTTTGGATCGAACCAACATTGCGAAATCGGTGAAGGGTTATGGATGGTATCACGATGCGCTGACGATTGGCCTTATGACGAAATCCGAAGTCGTTGCGAGAACCCTACGAAGCTTCTCCGACAGGCGTCCGACATCAGTCGCTACATTCCGACAGTGAGCGGGGATGTGACATTTCGGAATAATTTCTGCGCCAAATGTAACCGCATCACTGGGAACTTTGAATATTTTCCAGTGGAAATTAAAACAAATGTATTTCCACCTGAACATTATAATTTTACCGAAAAAGTTACCTTTTTGTTGTTGAATGGAGCGGAGTTTCCGCAAGACGGGCCAGCGAGGCCAAACACTTCTCAAACGAGACGATATTGTGTAAAGTCCATTATAGATTCTTGCCCTGGAAATACTACCGCAGAAACTTGCAAAAACGGCCCTGTAGCCCCAGTATCGGGATTCGGCAGAAATTTTAGAAACTACGACTGTGCCATATGTAACGACCCCAATGGACTATATACATGTTTCCCGTCTTTGTTCTCACTTTTTAGTTGTCGATTCACTCCACCGCAGAAGTTTTTGTTAAATTTAGACTACAAAGACACCAACTACGAAGAAGATTCGGTATTTACAGTCCTAAGCACTTCTTGCGGTAGAAATGGATTAATATTCGATGATAAACTACAAGAGTGTGCAGAAAATTTTCTACCCCCCTCTGGAAAAGAAGACGAGTTCCGTCTCCTGGCCTGGTTTGCTCCATCTAAGGATTTTCAATTCACTGAAAATGATTTTAAAACTGTTATGAAACAGTATTTCGGCGTTGAAAGCTCACAGATATATAATATTAGTATTGACACTGTTCCAATGACTTTTTCGTTAGACCCCAATCCTGATTCTACGATTTTGTATCATTTGGTCAGCTCAACGCTTCTCCTAACCCCCGAACAAAGTTTTGACGTTTTATTTAAAACTGATTCAAATTCATCCAACTTAAATCTTCGAAGCTTTATTCACTTTGAGAAACCGCTAAGCGTCACCTTAAATAACATAACCTACACTATAATAAAAACCACCTCTCGCTCGCTCTCATGCATCACTCAAAAGATTTACACTCCACAAGATTACGACGTTTTGGTCGACCAACGAATTCGTATCAATTCGACCAACACCCGATACGAGAAACAGGAATATTACGGACAAATTAATGGTAACATTACAATATGCGAAAGATATTCACCAAGTAATTGCGAGACAACCGAAACTGGACTGGCCAAAAATGATTTTATCATAAACACCAACTTAAGTTTGTATCAGAAAAGCACTGGAATGCTATATAAAGTCGGACAGTATGATGTGTTTAATAATTCCGTTGCATTGTGTAATTTAGATAAATCTGACATCCCAACATGTCAAAGCGAGAAATCGTGCAAAGGGCGTTGTAGCAACAGTACAGAGTGGCGAAATGAAATCAAAATGCGCTGTTCGTGCGACCCTGATTGTTACGAAGTGTTCAATGACTGCTGTTCGGATTACACCAAGTACTGTGGGGCTCAGAAACCAACAGAAACTCTGACCATGAAATATAACTACACTTGTGAAGATGTTGGACACTGGGATGTCGAGCACTGTACTGTCGGTGACGGACTTTGGATGGTCACACGATGTCGACCCGATTGGCCTCACGACACATTCCGAACCAAATGCGAAGCACCAGTAGACCTGCTCACAATGTCCTCCCCATATCTCTACGGCTACCTTCCGGTGCTCGGTCGTGATAACACCACATTTCGTAATATGTATTGCGCAATATGTAACGGTGTCCAAAAATACGAACCTTGGCCTCTTGATATTCAAACCCCCGCCATCCCCCCGGAAATTTATAACCTTACGGAGAAAATACGCTTTTTGTTGTCTTATGAAGCTGAATTTCCGGATGGGAAGGGACCTTGGAGACCTGGGACGAATCAAGCCAGACGATACTGCGTGAAAGGGATCATCGACTCTTGCCCTCTTGGTGAAAAGACGCTCTCGTGTAGCAATGGTGATGTAGCTTTAATCTCAGCTGGCGGATGGCATTTTAAGAATACCCAGTGTGCAGCTTGCCGCGGTCTACCGAGCGAGATATTTTCCTGTTTTCCCGATGGATTACACAAATCCTGCACAAGATTCGTTCCTCAGTCGTTCTCGCTGGTTCTAGACAGCGGCCAATCTGAAACCGAGATCCAAACGCGAATCTCGATATACGATGAAGAATGTGGAAAAAGCGGGTTGATTTTTGACGATATTTTGCAAGTCTGTCGAGTAAATTGGTTATCCCCGCCAGAACAGAACGGTCAGGAACGATTCTACGTTTTCGCTTGGCTTGACCCACCACAAAATTCTCAGAACACCTCCTTCACACCTACCCAATTCCAAGAATCACTTGCAAAATATTTAAATGTTTCTCGACTACAACTCTTTGACATTAATATCACGATTGTTTTACTACCAGGAACCGACAAGTTGTTGTTTTATCTTGTTTCTTCGACTATCGCTCTAACTCCACAGGAAAGTTTGGAACTTTTATCCACAAACACAAGCGCTTCGCAAACGAGAAAACTCCCACGCTATATTTACTTCTCAGAGCCATTCGCCCTACAAATAAAAGGCCTTCCCTATACTGTAGCTAAAACAACATCTCGTCCGCTTGCTTGTGTCGGAAAAACGACTTATACATCGGCGGAATACACTTTACTGGCCCAAGAACGGGTGCTTATAACAAGCACCAACAAAACTTACGAACAGTTTGAATATTACCGGGAGAATGTTGAACAGCTTGGAGTGAAGCGAGGTAATATAACCGTATGTGAAAAATTCGTCCCAGCTAAATGTGACGGGTCGATAGTACAATACACACCTGAAGAATATACGATAATGGTGAACTTGAGCATTTATGTGAGCAAAACTTCAAGTTTGTACAATTATGGAGAATACGAAATCATATCTAACAAATCCGTTGCAATCTGCCAGGAGTTCAAAGTGCGTATCATTACCGGAGCTCGTCAAACAGTTCGTGACAACGAAGCCCTTGGTTATATAACGTTCGTATTCTTTATACTTTCCATATTATTCCTAATTTTTCTGCTACTGACCTACATCCTATTCCCCCAGCTTCAAACACTCCCTGGGAAGAACCTCATGAACTTAGCTACGAGTTTGTTACTTTTTGAGATATTCTGGCTACCATCGAGTTTCAGCGAAGTTCGGGAGGATAAACCAACGTGCATGGCGATGGCAATTATGGAACATTATTTCTTGATGGCATCGTTTGCTAGCATGACTGTGATTGCTTTTCATACGTGTAAAGTTTTTGCAAGAAACCTACCTGCCCCGAAAATATCCGAAGGACATGAAAGAAAGCTGTTTTGTATGTACCTAGCTTTGGTGTGGCTACTCCCTGGCATTTTCGTTGCTATTTGTGTTGTATTAGATGACCAGAATGTTGCAAAACTCGGTTACGGGGAATCAGAAATTTGCTGGTTAACTGAGAACAATGCCTATACATACTTTGTTACAATTCCAATTGCTCTTCTGTTATTGTTTAATATCATCGCCTTCGTTATAACTGCCGTATATCTTCGAAAACACAGTCAAAACCAAGCCGCGAAGCAGGCTAGTGGCAACAGAAGGTCAAATCTGTCAATATACGTAAAACTGTCCACCTTAATGGGATTTACATGGCTTTTTGGTCTTCTCGCCCTCGTCGTAACATCCACGACCGTATTTTGGTATTTCTTTGTGATTTTCACGTCTTTACAAGGCGTCTTCGTTGCAATGGCTTTTGTTATGAATGTTAAAACACTCAACTTGTATAAAAAAAGTTATAAGAAGTATCAAAGTGGCTCAAGTACACCTAACACTACGAAAAGAAACTTTACAACGCATATTTATAATGATACAAAACTTTGAACTGTGTAGTGTGTTTATAGTTCGGCAATTTGTGTGAGCATTGAGTATTGGTCTATTGACGTTCTCACTTACTAGTAGATTTTGTGTACTGTATAATCAGTGCTACTGTACAGCATGTATTATAGTATGTCTTAAGTTAACCTTATTAAATTATCGTCATTTCATTGGGTGATCATGATCACATGATATTGGAAAGGTTTCCATTTCACTGATCGTGAAATAGACAAATTGGGCTAACGCCGTTTACATCGTTGCTATACCCAATTCACACTAAACATTAGATAATTCACATGCCTAGTTACTATTGTTTAATTTGCGAAAACACAGAATAGAACAAAGGTAACTAAGCATTAGAATTATGTATAAGAACTATCCACTCCTGTAGATCATTCTAACGCTTAGTTACCTTTGTTCTATTCAATGTTTTCGCAAACTAGAACAATAGTAACTAGCCATGTGAGTTATCTAAAGTTGTGAATTGGGCATAAACAAGTATTTGCCTATGGAACGTTCAAGCCGTGAATTTTTGTAGCACACATTTTGTTCCATTGCAAGCCGTTTCCACAGATTCCGTGGGAAACGATCAGTATTGCAGTATTTACTTACCATATGTCTTCATGGTCGAAAGGATGAACTAGAAAATGACCTAATAAATGCAAAAAGAAACAAATTACAAATTGCTTTACACTTTTAAGGAGGCCTATCTTACGCTCGAGTTTTGCTCTGTCTAACGACAGACTATTTTGCTGATCAAAGGGAACTTGTTTAATTTCGAACACATCTTGTTATAAAAATGTTAAATTTTCATTACATACTGTAAACTAGAAGGCGGCACTTAATATATACTGCATACCTCCACCAGCAAGTTAAGTCAAGTATTTCATGTATAAATTATACATGCACTAATTACGTACTATTCAGTTCTTTTCAGCCCAGGAAAGCAAGACAAAATTTTGTAAATTTCTCACTTAATTTTCATCCAAAAATGAACCAAAATTTAATCGATTTGTCCTTGATCTATGGTCATTATCTCCACAAATTTTCATAATAGAATATTTCTTTTCAGTTATCGTGATAACAGACAAACAAATAAACATACACACAAACAAGCCCAGGTAAAAACATAACCTCCTGGCGGCGGTAATGATATAATAAACGCTACTCTCTAATAAATGCCACATATATAATGGGACAAACCAGAAATTTGTAATAGACCCCTCTCTCTAACCTCTCAAAACTGTTGGAAAATGTTGTTTAAATTTTAAAAGCCTGTTCACACGATCCGATTTGTCGGATTCAATTCCTCTCCTGATGTATGTAATTTCACACAATACACCAACAACTTCGCCAGGTATGAGCCAAATTAGGCTAATTACTCGTCAGCAAATCCAGTAAATCACATACGTCAAGAGGAGAATCGGATCCGACAAATCAGATTGTGTGTTGTGACAGTCTGTCGTGAACACTGAACATGCCTTATGAAGTGTAAAACTGTTGCCATATAAGAAGAAATGCCCCCCTTAAATGTGAAATTTAATAAATGCCCAAGGCATTTCTATTATTAGATATTTATGGTAATATAAGTTATAACTCTTTTCAATTGATAGCCAGAATTTCAAATTCAAGGAGTGAATGTTTGAAATTGAGAATACTCTTTTGAAGCTGTTAATGAAAATGTATATAATAATTTTAATGAAACTTTCATTACCAGGTTTCTCTGTAAGACTGATTGCGTAGGAATTTGCTTCGTCCCAAACCTGAAATGTTTCAAATTGCAATTAGAAAACAAATATAAAAAGCAAAAAAGAATGTATGGAGGAACAGAATCGTCATCTATATTTTCAAATATGAAGTTGAAAGAGAACAAACTTTGGAAATTTTTGTCAGAGCTGGGTTTCAGTTAAGTGATTTTATTATGGTGCTACATAATTATGTATAACATGAAAATTAATAGATCAAAACAATCCACATGTGCTTTTTTGTGAAGGGCAATTAGGGAGGGGGTTAAAACAATGCGTAATGGCTTCTGTGGATACGTCCTATGGAGCTGTGATGTCAACCCCGCCATATGTCTCTTTTGTCCCCGTGTATGTTCCGTAGAATGTATGGCAAAGTTATTAAATAAAAAATAAAAAATGCAGTACATTTGAGAAAAAGTGGGCTTAATAAATAGTCAAGATTAACTGATGATCAATATCCATTACCTTGCCTTTAACTATGACAGTTGCCCCTTCTTCCTTGATCTTATTAATCATGAATTCAGGCGTGGTCTCTGGGACGACAACTGTTACTGGCATTTTTAGTTGCCTCCCTGCATATGCTGCAGCCAGCCCAGCATTGCCTCCTAAAATTCATTGCATAATTGTGGTTATACGTCTAGAGTAAACCGGTTTGCAAAGTCAGACACCATTACAGGCAGCTTCCAATGTCCTTCAGGACATAATATATTTTCTAGGGTCATCCATTTTCGAAAATTATACCCCCGCCTTCCCCTTCTACACAAAGAACAACAGAGATGACATCACATAAACAATAGACGTATGCAAAAACTGCAATACCCCCTATTTTATTCTGAGACACTTCTCCAATATATGGAAATTTCCTGCGTTTCTTCAGTGTCCGTATTAGAGAAGTCCAACCAGACTTGTACATGCATATTCTATTTTTTACCTGAAGATGAGACAATATGGGTGTAGCCCTTCTCTGCAGCCTATATGTGGAGGAATATGGTTCAGAAAATCAAATAAATGTGCTATTTGAATTAAGAATAATACCCTTGAGCATACAAGGAAGGATGGTGAGGATGGGGTAGCCCCCCATTGATTTTGATGACCCCCTGCCCTCTTTTTGCAGAAATGGGAATAAAGTTGGACACTTTTCACTCATTGGTCTGCTTCATGGGTGAATGCATTGTATATGAATCAGCCAATAATTTGAAAGCAGTTTATATAAGACACCTATTACATAGCTTATATGCAATCTAATAACTTATATTACAACTTTAAATTACAATAATTAACGAAAATAATATAAGATGTAAGAAGATTTTTGCAAAAAAAATTATTATAATATATAAATATAAGAGTAAGAAAAACTAATATAAGAAGATTTGCCAACCCTGAGGAATATACATTAGCAACCTATATTTTGCAAAGTCTGAGCCACTGTTCGCACCTTTTAACAAATGCCAATATTTATTTCAATTTGTTAGCTAGAGGTCGGCGGGGAGGAGCAAATTATTGATTCACTCACCTTTTTACATCTATTACCAATACCACGAATTTTAAACGAGCCAACTGGTTGTACATTTTCCAACTTTAGATAAACATTATATCCAAATCTATTAGACAAACAAGTACTTTGCAACAGCGGCGTTTCTAAGTACAAATTGGAACTTTTTGACACGTTGTTACCCTCCATAATTGTATTTTATGTAGCAGCCTGCGTTCAGGAGTCAGGACTTCAGGTTGCCCAACCTCCTATACGCCCATTTTCTAATCTGAGTCATGCTGAATCAGGGTTTTTTCTTTTGGGCCGGGGCAGGGAGGGGATCGGGAGGGAATTGGGAGCGCACAAGCGGCCGAACGAATTCAAATTTGTCCTAGGCCTGTCTCATTTGTTCACACGATAATTCGTACGGTTATAGCTGTGCTCAATTTGTCCGTTTTCATGCTCAATTTGTCCGTTTTCGTGTGAACGCGAGGCTAAATCGTGCACTGAATTTGAGTATTGTTTCAAATTCTTCCGTTTTTGATATTTCGGAAACGCATACAGTTATGAATTATCTGCGTCCTTACTAGCGTTTTTGGAACGTTTTCGACCGTCCACACTACACTAGCACTAACAAAACAATACCCTTTTATTATTTTTCTGCTCTATTTATGTATTTAGCCGTTAATTATCCGTTAAAAGTCTACAGAGAAAGAAATCCTTACCTTTCGTTCGTCGTAAAATATGCTTTTTCAAACGAAACCGGCGGATAAGTAATTATCCGTGGACAACCGTTTTCACGAAAACAGAAAACGAACTTTTAATTAATAGTTGATGAAGAAACGGGCATTGGGTGTCTCTGTACACTGATACATGCAAATCATATAGACTACTTGTACAATTTAACCTAACCGCTCTTATCGAAACTAACCCTATTCAGCTCTTGCAGTCACGTCATTACGTCAGGCATTTTTGGTGGCATATCACTTTGAGTTATGGCAATTCAAAAAGGAGAAATTTGCACATGTTAATTAGATAGTGAACCAATTAAAATAAAAACCATAATATCGAATACTACCTTTAAATGGAATCCCATCCATCGAAATGTCGTTATAAAAATCTTCCAATTTCGGTACATAAATAGAACGATTACTCCGCGAAGCGCCTAAAATTTTCCGTGCGTGATTGTCTCATCCTGCACGGGTATTGACCAATCACAGCTCGCGTAGTAAACATGTTATTTTATAATGTGGTTTCTTGCTTGTAACAAAAAATGCTATCGACAGCCACTTTTTTCGAGGTTGGCCGGCCGTCTATTTCGCAAACTCTTCCCAACAAAGTATTAGAATCAAACAAAAATGAATACAACAGAAAATAGAACCGAACAGATTTAATAGTTCTGGACAAATTACGGCAATCACTTTTTCTCAAAAGTAATTGTCTACAAATTACTATTACTTGTCGAAGTAAATTTACACTTTGATTATTTTCGGTAGTTATTTTTTATTAATTATGCTTACGAGTTGATATGGTAAGCTTACGATACACTTAATATCCAAATTCAGAAATAGTCTGATTTGTGCCAGGACATAAGTCCTTGTAACTTATTTGCGTATCTGACTACTGTATTTGCTATTTGATAGGTAATAAGAACCACCTTATTGGCTTGTTGTGCTTAGCATAAATTCTCATGAGTAATAACCCTTTCTGCTTTCACCTGCAATAACCCTTTTTAAATATTAAAGAAAGTAAGAAACCTTACTAATTACTATATACTGTACAAAATTGGGTTAATACTACAGCACAACTTTCATTGATTACTGCACTAATTGGTTATCGCTGCACCTTAAAACAATCCCTGTATCACGTATAGTACACTACAATATAAAGTAACGCTAATACTAATAGTAATATAGAATAGTAATAGTACTATATAGACTTAATCCCCGCTCAAACGAGGATGAGAGTGAATGAGAGTTGAGTTGCAACTCTCGATCGTGTTTGACCCAGTGGCGTACCGAAAACGTTTCCACTGGGAGAGTGCCCATTCCAAAAATTACCGACGATGCAGGGCCAAAAAAAGGGCGATGTTAGTTGCTTAGCCACAGCGAGCGCGCAACAGTAACTAGTCCGTCACGCATTTTGGTGGTTTTAAATTTTAAAAATTACCGACAAAGCCGGTTAGTTTCAAATTCTACGTTTTAATCGACAAGGTATATTCACCGACAGTTTATTTTTGAAATGTAACATCCCCTAGACCACTACCACCCCGGTCGGTACGCTACTGGTTTCATTCACCATCTCTCATCAACTCTCATGCACTCTCCTCAACTTTGAGCTGGTTCAAATTTTGATGAAAGTTGATGAGAGTTTTCCCTCGTTTGACCGGTACCGCGCGGTAATATCCAGTCAACTCTCATGCAAGTCTTGTTCTCGTTTGACCGGGGCGTTACAGTAGGAAATAATCTATTATATAACTATATTCAATACATTATTGCCCAACACCAAAACTATTAATGCTGAACTAAAAGTGCAATTGGCATGCACAAAATTACTCAACTAATTAAGCACGCTGCATTATGCATTTGCGCAATTCACATTTTTGTATCATGGTAGATTGTTGCCACATTCGTTGCGACATTTCTTCTCAAAGGATTAGGTGGAACTGGTACACTCGAGCCGTTCTTAAACTTCTTATACCATTGTTTATACATGTTGAATGTTTTAGCATTCATAACAAAAGCTATTGCAACGAACACGCCTTGCAGCGAGGTAGAAATGACAAAGAAATACCAAAATACGGTTGTAGATGTTACGACGAGGGCGAGAAGACCAAATAGCCAGGTAAATCCCACAAGGGTGGACAGTTTTACGAAAATTGAGAGATTTGACCGTTTGTTGCCACTGGCTTGCCTCGCTGCTTGGTTCTGACCGTGTTTTCGAAGATATACGGCAGTTATAACGAAGGCGATGATATTAAACAACAATTGAAGTGCAATTGGAATAGCAATAAAGTATGTGTTTGCATTGTTCTCAGTTAACCAGCAAATTTCTGATTCTCCGTAACCGATTTTTACCACACCTTTGTGGTCCAATAAAACACAAATTGCAACAAACACCGCAGGGACTAGCCACACCAAAGCAAAGTATGTACAAAACAGCATTCGCTCTCGTCTTTCTGACATTTTCGGGGCAGGTACGTTTCTGGCGAAAACTTTGCACATATGAAAAGCAATCACACTCATGCTAGCAAACGATGTCATCAAGAAATAATGTTCCATAATTGCCATCGCCATGCAAGTTGGTTTATCCTCCCGAACTTCGCTGAAACTCGAAGGTAGCCAGAACATCTCAAAAAGTAACAAACTCGCAGCTAAGTTCATCAGGTTCTTTCCAGGGAGTGTTCGGAGCTGGGGGAATAGGATATAGGTCACTAGCAGAAAAATTAGGAATAGTATGGAAAGTATAAAGAATACGAACGTTATATAACCAAGAGCTTCGTTGTCACGAACTGTTTGACCGCTCTCTAGAACCCGCGATAACGGTTGAGGGATAACTATTGCGGGTATTTCGCGTGGGAAGTGTTTGTGTAATCCATCGGGAAAACAGGAAAATATCTCGCTCGGTAGGCCGTGACAAGCTGCATAGTGGGTATTCTTAAAATGCCATCCGCCAGCTGAGATTAAAGCTACATCACCATTGTTACACGAGAGCGCCTTTTTACCAAGAGGACAAGAGTCGATGATCTCTTTCACGCAGTATCGTCTGGCTTGATTCGTCCCAGGTCTCCAAGGTCCCTTCCCATCCGGAAATTCAGCTTCATAAGACAACAAAAAGCGTATTTTCTCCGTAAGGTTACACATTTCCGGGGGGATGGCGGGGGGTTGAATATCAAGAGGCCAAGGTTCGTTTTTTTGGACACCGTTACATATTGCGCAATACATATTACGAAATGTGGTGTTATCACGACCGAGTACCGGAAGGTAGCCGTAGAGATCTGGGGAGGACATTGTGAGTATGTCTACTGGTGCTTCGCATTTGGTTCGGAAAGTGTCGTGAGGCCAATCGGGTCGACATCGTGTGACCATCCAAAGTCCGTCACCGACAGGACAGCGCTCGACATCCCAGTGTCCAACATCTTCACAAGTGTAATTATATTTCATGGTCAGAGTTTCTGTTGGTTTCTGAGCCCCACAGTACTTGGTGTAATCCGAACAGCAGTCATTGAACACTTCGTAACAATCAGGGTCGCACGAACAGCGCATTTTGATTTCATTTCGCCACTCTGTATCGTTGCTACAACGCCCTTTGCACGATTCCTCGCTTTGACATGTTGGGTTGTCAGATTTTCTTAAGTTTCGTTTTGAAATACGATGACCAGATACCAATTTTTTATATCCTCGTTTTCTTTTATTCAAAAAGCCATTGAAGTTTGCTTCGATACTAATGGTTTTATCCTTAGTAATATCAAGTTTTGATAACCATTTATTTGATATGTACCTAGACTGTAAAGTTGCTTCTTTGGCGCCATCTTTGCGAGTTACAATAATCTGTTGATGTATTTCCGGATAGTTTATGGTCGCTTTTTTTGAAAACCGGTCATTCGTGCCTTGAGATTTAGTTCGTCCATCGCGTGTCTTTGATCGTAGCCGTTGGCGTTGAGGAATAATAAGGCGGAATTCGTTATCATGCCGTCTAGAATTTGATGTAATACTAACATGGCTTGAATGTAATCTTTGCTTGCCACTTTCGTGTTTCAACCGTTCTGCTTCTGTACTTACCAAACTATTGGTCTTCACTCTTTTGCCTCTATCATGATGCTGTGTCGCTCCAAGACTGTTAAAATTATTATTTAACCATCCTGAATTCTTTTCGACTCGCTTGGTCGACGAGCACTTTATAATTACCAACACACAAAATACAAACAGAATATTCACAAATTGTTTTAACCATCGCATTCTAGCTGGCTGACTTGGACAATGTTAACTCGACTGTTGCCAATGCCAACTGAATGCTACGAGGTTGCTCTCTATTTTCTTATGTTTTTTCCATGCAACTTGCAACGCAATGCCGACTCGACGGGCATCCTAGGTTACAATTGATGTTTGGAGTACTACTATTTTACCATAGGAACTTAAGCACACAGAGTGCTTTACTGCACGTATATGCAAATCATAATACAAGTCTCTATTTTTTCTTCAACAACTTGTGAACTTAATCTATTTTTGTCTAAGTGTTTGGACTCAGTTGACACGTTCACAGTTTTGTAGATTATCTGAACATGCCGACAAGGAAATTATATATTACCGAATGTTAAGGTGTTTCGAAAACGAAAACCTACAAAAACGAAGACCAAAGACGCGTCTTCGTTTTTCATAATTACGAAAATAAAGACACATATTATATTTGTTTGCAAAAAAAAACAAATGCAAAAAGACTCACGAAAACTTTCCGATAAATTTTGAGAAAGTATTAGTGCGCATGGAAGAAACAGAAAATATTGTCAGCAATAATATAAAACCCCCAGAAGGCCAGATATTTTTCCGTGCGTATAGGCGTAGGACCCAAGTTCAAGTTGGAGGGGCACTTTGTCTTAAGGGCACCTCTTCTATTATAGCAAAAGGCACTGTTCCTATAGCCTCCTCCGCAGGCAACTTGGTGGAAAACGGCAGAATTACGCAATAATTTCATAGGCATGAGGGAGTAACAGTGGATAGTGAGGGATAATTGGAGCTGGTCTGAAATAAAATCGCGAGCTATTGCGCAATTTTTGCCAAGTATTGCACAATTCTGGCGTTTACGAAGAGTTGCCTGCGGAGGAGGCTACTGTTCCTATTGTTTTAGCAAAATGTTTTAGCTGAAGCAAAGCGCACCTTGAACAAAACGTGGAGGGGGGGGGGGCATGTGCAAAATATTAAACGTTAAAAATTGTTACAAAATGTTGTTGATGTACAAAAGCTTTTTGTTTGAAATGTAGCCTGCGTGGCCGGCCCTCGTTGGAGGGGAAAAGAAGAACAGGGAATGAGGGCCTGCAAGAAAACCCAGCTTTCATGACTAAACGCCCTAATAAAGGCTCATTAAAATTGACCAATACAAATGCAGCTGGACTATAGGGGAAACCCCAAAGCGAAGGAAATGTATTCGCTTGTGCATGAACATGTCAATCAAGACGAAGAAATGTAATAATATATTCCTGTGTGCGTAAACATGTCAATTAATTCTTGGTGTTGACCAATCAAATTCTACGTTCAAAAATTGAACGGCGTTTAGTCATGAAAGCTGGGTTTTCTTGCAGGCCCTCATTCCCTGTTCTTCTTTTCCCCTCCAACGAGGGCCGGCCACGCAGGCTATTTGAAATGCAAAATGCCTAAGTCCTTATCTATATACTATTAAACTTCTGCATGTCTGGGCATGAGACCAAATGCACGATATGAGCGAAGCTCTTCTCTAACCTCTTCAGCGATTACAATATAATCGTTTGTAAAATATGGGAATCTTGCTTTGGCACACAATCACAGGTCAAATTGGCATCTGATGAGTGTACCACGTTGTTTCCTTTCGCGACACGTTTGCAGCCTATTTTTTGCGAATCGTGAAAGAATGTGAATATTAATTAAATATGATATGGGTCTTTGGTTTCGTAACTACGAGAGCCAAGATATAGGTCTTTGCTTCCCTAATTATTGCTTTCCTAATTATGAAAACCGAAGACCCGTCTTAGCCTTAGGTCTTTGTTTTTCAAACGCACTAAAAGTATATATTATATACCATCCGAATCAGGTGATGAGGCGGAATTTTGGAGTTGTAAAAATTCCACATTCCGAGGGCAAAATTATGAAAAAATCCGTACTCTTTGAGTTCTCCGTTTTTCTAAAAAGTTTTCGTATTCCATATCACATGTGTTACGGAAAGGTCGTTTTTTCAACTAAAATTTTAGTTAAATTTATTATGAATGGATAAAATAGAATCGTAAATGTCAGATAAAGTTTGCTTGGTTGAACAGGTGAAACGGCCACTATGCAAGAAAATATTACTGAGAACAACATGGAAGGATAATGATTTTTTACCACAAAAACATTGTAGAGCAAATGTTATTTCGGTCTAATGAAAAAATATTCATTAGTACAAGTACAAGTGTCAAAGTTTGACAAACATTTTCTCCACAATTGATCTTGTGAGCAGCTTTATTTGTAAAGAACATTATTATGCAGTTCACGTTTGAGTTGAACAATGACTTGCCGTGTGTTGGGTTTGCTTCAACTAGACCTTCTTTTTTTTTAAATTTTGTTAGATTGATTTTAAAAATGAATATCTAATTAAACATACATGGGTGTAAGCTTAGGATTGTATTAAGTTAGATTGTCGATATGGCCATTGACCCGTTAAAAACCACCCATTTTTGCGACCTCTTGACTTTTTGGTGTACTTTTTCAGCCTTCAGAAAATCTTCTATAACTTCATTTATACTTATACTGAGAATATTATAGTCTCAAACTATTTTAAGATTAAATCTTAAGTAAGGAATTATGCTCGAATGTAAAATCAACGTAACTTGTTCGCCTTTCCATTGGCTTAGGACTTTTACTTTTCGAAAGAAATGTCTTTATTTGCGTTTTACACAAGTGATTTACACGTATATGTTGATAAACTTATATTAATAACAAATATTTTATTAAAATCAAAAGCGCACCTCACCCCCATGTTCCTCTTGGGAAATATCTAGTAAGGGGGCAACCGCCCTTTCCCCGATTTCCGGCGTCCATGGAGTCTTTCCCCGCCCTGCAGGTCAAGAGCTGACGCCTCACGGAGCATGCGTGGTTTGTCTTTCGTTTTCACTCAGTGCAACGCGAATAGAAGCTTGCATCAATTAAGTAAAAGTTCTTATTTTCTTCTAATCAGAACTTCCTATAATAATTTAGTATTAACATTTAGTTCAATCTCGTACAGATTACGACCCTCTAATATAGGATCAAAGTCATTGAATAAAATCGACCTAAAATTCTGGAATGTCAACTCCTTGTTGAATGACTGATCCCAAAAAAAAATGGGACTCGACTGAGAAATTGTCCTGCACAATGACTTTTCATCAATAGCGACACCATTTTAAATCGTTTAATATTTCCAGCTTTTGTCTGCTTCAGTTACGATTGTGAACATTTATTTTATATTTGCAACCGATTTACATCGCTATTGACAAAATAGTCAATTCATGTCAACCTCAACCGCCGTTTCGAATGGACCTATAATCGACTAACGCATGTTTATGTCCGCATTGCCAACCAATTCACTCACATATATATCACTGACATATGTAATGTATATTTTAAATGATTTGTTACGTTCATTCTATGGCAAGAGGGTAAAAAAACATGAGTTAGTTGTATAGGCCCATTGGAATATTACTTGGACAAGCCTATACTACACATTCTTCACCTCCTCACCCGTGTCCTTGTGTACTACAGCTTGTGCAAGAATTGTCCCGGCTCCTCCATATTAACCTCATATTAGCCGTGCAATATATTAATCTTCAAAAGGGTTGTGCTCAATAAACGATGTTTGTGATGTGCACCATGTTTAAGAACTGAATGCCCTTCCATATTAACCTCGTATGAACTATTTAACCATCTCCAGAAGAGTTGTACCCAAGGAATCGTGTTTAAAAAATATCTGGACAATTAGACCAATCTTGGTTCTCTTTCGCTTTCCAATAGCTGCTTTGCAGACATCTCATTTTACACCCTTTTTGAAGGCTTTTCAAACCAAAGTAAAGAGAGTTGTCCTCTAGGAATCGTGTTTAAAAAACATCTGGACACGTTGACCAATCTTGCTTCTCTTTGGCTTCCCAGTAGCCGCCTTTGTATACATGTATTTCTAAATCTGACATCTCATCGTACACCTTTTCAAACCAAACTGGTTTATAGTCTTCGTATACGCGCCCTTCGCGCTTCGCTAACTCGGCCTCAGCCTCCCGTTCACGTCGCTTTGCGCGCTGTTTCTCCTCCAATCTCCCCTTGGCCGTGTTTGCGTCATCCCACTTGCCCAGCTCCATGAGACGTTGATCAGGTCTGAAGCGAGAATCTGATATCGCTACTACGTCGTCGGGTTCGTTTAACGACATCGCGAAGTATGAAAAGTTGTATTGAGGTTCTCGATCCTCGCTAAATAACAAGAGTACAGTGAAAATGGAGTTAACAACTAAATGACTAAGAGTTGATGAGAGTTGGCAAGCGAGAGTTTGCACGAGAGTTTCAGCAGCTCTCATGCCCCGGTCAAACGAGAACAAGAGTTGTATGAGAGTGGACTAGATACCACGCGTACCGGTCAAACTCTCATCAACTATGATAAAAATATGAACCAGTTCAAAGTTGATCAGAGTCCATGAGAGTTGATAACTAACCACCAACACTGCCTAAAAGTTTGTTATACTTACGGAATAACGTTCATTTTCCACAATGTAACAGGAACTTTCGTTTGGGCGACCTGTTTAGGTTGTCCACCCTCGGACTTAATTGTATACACGACTTCCGCACAGTCAATCTTTGCATCCCAAGTTCCCGTGAGTACGTAATATGTGACCTTGGATTTGTCTAACACATAGCCTGTCACCTGAAGAAATATAAGATTAAACATAGTCAATAGAATACAAGGTTAGGAAGCTCAATGAAAATACAGTAGAACTCACTATCCATGTTTTTGTCTGGCTTTATGCAAAAAATGGTCGTTTCATCGTCACGTTTGTATTTTATTTCTGCCCAACCAACCAATAGCAATGTTTTAAATTGACCATTGTGTGGTATCACAGAGGGGTAATTAAACCAAAACATTGCTATTGGTTGGTTGGGTAGAAATACAATACACACGTGACGATGAAACGACCATTTTTTGCATAAAGCCAGACGAAAACATGGATAATGAGTTCTAGTGTATTTTCATTGATCTTCCTAACCTTGTATTCTATTGACTATGGATTAAATAGACGAAAACACGCCACTACATCCGACATGTTTTTGGAGTATTATTTAATGGCTAAAGTGCTCCTTGAACCAGAGTTTCAAAAAAGCTGCGGGTATGCGGGTTCCGCCCGCGAGGAAGGTTTACTGGCATTGAGGAAGGTTGAAAGTGAAACACTGAATAAAACATTGCAAAGAAGTAAGTACTAGACTAGTCAGGCTAGTATTAGTAGCAACAGTCATCACTCAATCAGACTAGCAGTACTGCAATGGCCAACTGGCAAACCTACCCAGGCAAAAGTCTGCATGTCGCAAAATTTCCAGTTATTTTGAGGAAGGTTGGGAAAACCCAAAATCCTATCCAGAGGAAGGTTGAAGACGTTTTGTAACCCTGCCTTGAACTATTAAGCCGCAAATGCTTAAACAAGATGAGATCATATAATGGCTCAAATAATGATCGTGGATATAGTAAAATATAGACTAAAAAGCTTATTTACCTTTCTTGGTGTCTCTCGTGAGAAATATGTATAAGCATTATACTTGAGTTTACATATATCACCAGTTGTGTGGTTCACGATGTCCATTTCACCTGACTGAAAAATATTGAAGGAGGCGTGTTAGACTCGTTCATTGAGTTAGCTTAAAAATTTGCTCAATGAATTCAAAAGGATGTTCTATCCACACCAAGTTTTTAGATAAGTCAAACAACCCCTAATGGTCTGTTTACACGACCCGATTGGTCGGATCCGATATGCTCCTGAGGCATGTGATTTCACACAATACAGCAATAACTACACTTTTCGCCAGGTATGAGCATTGAACTATAATAGACTGGAACGCTAACGCAGGGGGGGATTTGAAGCCAGCTTAATTCAGTTTTTCTGAGTTTTGAGATGAAATACTTTACGCCGATCATTGGGCTGTATATGAAATTGAAGCTATTAAAAAGTTCTATTTGATATAAAAACTTCAAGACTTTAGGTAAAAGGGAAATACTTAAAACTTTGAGGGAAAATTTGCCGTATTTTACAAAATTGCGGTTGTTTTTGTATTTTTTAAGTATTTCCATTTTGCCTAAAGTCTTGACGTTTTTATATAAAATAGAACTTTTTAATAGCTTCAATTTCATATACAGCCCAATGTTCGGCGTTAAGTATTTCAACTCAAAACTCAGAAAAACTAGCTTGGCTTCAACGAATCATAGGACTTGATCATAGGAGTTAGCGTTCCAGTTTACTTAGAGTTCACTGCATGGGTATAAGCCAATAGCCTTATTCTTGTCAGCATATCCAGTAAATAACATACGTCAAGAGGAGAATCGAATTCGACAAGCTGGATCGTGTGAACAAGTCCTAAGAGTAAAGATACCTGATCAACCCAAAGTTTTCCAACAATGATATTTCGCACTGTCGTGGTCACTTTACGCCACGTGTAATGATTCCCAGACGTACGGAACGTCAGATGAGCCACACCAAGTGGAACAATTTGTAGATAATTGCCTCGGAACTTGCTGGTGGCAGTGAAGTCTTGCCAATATGTCCAGTCGGTATGCTCGATATGGAAACATGAGATCGGAGGATGGTGGGAAACCTAAATATATCTAGATATCAGAGATGTCGGAACGCGGAGGGGTGGCTGCGCAGCTTTGTTGAGAGGGGTAACAGAGCCGAGTTGCTCCTTCAATATTTTAGAAATATTTTTCTTAATTCGTTCTCATTATTATTTAGCTATCAACCTCTTTGTACACTTAATATATAATATCTTTATACTGTTCTTTCATTGAGATTCCAAGCCTTGTATTGTTGACTATTTATTATGATACAACCGATGGGTTTCCCTACCAAGAGGGACGAAATCCGACTTACCTGTTCAGCGAGACATCTCCATCCCTCTTCCTCACTTCTATCCATTTCAAACGTCTCCCCCAGCAAAGGATTGAAAGGTTTGCCAGTTCGTACACTGGTAGTGGAGTAGGAAGAAATCGTGAATGCTGCTACATAACACATTTCTTCTAAACTGTTTGTGGACGCAGCGGCCTTGTCTAGTAAATCTGAATACTCCATTTCTTCCGTCAGTCGTTGTAACATCGACAGTGGTTCGTTAAAATTCACCTAAAATGCACAATATATGCATGAGTTTCGATCCAAACGCGAGCCGACTTTGGCGAGTTTTAGCGAGTTTAAAGAAAACATTACCCTACTGAGGGCCTGCTCATATGAGTCTCGTTGGCTGGGAAGCTCACCTAAGTGAGAGGCATTATTTCTGTGTTCATATGACTGTGTTCTGATATTCCGTCTCATTGGGACGAAATTACGAAAACATGGCGCCTTCGAAATATCTTTTGTTGTGATTGAACAAACTATATGTTGTATTACGACTTTTCATAATGGTCTTTGCTTAGGTCTATTGTGTTTATTTTTCTTGTTTACATTTTCCAACTACGCTGCTCAATAATAGGTCAAGATTGGCAAAAAATGTGCATCCCGGTCAGGTGGGATGAAGCATTCATATGGAAAACTTGACTAAAGACTCTTTTCCACTCATCGCAAAACCAACTCGCAGCGAGCTTGCGAAGACTCGCAGCGAAGTTAAATAATTTGAACAATATTTTCTGATCGCGCGAACAAAAATGACCTATGGCCAATGAAATTCGTTGAAAATATCCCAAACACGCTTTAAATACTTTATCCCGAACTCAAAAACGCTTTAAATACTTTAGACGTCTTCTCCTACGTCGTCTTAAGTATAGTAACAGCAAAAGGCGCCGATTTAAAGCAGCCGCCATTAAGCCGCCACGTAAGAAGTCACGCGAGATGATGAAGTGTGGGAATTAATTGGCCTGTGAGCTTGCGAGTACTCGCAAGCTCGCTGCGAGTTGGTTTTGCGATGAGTGGATTTGGTTTTGCCTTAAGATCTCACCAAACCGGGCTGGCTCGTCTCTCGTATGAACACACGATGATTTTTATATCCATTAATATGGACATGCGGATCAGCAAAAAGCCCTAATGGAGAGCGAGCTAAATGATGTCTGCCTATGACAAATTCTGCAATACAACAAACCATTGTCTCAAACTCAAACTGAACATCGCAGTGTGCAGAGTAAACTTACAGGCATTGGGATTTTGGAGAGATCTTTTCCGATACAATTCTTTAAAATATTCCAGAGACTTAAACTTTGTGTTGCTTTGGGAGGAATATTCTTCCTTCGAGATTTCCTCACCAGCGCTTTGTCAGTAGAGTCGTCGGGGAGCTATAGAAAAATATGGTTTAAAATTTGAAAATGTAAGATCATAAGTCAAGTAGAAGTTTATATATGTATCTATTTTACTTCACCAATAGCCTTGTGCGCCATTTTTGGGTAGCAAACAGCGCAGCAACCGAGAATGACAACAAGCGAAGGAGTGATTTTAGTGAAGTAAATAGTACTTATAAACAACAGTTCTGTGTTTGTACTTCAATAAATTCACTCCTTCGCTTGTTGTAATCCTCTGTCCACGCGTGGTTTGCCGCCTAAAAATGACAGAGAAGGCCTGGTCGCATGGCGTGAGAAGGCCGGGTCGCATGGCGTGCAAAAGGCTGAAGAACGCGATTATGTTGGATCGATCTACCTGAAAAATACAACAAGAACTTCGACGTTTCGAGCGTCGTCGAGGTCCTACCTTAGTCCTGTATACTAACTTCCAGACGAAGGGCCTTCGCTCGAAACGTCGAAGTTCTTATTGTATTTTTCAGGTAGATTGATCGAACATAACCGCAGTATTTCGTAAAGACACTACCCACACTGGCACCACAAGTTCGAAAAGGCTGAAAGGTTTATTGCACTTGTGGTTGTGACGGCGACGAGGCGACGAAGGCTTTTAATAAAATTATATTTCAATTTGGCAGAATTGACGTCTGCCCACGGTCGACATGCAAAATGTTGCGGTTATAATAGGCCTTTTCCAATAACTGGTTACGTGCTCATAAACCCGCGTAAATCGAACAGCTGCTGTGAAATAAAATGAACTGCAAAAATAAAAAGTGCACCCAAAAAATTTTCATCTCAAAATATTTATAGGGGGAGAGCGTATTTTCTGGGGGAGAGTGCGTACCCTCAGAGAAATGAGCACATCCCCTCTCTCAGGAAGAATCGGCATAAACCCGAGTCTTCAATTCGTCCCGTTTTATGCTCCCGTGTGAACGCATGGCAAAATCGCGCAAATTTGAGTGCAGTTGTGAATTCATCTGGTTCCGCATGTCATCGAAGCATTGTATGATGATGTTGCCGGCAAGAAGTTGAAAACTTTAAATGCATGGTCATGCACGGATGAGTATAAATAGTTATTGTATATATAACAATAATAACATGCTATATAACTAGGTTGAGTCATAAAGCTTTTTTTATTGACATCTTCGTTAAAACACGAAGTCCATTCACAATGTATAAAAATATATATGTACAGGTCTTAAAATATCGGTCGGTATAGCCGTCTGACAAAATGTCCGATGACTTTGAGTTTGGTTTGGACATATGTATGATGTCCGACGACCTTGAGTTCTGTTTGGCTCGGAAATAAGTAAAAATGACAAATTAATATCAGAACAATGTATTAATTAAATTTTGAACAGTAAATGTTGTGCCGATATTCAATAAGTTGTGTTATAACTGTCATTCATACTTATTTCTGAGCCAAAACTAACTTTCCTTGCCACTTGAGAAAAAAATTTGTACACGGCTTGAAGAGCGCTGAATAATTCATTGCTTTTCTCGCCCTAAATCCGTCGTCAAGATTTGGACAATGGATATCAGTCCATAATATCCAATCCATAATACAATCAGGTCGGACAAACAGTAAACCTCAGTTTCACTTGGGTCGGACAGAATGTCCGGTGCTTTCCGCTCTACGTCGGACAATTTCACGAATGGGTCGGACAATGTCCGTGACCGACCGATATTTTAAGGCCTATAATATATAGAAAGAAAGAGTATGTGCTCTTCCATGGAGACGTGGAATAAACTAATTAAATGAAGAACTCTAAATTATACCAAAATTATTTACAGAAATATCTTGGAAAATTATTAACTAGTAAACAAGAGATTTAAACTCAGCAAGCGACTGTGCTGTAGTAATTTCAACGGGTATGCTATTCCACAAAACTGCAGAGATTCAGTCAAGGGCCCAGGGACAAAGTAATCGTGATTTGTGTGACAAGTTCCCCACAAACCGTTGAATCTGTCAACAAACTCAGAAAAACAGCGCGCAAACAATGTTATCAGCGTTTGCAACAACTTTGTGGTAAAACTTCAAAGCTTTACATCAACTTCCGTTTTTTATGTTTGCGAGTTGACAAGTAGCTTACAAAACAGGCACGAGCTCTTCTGAATGATAAGCCCATGTCTTAAGCCCCAGTCAAACGAGGATGAGAGTTGAGGAGAGCTGGCAAGCAAGAGCTTACATGAGAGTTTCATCAATTGTCTGCATGGCCCGGTTAAACGAGAACAAGAGTTGCATGAGAGTTGACTGGATATTACCACGCGCACCGGCCAAACGTGCAAAAACTCTCATCAAAGTTTGAACCAGCTCCAAGTTGAGTTTGTTTGGTTGTTAAAGCCTTGGGAAAACTATAGAATAATCATTGCAGAAACATCTGAATCTCGATGTTTCGTGAGAATGTTTTCCAGTGTGTCCAACCTCGAAAACATAGCTGCGGAAACAACATTTGCTTTGCGGGAAGCCGAAATGTTTGCGAACAAATTCAATAACATGTTGTTTCGCAAGTGGGATTTTTGTCCGCAAACATTGGTTTTTCAGTTTTCAACCTTAAGCTGTAGTTTGGACATGCCGTGGGTATATAGCAAGTACACTTGTATATATTTTCAGCAATTTACTTAGAGATTATTTACACCACAGGGAAATGTTTCTTACAAACGTTTCTTGGTTTGCCCACCATTGGGAAATATGGCATGGAAACAATGCATATTTCCTCTCGTTTATCCAGGCTTATGTTGGTGTCCTCGTGTTTAAAATTCTGAACAAAATCTTAACACGATCTATCTGAGATCTTTTATGCGCATCTAATATATAGTCGCATTATACATCTTAATCACATGAAAATCAGCCACAAAGATACACATTATAGGTTTTATCTAGCCATTACAACATTTTTGTTTTGAATTCTATTGAAAGTACCTTAGTTAAAACAGCCTGCCTTCGGGTAAATGTACATTGTAAACATCAATAAAACGCTGTTTATTATAGTAAATAGACTTTTAATTTCGTTTAACGACCAACTTAAACTCAATTTCGTATTCATGAGCCATTAATAAAGTCTACTGATAAATGAATATGTCAGCTAAAACATACAGGCTTGCAAGTAGTCGTAGAAAAACAAAAATAGAAACAGAAAATATATACGATTTAAAGACAACCATAGAAAATATATACGGTTTATGTTATTTTTATTATAAACAGCAGTAAAAACTGTTTATCATATGAAATAAGACTTTTAATTCGGTTTCAAGACTAACTTGAACTCAATTCGGTATTCATTGTCATGTATAGACCAATTTCATTACTATAAACAAAATAACCTATAGCTTACAAGCTAGCATACGAAAATAAATATAGAAAATAAAGACCTAAAATGTTTATAATTTCTCTGACCTTCTACGCCGTAGTGAAATCACTGTTATAATTAAGTGTGCATGGCTAGACTTTAAAATCTTATATAAAGACATTTAAATAACTCACCGACATTGATTTGCAGCGAGAAGACCTCTTAAATAAAAAAAGCATATTGGGTCGTTTTTTTCTTTAAGGAGATGACATTTTCCAATCAGTTAAGAGTGTAGATAAATATAGTACCTTGCATGACAGGCATGCGTTTGATATTATACTTCCACGAGTTATTGTTTTTAAACGCAATCGGCCGACATGAGTGGGTGAGACAATGGACAAGGTTTAATAAAAACGCATGATATACCGCTGACAATATTCACCACAAAAACCAAGATTTAATTATTCATAACGCGGGCTCACAGCTGCACAAATTAACTCATTTCGTTCCTACGCGTATAGTTCTGTTCCGACGCGACACTCGTAAATTGTCGGAGATAAATCGGGTTAATGAGGTTGTGGTAAGTTACTTTGATATAACATGTGGCAAAAAGGCGGGGAATATTTGTAATATTGTCCTCAATGGCTAATTCTGAGCGTAGGAAGCGGGATTGAAGGCTAAGCGAATGTCAATGGACCATTTGCATTATAGACTAAATTTTGATGTAGGCAAGGAGGAGGGAATCAATCACAACAGCTAGAAAACACATACTAAAATTAGTAAAATTGCAAAGTTTGGTTGCAAAATGTTGGAAAATGTGGAAAATATAGCCTTACAAAGTTTGCACATTTTGTACCATTTTCGGCTCAAATGTGGTAGCAATTTCCGCACGTAATACAAAAGTATACAAAATTTGCAAATTGTGCAAGGCTATATTTTACAACATTTCGCAACCAAACTTTGCTATTTTACTAATTTTAGTATGTTCTTTCCGGGAATATACTTTTTTCGCCTAGATAAAAAATTAGTCTATAATGCAAATTGTCTATTGTGGTGGATTCTAGACAACCTAATTGCGCGATGTCATCGGCAGTGTAGAGGTAAGAGTAGAGTAATAAAGCGTGGACTACATGGATTGCCGTTCTTGATTTCAAGCACTGCTTACGCCATAATGAACGGTTAAATTAAGTTTGCGTGACGGACGTGTTGTCAAAAGCGTCACTAGTTTGTACTGTCTGTGTAAATCATTGAATGTATAGTTCGATTAGATGCAATTGGCAAAGCTTAATAAGCAAAGAAAGAAAAAATAAATAAGCAAACCTTGTCCATTCCAAATGTTCCAGATGGTGACGTCATCGCTGATGAACTGCTCACCAGGTCCCCAGCCGAAGCGCTATGTACACGGCGGACATCAAGATTCTTCACAGCGGGCACGGCATAATCTGAGGCCGACCTCTTGTGTGACGTCACATTTTTCTCCGAGACGAAGCTGATTTCGGAACTACTCGGAGAAAGCTCGGCTTTCTTAAGCGGGATGTTACCTATAACGATTATGTAAATAAACACTGAGTCAAACGTGTATATAACGGCCCGCTATGGTGATTTAGAGAAAAAGGGACTTGTATCCCAGTTGAATCATAACATGTAGCTGAGACTGGAAGATTTATAATATGCATATCAAGGTATTCAACTGCTCGATCATTATTTGTGTTTCACATACAGTGGGTGTCCCGAAAAAAAGTATACCTTTGAAATTTTCCTATTGTAATAATTTGATTGCCTGAGCATTATGCTGAACCCACTTTCTATACTAACTATACTTTTTTACGCACCCGTGGGTTCAGCATAGTAATAAGGCATTCAAATTCAAACAAAGGCTTCATTTCAAAAGGTATACTTTTTTCGGGACACCCTGTATAGGCACAACAGAACTGTCATTAAATAATTTTTGTACTAGCATATTTTGTCATCTGTGTGAAGCAAAATAAAGAGCGAGTCAACCGTGAGGAAGTAATTGTTCTTTGAGCAACTTTCGGCATATTCAAATAATAATCGAAACTTCAATATGCATAATCCGGACTGACTTATACAGGTTTGACTGTTTTAGGTTTCTAAAGGCTGATTTCCATTCACTGCAAAATGTCGCGCGATCGTTTTCTTTTGAATTATGAGCCCTCGACTGGAACGGATCCGGTCGAGGGCTCACAATTCAAAAGAAAACGATTTTGCACTGAATGGAAATCAGCCTTTTAGGCCTGTTCCAAACGTCGCGCTTCTCATGTGCCGAACGCATTAAAAACAATACATAATCAGCTGAAATGCCTCATTATCTATTGTTTGTAATGCGTTCGGCACGGCACTAGCGCGACGTTTGAACCAGGCCTAATATGTAATAATGACGTCATGGTATGTCAACGCGATCAAGCACCCACCTACAAGATCTTCGGCGTCGAAAAATTCCGTTTCATCGTCACTAGAGTCGCGAGAAGTGTCCATATTTTGTTGTATCGAGGGGCTGCCTGCCGTCATGGTAGGTTCTTGGCTGGTCTTCTTCTCGATCGTTTTGTGTTTCGGGACAACCCGTTCGCGACACGCTTCTTCTAGGAAGTTATGTTGTTTCGCTAAGTCCTCGACGGTTTGTTCCAGACGAATCCGTTGAGCTCGTTCATGGTCGACAACTTTCAGGAAGTTTTTCTCTTGTCTTTGGGCAAGGTCCAGAAATTCACCACATGCCTAACGAGAAAGATTGAACTATTCTAAACCTTGGACATCTCGCTCGATGTGACTGAATAAATGCAACTATTGGCCCTCTGGTACCGGAATCGCAGGGCCGCAGGTTCAATTCAGCGCTCTGCCAACTGAGCTACAGAGTCCAGTTGCCAAGTGAACGGAGCTCTGCCAAATGTATGAGCCACGGTAAACAGCGGTTGAACAGTAGGCATATGCATGATGTTGCAATGAAAACATCATGATGAGTCCATGTTTTGAACGGCTAGAAGTACTCCTATATAGCCTATAGTCGTTCATACGTGGACTCCAAACGTTAAAGACAAAATATAAAGGTTACGCCGTTTAATCCAAATTCAAAATTAAGAATTCGGTAACCCGTGTAGAATTATTACCTGTCGTAACCTGTCTCAAACTTTCCACACAATCATGTATCTTAAGGAGTTTATTTAGCCTTTGTCCGACATGTTTAATATCTCTCTCTCTCTCTCTACATCAAGTGGACAGTACACATTCTTTTGTAGGATGTTCTGGAATGATTTTAGCATCATTTGATGTTTAATTTATAGGAATAAGTAAAAGCATGCATAAGCACATAATATTTATCAATGGCAGCATAAAATTTGAATTTGCATAAAAAGTGGACAGCTTTTCGTCTCTTTTCGATGAAAAATAAACAAAGTAACATAACACCATGAATTTACAAACTAACACTGTACGGTTTAACATTGTGTTATAAATTATGTTTATTACACAATTACTAGTGCAATGTCCATTTCCCTCTGTGAGTACATTGTCCATTCGATATTTCGATTCCTGCAAGATGCAGTTATCTTAAATCTGCGGCACGCGAGAGCTCTTGGTTGAAGTAACGAGGCAGTTTGATCGGCCTCAATCGTCTCCCCCCAAGAAAAAGTCTCTACCCACAAAAGCCATAAATAGGCTATTATTTAAGCAAATTTGCGTGAAATTTAAGCGAAAATAATCGAGATTTACAGCAACAAGAGTTACATGAACCTGATGACCCTAGAACGTGGAAAACAATTTGTGTAAAATGTAACTCTGTCCGTAGCCTCTTGAAGATTTCGTGTTGTTTTTAATCTGTAATTAATGTTTGTTTATTTGTGTTTTATTGTACGTTGGGCCCGCAGTAATTGGCGCTGCTGTTGCGGATACCCTGCCATCGTGTTTCTTGATAGTTTTCTGTGTATTTTATCAGTATAATTTTAATAATTTCTTTATTGTATAAATATGGCAAAGCTAATATAAAAATAAAATTAAAAAAAACTATGTTGGCAATCTAAATTCGCACCGCCATGAATATTTCGCGAAGTGTCCGCGCCACTGGCACTGGTTTAATTCAGTTCAGGAAGGAATATTCAACGTGTGTATATTTGGCATGCAAGTACTATTTAATAATTAATTGAATAATATTACATATAATGTTTTTTGGTGATCATATTTTGGCGTCTTAAAACATTCTTGACTAAACGCATTTGTGTTTGAAAGACGTCGACACAGTTCCACACTTTGAAAAAGTATTATGGACTAGGATTATAGAAACTTAGATAGTGTAAGCCAGTCTTTCCTTTATCTTAATATATCAACTATCAAGGCTACGTGTCTATAGTAGAAAAGTCCCTAACCTGTGCTGCAGTCCATTACGCCGTTGTATGTGCCCAAAAGGCAATTGCACTATCGCGTCAATGGGAATGGGCCCTTAATTATTTTGTGCCAAAAACAAGATTTGAATTCCAATCCAAAATAGTCCGCACGAGTTCATTCTCACATCGTTGTCTGTTCGCCATGTTTGTTTCGATTTACATAAATTATAACAACAGCTTGAATTATGAATAAATTGATTAATATCTTATAATAAAAGTAATTGGACAAAAAGCAGAGATTGAGTCCACAAATGATTTATATCGAGTCATAATGATTTATATACAGCACAATGCTATATTGTCAACTGCCCTCCGGTGCGGTGCGGTACGGTTTTCTTAGAGTAAATGAGATACCTTTTGTGTTGAAATTTCTAGGAAGTTTTACTTGTTTATCATCATTCTTGGACATTAGCAGGGTAGGCCGGAGGTGGAGAGGGAGGACACCCCCAAATTTTTAAAATAAAAGAACTGTTGGTATAATTGACCTTCGGTTAGTTAAAACGTACAAGAAAATTAAACTTTAAAGTAAATTTTAGAATTTCAAACAACCACATGGCCGTCGGCAGTGAAATTACTCATCTATTTCTTGCAGAGCCAACTACAATCAACTCATCTCTAAGAGTTTGTCGTCACTTTCACATCAATTGTGTATATATCAAAAGGAACAAAACTAATTCACTGACGCTTGTAACTGTATATGGAGCAAATATTATTTCCGAAACGTCAAAACTGGGTGCGCTAAAAATCTTGAATTCTTAGGTGTAAAAACTTCATAATTTTCATTAAAAACCTCTCAGAAAACACGGAAAATGCACTTCTGAGGATTCAAAAATGCAAAAATGTTCCTGAGAGAACATGTCCCCAGACCCCCTAAGCTGACATTTTTTTTGTTTTGAAATTAAATGTCTATTTTGAACTTTAAAAAAGTCCTACTCCTAAAAAAATCGAAAATGAACGTTAATTTTTTCAATCATTTTTTTTTATGTTTTTGTTTAAACCTTATTTTAAGCCAGTTCTTGTTTGTTTATTTGATAATTGTATTGGTGCACTTTTGTACTGTACGTCAATTTTTTGCCCGTTTTTTTACCTTCTTAGGGGCTGTTTATATGGGCTGGTTGGGGGCTCCATGGTTCCAGGGCCAGCTAGATCTCGCCGTGTAATTGATTTTATAGTAAAAACTATACTGTGTTTATTATATGGAAGGCGGGCTGGCCTGGTTCCCAGAGATCTCTAAAAAAAAACGAGCGAGATCTTGCCGACGAAATTTCCATTCCATATAAACACTCACTAAGCCAGATTGCTTGCTGGGATGAAAGTTGAAAGAGACGCCGCCGCCAATTTGTCTGCAAGCTATTTTTAAGAACTGTCAAAACAATGTCAAAGGTCAAAACAACAAAATCATCCCATCTGCCGGGATGAAATTTTCTCATAGAAACACAAGACAAATTCATCCCGCTTACCGGGCTGGCCCGGTCAGCGAGCCAGCCCGGCTTTCATATAAACAGCCCCTTAGTTAAGATTACACAGTAGGTCGGAAACCAGCTTGGCATTGACGAATGCATACAGGCAGTACATAAATTTTAGGGATGGATAGAGGGAAGCAAGGGTGGTAAGATGGAATTAGTGTGCTGCTCTTTATATCTCTCTGATTTAAGCTGGCTATACAGCAGGTTAAGGGCAGGGATTTACTTAGGTTGGGTAACTTCTCTGTGCTTGATAAAATCATGAAATCAACTTTCATCACATTGCATTTCCAAACTGTGATCAAAAGATATTAAAATGGTACATTTACTAAAACCCCCAACAACTTACACTGATCATAGCACTTGATGTAATCCTGAACAACGTTGCTTTTTCATTCACGACTTTCAATCTCTTGGCTAGTTCATCCTCTTCGTCTCGGAACTCGCTCAGATCCTGCAGTTCACTGATAGCTTTCTGTAATGACGTGCCATGTTTGGCGACAAGGTCGTTACATGTTTGGAGGTCGTCAACTTTACTCGAGAGTGGTTTGGTACAACTCTCGTTTTTATCATCATCATCATCCTCGTCTGGAAATAAAACGTTTTCAGCCACTAACACTTGTTCCCTTGAAAGGCTTTTTAATTCAGACATGATTTATCAGGGTTTGCAAATTTCCTTAGGGCCCGTTTACATGAGAACGGGACAAAGTCAGAATGGGATGAAAATTGAAATTGTCAGTAGGTTTACATGAGATACTGTAGGTACAAAAAGCATTACACACTCTGTTGTGTATATCAAATCAAAAGTACAGTCCACAATTGACGTTGTTAATCTTGGCTACCGTTGTTTATTATTAGTGTTGTACCAACATTAAGACCACTCTGAAAATAATTTGTGTTTATATTTATCCAGCTCCACATTTGTCCTGGTCTGAAGATAGTTGGTTTGGTCCAGCAAGTGGGATGACTCTGAGCAATTCGTCGTCCCGGGCTCACATAAACATCTATTATAAATAACACTATGCCCGAAACGAAATCGTCCCAGTTTAAACAGGGTCTTAATTATGCCGTTCATGGGGTAGGATGCTCCTAATGTTTACATAAAATGCACCCAGAGCAAAATGTACTATATCTTTATACAAAAATATGCGACTGGCATTAAAACATCAAATCTAACGTTTACAATGCTTGCACTCATGTAATATTCTTTATACATTAGCATGCAGTTTATCATGTATTATTCAGGAATATAATGTGTCTATCAAATATTTGACACTTTATGTAAAGTTCAAAATATTTTACTTCCTAATTGTGATGCCATTGTATTAAAACCAATTGTTTTAATTTGAGTACAAATTGGTATAATTTGAGTAACTATTTAGCTGTTCATGTACTTTACTTGTGTATATTACATTTTAAAATCATATAATTTCAACAATATGACTCCATTTATTTAATTGAAATGCAACCTTTCAACGTTGATATATTATTTATCAAAATATTTGTGTTATTTCGATAAGGACCCTATAATGTGCGGTCACCACTCACCAGATTCAAGCATTTTAATAGCTTTTGCTTTCACAAGTTCGAGAGCTGTGACCCATTTTTGTCGTTCAACTTCGGACGAAGCTTTTAAATGAAAAAAATGTGTGCTGCCGTTTGATACAACAAAGCTACAAGGGTCGTCTTCAGTACAAATAAATGCCGTCGCTAAATTTATTGTCCCTCTACAAGTGTGAGCGACTTCAGCCTGGTTTCTAGATAAAATTGGAAGCTATTAGACCATGTTTATGTTGAATAAAACATCAAGGAAGCTACAAAAACGCGAAGGTTTTACTTGTAATGGTGGTCTGTTTGACTCCATATATACCTGTAATATGATAGCAAGCCATTGCTTAACACGAACCAGCGCTTTTGATAACCTTTTATATAGTTTGTCCATTTCATTAACCATCCTCGAAATATATCCGTGGCTACCTTGCCGTCATGCATGGTTAAATAAAAGTTTTGGAAAGAACTATGTTTCACAATAGGAGGCTAGTTTCTCAAGTCTTCTCGTGGTTTCCTGAAAAGGACGCCATCTTTCTCGACGCAGGCTTTCTAGCCTGCATGCACCCACCGCACACTTGACATGCCAGCCCGCAGAAAAAAAATTTTGGGATCACTTTAAGGCTTGGTTCCTAAGCACTGAGCATCCAATATTAATTCACCTCGCGCTATGGTCCTCGGTCGTTAAAAAACCGATAATAACCTCGTCATAAAATATTCACCTCGTACTATGGTACTTGGTCGTTTAAAATCAAACCGATAATAACCTCGTCATCTAAATTCACCTCGCACTATCGTGCTCGGTCGCTAAAAACCGATAATAACCTCGTCACAAAATATTCACCTCGTACTATAGTGCTCGGTCGCTAAAAACCGCTAATAACCTCGTCACAAAATGTTCACCTCGTACTATAGTGCTCGGTCGTTAAAAACCGCTAATAACCTCGTCACAAAATATTCACCTCGTACTATAGTGCTCGGTCGCTAAAAACCGCTAATAACCTCGTCACAAAATGTTCACCTCGTACTATAGTGCTCGGTCGCTAAAAACCGCTAATAACCTCGTCACAAAATGTTCACCTCGTACTATAGTGCTCGGTCGCTAAAAACCGCTAATAACCTCGTCACAAAATGTTCACCTCGTACTATAGTGCTCGGTCGCTAAAAACCGCTAATAACCTCGTCACAAAATGTTCACCTCGTACTATCGTGCTCGGTCGCTAAAAACCGCTAATAACCTCGTCACAAAATATTCACCTCGTACTATAGTGCTCGGTCGCTAAAAACCGCTAATAACCTCGTCACAAAATATTCACCTCGTACTATAGTGCTCGGTCGCTAAAAACCGATAACAACCTCGTCATCCATTTTTCACCTCGCACTATGGTGCTCGGTTGTTAAAAACCGATAATAACCTCGTCATCAAATATTCACCTCGCACTATGGTGCTCGGTTGTTAAAAACCGATTATAACCTCGTCATCAAATATTCACCTCGCGCTATGGTGCTCGGTTGTTAAAAACCGATAATAACCTCGTCATCAAATATTCACCTCGTACTATAGTGCTCGGTCGCTAAAAACCGATAACAACCTCGTCATTCATTTTTCACCTCGCACTATGGTGCTCAGTTGTAAAAACCGATAATAACCTCGTCATCAAATATTCACCTCGCACTATGGTCTATGGTGCTCGGTTGTTAAAAACCGATAATAACCTCGTCATCAAATATTCACCTCGCGCTATGGTGCTCGGTTGTTAAAAACCGATAATAACCTCGTCATCAAATCTTCACCTCGCACTATGGTGCTCGGTTGTTAAAAACCGATAATAACCTCGTCATCAAATATTCACCTCGCACTATGGTGCTCGGACGCCAAAAATCGATAATAAAACCACTGATATATACTGAATAAATCTCAGTTCTAAATATCTCTACTATATTTTAATTATCATTCTGTTATAAGTCATTAATGTACAATTTGTAAGCTCATAATTATATGAAAAATTATGCGTCTCTTTAATGTTCAGCGGTTCTGTACAGGCCTTGGGACTGAATCAGGAAAAGCATGTAAGGTACAGTATAGTACAGTACTCCACTCAAAGCGCTGCTATCCTCTAGTACCCCTGCTCATCAACAAATATCAAGTCATGATATTTTTTACCCTCATGTATCATCTGTTTCTCTGTTATGATCACTATTATTCTCAGATACATCTGATGTTTTCTCACTAACACCGCAATCTACACATAGTCTGAGTGGTAGTGGCGATGATGGAGTATTTATAGTTTGACTAGAGCAAGTATCACAAAATATTCGACCACACTGTCTGCAATGATGCTGAAAATATATAAAAAATACATCAATTTTTAAAGTGCATGGATGGTATCAGTAATCATTACAGGGCAGCAGTTTGTAGTCAACTTCAGAAGTGCACATTTATTTGCCAAAGACTAATACATATCGTTCTCAAAGTCATTAATAATTCATGAACCAAAAACAAAGAGAATCATAAGCGTGGAAGATGGTTTGAAATCAGAGGAAGAAATTACATAAATTAAGTGAACTTTCACGTCGGTTTTCTCGCAAAATACACGTTCGTTTGAGAAGTAATAGTTCAAACACGAGTAGGAGGACTTCCTCCGATTTCTAAACACCTCGAAATTCGTTAAAATATACTCGGCTTCGCCTCGTATATTCAACTCTTCTCGGTATTTAGAAATCGGAGGAAGTCCTCCTACTCGTGTTTGAACTATTACTAAAAGAACAAGTTTTTCTTCAACTACCATAACTGATGGTTCACCACTCTTCTCGATGTTTAGAAATCGGAGGAAGTCCTCCTACTCGTGTTTGAACTATTACTAAAAGAACAAACATTACTTTTTCTTCAACTACCATAACTGATGGTTGACCACCATCTGTTCACTACACAGGTAAAAATCTCACATGTGTTCGCAACAGACTTGCAGCATGTCAACAAGTTGTAACAATGTTGTCATATTATCAAGTTGCTACAAGGTTGTCACTCACAACTTGTTAACAAGTTGTTGAATTGCAGGACGATAACAAGTTGTTGGAACAACTTGTAACAAGTCTGTTGAGTCAACAACCTTGTAGCAAGTTGCCAACAAGCCGTTGTCAACAAGCTGGGAACAAGCAGTGCGAACACATCCTGATAACAAATTGTTGAAACAGCATTGGTACAAGTCTGCTGCAGGTTTGTTACAACTTGTGCGTTTTTACGTGAGTATACTGGACCTGCATGTATACAGTAATTTCCATACCTTGTCTTGAGGAACGTTTAAAGGTTTCTCACACTTCCTACACGATGAAGCATCATCTTCATGTTCCCATTTGATTTCTTTTCGAGATTCCTTCATCTCTTCCAGTTTCATCTTATTTGAACAGAAATGAAATGTTGACTGCATTGCTCTGCAAAACCTCCGCCGAGGCCAGCATAGACTGTCTGGACGGGTGTCCACGAAAAATAGGGTTTGTTGACATGCTTTCATCCCTCCCATCTCAACAAAAAATTGCGATTTCAAATTATCTAAATTTTATGTACCTGTAAACTTTGCGATAGTTTAACAAAATCTCTTTGAACAGCTTCACTGTTATTTAACTCGCCATTTAAAGAATGAAGTTGGGCTTTTAACTCCTTCACTTGAGTCGCCAAGACGCCCTACAGTAAATATATTGATATATAATTATATATGCTGAGCCAACATCTGTTACATAAGTAGATTTCGCGCTTGTGATGTTGTTTAATGATACCACACGTTAGCACTTCGCATAAAGAAATCACTTTATTCTCACCTTGTCTTTAGTGGACTGTTGCAGTTGCTTTTCCAGGATTGCGATGACTTCGTTTGATGTCGTGTCCTGTGAATGTCTTTCCAACTTCTAGAAAAATGTGTAAGTAATTAATAAGTAATAATGATGTCGTGTCTTGTGAATGTCTTTCCAACTTCTAGAAAAATTTGTAGGTAATTAATAATGATGTCGTGTCTTGTGAATGTCTTTCCAACTTCTAGAAAAATTTGTAAGTAATTAATAAGTAATAATGATGTCGTGTCTTGTGAATGTCTTTCCAACTTCTAGAAAAATTTGTAAGTAATTAATAAGTAATAATGATGTCGTGTCTTGTGAATGTCTTTCCAACTTCTAGAAAAATTTGTAAGTAATTAATAAGTAATAAATATAATATATGTGTCATCTCAGTAATGAAACGTAAAACATTTTGAGTAACTACTGTAGTCATGTTTCAGTGGTTTCACGGTTATATAGGAGAGGGATATATCACTAATCCACAGACAGAGTAGTACATACCTGTTTATTCTGTTGTCCTAATTGGCTTTTCAGGTTTCCTGGAAAGTAGAAATGACGAAGTTTCCCGTTATGATTATACTGGGATCCTAGCTCAAACCGTACACAGACCATACTTACTAGAGGTAGGGGGTAGGACTACCACCCACCAGTTTGATAACGTTCTTCCATACTGTCCTTAGTAACCTGCGGAAACTCCCTACCCTCCAGCCTTGCTTTCTCTAACCACTTGCCCTAGCAATCTATGACTTACTAATCTCTTGTCCTAAGGTTTCTATTTCAGCTTGATATAGTTCCTCCATACTTTCCTTTGCAATCTGCTCAGCTACAACGCGATCTTTCATGAAGTTGATCTAACAAAAAACATTTAACAAGAATACTGATTGGTAATAAGCGTTGCAATCGGGGGAGGCATAGGGGGCAGGTGCCCCCCCCCCTCAAGTTTTCTTCAATGCAGATTTTGGTACCAAATACAAACATAATCATGAAACCGTATATAACTCACCTCGTAATAAGTAACGTTGCAATCGGGGGAGGCATAGGGGACAGGTGCCCCCCCCCCCCCTCAATTTTTCTTCAATGCAGATTTTGGCACCAAATACAAACATAATCATGCAACCGTACATAACTCACCTCGCTTTGCAGAGCAACTTCAGCGTTTTCAGGCTGCTTCTAAACACATGGAAACATATATTTTATGAGATGTTAAAGAAGCCATCAAAACATTTTTGTTTCCAGAAAAATTTGTGACATTTGATCAGCAAAAAGTTTCAGTTTACAATTTTTAGTATATAGCTGGTCACAGATGGAGTCCTTATATTAGGAGACCTTACCAATATTGAGGAGTAAATTTTATACCTGTTCAGTTTGTTGAACGTTGCTTTTCTGTAAAGATCTGCTGTTTTCTTGAAGCTGCTCATACTAAAATGAACACAATAATCTATTGTACTATTTATATGTCCAAGAAGATATGATATGTTTTCAACCTTAGATAACGAAGTGGTGCTAATAGTAGTTATAAACATAGGTGGCGCATAAATGACAATTGCATCTACCTTTGCGAGTAGACTGTCTCGAGACAACATTAGTTCACTCTAGAAAAGCAAAAATGCAATTATTAAGTGTTGATCAATTAATCAAACAAGGGTTCATTCCGGCGTGAGCCAAAATAGAATGCTAATTTCTCGTCAGTTAAGTTAATATCTGACTATAGACCACTTTCATAATTCAGACTGAGTTTAAATGTTCTTTTATGTGCATCTTAATAAGCCTCATTGACCTCGTTCAGGTTAATAAATTCTATTCAATTTCAGTCACAGAAACGAGGCTGATAAGGCTTATTAAGATGCACATAAAAGAATATTTAAACTCATCTGAATTATGAAAGTGGTCTATAACCCATTAGGCAGCACATGAGTTGAGTAAAATTGTTCCAGCAAGACAACACTATAAACCTACCACTTGCATGCTGCTGTCCTTCTTAGTTTTATCAATATCTGCTGTGATCTCATCTAATAAACTTTCGAAACTTCTTTGCGTGTCCATTGCCACTTTAATCTGGGAAAGAACAAACATACTCATTCACGAAAAGTAGACCATAAACAGACATTATTATAATTATTACTTATAAGAATATGACAACGTTCTAAGGTTCTGAGATCCTACCTGAGCTTGTGCGTCCTCGCTGGCGACCTTCACACTTTGTTCCAGCCTATCACAAGCTCTTTTTACAACAACAACTGTTTCCTGTGAAGTGCAACGAATTACTCGCAGAGTTGATTAGGAGACCTTCTGTGGGGGGGGGAGGCTAACATTTTCTGGGGGGAGGGAGCTAACTATTTCTGGGGGGAGAGGCTAACTTTTTCTGAGGGGAGGGAGCTAACTTTTTCTGAGGGGAGGGAGCTAACATTTTCTGAGGGGAGGGGGCTAACTTTTTCTGAGGGGAGGGGCTGACATTTTCTGGGGGAGGGGGCTAACTTTTTCTGAGGGGAGGGGGCTAACTTTTTCTGAGGGGAGGGAGCTAACTTTTTCTGGGGGAGGGGGCTGACATTTTCTGGGGGGAGGATGTTGACTTTCCCCGTGGAGTCCCACTCCCTGCACCTTAGAAAATACAAACACTGAATAACCTGTTCTCCTCTCAATTTCTTTGATAATTCTGTAGTTTCGTCAGACAAAGCTTCGCTTCTTTGCTGTAGTTTCTGTAATTGTTTTTCGTAGTTACTACACATTGCGCATGCGCGATCTACGTCATCTGACAATGACGATTTTGCCTGCAACAAAAGAGAGAACACAACTTCAAATGTACTGCATGTTGAATGGGTTAACGCACCAGTCTGCATGGTGGGAGGTGCGAGTTAGGTTGCCAACATATTTTGACTTATGATGTTAGGTAAAAAGTATATTCGCAGCGAAATTGTGAGCATGAATCTCGTTTTACTTTGCCGATATTTCTCTTGCTAAACATGCCCAGAAGGCAACAAAGAAATGAATGATAATGATAATACCGGTGAAGTAAACGCGGGCCATGTTCTCTGTTTTTCAGTGCGTTCATGTCTATACATAACATGGCTCTGTGCAGAAATTGCGTTGCAAGTTGCAGCAAAAATTGCTCCGTGTAGCATGGCGTTACATACCGCTTCCTCGAAGCTCTTCCAATCTATATTCTCCTTCCCCCGTTTTAGTTCATCGCTCGTTGTAACATTTAGTTCTTCCGAGCGGCTATGTAGACTGTTTGTTGCAGCTGTGAAAAGATGTAATTCAAGGCTGTTAATAATACACAATTTGCATTATAGACTATTTTTTTATCTAGGCAAAAAAGTATATTGCCGGAAAGAACATACTAAAATTAGTAAAATTGCAAAGTGTGGATGCCAAATGTTGTAAAATGCGGAAAATGAAAATTGAAAATTTTGGCCCAAATGTGGTAGGAATTTCCGCACAAAATTTGCAAATTTTGCAAGGCTATATTTTCCGCATTTCGCAACCAAACTTTGCAATTTTACTAATCTTATTATGTTCTTTGTAGCTGTTGTGATTGATTCCCTTCTCCTTGCCTAGAACAAAATTTAGTCAATAATGCAAATTGTCTATTACAAAGCAGTATATTCATCTGCCACCTGCAGCACACAGTAATATCGATAATCTCCCCCCCCTCAAACGTCCTTGAAATAAGTATAAGCCGGGGGGGCGTACCTGTCGTAAGTCCAGATTCCAAGTCATCAGCGGATTTGTATTTTTTCATCGTACCTACATTAACCATTGACGTCGTCTCCCCGTCTGAGAATGCATTCAGACTTCTGCTATCCGAGTCTACACCGTCACTGAACCCAGCCACATTAGACTGAAGGGTATTGGGTAGTAATGGTGTATTTGAAACAAACTGTGGAACATCACTCTGGTAGAATATATATAATGGTATAAGATACATAGTCAATACTCTCACTACTCAAGTAAAAACCTCGCATCTTGTCAACAAGTTGTAACGATTATTTTTCTAAAACTTTATCATACAGAGGTGTAACGGGTGTACCCACTTATGCTTCAGACGCTTGCCGAGCATGCGCACCTTTTTAAACGATTCCGATTTAAAGAGCCGAAAATTTTGGGAACAGTTTAATATTTAGAAGTGCGTAAAAATGCAAGAGACCTTTAAGATTGTGAAACCGAATGTTAGCGGAACTTGGAAAAGGAAAACGTATTGGACGTAAAGAATTTAGCACTGGCCGTGCCCTCTGTTTGATTTCTACGGCCGCTTATTAATCCAGGGGTACACGAAAACAGAAATAAGTCTCCCTGTTTACGACGGCCCGTTCCACCTTCGTTCATTATTAAGTTTAAATCAAAATTAATTTCAGGATTTTCAAAGGTTTCATTTAATTAATTAGCAACGTTTCGGACAGTTTTACTGTCCATCTTCAGGCTAAACGCGCGCAAGGTTGTCATTCGCAACTTGTTAACAAGTTGTTGAATTGCAGGACGACAACAAGTTGTTGGAACAACTTGTAACGAGTCTGTTGAGTCAACAACCTTGTAGCAAGTTGTCAACAAACCGTTGAAAACTTGTCAACGAGCTGGGAACAAGCAGTGCGAACAAATCCTGTTGACAAGTTGTTGAAACAGCATTGGTACAAGTCTGCTGCAGGTTTGCTACAACTTGTGCGTTTTTTCGTGTGTAATGGGTGAAAGGCAGATCTTAAGTTAGAAGGTTTAGGTGGATGCCGCAGGGCCGCAGGTTCAATTCCTGTTGGAGGACTTAGAGTTGCATTTTTCGCAGCCGTTCCCGTTCAGGTCTAAAATATTGTATATATTGTTCCACTCGAAATATCCATCCACCTAAACCTTCTACCTTAATTTCAATCGAGTGAGATGCAGAAAAAATCATCTTGTAGAACTTAAGTTAACCTATATTATAAGACGAACACTTGGCATTTTATTCCGACTCACACCAGAATGATACGATCTTAACAAATACTTACATCTAAGATAGAAGAAGGTGTAGAAGACAAACTGCTAGACTTCGGACCCCGTACAAGACTCGCAAGCGATCTTTTAAGTTCAGAAGAATTTGAAGTTCTTATTTTCGCATTGTCTTTCTTGTTTGTACCTTGTTTATTCATTTTACGATTCAGGAATCGTCTGGCCGTTACCGGCGATGGGGGTGTCAGAAGTTTGACTGTTTCGTTTTTATCTTTGGGGTCTTCGTCTATAAGTTTAAGTTGTTCGATTGTTAAAAGCTTTTTGATTTTATCCATTTCAAGTTTTTGTACACGTTGTGTTTCTAGAAAGCGATCATTCGCCATTCCCCAAGTGTCTTTTAAAGCGAGGTGTTCTTCTTTTTCTTGCTCAAGTAATCTACAGACTAAAAGGAATCAAAGATATTGCTTATGAACAATCATCAGATTGGGTACGTTATGGTATAGTTGACCATACCATAAAGTATACCATACCATATCACACCATACAACACCATACCACACCAAGTCAAACCATACCACACACCATACCATACTATACCAAACACACCATACCTTACCATACCAACCACATATACACCATACCACATTATACCACACCACACTATACCACACCACACCATACCATACCATACCACACATGACACCATACCATACTATACCAAACACACCATACCTTACCATACCAATCACATACCATACCATACCATACCATACCATACCATACCACAATCATACCATACCACCATTGCACACATGACACCATACCATACTTTACCAAACACACTATACCTTACCATACCATACCATACCATACACACACCATACCACAACATACCCTACCATACCACATAATACACCATTGCCATAACTCCGATACCATACACCATACCATACCCCACCATGATGACTACTGTATACCATACCACACAATACCAAACAATACCATACAAACTTTACCATTTGTTAAATTCAACTAACCATTATGAAGTTCTTTCCTCAGTTTTTCAGCGTCTTCCTGAAGAACACCTGCAATTTTGGCAAATATTTCAGTCAATCGCCATCTCAATTTTACATTCAGCAATTTCCTAATCCCAAACCTCACCCTAATCCTGATGATTATTGTGATTTGGAACGTCGTCCAAAAATTTGAACTTCAACAATTAAAATGTCAAAATGAATTGGAGAAAAAGCAGAGAATATATATTGGATAGCATATTAACATCTTAGTAACTGAAGAGAATGTCACACCTTACCCTTTTGTGTGTTCAACACTGCTACAAACATTTCAAGATCTGTTCGGGCTGACCGTTCTGCCTCCAGATACTGACTTAACTCTTTTGTCTAGAACACATTTCATACATGAATATACACAGTTCATAAACCAAAGATTCATGGAGGGTGTTTAAAGTGCCAAATGGTGCAGGTTGATGGGATAAGATTCATTCTAATTACCAAAATAGTGGCTAAATTAAATACCTTTTCCTCAACCATGACTCCAAAAGTACTTCCAGGTGACGTGTCAGGCCTAGTATCACTCTGTGACAGCAGAAGAAAAATGTTCTGTTTATCAGTAATTATATTAGTCTGTTCAGTGGCGTAGGAACAGGGGGGGCGTGTGGCGTAGGAACAGGGGGGGAGGGGGCATGTGCCCCCCCAAGTTTTCTTCAAAGTGCCCTTTTCTCCAGCTAAAACAATGGGAAAAGTGTCTTTTTCTAATACAAGAGGTGCCCTTAAGACGAAGTGCCTCCCAACTTGAAGTTGCTTCCTACGCCTGTGAGTTTGTTTATATATTTACTTTATGTCTGTTTATATCAATTATATTATATCTCCTCTCAGAAAAGAAATGTTCTGTTTAAGAATATAATACTAATTCTGAAACTGCCTGCTTCTTTACAAATTGACCGGTCACTGTAACACTTGTACTAAACGTTTACGAGCAAAGTTGTTTTCACAGCTTATTATACAAACTATTCAAACAGGTATTTTGTCGTAATAACGACTCACCCGTACAGGCTTTTTTTCCTGTTTGGTTTCCATTTGGTTTATTTTTTCATTTGCATTCTTCAACTTTGATTTCAAGGAGGCAATTTCCTGTACAAATTAACATAAAAATATAATTGTCGGGTAGATATACTGTAACAACAAGAAAACCTATTTAGTGGTAATGTTAAAATGCCCCTGTTTTATTATCATTTTGATTACAGGTTAATATAATACATGTCAAGATTTTTTCTCGGCATCACGTTCGATGGGATAAAAAAATAGTAGAAGGTGTTTGTAGATGGAATACTCTAACGATAATTTATATACATTTTTTAGACCTAGCCAGGAGCAGTTGCGAAAAATGCAACTTACATGTAGTCCCTCTGACAGGAATTGAATCTGCGGCCCTGCGATTCCGGTGCAGCGCTCTAACCAACTGAGCTACAGAGTCCAGTTGCTGAGCAATAATCACAAGTTTAGTATATATGATGGGAGTGATGCCAGTATTAGGTACGGGTAAATATCAGGATTTTTTTCTCGGCATCTCGTTTGATAAGACTAATAGCAGATGGAGAATGAAGAATGTATATGGGTTTTCGTTCGAGTATTCTATCTACAAAACCTTCTACTAATATAGTACATGTGCTGTAAATATATTACCTCTTCAAGTGGCATAACGATCGATCTTAGTGCCTCAGCATCTTCTTGGGCCTATATAATAGTCATATATTTATGAATTCACTTTATTCAGAAACTCGTTGTACATGAATATTTAACCTATCAAACCACTATTAATACTATCTTCTTAATGAACTCAATTTGAATGATCCTCAGGTTGCTATACTATCGAGTAATCGTACCACCAGGCACCAGTTATCCATCAGCATATCATGCTTACTGCAATTACTTGCTTCAAATTGTGTTATTATGTGAACCAAAGCAGATCTAATGGCAAGTGAATTCTATTCAGGGCAACCATTTTTCATGTCCAACTTCCCTGATCACAAGTGGTCAAAAAGGTTAAGTTACACCACTGAAAAATCACCTTTTTCATGCTATCTTCCAAACAATCATCAGTCTCTGCAATAGGCTCAGGTGTACTTGGATGTTGAGATTTCCAAGGCAACACATCAAACAATCCATCATTTCCATCTTCTTGCTGTGGCTGTTGTTGTTGTTGTTGTTGTTGTTGTTGTATAGATTTTAGTTCTCGTATTTGTGCCTTGTATTTTGCTAGCTTCTTCTCAAGTTCCTGATTGGTTATCACTAACGTCATGTGTTCAGTTTCAAATTTCTCTGTTGTTTCTTGTCTTGTGTCCTGGACTGCATCTGACAAAGGAAAACATCCCATAAACTAAAACAAAACTATCTTTATGAAATATTGTAGATACTGATTTTTACGAATTGATTTACTTGAAAACTGACGTTTTGAAATTCATATTACAAGCCAATCAGGACTGTGCGACATTTTTTCACACATGCGAAAAATGTTTCATCCAATCAAGTGATACATGTGTGTGTGTGGTCAATTCACTCATGGTATTGGTGCCTCCAAAAATCAGGGTTTCCAATAGAATTTCCATCAGCAGGTGTTTGACATTCTTATAGGTGCCACAATGAGGTGTCGTCAATTCCCAGCCCCTTAAAATCGCCAGTTTCGCAGGATTTGACATGCCGACACATGAGATCATTAAGAGAAGCATAATTTGTGGAGTTTTCATTTAGAACTGTCAAGCATTATTTGAAGAATTCTTAAAAATAGACAGCAATGGATTGCTTTACAGCCGGCAGAAAACCACCAGCTGTAACAGTCCCTTACTAAAATTCAAAACTCTTGAAATTACTCAAAGGTTCTCTAAATTTTTGTGACATACAATGTACATTTTTATCCATTGCAAAGGGCAATAAAATTAGCTAGCTTACCATGCATGATTGCCTTGAGAGAGGCAATCTCTTCTTGATATTTAAACTTCATGCTTGTCAATTCATCATCATTGGATGTCTCTGTGATCAAGACAGCAGTTTTAAGATCATCTCGTTCAGCTGATACATTCTGTAGATCAGCCAAGAGCTTTGCATTCTCTTCACGGGCTATTCTTAACATTGTTACTTCTTCATTAAACTCCGCTGTTATCATAGCAGTGCAAAGGAAAAACTTTAGCATATTGTCGTGCATTTATTATTTAGTTTATTGATTTACTTTTTCATACCAATAAAGATCAATCTTTTAGCTGTCAAACGATACCTTTTCTGTATCATTGCGATCAAAAATGGCCAAATACGATACTTGGTAAATTTAAAGAAGGTTCAAAATGTGATTTAACAACAAAATTTGGTGGTTGAAACATTTTACGAAACAGGATGTTTGCAGACTGAACTGGCCATCCAGAACATTTCACAAATAGGCAACCATCATTTGGGCAAATGGTTGAAAATTCGAAGGACGATGAATTCCCAAAGGTGGAAAATTGTGATTTCGACCACTCTTTTTTCATAGGATCGTATTGAGGCATTATCAATAGCAGGGATACTAAAAAGGTGTCATTTCACAGCTAAAAGCCTGGTCTCTATTTGTGTGAAAAAGGTAAATCTATAAACTAAATGTTATGCGTGTGATACCATGCCAAAGTTGGATTACCTTTCTTACACACCCCGTATAATACAGACCCACTCTAAAGGCCTGTTTACACTTGCAATTTTTTTCTGCTGACGTGATTGCTACATGAAATTGCAAATGTAAACAGCCGTGCGAGAAGTTGCAAACATTTCGATCATGCTCGAAATTTATCGCAACTAAAATCGCATATAAAATTGCAGCAAAAATTGCAAGTGTAAATGGGCCTTAATATGAACAAATCTGTCTCAGGGAGAAAATGCTCTTGACAAATATTTAAAGATGCAGTACTATATACAATTATTTTACTATATTTATATATATTTACTTTTTTTTTATAACATATAAAGTGTTTTTATAAAATAACAACAACACGATAGTCTTCCGTGTTTGGATGGCGTGTTTGGATGGACCAATCAGAGCACGCGTTATATACATGTTATTTTATAAAGTCCGTTCTGCACATGTGTACATTGGAGTCTCCCACCCGTGATATACTGTAGACAGTTTAACTAAGTTCTATGCTTTTGCAAAGCTTGATCGAGCTACCTTGACCATTTATTTTACTCTAGAAGCATGAAAATATATATAGTTGTCACACCACTTCGTCCATGAAGTTCATTATTTTGGATACAACGTACTGTACCACATCTTTAAGTTTCATGTGGGAATACAGAATTTGTATCTGTAACTGTTGATAATGATGGTAAACAGCCCAGAACTCATCTCAAGGAAGTTAGGAAGCAATTTATCAGTAGGGGGTGCATACATTAATGTAATGGATAATTATAAATTCAATATCTATATCCCTCTTTTGTTTACAAAACTATTATCACAAATGCACTCAGCAAGCTAACAAAGCCTAACAATAATATACCATATAATATTACTATATTAAAATACTTTTGCCAACATACCAGACATTACACAATATGTAAATTACTATCAAATATAAATTCTCTTTAAAAACAAATAAAGTAATAAAAATTTAGGTTTAACAAGCTTACTTTCTTTCTGAAGAAATATCTCTTTAAATTGAGCCCTCTTTTTGCCAAATTCATGTTCTTTCGCTTCGATTGCAGAGAGTAATTCATTTTGTTTCGCTTCTAGCCCTTGCACTTTAGCCTGGAGTGAGGCTACCGCGCTTTCTTCTATATCAAGACATAAAATGAAAACACAATATGAACAAAATGCCAAGTTAATACACTCGTAAACTTTGGCCAACATTTTCTTAACAAACTGCCCGGTTTCTTCCTAACTAACGACGTTTTTAGGTTAAAGAACTATTATAATATACGTACCGTCCATTTCAACTCATATCTTCAGTGAAGAAGGGCCAAAAATTACGTTTAAAAGAATAAAGTCCAACACTAAAATGTTTTCTCGTTCCACCATTGTTATTGAGAATGGCCGAGCACCCCCCGGATCTCATCATGGATCTGTAGGAATTCTCCCCCCGTCTCATATAACGTTACGTAATGGTCTCACGCGTGTGATCCACGAGGAAATCTAAAAATACACTTGGAGAAACATTCCTTTACGCAAGGAAATCTTAACTTAGGCAAAAATTGCTTTTATTTCTTTCAGATTGGGTGACAGGTGCATGTCGTGTATTTTATAAAAACGTTTTATAATCCAATTTTAAACTAGCCTCACACTGATTGCTGAGCTAATTCTCCTAACTGAAACCTTCAAACGCTCGTGACAGTGCTCGACTGCTCGTTAAGGCTAGTTCTCATATACTGGGTTTGGTGGATAATCCAAGTGAGTAGACATATACACAATTTAAGACCTAACTAGGAACGGTTACGAAAAATGCAACACTAGGTCCTCTGGCAGGAATTGAACCCACGGCCCTGCGATTCCGGTGCAGCGCTCAACTGAGCTACAGAGGCCAGTTGCTGAGCTGTAACCGTAAGTTCTGTATATATAGGTTATTGGGTGTGCGGGTTGTGATAAGGTAAACTTCAAAGATTTTTTTGCACTTCACTTGGTTGAACTAGAATACTGGGTTTGGTGGATAATCCAAGTGAGTAGACATATACACAATTTAAGACCTAACCAGGAACGGTTGTGAAAAATGCAACACTAGGTCCTCTGGCAGGAATTGAACCCACGGCCCTGCGATTCCGGTGCAGCGCTCTAACCAACTGAGCTACAGAGGCCAGTTGCTGAGCTGTAACCGTAAGTTCTGTATATATAGGTTATCAGGTGTGCGGGTTGTGATAAGGTTGTGATAAGGTAGTTCTCATATGTCGCAAGAATCGGCGATGTCCATTGTCGGTGGTCATTGATGTGTAAAATGCTTTGTCTGTCCACAGAGAATACAATAGATCGCCAACCATCGGCGACATATGAGAACTAGCCTTTACAAACACTGCAGTTGGTCAATGTTCTTCTTAACCGCGTGTGTTCACCCTACGACGCAAACGACGGTACAATGTTGTGAAAATAAGGAATTTTCAAGAGTTCACTGACACTGAAGGGAATTTTTTGAGAGTGGAAAACACGACAGATGCGTGTAATACTCGCGTGGGAAACCTCGCTGAATGTGCTGTATAACTACGTATAAATTATATACAAGAAAGTTCTGAAATGAAATGTCTAACGAGAAGCAAAAAAGAAAACAATTTTCAATAATCAATCACTTTGTTGCCGGAGGTTTAGGCGGGGCAGTTGGCGCTGTATTAACAGCCCCTTTTGATGTGATTAAAACAAGACTACAATCGTCTGGTTACAGCTTAGAAAAAGTGAATTATGGCAATATTAATTTGGCAGGTTCAAACCTGGGTTCAAACCAAGCTGTTATCAGCGCTCAGTCGAAACCATTTAGTGCTGTGTTCTCGTACATGCGTTATATGATAAAAACCGAAGGATGGCCGTCGCTGTTTCGTGGTTTAGAGCTCCATTTATTCGGTACAGCTCCGTCAAGGGCGATCTACTTTGCAGTTTATTCAAACAGCAAAAATTTCTTGTTGTCAACAGGAAACATAACACACGACAGCGTCATTTTGCCTATTGCTTCATCAATGATCGCTGGTTTTACAACATGTACCATGACAAATCCAATATGGTTTTTAAAAACAAGATTACAGTTAGAATGTTCGCGTTATGGCGGAAATCAGAAAGGTCTTTGGAAAACAATGCAGAATATATATAGGAAAGAGGGTTTGAGGAAATTTTATTGTGGTTTAACTGCTTCCTATTTGGGGATTGGTGAGACCGTTATAAATTTCCTTATATATGAGCAAATGAAAATTAAGATCAACAAGTTCTATAATAGAGATGGCAGTAAGTCGTTTCATTTCTCGACCTATGTAATGGCATCGACCGTATCGAAGTCGATAGCAGCCGTGATTGGTTACCCTCACGAGGTGTTAAGAACGAGGTTGCGACAGCAGTCTAACGATGTTCTGGGCCAAGCTAGGTACAGTTCGATCACACAAACTGCAAGAATTATCTTACGAGAGGAGGGGTGGATGGCATTTTACCGCGGATTGTGGACGCATTTGTTAAGACAAGTACCCAACACGGTTATACTGCTTCTAACCTATGAAGCAATAATTCATTATTTAGAACATTGAGTGCTACATAAATGCTGGGCGTTTATCAAGTCTCGTAATTAGTAGTTAGCAGTTTTACGGTGATGTCATTCCTCGTGAGAATCAAGTGAACGGGATGCTAAAAGACAATTTGATATTGACGTTTTATATTATTTATTATAATCTTAATTTATAAGAGTTAAATAAATACAAGTAGGCATAGTTTATAAACCTTGGATAGTTAAGGTATCGTAAGCATTCTTAATCAGCATAAATCATGGGTGACAATATTTTTGTCAAGGTTAGCAATGGTGTAAATGGTGCACTACTAGCAACCTGTAAACATTTTCACTATGCCAAAGACTAGTATTCACTCTTTTTGCCATATTCCACAGGGCAATTTTTACTGCAACTTGCAATACAATTGCTGCACATGTTATGCAGAAATGTATGCACAGAAAAACAGTGAACATATTAGATCTCGTTCACTTCTTTGTAATGCCTTCTGGGCATGTTTAGTTAGAAAAATATCGGCAAAGTAGAACGAGATTCATGCTCACAATTCCTCTGCATATATACTTTTTGCCTAACATCATTCTGTGTCCAAAATTTGTTTTGCAAGTTGCAGCAAATATTGCCTCCTGCAACATGGTCCTAGTAGTTTAGTCTTTTACCAAAGCACAATTAGCTAAGATAGTATGCAACGTTGAGTTTGTAGTTTCTGCAATGTTATTTATTTGATATAGCAAGTCTGAAAACTGAAGAGTAAAGAAATATAATATTTATGAAAATGCAGAGACACTGGAAATCTTTGTATAAGTAAAGTCCATTCATTAAACTAATTTACAAAACAATTTGTTGTATGTTAATATTTGTTCAATATTCAGAATCATTGAGTAATTGTGGTAAATTTATTCCTAACTACCTAGTATTTGTGTGTTTCAGTAAATACCACAGAACAGCAGCAGATGGTGTTGAGAAATGTAAAACTCTTTGTCTTCCTTTTTTCAGAGCGAAAAATAACTGCATGCACAATTTTGCATGTATAATGCATGAATACTTGATTTTAGCTGATGGAACTATGCAGTCTTTGAATGCCCTCTAATTTTCTCAATTTCATTATTGCCAGTTGACAACCATCTGCTGCACGATAGTGCTTAGTGAAACCTACTTATTCAACACTTCCAAATGCTGAATATTTAATCCCATCTAGTAGCTTGAAATGCATAAATTATTAAGTATTTCCTAATCCATTTACTCTGTCTTTTTACGAGGTTTATAAACCTTCAAAGTTTCTGGCAAAGTCATTACAAATCCAGCAGCCAACACAGCACCAACACCGAAACTAACCATGGGTATTCTTTTATCGTACGCCTCAAGCCCTATAACCAGCGGTGCCAGAATACTGCCGATACTAGCTGCAATTGAAAATATACCCATCGAAAAGCTCCTAATAGATACATCAAAATGCTCGGCTGAAAATATATATATTATGTTGTAGCAAGCTGCAACGCCAAATTTCCCTAGTAGGGCCAATACTGTAATGATGACATTGACTTTCGACTGGTCGCCGCCCTGTAACCAAGCACATACAAGACATGCAAGAGCACCAATCAGAGCAAGGGAGCACAACGGTTTTCTTCTGCCAGATTTTATAAACCACATGCTCAGAATCAAAGCTGGAATCTCGACTAATCCACAAAAACTGAAACTTAAGTATTTGTTACTACTCAGGCTGCCAGAGACAAACGACAAGCCATGGTACATCATTGCAAGGAATAGCCAAATTGCTGACAAAGTGATCACCTTTTTAAGATAACCTGGTCTTGCAAATACGCTTGTGTTACTTTGGGTATTTTTTGGGTTAGCTTTAGGTAAATCATTGGACAACTTTTCAAGGGAAGTTTCAGAGATCTCGGCTCCATTTGTTTCTGCAATTTCTCTCAACAGCTGCTTGCTTTCTTCGATTCTTCCATTTTCGACCAGCCACTGAGGGGACTCACATAGGCCGTTTCGCAAAAGAAACATCGAACAAAATACGATTGGTGAAGACACAATGATTGTTAGGTACCGCCAGTCTCGAATACAGTAGGCAAACAAACCCAGTATAACATAGCCAATTGCATAGAATGCCTGATGAGCAGTCAGCAGCATATCTGAAAAATTGAAATATTATTTATCAGTTAAATAGAGCAAAATCACAAAATATGCAGAATAAAAGAACAATGTAGGCCGAAATTAGGACCTGTATCCAGGGGCGCCGGAAGGTAGCCGAAGCGGCGGGGCAGCCCCATGAAAAGGCCACAAGCGCCGAAGGCGCGTGAAATTTGTAGGGGTCCAGGGAAATTTTTTAAATCTACACTCTGAAATGCCATTTCCTGCATTTTGAGTGGAGATTTTACATAATTCTGAATATTATAAAACGATAACACACAGGAATTAACTAAGGGAGTGCGTTATTTCGAAGCTTAACTGCGCTAATCGACCACGGAAAACTAGGCGTGTGAGGAAACCAGAAAAATCTAGATAACTTATCAAGAAGATAACTAGTCAATTAACGTAATCTAGTTAAACTGCACCGTCATAATCCTTATTAAACCTATGAGGGCTAGTCCGGTCACAATAATAATAATTTATTAATTACAATGCACTTTATTGTTAAGAAAAAGGGCAACCGGTTGCTCCCGCGTGCCCCCGTACTATAAGGGCAGCGGGGGCAGCTGCCCCCGTGGCTCCGGCGCCCCTGCCTGTATCGAAAAAACAAATTATTCATTTCTACTTTTGGTGAACACCTATGTTGGTGGGGAAGGGTGCAGCCTCCACTCTTCCCCCCTGTGGTGGCTGTGCCCTTGCCTCTACATACCCTTGGAACTTTGCCCAACAGTTTCTGAAATGAGCACAAATATAGCCGTACTAGAACCATTTAACACAACAGCGGTAATAAATCTGATTAGAACAAACTGTTCAAACGTCTGAGCGAATCCACTGGCAAGGCAAGAGATAGAAGCCACCGAATACATTACAACAATAGTTCCTTTTCTGCCACGTTTATCTGCCATTCCGCCAAACAGGACAGCTCCAAGAAGACGGCCCGCCATCACTATTGCATTTGCAAGGCTTCTCTTGTATTCTTGGTCGCAAAGGAGTCGCCATTCGCTTGTAATCGATGTGAATTCACCACTAAATTGTACATTTTCACACAACGATCCGTTTTTTAAACAGGGAAATTTTTCTTTCGTATCCAAAAGTTGGCCATCGACCACGCAATTCCAATGCGGCCTGTCCGCAACAAATACCAATAAAAACATTTGACAGCATTTGAATACGGTTAGACAGTTCAACAAAAGATAGACGCGTCTTTGAAACGGTCCGAATTCGCCAATACGAGCCAGAATATTGTTTAATTGCGACATATTTCCACAACACCATAAAATGTTCCAACCAGATCAAAAGTTGAATATTATGATGTAATTTATATTAATCAGATTTAAATATTTATTATTTAATATTAAGCATCACAAGGTCTTGTAATATAAAGGGCCATAAATAAAGGTGTCTTTCTAATTGCTCATATCATTTCAAATTCTTGCATAAAAGAATGTTATTATAATTTAATAAAGCCTTTTTGTAAATGATCAATATAATACCCTGCTATTAGGTGGCAAATCGCGTGGCAAAAATGCGTGGCCAAGACGGGTGCGAATCACGGTAACATAGAGGGGGGACAGCGTAAGACTGATAGAGCTTATCCAAGTTATCCCAGGGGTCATCCTAAGAAAAATTTAGAACTGCCCATTTTGGCGGTGGAACAGGTAATGGGCCGCGAATTCCCTCGCGCGGGAGGGGGCGGAAGATATGTATTATTGGAGGGGATTCTTATAATGTGGCTCTACCAACGTAGGGGGGGGAGGGGGGGTCTGGGGGAATCCTAATTAAAATCCAGATTATTGCGCTGATACTTTAGCAGGTTTTATCCATCATTATGAAGAACATTCCACAAAAAAATTACGTTTGTGCAATTATTCTTTCCAGAGTTACAGAGTTTTTAGTTATAGAAATTGCTGACGTCAGCATTATTTCAAAAGTCTTTACACGCTATTTTTTAGGCGCAACGTAACTGAAAAATGTTGGTTTGGCTTTCAAACGGATCAGTAATCTGTTTCAAATTATAGTTGTAGCATTTAGGCTGAAGCGCTTTCATATATTGGCATCACAGTTTTTGGCCGCCATGTTGTTGGTCAGACTGTGGTCAGATTTGACCAACAACGTGATTGACAAATGTGCAAGTATGACTATTTTGCAAATAAAATATTCAAATTGAACTTACAAAAAGATAAGCCACATAATTACTGATGAATAACCAAACTTTATGCATAAAATTACGTTATACAAAATAGCTTTATTAGCATATTAAAAACTCTATAACTCAGGAAGGAATATTTGTATCAACCTAGAATTTTTGAATAAAACTCAGTGTAATGATCTACAAAACATATAAAATAATCAGCTTTTCAGCTTTCGTTTTTAATATATTACAAATTTTGTGACGCTACATGAAACCCCTAGCCCTCTATAGTTGAAAAGAATGCTCAGCCAAATATATATTATATATATATATACTTGAGGATAAAAATTGCCCTTTGATTGGTACACTTGAGGGTAAAAATGCCCCCCCCCCCCACCCCATCGTTTCCTAGGTTTCTTTTTTTGAATTTGGAACAAAAGGAAATGAACGCTTTAACCAGTTCCTTTTCCAAACCAACAAAATATATTCCCATGATTTAACATGCAGGACTATTTTGGTATAGCATGTGTATTTTGAACTGTGACGTCACTATACGTGATTATACGTGACCATAGCGTCTTGCACCTCTGGTCTTGCACACTGATCTGGTCTTGCTTAAACACTACATAAGTTCGACACAGCTTTGTACGGTTGACCATGTTTGCAGTTGATGAGGGCGAAGCCCGAATGAACTATCATCTCATAGTTCGAATAATCTAATTGTTTTAGTAGAAACCAGCAAGAAAACAGTATTTCAAAACGCTTTTCATAATTTATTGAAATAAATTCGTTAAAAATCGCGCCGAGGCGATGGCTGTTTCGCTACTCGCTATCTATCGACAATTAGATAGCGAGTATAGCGTAGCCAATCAAATTACAGCATTTGCAATAGTATACTAGTATGATTCTACTAATTGTATTTATACTGGATAGTTCTGTCAGTTCTAAACTGTTTTCCTAAAAGTATACCCCCATTTTCCTGTGTTGCTACATGTACAGCAGGAAAACTAAAATAATCGAACTATATTTATACTGGATAGCTCTATAAGATTTCTTAAAGGTTCTCCCTATGGAGTTCCAATACAGACTAAACTATCTTTATTTATACTGGATACTTCTATCAGTTCTAAACTAGGCTCCCTAGTGATCCAGTAAGGGTCATTCCTTTTTCGTCCGGCCAGAACGGCAGTGTCATTATTACAGGATCGAGTACCCAGATAAAACCTGTGCATGGTGTTTGGTACAATCAAATTGGAAGCACTATCATAACGAATTTATGATTATTCCGACAAAATGTAGAAATAGATGTGCCAACTCGTGTGACCAGACGCTCTAGTTCTACGGCAGGGATTCTCCTTCAAATTGCTAAAACAAAAACAGTAACCTTCCAAAACAGTTTTTATGTAAAAACCTGCAGAACGTGGAACACTCTACCAACATCTATAAGGAAATTAACTTTATTGTCTTCTTTCAAACGGTGCCTATTTAACTACTACACATGCAAGATTAACGTCAAATGTTTATGACCCGGAATTGCCTCAAACCTACACGACTGTATGTATTAAATGTCATCAAGCCCGTCCCTTGACTCACTCTGTAAGACTTTGTGCTGCTGGTGTTCGTATATGTAGTAATGTTATGTTCCTTGTCTTGCCACACGTTGACATTTTTGGTTGTTATGTAATATCTAGTGTTTAACTCTTTGTTTGTATTTTTTATCTTTGACTTTGTATTTTATGATGAACCCATTATTGGAGCCTCGGCTCTGTGGGCACGCCCTACCCTTCTGGGGCCGGTTGTTCAAAGCTCGATTAGCGCTAACCCTGGGTTAAATTTTAACCCGCTGTTTTGGGTTATGTATTTCTGCATGGCCGTTCGTTTCAAAACTTTAGAAAATAAAACTTCTATTGATCCAGAAAAGATTTCTGGAAAAACATATTCAACTCTATAAACAAACTGTTGGGTTAACCCAGGGTTAGGCTAACTGGCTTTTGAACAACTGGCCCCTGGGGAAAATGTAATAAATAAATAAATAGCTAGACAGCACTCAGAGACTGCATTTCCACGCCAGCACTATAGTTACGCATATCTCAATCAATTTTCATCCAAATTGAACCAAAATTTGATCATTTTATCCTTGGCCCATTATCGTTAGCTTCACAAATTTTCCTATATATTAAAATGTTTGACATTTTTTTAGTTATCGTGCCAACACAAACAAACCCAGGTGAAAACGTAACCTATATTAACGGAGGAAAATGATGGTTGCATCAGATTTAGATTGGATTTCAACATCTTCTATATTTAAAACTGTAACTATATATCAATGCTTTCAAACACATTTCATCACTATACAAATATCTATGACTATACGTTTACATTATATCGAATAGATCGATTTCTGGGCCATTTCAAAAAGCTATAGGCCTATATATCCAGTATAGTGTAACACCTAGGTTTTGTACCGTTGCAAAATGCTATTCGATTTAGTGCATGTATAAACACAAGGTTATTACCCACATATAAAATATTTTAACTTTCCTTAGTTCGTTCGTACAAAAAATCCAACGAGTGAAAACGACCAAATTAAATGATAAAATACTATAATTGACTTATCATATCATCATAATACTAACAATAAATAAAAGCTGTTAATAGTATTAACCCAAAAACTACACATACATCAGTAAAAGATAGCGTGACTCCGTTTTGAAAGTAGATCCAATATCAAATAACCTATCCGATATGCAACATACCACTTTGCGAGCGGGGCAGTGTTCGGCTCTCCGTTGGCGTTGCAAAAACCACTCCGAAAACAGTGTTCTTAATGTGAACGGAACGTACATCCGATGACCGATATGGTCTCGCGTCGCTATCCGGTATAGTGTAAAAATAGCCTATATGTTTCTTATTTTTAGAACAAATGAAACGTGAAGTTATGATATTTTTTCCATTTGCATTTCATTTCGATTTGTGAAGGAGGTTTTCCGCCACATTTACGTAAATATATTTCCTTTTACGCACGTTAATTAAGAACCGTTTAATGTTTCGCACGCTCAGTTACCTGCCTGGCACTCAATTCTGCAAGTGCGCTATATCAGTGTCGCATTCTAATTTTAATTTTATAAGCTTTGTCACATCTCTAGCAGTACATTACCTAATAAACAAGTCAAATGAATATACATAACGTTTACAAAATTGTGACTGGGTAATCACAACAGCTTTTGGCCAATTACGTACTGTGATTCCAAACGACAAATATAGACATATACGACTTATAATATAATACAAGGTTACAACTACTGTTATACTGATATACGTACGTATAAAAAGCAATCTAAAAACAGCATGCAACGCAGATTTAAGGCTCTTTTCCACTCGTCGCAAAAACCAACTCGCAAGCTCGCTGCGAGTACTTTCATCCAATCACAATGCTCGACGGTTTATTTTAAGTGTGGAAAAGAGCCTTTAGACAAGTCAAGAGTCTGTTGCATTTCAAACAAATGGTTTGCCATGTACGAGGGTCAATGTGGTAATGTCGCTTTCTACAAACTCGGACATTTTGCTTTAGCATTTAGGAGAAATTTGAGGCTATAAGCCTATATTTTGATCGATAGCCGGAGAAGAGAAAGATCAACTTTAGGCCGCGGTTTTTTCATTTGTTGGATTACGGATTTAGTATACAGTATTAAAGGGCAGGAGATAATAATGCTTCCTAATTTCTTTCTGTTTCTTTCTGTTTTTTAAAACGTCGTGTCGCATTACAATATGCCATTAGATTCATTACAGTGGTTGATCCTTATAATTTCCATTTTAATATTTTCCATTGGAAATTTTTTTTGGAAATTCATACTATGGAAATAATATGGAAATGCTATCTCCACTTGCTTTTCCATATTGTATCCATCACTATCCATCCATAGTGTTTCCACAGTATGAAAATGGCGACTATACTATGGAATTATAATTGAAGGGTGCAATTTCCATATGGCATATAATTATACTATAATTGTCATTTTCATACCATTTCCAATTAGGAGACTATATTAGACCTAACCAGCTTCCACCAGAATACTGCAAAAATGCACCAGAGTCTTCTCATAGAATTTGTAGCCTGACTCCCGTGGAACACTCGAGTTACAGGAGCCAGTTCAAGTTGTTGAGGGAACCACAAGTTCATTATATCATACCAGGGTACTGCCATGGCAAATTACTAACTTAAATACGGCAGTAGTACTCCTAGTATAACTATGAACTTGTGCTTAGAGCTCGACAACTGACCTGGCTCAGTCTAACTCAGCGCTGCACCGGAATCGCAGGGCCGCAGATTCGATTCCTGCCAGGGACCTATAGTTGCATTTTTCGCAGCTGTTCCTGGTTAGGTCTAATAAATGTATATAAATTACACCCTTCAATTATTATTCAATCGAGTGAGATGCCAACAAAATCTTGATAATCAGGAATTAGTACAATTTCCATATGGCATATATACTAATTGTCATTTTCATACCATTTCCAACTAGGATTCATACTATTTCCATAGACATTGTAAAGATTTTGAAAAAAGTTCCAGTGGATAATATTCTTATAATTTTGCTAATTCCATGTTCAATATATAGACAATATTCTTACAGGCGAGATTCTTATATAAGACTTATAAAATGAAAAGTGTAACAATTAAATGCATATTTTTGCATAGCCGTAGGTTTAATTCAATAAGTTATTAAGCGACTTAAGGACTTCTAAAATATGAACAGCGTGAAAAATGCGTTCTTTACCCCTATAATACATGCATGTAACCTTGAAACCCAGGAAAATGTCTATTCTTAGAAACAATTCCGACGGTTTCAAGTTTCCTTGCGTGCGATTGGTTAAGTGGTCACATAACGCACTCACGTCCACCTGGGTGTGGACGGTCAGCGACACTATATAAGACCGGCACGGTCAGCGACACCTATATAAGACGCTCACTTCGCCAGCCTTGCTCATAACGCTTCATCTCGCTGTTGGATTGAGATAAAGAAGACTAAATCAGGTATGATGATATTTATCCTTTCTATTTCATTGCAATATTTAATATAAAAACTTTCTCGCGGCGATTTCATTTTCAGGTCAAATTGCTGTTGCTGAATTGAGATAAAGACCAATGATGAAAGCAGGTATATGATCATTTTCTAGTTGATTGTAATATTTTGCCGGTAACTGAATACATTTTCCTCTCGGACTTTTTCGTAAATTTTTTTGCCCCAATTTTTCATATCTATTTTTTAAACTTCGTTACAATCTGAGCCAAAATTTTGACAAAATTAATCTTAATGGCAATGGCGCATTTTAATGTCATGTTTGGGTCTGTTTCTGGGTTAGGTGTTAGTTAGCCTTCGACTCGGTCACGTTTGAGTGGTTGCATCCTGTGCAATTTAGCACTCAGCTGGAAGAAAAAATGGTTATGTTAATGATGATTTTAATCTTTAGATTTGTGGCTTTTGCTCGTACTAAACACAGTTTACTTGCTGTCAAGTTCTGTATCTGGTCAAAGTGGTAAGCGCTAACGCCGCTAAGCAGTTTTGGTAAACTATAATTAACGTGCTCTATAATTTATTTAACTAGAAGGCACTCAGATATTGCACACATCCGCCAGCTATTAATTAAGTCAAGTATTCATGCATATATTAATTATACACGCACTATCGATTACGCATTAAGTTCTGTTTAGCTGCATGGGAAAGCACGATAAACTTTCGTTAATTTCTCATCCACTTTTCTTCCAAATTGAACCAAAATTTAATCCAGATGGCCTATATATATATATACGCTATACCTATCTTTGTATAATTGTAAACCACAAGCATGCATTCGTCAGACTATTGGCTTCACCCGTATGCGTTATTCTTTTATTTGCCCTAAAGAAAAAGTTTATTCAAAAGTGTATTCAAAAGTGTATTCAATGTTTATATGAGACATTTTCAAATATTTCTAAATTTAATATCATTTTTATTCTTTTGTATTTTTTTACAAAAAGAACCAGAGTGTGGTTCAATTTATTGCCCTGCAGTATGGGATCCAGTATGTGGATCAGATGGAAAAACATATTCTAACGAATGCTATTTGAATGCGGCTGCTGCTTGTAACAAAGACGAAAATATCACGGTTGCTCACGATGGACCTTGCAGTGAGTAAAATAATTTTTAACTCCCTGAAATTTTTCAACAACACAATTTGTTTGAAATTGCTTAAAATCTAAGCATTGAAAAATCAGTGTAAAATGTGCTATACCACATATATATACTAATTCGAATACGATTCAAAACACTTAATTAAGCCAGTAACAATTGTTTGTGAACTAGACATTATAATACCAGTTATACAGTAGCCTACATTATATACCTTAACTATATAGCTATATATTCAGAAATCCTTGGTGTGCAAGTAACGTCATCGTCGCCGCATTGTTGGATGGATTTGAAAAAAGATCTTCCTTATCTTGCAATTCAAATTTCGTCCAACTTGGCGAAAATTTATTTTGCTTCTGTTCTGAACCCACGACGATTGCCTTCACACCACCAATAAGGCAATATACTGAAACGTATATATGCGTTATTTTCTTAGTTTTAATTTCTTGTTTCCCCAAAGAAAAAGTGTATTCAATGTTTATATGAGACATTTTCAAATATTTTTAAATCTAATATCATTTATATTCTTAAATTGTTTCTTAGAAAAAGAACCAGATTGTCCAACTGGTTGCCCTGCAGTATACGATCCAGTATGTGGATCAGATGGAGAAACATATAATAACGAATGTGAGTTGATAGTGGCTGCTTGTAAGAAAGAAGAAAATATCACGGTTGATCACGAAGGACCTTGCAGTGAGTAAAATAATTTTCAACTCTTTTAAATTCTGCAACCACACAATTTGTTTGATATTGCTTGAAATCTTAGCATGCAATTTATTCAAATATTTGTTTGAGTAGAAATTTCTAATTGTACTGTCCGTTTGTTTCTTTCACTAAAAAGCTTGCCCTTTAGTATGTGGTTAAATTTTCTCGAAATTATTTCTTATTTTCTTGCAATTCAAATTTCATCCAACTTGGCCAAAGGTTCTTTGCTTCTCTTCTGCATGCGAGGTTTGGCTTCACACCACCAATATATTGAAATGTATGCGTTAGTTTCTTAGTTTTCTTGTTTGCGTAAAGAAAAAGTGTATGAAATGTTTATATGAGACATTTTCAAGTATTTCTAATTCTAATATCATTTATATTCTTTTATTGTTTCTTAGAAAAAGAACCAGATTGTCCAATTATTTGCCCTGCAGTAGTAGATCTAGTATGTGGATCAGATGGAAAAACATATCCTAACGAATGCTATTTGCATGCGATTGCTTGTAAGAAAGAAGAAAATATCACGGTTGCTCACGATGGACCTTGCGGTGAGTAAAATAATTTTTAACTCTTTAAATTCTGCAACCACACAATTTGTTTGATATTGCTTAAAATCCAAGCATTTAATTTATTCAAATATCAGTATCTGATTCTCAAATCTTTTAGTTTTCTTGTGTCCTTGAGATATAGTGTATTGAAATATTATATGAGCCATCTAAAACTGCTGTTATTCTCATGTTACTTGTATATATTATAGAACGAAAATGTTCATTTGGTTGCACGGCAGAATACGATCCAGTATGTGGATCAGATGGAGAAACATATCCTAACAAATGTGAGTTAAGAAGGGCTGCTTGTAAGAAAAAAGAAAAGATCACGGTTGTTCATCCTGGACCTTGCAGTGAGTAAAATCATTTTTAACTCCCTGAAATTTTTCAACCACACAATTTGTATGAGACCGCTTAAAATCTTAGCATTTAATTGATTCAAATATCAGTATCTGATTCTCGAATATTTTTGTTTGTTTGTGTCCTTGAGATATAGTGTATTTAAATATTATATGAGCCATCTAAAACTGCTGTTATTCTTTTGCTACTTGTATATATTATAGAACGAAAGTGTTCATTCGCTTGCCCTTACCTAAGGTTTCCAGTATGTGGATCAGATGGAGAAACATATGTTAACGTATGTGAGTTGAAAAAGGCTGCTTGTGAGAAAGAAGAAAATATCACGGTTGTTCACCGTGGACCTTGCAGTGAGTAAAATCCTCCTTAACATTTTCTAAAATCTAAGCATTTACTCTATTCAGTCAAATCTTTAACATCATGTTCGCATTTTCACTAAAAATATCAGAAGATATCTATGAAATTTTTAATAAAATCAAAAAATTTGTTGGCACATACTTACAACAATATTCATGTGTATGCCAATACTCATGTAGATATATTCAGAAATCCTTGGTGTGCAAGTTACGTCGTCGCCGCCATGTTGGATGGATTTGAAAAACTAATAAACTAATAAACTTTATTAGGTAAATACACAATTACTGGTGAACCAGTATTTTTCATTGCGGCCATTGAAGATCAAGAAAAAAGATCTTCGTTATCTTGCAATTCAAATTTCATCCAACTTGGCGAAAATTTCTTTGCTTCTCATCTGAACCCATGAGGATTGGCTTCACACCACAAATATATTGAAATGTATTCGTTATTTTCTTAGTTTACTTATTTCCAAAAGATAAAGTGTATCAATATGTATAGGAGACATTTAAAAAATATTTCTAAATCTAATATCATTCCGCTTATTCTTTTCTTGTTTCTTACAAGAAGAAGCAAACTGTCTAGTTCGTTGCCCCAAGATACCGCTCCCTCGAGTATGTGGATCTGATGGCATAACATATCCCAATGAATGTCTGTTGAGAGAGACTGCTTGTGATTTCAAACAAAATATCACGATTGTTCATGATGGACCTTGCAGTGAGTAAAATCATTTTCAGTAAATGTTTGAGAAGTTTTACAACAACTCCATGAATGAAATTTGGCTACAATTAGCATTTGGCAAAGTCTCTTTGAAAGTATTTCGTTATATAGCGATCTTTTATATACATGCATATTTTAGAAGCATTATATAAAGTCTTTAATAAATTTAACAAAAACTGAAAACATCTGGAACTCAGCCCCAATTTCTATTAATATATTTCATTTTACGTCACAGTTTTAATTGATGCATGCATGTGTAACATATATAAATTAACTAGTTATGCAAAATAGTTAATTGCATGTTGAATGTAAATTAATCTGTTTTTGCTTGTCACTTTTCCCGAAGAATTTATACTGATTGTCTATAATATAAACCACCTATATTCCCCAAAATAATATACATATGATACAAGAAAACCTGTCTATTTGCTCTAGAACCAAAGTGCCGAAAGAAGTGCAAATTGCAACTCAATCCGCAATGTGGTTCAAACGGCAGGACATATCGTAACCCATGCATGTTTAAAGTTGCCTTATGTAGAAGCAACGGAACAGTTACTCTGAAACATCATGGAAAGTGTGGTACGTAAATTACTCTTTCATTTTAAATTCTCCCATCTACAGTACTAAACAGCAAAGGTAAATTACCTCTTCAAATAACAGATAAGCTGGCCACTATATTTTGATAAGTAACATTGATACCATATGTGGCAAATTTATTTGCATTATGCTTTAAACGTTAAACGCAATATTTTGCAAGTACATTTCCGATCGACGATAGGCAGCGATTTAAATTTGATAATCTTTGCTTCTTTTATAAATGATAAAATTTATAAAATTTTTCAACCACACCATTTGTTTGAAATCGCTTAAAATCTAAGCATTTAATTTATTCAAATATCAGTATCTGATTCTCAAATCTTTTAGCTTGCTTGTGTCCTTGAGATATAGTGTATTGAAATATTATATGAGTCATCTAAAACTGCTGTTATTCTTTTGCTACTTGTATATATTATAGAACGAAAGTGTTCATTCGCTTGCCATTACATAAAGCGTCCAGTATGTGGATCAGATGGAGAAACATATGTTAACGTATGTGAGTTGAGAAAGGCTGCTTGTAAGAAAGAAGAAAAGATCACGGTTGTTCACCTTGGACCTTGCAGTGAGTAAAATCCTCCTTAACATTTTCTAAAATCTAAGCATTTACTCTATTCAGTCAAATATGTTTTTGATCAAATCTTTAACAACATGTTCGCATTTTCACTAAAAACGTCAGAAGATATCTATGAAATTTTTAATAAAATCAATAAATTTGTTGGCACATACTTATAACAAACATACAAATAACATAGAAATGCTACTGACTGGATGTAATAACAGGAGAAATTTCAATTGATAACAATTTCAAATTTCTATAATTCTCGTTTCGTGTTATTGTCTTTTATATAAAAGAACCAAAAGGTCAAGTACCTTGCTCTAGGATATACGCTCCGTGCAATATGTGGATGAGATGAAAAAACATGTCAAATATGAGTCAAGTAGTTAACATCGTATGATTAGAAATATTTAAGGAAATTTAAAATACGGCATTTTTAATTGATTAATCGTTCATTCCTTCTTCTTGCCATTGCATTGCATATAAAAGTGAGGACCAAATTGTCAAAAAGTTTGCCCTTGAATAATCAGTCAAGTATATTGATCACATGGAAAAGCATATGATGATGTTAATTCCATGTCTAACAAATATTATTTTTATAGCTATTAGTTATACAAAATGATATGGAAGATTATAGTTTATTTCTCTACATACACTATATATATAACTGCCAATATTCATGTATATAGCTGTATATTCAGAAACCCTTTGTGTGCAAGTTATATCGTCGCCGCATTGTTGGATGGATTTGAAAAAAGATCTTCGTTATCTTGCAATTCAAATTTCATCCAACTTGGCGAAAATTTATTTGCTTCTCTTCTGAATCCATGAGGATTGGCTTCACACTACCAATATATTGAAATGTATGCGTTATTTTCTTAGTTTACTTATTTCCTAAAGAAAAAGTGTATTCAATATGTATAGGAGACATTTTAAAAATATTTCTAAATCTGATATCATTCTTATTCTTTTATTGTTTCTTACAAGAAGAAGCAGACTGTGTTGTTTTTTGCCCCAAGACACCGCTCTTTCCAGTATGTGGATCTGATGGCATAACATATCCCCATAACTGTCTGTTGAGAGAGACCGCTTGTGATTTCAAACAAAATATCACGATTGTTGATGTTGGACCTTGCAGTGAGTAAAATCATTTTCACTAAATGTTTGAGAAGTTTTACAACAGCTCCATGCATGAAATTTGGCTACAATTAGCATTTGGCAAAGTCTCTTTGAAATTATTTCGTTGTATAGCGATCTTTTATATACATGCATATTTTGGAAGCATTATATAAAGTCTTTAATAAATTTACCAAAAACTGAAGACATCTGGAACTCAGCCCCAATTTCTATTAATGCATGCATGTGTAACAAATATGAATTAATTAGTTATGCAAAATAGTTCATTGCATGTTGAATGTAAATTAATCTGTTTTTGCTTGTCACTTTTCCCGAAGAATTTATACTGATTGTCTATAATATAAAACCACCTATATTCCCCCAAATAATATACATGTGATACAAGAAAATCTGTCTATTTGCTCTAGAACCAAAGTGCCGAAAGAAGTGCACATTGAAACTCAATCCGCAGTGTGGTTCAAACGGCAGGACATATCGTAACCCATGCATGTTTAAAGTTGCCTTATGTAGAAGCAACGGAAGTATTACTCTGAAACATCATGGAAAGTGTGGTACGTAAATTACTCTTTCATTTTAAATTCTCCCATCTACAGTACTAAACAGCAAAGGTAAATTACCTCTTCAAATAACAGATGAGCTGGCCACTATATTTTGATAAGTAACATACCATATGTGGCAAATTTCTTGGCATTATGCTCTAAACGTTAAACGCAATATTTTGCAAGTACATGTCCGATCGACGATAGGCAGCGATTTAGATTTGATAATCTTTGCTTCTTTTATAAATGATAAAATTTATGAAATTTTTCAACCACACAATTTGTTTGAAAACTCTTAAAATCTAAGCATTTAATTTATTCAAATATCAGTATCTGATTCTCAAATCTTTTAGTTTGCTTGTGTCCTTGAGATATAGTGTATTGAAATATTATATGAGCCATCTAAAACTGCTGTTATTATTTTGCTACTTGTATATATTATAGAACGAAAGTGTTCATTCCTTTGCCCTTATATATATCGTCCAGTATGTGGATCAGATGGAGAAACATATGTTAACGTATGTGAGTTGAAAAAGGCTTCTTGTAAGAAAGAAGAAAAGATCACGGTTGTTCAGCGTGGACTTTGCAGTGAGTAAAATCCTCCTTAAAATGTTCTAAAATCTAAGCATTTACTCTATTCAGTCAAATATTTTTTTGGTCAAACCTTTAACACCATGTTCGCATTTTCACAAAAAATGTCAGAAGATATCTATGAAATTTTTAATAAAATCAATAAATTTTTTGGCATATACTTACAACAATATTCATGTATATGCCAATACTCATGTAGATATATTCAGAAATCCTTGTTGTGCAAGTTACGTCGTCGCCGCATTGTTGGATGGATTTGAAAAACTAATAAACTAATAAATTATTAAACTTTATTGGGTAAATACACAATTACTGGCGAACCAGTATTTTTCATTGCGGCCATTGAAGATCAAGAAAAAAGATCTTCGTTATCTTGCAATTCAAATTTCATCCAACTTAGCGAAAATTTCTTTGCTTCTCTTCTGAACTCACGAGGATTGGCTTCACACCACAAATATACTGAAATGTATGCGTTATTTTCTTAGTTTACTTATTTCCCTAAAGAAAGTGTATTCAATATGTATAGGAGACATTTTAAAAGTATTTCTAAATCTAATATCATTCTTATTCTTTTGTTTCTTACAAGAATTAGCAGACTGTGCAGTTTTTTGCCCCAAGACACCGTTCTATCCAGTATGTGGATCTGATGGCATAACATATCCCAATCACTGTCTGTTGAGAAAGACTGCTTGTGATTTCAAACAAAATATCACGATTGTTGATGTTGGACCTTGCAGTGAGTAAAATCATTTTCATTAAATGTTTGAGAAGTTTTACAACAGCTCCATGCATGAAATTTGGCTACAATTAGCATTTGGCAAAGTCTCTTTGAAAATATTTCGTTATATAGCGATCTTTTATATACATGCATATTTTAGATGCTGGAACTCTATTAATATATTTCATTTTACGTCACAGTTAATTAATTAGTTATGCAAAATAGTTAATTGCATGTTGAATGTAAATTAATTTGTTTTTGCTTGTGACTTTTCCCGAAGAATTTATACCGATTGTCTATAATATAAAACCACCTATATTCCTCCAAATAATATACATGTGATACAAGAAAACCTGTCTATTTGCTCTAGAACCAAAGTGCCAAAAGAAGTGCACATTGGAACTCAATCCGCAGTGTGGTTCAAACGGCAGGACATATCGTAACCCATGCATGTTTAAAGTTGCCTTATGTAGAAGCAACGGAAGTATTGCTCTGAAACATCATGGAAAGTGTGGTACGTAAATTACTCTTTCATTTTAAATTCTGCCATCCACAGTACTAAACAGCAAAGGTAAATTACCTCTTCAAATAACAGATGAGCTGGCCACTATATTTTGACAAGTAACATTGATACCATATATATGTGGCAAATTTCTTGGCATTATGCTTTTAAACGTTAAACGCAATATTTTGCAAGTACATTTCCGATCGACGATAGGCAGCGATTTAGATTTGATTAATCTTTGCTTCTTTTATAAATGATAAAATTTTGATCATATATATGTTTATGTTTTTCATAACTTTAGGCTAATTCTGAAACCTATTGTTGTTTCGAAAGAGAAAGCAAACATATCCAAAAATATACTCTTTTGTTTAGTCTCCAAAGAAGCGTCGAGGATAAGTTATATTATATTCTGGAGCTTTGAAAAATCAGTGTAAAAAATGCTACAGCATACTAATTAGAATACGATTTAAAATACTAAATTAAACCAGTAACAATTGTTTGTGAACTAGACTAATTATTATTAGCAATTATTGAATGAGGTTGAGCATGATAATTATGAAGAATTATCACGGCCTAAGTTTGTGTTATCTGCGAAGCTGAAAGCTCACACAAGTTACCCTTTATCAACATTAAAAACTGCTATAATATTACCATTTCCTTATTTTAGATGTGTGTTCTCTTGAGAAAGATTCAGGTCCCTGTTATGCTCACTTCCCACGATATTACTACAACTCTAAGTCAAAAGCTTGTGAAAAGTTCACATATGGTGGTTGTGGAGGAAACATGAACAACTTTAGAATTCTTCAAGCTTGTGAAGCTAGATGTCAACGACGTGGTATGATAATGACATATTAATTTGTTTCACTGGGCAGACCTGTAAGAATAGATTTTTTTCATTATTGGCCCGCCATTGTTATGTATATGTTATGCTTTGAAACGAAAACATGACTAGCTGGCCACTATATGTGGCAAATTTCTTGGCATTATTGTTTGAGTGCAGTATATATATAGCAGTTAATTAAACGTTCGCCAATATTTTGCAAGCACATCTCCGATCGAAGATATGCTCCTTTCCACTCGTCTGCACAGGCGCATTATAGGCAGCGATTTTGATAATCTTTCCTTCTTTTATATATGATCAAATTTTGATCATTTTTATGTTTTTCATAATTTTAGGCTAATTCTGAGACCATCGTTGTTTCCAAAGAGAAGGCAAGAAGAACGATTGATGTTATGATTAGTTTGATTAACGTGTAGAAATGTATACCTAGTTTGTCATGCAGTAAATGATTTTCTGATCTTATGTATTGCATGGTCTTATTGTATTATGTACTTTATGATACTGTAGTCCTGTTCTTCTTTGTGCTATTCTTCATTGGCGATTTACAAATAAATATTTGAATCACCAAAACTTGTTGTCATTTTAAAAATTGTTGTAGAGGTATTAATAGAGCCAATAGAAAGGTTACAGGTAACCGATATAGAGACAAGTGTCGTCATTTTCCCGCACTAAAAGGTACTCGTGAGTGGTCTGAGTGGGTACTCGACTTGAAGTTGTAGAAGCAAAACTAAGAAACAAAATAGTTTGTTCCCACGCAGATGATCCAGTGTTATCGCAAGAGGAACCTAAACTAAACGAACTTTATTTATACTGGATACTCATCCCCGATAAGTCCTAAACTGTTTTCCCTAAAAGTCTAGAAAAAAACTATTCATATTATTCAAGAATCAAGTTTTTAGCCCGGGAAACAAGAGAAACTTTTGTAAATTTCAAATCCAATTTTCATCTAAATTGAACCAAAATTTAATTGATTTGTCCTCAGCCAATGGCCGTTAGCTCCACAAATTTACATGTTGAAATGTTTGATTTTTTGAGTTATCGTGCTAACACAAACAAACCCAGGTGAAAACGTAACCTCATGGAAGAAGTAATGATGGTTGCATCTGAGTTATATCTAAAACTGTAACTATAACAATGCTTTCAACAGTATATCTTTAATTAAGAAGGAAAAAATTTTTACATATCTGAAATTCGAATATCTATGCTTCTTATTGTTAGAAGAAATGAAACTTTTAGTTACGATATTTTTTTCCATTTGTATCTCATTTTGATTTGTGAAGGTTTACCGCCACCTTTAAGTAAATATCTTTATTTTTATGCAGAACCGTTAAATCTATCTATCTATCTAAATGTTTGGCACGCTCAGTTGCCTGTCCGGCATGATAACTTCTGCACATGTGCAATATCAGTGTTGCATCATTAATAATTCAATACGATATTAAAGCCGCTTTCTACAAAACTCGTACATTTTGCTTTTGGAGAAATTTGATGCAAACACGAAACAAAACACATGGGGCTTGGTGGTGATATATATATATATCTTTAATTTACACTTGAGGGTAAAAATTGCCCCGACCCCGACCCCCCCCCCGCCCCATCGTTTCCTAGCTTTCTTTGTTTGAATTTGGAACAAAAGGAAATGACCGCTTTAACCAGTTCCTTTTCCAAATCAACTAAATATATTCCCGTGATTTAATATGCAGGACTATTTTGGTATAGTATGTGTATTTTAAACTGCAAACGCGTCAGGCATTGTTAAAATTGTTTCCTGTGCACGTGGCTATAGGTCTTGCACAATAACACTACATAGGTTCAACACAGCTTTATTTATTTATTTATTTATTGTCAGACATTGTCAAAAATGTTTCTATAGGTCTTGCACAATAACACTACATAGGTTCAACACAGCTTTGTACGGTTGACCATGTTTGTAGTTAAAGTTTTAAACTATAAACTATATTGATATTGGATAGATCCATTGTCACTTTATTTTTGTCTAAATTGTTCTCCGTAGAGGGTCAGCCGTAAACACCATCCCTTAATGATCCAGTGTTACTACAGGAGGAACCTAAACTAGACTAACTGTATAAATTATATAAACTGGATAGCTCTATCAGTTCTAAACTGTTCTCCCTAGAGGTCCAGTAAAGGTCATCCCTTTATTTTAACGAACTAAGCTTTTGATGACGTAATATTATAATTACTTGACCGCGCGAAATATACAGATTGACGGCAAAGCCCTAAGCATGCACACGTGCAAGGTCAATGTACAGTTTAACATTGAACTTTGAGGTATCGTGCAAACACATCTGCCCACCGTCAAGGTTTTTATCAGACTTGACAGTTTGAAGTATCAGGCCTTATCGGCTATCTGTAAAACAAGGAACGGGGAATCAAGGAACGGAACGAGGAACGGAACGAGGAACGGAATTGAGGAAAGGAATTGAGGAATTGTAAAAGCCGGAACTGTAAAACCCGGAATTGTAAAAGCCGGAATCTGTAAAACCCGGAACTGTAAAAGCCGGAATCTGTAAAACCCCGAATTGTAAAAGCCGGAATCTGTAAAACCCCGAACTGTAAAAGCCGCAATCTGTAAAACCCCGAATTGTAAAAGCCGGAATCTGTAAAACCCCGAATTGTAAAAGCCGGAATCTGTAAAACCCGGAATTGTAAAACCCGGAATCTGTAAAACCCGGAATTCTAAAAGCCGGAATCTGTAAAACCCCGAATTGTAGAAGCCGGAATCTGTAAAACCCCGAATTGTAGAAGCCGGAATCTGTAATAGCGTGTCTCATTGTGTGTATATTCCTGCTTCTAAAGCCCCATGTAGAATAGATTATTTTATCTGCATTCGCTATAACAAGAACAGGATACCGGTTTTCGTCTTTAACTATTTCTCTATATTCACCGATAAAACGCGCATATACGTAGCCATATTTTTCTGATATACCGAAACCTGTTGCTTAAACATTTCTGGTTTGAACTGACATAATATTACCATTTGAATATTTGTCGAGTCTTAGAAAGTCATCGCATGCCGCAGTAATTCTGTAGTCTTGACAAGATGTAAACAACAAGAAAATTATCTTGAACTAAGGAAAATAAGCGCATTAGAGTGTTTTGCAGGCAGGGGCGCACATTAGGGGGGTGTGGGGGTGTGACACCCCCACATCATTTGTGAATTTTTCAAAAAAGTCGGTCCCAAATTGTAAAATTACACTACTTAATTCGGTCCGAGTTGGTCCGAAACATCCTGTCTAAAAAACGTATAATAAACGATAGAAAAATTGTCAATAAAATAAATCAACATTGCAAAACCCAGGGATATATTTTCCTCTTAAAGCAATATACTCAAATGTAAGATGACATAGCCATACACGATTGCGCAAAGCCTCCTAACTTTTGCTCTGCCGCATTGTGCGTTCTATTTCCACGTCAGTATTCTCGAGTAAAATTTAGTCAACTCTGTTGTAAAAATGCAGTTTCTAATTGGGTCTTTATGATGTTGAAGGATACGTATTGGGGGGCGTTTTCTTTAAATAACTGCATTAAAGAAAATTGCAGCGAAATATTTGAATTCGAAACTAGAGTGTTTGAAATCTTATATATATTAATGAAAGGGCCTATAACGAAAGAGGTAAAGAAGACTCTGAAAATGCCATTTCCGACGTTCTACAGACTCAAGTTTTTCAAAATTTTCCCCGCCGTGGGAATCGGCCCCCTAACAATCCTTCTACACCCCTGGCACTACACATATTTGTACATTAATTCGTAATACATGTTTTGATGTGGTCAAACAAATATAAAAAGTCGGTCACTGAACAATGGACACCCCCGAAACTTTTTTGGAATGTGCGCCCCTGTTTGCAGGAGTGCGCGTTGAATTGACAACCATCATTTATCTAACTTATGATGCCTAATGTAAAATGCAAGTTCGAAATGGTATTTACATTATCTGCCTTTTGTAGCAAAGAATGTCCATCATCTAATTTCCATTTGACGTAACTAATGTTTACAATGGCCTGTTTTTATACAATTTTATATACTTTTGTAACAAATATAGACAATATTCTTACAGGCAAGATTCTTACAGGCAAGACGTACTTATAAAATGAAAAGTGTAACAATTAAATGCATATTTTTGCATAGCCATAGGTTTAATTATAAGTTACTAAGGCCTGTTTCATACGTCGAATCTAATTCGGACGAATTTAATTCGCTATTAAATTCGTCGATTGGTCGTGTTTAACATGGTTTCATTTCAAAAGACGAAATTAATTTAGACGAATTGAATTAATAAGAAGCCATCATGGATTTCAAATTAATACGAACCATAATCAGAAACTCACATTAACATAATTCCGATGTATTTAATTTGACACGACGATACGACGTCGTATGAAACGAAGACGCGCTACGGACGCTGTACCGTCTGACCATGCATGACGGATAAAACGTCTTGGACGAATTTAATTAATCAGACGAATTCAATTCATTTCATACGACGCTTAATTCGTTCAATTAAATTCGTCTGAATTAAATTCGACGATAGTGCGACGTATGAAACAGGCCTAAGCGATTTAAGGACTTCTAAAATATGAACAGCGTGAAAAATGTGTTATAATCGGGGGTCTGCCAGTTGGTAAAATTTACCCCTATATTAACACATGCATGTAACCTGGAAACCCAGGAAACTCTTATATGTCTATTCTTAGAAAGAATCCCGACGGTTTCAAGTGGCCTTGTGTGCGATTGGTTAGGTGTGGCCCGGTCAGCGACACCTATACAAGACGCTCACTTCGCCAACCTTGCTCATAACACTTCATCTCGCTGTTGGATTGAGATAAAGAAGACTAAATCAGGTATGATGATATCTATTATTTCTATTTCATTGCAATATTTAATATACACATTGTAAAGAGCTTTCTCGGCGATTTCATTTTCAGGTCCATGCAATTGCTGTTGGTGTTGTTGAATTGAGATAAAGACCAATTATGAAAGCAGGTATATGATTTTCTAGTTGCATTGTAATATTTTGCCGGAAAGCTGAATAAATTTTGCTACAAAATTTTGCCACAATTTTTCATTATATCTATTTTTTAAACTTCGTTTATACAATCTGAGCCAAAATTTTAACAAAATCTTAATTATAGCGCATTGCCATTGCATTCTGAGATACGAAATCTTAAAGCATCAAAATCGACACGTATCGATATTCCAGCTAAAATCCTGAAAATTTCCGCGGACATAATAGGCCCATCAATAACTAAGATTTTTAACATCTCATTCAAATCCGGAATTTTCGTTGATGAATGGAAAATGGCCTGGGTCTTGCCAATTTATAAATCAGATGATAAACGCAAATGCGAAAATTATCGGCCCATCTCAATACTGCCAATTATTAGTAAAATTTTTGAGAGATCCGTTTTTAATCAGGTATATAGATATCTTAATGATAATTCGCTACTGTCAAAATATCAGGCAGGTTTTCGGCCTAAGAATTCGACTTTGACTGCCCTGATACAAATGTGTGACGAATGGTACGCAAATATGGATCGAGGTGAATTAAACGGAGTTGTATTCTTAGATATCCGTAAGGCCTTTGATTCAATAAATCACAAAATATTGCTGAACAAATTAGAAATGCAGTTTGGTATTTCCAATAATGAATTAAACTGGTTTAAATCTTACCTTATGAATCGTGAACAAGTTTGCACTATAAATGGACATACATCGTCCCCCAAAAAGATTATTTGTGGTATCCCACAGGGCTCAATTTTAGGGCCTTTGCTATTTCTTCTTTACATTAACGACCTCCCGGATAAACTCCAAAAAACTACCCCTTGTTTATATGCTGATGATACCCAAATATTTTCTTCCTCTAATGATTATAATGAGCTGATTGATAAATTAAATTTTGACTTAAAACAAATTAGCGAGTGGCTCGCCAGTAACAAACTGCAGCACCATCCTACTAAAACTAAGTACATGATCATTGGATCGGCATATAATCTTACTAATAAAGTTCAAGACTATCCTGTGTTCTTGAACAACAAACCTCTTAGTAGAACTAGCTCTTTCGAATGTCTGGGTATATTACTAGATGAAAAACTCAAATGGGATAAACACATCGAAAAAATATTAAAAAGTCGGGTCTGGCATTGCAATGTTGCGAAGGGCCAAGCACTTCATCCCAGTAAGCTCACTCCAAATTATCTACAATGCCTTGATCCAGCCTTATTTTGACTACTGTTCTCCACTATGGGACATTTGTGGTATACAATTGCTTGATAAACTTCAGAAATTTCAAAATCGTGCGGCAAGAATAATTGCCGGCGTAAGTTACGAAATTGATTCTGCTGACGTTCTTGAATCTCTTGGTTGGGAAACTTTAGAAAGTAGAAGACAGAAGATGAAGTCCATTCTTCTGTATAAAATTCTAAATGATTATACTGCTCCCAACTTGAAAGAGTCATTGATTGGGAGTAGTTTAACACAGGCGAACTATAACTTGAGAAATAGCAATACTGATATAGCTCTCCCAAAACCGAGAAGGGAATTCCTAAAAAAAGTTTTAAATACAGCGGGGCAAAGCTTTGGAACAGCCTTTCTCGGGACGCAAAAGAGGCACAATCTATTTATATTTTTAAAGAAAATATTAATAATTAATATTACTATGCTAATGTTGGGTCACACCTCCTGTATTCTGTATTCTTGTAATTAGTTAATTTTTTCTTCTTTTTTTCTTGTAAATATTTTGTACATAAAAATGATGCCCCTCATGAACGTATATGTTGATGAGGCTAGCGTCACGAAATAAAGTTTTACATACATACATACATACATTCGTTATCACTACAGCCGAAATACAATCAGAAAATTTGGCGAATTTAGTTTCAGTAAGAGCGTCCATAATGCGATATCGTTTTCTGTTCGATGAAATCAACGTATTCAATTCCATCTTGAACATCATGTTGTATTTTTCGTTTCTGCCTGAAATTTAGTCTTTTTTATACGAAATTTAGTCTTTTTTTGGCGTAAATTCATGGGATTCATGCATGCATGGGGGTCCCCGCAAAGAAGGTTTGCAAAACTTTGCTTGGCGATAAATACACGGAAAGATATACGGAAATATACAGCTTACGGTTTGTAAGCTTTGCGTTATAAACATGATTTTTCCAAAAAAAACAAAGCAATAGTTATTTAAAGCAAGAACAGTCGGAAACACACATCTATATAGTACGAACTAAAGAATTATTTCCAAAATGTTCATCCTATATAATTTAATTCTGGTTCACCAAATCACGCTATAACTGGTGTTGAAATCACGAACTCCGCTGTTCAAACCACCTGTTCCCGCGACTCTCGCTATATAGTGCAGTTTCATCTCACGATTTCATGCCGCATCAAAATATCTAAATCCCGTGATAACGCCTGAAATAACTGTTAAACACGCGTCATACGACGGGCCCCTTAGCAAACACGGGTAGAAGATGTGGTTAGCGGGCCGTCCCTTACCTCTGAGTTAAGTCCGATACTGTAGGTCGATGGTGAGGTTTTACTAAGAATGAGTGACTAACTCGCACAGGATTCGATGTACTCGTTTGAAAGCTCGTGTTTCGAGGGTCTTTTTCTGAGTTACGTGTTAGTTAGCCTTCGACTCGGTCACGTTTGAGTGGTTGCATCCTGTGCAATTTAGCACTCAGCTGGAAGAAAAAATGGTTATGTTAATGATAATTTTAATCTTTAGATTTGTGGCTTTTTCTGGTACTAAACACAGTTTACTTGCTGTCAAGTTCTGTATCTGGTCAAAGTGGTAAGCGCTAACGCCGCTAAGCAGTTTTGGTAAACTATAATTGACGTGCTCTATAATTTATTTAACTATAAGGCACTCAGATACTGCACACATTCGCCAGCTAATTAAGCCAAGTATTTATGCATAAATTATACATGCACTATCGATTCAGTGTGACCAGATTTAGCATAATTATGCCAGTTTAGAATAATTTAGCATAATTCTAGCACAAACTTACAGGATCAGAATAATGTTAGCAAGTTATAATATCTCTCTTTAAATGTTATTTTGGAAGGAACATTTAAAAAATCTCCCCAATACTGGTTATTTGTAGTCAAATTAAGGCGCTAAGATAGTCAGACTAGTCCCTAGTCTTGTATTCTTGCTCTATTTCTCATTCTCATTACCATGACGATTGACGATTATGACATCATTGCATTGGCTTAGCCTGCGAGCAGGCTCTCTGGGTAGGCTTGAAGCACATGCTTGAAGTTATTCTGTGCTCGTGTTGCATGGTTTTCACCTAAAGTTTGCCAGAATAAAGATGCCAGCAGCACTGTAGCTTGTTTAAAATGCTAAAATGTTTTCATTTTACAACTTTACAAATTAATAGTAATATTTAAAGTTAAACGGGATTCCGCTTTTCAGTTAGCATAATTTATCTCAATTTAGCATAGTTTATCTCAATTTAGCATAATTTAGTCGGCTGTTTAGCATAATTACTTTTTAGAATCTGGCACACGGTATCGATTAAAATCAGTGCAATTGAAATCGCTTAAAATCTAAGCATTGAAAAATCAGTGTAAAATGTGCTATACCATATATATACTAATTCGAATACGATTTAAAACACTTAATTAAGCCAGTAACAATTGTTTGTGAACTAGACATTATAATACCAGTTATACAGTACCCTGCATTATAGACCTTAACTATATAGCTATATATTCAGAAATCCTTGGTGTGCAAGTAACGTCATCGTCGCCGCATTGTTGGATGGATTTGAAAAAATATCTTCCTTATCTTGCAATTCAAATTTCATCCAACTTGGCGAAAATTTATTTTGCTTCTGTTCTAAACCCACGAGGATTGCCTTCACACCACCAATATACTGAAACGTATATATGCGTTATTTTATTAGTTTTAATTTCTTGTTTCCCTAAATGAAAAGTGTATTCAATGTTTATATGAGACATTTTCAAATATTTCTAAATTTAATATCATTTATATTCTTTTGTATTTTTTTACAAAAAGAACCAGAGTGTGGTTCAGTTGCTTGCCTTGACGTATGGGATCCAGTATGTGGATCAGATGGAGAAACATATTCTAACGAATGCTATTTGCGCGCAGCTGCTGCTTGTAACAAAGACGAAAATATCACGGTTGCTCACGATGGACCATGCGGTGAGTAAAATAATTTTCAACTCTCTTAAATTCTGCAACCACACAATTTGTTTGATATTGCTTAAAATTTTAGCATTCAATTTATTCAAATATTTGTTTAAGTAGAAATTTCTAATTGTCCTGTCCGTTTGTTTCTTTCTTTCTTGCCCTTTACTATTTGGTTAAATTTTCTCGAAATTATTTCTTATTTTCTTGCAATTCAAATTTCATCCAACTTGGCGAAAATTTATTTTGCTTCTGTTCTGAACCCACGAGGATTGGCTTCACACCACCAATATACTAAAACGTATATATACGTTATTTTCTTAGTTTTAATTTCTTCTTTTCCTAAAGGAAAAGTGTATTCAATGTTTATACGAGACATTTTCAAATATTTCTAAATCTAATATCATTTATATTCTTTTGTATTTTTTTTACAAAAAGAACCAGAGTGTGGTTCAATTGTTTGCCTTGCAGTAGAAGATCTAGTATGTGGATCAGATGGAAAAACATATTCTAACGAATGCAATTTGAATGCGGCTGCTGCTTGTAACAAAGACGAAAATATCACGGTTGCTCACGATGGACCTTGCGGTGAGTAAAATAATTTTCAACTCTCTTAAATTCTGCAACCACACAATTTGTTTCATATTGCTTAAAATCTTAGCATCGAATTTATTCAAATATTTGTTTGAGTAGAAATTTCTAATTGTACTGTCCGTTTGTTTCTTTCACTAAAAAGCTTGCCCTTTAGTATTTGGTTACATTTTCTCGAAATTATTTCTTATTTTCTTGCAATTCAAATTTCATCCAACTTGGCGAAAATTTATTTTGCTTCTGTTCTGAACCCACGAGGATTGGCTTCACACCACAAATATACTGAAACGTATATATGCGTTATTTTCTTAGTTTTAATTTCTTGTTTCCCCAAAGAAAAAGTGTATTCAATGTTTATATGAGACACTTTTCAAATATTTCTAAATTTAATATCATTTTTATTCTTTTGTATTTTTTTACAAAAAGAACCAGAGTGTGGTTCAATTGGTTGCATTGACCTATGGGATCCAGTATGTGGATCAGATGGAGAAACATATTCTAACGAATGCTATTTGCGCGCAGCTGCTGCTTGTAACAAAGACGAAAATATCACGGTTGCTCACGATGGACCATGTGGTGAGTAAAATAATTTTCAACTCTCTTAAATTCTGCAACCACACAATTTGTTTGATATTGCTTAAAATTTTAGCATTCAATTTATTCAAATATTTGTTTAAGTAGAAATTTCTAATTGTCCTGTCCGTTTGTTTCTTTCTTTCTTGCCCTTTACTATTTGGTTAAATTTTCTCGAAATTATTTCTTATTTTCTTGCAATTCAAATTTCATCCAACTTGGCAAAAATTTATTTTGCTTCTGTTCTGAACCCACGAGGATTGGCTTCACACCACCAATATACTGAAACGTATATATACGTTATTTTCTTAGTTTTAATTTCTTCTTTTCCTAAAGGAAAAGTGTATTCAATGTTTATACGAGACATTTTCAAATATTTCTAAATCTAATATCATTTATATTCTTTTGTATTTTTTTTACAAAAAGAACCAGAGTGTGGTTCAATTGTTTGCCTTGCAGTAGAAGATCTAGTATGTGGATCAGATGGAAAAACATATTCTAACGAATGCAATTTGAATGCGGCTGCTGCTTGTAACAAAGACGAAAATATCACGGTTGCTCATGATGGACCTTGCAGTGAGTAAAATAATTTTTAACTCTTTTTAACATCTAAGCATTGAATGCTATTCAAATATTTGTTTCAGTAGAAATTTCTAATTGTACTGTCCGTTTGTTTCTTTCACTAAAAAGCTTGCCGTTTAGTATTTGATTAAATTTTCTCGAAATTATTTCTTATTTTCTTGCAATTCAAATTTCATCCAACTTGGCCAAAAATTTATTTGCTTCTCTTCTGCATGTGAGGATTGGCTTCACACCACCAATATATTGAAATGTATGCGTTAGTTTCTTAGTTTTCTTGTTTCCCTAAAGAAAAAGTGTATGCAATGTTTATACGAGACATTTTCAAGCATTTCTAAATCTAATATTATTTTATTGTTTCTCACAAAAAGAACCAGATTGTCCAACTGGTTGCATTGACGTATACGATCCAGTATGTGGATCAGATGGAGAAACATATCCTAACAAATGTGTGTTGATAGTGACTGCTTGTAACAAAGAAGAAAAGATCACGGTTGACCACGAAGGACCTTGCAGTGAGTAAAATAATTTTTAACTCCCTGAAATTTTTCAACCACAAAATTTGTTTGAAATCGCTCAAAATCTAAGCATTGAAAAATCAGTGTAAAATGTGCTATACTATATATATACTAATTCGAATACGATTTAAAACACTTAATTAAGCCAGTAACAATTGTTTGTGAACTAGACATTATAATACCAGTTATACAGTACCCTGCATTATAGACCTTAACTATATAGCTATATATTCAGAAATCCTTGGTGTACAAGTTACGTCATCGTCGCCATGTTGAATGGATTTGAAAAAAGATCTTCCTGATCTTGCAATTCAAATTTCATCCAACTTGGCGAAAATTTATTTTGCTTCTGTTCTGAACCCACGAGGATTGCCTTCACACCACCAATATACTGAAACGTATATATGCGTTATTTTATTAGTTTTAATTTCTTGTTTCCCTAAAGGAAAAGTGTATTCAATGTTTATATGAGACATTTTCAAATATTTCTAAATTTAATATCATTTATATTCTTTTGTATTTTTTTTACAAAAAGAACCAGAGTGTGGTTCAATTGTTTGCCTTGACGTATGGGATCCAGTATGTGGATCAGATGGAGAAACATATTCTAACGAATGCTATTTGCGCGCAGCTGCTGCTTGTAACAAAGACGAAAATATCACGGTTGCTCACGATGGACCATGCGGTGAGTAAAATAATTTTCAACTCTCTTAAATTCTGCAACCACACAATTTGTTTGATATTGCTTAAAATTTTAGCATTCAATTTATTCAAATATTTGTTTGAGTAGAAATTTCTAATTGTACTGTCCGTTTGTTTCTTTCTTTCCTGCCCTTTAGTATTTGGTTACATTTTCTCGAAATTATTTCTTATTTTCTCAGTTGCAATTCAAATTTCGTCCAACTTGGCGAAAATTTATTTTGCTTCTGTTCTGAAAGCACGAGGATTGCCTTCACACCACCAATATACTGAAACGTATATATGCGTAATTTTATTAGTTTTAATTTCTTGTTTCCCTAAAGGAAAAGTGTATTCAATGTTTATACGAGACATTTTCAAATATTTCTAAATCTAATATCATTTATGTTCTTTTGTATTTTTACAAAAGAACCAGAGTGTGTTCAATTGTTTGCCTTGCAGTAGAAGATCTAGTATGTGGGTCAGATGGAAAAACATATTCTAACGAATGCAATTTGAATGCGGCTGCTGCTTGTAACAAAGACGAAAATATCACGGTTGCTCACGATGGACCTTGCAGTGAGTAAAATAAATTTTAACTCTTTTTAACATCTAAGCATTGAATGCTATTCAAATATTTGTTTCAGTAGAAATTTCTAATTGTACTGTCCGTTTGTTTCTTTCACTAAAAAGCTTGCCCTTTAGTATTTGGTTAAATGTTCGCGAAATTATTTCTTATTTTCTTGCAATTCAAATCTCATCCAACTTGGCCAAAAATTTATTTGCTTCTCTTCTGCATGCGAGGATTGGCTTCACACCACCAATATATTGAAATGTATGCGTTAGTTTCTTAGTTTTCTTGTTTCCCTAAAGAAAAAGTGTATGCAATGTTTATACGAGACATTTTCAAGCATTTCTAAATCTAATATTATTTTATTGTTTCTCACAAAAAGAACCAGATTGTCCAACTGGTTGCATTGACGTATACGATCCAGTATGTGGATCAGATGGAGAAACATATCCTAACAAATGTGTGTTGATAGTGACTGCTTGTAACAAAGAAGAAAAGATCACGGTTGACCACGAAGGACCTTGCAGTGAGTAAAATAATTTTTAACTCCCTGAAATTTTTCAACCACAAAATTTGTTTGAAATCGCTCAAAATCTAAGCATTGAAAAATCAGTGTAAAATGTGCTATACTATATATATACTAATTCGAATACGATTTAAAACACTTAATTAAGCCAGTAACAATTGTTTGTGAACTAGACATTATAATACCAGTTATACAGTACCCTGCATTATAGACCTTAACTATATAGCTATATATTCAGAAATCCTTGGTGTACAAGTTACGTCATCGTCGCCATGTTGAATGGATTTGAAAAAAGATCTTCCTTATCTTGCAATTCAAATTTCGTCCAACTTGGCGAAAATTTATTTTGCTTCTGTTCTGAACCCACGAGGTTGCCTTCACACCCCAATATACTGAAACGTATATATGCGTTATTTTCTTAGTTTTAATTTCTTGTTTCCCTAAAGGAAAAGTGTATTCAATGTTTATATGAGACATTTTCAAATATTTCTAAATTTAATATCATTTATATTCTTTTGTATTTTTTTTACAAAAAGAACCAGAGTGTGGTTCAATTGTTTGCCTTGACGTATGGGATCCAGTATGTGGATCAGATGGAGAAACATATTCTAACGAATGCTATTTGCGCGCAGCTGCTGCTTGTAACAAAGACGAAAATATCACGGTTGCTCACGATGGACCATGCGGTGAGTAAAATAATTTTCAACTCTCTTAAATTCTGCAACCACACAATTTGTTTGATATTGCTTAAAATTTTAGCATTCAATTTATTCAAATATTTGTTTGAGTAGAAATTTCTAATTGTACTGTCCGTTTGTTTCTTTCTTTCCTGCCCTTTAGTATTTGGTTACATTTTCTCGAAATTATTTCTTATTTTCTCAGTTGCAATTCAAATTTCGTCCAACTTGGCGAAAATTTATTTTGCTTCTGTTCTGAAAGCACGAGGATTGCCTTCACACCACCAATATACTGAAACGTATATATGCGTAATTTTATTAGTTTTAATTTCTTGTTTCCCTAAAGGAAAAGTGTATTCAATGTTTATACGAGACATTTTCAAATATTTCTAAATCTAATATCATTTATGTTCTTTTGTATTTTTTTTACAAAAAGAACCAGAGTGTGGTTCAATTGTTTGCCTTGCAGTAGAAGATCTAGTATGTGGGTCAGATGGAAAAACATATTCTAACGAATGCAATTTGAATGCGGCTGCTGCTTGTAACAAAGACGAAAATATCACGGTTGCTCACGATGGACCTTGCAGTGAGTAAAATAAATTTTAACTCTTTTTAACATCTAAGCATTGAATGCTATTCAAATATTTGTTTCAGTAGAAATTTCTAATTGTACTGTCCGTTTGTTTCTTTCACTAAAAAGCTTGCCCTTTAGTATTTGGTTAAATGTTCGCGAAATTATTTCTTATTTTCTTGCAATTCAAATCTCATCCAACTTGGCCAAAAATTTATTTGCTTCTCTTCTGCATGCGAGGATTGGCTTCACACCACCAATATATTGAAATGTATGCGTTATTTTCTTAGTTTTCTTGTTTCCCTAAAGAAAAAGTGTATGCAATGTTTATATGAGACATTTTCAAGCATTTCTAAATCTAATATCATTTATATTCTTTTATTGTTTCTTACAAAAAGAACCAGATTGTCCAACTGGTTGCCCTGCAGTATACGATCCAGTATGTGGATCAGATGGAGAAACATATAATAACGAATGTGAGTTGATAGTGGCTGCTTGTAAGAAAGAAGAAAATATCACGGTTGATCACGAAGGACCTTGCAGTGAGTAAAAAAATTTTCAACTCTCTTAAATTCTGCAACCACACAATTTGTTTGAAATCGCTTAAAATCTAAGCATTTAATTTATTCAAATATCAGTATCTGCAATTCTCAAATCTTTTAGTTTGCTTGTGTCCTTGAGATATAGTGTATTGAAATATTATATGAGCCATTTAAAACTGCTGTTATTTTCATGCTACTTGTATATATTATAGAACGAAAGTGTTCTTTCGGTTGCACGACAGAATACGATCCAGTATGTGGATCAGATGGAGAAACATATCCTAACAAATGTGAGTTGAGAAGGGCTGCTTGTAAGAAAAAGGAAAAGATCACGGTTGTTCACCCTGGACCTTGCAGTGAGTAAAATCATTTTTAACTCCCTGAAATTTTTCAAACACACAATTTTTTTGAAATCCCTTAAAATCTTAGCATTTAATATATCCAAATATCAGTATCTGCAATTCTCAAATCTTTTAGTTTGCTTGTGTCCTTGAGATATAGTGTATTGAAATATCATATGAGTCATCTAAAACTGCTGTTATTCTCGTGCTACTTGTATATATTATAGAACGAAAGTGTTCATTTGGTTGCACGACAGAATACGATCCAGTATGTGGATCAGATGGAGAAACATATCCTAACTTAAAATCTAAGCATTTAATTTATTCAAATATCAGTATCTGATTCTCAAATCTTTTAGTTTGGTTGTGTCCTTGAGATATAGTGTATTGAAATATTATATGAATCATCTAAAACTGCTGTTATTCTCATGCTACTTGTATATATTATAGAACGAAAGTGTTCTTTCGGTTGCACGACAGAATACGATCCAGTATGTGGATCAGATGGAGAAACATATCCTAACAAATGTGAGTTGAGAAGGGCTGCTTGTGAGAAAAAAGAAAAGATCACGGTTGTTCACCCTGGACCTTGCAGTGAGTAAAATCATTTTTAACTCCCTGATATTTTTCAAACCACACAATTTGTTTGAAATCGCTTAAAATCTTAGCATTTAATTTATTCAAATATCAGTATCTGATTCTCAAATCTTTTAGTTCGCTTGTGTTCTTGAGATATAATGTATTGAAATATTATATGAGTCATCTAAAACTGCTGTTATTCTCGTGCTACTTGTATATATTATAGAACGAAAGTGTTCATTTGGTTGCACGACAGAATACGATCCAGTATGTGGATCAGATGGAGAAACATATCCTAACTTAAAATCTAAGCATTTAATTTATTCAAATATCAGTATCTGATTCTCAAATCTTTTAGTTTTCTTGTGTCCTTGAGATATAGTGTATTGAAATATTATATGAGCCATCTAAAACTGCTGTTATTCTCATGCTACTTGTATATATTATAGAACGAAAGTGTTCATTTGGTTGCACGACAGAATACGATCCAGTATGTGGATCAGATGGAGAAACATATCCTAACAAATGTGAGTTGAGAAGGGCTGCTTGTGAGAAAGAAGAAAAGATCACGGTTGTTCACCCTGGACCTTGCAGTGAGTAAAATCATTTTTACCTGCCTGAAATTTTTCAACCACACAATCTGTTTGAGATCACTTAAAATCTTAGCATTTAATTTATTCAAATATCAGTATCTGATTCTCAAATCTTTTAGTTTGCTTGTGTCCTTGAGATATAGTGTATTGAAATATTATATGACTCATCTAAAACTGCTGTTATTCTCATGCTACTTGTATATATTATAGAACGAAAGTGTTCATTCGGTGTTCAAATGTACTCTACATATAGTAGTATATTTACTCTACTCAGTCAAATATTTTTTTGGTCAAATCTTTAACATCATGTTCGCAATTTCACTAAAAATGTCAGAAGATATCTATGAAATTTTTAATAAAATCAATAAATTTGTTGGCACATACTTACAACAATATTCATGTATATGCCAATATTCATGTACATATATTCAGACATCCTTGGTGTGCAAGTTACGTCGTCGCCGCCATGTTGGATGGATTTGAAAAAAGATCTTCGTTATCTTGCAATTCAAATTTCATCCAACTTGGCGAAAATTTCTTTGCTTCTCTTCTGAACCCATGAGGATTGGCTTCACACCACAAATATATTGAAATGTATGCGTTATTTTCTTAGTTTACTTATTTCCCTAAAGAAAAAGTGTATTCAATATGTATAGGAGACATTTCTAAATCTAATATTCTTATTCTTTTATTGTTTGTTACAAGAAGAAGCAAACTGTCTAGTTCGTTGCCCCAAGATACCGCTCCCTCGAGTATGTGGATCTGATGGCATAACATATCCCAATGAATGTCTGTTGAGAGAGACTGCTTGTGATTTCAAACAAAATATCACGATTGTTCATGTTGGACCTTGCAGTGAGTAAAATCATTTTCACTAAATGTTTGAGAAGTTTTACAAGAGCTCCATGCATGAAATTTGGCTACAATTAGCATTTGGCAAAGTCTCTTTGAAATTATTTCGTTATATAGCGATCTTTTATATACATGCATATTTTGGAAGCATTATATAGTCTTTAATAAATTCGACAAAAACTGAAGACATCTGGAACTCAGCCCCAATTTCTATTAATATATTTCATTCACGTCACAGTTTTAATTGATGCATGCATGTGTAACATATATAAATTAATTAGTTATGCAAAATAGTTAATTGCATGTTGAATGTAAATTAATTTGTTTTTGCTTGTGACTTTTCCCGAAGAATTTATACTGATTGTCTATAATATAAACCACCTATTATTCCCCCAAATAATATAGATGTGATACAAGAAAACCTGTCTATTTGCTCTAGAACCAAAATGCCGAAAGAAGTGCACATTCAAACTCAATCCGCAGTGTGGTTCAAACGGCAGGACATATCGTAACCCATGCAAGTTGAAAGTTGCCTTATGTAGAAGCAACGGAAGAATTACTCTGAAACATCATGGAAAGTGTGGTAGGTAAATTACTCTTTCATTTTAAATTCTCCCATCTACAGTACTAAACAGCAAAGGTAAATTACCTCTTCAAATAACAGATGAGCTGGCCACTATATTTTGATAAGTAAAATACCATATGTGGCAAATTTCTTGGCATTATGCTTTGAACGTTAAACGCAATATTTTGCAAGTACATTTCCGATCGACGATAGGCAGCGATTTAGATTTGATTAACCTTTGCTTCTTTTATAAATGATAAAATTTTGATCATATATATGTTTGTGTTTTTCATAACTTTAGGCTAATTCTGAGACCCATTGTTGTTTCCAAAGAGAAAGCAAACATATCCAAAAATATGCTCTTTTGTTTAGTCTCCAAAGAAGCGTCGAGGATAAGTTATATTATATTCTGGAGCTTTGAAAAATCAGTGTAAAAAGTGCTACAGCATACTAATTAGAATACGATTTAAAACACTAAATTAAACCAGTAACAATTGTTTGTGAACTAGACTAATTATTATTAGCAATTATTGAATGAGGTTGAGCATGATAATTATGAAGAATTATCACGGCCTAAGTTTGTGTTATCTGCGAAGCTGAAAGCTCACACAACTTACCCTTTATCAACATTAAAAACTGCTATAATATTACCATTTCCTTATTTTAGATGTGTGTTCTCTTGAGAAAGATCCAGGTCCCTGCTATGGTAACTTCCCACGATATTACTACAACTCTAAGTCAAAAGCTTGTGAAAAGTTCACATATGGTGGTTGTGGAGGAAACATGAACAACTTTAGAATTCTTCAAGCTTGTGAAGCTAGATGTCAACGACGTGGTATGATAACGATATATTAATTTGTTTCACTGGGCAGACCTGTAAGAATAGATTTTTTCATTATTGGCCCGCCATTGTTATATAGGCTATGTATATATTATGCTTTGAAACGAAAACATGAGCTGGCCACAATACTTTGATAAGTAAAATACCATATATATGTGGCAAATTTCTTGGCATTATGCTTGTTTGAGTGCAGTATATATATATAGCAGTTAATTAAACGTTTGCCAATATTTTGCAAGCACATCTTCATTATAGGCAGCGATTTTGATAATCTTTCCTTCTTTTATATATGATCAAATTTTGATCATTTTTATGTTTTTCATAATTTTAGGCTAATTCTGAGACCCATCGTTGTTTCCAAAGAGAAAGCAAGAAGAACGATTGATGTTATGATTAGTTTGATTAACGTGTAGAAATGTATACCTAGTTTGTCATGCAGTAAATGATTTTCTGATCTTATGTATTGCATGGTCTTATTGTATTATGTACTTTATAGTACTGTAGTCCTGTTCTTCTTTGTGCTATTCTTCATTCAATTTACAAATAAATATTTGAATCACCAACAATTGTTGTCTTTTTAAAGAGTGTTGTAGAGAGGTATTAATACAGTCAATAATGGAATTCTCAACATCTTTTATAGATCTAAAACTGTTGTATTTCATTTCGATTTGTGAAAGAGGTTTTCCGCCACTTTTACGTAAATATATTTCCTTTTACGTGGATGTTAATTAAGAACCGTTTAATATTTGGCACGCACAGTTATCAGCCCGGCGATTAGTATAGTATTAGATTTAGTATAATTTCCATATAGTAATTGTCATTTTCATACCATTTTCAACTAGGATTCATACTATTTCCGTAGACATGGTAAAGATTTTGAAAAATTCCAGTGAATAATCTTAGAATTTTGCTAATTTTATGGGCTCAATATATAGACAATATTCTTTGTAACAAATGCATATTTTTGCATAGATCAGTTTAATTCAATAAGTTACTAAGCGACTTATGGACTTCTAAAATATGAACAGCTCGAAAAATGTGTTATAATCGGGAGTCCCCCGGTAAATTCAGAAGGGTTTGCCACTTGGTAAAATTTACCCCTAAAATACATGTAACCTTGATGATGCATGATTATGATAAACTATATTTAACCACGCTAACATTAGGGCCGTTTATACGGGAGAAAATAAGTCGCGACTTACATAAGACGCGTCTTATATAAGACGCGTCTTATATAAGACGCGAACACACTCGTATAAATGGTCAAATTCTAATAAGTCGCGACTTATTGTGGAACAGCCTGAACCCCTGTTCTTATTTAAGTCGCGACTTATATTTAAGTCGCGACTTAAACTCTAGTTTCTACAAATCTCAGTGGCTTCATGCCAATTTGCTTGAATTACAGTATTATTGGGGGTATTTCTGTCCTTCCTTTAACCCCCTACCCCCAGTAACATCTAGAAAGTTTACTGCACGTAAATTTGCTTCTGCTGCGATTTTTAGGCCAAATTTCTCGAATTTCTCTATCTTTATGGTAACCAGCACTCTCTAACATGCATGCATTTCATGAACCAAAATACTCTCAGTTTATACTTATAGTTCATATACTTATATATTATGGTATGTGCATGGGTTGTGAATAGTGAAGTTCAGGCAATTGGCATGTGTTTATATAAGAAAAAACATACTCCGAATATTACCATATTGTTTGATCCAAGATATGAGTTATTGAAAAACAAGACACACCATTCAAGGTGATATTTCGACTCTATTCCAAAGTCATTGTCAAACATTTTAAAGTCATTGTCAAATAGAGTCAAAATATCTAATATCACTTTGAATAGTGTGTCTTGTTTTACAATAACTCATATCTTGGGTTTAAGGGTAATATTCGGAGTATGTTTTTTCTTATATTTCCTAAAATTGCCTGCTGGTAAAGGATTTTGGCATATGTTTATTATGTATGTTTACTGTTATTGTATATTTTAATCTTAGTGAACTGTAATATAATTTTTTATCTTTGTAAGTTGAAAAGGGAGAGTGCCTCGCATGATGGGTCTTCGAGTCCTGTTCGCACTCTTGTCGCTTGGACGTTGATAAAATTAATAAATAGATCGTACTTTCCTATTCCTTCGACATAATGATTCCGTTTTCACACAACGCCAAAACGTTCGAAGCGGTGTCGTTCTTTCTGGACCAATTAACTTAATTTAAAAAGGCGTTGAAAACTTATCTATTTAGAATGGCTTTCGAGTACTGATATAAATAATTTTTATTAAACAAACTATAATTTTAGATGAGAATAATAATTGTAAATATAAGTAGTAAGTATAATGTAAATTTTTAGGTATTAATGCAATGCGAATGTGAACATATTAACATGCGCGTGAGCTTGTTGCAACAGGTGTTCGGCGTTGCCTGGGAACGAGCTTGGCTTGGCGTGCCCATTGGCGTCCATTGTTTGGCGTCTAACGTCGCGTTATCGTAATCGTAAGGTCTCTATAGTATATACATAGTGACAACAGTTTTGTCGATGGCTACACAAAATTCTTCTGAGTTTGACAGTATTTTGTCTGATAGAAACAAAAGAGAAGGATTCTGTAATTGGTTCTGGGATGGAAGAAATGGAAACAATCTAATAAACGCACTAAATTCGAATAATAGCGCGTCATCCGGTTCTAAAATTCGCCGTCAACACAACTGGTGGCCTTACATATACTGCATTCTCCTCAAAGATAATAACAACCCTGGTAACGTTACCACAACGGATAAGAGAAGTATTCGGTGGAGGTATTGCAAAGTTGGAATAACCGAGAGGGACACAACGCCGGATACACATAATCGAATGGAAACGGTAAAAAACGAGATCAAGAGGAAAGCGGGTATAGAATTAGATGTGGGAATTATATTTGTGCTACCAGTTAAAGCTACCGATTCCAGACCAAATAATGAGATCGAAAAATACGTACGAAACCATGTCGGGTGGCAAGTGGACAAAAACTTGGCAGGTGAATTAAATTTTCCTGTTCCAACAGAATGGGTCATAACAACGCAATCCTATATTGACGAAATAATCAGGGTGAAAAACGAGACAAAAGAGAGGAGTGGAAGCGTAGACACAGATTTGTTTGGCGGTTCAAGCTTGCAGTTCCAGGAAGATGGAAATCTACCAGACGGTCTAATGAAAAAAGACGGCACAATACAGGAAATCAAAAAACGTTAGACGGCAAATAAGTATGCAAACCTCCGACTTAGAAGCACATTACATATATACATATTACGGTACTATAGCTGATATTATTAAACGAGATATAATCCTAACTATCATACATTTGTTCACGATACTCTATACAGTATCTATATAACTATATGTGTCCTTTGAGGCAAATAGTAAGTAAACATTGATATCGCATAAACACGTATTGGAAACTACATAGCTGATATACGCCGATGGATGCTCTTCAATGGATTAAAACTCAATGAAGATAAAACAATCTGAATTATACACTCTAGTTTAAAAAACCTATGCCCCTATGGTGACAGATCCTTTGCCGTGTGCGCTCAAAAACTATGGAATAGACTTCCCTGGTTATAATTTGCGAAAGTCATCTAGTATATTGTCTTTTAAAAGGGATCTTAAAACTTATCTTAATGTAAACATTTTATTGATATAGTTGTACTAAACTAAAATTTTAGGTTAAATCTATTATGCATGAAATAGAATCGTAAATCAATTATATAAAAATAGAAAGATGTCTGTGTTGTTGAACAGGTAAAGCGCTCCCCCGTTACTCCCCCTCCCCTCCCCTCCTCAGTTACTCTACCCTACCTCATTCCTCGGGTTTCTGTTCCCTTAACTTCCGTTCATCTTCCTCTACTTCTTTAAGTAAAGCCGCTGCGTTTTTGTTCGTCGGCGCAGCTTGTCGGTACAATTCCTTGGCTCGGTCCCAGTCTTTCTCCACGCCAAGACCATTGTAGTACATATTACCCAAGTTGATCTACCGAATTTGAAATTTAAAACAATCAGAAACTCTTTAACGTTTAAGCATAAACCCCAGTCTAGTGGAGTCTAGAAATGATTTTCTAATTTTTGCCAGCAAAAAATTATATAAAAAATAGGGTCAGGTACTCAGGTGACTAGAACCAAACAAGTTCTTGTTATTAAGGCATTAATAGTTATTAAAGTGCCACTGACCCCAAAAATTATTTTTGCGTATGTGTAATATTTGTATCATTCTGAGAAGAAATGTAATATATCTTTATAGTAAAACTCCTCATCTTGATCAACTTTTTCACTGTCAAAGTTTCCAGATATGATAGGTGAATTTTAGCATAAAAAAAAACAAAGGAAAACTAATTTACAATTCACCTTATGACATCATATCCGGTAGCTTTGACAGTGAAAAAGTTGATGAAGATGAGGATTTTTACCATAAAGATATATTATATTTCTTCTCAGAATGATACAAATATTCAACATACATTTGGGGTCAGTAGCACTTTAACTGTTCTCTCTAAAGATCAAGAGAAAGCCACCCTTAGTCGAGAGTAATTCCAGACGATGTATCGTGGGTAAATTTCAAACCATACACCTTACAGCCTGAATTTCAAGTGAGATCTGAGTTCAGATTACATGCTTTGAACAATTTTAACAATAACCTGAGCAAGTTCAAATCCCAAGTTCGCAGCCTTCTCAAAATACTCCGCCGCTTTTTCCATGTTGACCTCAACACCTTTACCGGCAAAACATTGAGTTCCAGCGTTGTATATTGCGATAGGATGACCTGAAAGTAGCGACGATTTCGATCATAAATACACAGAAGACGACAAGAACTTCACACGCACACAAATTTCACAAACTTTCACTTTTACCTTTTTCAGCAGCGCTGACATGATATTCAAATGCTTTGGCTAAGTCTTGTGTGACACCTTTCCCGTAAGAATAACAGTGAGCAAGAGACAGCTCGGCAGTTGAGTCACCTGAAAATGAAACTGACAGTTACTGTACATGCACAGCTCATACGACTCTTCTCTGCTGGATTTGCTGACAAGATAAGGGGCTGTTTATATGGGGGCGAGGCAGCCCGGGTACCCGAGCTAGCTCGCTTTCCCGAGACGAATTTCACCCGTGTTTACATGAGACTAATCAGACGGGCTCGCCAAAACAAAGCACCCGGGCTGAATTAATTAATGTAAACAAATTTTCCAACAAACCTGAAATCATACTTTCGCAAAGACGTTTTACAGTTATAACTCACAGAAACGATCACAGAGACCTTTTAAGATCGAAATCTGTCGAGAATATGTCTTTTAACAACATTATATTCGCGTGAACACGGCATTTATTCTCATCCCGTTAGGCGAGCCAACTCGGGTCATTGCGTTTGTCTGGAAAATTCCAGCCCGCTTAAGCGAGATCTCGGGTCAGTCGAGGCGGGATCTCACTTAGACGAGCCAGCTCGGTTCCCATATAAACACAAGATGAAATTGAATAGGAATAATAGCAAACGTGGGAACTCGCCAAAACCGGGCCAGCTCGGGTACTCGACCTAGCTTGCCCAATATAAACAGTCCCTAAGGCTATTGGCTCATACCTGGCCAAAAATGTAGTTGTTCCTGTATTGTGTGAAATTACATAGGTCAGGAGGAGAATCGGATCCAACAAATCAGATCATGTGAACAGGTCTTATCACTCTCCTTAGTGAAACCAGGAGAGCAATTTGCGACTCTCCTGTTCGTACAAACTTCAAGGTCTGATATTTTATATTACCTTTATTTGCTCCAGTTTGAAAGTACTGTAATGCAAGTTTGTAGTTCTGGTCAACAGCCTGGCCATTTAGATACATGTTTCCTGAACGAAGAAAGATCACTCCGAGATAAATAGACTGAAAATTAATCACCTTAGAGTTGATTAATTAATAGACTGAAAATTAATCACAATCAGTTGTGTACATACCTAACATACTGAGAGCCATGTCTACTCCATTTTTTGAGCTTTTCTGAAATAGAGAGCAAAATAAACTAATTTTAAGGCCATGTTAGACGAGGCAATTTACAAGTACCATAGTACCACATAACTGCAATACTATATAGTATCGATACCAATGTTACTATGAAACTACAGTATAGACCATTGAACATAAGAGATTGGTGTCTAATTATGCTAACATATTCGGTGACTGTGTGCATGTCATGGAGTTATAACGCAAGTTTTTCAGGACACCCACAGATATGAAATAAGTTTCACCACAGCTGACAAGTACAGTATATATACCTCGTAAAGGTCAAATGCAGTTTCAAAATCTTGTTCTAAACCAATACCATGATAGTACATACCTGCCAAGGCAAACTAAATAATAAAATAGAATGGTATAGTATGGTATGATGCATGCAGTATGGTATAGTATGGTATAGTATGGTATGGTGTAGTATGGTATAGTATGGTATGGTATGGTGTAGTATGGTATGATGCAGTATGGTATGGTATGGTATGGCAGAGGTGGAAAGTTTTTTTTCTTTCTGGGAACCTGGGTTTCAGACTCAAAATTAATAATTAACAAGGTTCAATGATCATTGATTGATTTTGACATTGAACTGATTGGAGTGTTGTTTCTTGATATTCAGTGGTGTTCAATTTGATATAGTGAATACACAATGCATTACAATTACTAGTCTAGACTAGAGCATACTCTAGTTTTGTTATTACTCATCAGTTAATTATTAACTTTATAAATTTCTGTTAAACATTTTCCTGCAAAATTTCCGATACAAAAATATTTCTGGGGACTAGGTTCCCAGAATGCGATACTTTTTCCACCTCTGTAGTATGGTAGGATGTAGTATGGGTATAGTATGGTAGGATGTAGTATGGGTATAGTATGGTATGATGTAGTATGGGTATAGTATGGTATGATGTAGTATGGGTATAGTAAGGTGTGGTGTTGTACGATGTAGTATGTATGTATGGTATGGTATGGTATGGTATGGTATGTAGTATAGTATGGTATGGTATGACATGGTATTATGGTATGGTATGAAATAGTGTAGTATGGTACGACGTGGTGTGATATGGTGTGGCATGACACAAAGCGATATGGTATGGTAAGATAGACTATAGTTACTTATGTGATAGTACTGTAAGTTGTTTGGTAAAGTAGCATGTTATGGTTACTGTACTTGCGCATATGGATGTCCTTTATCAGCAAGATCATGAAATAATTTAGCTGCTTCAAAAAGATCAGGGTCAATACCAGTACCTAACAAAATAAGAATTCAACAATAAACTTAAACATCCCAAACCATATTACTAACCTCCTGATGAAAGGCCTCTGCTCAAAACGTCAAAGTGCATTTATCCCTTTTCAGATACTTTAGACAGAAAACATAGCAGCTTATAAGCTTAAATACACCAGTTTTCATTAATAATGTTGGGTAAGTTCAATGCCTGTCATGGGTAAGAAATTTTCCTCATCACATAACCTTTGGGATTTTTGTGTTTCCATATACAATTACTTTATGGTTTCTGTGTTTGGATGGCCTGATCCAAACACGCGGGAATGTTGCGAGAGTTAAGAAAAGCGCGCGAAATCTCGAGCCGAAGGCGAGTGATTTTGCGAGCTTTTCTTAACTCGAGCAACATTCCCAAGTGTTTGGATCAGGCCATCCAAACACGGAAACCATAAAGTAATTGTTTTATAAAATAACAACAACACGATAGTCTTCCGTGTTTGGATGGCCTGATCCAAACACGGGTTTCGACCAATCAGAGCATGCGTTATATACATGTTATTTTATAATACCTGATCTCAACATCTGTGCATACGTGTATTTTGCATCTAGATTTCCAGCCAAGGAAGCCAGTCGAAATAATGGGGCGCAAAACTCAATGGTATCTTCACCAACTAAATATATTTCATAATTAAGAAATAGAAAACATTATCTGTATGTCTAGAAACTTGGTAGTTTGGGAGAACTCAAAATAACCTGGGGAAAGTTGCCTGAGTGTATAATACTATAGCAACACAGGAAAAAATGTTTCTATTTCATTCATAACTCAAGAAGATCTTAGACATTTTTACACATAAATAGCATACACTGTGCTAGCTATAGGTGGTGTGCAACTAATCTGAAAAGATTTAAAGGACAAATTTCCACCATGTCGAATGAAATTTAAATTGCAAAACAAGCGAAATCGTTTGAGCACACAAGGAATATTTTCTGCTTTGCGATTGTACTGAGGATTTATGACCTTTACCTTGCTCTCTGAGAGTGTAAACCACTAAGGCAAGCTCATATAATGTGTCTCCGTTTACTAAAATGCAAAATGATATAATACAATGAAATCACTCCACTTTGTACGGTTGAATATAAATACATCATTCAAGCAACCAAAGGCAGCTGGTGCTGAGGTGCTAAATTTGAGACCTGATCCACACCCAGACTGCAGAGTAGGTCAACGTCGCATCCGACATTTTTTGAGACTGAAATTTTGGCACACCTATGACCTACGGTGTACTTTTTTGCACTGTAATCTGTAGGCCTAAAAAAAATTATTCCTTTCTGGGACCAATGTGATCAAACAAAAAAAATTCTGTCAATATTCGGGCAGTTCGCTAACTAGGAAACATGTCATGTCCACCCTTTCCCTCCAACCCCTGTTGATCTCACAACTGCACTGCAAATCAGCAAATATCTAGATCTGTGTATCTAAAATATATCTTATGGTCATCTGCTTCTAGAGTCTACACTTTAATATCAAATACTAGATTGTTGACTGTTGTACAGGTTGGTATTCTAGGAATTTTCTGGGAACTCAAAAATTTTCTGGAACCAAATTTTCTGGTCCCATGGCTACTTTTGTGCCCTTGACTACTTGTTGATGCGCAATTGGGAACTGTTTTGCACACCCGCACCTAGATTTGTTACTTTTCCGCACCGGAGATCTTGTTTAAAGTGCCCAACTCTGCAGTCTGGAAGCATACTGTGTTTTGATGCCTCTGTCACATCTGCAGATGTCACTGTTCCCTCTTTGTGTTGACATAATAGATCAAGTAGTGTAAGTTGTTCATCCAGCTTTTCTTTGGTTGCTGTTGGTGATTTGGATAAAACTTGCTTCACTTTATCTTGAAACTCTTCATTTCCTGGCAGGAAAAATTTCAAACTATTTGAAACTATAAAAAATTCTTAATTCTAAGAATTAGCAAGTTACTGAAGTAGAATCCTTTATTAAGGAAAACCGGTTATAATTCCATGACACGCAATCACGAATATTTCTCTTTGATCTTGACCCCAATCCCGACCCAATCCCTAACCCTATTTCGTGCGTGTCATGGAATTGTAACCGGAAAACCACAAACAAATTCTGAAAATCACATAATTTATGTGAAGATACGAAGTATATTATTATAAAAATACCTGCTGAAATTATATGAAAAGCCAGATGAGGAAAGAGTTATGTGGAGGTCCGAACAACTCTGAACTTACCTGTCTTGGTACAATACCTCTGTGCTCCGTACTTCCAGGTCTGTCCTAAAGAACAGCTCTGACTGTGCCTAGTTTGACTTTGCGCACCCAGAAAAGCACATCCAACTTCAAAGTTCAGCGAAGTAAAATTCCTTACACAGGACGCTGAATAATTTAAAAACTGTAAATATGGACACTTTTGTATTAAGTTATAGTTTCTATAAGTTATATTTTTCACTAGTGCAGTTGAAAAGGAAAATAATCTTGAATTTCTATGTGCTTTTAAGAATTTTCGGCAAAATTTGGAAGCCATATTGGAATTAGAGAACGCGAGCAGCCTGGGAACTAGCTAGCGGACAAACACTGACCTCAAAGCAGTAGTACACTGGACAAAACGTTAGAAATGGCTGGATAATATGATTGGACAAACTTTAGCAAAGATCGGTTCAATGGTTCATCTAATACTAGATCATCTGTCTAGACGAACTATCTGCGTAGACGAAAGAACTACCTTGCGAGCAAAATTCGTATAAATACGGCATTAGACGAACCATCAGGAAAATATTATACATAATTTGTTCCCAGAACCATTGCCAGTATAGATCGCGTTATTCTAGCTAGTTCGTCTGGATAAGTCGTCTTGTGTGTGCACTAAGAGAAATGATCTGTCAGACAGATTATGCATCTTGATGGATGATCAACTAGAGAATAAATCGGGCTATGATGATAACAAGTTTAGATAATTATTAAAATTGATACTACTATACTTAAATACTGTAAAGGATAAATTTAAAACTTCGCTTGTGTGCGGTAAAAATTTAAGTTACAATTTTCATTCCATTATTGAATCAAATACTTTAAATTTCAGTTTAAGTTAACGATGGTGTCCATATTTTCTGATTTGCGTTTTAAAATGATATTTTCTCTAGTGTTGCCCTATATGAAAAAAATTATGGAGGTCAATTTCAATCCCTTTATACAAGGTTTTAGAGTAATAAATAATTTAAATAGATGACAAATGCTTACCTTGCTTCTAAAATTCTATGTTCCAGGCGTGTCTGAAAAATAAAGAGTAATATTTGTTACCAATATATGGTTCTAATTACCTTAATTTTAACAACAAAATCTTACAAGAGTTAATTAAAAGAAGGAATGGTTTAGAAACTCTATAGAAGTACAATGTAACTCATTTATATTTTCGTTTTTGTCTTTGATTAAGGCAAAAATCTAGTCCTGCTTTTTCAAATAGATATTCTATTTTCACCCGGTCATAACCAATTCCATCCTAATTTCCATTGAATTTTCATTCACAAAACCAGAATGAAAGAAAAACTTAGAAGCTTGTTTCCAGTCCTACCTTGAGGCTATCGGTTTTGGCTTTCCTTAATTGTTCTTCGAGATCGCGTATCTGAGCCTTGATGCCAGCGGTATTATGCCATACCCGGATGTGTTTGTCAGCACCCCCAGCAGAGGCAAAGAAATGAGATGACGGATGCCAAGTCAATGAACTGATGTCGTCTGAAAAATATATGAACACAAGTATTGTTTATGCTGGATCTCTCCATTGATCCAATGTTACTACGGGAAGAAACCTAAACTAAACTGACTTTATATCACGGTCTTAGCCAGCCTGCCGTCCAGCCGTCTTTTGGACGGCCATCTTAGAATTTGGACGGTCACTTGAAAATGACGGCTTTTGGACGGCTGATTATCATATTGACGCCCTTCTAAAAATCTGTACATTGTACACTGTAGTTGATAACTCCAACAGGCAAAATAGTGCAGACCTGTAGCGACCATGTACAATGGGTCTTCTACAGTCTAATGTCTTGTCATTGATTCCTATCATTGTCTAAGAACTTTCGTTTCCATTAATCATTGACAGTCAAATTCGAGGCAATTCCAGTCAAATAGCTTATTGGCTAACATTGGAATGCGAATTGATCATGCAAGTTTAAGCTCTTAATACGCCATCAAAAATATACAGTAATAACATGCTGCCAGAGAAGATGTCTTTATACCATCATCGCGCAAATGTTAAGTTGTATGTCAAATATACCAAATTTGGACGCCCAAATTTCCTATCCTGGCTAAGACCCTGCTTTATATATACTGGGATTGCTCTATCAACTCTTAACTGTTCTCTCCATAGGTCCAGTAAGTGATATTCCTTATTGTTCCAGTGCTATAATAACATGATCTTAAAACAACTCACCTGAGTGCACGTTTTCAAGCATTTCTTCGAGCTCTCCTGTAGTTGTATTGAACACTCCAATAGAACGTCCCATACTTATGGCGACAACATACCCATCAGGCGAGATTGCTACAAACATGTTATTGTGATGCCCTGAATATACGCCAGTCATCAGTAAGGATGGATCTTGACTTTTCTTGTATTCCACTGGAAAAAAATGAACAACAGCTTTGACATATTGGTCTGATATACGCTAGAGATGGATGATCCGTTCTGAACGAACTTGGGCAAAGAAAAGATAATTCGTCTGATAATTTGTCTGTGTATGAACGCGGCAATGAAAGTCAATGCAACTCTCGCTCGCGTTTGACCGCCAACTCTCATCAACACGCATGCACTCTCATCAACACGCATGCACTCTCATCAACACGCATGCACTCTCATCAACTCTCATCAACACGCATGAACTCTCATCAACACGCATGCACTCTCGTCAACTCTCATCAACACGCATGCACTCTCATCAACACGCATGAACTCTCAAGCACTCTCATCAACTTTGAGCTCGTTCAAATTTTAATGAGAGTCAATCAGACTTTTTGCTCGTTTGACCGGTACGCCTCGGGGCTCAAAATAACGGTCGGTCAACGGTCAATGACAGGCCAAAAATGCCTGTTGACCGGTCACTTTTAAACCTTGACCGGCCACATTTTCATGCCTTCCGCTAGAATTTACCGTCAATATCCCAAATTTTCCATGTGCCGTCTTTTGATACCGTTGCCATTCTGAAGAGAAAATAGGATGAGTACAAGCGATTCGTCTGCTGAAAGAATATTTTTCAAGAAAACTTCATACATTATCCATTCCGAGTGATGAAGGGTCTTTGTAAATGGAAATTTCGATCGAAATTTGTGAAAAATGCCCTCTGACAGGAATCGAACCTGAGGCTCTGCGATTCCAGTGCAGTGCTCTAACCAACTGAGCTACAGAGTCCATTTGTCAAGAGCTAACCACAAAGTCAACTATTATACTAGGGTGATGTCAATGTGTGTTATATTAAAGGGCAAATATTCTTAATTTTGGGCATCTCGCTCGAAGGAAACAGGACTGACGCTCAGGTAGGTGTAAAACTCTGATCTAACTTAAAAAAACAAACCTGGTGCAATCAGCAGAGAAACTGAAATGGTAAACACCGGCACTGTGCCCTTTCAAATCCATTGCACGTGACACCTGTAAATGGAATGAAGATATATAGTAACGTTTGTTCTATTCTATGCTTGCGTAAACTAGAACAATAATAACTAGGCATGTGAGATATTTAAAGTTGTGACTTGGGTGGCGACGATACAAGCAAAACGGCCAGCATACGTCGCCTTAATTGTGAAATATTGAAATGTTGTGAAACCTGTTTAAACTCTCCACTCTTCGAAAATTCCACTTCATAGAGTTTCACATCAGATGTAAAACCTGCATTAAAATTTGATAAATACAATTATAAATACAACACTATTGGTTAACAAACAAACAAACAAACAAACAAACAAACAAACAAACAAACAAACACACACACACACAAACAAACAAACAAACAAACAAACAAACAAACATACCTGCAGATGCTACAAAACGACCACAAGGTGAAATAGATGCAAAACTGTTGTTGACTTGGTTTGTATTCAGAGTCTCCAGCACTTCTCCTAAATTGGTTAAAAACCGAATACTTTAGTAGGATGCTACGTGTGGATTACCCACAATGCACTGCGGATTCAAAATGGCGCTGCTATTGGGTAAAAGGTCCATTGGCACACAAACCTTTCAAATTCCAAATCACAATTGTAGTATCGTTTGAACATGACATGATAAACTTCCCAGTGGCTGAGACACCGACATTAATGATATCAGCTTTGTGTTGTTGTGGGAAGTCAAATTCTCCCGTCACTGTGTTCCCAGTACCGTCGTGTTTTTTCTGAACTTTGAATACGCGTATCGTGTTTCCATTTGCCAGGGCAGAAATGAATGCTCTACGAAGCATAAAGTAGACTTTAGAATTTTGCATTGCGAAGTTGATGGCGGTATTCGAAACAAGTGAGAAGTTTAAGATAAGATAAGATAAGATAAGATACGAGACTTTATTTAAAGAGGATGACACTAGACAGTACGAATACTGATGACTCTGTGGTCCTCTAAGTACATCCTACAGTATTTCTAAGTCTAAGAACATTAAAGTTATATACATGAAGTGAAAGAATTGAAATTAATTGAATCTAGAAATCTTGAATATAGAAGTCTCGGCCGTTGGGGTCCATAGACAAACGTTAAGGTGATAAGAGTGGATGGTGTTTGTGGATGGAATATTCGAACGAAAATTTATATACATTTTTAGACCTAGCCAGGAGCAGTTGCGAAAAATGCAACTTAGGCCCTCTGGCAGGAATCGTACCTGCGGCCCGATGCGCGTTATAGCAAGGATCTGTCACTATATCGCGTATGATACGATTTATACATCGCGAATTATAAGCGTTATATTTCGCGTATGATACGCCTTCACATAGCGTACGATACGCGTTATACATCGCGAATTATGGGTGTTATATATAGCGTATGTTACGGGTATACGTCGCGTATTACACGCATTATACATCGCATCGCATATCATACGCTTTATTTAGTTATTTCAGTACACATATGTTACGCGTAACATCACAAATCGGCATAAAATGCTTGTTCAGAGATGTTGCAGAATTTGGGACCCAAAGATCAACCGCGTTATATACAGTACAGTAGCGTGTCAGAGGGTAGCGTGTTATAGCATGTTACAATGAGGCTCCAATGTAGTCATGCAAAGTTTGGCGACATTTGGATAGATACGACATGAATTGCTACACGGGTTCATCCCTGTTCCAACCAATTCACTGAGAGATCCTGTGCCTAATGCACCATTAACATGAATGACCCAAAGTTTAATAAAATATCGATTTAACAGTATGAACGAATTTTTACTATTTTATTTTTAGTTAACAGAGATCTATTATATATAGTTTTTAAGGCGTTTTAAGTTGTATTTAATATTAAATATTTATTCCAACCTGAATTTGACAGGCTTCTCAACATCACCACTGAAATTAAGAATTATTTTTAAAATAATTTTAGTACTATAGTTTAATTTTAAAGTTAAAAGTTATTAATATGTAGCTTTAAATGAAGTAGCAAGTATAATTATTTTACTATAGCAGATTAAGTTGAAATACACCATAACATCTAACACCAGATGATATTACTTGTCAAGGGCACACAGCTTAAAGACCTACTCACACAATCCAATTTGTCAGATCCAATTCTCCTCCTGACGTATGTGATTTTCTCACAATACAGCATCAACTACACTTTTCGCCAGGTATGAGCCAATAGCCTTACTCTTGTCAGCAAATCCAGTAAATCACATACGTCAAGAAGAGAATCGGATCCGATAAATCGGATCGTGTGAACACGCCTTGACACTTATTTATTTCAAAGAATAAAAAAATTGTTGTAATAAGAAAATAAGGACACAATAGACAATATATATTCTATTTTTAAACTAACTCACAATTGATTAAATGAATCAGCATTTCTAACAATATGTAACAATATATATAATAAACACACATTTAACAAATATACAGAATTTCAAACTACAAACATTATATCAGGATCTTTTCATTTGTTGTTTTGGCAGCATTTAATATGTAGATAATAATCACCATAATAATACTCTAATCTAATACTAATTCGATACTAATACTCGTATTAATACTAATATATATAATATATGATCAACCTTTACCTAGACATCTATCACTTACCTTGCATCTTGTGTTAAATTAATTTTGGTAGCATGATCCCATTCCACATTTCCACGGATATATCTATAGTAATACAAATGTCCATGTTTGCAGGTTACATTGTGTCTATAGCCTATAGCTTTTGCAAGACAAGCGACTATAAATCATCATTTAATAGTCCAAAAAACCAACTTGTGATCTCTTTCATTGAAGTCTTTGACACTCCACAGCCTTATTGTTCTATCTACAAAAGAAATTATATATTTCATCAGTTTTACATCATTTAAGGATTTACTGAATAAAATGTCGTACAATATTTGCACAATAATACAATTGCCTATTTGTTCAATTCTACCTGACGAAGTCGAGCCTAGCAATTTCCCATTTGAAGTAAACTCGATATAAAGAACATCAGAAGTATGTCCCTTCAATATACACAACTGCTTCGAATGGTCGCTAGTCGCAACACGTTTCGAATTTTTTGACGGAGTCATTTTCGAAACCTTTCCATTATCGGTATTATTTTTGCTGTTTTTCAGGTCTTCTACTTTGGTTTCGCTACGAGAATCATTGCTATTATCTTTCTTGTTCTTCTTTCCTCCAACGAAAAGCACAACGGCTATCAGAACGCCCCCAAACAAGAGAGTTACAAGAAGTATTATTACAAATTGTACAATTCCAAGTGATTCTTCTTCGGCCGCCATATTGTATACGTCAGCAAAATCACCGCTGACTTCATTTGAGCGAAGGGCTCGCACGATCTCTTATAATTGAAGTCATTAGCTAGCGAGATGAAGAATAAAGGTGGATTTCGGTACAAATGTCGCGGGATCGAAGTTTTACGACCGCTTTCTTTTGAATTTTCAGCCGTCAAATGGAACCCATTTCATGAGATTTGGTTGAGGGCACACAATTCAAAAATAAGTCACCGAAAACAGTCGTTTGCACGACATTTTGCATTGAAAGGAAATCGCCTTCATTCTTCAACTACTGTAGAAATCTTTCGATTCTTAAATTGATTCAAACTGGAGGCATTCTCCTACTCATAAGGCGCACTGCAGAAATCTGCAAACTGCGGTTGCAGTGACGAACTTAAAGGATGTGCCTCAATTTTTCCTTATATAATAAAATGTTCTCAAAAATGTTCCCTAAATTATCCCTAGCCGGCGGGAATTGATACACTCAGTGACACTCAGTATATGTAAATGAATATCTCTTCATTACTTCAACACAACGAAGACTATAGTTTCCTCAACTTACCAGCGGCAGACGATATCAAATATTTTCCATTACTGCTAAATTCGATTCCATCAATATTTGTTTTATTTCCATCCAGTGTCGCGGCCAAAACTCCTTGAATTTCGTCATAATAGTCATTCGAATTTAACGAACTGTATCCATTTCGCCCGCTTGAAAGCATTTCCACAGTTTCTTGTCTCAAAAAGCCTGTTTTTGCTTGGAAATAAAGCGTTTATGCTCAAGATTCTCGAAGATATTAACTATTTGTAGCTAAATTCGAGTTTAAATACAGTTTATTGTATTGTTTTCGACAATTGAAGTTTAAAAAACTAACAGACGCTTTTAACCGCTTTACGGCTATGCAAAAATAATGCATTAAGTTTGCCGACTGGTTTTCACGGTGTTGCTTGTTTAAAGATATCGTAGATTTTACGCTCGCCCATTGGCCAATATGCGTATGTTTTAAAGAAAAATATAATAACAAATTCTGATGCACTCCCAGGATTTTAATTTCAAACCAAGCTTTGAAAGTTGGTTTAAAATCTCGGTGGAGATTAATTAAAAGAGGTTAATTAAATGAATTGTTATCATTTGCTTGTTGTGACGTGCAGTTCCAAAGTGGCATTATGCACTCAGATACGAAATCTGTTTAGTTTTCATCAGCGCATATGCTTCTCAAAGAAGGAATATATAATTAACAGGTGCCAAACAGGTGGTTTTGCAGAGTACCAGAAGTTTAGTGTTGTCCACGGGTAGATGCAATCAACGGTATGCTCCACTATGGTGATCTTAAATGACGTATCCCTACAATACGCGGGCTCGGTTCTTCCCATAAACAAAAGAGAAAGTCAACGACAAAGAGACGCTCAAGCAAAATGGGAGAAGACAACGCAAATATTACAAAGAAAATAGTATATCCTGGCTATGGAAATGAGCTAGAGTTTACTCCAGGATCTAAGGTATTTGATGAAGCAATCTAGGTATTTTATTTGAGTACAATATATGCACAGACGGATATTTGGGTAATGCACTCATTGCACTGTTTGATCTTGCCATCTTGGAGTCTCAGAGTCTGTGATTTTAAAATTTTTAGTTTGAAGATAAACTTGCTCAACTAAAATATGTAAGATTACATTTCTGCTTAATCTGGTGCCCCTGATTAAGCAGAAATTTCCATAGTCCTTTTACTAAACTGTGTCCTTTTAACTGTTTCCACGTTTAGGCAACGTTTCACTTCAAAACATTTACCCTCTCAAAAGATAAAGAAAGGAAGGAAATTGATTGTAGTAAAGACCTTGGCCGACCTTTTGAACTTCTCATTGGCAAGCAGTTTAAACTGGTAGTATGGGAGGAGTTAGTACGAAGCATGAAAGTTGGAGAGATATCAGAATTTGTTGTTGACAGCTCGGTAAGATTGACATCACTACAATCAACATCATCATCATCACCACCATTACCACCATCATCATCACCACCACCATTACCACCATCATCATCACCACCACCATCATCATCACCACCATCATCATCATCATCACCACCATCATCACCATCATCATCATCACTACTACCACCATCATCATCACCACCACCATCATCATCACCACCATCATCATCACTACTACCACCATCATCATCACCACCATCATCATCATCATCACCACCATCATCACCACCATCATCATCACTAGTGCTGTGCACCGGAGTACCGGAGGCCGGAGTTCGGCCGGAGCTCCGGCGTTTTTTGTCTGCCGGAGCCGGAGTTTGCTGTGCTTTCTCTCAGCTCCGGCTGGAGAGTCAGAATGACTTTGATTCTTTGAATTTGTTGAAAGTGCATTAAATCTGAAGTCGTATCTGTTGTCTCAAACGGCAACATTGCAACAAGTCATTATTGCGTCTGTGATCTTATCACAGGAAAGTTGTAATACAATCGCAAGCTTGTATGTCTTGTATAAATTATGAAATATCTATTTTTAAACGAATCAGTATCAACTTTTTGATACTGACAGATTATTGCATTGCGTGCGAACGATTTACGATTGCTCTGTTGAGAACATTGGCATCAGGTATTGCACACTGTCAAAATCATTCATTAAAATCAAGGCTGGTTTTCATAGTGGCATAGATATTTTTGCTTGGTGCCTTGGTTGTTGTGTTATCACTGTTTTGCTTCCTGATACATAACGTCTGATCATTATCTTAGCCTAGTAAAATAGATAAGCTGTTTGTTTGTGTAAGCCTTTTCAAAACAATTAGCTACATCTTTATTTTAAACGCAAGACGCCAGACAACAATACGCCAAACTGGCAAAAGTCAACAAACATTTTATTCGATATAGTTCGATATCGTAGAAAACTTACATCACAGATACATTATCGCGGCAGCACCTATTTGTGCTGCAAACTACTGTTGAACATCGGCGAAAAAACCTGTCCAGATCCATCGACGAAAAATTAAATACTCGCAGTGATAAGTGTGTAGGCTTGCCACAAACATTAAATATAGTATTCTATGTCGCATGAAGCACGGTATTGGTTGCACAAGACAAGAAGCAGTCGCTTAAACTCACAAACGCAAAGTCAATGTGGTTAAAACTTTTTATAATTAAAATTGTTGACAATTGCAAACGTAGCGTCGTAGCTCTGTGGTCGTAGCGTCTGATAAAATTCTCAGGCTGACAATCATAAATTAGAACGCGCTCTCGCGCCATGCAGACGACAGCTATGACGACAGTCATAAGTGTTAAAATAAAAAACAAAGATAGTGCTTCCACTTTGCAATAGGAAATTTCCATTAAATTTCGAATTTTCACGAATTTGCCAGAACTGGAAATTTTCTGCCGGAGCCGGAGTTTTTTTTTCCGGAGCCGGAGTTTTTTTGGCCGGAGCCGGAGCCGGAGCCGGAGGTGAAAAACCGGAGTTTGCCCAGCACTAATGAATCATCACCATCATCACCACCACTATCATCACCACCATCATCACTACCATAACAACTTACTTTAATTTGACTTATAGTTGGTTGAAAGTTATCCCTTTATATCGAAGAGCTTAAGAGATTACTCAGCTCAACAGAAAGGTCATCACCACGGACATGACCATGACGATGAGAAACATGGCAAACATCACTGTAGCATGGCTGCCTTTCAAGATCAAGGAACAGGTGAATATACTTACTATTTTTTATAGCCTACAACAAAATGGTATTACTGGACCTTTACGAAGAACAGTTTAGAACTGATAGAACTATCCAGTATAAATAAAGTTCATTTAGTTTAGATATTAGAACTATCTATATTTTATATTCGTAGGCTACAAAGACCTTGATGAACTTGTGAAAGAAAAACCAGACCTTGTCTTTCAAATCCATCTTGAGAAGTTCGAGAAAAAAGGCGAATACGAAAAGGAAGCCTGGCAGATGGACGAAAGAGAAAAACTCGCCATTTTACCAAAATATAGAGAAGAAGGCAACCAGTTATACCAAGAGAAAAAATACATAGAAGCCGCACAGAAATATAGTGAGGCTTTGGGCTGCCTTGAACAGCTTTGCCTACGAGAAAAACCAAAAGATGATGCTTGGAATGAATTAAACCAAAAGAAGCTACCATTTTTATTAAACTATGCACAGTGTAAGCTATGTTCACATGAATACTATGAAGTTATAAGACATACAACTACAGTTTTAGATAGCATAGATCCAGATAATGTGAAAGCTTTATTCAGGAGGGCTAAGGCACACGTAGGATGCTGGAACCCTAAGGAAGCGAGGCAGGATTTTGAACGTGTTATGGAACTTGATAAGAGCTTAGTGAAAAAAGTTAGGAAGGAACTTGAAGAATTGGATAGGAAAGAGAGAGAACATAATGAGGAATATAAGGAAAAATTAAAAGGATTTTTTTCTTGAAAGAAGTTTAGAGTTTGTGTGTTTAGGTTGGTAAAAGAAAGTTTTAGGTGGTGAAGTGAAAGTCTGTATGTTGTAGTCTTGTATTTGGTGACCAATAGATACGAGAATTTGAATTTTCTTGCTCCTATAAGTGGTCAAGGGTAAGAAATTCGAGAGCAATTTGAATAATTTGCAAACTAACAGTATCATTCAATCAAATTTATCCTAGGTGTGTAAAAGTGAGGATGCATATTGCAGTATAACTAGTACAAATGCATATCGCAGTATAGCTATTGGAAACTTTAATAAGAAGAATGACAACAATAAAATATAATCAAACTTTTAATTATAACATTTTAAACCAGTTAAACATTTTTTTCTGAACCATCTTATGCCTTAAGCATAATCTGAGTGTAAAACCAAATCATAAATTTTTTCACTCAATGTTTTAAAGTCACTATGTTTTCTTGTGAGTTCATTATGCATCTGATTAATCTTTGCAATAACTTCACGCTTTTGTTTCTGTATGTGTTGGCTTTCCTCGGCAGACATCTGGAGTACGAGACGATATTGCTGTCTCAACAACTGTGAATTCCTCTTACACTCGTTGATGAGATCTTGGTATGTTGGCCTGGGTTCGGGTAGGCGGGCTATCTCGGTACGGCCGACAACTTTTTTAACCATATCCAAATCGGTTTCCTTGATCCCTTTCACTCGCATGAAGTGCAACACCAACGGACTGTGACCGAGTATATTAAACTGAACTTTGTGAAAAACTGGACCGCCTCCCGCAGGGTGGGACTCCTTAGTCTCAGAGCTTTGGCCGACTTGGGAAGGGGATCTTGCTTTACTTTTTTCTGAAGGGGATACTCTATCATCATATAAAACACTATCGATATCAAATGACAATATCTTCGGAATTAGCGACTTCCGGGCTTCCTCAGATTTTTGGAATCCGGCGGGTTCCAATTCCTCGAATTGCCAGCTCTCCCATATCATGGGCTGGGGGCGAACCCCGGAAACCCACTCATAGATGGTATCGGTCAGGGTGCTTTTGAAGGGGTTGCCAAAGATCTTATAGGAATCTGGAAATGCCTCGCAAAATCCGGCATATAATGCTTGTGCAATGCAGTTGGGATAATACAGAAAGAACCGATCCTTATATGCAGTTGGGATGTTGAAAAATAGAGCAATAAAACTATCAGAAATGCGGGAAAATATCATATCCTTGGGTTGTCTTGGTTCAAACAGGTCACAAAAAATCCACCAAAATGAGTCTTGGAATACAGCGACTGATGCTGCAGATAAAATAGCCTTTTTCCAAACATTTTTAAACGGTTGTGGAAAGTTTTGGATTTTTGTGACTCTGTTTAGGAGTTGTTGCGATTCCAAGTTTCCAGGTAAGGGTGTCAGCTCATTCGGCCTGAAACCGTAATATGACATGTTTTCAACAGTTTTTGCTTTACGGTTGAGGGCTTCTCTCTCTTGGGATTTTTTAGCTGACTCTAAGACATTGGACTCATCATTGTTTCTATAAAACCGGACTAAAACCGGTGTTACAACTCTTGTTTCAGCCTCTGCCTGCTCGTTTTTACTCTCCTCACCATCCTGTTGTGGCGTCATCTGGAATAAGGAAAAAAATATGAGATAGGAACTTTCCAATACTATGTTGACATGGGAATTAGTGTGTGAAGCAAAGTCACTCCAATATCACATAACGTGACAAGCTCTGCCAGACGTATATTGCTGCACCTAACTGATTCTATGTCACTCTTGTCACAGCTAACTCGTCAATGGGCTATTCCAATTTTACTCCCCTGTTGAGGAACCTTGGAATTCCAAGGGGGGGTTTAAGATCCTTTCGGAATTTCCCATGGGGAGTGGGTTAATCACGCATAGGAATTACCATGGGGAGGGGCTTCAGTTATTTGGAAATTCCAGGGGGAGGGTGAAAAAGAAAGGGGTTCCTCAACAGGGGGGTGCAGATTAAGATTGGAATAGCCCAATTTAGTTCGGCAGATGATCATGAGTGGAGTGGCATCTAAACGTACCTTAGTACTTTAGGGGACGTAGACAAATAGATTTTGTCCCATGATCGTGGACTTTTCCCGCGATTGTTTTAACCCCCTCCACCCTACCCCATCGCGGACCAGTCCAACGTCTTTTTTAGCCAGAAAAGTCAGTTTTCGTCCTGTTTATTTTGTAATCGCGGATTCAAGTGGTCGAAATCTATTTGTCGACGGCCCCTTAATTGTATCCATGGTTTAACTCTTATATTAGTAGATGAAGAGCCATCCCATGGAAGTACCACGAATATTAAGTGATTATTATTTTTATTCACCTCAATATTTAATATCTTTGATGCATAAAAGTAAACCTTTTTTTCTAATTCTTCAATCTGTTTTAAGACTTCATCTAAAATGCTAAGGTCCAGCGGTGCATGGGCTGCTAGGGCGTTGATAATATCTTCCAGTGTACCAGTTCCTACATCTTCTGGTGTCAAATGGAGGCTATTTTCTTCCTCGAGTTTTATAGGCCACGAGACAAAACCCATTTTTGCGAGCCATTCGTCTGCTGTTTTTGGAAGCGGGCTTGATTCTTCGCTCTGTTCTTCGTCGTCTTCGTCTTGTCGTTCATCTTTGTTTCCGTATTCCGATAATAATCCGTCAATTCTGTGGTCCATTTTCATGCAAAACGCTTTATATTTGAAGAAATTTACTAAAAGCCACTCTATAGCGAAGCCATTTTGAATTTTGTTTATGTACGATATCACCATGATCACGAATCGCGCACGCTGATTGGTTAGATATTGCATCACTTTTAACCAATAGAAAGCCGTTCTGGGTTTAAAGCCCATATCATATCGAAGTGTACACATTGTTTACAAGTGTTGCGAATTTTCAAAAGAAATTTAGGATCAAATCGCACCATGTCGGCTAAAATAACAGATACTTTTCAAGTCATAAAGAAAACTGATTCAGTAACAAAGAAGTTTCCTCAGAAAAAGCTTAAAAATGAGGCAAAACCGAAGGCTGATCAACAACAGAAAGGTGAGAAGCACTGAGGCGAAATTGGGCAACTTTGGGCAAGATTACGCATGGTTATGATTTGGTTAATACTTTCACTTTGTCTAATATCAGACATCTCACTCGTCAAGGGGAAAATAAGTTTTGGGGTTTAATGGTTAACCATACCTATCAGCCCATGTCTCTAATTGTTAACATATTAAGCTGCAATGTGCCCTGATGCATCTTACATGTTGTGTTGTAGTTTATCCAGCAGCAAAGGATGTCAGAGATTTGAATATTCTACGTGATTTCGATCTGAGATGTGAATATGGTCCATGTATAGGTTGGTACAAGTGATTTGTACTATAACTACTACTAAGTGCAAATGCTAAGAGCTGTGTGGTCCACAGGGAAAGATCCAGGCTTAAACATGGTGCACATGGTACAATTTAAGTTGGCTGATTTTACTGTAATTTGCTGAATAAAACTGATTAAATCCTTGGCCTTTGTGGCGCATTTTTAAGTGATTTACGTCAGCTGAAGTTTATCGGACAAGATCAAACTGTTTTGATATTGCCTGTCTTTTATCGGCCAATTTTTGTGTGTGTGGTGTATTTCAATTTTTATCGATCATTCTAACAAATCAGAATTGACCCTGTGATTAGATGGTTTGATTATTATTAGAACAATATTTAAACAGGAATGCTCCGCTCACTGTAGTGATTTTCAGGGAGGTCCTGCATATATTACCCTGGTTGCCAGAGGTTCTTGTATTCCGCCCTATTATTAAATACAAGCGAGAATCATAGGGTGGAATACAAGAACCTCTGGCAACCAGGGTATGCATATATATCATATACAAAGAATTAGATATAATATGGTGGAAAAATATATAGAAATGAGACTAAAACTGAAAGTCTATATTAAGAGTCATTTTAGCATCCGTTTAAAGGCAGTCAAACTAGTTGACTGCCGAACGTTAAGTTCCAAATTGTTCCAGTCAGTTACCACATGAAAGGCAAAACGTTGTTTGCCCCAGTTGGTACGTGCCAGAGGAAGACAAATATCCTGACGTCTTCGGGTGTTATAACATGGTAACATGACAGCTCCAATTAATATTAATAGACCAGAAAACATAATCTGGGACAATGTGCTACATGTACTGATTAAAATCAGCCAACTAAAATCGCATCATGTGTGCTATGCTTCAGAGATCAAAAGCTTTGCCAAACAAACATGAATGTTTTAAATAAACATGTGCAAAAACATGTACAAAACCAAAATTACAGCACTGCTTAGAGTATAACTACTGGTAAATTTGTTCATATTTAGGTATCTCAAGACTTGAAAGATGGTCCAGAGCTCAAGAGTATGACCTTAAGCCCCCTGCTGAGGTGAAGGAAATCATTGAGGAACATGCCAATGATAACAAATTCACACAATGGTTTGTACACATACTGAATTGTTAAATTCACATTTATTACAGGGTGTATAGTGCCATACCCAAACCAATGTTTTCTCTAATGACTCCATAATCCACATTTGTTTAGTCTGTATCATTTTCTTTTCTAGTCTATGGTATGAAGAAGAACTTAATGCAATGTTTTTACATTCTGGTTTTACGACAAGTATAACTTGACTAAGCTGGGAAATCCACAAACTGTATAAAATGCAATGGATTGATATTTTATAGCAATCAAATTAACACTCTAGGTGATTAATTGATTGTATCCAGATCGACTTAGAAACTGGCTAATTGTTTCTTAATGTAATTGTTTTAGATTTTGGTCAATCAGTTAATATCACACGTTATATTTGCAGTAGTTCTGCGCTAAACTGACCATAACCAAAACATAACTGTTAACAAAACATAAGTATAAAGGTCTGGGTAAACTAGGAAACATTTGAAATTCTTGATGTTTCTGACAAACGTTTCCTGGTTCGCCCATCTTGGGAAAATATGACTAGGAAACAACGTTTCTAACCTACAGGCAGTCCCACAACATCGCCAAACATTACATCATTTGGCAATGTCATGGGACTGCCCACAGGCTACTATGTTTCATGGTTTGCCCTGAACCTAAGAAATAGACTCAAGTATGCTAACAACCTGCGAAAGTAATATAGAATGTACACTACTGCAATACATTGGCAATAATATATCAGGTGTTAAAGCATCATTGGTACCTACTTTTATTGTGTTCACCATCATTCTCGTAGTACAGGATTAATAGGAATCTTACCCAAGCACAAGAGCGAAGACAATTACGATTGCACGAAGACAATTATTTACAATTACAGATTCATTTAAAAACAATTATGTACACACTAACTTACTACATCACGCTACACCCACAGCGACTGCGTTTGTCTGTTGTATCTTTTTATAACATTCCAAACTACAGAGAGGAAGTTTTGTCTGAGAACATGAGTAGCGTTTTATGTTAGCACATCCTTGAACAGCGCACATCACCGGCTCTGACGAAGGACTAGAAAGATAAGAATAAAATCATGGTTCTGGTTTTAGTGTTGGTTGCCTATCACCTCTGTGACTGGAGTTTGACTCAACCTGCAATATGCGTTGAGAAGAGCAGCCCTCGCAATTTCAATAAATCATTGTAGACAAAAAATTGCCGTCGATAATTAAGAGTTCAGCTGCAGTTTGACGGCAAATGTTTTGGCCCAAAATGACAATTTGAAGATGCATGTTCATAACAAATGAATGATTTGAAACCTGAAGTATTCATTCATTATATGATTGTATATTCACTTGTTGTTAATGTCTTTGATAGATTCTTCTGCAGCATATAGTAAATAGTAAGTGTTTGATAACCATTGGCAAAAATTGCAATCAATAATTTAATCTTTGGCAGCATTATCGGCGGCAATTGCCTAAGATTGCGAGGAATGGAAGAGTGCTTCCAATTTAACTCTACCAAACATTGCAGTTTTCTCCATGTACTCCAGAGCCAGCTATATGAGAAAACCCAAATCTGACTTACCTTTCTGAAACTCTCTTTTTAAACGGGATATCCATGTTGACAGGAAAAGATATAGAAATGCCATTTTTGTTGTTCAAGTACGTCACTCGTGGTACGTCAGCTCTTTTAATACGTTTTTGCTTTTCTACTTCTTTTCTTGATTTCACTTGTTTTTTCAAAAGCCGTTCAATTGTTTGTGCCTACAATGAATGCTCTTATAATTACAAAGTGCTGATTCTAACGTTTGAGATATCAATCTTACATCAATTGACAGTGTTACAATTCAAAGCCCATTGAAGGGCATTACATCTACTACTCACTTTATTTTCTTCAATCTGTTTTTCCATCTGTTGTTTTCTTTTCTTCGCTCGTTGTTTCCGTCGTTTCATTGCCTCTTCAGAATTCTCGTCCTTCTTTATCACTGGAAGTAAGGTATGGCATTGTAATACATAAAGACAACCAAAACTAGCATTGTTTTCTAACCATGTTTCCCAAAAACTGAGCAAACTAGGAAACATTGTCTCTGCAACAAAAATCATGCTTGGGAAACGAAATAGGTCTCTGAATTTGTTGGAAAACATTTATCTTTTCTGTGAAACAAAATTTGCTCCACAACAATGCTCCACCAAGGGAAGGCAAATTGAGAAACTTTTGAGGAAAAATTCTCACATGTAGCGGCTTTGAATGAATCCTTACCCGTTGGCAGTTCCAGGAGTTCATTTTCACCTTGTATTTCATGACCTAACATTGCTCTCTGAAGAAAAAACACAATTTAGGTCTAAATTGATTGTGACCAGAAAGCAAAAAAGCAAAGCCAAAAAAGTGAACGCGTAATTATAATACAAATGACGGACCTGTCTTGCAGTCATCATACTTGTGTCTTGTTCTTGTTTCAATCTTCCAAAATCATCGAGTTCACCCGCCTCCAGTGCATCAAGCCAATCTTCCTCTTCTTGACTTTAGAGGAAAGTTTTACAATGTTTACAAGCCAAACTATATACGGCACACCACACGAAACATGTCCATGTAGGGGAGAATAAGGAGTGCAAGGATTTATCAGCCTTCAAAGAAAACCGCAAAAAGATTCAAACCTTTAAGTGCCAATGGCAGACCAGTTCCCTCAACATCTGCCCAAAGTTTCATTGTACAGTACTTACTCTTCAGTATTCTTTGTCTCTTGCACATCGACCACATCATCTTCTGCTGCTTGCCACGTTTCATCCAACCATGTGGTTGTGAGTTGTTCCTGTTTTGGACTTTGTTTCACTTGTTTACTACTGGACGGTGAAGTAACTGGACTAATTGTAGGAACTCTAGAATACAAATTGGCCCAATCATTATATACATGCCGAATATTTTTAACATATAATATTGGAAAACGCTTAACATTATATTAGGGATGTTCGGTATCAGTACACCGGGGAAATTATACCAATATTATCAGTATACTCGTTTTTGGGCTTTGTTAATTAGAGAGGAAAATTCCTCAACGAAAAATGTTTGAAAAGTGGAAACACTTACTGCGACAATTTGAAGAAATTTCATCCATATTCATCTTAACCACGCAAGCATAGACAGACATTGTTTCAAGACAAATTTTCTATATCTTTGTATTATGTAATTGATTATTTCAAGATATTGAAAATTTTGGTATACCAAAAAAATTCTGGTATATTGGAAATTTTGGTATATCAGTATAACTAAATATCTCATAAGGAAGTACCATTTTATCTATCGATGTATCCATTTCACTTACTGTTTAGTTGTTAATGTTCTTCCACCCAACTTTATTTTCAATTTTAATGATGATCTTCCTTCATCTTTCTCTTTGTCTCTCTTCTTTCGTTTTTTCTTCCTTGGCGACTCAACTTCGCCGAGGCTCTCACTTTCTGTTGCTTCTCGTTTTCTCTTGTGTTTCTTATGTTTGTGTTTGTGTTTCTTCTTGGGTGAGCTGGATTCCTCTGTTGTTTCTACTGTATAAATTATATACATTCAAACAAAGATTTTGTATAGAGGACTTGCACGGTCACATGACAAAAATTTTAACGTGGAACCTATAAAGCTGGCTGTTTAACATGTTTTGTGTGTCATTATAACAACAACGCATTTGTACATATATAGCTTTTATAAAATGCAGAAACAGTTCTTTGAAAATATACTTTTTAGAACAATTAAAACTATTTTCTGAAAGCTTGGCGCTAATGGAGTTGGAGGCTACAAATTATAATACAAAAGCTAGTATTTATGCATTAATTCGCTCAAGTTTATGAAATGAAGCAGGCTTTTTCAAGTCAGATAGTTACTTTAACCTGTTGTTTACAGGGCGCTTATATACTAAGTATATAGTATATAAGCGCCCTGGTTGTTTATAATAAGATATAGCATATATCATTAGTTTATATTATGCACCTATCAATGTTAAGCCCCAGGATGGGGGGGGCGGGCGACCCCAGGGGAATTTGACATTTTGAGGAATAGTTGAGTCAAATTTCCCACCCTGGTGCCTAAAATCCATATCAAATTGCCCGTACCTGGGAAGTTTTTAAACAATATCTAGACTGAGTCAATGTAAATTACGTTGAAAATTATAAAATAATCAAGGAACACGTTGTTTAATATATATAACATGTTTAATATGTGTTACAAGAGGCAATTTTTGCTGCAACTTGCAACACAATTTCTGTCACAGCCATGTTATGTAGAAAAGTATTCAAAAAACTGTGAACATGTGAACATCTTTTACACCACTATTGTATGAAAAAATCGACATTGTAAAACGTAGTCCAAGCTTTCTGCGAATACTTTTTACATAACATGGCTGTGTCCGAAATTGCGTTGCAAGTTGCGGATACTTGAGAGGTTAGACAATTCAATTCCAATGATGCATCCTCTCGCTTGATCTCTAGAACTTTTCTGCTTTCTCCAAACTGAACAAGAACCTAAAACAAAACATTGTTTCATGAGATCAACAACTATTAATATGCATATTTTATATTGCATTTTTATAAATTATTCATAAACAATATTTAAATGAAAGGACTACAGCAACATAACAAACAAATCATTGGCAACATATAAGCATAAAAAATAGAAATTGATGGATTGTTATAATAACGGAATTTCACAGATTATCTTACTTTTATTTTGTCGACATCCATTGCGGCGGAGCAGCGAAGAAAGGTCAAGAAACATATTTGTTGTGACTCGTCTCCATTCCTTCTCGGGTTTCAAGATGGCGGCCATGTCAAATTTCACTAGCAGCTAAATCGAGGAATGCACATTTGTCCGACGCCATCTTTAATACCGCGAAAGGCCTGGGGACGATAATGATACTTTGGATAACTTGGGATAGGTTGTGTTTATCTTGGATAATAATGGTTCGTAAAATAGTTAATTACAAAATAGCCCCCTGTATCCACGAGTCCACGTTCATGTGTTATTGTGTTCATCAGTTCATGTCACACTGCCGAAAACTGAAGTCAAAAAGGTAATTTTTAATATTTAAAAAAATATATAGCAATGCTGCAATAGTCCAAAATATTAACTCTATATTACAAATACTAAATCTCACATAAAATATTCACATGTCTATTAAACCAGCTCCCAAATTTGCCAAATATGTGTCGTGTTACAATGCGACCGCATCAGTCCTGAAATGTGTTAAACAATAAATAGTTTTAAATTTAATAAAGTTTAAATTAATGTTATAAAGTTTATTAAATGCATGACTGAGTCAATGTAAACCCCGACTCCCCCCACCCCGGGACAGGGTGGGGATTTGGTTTTGAACTTGTGCTAATATTCACAAATCCCCCACGTCCTGGGGACTATTCATGGTTCCGAATGTCGTAAAATGCCCCCTATACCTGGGGCCTTCAGCCAAAAAATTAAGAGGTTTGAAACAAAATTAAAACTACGTTCTGACTAGCTGTTCAATTCGACGCTGATTAATATGTTTCAGATAATTATGGACTGCTAGAAAATTGTATTCTTGAGATGGATAGCTTGCAAAATATCCTTTGTTTATTTATTTATGTAGATAGAATGCTACTGTACTTGAGATTAACAACTGCTGAAATATCAACAACAGGCTCATTACTAATCCCATACCCACTTCCCGTACCCTGGGGACAAATAAATTCTAAAAGCTTTAAATCCCCTACCCCCTTGGGAATTCATGTTCATTGATCAAAACCCTTAACAATCCCCTATTAACACACACCCTGGTCCGGGGTGGGGGAGTTGGACTTTACATTGACTCATGCATAAACTTGTTATAAAGCATCAACTTGTGCTCAGACTGGGTGGTCAGCACTGGTGGTCAGGCACGGTACTCGTTTTGGCATCAATTTAAACAAGGTGCCCGAGCATGTAGCCTGGGAATGAGCACTACCTCCAGAGGTAGTACTAACAACAGCACTATGCTAAACAATTTTTGGGAATCAGTTTGAACACAGGCACCGACAGTCTGAATGCAGCCGGCTAAGTATCTAAAGCTATTTAATAAATATGACAAAGATCCTGATCAGTGAATGTACCAAAGTTGCATTTAACACAAGTAGATTGGGTATGTCCATCAATTGTATATGGTCTGCTTTTGTGGGTGCATTGTTCAATATTAATTGCCAGATGATTAAATTAAATTTATAGTATTAATTTTATCATAACATGACAATTATTGGCGGCTCAAGCAGTCAAGCACCCTAGCCCCCTTGTCGTGTTTCTTACTGTTGCTTGTAATTGAAGTGTTTGGTATTTACCTACCTGTACCTGATTTAGATTTTCACATATTTGGCAATACCATTCATCATGTTCACTTTTGATTTTTACACATCCCCTAGATTTTTAAGAAGAAAGAAATTGAAGTAGTTGTATGGTAAAGCATACATGTATGGTGATATATATGTGCAAGCCAATTGTCTAATGCAGGATATATAAAATGTGGAAAGAAAAAATCTTACCAGTGGTGCCAGGTTGAACAGGAGTCACACATTATCATGTCTTCAAAGCTGGCTTTGTCACATGTAGAACACCTCCACTCTTCTTGTAGTTCTTTAACTGTGAAAATTAAAAAACTTAATTAAAAAACTTTTAATAGTATAATATTGGTCACTAATTCATAGACAACACAGTATTTATGGCTACTCTATATGTTAATTACACTAGACCATATTAGGTACATACATGAATTGTTCACTTTTTCCCATGCTTCCTGATTTAAGTGTTTTTTTATGGACAATATGTTGTAGCTCAATGCTTCTGCTGACGGGTGTTCAACATTGAGGTGGATTTCATTCTCTGAAATGAGCTTGTTAGTCTCCATGACCATCTTGATGACTTTGTTTGAAACTCCAAAGCAATTAAGCAACTCTTCAACTACAAAATAAATATGGTACTGTAACACTGTAATAAACCATGCTGTTTCTACAGTATGTCATACCACAGGCATTGTGCTTACTAATAAACCAGGGATGGATTTTCCGATTTTGCTCCAGGGGTGCAAAAAAAAATCGGGGGGGGGGGTGCAAGCGAACTTTATTTTAATCATACTACATCAATTAGCATTTCTTTTCTGGGGGGTGCAAAAAAAAATTTGCAGGGGGGATGGAAAATTTATTGGGGACCCGTGAAAAATGGGGGAATGAATTTAAGGCATTTTTTCAGAGAACTTATTATATATATAGGTAAAGAGGTTAAGAAATTTTGACCAGAGGACTTACAGTATGCTATATTATTTTGGAAACAAAATCCGTCCTTGACTTAAAAAACCTTCCAACTTTATTTATTTATTTATTTTATTTTATTTATTAGATTCGCCAATATTACAATACATAACACAATATAACATAGTATGACAAAACAAGACATACGACTATAGGCAGGGTGACCGCAACAGTGTGAGCCAATTACTGCGGACCCGAAATAGCATGTACCCTGAAATGTCATGATCACCTGCATGCTAATTTTCATGCTAACATTAGGCTAAATATTTTTAGGTCATGAACGTTATTAAAAGAATTGCATGATGAAATATTATACTTCTCAATTATTATTACATACCATCATTGGGTGGTAGAAAGAGTGTAGAGATATCTTCTCTGCTTGGCTTTGTGAATCGGGATCTGTTACTGTTGGCAGTTTTAGTTCGTTTTTTCGTTGATCGAAACCTTTTCTGTTTTTCAATATTTTTGTTAGCTGGTGTGTTTGTGATTGGCTGCATCTTGTGGTGGTGACATGCATGTTTTGCAGTGATGAAAAGAGGTTCTGTGAAGCATTGATCTGTTTATCTAGCTGTTGCAGTGCTTCTTTGTTGATACACGACTCGATCTGTTCAGTCAATGTAAGAAGTTTCCTCTTGATGCCTTGTTTAAGTGATGCAATGTCATTTGGTGCCTTATTTTGCGTGTGAAGGTGTGATGCTAGAAGCTCCATTTCACTAGATACAAAATCTTGTGAACTGCTTATAACTTCTATTTCATTTGTCAGTTTGGTTTCTGCAGATAAGAAGCGTTGTAGAAGGTGTATGTGCTTGCATATAGTGTTCTGAATAAGGCAATCAGGACATGTACATATATATTGATGTATGCATGTTGGAATTTTACATTCTGTGCATTTTAACTGACATGCTGTATCTGTGCATGCATGCTGACGTTGCTTGGTGACTGTGTATGTATTGCAACTATCTTCACTTGTTATCTGCCATTTGGAATCATCAACACATTGCACGCTGTCAATTGATAATTCTTTGCTCTTGTTGTGGCGATCTTGAATGTTTTTTATCCTGTTGGTGCTCTTTCCTTTTGTCAGCTTGATTAATCGTTCAAACAGCTTGTCTCGGGTGTACTTGAGTAGGTTAAACAAGCAGGTGTCGACTCTTTTGTTGTACTTCCCTTTCAAATAGTTATACTTGAAAACACGGTGAAATGCTTCCACAATCATGTTGGTGTTGATACCCATTCCTTTCCTGAAGCAATATGCCCACGACTCTTCTCTGCCTAGCCATTCATTTTGGAAATACTGGGAAAAATCCAAGCTAAGTGACGGAAGACGTTCAAGAAACTGAGAAAGATAATCTTGAAAAGAAGTGACATCGGTTTGCTGCAAAACGGTCCGTAACATCTTGTAAATCTCTGCTGCTACAACTATAGGGAAAAAGGCAGTATTCAACAGCTAGTATTGAACACAATTATATTGGAACCCCATTTAGCTTTATTTACCTAAGTATTTTTTTGTTAGCTAAAAGTTATAACCCGGCATTATCTATCTATTCCCATTGGAAATAAATTACCTGTATCTTTAACTTTGGCCCGCAGCTCTGTCTGCCATGCTTTATCCACATGCCAAGTGCAGAAAAGACGCAGTGGCTTGCCACCCATTACTCCTAACCAGGCATTATAGAACTGACTTGCCAAATCAGACATAATCCATCTCGGTGTCAGGACCCCGCAATTGCGCTTCACCATTTCATAAAAGACGCACATATGGGTGAAGTCTTCGTGATTGGACAGACACCAGGCAATGGGAAATCCCTCTCCATACTCATCGATAACAACAAGAGATGTCAAGAGGAAGTCGTAGGCAGTTGTACCATGTGTGGCATCAACACAGATACCATTACTCGCAAATTTCTGCGCCATCTCTTTCTGGAACGGACTCTGAATTATCACCATAAAATCATCCTTCGTTAAGTCAAATCCGTCCGGAGCAGACTCACCTTGGAACTTGTGGAAAAGAACAGGATTAGACTCACTGTCTCACTCATTCTCCACTGTTCGATCCACGCCCTAACGCTTTCCTGATCGTCAGGATGCCTTTGCACTTCGCTGATTCCAAAAGATGCCACGATATTTGATAGATCCTTTTTGGCAGTTAAGTGGTACCGCGTAAATTCTAATTCCTGCTGCATTGCTTCCTCTCGAATGTCATTAAGAATTCTGTCCCTTGACACGCCTTGTTTCAATAACGCTGCTATTTCTTGGCGTTTACCTTTTGTTATCCATGTATGCTGCAGTTCCTTTTCGTGTCCATAGTGCGTGTAGCAGACGTCAGCTTTCACTTTTCCTTCTGAGGTAATTTCAGCTTTTATGGTTGATGTACAGTTAGTTTGTATCTTGCAGCTACCTACAGAACATACAAGCAGTAGTATTTAAACATAACATATAAAAGATTATTACTGTCAATGCAATAGAAATGTTGATACAATATACCCAATTCATTTCATCAAGTTGAAAATTCATTTGATCAAAGCAATTTTCTATCAAATGAATTCTTCAACTTGGTGAAATTAATTGGTTCAATATTTTATGAACACTTCTAGTGCATCGATAGTAATATTGAAAAGACATGACATAGTTAGTGTATACAGTATACTGTACCCATTCAGATTGTATATATACTGTAGTTAAACTGTCGGTTAACTTTCTTTAAGCTTTGCTATAAAGAAAGCTACAGTACTAAATGCTCCTGATGTGTGATTGTTTTTGCATAAAATGAGACATTTATTATGGCACGTTAGTATTGCACATTAATTTTTCAAACCTTGTGACTTCGTTCGCCTTTTCCCAGTTCCATCAGGTTTGTAAACTCCACCTCGGTTGCACTGATAGTATTTCACATTTCCCTTGTTTCCCGTCTTCTTTGTGAAGGAGCAAACTTCTTCTTCTTCGATTCTGTCTTTCCACTCCAGAAATTCTAATTAAAAACGAATTAAAATTAAAATTACCGTAACAAAATATAGCGTACAGTATATGTTGAATTACTATATACTGCGAAAAGGGTAACTACCCTCCCTAAAATATGCTTCTCCTGAAATTAAATTGTGTACGTGTTATCAAGTATTCTATAAGATATATAATCTGATTATAATTACTTTTTACAAACTAACCATTCATGTTTTCCAACGTAACTTGTTTTGATCTAAAGAGAACATTGTGTGTCCTTGCCAGGTGCTTTCGCAATTCACCAATCTTGTGGCATTTAAATCCACAGTCATGACAACTGCAGTTACCAACAGACTGTTCGCTTGTGTGCTTTTCTCGAGTGTGCCGTTTTAAAGCGAATTTTCTCGTAAATACTGAATCACAGGACGAACATTTATAGTGCTTCTTTTTATAGATGTAGCCTTTTTGTTGGCGATTCAAAGTCGAAAAGATCATCGTTTTGCGTATCATTTGCAAGTAAAGAAGCTGTGTCGTGGTTTTATCATCGGTGATTACAACCACTGGAGTACCATGCTCATTTCTCGTATTGACTGAACCATCCTGTTTTTTGTTTTCACGTTGATCATAACTGGTGATAGTTGGGATTTTATCATGAGATTCTTCACCTTTACTACTCATATTGTTGCGTTTTATGTTTTCTGTACAGTTAGGAGGAGGTACAGGTGGGCAGGAGGTGTTCAGATGATGATTGTTAGGCTTCCATTGTTGAGGACAACGTATTCCAAGCTAACCAAATTACGAGCAATCCAAGATGCAACAACAAGACGTAAGTACTTTCCAAACTTGGTTGGGCTCTGTAGAAAGATTGGTGGAAAGGCGGTTGCTTTGCTATGGGTAGCTGAGAGGTGCCTGAAAAAATCGAAATTGTGACAAGCTATCGCTGCTATGACCATCACCACAATCCCGCATATATTGCTGCATGTTTGCAGGGGATAAAAGTTAGCGCAGGTGACTCCGCAACGATGCATACCAGTCATGGGACATAGATTTTGTGGATCATGTAACATAACAATCGAGTAATTGGAGATGTCGTCATCTTTGGAAACTGCTTTTAGGTACTTGTCCACCCTGCACAGCAGACCACTCGGAAAAGGCCAGGCTAGAGAATCGCCGTAAACAACCTTCTTTGCCAAGATGTCGACGTGGCATAAAGTCCAATGACAACCTCGTTGATTGTCAGAACCAAGGAAGGTTCCACGTTCATTCCGGCCCACGTTAAGTGCAAAGAACAATTTAGATGGCAGGTCTACGCTTCCATTTCTAAATCTACGGTAGGTTTTGGGGTCTGTGTGTAGTGCACCATTTAAAAATATGCAGTACGTGTCTTTCTGCGATTCTGTTAAAGATTTCATCAACCATGTTATATGATCAGAGGAAACCCAACGGTTGACACACACCATTGCTAACTCCATCGCTGTCATACCATGTTGATCACATATTTCATCGTATCTGTTGGAGTACAGCATTTTCTGAAAATCTGCGATCAAAGAAGCTGGTGGATGTTGGGATACTGTCTGCGGTTTGTTGAACGACTTGGAAAACCAGTTGATCTCTTGTTGCACTGCTGCTTGAACGTTTTTGGCGGTGTGTAACCTTGACAGGACATTAATACAATCGATGTCCAATCTTCCTGCGAATGTCTCAATGTATTGCCATGTCATTCTACGATTGTTATTGATGTCTATCTTCCATGAATGCAATTGATCTTCTGAGGGAAGTGACTTTATAGTAAATGGATCTAAAATTTGTCGAGACTCGAATAACATGCAAGCTTTGCCGAGTTCCAATGTTTCGCAGCTGTTGGTGGGATTGCACATTCAAAAGCATCGCCTCTGCTAAAGTTGTTTATGTTCTGAGCAGTAAATTTTCTTGAATTATGACCGAGGAATGAAACCTGTAATTTTTGGAAAGAAATTCATACTTGCATGTAGTGACTTGATCTGTGAGTGAATAGTGAATAAAATAATTGTTAAATATTATTAAATACGACGGTTGTGCACCGTATGAAATGAATTACATTCGCTCGATCAAGACTTTATATCTTTAGTGGTTAGAGGGCCAAAACGTATGTACTCTGCAGTGCCGTCTTTGTTTTATACAACCGTGGTGTAGTTGTATCAGTATAAATCGAAATTTGTTAAAACATTGTGTGCATTGTATTTTTGTGTACCATGATATATTTTGCTCGACTAGACAAAGAGATCAATAGCGTCCGTTTTGTCTAAAGCCAGTATTAAAAGGGTCGATCACTTCCAAATGTAATAGCGGACGCCGGATACGCCTCTTTTACATTGTAGAGTTTCAGATTTAGGAGATGTCGAAACAACGAGCATGGTTTGTATCAGAAGACCCTCTCCTCTTTAAGCTCCCTATTGGCGTTATTACACTAAAATAACATCGCTCAAACGGAGACTGACATTCAACACATTTCGCTGCACAAGCGTTTAGGCGCCCCGTGCGAAATAGCTCACGGTTAGTTTTTTCCTTGCTATATATATATATATTAATATATCAATTCCTAGTATAACTATTTCTAGCATTCATTTGGCTCCCTATAAATTAAATAGTCGATTTAATTTCACTATATATTGGTATATAAATTTAAAATGCATAAATTATATTTTAGTCTTACCGCTACTTCACTAAACTTTGCCATTTTAAAGTCATAATCGTTTACAATCCTTTATATTTCGCAATGCAATAGCGCAACTGAATGATCAAAAACAACAGACACGATTTAAACTTCGATATTTGATATATATTTCAAAATTTACATAAGCGCTTCGATCGATGAAATATTTTATTGAAATTACACAATCTCAGCATATTTTAATTTTCCCGCGAATATTTTTGTTTTGATTACATCATACAAGCTGAAAACAATGACATCATACTAAGTTCCAGGCCTTTCGCGGTATTAAAGATGGCGTCGGACAAATGTGCATTCCTCGATTTAGCTGCTAGTTCAAATTTCCCAGCCCTCGGACTCTTCCATAATATCAAAATCCTTCAAAATCCCTACCCACGTTGCATATTCAGCTGTCAATTCCCCCAGGGTTGCCCGCCCCCCCCCATCCTGGGGCTTAACATTGATAGGTGCATTAGTGTAGCTTGTTTTCATATTAATTTACACTGAAACTGTTTGGTCATTGTTTTCATTGGATTTATCACAATATTATTGAATATCGTGATAATTTCGTAGACGATAATCATGATTTTTTAAATATCGCCCAACTCTAATTCCATCGCGAGTTAAAGGTTTGATAGTTCGTATTGCTGACGTCAGCATTATTTTTAAATGCAGTTAAAAACTGCATTTTTTCCAAACCTAATGCAAAAAACTTAGGTTAGCTTTTAAAAGCAATATGTAGTATCATAGTAAACAGAATATAGTCATGTGTAATATTAAAACACGTCTTTCCTTGAGCATTTGTTTTTTGGCCGCCATGTTGGAGTAGTTGGACTGGATGGCAGCCAGTTTGGAAAAAAACTTTAATTATCAAGTACTAATTTAATGTATGAAATGTATGAAATGTTGAACAGAAACTCAAGAGTTCAAGACGAAAATGATAGTAAAAGATTTCTCGTACGAACGGTGACGCTGTACTGTGACTGTCAAATCATGCAATTTGAATTACTTCATACAAACATCGTTAGCAAAAAAAATCCGTTACTCACAATACCTCTTAAATCGTCTTCGCTTGTAATTTGGTTCTTCTTCCCATTGCAATGCGCAGTTTTAGATGTCTTTCACTTTGTTTTTAATTTTTTACGTTCCGACCGCCATATTGAATTTATGAAGCGAAGAGCCTGGTAACCAGTGGGAAAATTGAAATTCCGTACCCCCCCCATTCCCCCCCCCGGGTATACACGGAGAATAATGTCACCCCAAGGATGTCACCCTTATATCAAGTGCTATATTAAGTATTCTATGCTATTTCTACATCCGTTCTCCTATTTTTTGAAATGCATCTAAGGATTAACTGTCTAAATAAAAACTATTGTCTATTCTTCAAATGCTCGTTACAAACATTGTAGTTTTCAATTAGTTTAGCCAATCAGTGCAAGGCTAGTTAAACATGATTGGCTAATGGGACTAAAACATGCCAAATGCTCCTGACAAATGTCAAAATTTCATGCAACCATTGGAAATGTTTTATCTGCAACTGTTTATCCATATATGGTCAGGCAGTCAACAGTTAGAGCCTCAAAAATGAAACTCTTTTTGGACAGGCTTTGTCTAGACTATAGCCCTTAATCTTTTCCAATAATTCTCTCTGTCACAAGGCAGACCACTTTTACACAATTTTCATCAAGGGTCTCGTTGAAAAGGTTTCTCCATCATTTGCAACGTTCTAAACAAAGCACTGCTAGAGTGGATGCACTCGATAGGTTCACCTACTTCAACATAACCCATCTTTCTAAAGAATAGTACAGCTTTAGATGCACTTTCAATCCTGATAGTTGCTGGTGATTGGAACCATAGCAGATGTTCCATCTTACTCAGCATTTGTTTCCCATACCCCATGCCCTAAATGAAGAATGAAAGTTCAATACAATCGTCGGAGCAGCCGAGAAATTCCAATTTCTACTTGTGGCTCAGTTCGTAGAGCATTGGACTAGCAGACCACAGGTCACAAGCTCAATTCCCACCATGGTCAATTCCCACCTTGCCCGGTGAGCAGCCACTAGAGTAGAATCATCTGAAACATTGGAAATTGTTAGTACCTGACAGTCTTTCATGACAAAAAGAAAATTTATCCAGTGATATAGATCCTCATCGTGAGGATTGTCGCTGACAAACATTTTCTGCGGCCGACCACATGCAACACTCACAACATCTAAAATAAAGTATGATTGATAAAATAGAGTTGTATCACAGTTCCGATCTAAGGTCCCAACTCCCAACTTGGGGTTTCGGATTATTTGGGTTATTTGTAGATAAATGGGTCAAAACAGTCAGACCTATACCAACATCGATTATAAAAACGGAAGAGGTTAGAGGTTAGATGGGATGACCTTGTAGTCACTGACCTTTAATAACCCACACCCTACACTGTCAGTTGTTAATTACCGACCTCAGTTGATGTCCGGCTGTAGCCGACAGTGACATACAGGCACCATCTAACGTCTACCTATAAAATCCCTTACGGCTTACCTGTCTTCAATCCTGTCGTTCTACCAAACAACACTAGATCATTCTCCCCTGGTTCCAAAGATTCACCACTAACAGCGCGAGCCACTTGTCGAAATATACGCAATGTTTTAGAACTGTATTTTTCACTACTCACTGTAAATGTACTAGAAAGGAAAAAGCTTTGCGTTTACTTATTTACTAGGAGATATATCTAGTGTTAAAATACAAAAATAACAGAATTATTTGATAAGAAAAATTGAAACTTCAAATTACCTTGCTTTGTCCATTTGTTTACAACTGAGCGGAGAATATTATCTCGTTTTCAGACTCTTTTTACTGCGCTCGGTTTACACCGTAACAGACAGACAGACGGATGGACGGACAGACGGACCACTGAACTGTGAGGTAGACAGACATTTAGACGGACATTCAAACAAACAGACAGACAGACCGAAGAGAAGTGTTGGTCGTACCGTGGTTAGTGCATGTGCCTTTCACCTCTGCGACTGAGGATTATAATTTCGCGAATTGACTCTACCAAACGCATTTCCTCCTGTAGTAACACTGGTCCAATAATGGTCCTTAATACAGGACCTCTAAGAATAACAGTTTAGAACTGATAGAGCTATCCAGTATAAATTTAGTTAAATCTAGGTTTCCTCCTGTAGTAACACTGGAAGAATAAGTGATAGCCCTTACTGACCCTCTATAGGAAGAACAGTTTAGAACTGATAGAGTTAGTTTAGGTTTCCTCCTGTAGTAACACTGAAAGAATAGATGACAGCCCTTACTGAGGAAGAACAGTTTAATTTAGAGCTGATAGAGCTATCAAGTATAAAGTTAATTGAGTTTAGGTTCCTCCTGTAGTAACACTGGATTAATAAGGGATGTCCCTTACTGGGCCACTGCATCTGTGGAGAACAGTTTACAACTGTCAGAGCTATCAATTATAGATAAAGTTAGTCTATTAAATAACATATAATGTAAAACGCACACAAGTGAGTAGAACAACAGGAACACGTCCTAATGCTTTATTAAAACATCAATACTACAGTCTCCAAATAAAATGCAACAATTTACATAAAATTTGTAGTCAAATGTCCATGACTTTGAATTGCATATAGTTAAAAGTGTATTTATAAGGAATAAAATATTTTTGACATTAATGTGTGTAAACAGAATGGTAGGTGAAAGATATGAACGAATAGGTTGGTTTCGTTAAGTGGGACAGTGCAGCACACGGTGGTCAACTCATAAAGAAAAGAAAGTTTTCACAATCACTAAATTGTTTGCATAATTTGCATGCTCCTATAAGTGTCAATAAATTTGAAGTTGACCACTATGAGTAGCCGCCCATATAATATCTTACTGAAACCCACCTATAAAGCAAGAGAAAGACACTACAGTTATTTTGTATAATTGTCATTACTCTTTTGAAATATTGAACTGTGTTATTACCACGATTTGTACTGGCTAAAATTTGGTTAAGGCAAAGTAATACAAGCAACAAATTAGAATTGCGGCAATTTGTAACAAATACTGATTTCAATGCATGTTAATAGTTAGAAATGCTACGAATGTTGTCTCAATGTTTGGTTGGTTACTAGTTATGTGAGAACATTTTTAAATAACATGCATCGTAATCAGTTTTGGTTGCAAGTCGTAGCAATTTTGTGCTCGTATTACTTGGCCACCTTTAATCGAGCCATCAATTTCTATTCTCGTTTGATCAAGGTTGATTTCTCTATTTCATATCTTTCACCCAGCTATATTACATCGTGAGTGCACTGCGTATTAACATAATAAGTACATTTCTTTTTATAATATTGTTTTATATATATTTATATATGCGAAGCAATAATTTTATATAGCCTAGATTATATCCACTATATATTTTTAACGAGGAGGCATTTATACCCTCGATACTTTGTGCCCTCTACGATATGTGTACCCGGGGTTGGTGAAAGGTTGTAAGCATAAGAGTGCATTGCATGCTGGGAAATATATCTGTTTTACAACCCCGTGTTGTTTGTATAGGGTAAGATGAAGTAATAAGTGGGGAAAATGCTTCGCCTGGATAAAGTTTTGATCACGTCCTAGGACTTGATAAGGTTTTGATCAAATCCTAGGACTGGATAAAAGATCAAGTTCTAGGGCTTTTGATCAAGTCCAAGGACTAAATTAAGTTTGACCAAGTCCTAGGATTGGACGAAGTTTGACCTGTTTTAGGACAGGGTAAAATTTTGATCAATTCTCCTAGGATTTATCTATAGGAGCGCGGCATTTTGCTGTAAACATTACTTCACCTTGGTAGAATATTCGAGTAGAATTTTAAAGCTAGCGTCTCACATCTTAATCTTCCTAATATCTTATGAACGAAACGTCAATATATCAGTGGCGGACACCAGCAAGAAGTGGGCGCATTACTTTTGACCCTTTTGTACCAAGTGTCCGTCACTTTCGTATGTTATACTTAATAACCTAACTGCCCCTGGTGACAGTGCCAATGAAAATATCTACCTTGTGAATGAACTTTAAAATTAAAATCTCTAGTGAAAAATATGAATTCTTGCGACTGGCACAACTCCCAGTGACTATAGACCCCCTACATGATGATGTAATAGAACGTTTTACTTATTTTGACGCCATCTTGAAACGTGATGCGTCGGTGATGAATTATTCATTCATGTATATAATTGTAAGCTTATTTGTTCATTCTATGCTTTCGTAAACTGGAACAGTAGTAACTAGGCATTGTTGTGAATTGGGTATAAACAAAGTTAGCCACATTTATATTTGGGCTTTGAACTGAACAAATATATAAATATTCTGTAATTTTTTCCACATTTTTACAACTTCCAATCGGGTAAAACATATTAGTTTAATTCACTGCCATAATCCCCGGACGTTCTAGCTACATCACATCAACATGCAAAGGGGTCTTTGTCTATTATATCTCATACACTATATTTTTCATAATTAAAATTTTTTATACATTTTTTACTCTCGGTGCTAAAATTCACTCTGTGTCAGTATTTCGACACAAATTTCGTCAGTAATGCGAAAATGAACAAAAATACTGTGCGTTAAAACATCTATTTCTTTTGTCAAGGCTTTGGGTTCACGCCCAACAAAAGATAAAATCTAGTATATTGCGCAGAATGCTTGCCTAATGTACGTAGAATTATAACATTCAGACTAAAATAATTGTTAATGTGTAGTACTTTAAAGCTATTTTATACCATTGAGCTCAGTACAATACTGCGACTGTTCATCTGTAGTTGCAAACGACGGTATTACTCCAGTTACATATAGAGCTCACTGGTTATACGCACCTCGACCATGCTACAGGAGTCTGAGAACGACTTACCATCCACTACGATACTAGCAATAGGGACGAATCCCCGGGAGGTCTACTTCCGATAGGGCCAAGTCTCGATACCAGGTTCTCGTTACTCGGAAATGTTTCTCTCCGGGGGGAACGGCCCCCGAAGCTGATGCCCGCCGCCGCAGCGACTGCAGGCGCAACTGTGGGTGCTGAAGGTGTGATAGTTGAACTGGGTGAGAATGCCAGTTTTAGTGTGTAAGAACCACCGCCTAGGAGGATAATAGGAAATTTGTAAATTAGTTGGCCGTAGTGGAACTAAACTAAACTAACTTTATTTATACTGGATAGCTCTATCAGTTCTAAACTGTTCTCCCTAGAGGTCCAGTAAGGATCATACCTTATTGATCCAGTGTTACTACAGGAGGAAACCTAAACTAAACTAACTTTATTTATACTGGATAGCTCTATCAGTTCTAAACTGTTCTCCCTAGAGGTCCAGTAAGGGTCATCCCTTATTGATCCAGTGTTAGTACACGAGGAAGCCTAAACTAAACTAACTTTATTTATACTGGATAGCTCTATCAGTTCTAAACTGTTCTCCCTAGAGGTCCAGTAAGGATCATCCCTTATTGATCCAGTGTTAGTACAGCAGGAAACCTAAACTGAACTCACTTAATTTATTTATACTGGATAGTCTCAGTATCCCAGTGTCTCATATAGGGGTCAGTGTTTCATGTGGTTTTACCTTCAGGGTTAATGGTCACGTGATTCACCAGCACGACAGCCTCAGCAGCGGACTGAACTCTGGACATTTCAAGTAAACCACTTGAGGATTTTGCACTTCCTAAAAATAAATAGAGTTTAGATTTTTCATTCTAGTATATATATGCTTCCATTAAGGATGCATGACATTCACATAGCGTTTGAAAACTGCGTCCATTTAGTGTTTATGTTCCAGTGAGAATATATTTTTCAAGTCAAAATTGTGGCACGCCATGACTTTGCGTTTACCTTTGGAAAAGAAAGTTCCTCGAATTGGAGACTCGGCGCCTGATGTAAGAAACACCTGCACAAAAAAGTACATTAGTAATACTTATTTTGGGACGACGACGATGATGATGGTGATAATGGTGGTAACAATCGTAGACGTTGTGATTATGGTGGTGATCGTGTAATCATAATGATGATGGTGATACGTTTACAGTTGACTTAACAACACCGGTGGTGTTCATTCAAATAAAGCCATATATCACTTACGTCTTTGAGTTGATCTAAAGTACAGTTGCGAGGTGCGTTGAAGAAATGTAGCATGCGCGTAGGAGGTTGATACCCTAAGTCAATATTAAGGAAAATCACTGAAAGTCTAAATCAGGGATGGATCTACTGAGGGTGCAAGGGGGTGCGTGCCCCCCCCCCTATCACTGGCCCACAGAAGGGGAGCCAATTTTCTTATCAAATCCAAATTTTGGATTTGGCGGGGCAATTACCAAACAAAAATAAAGTATTGGGCCTCTAGCGCCCGCTCATTACCTCCCCACTAGATCAAGCTGGATAAATCCCTGGTCTAAATGATAAAATCGCAGAGGAAAGGCACATGTACTAACTATTGTGCCACCACAACTCGTTTAAGCTAAGCTGAAGGTAGACTAGAGGCTTGTGAGATCATTAAATTCTTATCAAAGGATACGGTTTTTAAGGCTTTGCCCTTCAGGAATACTGAAAACAAAAATATAGAAACGAGTTAAAATCAGCACAGCAAAGCACAACGTAAAATTGAGCACAAGTCATTTCCGAATATATATATGGAAATTGGAATGTGATCCCAAGTTTTGTACTTACTATTTAAATCTGTTATTTCTATTTTCAGTGTATGTGACAGTCGCGGGCGTTCCATCATTTAGGGTGTTGACAGTGGATGAACCCGCAATGTAGGGGTGTTTGGAAAATCTACAGGATTGATGGGAGTTGGTTAGCATTGAATTAGAAAAGCTTAGAGGGCAAACATAATAACCAATATACTCACGCAATAACGAGCTTGCATTCAAACAGTTCCAGACCATTTAAATTTTTAATTATCATTTCAGACGCCATTTTGTCCGACATTTGAATCATAACCACTCCAGGCTTATTTGTCAAAAATTTTATCTAAAAAGAAAAACAGTCTCACAAATTTTTGTTACTGAAAAATTATATGCGCTTCCACATATTTTACTATCTGTCACCTGATAGAGTTATCCAGCATAATTTAATGCAGTAACACATGGAGAACATTAGAGCTATCCAATCTAAGTAAAGTTAGTTTACTTTCTGTTTACCTTAATTACGTTACCATAAAGACAGAACAAGTTAAAAAGACGATCACAGTTCATTCGTTCTGGATTTAAACCATAAACCATGAGCACACATCCCAGACCCCCGTCTGTTGGAGAAATAGAGGAAATACAAATATTACAATTTACAAGACGAGGAATGAAGAGATCAAAAGAGGACGTGGTGTGGTAAACATTGCAGAGAAGGTGAGGGAAGCAAGGCTGAGATGGTATGGACACAAGAAAAGAAGAGATGAAGGAGAGCCGGTCAGAGACATTATGGAATGAAGAGATCAGAAGATGTGGGGTGGTAGACATTGCAGAGAAGGTGAGGGAAGCAACCCTGAGATGTTATGAACACAATAAAAGAAGAGATGAAGGAGAGCCGGTCAGAGACATTATGGAATGAAGAGATCAGAAGATGTGGGGTGGTAGACATTGCAGAGAAGGTGAGGGAAGCAAGGCTGAGATGGTATGAACACGTAATAAGAAGAGATGATGGAGAGCCAGTCAGAGACATTATGGAATGAAGAGATCAGAAGATGTGGGGTGGTAGACATTGCAGAGAAGGTGAGAGAAGCAAGGCTGAGAAGGTATGGACACGTAATAAGAAGAGATGAAGGATAGCTGGTCAGAGGCATTATGGAATGGACTGTGTAAAAGAATAACTATATATCAAAGGACGGACTGTGGACATGATAAGAGACAGTACATGATGGACAAGAATTTGAGCCCTGGTCAGTCTTAAACTAGAGCTGGGTAAAAAAGTTCGTAGAGGAACGCAAATATTACAATACCAGCCTTAACCAATGGTAACCTACCTGGGTTAAGTATGGGTTGCCCCATGCCAATCACACTTTGAGGAGCTAGGGATAGCGGTGAGAGACCTCCAGGACTATTAGGAACACTTGGGAACAGACCAGTTAGATCAGAGCTATCCATGCAAGTAGTAAGTGAGGTTGACATGGAATCACATGACGTGACATCACCGGATACACCACCACTGCCTAAAATATAAGTTGCATCATTGGTGGTACAGTGATTAGTGCATAAGAGACGGCCTTTACTGGACTTCTAGGGAAGAACAGTTTAGAACTGATAGAGTTATCCAGTATAAATAAAGTTTAGTTTAATTTAATTTAATTTAATTTAATTTAATTTATTTTAGTTTAGTTTAGTTTAGCGGCCAATGAATCTAACTTTTCTCACCTTGTAAGACACTTAGCTTGGACAAAATACCTGAAAATGTGAACAAAAATAAAGTTACATAAATTCCACAGTAAGAAGCGGGTAACACACAAACAGTTTAATGATGTTGAGATAATGAAATGGCTATAAACAACGTTAGTTCTTACTATGGACAGTTGGAAATGCAGTGATCTTCGCCAGAGCTTCGTTAGGGATGGGCAATTGACCGCCAGACATAGGCATTGCTAGGAACCATAAAATAAATAATTGAAATCCTTATGGTGATGTAATCATCTATTCCCATATATTTTTGCCATCATGACACTTACGCGAGGGAGAAAATGGTGTGATCTCCAATGTGGAGTTCCAGTGTGGGTAGTAGCAATGAACAATAAACTGAAGGATCAAACGAAATATAACAAGAACTAGGACGTTTTGAGCGAAGGCCCTTCGTCTGGAAGTTCGTACTAACCACTGCTAATCAGTTCCAGACGCCTGAAAGGCCTTCGCTCGAAACGTTGAATGTCTTGTTATATTTTTCAAGTAGTTTGATTCTGTATCCCTCGAGTTTATTGATTCCATTAGATGTATTTTCCACCAAACACAAGGTCAATACATATACAGGATGTCCCAAAAAAAGTAAACCCTTTGAAATTGAAATTAGCATTGCTGTCAAACAACCTATTGTATTCAAGGATTCAGAAGCTTTTTGTCTTCGTTTGAGGCCTGTTTTAGAGGACGAATTGCAGTCCACAAAGATATTTCATATTAAACTTGACGAGTTAAATTCAACGGAAATTCGACATGTAAAACAGGCCTCAAACGAAGGCCTCAAACGAAGCTTCTGAATCCTTTCTTAACACACAGTTCAAGTTTCTATTAATTATACCCATGTGTGAATTGAATACAATAGGTTGTTAGACAGCAATGCTAATTTCAATTTCAAAGGGTTTACTTTTTTGGGGACACCCTGTATTGTTTAAACATCAGCTAACATACCGTTTAGTGGAGTAAGAACATTATTAGGTCCACAGTCGCCTGGAAAAACGGGAGAAATATTTAATGTAGCCAGTTTAAATATATTGTAGATTTTAAGACTATTTTTCCAGAATGCTACTGTGCACGCACAAATAGATGTATAGAGGAATTCTTACCAGTTACACATTCAATTTTATCTTGAGTAAAGTCCCATGTTTCCTCGTCGTTTTTATACACATTTAATTTCTTTGCCTATAGAATAACATAATGAAGTTGTTGAAATATGCATATAATTGAAGAAAACTGAAAACACCTCTTATATTAAACACCTCTTACCCGTGAATATTCCACTTTGAGTGTACAACAACCGGGATAGATATCCTGGCCATTTAGATGTAGTTTGGCTTGTTCAGCTGACTCGATGCTGTCAAATTTGAACTTTGTTAAGGACGAAACTACAGTAATGCCTCGATTTTATAGTAGAGATGGATATCCGTGTGACAGATCATCTCGGTCTTAGCATAAACACAAGACAAACTATCCAGACGAACTAGTTAGAATAGCCCGATCTATACTGGCAATGGTTCTGGTAGTAAATTATGCCTGATATTTTTCTGATAATTAAAGACCATGTAATATAAAGTCCCATTCAGCGCATGTGCTATGGGGGGTCCCGCGATGTAAACAATGCCAAAATTTCGCGTTGTTTCGACTAAAATTCGACATCTTCTAAATCAGAAACTCGAACACATCATAATTTTTTAAATATAGCGTGTTTAAAATGTAAACAAACGGACCTTGCCGGTTTGTTTACATCGGGACTTTACATCACCTTTAAAATGCCGTATTTATACACATTGACGGAGCACCCCGCAAGACGAATTATCAGACGGACCATCTTTTCTTTGCGCAAGTTCGCGAAGACGGATCTATTATTGTTATCAGTTGTAAAGGATATTCGACAAGACACTGTAAACCATTCTTATGAAAGATAACAATCTTCAAAACGTTTCCATATGGCGAGCAAACATGAGATATGACATTCTAAAAATATAAATCATTTATCAAACAATCATGTCATGTTTCTATCGATATATATACATAAACATTTTACTTAGTGACATGTATTGTTTTGTCAATGATCCTTCAGACGACAGAAGACGGAAGAAATCAGACCATAACAAAAACCAACAAACAAGAACAACCAAAATAAACAACCAACAAAAAGATCAACAACAACAACAACAACAACAACAACCATAATAAAAAATTAACAACAATATCAACAAGCAAAAACATCAGCAAACAACAACAACAACAACAACAACAACAACAACAACAACAACAACAACAACAACAAATAACAAACAACATCAACATCAAAAAAACAACAAACAGATATTAAAACAGATGGCTATACCAACAAGCAAACATATTACTCACAACGTCTATAGAATATAATGCATTCATGATTGTTAATAATAAAATATTTCCACATATATCTTGTTCTCCAGGACTTTGGGGTGACATAGGGATAGGATAATGACCGCTAGGAATCTTGTCTCTGAAAAGAATGAACCGGCATTTTTATTAATCCAAGATTTATAGCCGAATAGCTGAATTTGAACATTTGAAATGAATAGCTGAATAGACATTCACAATATAAGTGCAAAATGCAAAGTGCAAAATATAAATATCGACATACCTTTTTATTTCTTGACTTTTTGAAAAATTCACATACATTTGTCTTCCGAGTAATATAATAGGGTTACTCTGACAAAAGATCAAAACAGCACAAATTAGACACATATGAAGAGTTAGTCGAGCCAGTCGTACTTATATAGTCGTACCTGTGCATAACGAACAAGCGCCACAGCAGAATCGATATCCTAAAACATAAGAATTGTTATCCTTGATCAGGAAGGCCGAAACCACGGGGAATTGGGCAGTTGCCCGCAATCTTTTACTCAAGCCAACGAAGGCAAACTGTGTGCTTATCATAAATATAGATTGCGTACTCGAAGCGATAAAGTAACAAGTACCTCGAATTCTACCAAGGCTTGGCGTATTTTTGGAAGAAGGGCCACGTATCTGCAAGAAACATGAAAATCAAGCATAGTGCATTGGAGTTAAATGAATAAAAAAGCTTTCAAGTGATTCGTCACCTGCTTTAACCCGGGGTAACCGGGGTGTGACTAAGGTTCCATTCCTGCAATATGCAGTTGTCTGATTATAATTTCTGCTCAGTCACATGTGAGAAGAGTGCTTCCAGTTTGACCATTCTATGGTTTGACTTTACCAAACACCGCAGGCTTTTGTCCAGGTGCTCTGGTTTCCCCCTGTAAAAACACTGGCAGATTAGGGAATGTCGCTACCCATCTTCAGGAAGAACATTTTGGCACTGAAAGAGCTATCCAATATATAAGTTTAATAAAGTTCCACACGTCAATCAACAAACAAACAAACAAACAAACAACAAAACAATAAATAATCACAAAATAAATCGACCACCCTACTTACGTTATTTTACCAAATGGTTGTAAAACACTAATTAGATCTGTTTCTTTTGTACCGTCAGCCACCGCGCGGCAATGAATGACTCTTGACGGCGGAGTGTCGTGTAGGGGGTTGGGGATAGGAGGCGATTCTAAAAATACACATAGCTTACTTAAGGTGGCTCCCTACAGTAAAATAGTGAACCTTCGAGCAAATTTGGTCCCTATAAAGTTAAAACTGCAGGGAACCACCTTATGTCTGGTTTACGCTCAATTATATGAAGAAATAGACCAAAGCAAATGTCCGTTGCGGATTACCACTGTTCTGATAATGTAAGCATAGAATAGAACAAAGGTAACCAAGCATTTCAATTATATAAGTGAGCGAATTGGGTGGCAACGGACATAAACAAGCATACATTCGCGCAAGTCGTCGTTTTCTCGCAAACTCCCTGCCCCCCTGTTGAGGTGAAGGCGAGAGAGAAACAGTCTGCTAAAGCATATTGATAATTCCCGAACTCAGGGGGGTGCTCCTTGCTTTACCAGCACTTCCGGTTTCTATGCCTATTGTAGTATTGTATTGTACTTAGCCAACGTTAATAATACCAATATACATATCTATAACGTTTTCAATTTGAATCGACTGACAAAATGTTAACCTTTACTCTTAACTGTTGTCAAAACGATTTAACCTCTTACCTTTTTTATACGAATTCATTTATTTTCATGAAACATGCGTACACAATTCAACAAGAGCTTGTTAAAAATGTCAGACAAACAGACCCTATCAACGTAGATCCGTTGCTTTTTAGGGGCATACGAGCTAAATTTAGAGCGAAGACATATGAGTCAGTTTAAGGAATTGTCCTCCCTGACCTTATAACCCAGTTAAACGTATTATTGACGCACTTTGTTTGTTCATTGAAACCTCATTATAACCAAAATTTGAATAAATGTCGAGAAACCGTTATCTCAGTAGTTTAGTTTTGTATATTTGTGGTTAGTTTGGGGTTATTCATCCACTTTATACACAACATGAATTGTATATGCACGTTTTTGAGTAATTTAGACAACAATTGGTTCTTTATAAGTGTAAATGTATAACATATTCGGCATATTTTGGCATCATGGTAACTGTCAGTGTCAAATGATTCACAGTAAATAAATAGATTTGGCTTATGTTCAAGGCGTAGCGGAATCTATAACAATTTATCAAAACAACTGTTAAACTGACGGCACTAAGGTTCATATCTTAAAATGTAACCCAATATTCTATGTCTAAAGTGTTATGTAACTTCTGAGAATGTAACGTAACTTCTCAGAATGTAATGTAACTTCTCAGAATGTAATGTAACTTCTCAGAATGTAATGTAACTTCTGAAAATGTAATGTGACTTTTCAGAACGTAATGTAACTTCTGAGAATGTATTGTAACTTTTCAGAATGTAATGTAATTTCTAAGAATGTAATGTAATTTCTCAGAATGTATTGTAACTTCTCAGAATGTAATGTAACATCTCAGAATGTAATGTAACTTCGCAGAATGTAATGTAATTTCTCAGAATGTAATGTAACTTCTCAGAATGTAATGTAACATCTCAGAATGTAATGCAACTTCTCCAAATGTAATGTCACTTCTCAGAATGTAACTTAGAATGTAATGTAACTTCTCAGAATGTGTATCTTCACAGCAGAGGTGGAAAAAGTTTTTTCTTTCTGGAAACCTGGGTTTCAGACTCAAAATTAATAATTAATGAGGTTCATTGGACTGATTGGAGTATTGTTTCTTGATATTCAGTAGTGTCCAATTTGATATAGTGAATACAAAATGCATTACAATTACTAGTCTGGACTAGAGCATACTCTAGTTTTATTATTGCTCATCAGTTAATTATTAACTTTAGGAATATCTGTGAAAAGTTTCTGCAAAAGTTCAGGTCCAAAAATATTTCTGGGAACTAGATTCCCAGGATCAGATACTTTTCCACCTCTGCTTCACATATTGTAATGTAACTTCTCAGAAAGTAACGCAACAATAACTTTCGATTTGCGGAGTACCCTAAAGCATTTCACGCAAATGGATCATTGTGGTTTCGGTTATTTCAGTAGTAAGTATTGGCAGTAATTAAAGTATAATTATCAAGCTATTTTCATCTTTACAAGGATGAAAAACAAACAGATGTTGTTGACCCAATTCATATTTAATCTCCAAGAGTGTCAAAGAAGAACGTTTTCAAGTGTTTTAATAACAATGGCACACTTTTTAACTGTCAAGGTGACGCTCGCAGCTGAATAGAGTTCATAGGCCTTTATACATCCAATGTTTTACAAAATGTATATAGAATTATTTCAGTGAGCTTTTCTGGCCACAGAACTTGGGGTATGTTGATAATCTGAAAAATATTCCAACAAAGAAATTTCCAACGTTTCAAGCAAAAGCCCTTCGCCCCTTCGTCAAGAGAGTTAGAGGGTCTCTTGTTATATACTCATATATACTCCTTATATAAACTCACTATAAAGACGAACATGTTTTTTTTGCTTTATTTTCTTTGGCGTGTGTACGGCAAAATATGATAAGTTTTCCTTGACAATACAAGGACTCAACTCCCAAGGCCCTCAACTTACAAGACCGTCAACGGGGGCTATTGAGTTTTGTCATTTAGAACAAGGATAACTTCGCTCTTATTCGTAAGCCCGCATCAAACGAGTTTCATGAGAGATGACTGGATATTATCGCGCGTTGTAAAACTCTCGTTGACTCTCATTAAAATTGTACCAGCTCAAAGTTGAGAGTGCATATAATAAGAGTAGATGAGAATTGGTAAGCGACAGTCTTGATGAGAGTTTCATCAACTCTCATGTCCCGGTCAAACGACAACAGGATTTGCATGAGAGTTGAGTCATAGTCTATATAGATGGCAAACGCGAAAGCGAGAGTTCCAGCGCTTCTCTTTACACTTTAGAATCTGTATAAAAGGGCTTTATAAACTGACAAACACGTTGCGTGGTTGCAGGGGCGGACTGAGCGGTCGGGCAATCGGACGCGGACCGAGGCCCGGAGAACTTTGGGGGCCCGGAATTACTGCAAAGAGGACAGATTCAGACTATTTCCTTTTGCTGAAAATTCACCTGGCTTCTAAGCTATGATTCTTGGAAAACGATTGGCCCCTTTCGAGTGCATTTATACACTCATACATGGGCCCGGATTTTATTTATTGGAAAAGAAATCGAACCAAATATTATATGGAGATCGGCCCGGAAAGAACAAAGTATAAATTGCTTATATTCATCAATAATTTACAGCACTGCTTAATTTGTATATTTCCTTTAGTCTGGAAAGCGCGAGACAGCCAAATATACGATTGCCATACAGACACCACAAAATTTAGAGGTTATTAATCCTGTAATAATTTAGTTCCCCCGCTAAAAATCTGTGTGAAATTTTATGTAAATAGAACGCGTGCAAATACATTGTCAATGTTGCAAAATCGTCGATATATGCATGTTGCAGTCTCTATGCAGAAATATACGCACAAATATACCCTTAGCGTCTGTAGTGTTTACACTTAAAAAGAAAAACAGCTGCTCTGGGCAACTCGTATGGCTGAACACTTCCAATTAAAATTGCCACACTCGAGCAAAACAAAACGAGATTAGGGAAACGAAAGATCCTTCTCGCCTAAGAAAAACTATGAGCTCCTTTTTCGAGAACCAGTTTTTGCTACTTTTAAAAGTAAAATGGCTTTTGTGAATTATATTCCCATGGTTTTGACATTGTTGAGAAATTAGAATAAGCACAGCGATTAATAGATTAAAACCGAGGCTTTAATATAAAATATTTTTCACAAATGCTGTCAGAGAAATCTCATTATATAATCTGCAGAATTTCAATTATTTTCGATGCAATTACTAAGGCATTCTAAAGGCATAAATCCTGCTTTATATTCTCACAGAAATTCGCCACAATTTCGGATTTCAGAGATCTCAAAATGTTGCAAAAAACGCTTCGAACTTTCTCGGGTGCATTTTTAAAACTCTGGTCAGTGGGGGGACTAAAAAAAACACGGCACAAACAACATTAATTCTGCAAAACAAAAGCCATATTCCGAACAGACGTAATTCATTTCAGACATAAAGCATTTAAGAACAATATCATAAATTGTACTTTATTTCGACACAATGCCAAGTAGTTGATAGGCAAATGTCATTCACGAAAGTAAGTATATCTGACGAATAGAAATAAGGTTTAGAGGTTTTTGCTGGGCACGGAATAAATAAAAAACTGTATAAAATAATGCAAAAAGGTTACAACTTTGCTTTCGTGTAAAAAATTAACCGGCTTGAAGTCTCATTGCGAGGCAGGCATTTTTGAATTTTGATAAACATTATAGTTGGGGGTCTTATAGAAATCTTGGTTATATGTTCTGGCCTGGAATAACCCCGTTATCTCTGCCCATCTGCCATCGATAATTAAGCAAGAAAATTACAACAAAGCAAGCCAAACCACTAGGTAATAAATTTTAGCTACTAGATAATATGAGGGGAAAGAATCGAGAGTGTAGCTTCGCTGAACAGGGAAGGAGGCGAACATAAGCGAAATTCGCGAGCATTTTGGTTAGCAACGGGGGGTAACTAATCATTAAGTTGTTGTATAAAAAGAACACAGTAGGTAGCAATTTCAAAACAAAGCCTGCAAACAGCTACGCTTCAGCACATGAATAGCTGTGTCTCATAAAAACGCGTTTAAGGGGTTTATTTCCCATTTTTACATGCATAAAGGGCCTGTATTTCTTAGTTTATGGAATAGACTGCGTTGAATATTGAATTAAACACTGTCTAATTGAGATATTAAATAACTTGCGTTTTCAAAATATTTCACTCGTCTGGAACAACTAAAACAATTGCTACAGTCTGCCTTCGCTAATTTCCGTTTTTGGTATCATATTTTAGTCTTTACAGACGACAAACGATTAAAGGTCATAGATGCGAACGTTCTTTAAAGCCTCATGCATAATTCGAGGCGAAAGAAATCAAAATTAGTGATTAATTAATGTGTCTGGCTATGCCTCATTTACATAATAAACACAAATTTTCCTCGTGTATTTTGAAGCAAAAAATTACAACATATACACGAAATATCGCATCACAATACAGTATACACAACGAACTAGAAATAACGCGAAGAACTATGTAAAAAATTTATATCCACAACAAAATTCGCAGCTTTTTAAGCCTACATTTATCGGCGTAAGTGCGATCAATCTCTTAGCAAAATACACAAGACCTTGCGTTAAATATTTATAATATGCTTCAAACGCGTCGTGAGAATAACAAAGACCAATGTATACAAATTATAACATACCTGCGAGTTCTGTCGCTAAATTTTCCTTATTTTCGCAGTCTAAACTCGCTGAAAATCTAGAGTTACCATCAATATTGTTTGGGTAATTTAAACGTGCTTCGTTCGGGCTTAAATTTGGGCCATAACACGATGTCTCATTTGAGGTATCCGTGGATGTTTTGATTTGCGCCTCCGTCGGGGGGCTCTGCGACAAGCTAGCACAGCCTGCTTCGATGTCTGCGATATTTCCCGTTTGATTCGAGCCGGCTTTATAGAATTTGACAAATTTGGATTCAGAGAAGTTCGCCTTTTGCCTTCCTTCCATTTTGGCCTTTTTGTGCGGGGATTCTACAGCAGGCAACATAGCGGCCACTACTCTGTACTACAGCACTCTTGTGCGATCAATTCGCTGACTCGACTGACTACAATACTCGGTCAGCTGTACAACTCACGGGCGCAGGGGAAAACCTCTAGGGAATTCTATACGTATTTCCGTTACACGTGCTGACCAATCACAGCTCGCGACAAAACATTCTATACCCTAACCCCCTTTCCCATTGGCTACATTTTTGCCTCCTTCCGCGAGTAATCAAAATACGCTTATTAATTTTGTATGTCCCCTGTCCAGCTTAATTATTTCCATAGCCGCAATTTAATGATTTTGTTCTAATTGGTTTCCTCATCCAATCAAAATCAATCAGGAATGTTCAAGTGATATCCCATTGCAATTTATATCCCTTTTTGGGTTACGTTTGGTTTCCGGTAAATCGCTTGATTTCCGCCAATCAGAAGTCAGAATTTAAGTCCGAGTTTTCGCATTTTGTTATGCAGTAAGTCTCATTTCTGCGATTTTCGATTCTTTTCGGAATTGTCTGCGCGCAGACGTTTCTTTAATGGCCCATGTTCGTAACAACAATATCCGAAGGCCATGTAGTATTAATATACAGTAAATAAAAGTATCAAAATCTCGCTACCATAAAAGGAATGAGATTTGTCATATATGGTGAAAGAGAAAAATGAAGGCCGCAAAATGAAATCAGTTTATAGACTGTACTTTATACCATTGACTTTTAATGTTAACCTACAGCTGACAAAAGCTACAATCCGTTTGGACATAACGCTTGAGACCATTCCTCAAAATATTGCAAAGTTAATGTGCACAGACAAGTCAAACTTCATGACTCCCTCTTCCTCAGTTCAATGTTGCGAACAACTTTGAGTGAGGGGGAGTGGGGGATTAAAAAGCGCTATATGTTGTAACAGGGAATTTGTCACAATTTTGTATAAAGGGAAGGAATCTCAACCAGTTGTGTTCAAGATTGTGGCCTATTGACCAAAGCTCACAAGTAAGCATTTGGGTAAGCCAGTCTATCGGATAAGATAACGTCGATAACGCCTCGGATAACGCATGTCATATTTTCGATTTTTCACTCAAGAAGTCCTAGTGTCGAAGTATATACAACATTTTAATTTTTCTGTATGGATCCAGGGCCGCCCAGAATCCCCAGATCGAGCGGGGGGCAAAGGGGGCGATTTGCCCCTGGCCCCAAACTAAAGGGGGGGGGGAGCAAATAGAAATGAAGTGAAATATGCATATATATTACGGTCAAATAGTCTTTCAGAATGCAGGAATTTGCCATTGCGGAGACCATAGATTTCAAACTTTTTCCGGGTGAGGATGCCCCCGGACCCCCCCTAAAGTATTTTATTACGGAATGCAAATTGAGAATATTATTTAAAACGTTAAAGACTGCAGAATGTAATCCAGAATTTAAAGTTTATGGAAATCAATTTTCTAAACAAGCACATGACGCCAAAGATCTTTAAGGATGGAGATTGGCTAGGGCCCCAAAGATATATTTTGCCCCGGACCCTCAAATGTCTCTGTGCGACCCTGCACGGATCTATAATTCAAACGTAGTTGCCAAGAGCTATGCCACAACTTACAAGTTCTTCAAGTATTGGGTAAACCAGTCTGATGATATTAAGATAACCTTTTTCAACCTTTTGGTCGTTCCACTCAAAAGAGCCTCTCTGAAAGAGCCTATAAGGCTACTGGAATGTTAAGTGCTCAAGCGTTGATACTATTAAATGGAAGATTTACAAAAATGTGATCGAAAAAAGGTACAATGATGCATAGGATGCTTTTGTAGTACATTTTCTCATTTGGGATCTCCTTTCCATTATCGAAATGACGTCCCCTAAAAGCTATTGTGGACCTCATTATAGCTTTCACAAAATATTTGCAAATAAATCATTAACAATGATTATCGATTGTCTACGAGACTACGACTATGTCAACATTGAAAACTTAATAATTAAAAAACCTTGTGGTTTAAATTACTAACATTTTCTAACGTCATCTGACACCAAAAATATCCAACTTGTATTTTGTTCTCTCGCATGACGATAAGACGAAATTTTCACTAACTGCGTATTTCCAGTTTAACCAACAGTTGTCAAAGGTTAGCTAACAGATGCATAACATACTCAAACATACTCAAAATGACAATAAGTTTGTTTTAAACTTTTATTAAGTGTTTACTGAAGGGATAAATAAATAATATATAACACAGCTATATTGTCATGCAGCTTTGCATGCGTTCAGTTCTAGTCAAATATATCCACTTTTCAGCTGCTAAAAATACATAAAAATACAACCATCGACTTGAATAATAAAGTAATACGTAATTATTGAAATGAAAGTATCTTGAAAACGATTGGTCTGTTTTTATCACTAAAAATATACATATTAAAGTATCTTGAAGATGATTGGTTAACCGTTCTTCATTTTCATTGGTTAGTTGGATTCGCGCCTTTTTTCCGAGCTGCGGTCAACTGTGCTCTGACGTCGACAAGTTCCGTTCGCAAACTCTTTACAATCGTGCGTTCTTTTTCGAGTTCGATGGTCAAGTTCGTGACCTCGGTGACCAATTCGTTTCTAAGATCGGTCAGTTCGTTAACTTGTGTAACGAGCTGCGGTTTCCCTTGCATATTCGATGCTTTGATAACCGTTTCGAGTTCTTTACAATGTTTTTTCGTGGATTTGAGCTCATCGCGTTGCTTACGGAACATCTCTTTCATTCGACCAATCACAACGAGTTTCTCGTCAAGGAGAACTTGCATTTTCATCACTCTTTCGGTGTCCCAAGGTCTCTTCACAAGTAGGCTTTGAATTTCGTCGCCCGCATTCTCTTCCTCGTCAGGTACTTGAACAGCGGTGTCAACAAGGGTACTTGGTGGAAGCGTAGACGTTGATGCATCTTTCATAACTGGTTTGACTTGTTTAACAAGCTGCGTCGCGGGCTTTGCTTGTTTTCCAGGTAATTTAGGTTTGGTTTTAGGCATATATTTTGTTTTTTTCTCAGTCTCTGGTGCTTTGGAAACGTTTTTACTTCCTTGTGAGTTGACTGATGTCCCGGGCAAAGTCACAGGCATGTTGGGTTCGATGATAACCTTTCGACCATCCCTGGAACACAAAATTTTGCCCTTCGGCACGTTGACGGGCTCCTTCGGATCCTGCGGCGTTGTTTCACCGCTTTCAGGCGGCGTCTCGCCAGCTGGTTTGACAAGCTTTGCAAGACCTGGTGCTCTTCGTCTGTTTACGGGCTGTTTTGGTCTCGCTTTAGTTTGAATCGGAGAAGCTTGCGGGATAACACCTTCAGGGCGATTACGTTTCGGGATTGGAGGTTGTGGGCTAAGTTGCTGGGGGTTTACAACTTCGGAGTAAGGACGTTTTACTGGAGGTCCAATTTGAGATGGGTTTTGAGGGATGGTACTTTGTTGGAGGGTATTTTGAGGCATTGGACTTTGCATGTGAGATTGTTGCAGGTTTAGGGTTTGCAGATTAGGAGTTAGCGATTTGGGACCAACTTGTGCGATATGGTTTGATTCCAGATTTCGCGTTGTAGGACTTTGTGTAGGACTTTGCGATTTTAGGCTTTCCTGGACAGGGACTCTGAGATCTTGTGGACCGGGTTTGGGACATTGAGGACCAAGATTATGAGACTTAGAACTTTGAGGGACCTTGGGACTTTGAGAGACCTTGGAACTCTGCAGACCAACATGTTGTTGTTGTGGAGGTTGATGGCTGGTAGAAGGTTTTGGACAATTTTTGAGACCAGAAGCAATATTTCGTTTCGGACTGACTTGCGAACCAGGATTTTGTAGTCTTGTCAGTCTTTGATTTTCTGGGCGCGAATTTTGGGTAATTTTGACACCTACGTGAGCAGGACCTTGTGCAGGGGTAGGGATTACATTGTTTGTACAGGAGGGGTTATGGGGCTTCTGCATAGGACAAGGAGGGGGGACATCAGAATGTGAACTCTTTGGAACGGTCGCGTTATCCAATCCGGGGCCTTCGGTTGCTACATTTTTCTGGCTCTCAGTTTTTTGAGTGGCTGAGATGCTGGGTGCGATCTTTGTGCAATCAGGAACTTGAGGAACCTGCTTCGTGGCCGCGTCCTAAAATACGATGCTGTGTTAAACATTGACAGCATATTGTATCTAGGTGGGGCAGCAGTTGATGATCAACTTCAGATCGTAATGCTGCCACTTATAGGAGCTAGCAATGATTTTAAAACTGAATCTCTCCTTTTTCTTTATTTGCCACCAAACACAAGACTACTACATAAGGATCTCACTCAATGATAGCTGCCAGTTGAACACCATCAGTTGAACACCATCAGCTGGGTCAGTGCAGTACATGATCATAGAATAGGAAATGACTAGAAGGGCCACTTGAGGCGGAACATTTGAAGTTTTTGACGCTGCGCATGTCGCATTACGCATGTTCATTACCATTATTCCAGCCAGTCAATTGCATTTTCTGGCCAATAAACACGCTGAACTGGCTGGTCCGCCATTATTCTGGCCAGAAAACTGCATAAAAATAGGGGGTCACGTTGCACTGCTGAGTGGCCCTTCTGGTCATTTCCTATGCTGTGACATGGTGGTCAGGAAAGACAGTTATTAGAGAGACTAGTAAAGTGTTCACTATATGTGTTGACCTTGTGTTTGGTGGTAAATGCTTGTAATGGAAACATTTAGCATCGATCAATTCTTTTTCTCATAACTCATAAGTGTCAATACATTTGAAATTGGCCACGGTGTGTAGCGCCATATAATACGCTTAACTAAAACCCACCAATTAAAAGACAGTGAATTTACGTACCTTTTGTTTAACTTCATTATCAACGGCTGTTTTGACAACGGTTCTACTTGGACATGACGATATAGATGGTTTCTCGTCAATTTTTACGCAATTCGCTCGCGGAACCACGGGCTTTTGAGGACCAGCCTTTTGAGCTTGATTCACTCCAACGTTCTTTTTCACAACGGTCCTTTTCGCCTCGCCAACCTTTTTGAGCTCGTTCTTCTTATCGATTTTCTTGCTTTCGATAGGTTTTCTTTCGGCGTTCTTTTTCCCAGCGACGATTTTTGTGTTGGAGGGCACTTTTGGGACGTTCTCTTGACGTCGAGTAGCTTTTGTACTTGTTGAGACAACTTGCGCGTTAGCTGGTGTGCGTTTTTGAACTTTTTGTGTTGTTGGTAGTTGTCGAATGGCTGTTATAGTTTTGGTCGTGGCGTCTATTTTCTGTTTGGCCGGTGAACTACTTGCCACAGTAGATGGTACTGGACCTATTTCAGTAGAAAGATTCTGTGGTTTGTGTGTGAACTATCTGAAAGAGGTTTCTTCACACCAAAGGTCTTCGCTCGAAATGTCACTAAGTGTAATACATTAATTTTTTCCAGGTAATTCGGACACACTAAAATACTACCCATAATGTGTCCCAACGTTTGAAATAGTAGAGAGCCGTAGATTTTACTACGAAATAGTGCAAAATTTAATCTTACTTAGCTGGCTATAATAGTTACTTGGCCATACCGGCTTATTGCGAAATTTAATCAATATCAACATCGCTTATCTTTTGATACTTAACTACCATATATCTAGATACGAAAGTGGTAGTTAAAAGTTAATTGTTAAACCAGCCCTGGGCATTTGTGGTCGTCCTGCAAGATTATAAGGCAGGGCCTCTTTTAACTAATGTACTGGAGGGGCCAAAGCCTCCCAGCCCCCATATTGGCCCCCCAGTAAGCTATTTTGGTCCCCCCAGTGAAGGTCCCTTTTGTCCAAAATATAAGCTGAATTTAGAGGAAAGTTATGGTATTCTCACAACAAAACCTGGCTCCGTTTAGATGGGATATATCAAAATTGTCTCTAAAAATGCAGGAAATCAAGACACGGAGACTTAAGAATACAAAACCTTTCTGGGGGAGGACCCCAGACCCCCCTTCACACACCTGTAATACACCACCTACTCGTTACGTCCCCTTTCGATGATGCCCCCCCACTAACGATTTCTTAAAAGAGGCCCTGTTATAAGGGGATACTACCACTGGTCACTGTATGGTCATATGGTCATTGATTATGCACAAGTATAGCACAGTCTCGTTGTTTTCGAATATGGATTTAGTCAAATAAATTTTGAATGTGCATAATGTAAACCAGATAATTACGTCAGCAATACATACTGCTCATTCGTGCATGCACAGCAGTAATTTTTTGATAATTGCAGTACCTTTAGTTTTCGATTTCATCGCATCCACTTGTGTAGGTTGAGCTTGACCCATTGGAGAGTATTTCTCTTCTAAAACTCCCACACTACCACTGGCAGCACTCCCTCGCTGTGTCTGTGAATCATTCTGCTTTTTATCTCTCAATGCTTGAACTTTCTTCATATTGAGCGCAACATCTTTCCCGCCATTTGGTCTTTCATTGTACGTAACCAGAGGAACGTCTTTTTCTTGGTCACTGGCACTATGAATTAATATTAAAATCAATTTGGAGATATTTTTTACTTGTATTTTAAATAAAATATATGAAACATTTTATGAAGTAGTCTAATTGTATTTGGAGGCAAAAAATTTGAATTGAGAGATGGAGATAATATTTTGATTTTCTTGCCCCCATATAAAGTGTCAACATTTTTGAAGTTGACCAAAAAACCCAGGCCACCAGGCATCAGTTCAATGGATCACGGCGTGATTCAGTATTTGATTACACTTTTTTTATGTTTTTGATACAGCACACAGTTTTTGATTAAGTTTTCAAACACATTTTAAGATTGTGAAGTTTCAATTTAATCCATCCTCGAATCCATTTATCATCTACTGATCTAACAGACACAATAGGGCCATTTATGCGAGAGAAAATAAGTCGCGACTTACATAAGACGCGTCTTATATAAGACGCGAACACACTCGCATAAATGGTCAAATTCTAGTAAGTCGCGACTTAAATAAGAACAGGGGTTCAGGCTGTTCCAGTTCCACAGTAAGTCGCGACTTATTAGAATTTGATCATTTATACGAGTGTGTTCGCGTCTTATGTAAGTCGCGACTTATTTTCTCTCGTATAAATGGCCCTAATATGTTACAAATATATAATTGATGCACATCTAATCTTGTTTACATTTCATCGAGCAATAAATTAAAGACTTAAAAATTGACTCATACCTTGCAGAGCTTTTGCCACCATCCATATTTTCACTCTTGGTTATACTTTTTGCTGCTTTACTTTGTCCTTCTTCTTTGCCACTTTCAGAGGATCCTCTACCAAGATTCACATCCTTTGATCCTTCCCCTTTTCCCCTCTCCTTTGGTTTGATAGCTTCGTTTACATCTTTACGAAAAGTGAAAGCTCCCGTGGGTCTATTGTTTTTATTACGAAACGCGCTAAAAGGCCCACTGTCGTTCTTTTTCCAAAATTGCCATGATTCCAACCATCCACCCTTTCTTGAAGCACTGCCCATTATATCTTCGGATTCTTGTTCTTGTTCTTCGTTTTGATTTCGTTCTGCTTTTGTGACTTTTTCCTCTTCCTTAGACTTTACTGGGGAAGCTTGTTTTTCATCGTTCTTATAAAGAAATGAAGAAAAATCGAACAAATAGCTCATTGCCTCATTTGTTTTATTTTCATAATGCGGTTGAGAATTTTTCAAACGCGAACGCAACTGTTTTCGATTTGAAAAGGCGAAATTGGATTGGTTAAAAATTGCGTCTTTGATTGATTGCGCGAGATGGCGCGAGAATAAATTGCGTTGAAAACTGAGCCGCGTTATCGCATAGTCAGCGGAGTGCGAGTGGCGGGAAATTTTTAAACAAGATGGCGGACGCAAGAAGGCGAAAAACACTGTCAAGAAAATCGAAAAAAACTAAAATATCTCGCCCGGAAACAGACGAAGAAACTCAGGATTGTGTTATATGTTTAGATAAAGTTTCATGCAGGGGCAAGCTTGGTGTTTGTCAGCATTGGTTTTGTTTTCTCTGTATTTTAGAGTGGTCAAAGGTGGGTCGTTTTGATATTCTGGTATAGTGGTATTAAGGGATTTTCGTGTCTTCATTCATGAAAATCTTTTAATTACTTTAATATCATGTTTACTTTAATATCATGTTTTCTCAAGTACAATGCTCAAAATCTGTGAACTTTATATTACGGTGATAAAATATTTGGATAAAAGTAAATTTGGCAATTGTCTATAAAGTTACAAAGCTTAATACAATAATACATATACCAGTAAAACTTTACATGTTTGTTGTAGAACACAAATACTTGTCCTGTTTGCAAGATGAAGTTTAGATGCATTTCAAAGGTATTAAATTGTCAGATGGTTTATAATTTGTGGGCCTTAAATCCTATTAAATACTCAAATACAATGTTCATTATATAAACACGCTGTTGTTTGATAGATTCATTTAGCCCCAGGAAAGTCACCTATTCAAACAGTGCGAGTGAAAGATGTCGACCAGCGCGTCTTTCATGGTGACGAGGAATTTATATGGGCTGCGCTGGAGTCATCTCTGTCAGAACATGAACTTTCTGATTATGAACCATCAAGTCATGAGGTAAGTTCTTGGTGGTGATGATAGTGGTGGTGATGGTTGTGGTGATGATGGTGGTTGTGATGGTTGTGGTGATGATGACGATGGTGGTGATAGTGGTTGTGATGATGGTGGTCGTAATGATGGTGATGATGACAATGGTGATGGTGATAATGGTGGTGGTGGGGATGGTGATGATAGTGATGATGACACATGATTGTGAAAATGGTAGAGTTGATTCCAATAATAACTATGAAATACTGCTTATGGTAAAAATTATTCTGGAATGAGAGTAGATAACAACTCAAAAGCAATATAAATCACTGTTCCCATCAGCAATATAAATCACTGTTATCAACGGGAGCCCTAAATCATATTACTATGAAGGGTGAGTGGTGATCTTGGTACATTCTTCTCTGCTGTAGGATACAGAGGACGAGACGTTTCATTCTCCATCATTATTTGACATTGTTGTTGATTCTGATGACTCAGACATGCATGAAGTGATATTCACCCCTGACAGTGACAGTGATGCATTCATAAACATGAGTTTTGATGAAGCGATGTCATCGGTTAGCTCGGACTCCAGTAAAGATTGGTCTCCAAACATCCAGAAGAAATCTACAAGGTTTTGTCAGGCTGCTTACCTGTGTTTTTAGTTTTTGTCTGTTCACTTAACACTTTCTCTTTTTTTTGTGTTTGATTCCTTGAATTGTGTAAGATATACTAAAGATTGTAGTTAGATTTCTATGTTGTGTTTCTAGGAATTCTAGGTCAATCTTATCTGATGGTGACGATTCCTCTGATGACGAGGAAACGCAAAATGAATGCCTACCCATTGAAACAAACAGAAAATCCCAAGGAAAAAGTATTGACAAAGTTTTTCTCTTATATATAAAACAAAAAATAAAATTAAAACATCAGGGTTTCCTGCAATCTGGTTGGCTACGCGAGCTGTCCGTATGAGGCCGTACGGACCGCGCGAGATTTAAATCCATAGAGCCAATGTTTTTGTTTTTAAAATTGTATATAAAAAAATAAAAATATTTACCGGCTTGGTCGGTCCGTATGGGGAAATATTTCCCTATACGGACCTCCAATTCGCTCGAGAGTTTGTCATGAAATATTTCGCCACCCAGAAAACGTGTCGATTTTAATCTGTCGTGAGAGTGACTGCTTTAACCCTCAAGTCCGATTTTTATCGTTCCAAGAAAGTACAAAGAATGGATTCCACAGCAACCGACAGAAACCTCAAAGATCGTCAAATTGCAAGTTTGAAGCAGAATTACAACGAAGGAAACGTGCTCCATCCACGACGAAAAATAAACAGAAAAAATCAACGTCTAAAAAGACGGCTAATTCTCAGAAAAACGACACTACTGCGAGGGAGGGGAGTTCGAGTAATATAGGGCAGTGGTTGAGCACTGCTAGTAGTCGCTCACAGTCAAGTGCGAGGAGTTGTAATACACAGCCACAGGATTTAACCAGGCAACGTCGAGCAAGGACAAGGACTACATCTCATTTGAGGTAAGAATGTACAGCATTACTTCCGTAGTTCATCGATCTAGAATTTCGTTTAGACAACCTAGACTTAACTACCGGGTGGGGCAAAAAAAGTGCGACTGTTTGATTTAGTATAACTTAAAAACTAAAAGAGGTATTACACTTAAACAAGTTGCTTTGCATTCAGCGATGCCTAACTTAAATTTTGATATGTGCCATATGCATTTTCATGCAATATTGACTGAGATAGCTGCGTTTAAACTTGAGTAAACATTTTTGGAAGTGTCGAGAATTAGCTAAAAATGGCCTATTAAATAATTTGATAACCATTAGCATTTTACGCAAGTATTCGTTTCAATGAAGTGAAGTTAGAAGGCCAAATGTTAGAATAAAAGAGCATATCTATTCAAGAAACATTTCTAACTTCACTTCATTTAAATAATACTTACGATAAAATGGTAACGGTTATCAAATTGGTTTAATAGGCCGTTTTTAGCTAATTCTCGACAGTTCCAAAAGTGTTTAGTCAAGTTTAAACGCAGCTATCTCAGTCAATATTGCGACAGAAGTAAACCGAATTACCTGGAGAAAACCAGAAGTCAGTTTGGTAGAGCCATACTGAAAGCAAAATGTTTGTATTTTTACAGAGACGAAGAAAGTCCTGCACAAGGAGTAGAAGTTTATTCTTTGAGATATACGTCAAGAAATACGCTAGCTAACAAGACATCTACATCGAACGAAAGGAGATCTAGCACACAGACTGAGTCCAACAACAAACATAGGTAAGGAGAGGACAGTTTAGAACTGATAGAGCTATCCGGTATAAATATAGTTAGTGTAGGTTTCCTCCTGTAGTAACACTGGATCAATAAGAGATGACCCTTACTGGACTTCTAGGGAGAACAGTTTAGAACTGATAGAGCTACCAAGTGAAGTGCAAAAAAATCTTTGCAGTATAAATAAAGTTAGTTTAGGTTTTCTCCTGTAGTAACACTGGATCAATAAGAGATGACTCTTACTGGACCTCTAGGGAGAACAGTTTAGAACTGATTTAGTTCAGGGCGGTTAATCGTAATTATATATTTTAAACAATCTCTCTATCATTTCAGTGACATGGAAATCTCAGTAAGAATGGAAATTTTATACGAGTCGACAGAAAGTGAATCCAGCTCAACACGAAACGATTCCAGGTCAACACGAAACGAGTCCAGGTCAACACGAAACGAGTCCAGGTCAACACGAAACGAGTCCAGGTCAACACGAAACGAATCCTTGTCGACACGAAACGAATCCTTGTCGACACGAAACGAATCCTTGTCGACACGAAACGAATCCTTGTCGACACGAAACGATTCCAGGTCGACACGAAACGATTCCAGGTCGACACGAAACGATTCCAGGTCGACACGAAACGATTCCAGGTCGACACGAAACGATTCCAGGTCGACACGAAACGATTCCAGGTCGACACGAAACGATTCCAGGTCGACACGAAACGATTCCAGGTCGACACGAAACGATTCCAGGTCGACACGAAACGATTCCAGGTCGACACGAAACGATTCCAGGTCGACACGAAACGATTCCAGGCCACCACAGCAAGCCGTTCGTCCTAAGAAACACAGCCACAAGAAACTAACATTCAACCATGAGGTCGACTCGGATGACTGTAGTTCTGGCGAATCATGGACACCGCTCGTTTCATGGACACCAAAGGTTTCAGAATCATGGACACCGAAGGTTTCCGAAAGCTCATGTCAAACCACGACCACAAAGAGATCGGACAACAGACTAAGGGACAGAAGAAGACCTTCGCAAATATTAAAGGAAATGCAAAATATTTGGGACTGAACAGAGAATTAATGACAGTAATAGTTATAAACTATAAGAAATTTAAAGAAAGTTGCCAAAATTCTGTATTGACCAAAAATGATAAAATAATGTACAATATAATAGTTAAATAATTGGAATTATTTAACTATTATATTGTACATTATTGATCCTTTTTGGTCAATACAAAATTTTGACAGCTTTCTGGAAGTTTTGGAAAACTTAAAAAGCATGCAAAAGACACCAGTTCCATAATTAAAATCATAAAGAAGTTTGATAATAGTCAAATAAATATATAAAATATGTTTCAGGCCATATTGTGTTAAGAAAAATATGTATTTAGAAAACTAATGTTATTATGAGATGCTTGGCTGAGACTACAATGCAGATATAATTCAATATGTATGTAACAAATTCGACCACCCTTTTCCCTCTATACAAAATTCGCATACGCTTATGGTAAATTCCCTGTCAAACCATGTTGCGTTTCTTAAGACCCCAACTCACAATGTTGAGTTTGTTTCAGGGATGTTCGCTATGAAATTTTGCCATAAATCATAATATACAATTTACACAAAAATACAAAGACAATATCCACAAAACGACACTTACATTTAATTAGAAATATGACTGTACAAAGATCTGTATACATTGGGTCTGCATGCATTACGACAATGAAAAAAGTTTCAAACTTAAAAAAATGAATTGTGCAGCTTTAATTCTACTGGACGTTCCATTAAATATCCCACTTCGAGTTGGTCTTGTTGAAAAGCCATTTTTTGAATGTTGCAAACGCGAATCGAACCCAAGCTTAAGGTTCTCTTGTCCGCAATTTTTTGTTTCCTGAGCACTCGGGTAGAATTAATGACTTCGACACAAAAAATGCTTCGGTACATTACAGGCCTCAGCTTGGGTTCGATTCAATTTGGCACATTCAAACAAGTGATTCAACTTCGTGTTCGACTTTCAGCAAGTGTCGTCAGCGACTATGCCTACAATTACTGTTCCCACATACCAACATTACACACGTAAAAATCTCACATCTTGTCAACAAGATGTGTTCGCAACAGGCCTGTAGCAAGCTTGTCCAGAAGTTGTAACAATGTTGTCGTTTTATCAAGTTGCTACAAGGTTGTCATTCACAACTTGTTAAAAAGTTGTTGAATTGCAGGAAAGCTCAGGAAGATAACAAGTTGTTGGAACAACTTGTAACAAGTCTGTTGAGTCAACAACCTTGTATAGCAACTTGTCAACAAGCTGGGAACAAGCAGTGCAAACACATCCTGATAACAAGTTGTTAACAGCATCGGTATGAGTCTGCTGCAGGTTTGTTACAACTTGTGCATTTTTACTTGTGTATAGGAGAACAAGAAAAGGGGCTCATAGAGAAGTTCTGGTTTGCCTATTTTGTCCATTTTCATTTGAGGAAAGTAGGATACTAAATAGAACGTCCCATTACGCTATGCCTATGCTAATATTTCATCTCAAAAAGCAGAAATGATGTCGTAATAGCTAATGTACATTATATCATTCTATTCATTTGAAGTGCATAGCTCATTTTTTTACTACATTGCATTACGTGAAGATATAATATTATTGTTATTTCTACAGGTTTTCTTGACTCAGTCTCACACAACGTTGAACATGTTTCTTAAAAGTGCCAGCATAGTTGTCCCTCCATTCTTTCTGTTAACGAAAATATGGTAGACCAGAGCATTGAAATTTGATCTAATATACTTTGTTAGTACTTTAAAAACCATTATGTATTACTTTAAAATTTCAATGAAATTTTGCAATGTATTAATTTGCTTAATATTTTGTGCATTTTATGGAAAAAGTAGCACCATATCCACAACATACCATACAACAACATACCATACAACAACATACCATACCACAACATACCATACCATACCACAACACACCATACCACAACACACCATACTACACCATACCACAACACACCATACTATACTACACCATACCATACCATACCACATCACACCATACCATATCACACCATACCATACCATATCACACCACACCATACCATATCATACCACACCATATCACACCACACCATATCACACCATACCATATCACACCATACCATATCACACCATACCATATCACACCATACCATATCACACCATACCATATCACACCATACCATATCACACCATACCATATCACACCATACCATATCACACCATACCATATCACACCATACCATATCACACCATACCATATCACACAACACCATATCACACCATACCATACCATACTATACCACACCATATCACACCACACCATATCACACCACACCATACCACCATACCATATCACACCATATCATACCACACCATACCACATCACACCATACCACATCACACCATACCACATCACACCATACCATACCACATCACAAATAAATAGAATTGAGGAATGTAGATTAATTTCTTGCTCCTGACGACTATCTGTTGCTCCATAATGCATATACCCTATCCTATCATATACTACCCTATACTTTTTCACAACAAAATATTCCCAGTACTTACAGCCGCATCAACATTGGCAGGGGACTCATCATTTGGATCTGTTATCATTGATATAACACTAATTAGAATTGATTCAACTGTATGAATGGGCAACCATCTCTCCGATGCTGTCTCATAACCAAACTTATCCTCGCCAGGCTCGTGTAGAATTGAAATGCATACATCTCCATTCTTATGAACTGTGAAATAGACATGATATATTTTTGTATTTCAATGTATAAATCTGAAATTTATTATATAAAGCTTTTTCCACATCCAGCCAACGGATCCCTAAATCCAACTCTAATCCTTTACCATACACTTTGCGACATCTTTTTAGGACAGTAATATGTAAAGTTATCCGAATTAGTTAATCAATAATTAGTCATTAAATTAATTAATTAGCTAATCAATCAATCAAAAATTTAACGACCCAACCAATTTATCAGATTAGTCAAACTCTTACCGTTCGGATGCCATATGTCTGATGTAAACTTCATTTTTGGTGGTTTTTGTGGATACTCTTTAGGAAAATGAAGTTCAGCTCTAAAGAATCCACCCTCACTACACAAGAAATATATGTTATTTACTGGCTTGGAGGTCCGTATAGGGAAATATTTCCCAAGGTCTCAAAAACATTGGCTCTATGGATTTAAATCTTGCACGGTCCGTACGGCCTCATACGGACCACTCGCGTAGCCAATCATATTGCAGGAAACCCTAGAGAAACCCTTCGCATAACAATAGTGACATTCAGTCACAATCCAGTGATCGGAATGTCCCATTGATTTTTCATTGATTTGAAAATCCCATGCCATCCAGTCACTCAGTTTTGACATTTACACCAATATGAGCCTATTTTAAGGGTGATTGTGCCAATGGTATTTTACCCAGCTTATTTTATTTACTGAAAAGCACATGGACTAAGTACTCTGCCACCCACATGATGAAGCCCCATCCCTTCAGGTATACTTACACTCTGCGATTTGTCAAGGCCGATTTTAGGAATTGCTAAATGTAAATGAGAAATATTTTTCGTTGACGATGCTGTCAGATGACGATTGCCACAGATTTTCAAATATCATTAAAGTGCATCTGAAATCGGACTGACAAATCACAGCGTGTAAACGTACCTTCAATGTGTTGACCTATCAAGTGTCTCGGTAATAAAACATATAAAATTCATAGTTCTTTTGACTGTAATTTCCAGTACAGTAAAACAATTTAGCAACTCTTGATCGATAAAAATGACCATCAAGAAGAAACTTAGGGTCAAAGTTCAAACATTGTACTCTAAGTTTTTAATAAAAGCCCTAAAGAAAACTCTATATATTCAAACTACAACTAATTTGGCCTCCCATTGTTTTGTAAAAATCTGCAATAATTTTATAACTTTTATATCTCTAACAACTAAATAAGAAATCCCAAAAAGTTCTAACATTTCTGTACACAAGCAAGTTAATAAATCAGGACACAGAGTGCTATCTTATTCTATTTCGGAGTTGTTGAAATACAAACCATTTAATAAGTTAATTGTTAAAGCAATATTCAATTTGCTTATCAAAATTATCAACTATAAAAACGTTTAGCCTTACTAAAACGTATCTGGCGGCCCGAATATTGTAACCTCCCATTTAAACAAGTCTTCGTCGTCAATAAGACCAGCAGAGAACCCTTCTGTGCCTTTTCTACTCAATTCTAAAAACAAAACGAGAAAACGTTAGGGACTGTTAGCCAACTACGCTGTCACACTACACATAAAATTTCACTCAAACCACGCAACGTAAAAAGCCTTAAAAATACCTCTTAATTGCTTCTTTAAGAGCAAACCAGCTTGGTTAGTTGAGCTCATTTATACGGGAAAGCAAAGAGGAGAATACAGACTTTTTACGAGCCGAACAAAGGCCAAAAAAAGATTAACACGACTTTTCTTTTGGCAAAACACAACTTTGAAGTTTAAAGCGCTTGCGTACTCAGAACACATGTGCCTCTACTTCCGCTAATTCATTTCCGCTGTAGGTCTTGACCGGAAGTAGCCTTGACTGAGACAAATATCATACGGTCATTTTTTCGAGCTTTTTGACCTTTTACATTTTTAAGTAGCCGGAAAACGATAAAAAATCTGAAGTAAACACTGTATAAATGTCATGCATTGTATATAGATCCCAATTTCGTGAGCGTTAATGCATTTTAAGGTGGCTCCCTACAGTTAAGTACAGTTTGAAATCCGATCTATATAGATCAGACGTCATGATCGCGTCCCACGCGTGGAATATTCGTGACCCGGCAAAAATGTTTGAAGCAAGCCGCGGGAAGTTATTTTCGGAGACTTTTAATATATCTGCGAAGAAACCACAAATTTTTCATTACAATCGTAAACCTTTGAAATTTAAACAGTATGTATGTTTTTAACCAGTTTCTAAGCTTTCTTTTAGTGTGTTTTTTACCTATATACGTTCCGTATATTCTTTTATAATGTTCAAAATCTTCGACTGGTTGCATTGACTATTACTATTAGATTCTGAAATTATACTTTATACTGTGTTCAAGGAAGTCTAGAACTGCCAAAGTAATATAATATAATATAATATGTTACTCCTATCTTTCAACTCAATTCACAATTAGTGTTTGACCTGCTAAACTAGCACATAAAACTACAATACAGACAGTTTTATACGGTTTTATACGAGTTGTCTATATGAAAAATACATGTTGTTTGAATGTTTTGAAACGTTTTCACATTAATGTGTTGCTTGTTAAACTTCCTTTTTCACCTCAAACATGTAAAAAATATAAAGCACAAGCCAAAAGTAGGAATGAAAATACATATAATTATATAAACAAAGTCAATGAAAGAACCAAGCATGAACTAAACTGACACGTTTCGCTTCATTTGATTGTTGTGGTTTCATTTCGTGTAGTTCACGTATTATAATTTCAAGTGCGATCTTGTCGAGTCGATATTTAATCACGTCAGCAACTTCAAATGGGTTTTCAAGCTGTTTTTCTCGTGTTTCCTTCGGTGAAATTTTTTAAAACTTTGTACAATTGTTAAACAAGACAAGAAGAAAAACATATCCAAATTTCAAATTACCCTTCAAATAAACTACCCTTCAAATTTTGATATGTTATTCTTTGGTGGACCATTAATCTTCCAAAAAAATTTCAGAAAAATTGACCGAAGGAGAAAAAATATATTATCAATTTAATCTGAAATTAGACAATATACTAACACTATTCCTGTTTGTCCATAAAGAGACAGCCCAATACCTCTTTACATTCCTGGAAATGCTAATTTTGCCCTGTCATAAGTATATCCAATATAAATTTAGTTGAAAGCGAAATTTACGAGCCACCTTAAATGGTGTGGTATGGTATGGCACGGTGTTGTGTGGTATGGTGTTGTGTGGTATGGCGTTGTATGGAATGGTATTGTATGGTGTTGTGGCATGGTGTTGTATGGTATGGTATGGTGTTGTATGGTATGGCATGGTGTTGTGTGGTATGGTGTTGTATGGTATGGTATGGCATGGTATGGTATTGTATGGTAATGCACAGTGTAGTATGATATTGTTTGGCACAGTGTGGTATATGACACAGTATGGAATGTTGTGGTATTGTATGGTATAGACAGTATAGTATAGTATAGTTAGTATAGTATAGTAGAGTATAGTATAGTATGGCATGCTGTGGCTATGATTAGCTAGGATTTTCATTTTGGTTAAATGTTTGGACAAGGATTATTCAGGATTTGTCTAATTTGGTGGCTGTTCTTGACATGTAAAGGACTTCCCAAATTAATTGTTAGGATTATTTTCAGTCAATATGAAATTTGAATGTTTCTTTCGCTTTCTATATTCACGCGTTAAATTATGATTAAGTTTGCGAATATATTTTACAAGCAATGCTACAATATAGCCGTTATACAATTTTCTAAGTGTGGAAAAAATTCCACATTAATAATATATACATATTTCATCGATACTTCACAAAAAAGAACAATACAAAAGTCACACTACTAGGCACAAAATTTGATTTCCCCCTTAATTTTACAATCGAGACGCCATTTATAGTATCACCAACTATGCATATTCAACGACATCATCTTATCTGTACATCTACAACATTTTCGTCATCCATGTCAAGATCATCCGGGGATTGTTCTGACGTCATAGTCTCACCGTCGAATGAAAACTTGAGTTTGGACAAAGGTAACTCACGAAAATCTGCATATTGTTGCATAACTTTACCCAGTGGCTCATTCTAGAGGGAGAAAAAATTGATGGATCAATTAAAGTGATAACCACATCCCATAAAAATCCCTCTTTTTGTCCTGGAATAGTCCGATTCGTGGATTAAAGTTACCTTGCCTTTGATTTATGAAAGAACAATGTAGCAATTTACATGATTATAGAATGCTTACCTTTAATGCTTTGAACTGTTTTACTGAGTTACTGTCAGAGCCCTGGATTTTTATATTCACTACATTGTCACTATTTTCAAACGATTCATTCGATGGTGCTGAATGTACTATCACACATTCTGAAAACAAAATTGGCGATCGAGATAACATACAACATGCGAGTTATTAAGGCATATGAGTTATCAAAGTTGTGAATTCACTCAACATATACTTCAGGGGCGTAGGAAGCTTATTAAACTTAGGGGGGCCCGCCCTCACGAGGCGCCAGGTAGTTCAGACACCAACCATGACAGCTTATTGTAGAATACTACCTACACTGGACCACCACGTTTGAGATATCTTTTTCAGGTAGTTCAGACACAAACCACGACAGCTTATTGTAGAATACTACCTACACTGGACCACCACGTTTGAGATATCTTTTTCAGGTAGTTCAGACACAAACCACGACAGCTTATTGTAGAATACTACCTACACAGGACCGTCATATTAGAAATAACATACCAATGATATCAGCAATACTCAAATTAACCGAGTTTGGAGTATCTATTGATTTCAACGTCTGGAAGTTTCCTTGGGTATCAGTGAACGAGAGTGACAAAGCATCAACATTCACGTTATGTTTTTTGGCCAGTTCACTAAAAATCTCTTCAAATTTCTCATTCTAATATTTGAAAACGAAAATATTTTCATTAATACTAACAGCATACAAAATATCTTCGTTCCAGCTTTACTTATTTAACTTTTTTACACGGGATAGCTCTATCAGTTCGAAATTGTTCTCTCTAGAGGTTCTGTAAGGATCATTCCTTATTGATCCAGTGTTACTACAGGAGGAAACCTAAACTAAACTAACTTTATTTATACTGGATAGCTCTATCAGTTCGAAATTGTTTTCTCTAGAGGTTCTGTAAGGATCATTCCTTATTGATCCAGTGTTACTACAGGAGGAAACCTAAACTAAACTAACTTTATTTATACTGGATAGCTCTATCAGTTCGAAATTGTTCTCTCTAGAGGTTCCGTAAGGATCATCACTTATTGATCCAGTGTTACTACAGGAAGAAACCTAAACTAAACTAACTTTATTTATACTGGATAGCTCTACCAGTTCTAAACTGTTTTACGTAGAGGGGTCAAGCAAGGGTGGTTAGAAAAGCGCAGTTTACTATAACTCTAGTAGAACCGTATTTACAACATTTTCTTACCCTATTTAACTGAAATCGTTCCACACCATTCCTTGTTCGTATTCGAACCGTGATTTTCCTATTGGTAGAACTCGGAGTACCATAACTATCATTAACAATAACAACATCTGACCAGCTGGCCACTGGAGATGGTGTGTCTGCTTTCTGTAGATATTGTAGGTACCTCATTTTTTCGCCCACAGTTCTAAATTGGGATGAAACAGCAGCAATATTTTCGCTAGCCGCCTTACACTGCAGCTGCGATGATTGTACAGTGTGGATAAAAAAACGTAATCCAACTTCAACAGGCTATTTTGCTTAAACTTTTGTTGACGGTTTTTCATGGTCTTAAATATGTATACAGTTTTACGCTTGAAAGAAGTCTCCATCCATGAAAACCACTAACATTCTGTTCTGTTGAGCGAGATTCCCGAAATTTTTAATAATTTACCCATATACTATTGCTTAAACTATCTGGTTTAACGATCTATTTGCACTGTATATACAGAAAGATGAGGACTTTAGCTTTCCACTGATACCTTTCTTGCATCATTGCGATGAGATCGAAACAACCAAATATGCTTGTACCGAAAATCACTGGACGTTATTGATCCAGTGTTACTACAGGAGGAAACCTAAACTAAACTAACTTTATTTATACTGGATAGCTCTATCAGTTCTAAACTGTTCACCCTAGAGGTCCAGTAAGAGCATCCTTTATTGATCCAGTGTTACTGCAGGAGGAAACCTAAACTAAACTAACTTTATTTATACTGGATAGTTCTATCAGTTCTAAACTGTTCTCCCTAGAGGTCCAGTAAGGGCCATCCCTTATTGATCCAGTGTTACAACAGGAGGAAACATAAACCTAAACTGTTTTCTCTAGAGGTCCTGCAAGTGGCATTCCTTATTGGTCCAGTGTGTGAGTCAAACTTGAAGCACTGTTCTCACATGGGACTTAGGTGAAATTATAATCAGGCAACTGCATATTGCAGGAATCAAATCCAACGTTTTCTATTTAGCATCATGTTAGCACACGATTTGGCACCCACCTTGAAAGTCGGTCAGCTTGTCTGCTAAATCCAGTCGACGCAATATTTGGAATTTTTGGTGGAGGAGTTAGGGGTCTGGGACCAACATTGTCATTATCATCATCTGGTATATCATATACATTGTCTTCCCTGCAGAATTATATTTTTATAAACCCTCTATATCAATTTAGTAGTCAAAATAGTTATATTATTTTAGCAGTTACAGCAGTGGAGCAATGTCCCCCCCCCCGGAAAATTTTGCACCCTTCCTAGAGGCTGATCTGACTTTGGCAGGCCTAGGAATTAGCAAGAGATCAGCATCACTATCACTTGTTCTGTTTTTGAGAGCAGTTGTAGCGGTAGCCACTGAAGCGACCAGTGGCATAACTTGGGTCTAAACATTGGGGGGGGGGTGTGGATCATTTTGCCCAATGAAAGGGCATGGTCAAAACATAATGTACAGGGGGTATAAGGGGAGCACCAGGGGGTATGGGGGCATGCTCCACCAGAAAATTTTGAAATGTGGAGTCTCTGAAATGCCATGTTATGCACTTTGGGGGAAGATTTTATAGAATTCTGATGGTCAGAAAATGTTGTCTTCAAACTGGTCTTCCAGGCTTTTTGTTCTTACTCAACATGCCTTTGAATCTATTTTTGCCCGACCAACCTGGCAAAATTTGTCCTACGAAGTTACAATTGTTAAACATTGCCAAACTAGTTACGCCCCTGGAAGCGACATCACCATTTACCACAAAGCTTACCAGGCTAGCTTGTCTCACATGATGCACAGTGACATAGCCAGTGGTGGGGGCGGGGGGGGGGCAATGTTGTCGGCCCCCTATGGGAAACATTCAGACAAATACAAATCCTTGAGTTGCCACCCCCTAATATTTTTCGGGCCCCCATTGACTGAAAACCTGCCTACGTTATTGATGATCACACAGCAAATTGGCCTAACAAAGCAAGCTAGCCTGGTTTATCGAGCCAGCCCGTGAACAGGCCAAACAACCACATACTTATCTGCAGTAGGTTTCTTCGCGTCATCTTCACTATCACTTGCGCTACTTGAACTACTCGACGTATCGACGCTCTTTTTCCCTTTCCTTTTTAAAATAGATAAATTATCATCATCATCGGATCCTGAATCTCCAACTTCTGCAACTTTGGCCATAACCGTTTCTTTCGGTTGATGTTTAAACGTTAATTCCACTTTGTTGTTATAATCAAATAAACCAGCGCAATTCGAACCGCCCCTCGGTCGGCGTTTTGGAGGCATTTTTCCCCCTCTTTAGGGAGAGTTTTTCAACACTGTTCTTTTTAAAAGAGAGAAAAAGCACTCCGGTATTGTACGATTTATATACGGAAGCGTTTTGACAACAGGAAAGCGTTCATTATGCAGTTTTTTTAATTCAATTTTCAGCAAAACGCTCAAAATTGGTCGCCATATTGAATATTTTGATCTTTAGTCGAGGGACTTTCGAGGGACCACTTGCGGGAACCACTGGTGTTACTGGTGGGAACACTGGAAATATTCAGAGGGAAATATTATTAAAAACCGTTGTTATTAATAATATGAGAATTTCTAGGAAATAAAAAAATAGATAAATTATATTTTATACAGTACTTACAAATATTGTATTCCTACAACATTGTACAATTACAGGATATATTTACGAACCGTCGATTTATAGTGTCAATATCTCTGACAATTCTCATTGAATATTTATGATTTAATAATATATTGGATTTTATTGTGTCATACTATAACAAATAACCCTTCAGAGAGAGACAATAACCAGATGTTTTCCGCTTGCTGAAACGAACAGTCATAAACAAAAGCAAAAGGTCAAACGGAAGACGATTTTAGTCAAGTATGGCTTCTTTATATCCGTGGTTTAATTTTGTGCGAAATTTTAGAACATTTCTTTGCATTCTCGGAATCATGTTGTCCATTTATGCGCTGTATGTCGAAGTGAAGAAAATGCAGGATAAATCGTTTGTCGCGTTGTGTGATATTAACTCGAAGATGAGTTGTTCTAAGGTGTTTTCTTCCAAGTATGTTGAGGCTTGTTATATTCAATAAATATATTTCATATATGTTATAAGTTTCAAAATTCGGGCAATTATTGATAGTTGAAATTAAGTTAATTTACTAGTGCGTCATATGTAATATATACATGTAGTGTAGTTGGTTAAGTCAAGTGGTATCAGCTGTTAGCTAATGTTATCATACATTTACCCCCCCCCCAAGACAAGCTGAGGTTGAAGCATGCAATCAAATTTGTTGCAGCTATTTATATATAAAGGCATATACATTGACCAATATGTGTTTATATCTATCCCACCCAATTCTAATTGAATAAGTTCTAATTGAATTAGCTAATTAAGGCTTGCACCTGATAAAATTAGGGTGGGATCAGTGCCCCCCCCCCTTTCTTCCCCCCCCCCCATGCTAGTGTCCACCAGACGATGTGACTTTTGGCAATGTTAATGGTACATTGTTAACAGGTATGGTACAGGATTTGGCCTAGTTGAACCATTGCTTGGTAAAGACTCAATATTCAATATCCCAAACAGTATATATGGCATTGCTTTCTATATCTTTGTTTTAATCCTTGGTAAGTGTGTCACTGTAATATTAACAAAACTAATCTTATTTACACTGGATAGCTCTATCAGTTCTAAACTGTTCTCCCTAGAGGTCCAGTAAGGGTCATTGCTTATCGGTCCAGTGTGTTTTAGTAGTTTTACTACAGGAGAAACCAGGAATACCTGGAGAAAACCTGCTGTGTTTGGTAGAGTCAAAGTACAAGCACTCTTCTCACCAGGGCCGTCGAGAGAATTCGCAGGGTCTGGGGCAAAATTTATCTGCGGGGGCCCAGATTATGATGTCATTATTTTCAAACAGCAGAAAAAGACTAAAACTGTGCTAAGGCATATAAGGGGCCCCAACTAGAATGCCAGTGGAACTAACTTAAATTAAAAAGGGGCCCCCAATTTCAACAATGCTCTCAATCTGCAAGTAGGCCCTGACACCGTCTCCTACATTTAGAGAAGGCCTGCTCGATTTTAGGCTCTCTCTCAAGTTGGGGGCCCCTATTAGGTTGGGGGCCCGGGGCAAGTTGCCCCCACCCCCCCTCTCGGCGGCCCTGCTTCCCACATGCAGCAAAGTTATAATCAGACAACTGCATATTGCAGGAATTGAACCCTGGTTTCAAAGGTAAAAGGCATAATGCACAACCACCTGTGGCACCAATACCCAAAATTTTATATATTATAGGTTTCTTTGATGGAAAGACGGTTGCATGGATTGCAGTGATAAATTGCATTCTCTCATGTGTTGGTTGTGTATACTTGGCTTACATATTGTACTTTATACTAGAAGATTTTTGTGTCGTTTGTGTATCCACCTATGTTGTGAATGCCTTGCTCTTGGTTCTCAGTATCTACCATCTGGTACAACTACCTTCCACTGGGAAAACACACAGAGAATAAAACAAATGATCTATTAAAGCAATTATTTTGTATTCACAGATTAAATGCACCAACATACTGATTAGACAGACTATACTCTTTGTATAGAGGGGTAATATGAGGCAGTCAGGGGTGCCGGAAGGTAGCCAAAGCAGCAGGGGCAGCCCCATGAAAAGGGCACGAACGAGCGCCGAAGGCACGAGAAATTGGTAGGGGGGTGCGGGGGTATCCTCTCCCAGAAAATTTTATCGGGGGTATCCTCTCCCTGAAATGCCATTTCCTGCATTTTGACATAATCTAGTTAAACTGCACGGTCATAATCCTTATTAAACCTACGAGGGCTAGTCCGGTCACAATAATAATAATTTATTCATTGCAATGCACTTTGTTAAGAAAAAGGTCAACCGGTTGCCCCCGCTGCCCCCATGGCTCCGGCACCCCTGGAGGCAGCAGATGGTGGTCAACTTCAAGAAATGTTCACACTTATAAAAGCAAGCAAATTTAACTAAATCTCTCACATGTAACACTTTTTCATTCTCTCTAAAACTCTCAGTTGACCACAGACCACCATCTGCTGCACAACAGTACATTATAGCGAAACAACATACACACGTAAAAATCTCACATCTTGTCAACAAGATGTGTTCGCAACAGACTTGTAGCAAGCTTGTCAACAAATTGCAGAAATGTTGTCATTTTATCAAGTTGCTACAAAGTTGTCACTCACAATGTCACTCACAACTTGTTAACATGTTGTTGAATTGCAGGATGATAACAAGTTGTTGGAACAACTTGTAACAAGTCTGTTGAGTCAACAACCTTGTAGCAAGTTGTCAACAAGCTGTTGAGTGTTGACAACTTGTTAACTATCTGGGGACAAACAGTGCAAACACATCCTGATCACAAGTTGTATAACACATCCTTGTAACACATTGGTAAAAGTCTGCTGCAGGTTATTTGGAAAATAAATAAGGTAAAACATCAAAAACTAAAAGATCATTGTTCAACATGTTGATTCAATATTTTACGTCCAATACAGTTACTAGTACTTATAGTGCATTAGTCTCATTCTGAATTCACAGCAAAATGATAAAAAACTAAATTATAGGAGAGTAGCGCTGCTATTTCGTGACCTGCACGAGTAGGAACCGAATTGTTTAAAATCTAATTGGCTATCTAGATTTGGGATAACATTAAACGTGATTATAGTGAGTGCAATTGTGTATCTTCTTCTAGTTTTTGTGATTCCTTGTTTAAGAGTCGTCCGCTTTCTCTTGCTCGCGTGCGGCCGCTATCTTGTCGAAACATCGTGAGACGACTGACGTCCAACCAGTCTGGTGACTAAAGAAACATGAGATATTATCATTAAAGGTACGTTCACACACAGCGATTTGTCGGGCCGATTTCAGATGCACGCTAATGATATTTGAAAAATACGTGCCCAACGTCATCTGACACTAACATCACCAACTGAAAATATTCGTCATTAACATTCAGAGAAACCTAAAATCGGCCCGACAAATCGCTGTGTGTGAACGTACCTTAAAAATCAATAACATAAAGGATGGAAGGATCGAAGGACGAGAGGAAGTGAAGCTAAACAGCATGGACAATGCTCGGAAAAGTAGGGGCTGAAACGCTGTACTGAAAAGTCCATTCGCGCGATAATTATGTTGACCACCATACGTAGCACCATATATAACGCGTACTGCAACCCATAAGGCCAGGGAGGGGGTACCAGGATACCAATATACTCGATTATACCGGGTCGATATACCAATATACCTAAAATTACCAGCTACGTCTGTTTTCCCGAGTGCCTTGTCTTGGATAAACGTGGGATACTTTATACCCACATTTTGACCTATTTTAACAATCGAATACCAAAAGTATAAAATAGCCTTTATACCAATGAAACCCCAGGACCAAGGTGAAGTATTTTCGGAAGAGACCGTTCGTCTAGCTTACCTTGCTCCACAACCACGGCCGGTATCACCATCAAAGAATTCATAAAACAAAACAAGATCTTTCCAGTTTTTATCCACTGCATACCTCTCATCCTCCCCATGACAAGGTCGACGACCATTTTCATCCGGCAAGAATATCCCGGTGAGCCGGTTGCGTATCTCAGCGCTGACGTCACGCAGTCGCTTCATGTTCCCTGACCCGGTGGGACATTCGACCTTAAAGTGATCTCCGAAGAAATAGTCGTATCTCTCTAGGCACTCCACTAGGAGGTAGTTTACTAGAGAAAGTAGCGAAGAACCATTGTTACTACCAGTGACAATTTCATGATAAACTAAACTAACTTTATTTATACTGGATAGCTCTATCACTTATGAACTGTTCTTCCTAGACGTCCAGTAAGAGTCATCTCTTATTGGTCCAGTGTTACTACAGGAGGAAACATAAACTAAACTAACTTTATTTATACTGGATAGCTCTATCCCTTATGAACTGTTCTCCCTAGAGGTCCTGTAAGATCCAATCTTTATTGATCCAGTGTTACTCAAGGAGGAAATCTAAACTAAACTAACTTTATTTAAACTGCATAAATTGTTTTTCCCAGGGATCCTGTAAGAGCCAATCCTTATTGGTTCAGTGTTACTACAGGAGGGAACCTAAACTAACTTTATTTATACTGGATAGCTCTATCAATTCTAAACTGTTCTCCCTGTAGAAATCCAGGCCTTAGTTGTCGAAGATGTGTATCATGAGCCCTCTGGCTCGGGAATTGGGCATCCACACCCTGAAAAATCGACATTAAAAAATACTACAATGCATTACTATTACTTACCACACAGCCATACAGGGCCACGCCAGTTACTATTGCCACCAAACATGTATGTATTTGACTCGGCAGCGACATACTCAACGCGGTGACTGACTCCTTCAACATTCACTTCAAATGGATGATCTTTGTGATAGCGAGAAAGGGCCCTTATACCGTACGGGGAAAGAAACTCGTCTTCATCCAGTAAATACTTGAGTACAGAGCGGAGTTTATCTGGTGAGGGTATGGCAAGCAAGTGGTGGTATTTCGAGGCACCATCTATATTCATGTAGGATATCTAGCAAGGATAAAGATTTGTTTACTAGCTTACATTGGCGATAGCTTTGTGGCTCTGGTGGCACAGTGTGTGGTTAGTGCATGTGTCATTCACCTCTGTGACCGAGGTTTCATTCCTGCAATATGCAGTTGTCTGATTATAATTTCACCTCAGTCACATGTGAGAAGAGTGCTTCCAGTTTGACTCTACCAAACACCGCAGACTTTCTCCGTGTACTCCTGTTTCTTCATGTAGTAAGACGGTCCCAACAATGAATGGTCCTTAACTCTAGGGAGAACTGTTTAGAACTAAAAGAGCTATTTAGTATGGATAGATTATCTGGTTAGGTTCAAGCTAATACAAGCAGACTTGATGGGTGAAAATACAGTTCATTGACTTAAGAGGGAATTTTTTAGATGATACACATTGTCAGTGATATACAACGATAAAACTCCATTCTACAAACCTCATTTCTTAAATCTTCTCTGTGTTTTAAGAACCAATCCATTCTCTTCTTAAACCCAGGAAGTTTGTCCACGTATTCATCGTTAATAACCAGACATGCGTAGAGAGGTATAAGTCCGACCATGGATCTAACACGCAGTTTGCATTCCCGTTTCTCATCCAACCTATATGAAATAACAAACTATGAACTTCGCGAAGTGCTTTATGCTCACCACAACCTCCTACAAATAAGATCTTATCGGCGCCTTCGTACCTCAATTGATCGTAGTAGAAGCCATCTTCTTCGTCCCATAATCCTTTGTGGTTCATCGCGTCAGAAATATCGACAAAATGCTCAAAGAACTTTGAGGCCATGTCTTCATAGCTGGGGTCTTTCCATACAGCAAGTTCCAGGGCAATGGAAAGCATGACAGTACAGTAGAATGCCATCCAAGCAGTACCATCGGCCTGAAATGTAGAAGACAGAAACTTTGAGTTAACACATTTATGGAAACTTGCACATATGTGCAGTGGTTCACTGGAAATGAACTAAGTCAAGCTTCGTAACATTACACCAAGAGTAAGAATGACTAACCTGTTCAAGGTAACCACCAGTTGGGAGAGGTTTTGAACGATCGAACACACCTTAAGAACATTGGAGAAATAATATGAATACAGACTCTGTTAAGTTAAGCAAAACGTCGAAATGATCTAACTTAAAGAACTAATAACTATTGACTTTTTTCTTGTTCTTAAATTCATTCCTCATTAACATCGCGCGCGGTCATGTTTGACTCACTCTGTAATCGGCAATACAAAATAAGTTAAAAGCAAAGAAACACATTTTTACCGATGTTATCTAGACCAAGAAATCCTCCGCCAAAAATATTTTTTCCATTTGGGTCTTTACGGTTCACCCACCTAGGAAAACGCTTCACTTTTAACCTAAACTAACTAACTTTATACTGGATAGCTCTATCAGTTCTAAACTATTCTCCCTAGAGGTGCAGTAAGTGGCATCCCTTATTGGTCTAGTGAACTATAGGAGGAAACCTAAACTAAACTAATTCTATTTATACTGGATAACTCTATCAGTTCTAAACTGTTCTCCCCAATATGGACAGTCCTTTATTGCAGTATCGTCCTGATACTGCAGGAGGAAATCGGATTAGCCGGAGAAAACCTACGGTATTTGGTAGAGTCAAATTGGAAGATATTCTTCTCCCATGTGATTGAGACGAAATTATAAGAAGACAACTGCACACTGCAGCAGGGTTATGTAACTTATTCTAGTATTTCCCAGAATAGAGGGGTTTCACGTTAAATAATACACTTTTAAAATCCAGATTATTGAGCTGATACTTTAGCAGGTTTTATCCATCATTATGACATCAGCAGCATATTAAAAACTCTATAACTCAGGAAGGAATATTTGTATCGACCTAGAAATTTTTAATAAAACTCGGTGTAATGATCTACAAAACATATAAAATAATCAGCTTTTCAGCTTTCGTTTTTAATATATTACAAATTTTGTGACGCTACATGAAATCCCTCTATACTTTTGAAAACAATATCGTAATGAAAAGAGTATCCTACTGAAATATTAACACCTACCATGTGAAATTCAAGAGTAGTTTTTGAAAACACCGCGCTAGGAATAAGTCATCCCTGTTTCCTTTCGGTCCTGACATCTTGTAGACGCAGAGACACGCCCATGCATGAACAGGGGGGTTCACGTCGCTTAAAGCGAACTCGTACGCAGGCAATTGGCCGTTAGGAGACATGTACCATTCACGGAGGAATAGGAGAAGTTGCGATTTGGCATACTCTGGGTCGATCTTGGCCATTGGGACCATGTGGAAGGCAAGATCCCAAGACGCGTACTAGAAGTAGCATGGAGGAATACAATTCATAAAGGCTATATAAATAACACTTATTTCTCCAGTGTTACTCCAAGAGGAAATCTGAACTAAACTAATGTTATTTCTGCTGGATTGCTCAATCAGTTCTAAACTGTATTCTCAGAGGTCCAGTAACGAGCATCTCTTATTGAGTTAACACATTAGGAAACTTAAACTAAACTAACACATTTAGGAAACCTAAACTAAACTAACTTACTTTATACTGGATAGCTCTATCAGTTCTAAACTGTCCTCCCCAGAGGTCCAGTAAGGGTCATCCCTTATAGATCCAGTGTTACTACAGGAGGAAACCTCAACTAAACTAACTTTATCTATACTGGATAGCTCTTTCAGTTCTAAACTGATACAGGTCCCCATATTCTCCAAATTACCCATGCTTACCCATGGATACTCCCACTTATCAGGCATTGATATAATATCTCTGTTAAAAAGATGTCGCCACTCAGGCTCCGAGTTACGCCCATGCGCCCGACTTTCAGGCGCTGCAGGCTGCTCTGGATCTCCACTCAGCCAGTCCTTAATGATGTAATGATAAAATTGCTTGGTCCAAAGTAACCCGGCATAGGACTGTCGGGAAACGAGCTTTTCTTCTTCTGATAGTTGATCTAAAAGACAATAAGATATAGTAGAGGAATTGAAAGTGTAATACTAGTAGTTTAAACCCATTATAACGGTTTTTCCTTGTTATGGTATATGATTAATGCCCTTACTATTCAATGCATATGTATGCAGACGATAGCTAGGTAACCATTTGAACCCCTTTGATTTAAACCCCTACTATTTTTACCTGATATAACTGCGCTATAAAACTGGTCCGCGTCATTCTTTCTGCTTTGAAAAGTCTTTTCAAATTCTTCACCAAAGGGTTTATCCGAGGCGTCCTTGGCAATAGTTAATCTACATCTGATGACGCGTTCCTCACCCCCCTGGATCTCTAACACGTGATGTGCTGCCACTTTGGTGCCTCTTTTGTCAGGACTGATTGCCTCTGTCTCATCGTTGATGACGTAACGATGAAATGCGTCCTTGGTGTAGGGAGTGTATTGTGGAACACCGTATAGTTTCTTAAAAGAAAGATGTAATCAATTTATATAAAGATTTCGTTGCTCGTCAAGAGGAACGTCTTGGGCGTTAATGTGTTAGCCATGCAGATTGCAACCGGGGATCAATTCTTGCAATATACAGTTGTCTGATTATCATTTGTCTCAGCTGGATGCGAGAAAAGTGCTTCTCAAACTCATTAATAATTCATGAGCAAAACACAAAGGAAATCACCACCGTATCGTTGTCTTGATACCACGGTAATAAACACCCATAAATTAACTGAACTTTCGCGTTGAATTTCTCTTTAAATACTGGTTTGTTTGAGAAGCTATATCATACACTCGAAGTCGTTTATTATAGTGATTTAAAAACGCCTCAAAGTATGTTAAAAACTCGGCTAGCGCCTTGTTTTTCAACACACTTTTCGGTGTTTCAAATCACTATAATAAACTCCTTCTCGTGTATGATATATTACTTCTAGTTTCACTATACCAAAACCGTAGGTTTTCTCTGGGTACTCCGGGTTCCTCCTGTATAATGGGTCAATAAGGAATGACCCTTACTGGATGTATAGAGAGAACAGTTTAGAACTGATAGACCTATCCAGTATAAATAAAGTTAGCTTGGTTAGTTAATCTCAGTGGTAAGATTGACGGCTTAGAAACCTGAAAACAGATAACTTTTCATTGATTTCAGTGCTATCAGAATTAATAGTAATCAGGGCATATTTTAAGGATTTCTAAGTGGGGGGCCATTTGTGAAAAAGGGCCCTTAATCTGAGTGCTGAATGCTAAAATTTTGAAATCTGGAGCTCTGAAATTGCCAAGCCAATAGTATTTCATTCGTTAAACACAGACAAATCATTTACTCTGTAAACGACCAAATGTATAAAGGGCCCAGGGAGTGGGGGGCCAATTTTGTGTGAGTGGGGGGCCATCAAGAGGATCATATGCCTTGATAGTAATGACACATAATAGGAAATGACTAGAAAGGCCACGCAGTTTTCTGGCCAGAATAATGGCGGACCAGCCAGTTCAGCGTGTTTATTGGCCAGAAAATGCAATTGACTGGCTAGAATAATGGTAATGAACATGCGTAATGTGACATGCGCAGCGTCAAAAACTTCAAAGGTTCGGCCTCAAGTGGCCCTTCTAGTCATTTCCTATTCTATGGTAATGATAAGCCTACGTACCTCGCTATTCGTTTCATTTTCAGTAAACAGTAACACTGCCTCCTTCTCTTCCTCGGATCCCTCAAAGTCACACACAAATTCCTCCAATGTATCATGCTTTGTCCTTACACGTCCCTCGCCATCCTGCTTTATCCTTGCCTTCATGGTACACCCCTCGTGTGTACAACCCCAGATCCAGGTATTTCTAAACCATAGCGTTGGCAGAACTGTGATCGTAGCTGGTTCAGTCCCACGATTGCTAACGGTTATTTTTATGAGGATGTCATTCGGAGCGTTTTTTGCATATTCCGCTGTGATGTCCCAATAGCCCTCGTTGAATGCGCCTATTAAGTATTAGGGAAATAAATTAGTCGATTGTCGGATTGTTATAATGAATAGGCACATTAACTCCTTAAGTTTGGAGGTCAAGTGTAGGTAGTATTCTACAATAAGCTGTCGTGGTTTGTAGTGTCTGAACTACCTGAAAAAGATATCTCAAACGTGGTGGTTCAGTGTAGGTAGTATTCTACAATAAGCTGCCGTGGTTTGTGTCTGAACTACCTGAAAAAAAAGATCTCAAACGTGGTGGTTCAGTGTAGGTAGTATTCTACAATCAGCTGCCGTGGTATGTGTCTGAACTACCTGAAAAAGATATCTCAAACGTGGTGGTTCAGTGTAGGTAGTATTCTACAATCAGCTGCCATGGTTTGTGTCTGAACTACCTGAAAAATATATCTCAAACGTGGTGGTTCAGTGTAGGTAGTATTCTACAATCAGCTGCCGTGGTTTGTGTCTGAACTATCTGAATAGTATTCAAAACACTTTGACACAGGATATCCCCTCCTACAAACCTCCAGTTGAAACGGACACCCCATTGAGCGGACATTTAACAATTAACAGTTATTCTACGAACTCGAGTCGTATATGAGCTGATAGCCGACTCAACGAGAGTGAGTAGAATAACTGTTTTATTATATACACAAGCTCTGGATATGAACAGAACATTTTGGCGTACTTTTTCCATGTAAAACTTGAATTTCCTCTTCATTTAATTGTCCAAATCTGCCAGCCATTTTTCTACTTTTCTCTACTAGCAGGATATGAGCTAATATCCTGCTAGTAGAGAACCAATCAGATTGCAGAATACCTCATATCCAGAGCTTGTGTATATAATAATGCTTATTAGCGGACGAGTATTGTAGTACTTCGGTATTATTGAAGTACGTACCCTTAACCCCTTAGCCTCTCACCTGTATCACACAGTTCAAATTCTAAATCATGAACAGTTCTTCGTCTGTTTTCTTCAACCAGCCATTGGTATGGAAATTCATTTTGTGGATATTTATACAGAGCTTTCATGTAACTATGTGTTGGCAGTGAGTCGAGATAATAGTAACATTCTTTTACATCCTCACCATGGTTACCTAGGGTGGTGTTGTAAATAATGGTTATTAGAAATATGTATTGGTCATGACTAGTTACTTGTTGCTTTAATACGACTAATGACTAGTTACTAATTACCAAGTACTACACACTAGTTGACAATTATTAGTTCCTGAATAACAATCACTAGTTAGTTATCGCCAATTTTAAGTTACTATTTACCAATTTCTAGTTACTAAATACCAATTTCTAGTTACTAAAGACCAATTACTCCAATTACTAATAACCAATACGTAGTAACTAATTGTCAATTACTAGTTACTAATCACAAATTACTAGTTACCAATTACTATAGAAACAAATTACAAATTACAAGTGACTAATTGCCACTTACTAGTTACTAATTACTAACTAGTTGCTGATTACTAAATAGTCACTAATTACTAATCAACTAATTAGTTGATAATCATTACTAACTACTAATGAGTAATATTAACCATTAATTGCTAACTAATTGTTATTAATTTGTATCAAATTACTGCTGATTTCAAAACAAATGTACATTATTTGTCTTTGACTAATTCACCTTCAGGTCCAGTAAGGCCAAACAATCTCTCTTTTAAGATGGAATCTTTTCCATTCCACAGTGCAAGACCAAAGCAAAGTCGACATTCCCGGTCCGTTATACCGAGCAAGCCATCTTCGCCCCAGCGGTATGCCCGAGATCTTGCTTGGTCGTGAGTGAAGTAATCCCAACTGAAAATAAGTCTTTTTTGTTAACCTTTAGACACACATGATTGATGAATAACTTGTATATAAAACTAAAACTAAATCCTGGATAGCTGATCTAAACTGTTCTCCCTGGAGGTCTGTTAAGGGTCACTGTTATGCACCAATCAATTTGAAGGTGTAACATCCCCCGTGGGCATGGGTGGGGCATTCGTCGTTGCTCATGTTTCCAAGAGGCGGGCATTTGCTCTTGGTAAAATTCATTATGGTGGGGCATTTGATCCCTTTGTAGTGGGGGTAGGGGATTTGATCTGTCTTGCTGTTTACCAATGCAAACTATTTTGTTGACCTATATAAAGTTTGTGACTCCATAATTTGCTTTAGCCAGCATAGCAGACTGTCTACACTCCCTTGAGTTGCTTCCTGCCTTCAAAAAATCTCACGTTTAAGTGTATGTACAACAAAAAAAACATTCTCTTTTGACTTTTGAAAATTGTGAAAGAGATAAAAAAATAAAAACACACCAATTTAAAAGCAAGAATGTGGAATTTGGCTTTCAATTTCAAGCTTGAAATTAAAATGTCAGTGGGGCATTTGACCTCCAGTTGGACTTGGAATGTAGGACATTCGAACCACATTTTCTGACAGGGAGTGGGGAAGTCAAATGCCTGGGTATATGCGTGGGGAAGGGATGTTACACTTTCGATTTGATCTGTGCATTATTGGTCCAGTCCAGATCAGTGGTCCAGTGTCACTACAGGACTCCTTTAATCCTTTAATCAAATTTCTCCTAAAACAGCAATGACTATACTAGGAGTTAAATAAATACAAAATATACATTCACATACACATTTACACATGCACATGCACATACACACAAATGTACACACACATATATATACACATATAATATAATTTATGGTAATGACCTAATAGCTGGGAGTGCCACAGCTTTAAAGGGGCTGGAGGAAACCTAAGCTTTCTGGGACAACTCAACATAAACATACATTTATTTATTTACTTATATCTTATTTATTATTAATTACTTTTTATAGGTAATGATCATCAATTATTAACCGCTAATTAACAACTTAAAATTAAATCGAGTGCCCTGTAATTATTCAAATTTACGCAGAAATGCAACACTGTATAAACAATCAATTGTCCAAGTTATATAACTCACGACAATTCAACCAAAAACTGTTATGCTTTCTAGTTTTCAGCCAAACAAACTTAGTCCATGCTCGTTTTAACGATATATTATATAAAACTGAACAAAAATTTACCGTAACTTGTGGGAATACCGCAAAATTGGCAATTTATTATTTAATAATAATCGCTTTCATATCAGGCCGGAAATAGATAAAAACATCGGTTTATATTTATCAGAAATTTGCAAAGCACTCGATATATTTTCGTTTTTATACTATTGCAATAATAAACAGCAATAAAAATATGTTGTTATATCGTAAATTTGTCCAAAATCTCAAAAATATGCAGTTTCAATTTATAAAGGAAAGCGTCTCTGAACGTGTCCTTGTACAATGAGTTGTCAAATATTAATTCGATCCAGTTTAACGTGTGACAAATGTCACAAACTTATAGGTAATGTATATATAGAAGTAAATGTGCGAGCTCTATTCATAAGAATTTTAGCACAAAACTTTATATATTTAGCAACCTACCAGCCCCCATCGGCCGAATAATCTTCTCTGACTGTGCCCCATTGGCGTTCAGAAAGATAAGGTCCCCAACGTTTCCAATTTTGCGTGCGTTCTTGATCTTCTTTGAGTCTCACAACTTCGGGGCTTGATTGTGACCACACAGAAGCCTTGGTGTTCGAACGTAGCAAGGGAGCTTTCCCCGAATGAGTAGACATGTCTGCAGAAACAGTGTAGGGCTGTGTTATGTTCAATGTTGTGGACTTGTGGTTGTGTACCGGTAGAAGCCTCTGGGTAGAAGCCGGAAGATACTAAATCCTAATCCTAATCCTAATCCCAAATCTAACCCTAATCCTTGTGTTGTCATTTTGGAATCGAAGGTAATTGGAATTTTGGAAAGTCATGGCAGAAAATTGTGCAAAAGTAGGCATATATTTGAAGAGATATATTTGAGCACAAATCTTTGTGAGGATGCAAATTAATCTAATCTAATAGGGCTCATGTAGTGACAGATACTGAATTTGGCAAATCCAATCGGGGGTCGACCAAATCACCAAAATGATCATCCGCATCAGGTAAAATGAAGCACTCATATGAAAAATTTTGGCCAACTTCACTAGCTGAGATCCGACCAGTAGCGTGAGGTAAGATCTGTCAGTTGTCATGCTGATTCATCTTTCATGTGAACACATTTTATGTGCATTAACAATGCCATGCGATCTCACAATTTATCCTTCTATTCCATGGTGAAAGTGTCGAAAATGTTGACAGTAACTTTGTATTTATTACATAATAAGCAATCTACATTTCAATCTGAAAACACTGTTAATTATTAACTATTAATTAATTATCTTTAGTAAAATTACATAGGTGATTATTGAAAATTCTCAACGCTGATTGGTTGTGCTACCTCGGATTAATACGCGATAATCACCTAAAGCGTTTTTAAGTTGCTTTTATCGTAAATATTCAATTAAAATATTTTTGAAATGTGCATTTTTTATTTTTTCCCAAATAATCACCTATGTAATTTTACTAAAACAATTATTTGTCTCAGGCTCGGTGAATATCGGTCGCCTTCGGCGAATAATTGTTAAATAATATTCTCTGAATAATATTATTAATATCCTTTTTCCCGGAATATTTCTTTTTCCCGCCATTTTCAAATTGGAACTTACTCTCTCCTCGGACAAAAAAGCAAGATGGCCGCCAACTTGACTGAAAATGAACTAACCGATCTTTTTGGATATTTATCGTTAGATTCAAGAGAAGACGTGAAAAGCTTGGCTTTAAAATACTTGCTTGGACTAACTGGAAGTGTAGACGGCATGAAATTTATAGAGAACAATCCAAAACTTGTCGAAAAAGTTATTGAATTAACTAATGATAAGAACCCAGGAGTGCAAAAAGACGCGATGGTGTTTCTTCTAAACGCATCAGCTTCGAAAATCGTGGCGAGAAAACAAGAAAATCTTAATACTTTTGAGTTGATATTACCACGGATTGTTGAAAAAGATTGTGCATTTGCTGATAATGCAGCTATGCTTTTGTCAAATTTGACTATATCAGAACAAGGTTGCGATTTGTGTTTGAAAAGTATCGAAAAATCACCGCAGTGTTCCCTTAAGAAGATTTTTGATATACTTTGCAAGGAGAAATACAATGAACATGTAGATCTGCATCATTTGGCTTCGTTTTTGTCAAATTTGAGCAGGGTTAATACCGTTAGGATGGTAGTTCTTGATAAAACCAGCAGTTTGATTCAAACATTGTTACCATACGTCGGTTTTGAAAAGTCTGTAGTGCATAGGAAAGGGGTTGTTGGTATTATACGGAATTGTTGCTTTGAGTATGGTAAGTATATCTTGTTCCCTATTAAAACCCAGGTCCCAGAACTTTTTCTTAATGAGTAAAATTGCCTAGTATTGCATAGATTAAATAACAAGGTGATGGGATGCGTTAGGGCCCTTTGCAGCTTTGTGGATTAACAATAGAGATGGACAGATATTCTGTTTAACCCGTTAAAGCCCAGGAGCGGTGCTTTGTTGCTTGACTTTTTCTAGCCCTGATGCTCACATTTTTAGACTATCATGATTGGCTACTTGGTGACAATGTTGACATCTTGTCGACACTGCTATTACCATTGGCTGGACCAGAGGAGTTCTCAGAAAGCGAGAACGACAAACTCCCGATGGATCTACAGTATCTGAGTGATGATAAACAACGTGAAGTAGACCCAGAGATAAGAAGAATGCTGGTTGAATGTCTTATGATGGTGAGGTTTAAAAAGTTACTGTTGGTTTAGTTTTTGATTTTGAGAAGTGGAAGGTAATAATGTAGAAATCCGATGTTGCATCTCTCTATGATGTTCTATTTTGCAGCTCTGCTCTACCAAATCAGGTCGGCAATACATTAAGGAGAAGAACGCTTACTTCATCATACGAGAACTTCATAAATGGGAAAAAGATGAGAACGTTTGTAAAGCGATTGAAAATCTCGTTCAAATTTTGATCGGAGACGAACCTGAGGACAATATGGCAAACTTACATGAAGTTGAAATACCTGACGATGTAAAAGCTCAATTTGAACAATGTGATGAAAAGTAGTAAGTAAGTGTAGGAAAACAATACAGCTTGATTTGTACTAGATTTGTGGATGATCCATCTGGATGAACTTGGGGAAAGAAAAGATAGTTTGTCTGTGTAAAGATGTGGCAAACAGACAGATCATCCATCATCATTATTGATCATCATTGATCATCATCATCATCATTGATCATCATCATCATTGATCATCATCATTGATCATCATCATCATCATCATCATTGATCGTCATCATCATCATCATCATTGATCGTCATCATCATCATCATTGATCATCATCATTCTTCATCATTAATCATCATTGATCATCATCAATCATTGATCATCATCGATCATTGATCATCATCGATCATTGATCATCATGATCGTCGATCATTATCATCCTTGATCATTATCATCCTCAATCAATAATTCGTCTTCTCAGACCAACTCGTGTGCGTAGCTCATCTTGACGGAGGATCCTTCTATGTGTATAAATACGTCATTAGATGAACTATTAAGAAAATATCAGACATAATTTGTTCCCTGAACCATTGCCAGTATAGATCGCGCTATTCTAGCTAGTTCATCTGGAAAGACCGTCTTGTGTCCCCTTAAAACCGCAAGCTACAGTATGAATGGAACCAATGGCCGTGTTTATATTAGAAGACGTCTGAGACGACTTGAACGTCTGAGATGGCTTAGTCGTCTGATATAAAAACGGGAAATTAAGAATTAACTGCGACCAAAGGACGCACATAACAGACATCTTAAACGTCTTAGACGTTTAATTCGTCTAGTGTAAAAACGAAGACGACTTAACGTGGACGGGCTTATAGAAGAAATACTGTAGATGGTGGTTTCATTTTTGGTGTTCTGTTCAACTGTTCATCTCGCACTCGTATTTATATCATGCAGTCGCACTTAACACATGACGTTAGTTTGTCCAGACGTCTAAGACGAAGGGTACAATTAAAATTAATAAAAAAACTTTTGGTATTTCACGAGGATAATAAACGCAATATTATTTTAAAATGAATATATATGTTATAGAATATAGCGGATGCAGAATTAAGAAGAAATTCCTATGAGCAATCCAATAATAAAAAATAATACAACCTTAAACTATAAATCTCCATCTTATTCTACAAATATATACTTAAATATTATCTATAATATTCATAAAAATTTACCCTTTAGTTTGATTTCGTAGACTATTTTACAAAAATGTATGTTTATAATTTTCTTCCCTTTTCTTCCCTGTGCTACAAATAACTACAAATGCATATTTACGAAGTTTAAACCAGTTTCATGAATGCATCAAAATAAACTAAATAATTTATAACAGTAAAGTGGATTTTACTTCTATGACTAGTTCTAGGATCTTTGGTCACCGTCAGTTTAGTTGGCAAATAGGTAGGTTTCACTAAGCACTATCGTGCAGCAGATGGTGGTCAACCTGCAGTTATCAGAGTGAGAAAATAATGTTTATTCTCTTCATTATATGAAGTAGTGTTCTTGCTCCTATAGTTGTCAGCATTTCTGAGGTTGGCCCAGTGAACTCTAAGTAAACTGGAACGCTAACTCCTATGATCAAGTCCTATGATTCGTTGAAGCCAAGGTAGTTTTTCTGAGTTTTGAGTTGAAATACTTAACGCCGAACATTGGGCTGTATATGAAATTGAAGCTATTAAAAAGTTCTATTTGATATAAAAACTTCAAGACTTTAGACAAAATGGAAATACTTAAAAAATACAAAAACAACCGCAATTTTGTAAAATACGGCAAATTTTCCCTCAAAATTTTAAGTATTTCCCTTTTATTGAATTAAGCTGGCTTCAATCCCCCCCCTGCGTTAGCGTTCCAGTCTATTATAGTTCAATGGGTTGACCACCATCCGTTATTACTTAAACCAACCAATTGTTTCTGTCAACAAACATTTAAGGTTCATACGCATTGATCTGGTGAAACGTCACCATCGTAGGCTTGCTCACTTGTTTTGTCAGTAGTTCATGATGACTCGCTGTGTTACTAGCTTGTTTCTCTACAGCATTTTTATACTTCTTTCGACTAAGCACTCTTAGAAAAGCTTGTCGAAAGTCTCTGTTCATCCACGAATAGATGAGAGGATTGAAACAAGAATTAGCGAAAGTCATTAGCTTAACCACCGCGTTGAAGGTACCTTCATGCTCGCCAAAAGTACCCGCAAAATATTCTGGGCTGACCTTCTGTAGAAAGTAGTACAGCGAAGATGGTCCCCAACATAGGATGAATAGTCCAACAACAATTGACAGGCTCACAGTGGCTTTTCTTTCAATTGCCCAAGCTTCCGTCCGGGGCGTGCTACCCCTTCGATTGAGTAGGCCAGCTATTCTTTGTTTGTTTATAATGATTGCATGTTTTATCGCGATGACATATATCGAGAATTGGCAAACTAGAATGACCAAACACGGCAGTAGGACGTTGCCAACTATCACTGCAATGGTCCATTCGTTTGTCGGTCTAAAATAACAACCATCATTGTTCTCTCTTTTCCAAAAAAATGGCAGAGCGGATACTATGATGGCCCAACTCCATGCACAGCCTAAAACTACTCTCATTCGTTGAGATGTGACTGTAGTTTTGTATTTTAGCGGTCTAATAATGGCTAAGGCTCTGTCTACGCTTATTATAGTTAGACTAAACACCGATGCGTATTCGGTAAGAAAATAAGAGAATCTCGAAATATCGCAAACGATTTGTTCCTTTTTCCCGCCAAAAACATGTTTCTTCGCCAAGTACGATGGCATGGCAACCAGGCCGCACATGACGTCAGCAACCGCGAGGCTTAGGACTGGGAAATAGAGCGCTCTGCGCAGGCGCGGCTGAATGACGAATGCACTGCATACTAATAAGTTTCCGGTCAAGCAGACGATGATGAGGATAACGAGGACTATTGTGACTGCTTCAACAGGGACGTCGTGGGATCCACTGAGGTTTTGTAAATCCGTGTCATTATCCATCAGCCTGAAATTGAAAATAAATGTTGTTAAATTTAAGTCTTGACCAAACTAGGAAGTATTGTTGCGAAAACATTTGAAAATATTGACGTGTCGAAAAACTGTTCCTGGTTAGGTCTAAAAAAATGTATATAAATTTTCGTTCGAATATTCCATCTACAAACACCTACTATTAGTCCTATCGAACGAGATCCTCAAATGCCGTTTTGCTGGAGTTGCCCACGCTCGAGAACCGATTAGAACCGGAGAGCAAAAGTGTTTCTCAACAACTTGTGTGTAGAATTAGTAAATAGGCATGTTAAGTTCAATACGAAGTTGTGAATTGAGTAGCAACGTTGTGTAAACAAGAGTTACACTGCAAATTCATCTCGATTCATCTATTCATTTAAAATTCTAAAGATCGTCTCGAAACAACTCTAGCATGCCTGCCTACACGATATATCTCCAGGGAGTAGTCATAGACATACTGAAGTCAAGTGATAAGGAAATAGGTAAAAACCCACTAACAATCTGGCATTTTCCAGTTTACACCGGCACTCGACTATTTACGTCAATTACTACTCATTAGTATTCATGATTTTGAGGGTGTAACTTAAAAATGTTTTGCTTGAAGAATTCTTAAAGAGCTCTTTGTTCATAAGTTCCGTGTATGTTTGCATGGTGATAAAAGCTATTTTCTTTTTTGTGAAAAACAGCGCGTCTGTTTCTTTGTCTTGCCTTCATTGTTTATAATAATTATATATAATTACATCATAAATTGTCTTAATAATCGTTTTGTATATGGGTAGTTGACATATCTTAAATAATTAAATTGTTTCTTGAAACTTCAAAACTATGTCATATTCTCGTATTAATATACCGGGTGGGGCAAATTTAGTATAACTTAAAAACTAAAAGAGCTATTACACGTAAACAAGTATGTGCATTTTCATGCAATATTGACCGAGATAGCTGCGTTTAAACTTGAGTAAACATAAACTTGAGTAAACATTTTTGGAAGTGTCGAGAATTAGCTAAAAATGGTCTATTAAATAATTTGATAACCATTAGCATTTTACGCAAGTATTCGTTTCAATGAAGTGAAGTTGAAGTTAGAAGGCCAAATGTTAGAATAAAAGAGCATATCTATTCAAGAAACATTTCTAACTTCAACTTCACTTCATTTAAATAATACTTACGATAAAATGGTAACGGTTATCAAATTAGTTTAATAGGCCGTTTTTAGCTATAATTCTCGACAGTTCCAAAAGTGTTTAGTCAAGTTTAAACGCAGCTATCTCAGACAATATTGAATGAAAATGCACATGGCATATATCAAAATTTAAGTTCGACATCGCTGAATGCAAAGAAACTTGTTTAAGTGTAACAGCTCTTTTAGTTTTTAAGTTATACTAAATCAAACAGTCGTACTTTTTTTTGCCCCACCCGGTATATATATACTCAGAGACTGCATATACCTCCGCTAGCAAATTAAGTCAAGTATTCATGCATAATAATAAGGTATTCAGTTCTGTTCAGCCGGGGAAACAAGTAAAAAGTTTTTGTAAATTTTTTATCCAAATTGAACCCATCTGACTGGTGGTTCAAATGAATTCACCAATGAAGACTATTTTGACCCATAGTAACACCGATGCATCACGATTTACGTACACATTTTCGATAAAATGATATCGACTAAAACTTTATCATAAATCAATTTTTGCTGTCGTCATGCTCGTGAAAATTATTGGTACAATTATTTATATCTTATCATATAAAAACATATTAAACATAGCTACTTTAAAAAGGGAAGTGATAAAATGATATCGACTAAAACTTTATCATAAATCAATTTTTGCTGTCGTCATGCTCGTGAAAATTATTGATACAACGATATATATCTAATCATATAAAAACATATTAAACATATCTTTAAAAAGGGAAGTTATTTTAGACAGTATCACTAACAAGGTCAATGACAAAATATATTTTAACAAGTGGAAGCGGTCATCGTGTAAAAAATATTGGTACAATGATTTATTTCTTATCATATAAAAACATATTAAACATATCTTTAAAATGAGAAGTTTAGGAAAGTTTAAGGTCTGTTCACACGATCCGATTTGTAGAATTCGATTCTCCTCCTGAGGTATGTGATTTCACACAATACAGCAACAACTACATTTTTCGCCAGGTATGAGCCAATGGCCTTACTCTTGTTAGCAAATCCAGTAAATCACATACGTTAAGAGGGAAATTGGACGCGACAAATCGGATCGTGTGAACCAGCCTTATAAACACTTATTAAAACAAAGTCAATGACAAAACAAATGTTGATTGAACGGATTGTAACCTGAAAAATGCAGAGAGAATTTGAAGTATTTTCTATTTTTTCTGGTAGTTCTATTCATTACTTACTCTGGAACCGCACATTCAACATACAATTTAACCATGTCCATAAACTTTTATCTCAGTTCTCCGGCGCCTAAACTCTCAAAAAATTCTGCTTGCGCAAAAAAAATTTTTTAATGAGATCAGATTTATAAATCTGTCAAATTCTTGACCAGTCAAATCGTTAGTTATTTAAATCAGTTATACTATGAAGCAAATATCTTTTCCTACGTAACTTGAGAAATATAGCTTCCAACATCTCTTCTAATGAGTTTTAGAACGTTTTAAAACACCATATAATGAGGCTTATGCATGGCGGCCATATTGGTGTGGCCACATTAATTATTCACCGGCAAATTTAGGAAGAAAGTAAGGCCACTGATGATAAATTCTTATCTAGACAATATTTTTCCTTGCCAACCAATAACTAGAAACTTATAGAAGCTCTTTAAACATGTCCCCAACACCACAGTAGATTTGTGGTGGTCACACCAATATGGCCGCCATTGGCTTCATTTATGCATAGCATATGCACTATCCAGTCCTTGTTTTCAGATCAGTAGTCAGGTTTCATGCGGTCCAGTGTGAACGCGAAAGTTTACCCCCCCCAAAAAAAACCTTACATTTGCTAGCATTATTAGTAATTCTAACATTATGAGAAATATAAACTATCATTTTGTATCAAGACTTTAATTAAGAACTTCATTATTGATATTCGTACCTGAACTCTGCCATGTGAAATTGAAGTATTATGCTTATACGATTGAAGACAAACTTTTAAGAATATCCAATAGGAGTATTTACAGCAGGATTCAGGATATTTAACTTCCCATTTTTGAAAAATTACTCCCGTATTAGATCTTAACTAAGTGAGACATCTGTCTCAGCTGACAGAGTATTGCACTAATACGTGACTCTTCCGGTAAATGTATGCTTGAGTGAGTTTGTTGCACAAATAAGGTCGGTTCACGCTGTGTCACATGTACATATGAGAATAAACATGATATTGATTAACAATAAACTTTTGTCATTCACTCTGCATGCGTCTGCCAGCGAAGGAACCAGATGGTGATCAACTTCAGAAACATTGACGCTTATATATAGGAGCGAGAAAATTTATCTACATCGCTCAATTTTTCCTATTTGCGTCCAAGTTCAATACTGTTACATGATGAAAAGATTAAAGGCTTATTGACCGAGCGTGAGGTCTGTACTGTGAAATATCAGACCGAGGTTTTTTAGTATGGACCGAGCGACGAAGGAGCGAGGTCCATGCAAAAAACAGAGGTCTGATATTTCACAGTACAGACCGAACAAACGAGGTCAATAATCGGTTTATTATATGGCTGAACTGAGTCTGTGAGCATATGCTTTTCGCGCGAATTAAATCGACTATCGTCAGTTTCACTGGGTAACAATATACGGTAGGCATGCATGCTCAATCAAAAACAATTTGGTTGTTTGAAACTTTTTATCTGTAAATTTTAATGACACACAAGCTTGCAAGGGTGAAATATCTAAGAAAACCATTATGCACAACTTATGATAAACGACATCCGGGACACCGGCCCAGATACGGAAAATACGGACCACGGTCCGGGTATGGGTTTTTACGGACCGCTTGTCAACCAATCAGAATAGAGAATTTTGAAAAGCCATATAATAAATAACATTATTTTCTCACTCTGATATAAACTGCTGGTTTACCATCATCAGAATGATCTGCTGCACGATAGTGCTTAGTCTGCTTAGTGAAACCTTGAAACCTATCTACGCATCTGGTTTTGACGTTTTGTAGATCTGGGAAGTAAAATGACAAACGCAGTAGCTAAGTCACAGCACGTGTTTTATATTTTAACCATTCACAAAAACGCTTCCTTTTTATGAATAATATGATATTTTCGTCATATTATATTTCAATAGTATGGAATCGAACACTGTCACATGTTAACCAGCCTGATGATAACCGATTTTTGTCACAAGACAAATTCAAAGGTTAAACGTTACGAATTACAATAAATTTCACAATAAGCTGACGACACATTTCCCTGCGAGCAGAGGTCTCTGTATTACGACACATTGAAACCAAGGCAAATAGTCAATGTCAAGCCACAATAGGACATTTTGCCCTTGAGTCAAAGCATTGTTCTATGAAGAAACTTTTCATTGTATTGTCCGGCTTGCAATGTTGTGTCAATTATTGTATTAAAAACCCACTGTTAAGACAGTCTTTTCATTGACGCAAACAAATGTTATGTAAACAAACAGACTACGTGCATGACGCATGTTTGCAAATATTATTACCATTTGCGTTCAAGCTTGCGGCGTGCGGTTTCAAAACGTACGTTTTACGTTTCAAAACGTACGTTTAGGCTTTAGCGTTTCAAAACGTACGTTTTGCCAGGCCCCATGTCATGTTTGGGCAATGAAACTGACATGTTTTGGGGCTTCGAACGGCATGTTTTGCTACGCACTAGAAAGGTTTTAAAAGTAATTCGCACGTTTAAGAGCCAGGTTTAATAAAATGGATTACTGCGCACCTACTTGGTTATTGGAACTAAAGTCTAAACAATACTAAATTTATTTATACTGGATAGCTCTGCCAGTTCCAAAATGTTCTCCTTAGAAGTTCAGTGAGGACAAACCCTCAAGGAACCGGTGTTACCACTGGAGTAGCCTGCGTGGCAGGCGTTCTATTGTGGGGGAGGGAGTTTTGTTTAGAGCGCGCGCTTTTTTTTTTGAGAGCGCGCGCTCACCTGATTACTGTAATGACGTGCAGATGACGTAAAGCGAAACTACACTCTTTCTCATATTATGCAAATACATTTTTGAATTCGAAATTTCGGCTTGCTTTCCAGACCTAGCCACTTGCTAAACTTATTTCTGCAAAGTCTATGTTGAATTTTACAATTATACACCAATAATTCTCGTTAAAATTGTAATGAAAATTTTTATGAATAATGTCTAGCGAATACTTTTAAATGTGGTCCGCTGTGACGATCCGCCAATTAATGGGGCACCACATTCGGCAAAATTGTGTAGACTCAACTTGCGACGCAACTCTTATAATCAGTTTATAAATAGTAAATTCTCTGTCTATCTGCACGAATGTGGGGTTTGTTTGAAACAAAACAGATTAAAGCCTTGTTATTGAGTAGAAATATAGAAGTTCGTTGAGCATTGCGGTTGTCTTGTGTCGGAAATTGAATCAGTCGACATTGAATCGAAGTCATTGATGTCTCAAAAGGCCGCCTGCCGCATCGTACTTGAGAGAAATTTTCCCGCTTCGCCTTTGATGGATAATAATAAAGATTTCGAAGACACATTATTAATTCATTTCAAGTAATTTTATCTCAGTTTTGCCAATATATTGAACAAAAACACTTCAATTCTCAAAGTGATTATTTTCACGCCTTTTATAGCATGTTGACGATTAAATATGAAATGTAATATTAGGCATACATCCATGTTATATTTGCCCTACGTTTTATTCAACCAATGTTTTCTCGACCTTGCTTTATCGCATGCAAGAAACTGAAAATGAAAATGAAAAGATCAGCAGTGCGAAAACTCATTATTCAAACGTAATTGATATCATATTTCCCGAGATATATCTTTGACGATGGCTCTGAAAATGGCTGGAGAAGTCCCAAGAATATCGCGCGCAAAATAAATTGAATTTGTGCTCTCACTCCAACCGTTGATACGATAAGACGATAGTTCAGTTGGTTGAACGTCAGCTCCTTAAGTCAAATTATGTCGACAATATAGTTGTTGGGTGTTTAAAGACTTCACTAATTAATATATGTACACGGTATCATATATAACTACCTATAGTGTTTCATGGCTTAATGTGACCTGATTAAGTTAGTTTAGATATGCTCTAGACAACAATCTTTTTACCTACATGCACCATACGACTTAACTCTTTGAGAATTGACTATTTTATAGGACCGTTAATACAATATTACATGCTTATGAATGCAGGATTGATTAATAAATCTCACATAATGAAAGCATTTCCTGACATTCCCAGTAAAAAAAGCTTGCCAAAATGTCTACAACATATTTTACTGTATTTTAAATCGAGAATTTCGCTACTTAAGGTTCTACACACAGCAGTCTATTAAAACAATATTAAACTGAGCTAGACATGTCATATAAACACTCAATAATCAGTCGTAAATAAGAAACTGAACTACCATTTTTTTTACATTATTGACCAAAATACGATAATGTTTTACTAAATTCTAACGTGAATTACCTGAAAATCTTTTTGTTCTTGCAAATTTTGTTGTTCTGTTAAATGAATTTCGTCCACCGCAGCGAAATCGGTTCACTCTGATGTAAACTCTCTGTGTGACGCATCACTATGGACGCATCGATAGAGCAATATTCTTATATTGCCCGTAATTTGATAAGGACTCGCATGTTCTAAATTCCTTAACGCGGATATACTGAGCGGTGTGTGACGGAAAAGTCCAGATAACATATATCCGGAAAATATATACGCAAATATGCGTGGGTTGGCTTTACGTAAAAGGGTCAAAGCAGCTTTAAACAACTCAGTTCGGCGTCAATTTGCAAATTTGTAATCGTGTTAACGGCGTAAATTAAGTTTATATGATGATAGATACGATGTATATCGAGATTAAACATTAAACATGATTTAAAAAACATGTCCAATATTCGGTTACGGGCCCGTATACATCATTTGATCACGTTCAAGTAAGCTGGTAGGACTACTGGGGTACTGCTGCCCCATACTGCAACAATCTAACGAAGTCAAAACAAGACGAATTTTATTTGAAGTCATGGCTATGGGCATGAATTTTACAATTACATTGAAACTAGGACTGCATTGCAACAATCTCTATTAAAGAGTGTGAAATGTTATTCATTTTCGCCAAATTTTATTCCTTATATAGTGAAATGTAGCAATAACTTGCATGAGATGTGGCAATTAGATGAAAAGAAAGGTGAAAAAGTACTCCAGACAAATATACTGAGAGTTTCGGAGCAAAGGCTATAGGGGTAGAGCACCGATCCAGATTTATAATTGCAGAATAGCATAGTCAATACGGCGCATGCACACGTCTGGCAATTTCATACTCCCAAACACCGACAAATGTTTAGTGGAGTGTTTTAAGTGCTTTGTTTATGAAACATGCAATAACATTTCGAATCTTATTAAAGAACTGTTTCAATAATTCATGATATATGCTAATCAATCGTTCTTTTTGAATTTACGCTTTTTCTTTGTAGGTTTGCATGGCTCATAGTTTTTATAGAAAACACCACGTCTATATTGATTTGGTAAATCTTCCGATCCGTATACGCCCGGCTCTTCATTTGTGCATGGAAATACTATTAAATAGTATTTGCCAAATAAACTTGGTGATCTCCGGCACAAAACACACAATCATGCTTATATATTCTCGAATTATCGGTCCGTTTCTGCTCTTCGAGCTGTGCGTTTTTGGGCATGGATTCAGTTCCGGAGTTAAGTTCTTTAAAATTCAATAGACAATATAACGGAAACATTAAGACGTAAAGGTCTCACTGATCAACAGAAAAGAAAATTGCCCAAAATTGGAACTAGCTAAGACGCGCTTATTCCAATAATGGTTATTGTGGCAAAAAAGTAATATTTTAAGAATAGAGGTTAAGTATTTACTGTTTGTTTTAACAACATGTATAAAATCGAAAGGGCAGGGCTACTTCAAAGTGTCAATAGCAAATAGACCAAATTATATATCTTCAAAAGAGGCCCGAGAAATGCGTGCATATGCCAAATTTGAGTCATTTCTCGCCTGTATTTGGACGAATTTAAGTGCTTGATATTGTTACAACTCGTTGGCAATATTTGCTCGTCTGTATTTCGAAAAAACTTCAAAGAAATTGCAAAATATTTTTTCAAAATATTTGGTGTTTTTCGTAAAATGGACAGGATATTATGTCACGATAAACCTATTGTAGTATTGACGTATTGTCAATGACAATATTGTTCAAAATTGCGTTATAGACGTTATGATACATTTTCACCATATTTCTATTATTTTACTCTTTTGTATAGAGTATATATATAATAGACTGTCAAAGTTAAAAAACCCAACTAACAAAAACAAGCATTAAATCTTGTTCTTAATCTATATATAAACATTTAGTTGTTATGTATTTTAAACATGTTTTGTGCACTCCACAGAATAATCACTCTCTAATAGATTAATATATATGAATATTAATATGATATCAATAATCATGCATACATTATTCAGCTCAGTCTCTGTTGGGGCTTTTCAGTGACCCATTACATCAAGTATTTCGCTTACCCATATTAACATGTAGTTAGTCTACATGATCTATTTTTACAACAATTGTGATGTAATATATCATACACGAGAAGGAGTTTATTATAGTGATTTGAAACACCGAAAAAAAGTTGAAAAACAAGGCACTAGCCCGTTTTTTAAAAAAAAATTGGGGTGTTTTTTTAATCACTATAATAAAACGACTTCGAGATGTATGATACACAAAACCAGTATTTAAAAAGAAAGAAATTCAACGCGAAAGAGAGTTAATTTATGGGTGTTTATTACCGTGGTATCAAGACAACGATACGGTGGTGATTTCCTTTGTGTTTTGCTCATGAATTATTAATGAGTTTGAGAAATTACATTCCTAATCTGTCTATCCTGACCCACTCAGTCAACTTTCCCTGTGGGAGGAAACCGGAGTACCCGGAGAAAACCCACGACTTTCACATGAGTGTGATGAGTACAGTCCTCAGCGAGAATCGAACTCAAGACTCAGAGGTGAAAGGCGCTTGTTCTGACGACTGCGCCACCGAAGCCCCACTTATAGTTATGCTGAAAAAAACAAAGGAGGAGCCACCATGGTTTGCGCGGAGCTCTAGATCGTCGGAAATGGAATTTTCAGAGTCTTCCTTACCTCTTTCGTTAGGCCCTTTCATCAAAATATATACGATTTCAAACACTTCTATTTTCGAATTCAAATATTTCGCTGCAATTTTCTTTAAATGCAGTTATTTTTTGGGCAGCCGAAAGCTATTTCGGCCCGCCTTATAAAATATTTGGGAGACCGCGTCCCCCCCCCGGGCCCCTGCTTCCTACGCCCCTGGTGTAACCTGAGTTCAATGCAGGGCGCTTATATATATAAGCGCCCTGGTTCACTGAGTGTCAAGGCCCGGACGCGATTCGGCAACGCGACGCGATTTTTCAGTTTTTAAAAGTAAATACAACCGTCTATGGAAGGAAATATCTCATGTTATTATTATGGCAAGCATTTCAGTTTTGGTGGCAGGTTTTATTGCCCTACGAAGCTGCGACGAGAACCGAGTTTCAAACAAAAAATTGTCTAAAAGTCTTTCAAAATATTCTAAACGAAGAAAAATAAACCTAAAGACAGAAAAGGGGTGACTGCTATGGTTAAAGAACTTTCTCAATAAGTTTTTGTTGGCGTAAGTCGAAAATACAAGGTAAATTTCACAATGTTTTTACGAGATAATCTATTTACCCGGGTCGCGTGTGTTTTTCGCGGGTCATGAGGGTCTAATTTCCGGGATCTAATTTCTAGTCATCGTTCTTTCCCGGGGGGGGGTGTATTTTTGTATAAAATTGCAAATTAAATACCAATATCGGCTTTTTTCTCCAACATAATTGTATGTAAACACGGAATCTTCGCATTATTAATTAAACCTTTTCTTCGCATTATTAAAAATTAAAATCTTGATACCCTGTTCTTTATTTTTTAAAATAGCAATTTGTATTTGATGAAGATTTAGAATCACTACTAAGCTTTATGGTCTATAAACAAGTCATATGACATATAGATACATATTGGATTACTAGTCTTAAGAACGAGGATATCAGCATATGAACAATTACAGGCTAACAGTAGGCATTTCTATGCGGCAAATAATAAGTACAATAATGAAGTTTAATAGTAATATAACATATCTATTCATACTCGCAAAGCGTGTCTGGGCTACCTATGTCGCCATGCAAGAAACGTGGTTTATGGCTATCGCCGTATCGGAAAAATCTGGGCCAAGGGCACGCGTGTGAATGACGTTTCCTCCCAAAGGCAACTTCCTAAGCAAAGCTTGTGTCAAATAATTTTTGTCATGACTCATGTTGTTATATTAATTAATTATTTCCTTAATTTAATTATATATATATAAAAAGAATTAGTTGCTGACGAGCCTCGGAAAAGCGCGCGATTGTTATGGCCGCAAAAACAGAGAAATTTCAATTATCAACCATGATACTGGCAGAATTCTGCCTAGTTCGCCTGGCTTCAGTTTTTTAACGATGTTATATGTTTGAGATTATTAAAAAAATATTCGGCTATTGATTCATATTCAAGTTTACCGGCTATAAACCCATGTGCTGTTCACCCCCTGTTAACGGTAATTATCTAAAACACATAATAACATACTCAGTCTCAGGCATATTCATGAATTCGCGAATTTTTCACGGAAAATTTATTAGTGGAATATAAGGCATTAAGGGGAGTATATAAATTTAGCGTTAATCAAATCATTGGTCATATTTTAGCCCTATATTTGTCTGTACAATAGCTATCAGTACAAAACTGTTAAATATAGGTCTATAGACTACGGTATATTGAATAAAGTCAAGAAATTCACAAACGTTGGGTTCCATTGGCATTGTAGAGTATATTATACAATCTTACATGCAGGATTCCAGTGAAGGTATAGTAGCGATAAACGATATGTTTGAGCAAGTTTGTATGATCAATTAAACTACCTGAAAATATATAACAAGTTCCTGTTATGTTTTTCAGTCGTTAGTATGATACTATGCTATCTCGCATCCTACTTATCAACCGCTAACGTACCTTAGTTCCAGAGGCTCTTTTAGAACGGCAAGACTAAACAGAATACACCGCTATACTACCTATACACTTGAACCCAACCTGCAGGCAACACTCAAGTCAGACTTCTATACAATAAACTGCCGTGGCTCGTGTCTAAACTCCATGAAAATTATCGTAAGATTCGAAACACTTCAACCTTTCGAACAAACGCCTTACGTCACGGGAGGTTGTCGCACACTAGTAAATAGTAGCGCAACTAACCTTCGAATGAATTGGGCCTTCGCTCAACCACGGCAGCATTTTATATAGGGTAGTATATATTGCATTCACTTACCTATATATTACAAGGCACTCGGAGATATTAGCGTATGGTTTCCAATATTCTATCTATAGGAAGAGATAGATAGTCTTAGGAAGATATAGGTTCAATATGATAGATAGCAAATTGAGTCGGCACGCAAAATACTTGATATATGCAGTTCTCTGTGTTGCGTCCTTTGGCTTTGATGTCCAAACGCGACTCACAATTCACGGACCTGCAAACTGCAGGTGTTTTGACGATTTGTTTGTCTTATTCAAAATGATTTGTTTTTTGTCTCTTGATGATAATTTTTTAAGTGCTGACGTCTAAATAACAGCAATCACTGCTCGCATCTCGCGCCTTTTGTCGTTTTGATTAATTTATGTAAAGCATTCTTAATTAATGTAAGTAAGCAGCCGTGCGGTGGGTGTCTGACATACTACTCAAAAGAAAGGTTAAAAACACTTCGATTTGGCGGAAGCTCTTTGCATGGACGCCAGTAGGTACGACTCTAGGAGGGGCCCTTCCTATCAGTAACCCCTCCTCCTCCTCCCTCCCCTTAACCTTCGAAATCCTCCCCTGAAACGTCGAATGTACTACTTTCGTGCTTACCTCTTAAGAAGGACCTTTCATTGAAATGTGTTTTCAATCTTTTTCACATAGTTCAGACACCAACTATACAGTAACCTATTGGCTATTGCAGAATAGTACTTGCAGTAACCGACTGAATAAGCTATACGTTGGAGAATTAATGTATGCAAAGCGAACAAATTGATACGAACATAAAGTGGGAGAACTGGGCTTTGGGAATCGTTCGCTAGGTTATTGAGATGACTTGCCTTGTCTGATGTTTTTTATCTTTGTAATGAGTCAACACCGCGTACACTGATAGCGGAAAAAGTCAAGCGATGTTGAAAGAATGAAAACAACTAAGACGTTGCTGCATGATGACTGAAATCCTTTGGCTTTGTCTGAAAGTAGATTATAATCTATTTTTACTTGGTTTCTGTTAATGCCATGTTTCGGTGCAAAAACCTGCACTTGGACATTTTGAGCGAAGGCCTTTCATCACTGAAGGAGATGATTATACATATACTGTGTTTTACTGATTTTTTCATGTAGTTCAGACACAAACCGCCACGACTGCTTATCGTATAATGCTACCTATACTGGACCACCACGTTTGAGATTTCATCTAAGAATTATTAAATGCCAGTGTGAAAATATTATTTAATTTCGGCTTATCAACCGCGATGTAGTTTCTGTTGTTGTAGTGAGGGCGTCGCAGTTTGGATTAATATATTCGACTCTTGGAAGGAGGTTTACATTGTCACGCACTTTTATCAAAATTAAATAAAATTTGATTGTGTAAACCATCACTGGCTTTACTCACAGGCTTGCTCTGGAACGGTAACTCGCCGCGAGTTAAGGCGATTTAAGGAAAAATTGGGACTTTAATTTTAAACAATGCGAGTTAAGCAGGAGTTAAGGTCCAGAGCAGGCCTACTCGTCCCTTCATCACAAATCTGGCTTAAAGGTGCATGGGTTTACACTGAATCACTAGCTACAGCAAAGTTATTTTTTGCGCAAAGACAAATAGGAAGGTATAGACACGCAGTACAAATTAAATTAAACTAAAATTAATATCATTGCATCTTATCGATTTTTGATCACACTTTGATTAAACCATGCGGTTATTTCCAAGGAGGTTTGATAATGTAAGCCAGGCCTATATATGATCTTGTGGGTTTGCGTGGCGATAGAAATTAAGTTGTTTTGTTCTCTCGATAAACTACGTACATCTGTTTATCAGTTGCAAGCCTAAGATAAGTAAGTAAGCCCAGATCTTACTATTACAATAAGTAATAGTATGGTTACTCGTACAATCTGGAAAATCGTACACCTTTTTCAAGACTTCACTAATTGCACTTCGTCCTTCAGACTCGTCGTGCAATTCAACTCACTCGCGTATGTTTTATCCAAATTGCACTCGAAATCATTCTATTACCTATAAATTAAAAGGGGATGGGGGCAGATTCTCCTCAAAACCAAAGTGTACTTTCATATTTTTAGACTAATTAACGCAAAGTTAGTTGTTTTAACTGCAACAAAACCTTAACTCAAAGGTCTCCTCAAAATCAGTAGATGAACTGACATCTCTCAGATCACACCCGCCCCTTCTGCCCACCACCAGTTCCGGTGTCCTTGGCTTACCTAAATCTACTGTTTTCCTGTTTTACAGCCTGTTTTCTGAATGGGAAGAAAATTCGGTATCGCCTGAAAAAAACATTGCGTAGAGGAAATTGAACAATTTAGATTTGTATCTATAAAACACATATAGAGTGTTGAGGTAAACGATAAGAAACGTGTCTGAAACATACTTCAAATAGTTTCCATAAAAATACTTCCCATAAAAATACTTCCTATAAAAATACTTCCCTGAAATATGCACCTACTTTTCCGATCATAATCGCCTCACGAAGTTTAAATCGTCTTAAACAGAACTGACAGTGATAGAGCTGTCCAGTAGATAAAGTAGTAGTTTAGTTTAGGTTAATTTCATTCTGTGGTCACAGGAGCTGTAAGGGATGGCTCTTGCTGGACCTCCAGGGAGAACAGTTTAGAATTGATAAAGCTATCCAGTATCAATAAATTAGTTTAGTTTAGGTTTCCTCTCGTAGCAACACGGCAGTACGGCACCAATAGGTAGTACGGCACCTTCTGTAGGGAACAGTTTAGAACTGATAGCTATCCAGAAAGCACACTTCTTTACAGTTAGGGAAATAATAAGCCACGGTCGAATGTTTGGGGGGCGTCAGAGTAGTGAGTGGCGAAGCCACGAACTACCTAGGGGGGTCCGGGGTATGCCCCACCGGGAAAATTATGGATTTCTAAGGCTCGGAAACGCCATTTCCCGTATTCTGATACGAGTTGGAAGGTCATAAATCACAAAATTCTGTTATTAGTACATTAGAACAAGGCACAACACGCGTGAAAATATCTTTATGATATTTTATGTCTATCTACCGTCTATGGTCGGGGAGTTTTTAATTGGATTTGACTCGTTGCTTTACCTCACCTGACCTCCCCCCACCAATATCTCGCCGGATTTGAACTTTTCATGAGAACGGTTTTGAAGACCATTGGGGGGGCGACCGCCTCCCCTCACCCCCCCCTGGCTACGCCACTGATAATAAGGTTAGGTACGCTATATTTACGCATAGCCAGCTTACAATTTATATAAATATTAATTAGCTGGACCATTAACTAGTTTAGTTTGAAAAACAACCCTAATAGTTAGACTGGGATTTATGCTTAAACGTTGAAGAGTTTCTGATTGTTTTAAATTTCAAATTCGGTATATCAACTTGGCATATGTATTACAATGGTCTTGGCGTGCAGAAAGACTGGGGGTAGAGTGGTGTAACTAACTGAGGTAGGGTGGTGTAACTGGGGGTACGGGATTAAATGGAGGTGGAGAAAGCCAGAAATTTCAAATGTTCTTCCCAGTATATGCTATGGTAAAATATACCAGTAACAATATTTTGTCCACGAAGGTCCCGTATAGGAAAATGCCCCCCCACGAGAAAATTATTAAAAAAGGTGTGACACCCCCATCATTTTTGAATTTTTCAAAAAATGTTTAGTTTTGGATCCACAAGAGCTTCTCTCCAAGGATCGGAGAACATGCCTGACTGGAGAGACATATTAAGAATTGCCGTCAGCACTGGTAGAAGTTCATCTAGACAACTCTTTCAATATAGATGTCGGAATAGGGTCAAGTGGGCATGATTTAGTAGTTGGCTTCATCACAAGTTTCCTAACTGAGTCTTCATCTAATATCTCAAATTGACAAAGGTTTGTATAATATGTTGGGGGGTCACTGATATGATAGAGCTATCCAGTATAAACATAGTTTAGTTTAGTTTAGCTGTTTAGGTTTCCTTCTGTGGGGAACAGTTTAGAACTGATGGCTATCCAGAAAGCACACTGCTTTACAGCCAGGGAAATAATAAGGTAAGCTATATTTACGCATAGCTTACAATCTATATAAATATTAATTGGCTGGATCATTATAACTTGAAAATGGGTTTCCTGACGGCTGACACCTTATACAGTAGTATTTAAATTAGCCAGACAAAATATATAAATTTTAGTCTATAAACACCATGATTCTAAATTAGCAGATGACACCCTGGGTATACAGAAACGCCTGCTACGCAGGCTAGCCCCGTAGCCCGAGGGGTGTATCACTCCAAAAAAGCGTACGAGATTTTTGGGATTTTGAAAATCCAGTGGGATTTCTAGCTAGGGATTTTTTAGGGATTTTTGGGTGGATTTTTTAGGGATTTCATAGAGCTTTTTTAGGGATTCTCAGGGCCGATTTTATAGGGATTTTTAGAGATTTTGTTTCAAGGTGTACGAGATTTTTGGAGTGATATACCCCTCGGGCTAGCCAACTCTAAGCCTATACCATAGTGCATTGCGATTTCAACATGGCGTATTTATTTGTAAACGGTCCATTTCGGTAAATGAGCACATTAAAGTTATCTTATCATGACGTATTCTACAAAATTGTAACAGCTGACTTGTAAACGTTGCGGAATGCGGATTCGAGAAAAGAATTATTTGTTGTCTTTTTTTATCTAAATTTTATATTGACCTTGTTTTTCACGATTTTGCACACGGCAGGGCTTGTTTTCAAGAAAAATATTAAAACTGCTGCTTTATAGCTTTGTCTTTTGTCAAATACTGAAGTATTTCGATCATGACAACGGCCATTAAAGGGTTGAATTCACTTGAAGAGTGGACATCGGAATGGCAAAGCTTGTCTGGCGAAATAAAGTCTTTTAAAGTAAGCTTGAGTTTATATGTGGGTTTTTCTGGAAGATATATTTGGTTGTATGTGTTTTGGAATATGTGGGTTAATAGAAGTTGGAGTTTAGGGGACAGCATGGTATAACGTCAACGAAAGCTTCAGACCTTGCATTTTATATATGAAACAGAAGAGTGTTAAATTGTTTGCCCAGTTTTGGAAAGGAGGGTAAAATGGGAGTGCTTTCACCATATTTATTGATTAAAAAAACAAAGCCCCTCTGTAAGTCACTCACCTATAGCTTCTAGAATACCCTGCAACTTTGTATAAAGGGTTAGGGTTAGGGAATTAAATTTAGGGATTGAATGTGGGTCAGCAAACAAAGTGGTAGGGTATTCTAGAATTGCTCCAGTCCCTCTTTCAGTAACAAATTCATGCAGGTTGAAAGCATACAAGAGCAATACGCAAAGTCTGCACAGGGAGCCTCCATTTGAAGTTCTTGTGCGATGTTTTTCGATGATGTCGCTGCTGGCATAGCAGGCTTGTCCACCATCTGCACTAGTGCTGGTACTCACAGATGAGAGCAGTTGGGCAACCGAAGCTTCAAAATACCCCCTTTTTGATGCTGGTTCACTATATATTTTTTTGGAGATGGAACAACAAGGTTGGGCATATTGTGGCTTCGTTGGTTAATGCAGACAGATACTTTGCTACCGATAGCTGTACATCAGTGTGTCAGACCTGATCGTTTGAGGCGCATGGCTCCACACACACCTTAATTAACACGTCAAGATGTGCAATTTGTCACACACCTCGTTGTTTTGACATGTTGAAATTGTGCACCTCGTGTTTGCCACTTTCTGACTTTTAAGTTTTTGCGTGCACTGAACCGAATGATTCTCAACATTTAGACTTATATTTACTAGACACAGGTGTTCCGCATTAGATTTTTACTCAGTTTTGTAAGTGTTAATCTAGTCTCTATGGTGTAATTTTTTACTGTTTTTCAATTGCGTGGGAGACTGTGCACGCCATATTAATGTCAGGCACGCAATTGGAAAAACAGTAAAAAATTACACCATAAAGACTAGATTAACACTGCCTGTAAAATGCTCATGGCCAGGCCTGGTCTGTGTCAGTACAACCTATTTTATCACAAAAAGTACCCTGCTGGAGCACAGAAGAAAATTGCGAGCAGACCTAACCTATTAATAAAGCTGATGCTATGTCAATGAGGTAGCTTTAATGTGAAGTTCTATTGTCTTTATGTTGTAAGAAAATACTTTCCAACTGTGCCCTGTTGAATGTTGTTTGTATTACATGATTCAGACTGTTTACGTGCATTTGCTGTGGATTGATTCTTTGAATTAATCTATGCTTGTATCTTGTTTCATCTATAGACAAAATAACCTTTTCATGTTATGAAAATTAATGCCCAGCATAAAATTATAAACAACGGCATTTTAAAAGAAAAAATTTCTTTAGTGTATAATCCTATATTTTGTATATATTCATGTATTCTCATCGGTTAATTTGTTTTGTACGTTAAGTTTAAATAGTCTGTAACAACTGTGTAGTAATTTAGTCTGTGTAGATGTTTTTCTTTTAAAATGCCATTGTTTAGAATTTTATGCTGGGCATTCATTTCCATAACAAGAATTTGTTTTCCTCCTGGGAAATCACTCACTGATAAAATAACATTTATTAAAACAACTTTTTTGTTGCTCGCCAGATATTCACAAAGTTGCAGTTTGATTTCAAGGTTGTTAATACCTTATCGCTTTTGGGATATGATATTGTTTTCTACCTTGAGCAGATTTCCTGTCCTATTTCGATATAACCCATCTGTTGGAATTTAGCCTGACAGGACTATATTTCCCAACCACAATTTCCTATATTTTCCAGCAAACCAAAGTCGTTGAATATAATGAACTTATGGTGCAATGGCAGAATGCTCAAGTAAACTGTTGCAAAACAATCGCTTTGCAGAAGAAGAAAGTAAAAGCCTTTAAAGACTCGTTAAATAGGTTGGTTGAACGGTTCAAGTTAAGGCAAAACTATATACTCTTTCTTTATACTGGATAACTCTATCAGTTCTAAACTGTTCTCCCTAGAGGTCCTGTAAGGTCACCATCACTTATTGGTCCAATGTTACTACAGGAGGAAACCTAAACTAAACTAACTTTATTTATACTGGATAGCTCTATCAGTTCTAAACTGTTCTCTCTAGAGGTCCAGTAAGAGACAATCTCTTATTGATCCAGTGTTACTACAGGAGGAAACCTAAACTAAACTAACTTTATTTATACTGGATAGCTCTATCAGTTCTAAACTGTTCTCTCTAGAGGTCCAGTAAGAGTCATCTCTTATTGATCCAATGTTACTACAGGAGGAAACCTAAACTAAACTAACTTTATTTATACTGGATAGCTCTATCAGTTCTAAACTGTTCTCTCTAGAGGTCCGGTAAGAGTCATCCGTAATTGGTCCAGTGTTACTACAGGAGGAAACCTAAACTAAACTAACTTTATTTATACTGGATAGCTCTATCAGTTCTAAACTGTTCTCTCTAGAGGTCCGGTAAGAGTCATCCGTAATTGGTCCAGTGTTACAACAGGAGGAAACCAGAGTACCTGGAGAAAAACCTGCGGTGTTTGGTAGAGCCAAACTGGAAATACTCTTCTCACATGAAATTATGATCAGAAAACTACATACTGCAGGATTTGAACAGCCCTCTTAAAGGTGAACGGCACATCTACCAACCACTTTAGTAGATGTCCCACCTCCGTATGCTGGAACTGTGTTTGCCTACTAACTTCTCACAATAATCATGATGTTAATTTAATGTAAAATGATCACAATTGCTCGCCTTCAACACAGAAAATATACTCGCTTTCTTAACTCACTTTTAAACAAAAACCTGTGCACGCTTTACTCTCCATAAAAGGCAATCCATGTGACTAAACTATGCTAATTTATGTTAGTATATTTATCATATATAATAATCTGTCCGTTTGTCTGTCTCCGACACCACTGTTCCGCCAACGCTGACCACAGTTTCCATTTTCAAGGGGTTCACACTTATGTCTTCATCTTACGTCACTCTTATATGTCTTTATTGCCATTTTTTTTCTCAGGGTCTCCAAAACTTGTAACGATGATGAAACCATTCAGGGACTTTACAAACAGGTTGAACAAAATGAGAAACAAATACAGGATATGAGCAAAAACCTTCCTGTAAATATTGGGTATGAATGAACAATTTCTGAAGACAATAACAACAAAGTGCTATGGTCTTGAAAAGATCAATATAACCTATTATATTTACAGATAACAAAACATTTACAGTATAATGGGTTTTTTTGCTTTTAGGCTATTTCTAAGATGCTGTTTGGGAGATATTGACCTAACATTGTACAACAGAAAGTAAGTGTAATGTGCATCAGCCATCGCTGCACAATCTAGTCTTTTGTAGGGATGAGCCAATAACGAAAAATCCAATTTACCGATACGATAAATACGATTTATGTCACCCTGTTATCGCCCTGATAAAGGCACAAGTATGTGATAAATATAGATATAATCGGCCGATAACCAATAAGCCTATAAGTTACCGATTACTGGCTTATACCGATAAAAAACCGATTATCGGCTCATCCCTAGTCTTTTGTACACATGGGTGTACCCCCCAGAGAAGTCAGCCACCCCCAAAAAATATCACCATCAACCAGTTCATATTGAAGTTAATCTTTTGGCATATTTGATGTAATTTGCAGTGGTGGCATAATGATGCACGCCCCCTCATATCTGCACCCCGTCTATTGCATGAGCCATAATCACATTTGCATCGTCTAAGAAACTTCAATAGTGTGAACCTGGGTTTCAGACTCAAAATTAATGAGGTTCAATGATATCACTGATTGATTTTGACATTGAACTGAATGGAGTGTTGTTTCTTGATATTCAGTGGTGTTCAATTTGATATAGTGAATACAAAATGCATTACAATTACTAGTCTAGACTAGAGCATACTCTAGTTTTGTTATTACTCATCAGTTAATTATTAACTTTATAAATTTCTGTTAAAAATTTTCTTCAAAAGTTCAGATCCAATGGATCTGATACTTTTTCCACCTCTGGTGTAAACCAACCAAGCTCCAACTTTTATAAAGCAAATTAAGATGTTTACTATTAATTCCTGGCTACAATTACTTTTCTAGATTGCAATACAAGAACAAATATGAAAAGTTCAAATTGATTATGACTTTGATATCATTCTTCTTTTCTCTTCTTATCTTACTCGTTTTCAACCACAGGTAATTCAATCGATGTGTATGTAATATATCATACACGAGAAGGAGTTTATTATAGTGATTTGAAACACCGAAAAGTGTGTTGAAAAACAAGGCGCTAGCCGAGTTTTTTAACATACTTTGAGGTGTTTTTAAATCACTATAATAAACGACTTCGAGTGTATGATATAGCTTCTCAAACAAACCAGTATTTAAAGAGAAATTCAACGCGAAAGTTGAGTTAATTTATGGGTGTTTATTACCGTGGTATCAAGACAACGATACGGTTGTGATTTCCTTTGTGTTTTGCTCATGAATTATTGAGTTTGAGAATTTCAAAGAACTAACTCTTTGCAGACATTTCAGACTTTTAGTATCCGTTTCTATTCTTTGCCAGATTAGCAGATGCTCTCTTCCATGCTGTCCTTCTCTGGTATTATAGTTCGCTAACACTGCAAGAACACATTCTCTTGGTCAACGGTTCAAGGTATTATTACCAGGCTTTCCAAAATTTTCGTGGCGGAAACCAAATTGGGTTCAGGGCTCAAAATAACGGCCGATAGGTCTCCGGTCAAAATGACCGGTCATTGACCGTTGACCGGCCGTTATTTTGAGCCCTGGGGTTACTGTCAAATTATGTTTGCAGTAACCTGGGTTTTCCAAAACAAGCTCGTCCGGAAAAGTCAGAGTATATTTATGATTTGCACGTAAATTGTAAAGCAACCAACTTCTAGACCACAAAAAGTATCATCAGCCAAAAACTAGAATATATTTCAACAAATATCTTTCAATCAAATTTGTTATCATCGCCAGTACAATAATACTAAAGAAAGTGGACTCACTGGTACCAAAGAGTGAGCGAGTACAAATTGAAAAGGCTCTTTGGAGGCAAGCTCTTTCTTTGTCTGAACGGCTCAGACGTTACTTAACGTCTTAAGCAAAAACCACTCGTCGCAAAAACCAACTCGCAAGCTCGCTGCGAGTACTTTCATCCAATCACAATGCTCGACAGTTTATTTTAATTACATGCAAGAACTCGCAGCGAGTTTGCGAGTTGGTTTTGCGATGAGTGGAAAAGAGCCTTAAGTCAGCCTCTTTTACCGAATTGGAACAATCGCTTTAAATATTATTGAACCGTTCGATATTGAAAGCGATTGTTCCCATTCGGTAAACGTTTCGATTCTTCCTTTCGAGCAACGGTACTGTGGTCCAGACCGACGAAAAGCATATTATGTTTTGCAAATGTATATAAGAAAGCGTTGGAAAGCAAATTTAAATATTACAGTAACCGTTGACATGGTTCTAAAATGCGCTACTGATTTTTTACAGGATTAAAAATTGGTGGATTTTACATCATTATCTATCAATTCTACTTTCTGGATTTCTCCTGATATGGTAAAAAACTAAAGTTTGGAATATTTCAATTAAGAACTGTTAGATGAGAAGCGCGATCTTAAGAACAGTGTTAAGCACTGGTCAAATGAGAATGAGAGTTGATTAGAGTTGGCAAGCGAGAGTTTGAATGAGAGTCATCAACTCGCATGGCCTGGTCAAACGAGAACAAGAGTTGCACGAGAGTTGACTGGATATTACCACGCGTACCGGTCAAACGAGGGAAAACTCTCATGAAAATCTGAACCAGCTCATTAACTTCACGAGAGTTGACGAGTCAACGATCAAACACGAGCGACTCTCATTGACTCTCGTTAACTCTAATCCTCGTTTGACACGGGCTTTAAATTTATATTTTAGGCCAGATGGTATGATTTATCAAATGTATAGAAACCAGTTCATCTACTTCAGTATTTATTTGAGTAAGTGGAGTTTTTCAATTTTAAGCCTGTTATGTACTTATACTGAATAGCTCTATCAGTTCTAGACTGTTCTCCCTAGAGGTCCAGTAACTTAAGGCCATCTCTTATTGGTCCAGTGTTACTACAGGAAGAAGTGGAGTATCTGGTGAAAATTATAAACCTGTGCTGGTTGCATGGTAGCATCAAACTGAAAGCACTCACCTAATTTGTAACTGAAGCAAAACTATAAACAGACAACTGCATATTGCAGGAATCAAACCTCTGTCTGTCTGACACAGAGGTGAAAGCCATGCACACTAAACACTGTATACCACCAACACTCCTTTCAAAGGTGATACAAACTGATTCCTGATATTTACTTCTGATTTAGGTTTCGTCCAGTTCCTACAGTACAACTATCAACAACGTGTGCTGTACAGATTGAGGGCTCTGGGTGCAATTCGGACTATGGACGTCACTGTCGGTATGTTTAACTGCAAGCCGTCTTGATAAAAGTTTGTCTTCTCTAAATAACTCAGAAATGTATTTCTTATAGAGGGTGTCGACACCAAACGATCCAGTGGACTAGGATTTATTGCGCCATTTTTATGTGGGGGTTATGTAAGTGAATTTTTAGTAAGCTGAGAATATTGTGCAGGCCCTTGGCCTTGGCATAATTGTCAAACAATAAGTGCAAGTCTATCCAATGAAAAGACAAATGGAAATTATGCCTTTCCTATTGTTGCTGTGTGTCGAAGGATATTAAAGGAATACCGTATTGATTTCCGTGCATGATTCTCTGTTTCTTACACGCGGGTTGTTGCGAGACTTTCGAAAAGCGCATTTGATCATATACTATAGCATGTTAATTTGCGCAATATAAATATTAAATATTATTATTAAAGCGTAATTCAGTTATTTTATAATACTAATTCATAATTTGTTTTTAGTTTCTTCAGTTCTACAATGCTTACATTCTGTATCGTCTGGCTGAACACCCGAAATGTGATTTATGGCAGGTATGCCAATATACACAACTTGCTTCTATCTAATAGTTGAACCATTAACCGTGCAAAACCTTTCCCTTGACGAGAAAAATCGCCTAACGTAAGACAGAGTGCAACAATGAAGAAGAGCGATGAGGGCCCATTGCATCTTAGAACTGATAGAGTTATACAGTATAAATAGCATTAGCTTAGTTCCTGTAGTAATACTGGAGCAATAAAGGATGACCCTTGCTGGACCTCTAGGGAGAACAGTTTATATAGAGCTATCCAGTATAAATATAGTTAAATTTAGGTTTCCTCCTGTAGTAACACTGGACCTCTAGGAAGAAATGTTTAGAACTGATAGAGCTATCCAGTATAGAGTTAGTTTAGTAATATTTAAAACACGAGCAGGAGTGTTTTATCAGATATAAAACGCGAGGCGAAGCCGAGTGTTTTATATCTGATAAAACACGTTCTGCGAGTGTTTTGAATAGCTTAAAAAACGATCACCATTTGGTAAGTTCGTTGGCGTAGTAATTTTGAAAAATAACGTTGTCTAAGCCGAGAAAATAGAAGCTAAAGTTTATGTAAATCAGGAGGATATCTTATATATAAAACCACGATACGGTCATGATTTTATTTGTGTTTTCCTCATGAATTATTAATATTTTTTTAAAGTTCAGGCAGCACATCCCTTGCGATAGTAACATCCACTATAATCTTTCTTTTCCACAGGTGCCATGTTGTGCCTTGCTCTTCCTAGTTCTGGGAAGTGGAAATCTGATAACCTTGATTTATGTCATCAAACAGAAGGCAAAGGTGCACTTAAAATCCACATAATTTACGTACCACATGCAACAAAATTTCGAAAAAGAACTTGACCTGCTGTTCTCATAAAATTTTTAATTTACACTGAAAATTTTATGGAATTTTCTATTACAACTGTGCGATAAAAGATTAATTTCCTCCATTTGGATAATTTATTTCAAATAATAAATAAAACATCTCTGGTAAATTGACAGTCATTGACCGATCAACGCCATGTGAAAATAGGCTATGTTTTTATCTGATGTTTTCTAAATAAAATATTAAATAATATAATGACTGATATGTTTGCTTATTTAGCATAAAAAGATCGGTAATTTTCAATGGTACGATCGGTCAATCCCTACACTTTAATATATAAATATTTACAAAAACACTTTTTAAATACATTTTACTTTAACTTTATATAATTAGGTTTTAGTTTACATGATTTTGTTCAAAATAAGTCAAGATTTTGTGTATAATCTTCATGTTCAAAAATAAGGTGTGTATCTGGTCCAGGAAACGACCATCCATCGCTGTGGTCTATGTTATGTTCCACTCCAAATTGTCCTGATAGTTTTATAGCTTCGGCCATGAGATAGTCCACAGACCTGTGGGATGAAAACAACAATGGTAATATATAAACCTCTTGTGCTTATTGACTCGTGGCAAAAATTTGGTTATAATAAAAGAAACTTGAGTTCATTTTCACTTGAGTGGTTCGTTTCAAGATGTCCTCCCGATGTCATGCATGAGCTCATTTTAAAGCCGTGTTACACGGGGTAATTTTTGCTGCAACTTGTAACGCAAATTCGGACACAGAACGATGTTAGGTGAAAATGTATTCGCAGAGAAATTGTGAGCATGAATCTCGTTTTACTTTGCCGATATTTTTCTTGCTAAACATGCCCAGAAGGCAACAAATAAATGAATGATACAATAAATAAAATAATAAATATAACAAATATCGGTGGAGTGAAACGCAGGCCGTGTTCACCGTTTTCCTGTGCGGACATTTGAACCAGTTATCCCTGTGGTAACTTTTCCCTCTGACACCCCTAGCTTAAAAGGCCATGCTTTCACAGTTTGTATTCATGCTGAAAATCAAAATCAAGTGAGCTTTTACCCTTTTATTCTACATGAGATTTCCGTTCTCAGTGAGATATAAAAATAATCAAGCATAGAACATCAAGTTCCATAGCAGAACTGACTGCTAAATTTAATCAATTTCAACGAAGAGCCGAAGAAACGCTACTTTGCCAATACTGAAAATCAAAATCAAGTGAAATTTTACCCTTTTGTTCTACATGAGATTTCTGTTCTCAGTGAGATATAAAAATAATCAAGCATAGAACATCAAGTTCCATAGCAGAACTGACTGCTAAATTTAATCAATTTCAACGAAGAGCCAAAGAAACGCTACTTATGCCAATACTGAAAATCAAAATCAAGTGAGCATTTACCCTTTTGTTCTACATGAGATTTCCCTGAGCTCACCTTAGGATACCTGCGTTATCATTTGACAGCCGCCCATAACATGGCTCTGCGCAGAAATTGCGCTGCAAATTACAGCAAAAATTGTCCCTTGAAACATGATGGCCCTAATGCGACGTTCACATGGGACCTGATGAATCTGGAATCGTACTAAAATTTCCACGATTTCACCTTGTGTTCACACAGGACGTATGGAACGTGGTCCACGAATTCGAGCATAGCTAAGGCCAAAAAAATATTCTGTTTCTGGTCCATCAATATCCTTGCAAAATAAAGTACTCTTAATAAAGTACTCCTGCAAATTTGGTGACAGTTTAGCATTAAAAGCATAAAAAATCACTATACACTTTATAAAAAATAGAATACTCACCCAATTCTCCAAAAAGCGCCTCATTAACTCTTAAGAAGAAAAAAAGGGCGCCCAGAATTCTGCACAAACCCACTGACCAGAAACAGAATATATATATTTTTTGGTCTAACCGTACGAATTCCCTTGTGAACAAATGGAACTGAACGAATTTGCGTACTGTTCCAAATTCGTCCAGTCTCGCGTCAACATAGTTAGATACCTGTCAATTGGGTGAATAATGATTGGTATTGCACCCAGACCAACTGCGGTTGTTATCCAAGATTGAGTCCCTGGTGGTACACGTGATGCAAACCGTCTGAGTAGGATTCCCATAACGAAACATATTCTGTTGATCGTAAAACCAGGGATGGCGACAGATGCCAAACCTTGCCAGATAACTGCCTCAATGAAAGCTTCAGTACATGACCGTAAGCGTACGGCTTGTGGCAGGTTTTCTTTTGTCTGGAGTGAAAATTGGAGATGATATTTTAAACGTGGGCGTCCAATGTAGGTTGTATTCTACAATAATCTGCCGTGGTTTGTGTCTGAACTACCTGAAAAAGATTTACAAAAACTTCAACGTTCCCAGCAAAGGCCGTTCGTCAGGTTTGTAACAAAACCCTAATACCAAATATGCTACAGCTTACAGCACGAAGTGCCCACGTCAAAGTGCCTTTAAAGACTTGCAAAATATAATTAGCACCAGTACTACTTAATAAACAATTTGCGGTTTCAAACAACTCTCTCAAGCCAGCTAACCTTGTACATTTCCAAGCTTTTTGACGATGCATCCCCTAAAGCATAACTTGATGCAACTAAATAGCTGCCGAAATATCCAACTCTTGATATATGAGATTTGAACGCTTCACCAATCTCGTTTGCATAACCTGCGTGAAAACGAGGCAATTTCCATATACTGTAAATATCCTCAGTTTAAACAAATTTAATCCTAATTCTTACCTTAAAATACCTAATTCTTAACTCTAAACTAATCCATAATCCTAACCCTTAATCCTAACCTCATCCTGTTATCATTTCGTAATGTGGAACGTCGCCAAGATCAGCACGAGAAAAAGTGAAAAACAGCATGATGGAAATTAATATATGTTTATGAATTTATTATTCAATTGTCCACCCAGCTAAGTTACAGCAAACAAGCTCTAAGTACCAACACAAAATCATTTATATATACACTACAAAAAATCTCAATTAAATTTACTAAATTAAATACGGTTTTACCTAAATATCTAATCCAAGTATCGCGAAAAAAGTCGATTTTCGCTCCTTCGTCGGCCGCCATCTTGGATCTCGTTTACAATCGCCATTCAATTTCAGCAACGAATCAGATGTCTTCGTTCTGGTTACTTGGCGATGGCCAATCACAGCTCTTCACATATTGAATGACTCTGCATGAAAACAAACGACTGATATTTTTAAAAGTATGACATAATGTTATGAATTTTTGTGCGAATTTTTTGCAAGGAAATCTTTTATATTCTTGAGCAGAAAACGTTGAGAGCGAAAAGGTATTAAAGCATAGTGCAAAGGTATGTACTTTGGGCTTCAAAAGACTTTAAAATATGCCCAACAGCGATGGATTAGTGGCGCGGAGGTTTGGCCAAAAGTTACGGTTACCACGGAGTAATTTTACAAAATACAAAACAATGGACACTCCGAAAACGGTTAACATTTTAATTCGACGTTTCGACTAACTTGCAGTCATCATCAGGAAACAATTTAGTTGAAACGTCGAATTAAAATGTCAATTAATTGCTGCCGCAGGCAGCACTCCTAATTTTGACATGCTCCAGAGTTCACTCGACCCAGTCTTTCGAGCCGAGTTATGTATTGTCGAGATTTCGATCTCGCGTCTGTCCATATTTAAGATGTCAGAATTCCGGGGGGGCACCGGGGGGAGTGATAAAAATATTGAATAGGCAATTCCAGCTATCGCATCTGACTTGATGCAAAATATACGAATTTTACGAACACTTCCCGAAGAAACCAGGTAAGTATGGCTTTATTTCTTTCTGCTAATATCCACCAAGGCGATGAACTGTTTAGCATTCATTCTAGAGGCAAACAATGTGCTTTTATGAGTTTATCGGCGCTTCTTACAGCCCGAAATATCCCATTGTCCGCATGGTCGTTTACAACATTTAATAGTGTCTTAATACAAGGAGACAAGATGTACTTAAGAGCTCTGAATAATGGCCTATTAGTCCTAGCTAGACACTGGTGTAGAATTTTTGTCTATAGATAACTTACCAACAATTGTTACTGTTAATAATTCATGTACAAATACATGTAGTACAATGACAAATAGTGGTATAAATCTACCCGTGGAGGTAGCACAAAATATAAACAATCTACACGTGGAGGTAGCTTAAAATATAAACAATCTACCCGTGGAGGTAGCACAAAATATAAACAATCTACCCGTGGAGGTAGGTCAAAATATAAGCAATCTACCCGTGGAGGTAGCTCAAAATATAAACAATCTACACGTGGAGGTAGGTCAAAATATAAGCAATCTACTCGTGGAGGTAGGTCAAAATATAAACAATCTACCCGTGGAGGTAGCTCAAAATATAAACAATCTACCCGTGGAGGTAGCTCAAAATATGGAGCCCATTGAGGCACAAAATAACATTGATCTACCCATTGTGTTAGAAGAACAAATTGGCAAAAATGAAAACCAAATTTGATTTATGACTTATGGAAAGGAGCTTCAAGGGCTTGTTATAACTGATCGGGAAATTGCATTTACTTACTATGATATTCATACAGCACTTTTGAATATTTTCTTGAATGACAGTCATGCTATTTTAATATTAGAGGGCTATATGATGGCCTTAATAAAGCAAATGAATGATTTCTTTCTCTTCGACTCGCATGCCCGACACTCTAGTGGCATGCCTGATCGTCGTGCATAATTTGACAATTACATGCCGCTGATCGATAGGCGCAAGTAGCTCAAATTACTAATATCCCTCAACATCCCTCATGCCTATAAAATTATTAGTGGTGGGCGATACTGGGAATTTTGACTTCGATACGATACCGGTTACTTTTGCCTCGATACCACTGTTTCGATACGATATTCGATACCGATACTCAAAATTGTATATGAATGTATACCGAAATTTCAATATAGTAAATTCAACTCAAATGATATTTTTCAACTCAAGTATATACATAAGTGTCCGTGTCCCTTCTATCCTTGTATGCACCAATAATATCCCCATTAACCTCCCCTACCCAATTGCTCCTCGAGTCCCCCTGTTTAATCGCAGTCCGGTTATGCAAGATTTCAGTGACTAAAACTCAAAATTTCGTGACAAGTATCGAAATTGTCGATATTTGAAAATACTTATCGATACCGATACGATACTTGCAAATATCGAAGTTATCGATATTTTTTCGATATATCGGCCACCACTAAAAATTATTGCGAGCGCAGCCACCATTCTAGCCCTCCGGTTGTGTGAAGTACTTCATATAAATTAAAGATTATTTATATTCTTTCTCGTACAGTATATTTAACTAATAGTTAACTATGATGACATAGTTAACTATGATTTACTGTTCACAGACATAAACCTTTGTGGCTTTGTTGGGCTCCTGTGTTGTTATATGACTGTCTTTTCCCGTGACTTCCACCCAAATCTTTTTCCGAGATTTTTAAGTTTTGTCTACATTTATACAGTGATAATATATACGTTGCAATTGCCAAAATTTGTTATTGCGCCACGCGAATATAACATAATTATTTAGTACGTTTAATACTACAAAACATGCTTAGGCAGCACTTTCCTTGCGATAGTAACTACTAGTTTAATGTTAATTAATGTTAATTAGGAATCAAGTTAGTCGAAACGTCGAATTAAAATGTTAACCGTTTTCGGAGTGTCCATTGTTTTGTATGAAGCAAATTACATCTTTCAATTCCATTTATTTGCTAGGAACAAGGCTACTACATATAATGAAAAGAAACCAAACTGTACATCGAAATTCTACCATACCTGAGTAATTGGCAAATATTCCAAAAATGCTTCCAAAAAACATGTTGTCAAATACTTGCATATTTACTTGCGTATGGTAAACTGTAAACTACCATACTATGTTACAGCATAATATCTGAATATGGATGTCAAAAAATCATCCGGAGTTACATTTGATATTGTACTTGATGAAAATGTGACCAGACGTGAGCCCAAACGAATTCTTTTGATGAAAAACAAACAAAAAGAGCCATTGACTGCAAATGAAATTGAAAAGAGACAGAGGCTTGCCGAGGAGAGAAGACAGGTGCGACTAAACTAAACTATGTCTACGGGACAGCTATATGAGTTCTAAACTGCTTCCCCAAGAGTTCCAGTAAGGGTCGTCCCTTATTGGTCCAGTTTTACTACCGAGGAAACCAGAAACCAGTGGTGTTTGGTAGAGTGAAACTAGAACCACACTTCAGACACGCAACTGAGATGAATTGACAAATGCATATTGTAGGAATCTAAATATCTAATCCCGGTCACAGACTGAGGTGAAAGACACATGTTCTTAGTCGCTGTGCCCCCCCCCAAAAAAAATTATGTATAAAGTTGACACTAGAAACTGGTTGCTTAGTACAGCCGTACAGGTTTGACTATAACTGTACTACTGTATTAATTTATAATCTCTTTGTAGGCCAGAATACAAGCAAGATTAAAAAGAATGCATGAGCGAGAAGCCACAAAAAAACTTGCATATGCCAGAATACAAGCAAGATTAAAAAGAATGCATGAGCGAGAAGAAGCCACAAAAAAACTTGCATACAACGTAGACATATTATTACAACAACAGTCGTTAAGAACTGGACAAGTACCAAACCCTGATGATGTCCCCATCATGTTGCATCAAGAATTCCTTAAAACTGCTAACGATGTCGTTAAAGAGTTTAACAAGATGCAACGACAACTGCTTAATGTGGATCTCAAAGTTGACGAAAGAAAACACCGAATTTGTCACTTGCCTGAAACCAAATTGCAAAAGGCTTTAAAAAGTTCAAAAAAGGGGAAAAATACACAGAGAAGAATGACTAATAACCTCCTGTTAGTAAATGAACCAGTGTCTGATATTTCCCCAAAAACTAAGGCAGAACAAAAGCCTGGAGGAGTTGTGTTTGAAATACCATGTGATGATTTAGGGGGTTCGAAACAGTGTTCAAAGAACCAAGCAATAGCCAGCTTACAGAAGAAGGATTTAAAGCGAAGTGACCAGGAGATAGCTGCCATAAAATTGGCAGAAAAGCAGCTACAAGCCGCTGAACGCAGACAGGTTTGTGAAAATATGCAATTTATAATGGTAGGATTATCTTATTATTAATCCACTGTGCATGTGCATTGTGGGATGTTGCAGGGAAAACAAAGTCAAGAGAACTCGGGAAAGCAGAGAGGATTTGACGGGACTTCGAACCAAAGTGAACATCTTTCGACAACATCAAGCAGCACTCGAGGGAGAAACTGATTCTCGTATGTTGTTGTCTGAACACGAGGCTGCTTGCCTTGCACAAGACATTGCAGATGGCTTTAGTAACATCCATAGCAGGTACAAGACAGATCTGGAGAGAGCGGAGGGATTCTTTATGGTATATGATAAGACATAGATGTGAACATGTTGTAATTTGGTGTAGTAAACAATAGATTACTTACCAAACACTAAATCAATAGAGAAAACAAGTACACGTTATATCTATGTCCAATAGTGTGTAATTGTTACAGGACAGACTTGGAGAGAACTGGGGAATTCTTCATGGCACGTGATAAGACTTTGTTGTAAATGTATTATATTTTATACTATATATAATATATAGCAATTTGTAAAGTAGACAATAATCTGTAACCTGTTGTAAAATAACATAAAAATTAAGGTAGGAAGTTAGATTTTGAATATGTTTTTGCTGGTTAAAGGGAAAATGTGGGGGGTAAAACACTGTAAATCAAATGGGATAAAACACTGTAAATCAAATGGGGTAAAACACTGTAAATCAAATGGGGTAAAACACTGTAAATCAAATGGGGTAAAACACTGTAAATCAAATGGGGTAAAACACTGTAAATCAAATGGGGTAAAACACTGTAAATCAAATGGGGGTAAAACACTGTAAATCAAATGGGCTAAACGTAATACCACTCAATAATATCAACAACTGGAATAAACTATTTCATTTTACTTATACTTTTTTCTCCTCTTGTCGTACAAAATCTGGCATTTTTCTCCGATATTTCAACGTAAATGGCCCTGCAGATTGCCGAGGTGTTGACACTTTTTCATTGTCTGTACTATCAAAGATGGTCGATATAACAACCTCTTTATCAACCCGAGGCCTTTTGACATGACAATCTAATTTCTTGCCATAATATCCAAGCCCAGTTTTACAATATGGTAATTGGCCGTCGTTCGGTATTGGTTCGGTTATGCCAGCTTGAGAGCTACCTAAGCTGGATCCCTCAGTCCACCCTTGATTTTTCATTAGTTTACTACCAAATCCCTTTGTGTGTTTTTCAAAGTCACCAATTTTTGACGTGTCAACATTGTCGTCAATGCCTAAACTTCGTTGTTCTGCAATTCTTATGTCCATGAGAGCTTTTGCATGCCTGTCACCATAGCCTGCCAAGTAAGATATTCACTACTGAGCATTTGAAACTGAACTAATTTTATTTATGCTGGATAGCTCTATTAGTTCTAAACTGTTCTTCCTAAAGGTCCAGTAAGGACCAATTCTTATTGGTCTTGAGAAAACCTGCAGTGTTTGGTAAAGTAAACTGGAAGCACTCTTCTTACATGGACCTTTAGGCAAAATTATAATCAGACAACTGTACATTGCAGGAATCAAACTCCAGTCATAGAAGTGAAAGACATGTGCAGTCAAGCAAAAACTGTGTCACCAACGATGGGGTGTTGCCCCACACATCAGATATTAATATATACATTACTGACTTGCCCCTTTGTGAAAATGCCTGGTGCATCTAAATCTGATTGAGCATCTTGCATAAATAGATCTGTCAGACACATTCTGATTAAATTACTTTGTTCAAAGAAATTTTTCTAGTGATAACAAACTCACCTCCTTTTTCATATACTCCCATATCAATATCCCAATCATCTGCAGTTTGTTCATCAAAGTCCCCACTCACACTGTCCCAATATGCTGCGTCAGTATAGAACACCAAACCACTGCCGCCCTTCTCCCATTTCAACTCAATCTTATTCTCAAATAGTCTTTCTTTTGTTCGACCTTGGCAATCCACGTCATCGTAGAGGGCTTCGTGTCGTTCCCAGTCTTCCTCAGGCTCAGACTCTGTATCTGATGATGATTCGCTATGCTTAGGTGAAGTGTTCTGGCTTTCTGTGTGATGCTCATCGTTAGGTGCAATGTTTGACGATGACTCGTTAGTGTCAGGTGCAATGTTCTGTCTATAACTGTTCTGCCCATTGTTATTAGCAATGTTTAATGATGATTCGTTAGTATCAGGTTCAATGTTCTGCCTGTCACTATTTTGTGCATTGTTAGGTTTAATGTTCTGTTGATTACCGTTTGCTAACGAAGGACCTAACGAGTTACATTCATTTGATGTCCTTTCTGAATTAGATATTTCTTCTGATTCTATGATTCTATTTATCTTATCTGTCTTCCCCTCAACATTATCCTCAGAGCATAACGAGATACCACCTTCGTTAATATTGCTACCATAATCAAACTTTACATTGCCATAACAATGCTTGCTGCGACTACTTGGAAAACTGAGCCCCAATTTCTTGATTATGTGTGGCGGCAGTTGACAAGAACGAATCAAGCTCAAGAAGGTCGTTAGGGTTGTACCTATGTTGCCATTTGGCATAAACGAAGGTGGATGAAGTTCGGAAAGTTTTATCAAATCTTCCATGACAAATTCAATTTTCTCTCTCTTGAAATCTCTTGCTTCTTTCCTTGTTTTGTATGTATCATTTGCTAGAAAACATAATATGTACATCAAAATCAGATTTAGGTTTCTATGGCAAGGGAGCCGGTTGATCAGTCAGGGGTTGGTCGATCAGTCAATGTCAGTCAGTATTTTCTGTCTACTGTTGGTGCTTGTCTGTCTTTCATTTGTTAATAGTTCTTCCATCTGTCTAACTCAACTCTGACTAATATTTTACCACTTACATAGTCCACTACTTTTGATAATTATCCTAGATATAACAGCCTTTTGAGAACACAACTTTCCATCTCTATCTGTCCAATTTTCACCGTCATAAACTTCGAGTAATTCCTTAACAAATTTATCTTTTAGCCTAACAACACAACAAGTAGTTTTGCCTTTTATAGAGTCAGCTTTTGTTTCTGAATTATTCCCCTTTTCTGTGTCGATTTTCGCTTCAAAACCTCCGGTCTGTGGCGAAAATGAAAGCAGTCGAACTTCCCTGTTTCAAGAAATTGTGAGAAAAACGAACGAAGGTCAACGGAGTGAAATTTTGAAGGAATATTTCCGACCAAAACATAAGAAAATCTCTGGTTTGACATTATTTTGAAAATGAAGAGGGATTGATATGGTTTATAAGGGGTAGTATAGGGGTTAGTATGACTATTATAGATGCTGAGGGACACGTATAGAATAAATGGAGGTAACAAAGGACTATTAGTGATGTTGCGGGATTTATGTAGGATAAATGTGAATAATGTATGACTATTAGTGATGCTGAGGAATAAAGTTGGGATAGATGGGGGTAATGTAGAACTATTATTGATGTTAAAGTGAGGATAAATTAGGGTAATGTAGGACTATTAATGAGAATACAGGGTATATTGGGAGCAATGTAGGACTATAATTGATGTTGGGGGACAAAGTTAGGATAAATGAGGGCAATTTAGGACGATTATGAATGCTGAGGGATATATTAAGATAGATGGGTATAACGTAGGACTATTATGGAAGATAAGGAATAAGTTAGGATAGAATGTTTTATATACGTGTGTTTTGGTTGATTTTTCTTCTCTATAAAATTTAGCCTGAAATTTAGATATTTAGTCCCTGATATTTAGTAGTGTGTGACTGCTGTATAGAGAAGTGAAAATGTTTGCAATAATAGAAAGGATTAAAAATATACCTGTCCATATGGTAAGATTCTATTTAATTTTGTCTATATTGAAAGTGTGTCTGTGTATGCAGTTGCATGTGCTTTAAATATGGCCTTGAAGGTTAATTATAATTCACTTTATATCGATTCTATATTCTTACTTCTCAGGACTACAAGGGTCAACAGTTTGCTGAAAAAGTGTTCAATGTAATCATGATTTTATTTGGAGTAAGTAAATCTATATTCAATAATGTTGAATCATTATTTCAACAGGTCAAGCATTTGCCAATCTCAACTTCTTTTCTTTTAGATATGTGGCTTTGGTTGGGGTTATTATAAGCAGCAGTTTCATCTAACAGTTCTATATTTATTGATTGGATTTGCATTAAGCTGTATTGTAAGTAATATAGATAATTTAAGACTAAGCAAAATACCACTCAAATTTGACTACAAGTAAAGTGTAAGAAGTTGATACAATTTTCATTCTTTCAGCTTGTACTCCCACCGTGGCCATGTTATCGAAGAAATCCATTGCAATGGCAAAAACCACGAGATAGCGCAGAGAAAACTGAAGCAAAGAAAGATCTCAGGAAAAAACCCAAAGCAAACTAATCTATTCTTGTAACACGTTCTTTAAGAGTTGTAATAAATAGTAACAGTAAATTAATTGAATTAGCAAGTTACAATAGTCAAGAAATGTGTGGGAAAATATAGAATGTAGAAATACTGTCAATGCATACTGGGAAAATAATGTTAATTCTTTCATTATATGTAGTACTCTAGTATTTGGTGACCAAATAAATAGAAGCGAGGCAGCACACTATTCTTGACGAATTGGTTTTCACTCGTGGTAATTTCCTCCCACAAGCGTTTTTAAGTGCTTATTTTTCCAGGGCAAAGCAGTTCCCCCTCGTGGCGTTATCAGCGATTTAAACAACATGAAACAGCCCAATGTGGACTATTCATCATCATCTATGAGTATCTATAGAAAGCGTCTGGTATGAGGCAGCACTTTGCATGTGATAGTAACTCCTAGTATTTACATTAAGTTTTTCTAACACGAAGTTCCCCGACAATCTCAAATACGCTGACCATTAACGTGACACTGTTACCATAGAAACAAGATTTTGTCAACAAATTATTATTGACTTTCCGGCATAGAAAATGCCTTTGACAAAAATTCCCAAAAAACGGGAGCCATTGTGGAAAGAATGGAACTATAGCGCTGATAAACGAGGTGTTAGGAATACGTTTTACTCTGTAAACGGCGATCAGTACACTGGCGAGTGGGAAAATAATAAGAAAAACGGTAGGAATATGTTACATTTCGAACTAATTTAAGCGAGTCACCCCCCGGGAATTCTAAATGATTATCAGTAATTTTTAGATAAAATGTATATCTGCCGGGGGAGGAGAAAGTTAGCAGTGCAACCGAGATATTGGACTGTTTTCTATGTAATTTTCAAAATCTTGGATGCACAATTTCCAACTTTCAAGTCAGGCATACATATGTCGTAAAAATAGCCATTACATACTGAATTATACAATTGGATTGTGATTCCCCTGAGTTGGATGAATGCTATAGAGTGAGAGAACGTTGCGCGCGAAATCTCGCGCCGCAGGCTTAACTCTTTTTTTCTCTCTTCTTTTGGGCTTTATTCATTTGAATCCAAAAATCAGGCCACCATCTATAATTGTTGTTTATAAATAACAAACAAACATAACGACAGTCTTAAGTTTGGATGGATGGATGATCCAAAAAGTTTCTAATTCAATCAGAGCACGCGTTATATACATGTTATTTTATAATATATATTACTGCCATTGAAAATATACCATACTGAACATAATATCAGCCTTAGTAATTCACCTCGGCGCTCTGCAAATACCGAGGCATATTGAGAGTGTTTTGACTAATTTCCTCGGCCAAAAACATCACCAAATTTGCTGAGGGAAAAATAGGCAAATTATGAAGGCTGTATATTGAACAGAAGCTGTGGTCTTCATGCAGGAAAAGGCACACAGGTTTGGAAGAAGACGGGAGCAATATATGATGGTGATTGGAAAGACGACCAGAGATGTGGCTTCGGTACTCTAAGTTATCCCAGTAATGACGTGTTTCGAAAAGTATATTCAGGAGGGTGGAAGAATGACAAACGACATGTATGTGCTTCATTAGACATCATTCTGCATGCCTTTCCTTATTGGTCATTAGCTTAGGCAGATCTAATTACGGTGAATATACAGTTGTTGGTTCATGTGCCTTGATTATAATATTGCTTCAGTCGTATGTCAGAAGAATGCTTCCAGTTTGACTCTACCAAACAGTGCAGGTTTTCTCCAGTTTCTCTGGTAGTAACACTGGATCAATAAGAGATGGCTCTTACTGAACCTCTAGAGAGAACAGTTTAGGACAGATAGAGCTATCCAGTATAAATAAAGTTAGTTTAGTTTAGGTTTCCTCCTGTAGTAACACTGGATCAATAAGGGATGATCCTTACTGGACCTCTAGGGAGAACAGTTTAGAACTGATAGAGCTATCCAGTATAAATAAAGTTAGTTTAGGTTTCCTCCTGAAGTAACACTGGACCTCTAAGGTGAACAGTTTAGAACTGATGGAGCTATCCAGTATAGAGTTAGTTATAAATTTAAATAAGTTCCAAATTTACTCGACACATTTTTACGGTAGGTGGTCCTGCATTTTTAGGGCTATGGTACAAATTTTTACACAAGTACAGAATACTACGAGGGAGAATGGTATGCAGAGAAGCGAAGTGGTTGGGGACGGATGTACTATGGTGATGGCTCCGTGTATGAGGGAGAATGGTTTAATGATATGAAAAATGGACAAGGGATGCTCAGACTAGGTATATATGTAATATTTTTGTGTAATCTATTATCTCATGGCTTTTTCAGTCTTTATAAGTTACTTTGATACCTGTTTAACAGCCTGGTTTTTAAAGAAATCTCAGTTACTTAAAGGGACTGTTGACAAATATATTTCATCCCAAAATTGTGGAGCCCTTCATTGAATAGAACAACGAGAATAAATACCCAATGGCTTTTAAAGAATTTAGCTCAAGTTTTAATTAGTTTCTTTTTATATTATAGCAAATGAAAATAGATACGAGGGTTCGTGGAATGATGATAAAAAACACGGGGAAGGAAAATTTTTCTACCTGAACAAAGGACAACTTTACACTGGAGTCTGGGTGGAAGATATTGCAAAGTGTGGTACGATGGAAGATTTTGGTAGGGAGGGTGCACCACAACCTACGATTTATCCCATACCAAAAGTAAGTGTATTCCATTTCCTGGAACGTACCATCAGTAGTACAAATTTTATGCTACAAAAATATAAGTATAACAGATTGGGTTGTGATATTAGGTGTGCAAGTGGAAATTTCCCTTCAAGCATGTTGACTGGATATTTACAGTATAACTGTATAGTTATCGTTGTTTTGTGTATGATGTTTTTATTTCTCAATGTTTTAGTGTGAACTTCATGATCAAATTGCAGTGATGAAAGAGGCGGAAGATAAATTTCTTGAGCAGTGTGAAAATCAATAATTTTTCAATGTACAGAAATATAGAGTACTGAATTATGTGGAGCTTATTATAATAATTATTTGCTTGCAAGATTTACCCTTCAAAATGTATATATTATGAACATTATGCATATACCAACAAAAAATGATTTTCAAAGGATTTACTTTTCTAACAAAATGTTACAAAACCTATCTATACATATTGAACTATATATAAAACTGTGTATTACTAATGTACCAATGCAAGTGTATATCTTAATGGCACAAGTAATGTTCTATATTGTACAGTATTTACAATACTAATGATTTACAATGCTAGTTATTGCCAAATAACCTGGTGTAGTCTAGCTAATGTTAGCTAATTCTTATATAATGTATTGTACATAGTTCTTAACTCATTATATATAGAACTAACACCTTTTACCATGTACCTATAAATACATTTGCAACTGCATACACCTTGCCTAGAGACTTGATTTACTCCACACTGATTTTAACAGCATCTTAATTCTTAGCCACGGGCCATAATGCCCATCAAACTGTATGTATATCTGTAGGTTGTAATTTATCTACATAGATTTGTAGTTCTTCAAGTCCTTGTGACGACTGTTCATATTTATGCTTAACGAGTATATTATAGAAATGTAATGCAAACCAAATAAACAAAATGCTGACCGGGACGAGAATACATGTCGAAGCGATGGCGGCGGCTTTGCTCTTGTTGTAGAACTGTACCCATGCAACTATGGCAACCTCAGCAAGAAAGAGTAGAGTGCCGAGACCAGTTGAAAATATCCATGCTGTTTCGATATAGTAATGCATCCGTTCATGAAGGGAGTAGTCAACATTTCTGTTATTCAGGCTGTAACTGCTTGCAAAGCTGTCGAGGTTTGGCAAAATGCAGACAGAGATCATTAAGGCGAAGACGTGAATTGCAATTAGGATGGTGGTTAGCACGCTGAATGCAATGATCAAACCAGAGGGTAATTTAGGGTCAATCTCGATTTCAACCATTGCAACCTATAATAGGAGAACAAGTACTTAATACTATTGATGCATGCTCACAAAACTGTGCATGCTCAGTTATACAAATTTGGTCCCACAAGCATTAACACAAATATTCCTAGGGTAAAGTCCAGAGTGCATTCCATGTAAACGCTACGCCGGAGATAAACCGATATTTAAGATCCTTCACACCAATACATTGGAGATTTTCAATTGTGGGGACTAAAATCCATGTGAAAATAGCTAATCTAGTGTGTTTTATATACTGTTAACATCATATTCTTGAAGTTTTACTGTGAATATACATATGACAATGAACTCAGGCACAAACTTAGTTACACTTATCACTTCTTCAATTTTCTAACCTCACGCTGGAGATCTCTCCAGCGTGGAGTGCATGGAATGCAGTCTGGGGAAAAGTGGGGACAGAACGACCAACCGAAGGACAGACATACCCTCTTATAGAGATGCGAGCACGCTTCTAAAAATACAGGAAATGAATAATATTCTATTACCCTGTACTGTTGTTTGCATCTAAGGATGGACAGGCACAAATAAGAGCATTGTCTATTCTCATGACAATGTGAAACTGTCATGTTTATCAAGTGAATTTGACAGGTTTTATTTTAGCATTTGATCAGCCAATCACGTTACATTACTGGCCTCACCCTGATTGGCTGCGCCAACTGAAACCTTCAAAAATGATTGTTACAACGTTTTTACAAAATTTTACCATTGCAAATCCTGACATCAGAGCAGACGTTCTACTTGAGGCTCGTAGTTTTCCTTTCCGCAGAAATAATCTTCGCCAAGTTAGATCCTGAGCGCGACTGTCGTCGGCTGCAACACTAAAAAATAATCGAAGCTAGCAAAGCATAGACCATTTGCCTCCACTTCATTCTTTTGAAAACAGACAAGGAACTTCAAACATTACATAAGACTGAATAAAATTCAAAGAAATCAACGAATGAAGTCGAGGCTATGCATGTATATAAATGCTAGCTCTAGTAATTCTGCAAATGATCTATTGGGCCAGCAATCTGAAAATACCCTGTGTGGGTCTGTGGGACTCGGGAATTTTTTCTGTCCTTTAACAAACAAAGGCAAACAAACAAATTACTAACTATCAAACCGCAAACTCATAAATATTAATTGAATAATTACTTTGATCAAATGGTGACCAATTCACGCAAAATAGAGATCGCGCTAACCCCCAAGCCTCATGTAAAATAATCTGAGTTACTTCTGCTTTCTATTTTATAAAAATATTTAGAGATCGGTACAATTTATAAGGCCCAAACCTTTTATAAGTTTCATTCAACGTTTTCAAGTCTTCAGGCTGGGTCGCCATGTTTTGTTTACGTCGCATTATCGTCGGCACAAAATCGGAACATGTCGGAGGTGTCGATCGTTGTCATGGTGATATGACGTAGCTCGTTGCCATGGTGACTTGCGTCAACAGTGGATGTTCGTTCAATGTTTGGCGTTGTCATAGTAACAACTGTAACTGGCCAATCAGCTTGCTGGAAATTTTGAAGCAGGTGTAAATATATTTTTCAAAATACACAGAAGCCTCTATTAGTCTATTTGAAACGTGAAAGAGCTGAAAGCAAGCGATTTAAATTTCTTCGATTTATAAAATAAAAGAAATATTTAGAACATACTATCAGGTAAGATTCTAACTTGTATATTTTATACTTTTTGGTAGCTTAGAATTTGAGTTTGATTTGGCTATTTAGGGCTCATTTTCTGCGCATATAAATATATTTTACGTGGCGTGTAGGAATTCAATATTTTCATTTGTGGCTTATTATTATACTAGTGGAAAAACCACCAACAAATACTTGTGTTGTATATTATTTGGGGGTACATACAACGAAGTATACAGTAAAAGTTAGTTAAATTTGAAAGTGCCCTCTCCAAAAGGGGCAAAATTTGTTCACAGAGAGTAAACGACTGTAGAACCCAGATATGGGCAGATCATATATGGTTTAACCCAATTAATGGTCAGCACAGGAAATCCAGAAGCATGGCCATAAGAAATGCATAGTTGATTACAAATTCTAAGATATTCAAGTCTATTTGTAGAAAATAATATATAAATATTTCTTGCCAGAATGGATGCACCTAAATCAATGTCGAGACCAAAACGCTGGAGTGCTGAAGTGGAAGATGCTTATAGATTTCAGTTGGCTGGATACAGAGACGAGAACGAATATACACAAGTACAGAAAGTTGATGAAGTATGTGAAAGTCCTGTCTGTTTGCATGATTGTACTGTTTTAAGATCTCTCTTATCAACAACCATCGCCATCTGAAAGGACCAGGAAAATGGCACTTCAGAGAGGCAGTTTTCTGATTAAAATTTCACCTCAGTAGCATATGGGAAGAGAGCTTGTAGTTTGACACTACCAAACACGCCTGGTTTTCTCCAGGTACCACCAGCGTATTCCAGGTCCATGTGTTGTCCTGCGCGAATATATGAACATCAATGTGACAAACCAAAGTGCCTGGGTGTGAGGCAGTCCAGATACTCTGGTAGTCTGGTTTCCTACTTTAATAATACTTGACCTATTAAAGGCTCTTTTCCACTCGTCGCAAAAACCAACTCGCAAGCTCGCTGCGAGTACTTTCATCCAATCACAATGCTCGACAGTTTATTTTAATTACATGCAAGAACTCGCAGCGAGTTTGCGAGTTGGTTTTGCGATGAGTGGAAAAGAGCCTTAAGAATGCCCCTTATTTCTGGACTGCTAAGAACAGAGCTATCCAATTTGGGTGAGGTTAGTTTAGCTTAGGTTTCCTCCTGTAGTAACACTGGACCAAGAAGTGACAGCTCTTACTAGACCACTAAGGAGAACAGTGTAGAACTGATAACATTATCCAGTATAAATAAAGTACCACCAATATATTACAAAATACTACCAATACCTGCCCCGCCCCACCACCCACCTTTCTAAATAACGACCTATTCCTAATCATTCTTTACCCTTATAGGTTGACAGATGGCCAACAAATGGTTATGTAAAAAAGCTGAAAAGACGCGATGGCTGTTACTATTATTTTGACCGAGTACGTGAATGCAGTGACAGCGATGTGCACAGAACAAAGATGTACGCATATTAAACAAAAACGTGTGTCTACCATTGATTCATGTTTACAAAAAATATATAGACTTTAAAAACATGACTATACACACCATATAAACTTATAAATACTATTGTACAGGTGAAATATAGGATTTTTGTATATGTTTTATGTAGTGTTTTATACATAACGCATTTGTGCTAAAATACGTATATTTGTGTAGAGCGTTTTTATTATTTATGTAAATAAAACATCGCTGAATAGTTTGTAGACATTATATTTTATGCTTGTGAATGCTTGTTATGCTTTGTGACAATCACAAATTTGAATTTGTTCAGCCAATAACCTTTAACCAGCCTCGCAATGATTGGTTGAGCTCGTTAGTCGTTACAAACATTGAAATAATGAAATTGTCTTATACCTATCCAGTATTTCTCCTCTTCAATTTATTCGATTTCTTTCTTTTAATACTTTCTATCTTTTTTTTCTGTTGTTTCTCATGCTATTTCCTGTCTGCCTAACATGCACTCCTTAGAAAAAAGTTAACTAGAGAAGTTCGCGTATGATAATGCATCTATTTCTAAATACTTGTAGAAATGTTCTGTATCTACAAGTTTTTATAATGTGCTTCAGAGTACAGTCGAACCTCCCGTAAGCGGACACCCTCGGGACCACGACCTGGTGTCCGCTTACGGGAGGTGTCCGCTTATGAGAGGTTGGTTAATATTTAACTGACAAAGTTTATGCTGGCTTTGTAGACTTTAAAAAAGCCTTTGATTCTGTCTGGCATGAAGGCTTATTCTTAAAATTACTTGAAAACAAAATTGATGGGCGTTTCTACAATTTAATTAAAAGTCTTTATTCTAACTCAAAATGTGCAGTCAAAATATCTGACACGCGAACAGAATTTTTCTCTTACTCCAAAGGTGTACGTCAAGTATGTATACTAAGTCCAATTCTTTTTAACTTATACATAAATGAATTAGCTAAATTATTCGAAAACACTAATTCAGACCCTTTCATACTTCCAAACGGCGCAAGACTGAGTTGTCTTCTTTACGCTGATGATTTAATTATATTATCAAGATCAAAATTTGGACTCCAAAAATGCCTAGATGAACTCAATAACTGGTGTAAAAAATGGCTGATGGAAGTTAACTTAAAGAAAACCCAAATTATGATCTTTCAAAAAGGAAATAATAAAATACAGAAACCAAAATTCATGTTAGGTAATAAAAACGTAACGATTGTACAAGAATATTGTTACTTAGGAATCAAATTGAATTCAAATGGTAAATTTACTCCAGCTATAAAACAGCTAAGTGAAAAAGCACTACATGCACTATACAGCATACGAAAACATCTCAACTTACACAACCTAAAACCGAAACTAGCTATAAAAATATTCGATAGTATAATATCACCAATTCTTCTCTACAACTCAGAAGTGTGGGGTGCATACCTCAAAAATGATTTTAATAATTGGGATAAACTTCCAATTGAAAAAACACTTGAGGTTTTGTAAATTATACTTGGGAGTTGGGAGAAAATGCACTAACATCGCCTCCAGAGGTGAACTTGGAAAATTTCCACTAATAATAAATATATTTAAACGATTATTTAAATATATTATACATTTAAACACATTGCCTGAAACAGCAATTGCCAAACAAGCCTTTTTAATATCTAAAGATTTGTATTCTAAAAAGAATACTTCATTTTATGGAAATGTCACAGATATTTTAAAATCATACAATTGTAACACGCAAATACTAGATCTGGAATCAATATCCAATCATTCGGTAAATCTAATCTCAAGCAACATAAAACAAAGTTACATAACATTCTGGAAACACAAACTAGAGAATTCATCGAAACTATGTTTCTACTCTGCTTTCAAAAGGGAATATCAGTTAGAAAAAATCTTACCACAATAAAAAATTCAAATCAAAGGAGAACTTTCACACGATTCCGGATAAGTAATCATAACCTATTGATTGAATATGGTAGATACCAAAACATTCCTCAAGCAGAACGACTATGTACGATCTGTCAGTCAGGCGAAATAGAAAATGAGTCGCATTTTCTCACATCATGTGAAGCCTACGACAGCATTAGAGAACATTTTTTAAACAATTTACCAAATGTTCTCAATAGCACAGATCAAAGAGAACAAAATTTATCCGTAGAAATAATGAAATCAAATGAAACTGAAACGATTTTATTATTATCGAAATTTATTTCTTCCTGTTTTGTGGAAAGAGATAAATGCCTTGAAACCAGGAATGCTGAAAATCTAATTATTTAAATTCTATATTAGCATATATCTTTGTATTTACTTTTATACTTTATACCACATACTTCCACGTAAATAGCACGTATTTTATAGCACATAGTTATCTATACCGTACTTAGTTTAGCACCTATTTCATAGCTTTAGCAATACCTGTAACTAGAGGTCATGCCAATAAAGCAATTATTTACTGTTACTGTTACTTACTGTTACTGTTACTGATTACGTAATTGTTGAAACATGATTCTTTTAATAATGATGTTAATATGACTATATTATTGACAGCTATTATTGCAAATTTACTCTAAAAACCCCACCGTAAAACCTTTGTGTCCCTAGATTATATATACAAACATTACCAATTTAATATTATATTAAGTCAACTAGGCGGCATAATTATTAATTTAACAGAAAATAAATCGAGTGTGTCCGCTTACAAGAGGTTATAATGTTGTTTGGGAAGGTTGTTTTGGTGTCCGCGTCCGCTTACGGGAGGTGTCCGCCTAGGAGAGGTTGTAAAATATAATAGCGTATTGGCCGGGACCCAAAAACAGTGTCCGCGTACAAGAGGTGTCCGCTTCCGGGAGGTGTCCGTAAGTAGAGGTTCGACAGTATATATAAAAAAAACTTTGTTGCATTAACTTTAATTCCCATTTTGTACTAAGCTTTAATACGGTATTTGCCAATAAAATGGGCTTCAATTTTACTAAACACTTGTGACAATTTCAAAAGAGATTGCCTGCGGAGGAGGCTATGTGCAGCAGATGATAAATAGTATTTTTGGAGATTTCAATTTGCTTGCTCTCATATTAAAGTGCTGAAGCTCTTGACTTCTGAAGTTGACAGACCATCTGCTATCCTGCAACGCTTGGCGCGCTTTCAATCCTTTCATAATGGATTTACACAAATATTTTCCACCTATAACGTGTCAACCAGAGTGTCGAAAAATCACAGGAAAAAACAGTTGAGAATAGCAGGAAATGATGTAAATCAAAGGTGCGTGAAATTGACATATATAAATATGAAATAAACATATATAAATATTTGCATACTGGCGCGCAATTTCGCGGGAAACCCGGTGACTAATTTCCTTGGCAATTTGGCATGGCCTTTATGTCAATGTCTTTGTGTTGCAGATCAGGTTACGGTAGACTGCTTGTTCCAGCTTATATTTCCGACAAATTTTGGTGGATTTCGTTGCAGTATGACTTGAACTGCTTGTCATTTTATCTACAGCAAGATGGAATTGGAAAGCGGGCGAAATTTGGTAAAGTACAGCTAAATATTTAGGTCTAAACACAGCGAATGTCTGTGAAGAATTTTAATATTGTATATTCATAGTTTGTAGCTGTTATATTAAATTATGTCGTATGCATTTATGTGTCTTTATACAGAGAACATATACACGAAAGAATTATGATGATAATTTGGACGATGAAATTGAAGGCAAAAGGACTTTTAACGTGCTGGAAAAGTTTGAAGATCCAAAATTTCGACAAGGGAACTTTGCCCAAAAATTGCCCAATGCAAATGGTACGTTTTGTATATAAACCATGGCTAGTAAATTTATATTCATTGGTATATAGATTGTGTAATAGCTTTGGAATAATATTTTCTTTCTTACCTAGATATTGACTTGAAATATATTCAAGAACACGGCTTCGATTCACCGTTTTTGTTTGAGTCTAGTGAAGGCTTAGGAATGAGGTGAGTTTTAATAGTTCATATGCATTTTCAAAATCATTTGCTACAGGGAAATGGTTTTATGGCTTGGTAAATTACCAGTATATTTGTTTTATTTTAGAATGCCGCCTTCTGATTTTACCGTCGAAGACGTAAAGAATTATGTTGGTAGGTAAAAACCAAAAAGTTAGCCTAGCTTTGTCAGCTTTGTAGTTGAGCACAAAAATTCAATTGCGTTTCACCTTGCTAAAATTTTATTCCGGTAAAATAGCATCCAAAAAGCCTTAAAACGTCGCTGTCTTTACTATTTACCGTAAATACTGCTTTAAAATTATTTTGATTTGCTGAAAAAGTTTAAATTAAGCGTTAATTTATATAAGCTAAGACCAAAAGGCTACAGGAATATAGTCGGCCCTTTGCATTGGCTATATAATGTATTAGTTTTGAACTGAACAACACGTTTCGTATTTGTCCTTGACTCTTTCACTATCTTTTATGGACTAGAAATGCGTTATTGGTGCCCAAATATATTAAAAAGCTTTACAGAATGCTTTATGAGCAATAAAAACATAAATTTATATGCTATTAACAGTTGAAGGCAAGTGTCATACTCGCCTACTGCAAATTGCCGTGCAATGAGGCACAATACACTGTAAAATCACCATCAAAAATGGCTATCGGCAAGACGGGGAAGCACAAATACGGGCGATATTCCATCGTTTCACACTTAAAAATACCCTTAACCTTTTCCTGACCAAATGCTTTTATTGAAAACATTGTATTTTCAGGTTTTTATGTATAGGGCATTATATAGTGAGCCCCTAATTTGGGCACAAGTTGATCACCTATATTTTATTTTACTTCGCACGAAAAAGCTAGTTTCATTTCTGAATTTCTTGCCTCCTTCCGCGATAAAAGGCAAGTTTTGTATGTCTTTCTTTTAAATTTGGCCATTTCTAAGCTTAAATTTAAGTAATTTAGCTCAAATACGGTTTTAAGTGGAGTCCCTTTTATAACACCACAACTCACAAGGCACAAATTGATTCCCCCTTCGTTAGAAACGGCGAAATTTCGTATCTCAATTTCCCTATTCTGACCCCCTTTCCCAATAAAAGCAAGTTAAATATGTCTTTCTTTTAAATTTGGCCATTTCTAAGTTTAAATTTAAGTAATTTAGCTCAAATACGGTTTTAAGTGGAGTCCCTTTTATAACACCACAACTCACAAGGCACAAATTGATTCCTCCTTCCTTAGAAACGGCGAAATTTCGTATCTCAATTTCCCTATTCTGGCCCCCTTGCCCAATAAAAGCAAGTTAAGTATGTCTTTCTTTTAAATTCAGCAATTTCTGTGCTTATACTTTAGCTAAAATGTGTTTTAAAGACGAATTGCAGAACTACAAGGCACAAATTAATTCCACTTGCATTCATGTATTTCGTACGCCAGAAACACCTAAATTTCATTTCTTAAATTCGCTATTTTGGCCTCCTTTCCCAATAAAAAGCGAGTATATTATGTCTTTTTTTAAATTCAACCATTCCTTGGTTTTTATTGAACACAAATACGGTTGTTAAGTGCTCCCTTCAATTTTAAAACCACAATGGCAATGCATGCAAGGCAATATAGGTAAATCCCTATTCCCCACCGTTCGAAACTGCTAAATCTCTATATTTTGGCTCCCTTTCCCAATAGGCTAGTTTAGTGTGTCTTTCCTTTAAATTTGGCCATTCCTTGGCTTAAAGGGACTGAAACGGGTCCTTTTTTACTTAACTTAAGACCACAAAGGCACAAGTTGCACAACGCCATATGGGCACAAGGCCGGCATATATTAATTCTCTATCCCCCAAAATTTTGCTTCTCAATTTCGCTATTTTGGCCCCCTTTCCCATTAAAAAGCAAGTGTAGTGTGTATTTCTTTTAAATTAGACAATTACTCAGCTTATACTAAACTAAAACCTGTTTTATGTGCAGGGGCAAGACGTGTTGTCGATGTTATAGACGTCAACACACAACAACAAATTGAGATGTCGATGATGCAATTCGCAAAGTATTATGCGAACACGGCACGGGAGAAAATATACAATGTTATAAGCCTTGAGTTTAGTCATACAAGACTGGAAAACCATGTTGAAACCCCCTTACTGGTGAGTATATAGGATATTTTGTATAAAAAGTAACAAGCAATGAAACGCGGTATTAATTAAACATGTTCGGGCTGAATTTCGATTGAGATATAGCAGCTTTAATGGTTTTCTTTCCATATTTTTAACAGGCATATGTTTTCTCGAACTTTCGAGTCTTGGAATTAGAATCAGAAATCATGTGGCAATATTCCAGAATTCTGAATTTTAGGGTGTGACTTCGCGAGCAAATTAAAATTAAAGAATTTCATCTCAAAATGTTATATTTTTCTATTCTATTTCTTAGAATTTAACTCTTGCTGTGCTTTTTTATATAAATTTAAGAGTTTGAGAAGGAATGTGACTGATTTTTAGCCAGAAAATGGGATAATTTGAAGTCTTGAATAGTGCAGTTCTTTGCAGGCAATTCTTTTTTTTTTATTTAGAATAAACCATATTTATTCTCAACATTTGCCCTAAGAGCAATATTTGCTCATCAACGAGGGCTTACGTTGTTTACAATATTTACAAAAAATGGCACACAACCAGATACTATAGAAGCGGTTAGATTGGGAGATAAACGACTGAACAAGCTCAAACAATTTTCATCAGAAACACCGCTTAAAAACCAACTCAACTTTACATTATTGGACACAGAATGCCATTTATCTCCCAATAAATGGCTTTTCGAACTACAGTATACCGACAATAATTCCTAGAAAAGCTAAAATAATTTTGAGTCTTATACAATTTCTGAATAGGGCGAAATTTGTGCTTGAAAATAAAGCTTGATTTGCATGATTAGTTTTATATAGGGAAACACTGCAATTTTTCTTCTATAGCACGTTGGCTGAGCGAAGCGCATGCATAGAAATTGTTGTTCAAGGCCAGTTTACAAAACTCAATGAATAGTTTATGAATTTGGGATAAATTAATAATACTTAAAATACGAATTTGGGTTGATTTGAAGTTTGAATTCTGAATGGCCATTGAAGTTAAAAATACTGCAGTACTGATACTAATAGTATACTGATTACAGTACATTTGTTTGCACGCCTGTTGAACGCTAATGAAAGAATGCCTTGGAATTGATTTAAAGGTAGCTGTCACTTTGACAGTCAACTTTATTCTTGAAGGTTTTAAAGCCTTACTCATTTTTAAGAAAGGGGTTTATTATAGCATACTGATTATAGACATATACTGTGCTGTAAAAACAATTTGGTGAAAACAACCAATAAATTGGTTGATTTTGAATAGACATATAGTGATATAAGTCTGGTCGAATTTCTTAATTCTTTGACTGAGGAGTGAGGTGTTCTACTCATGTAAAATCAATATTAATTATTATGAGCGACTTGTCTTTAATTTTATCCTTAATGGCTAATGCTTTAAATGACTTATAATTCTATTTATAGGAAGATTAGTGTAAATAATTTATGAGTCCTGACTTCCTTGTACGTGTTGACATGATTTACTGCACGTATTGAGAGGAAAAGGTTACCTTTTACGGTCCTTTTGTAATGTAAAACATTATTATGTTAATAGGCTGCATTGACCCTTTTAACAACATTTAGTCATTGTAGACTTCGCAACACGAGGCAATTTTTGTCGCAACTTAATTGCAACGCAATTTCGGACACAGAACGATGTTAGGTAAAAAGTATATTCGTAGAGAAATTGTGAGCATGAATCTCGTTTTACTTTGCCGATGTTTTTCTCACTAAACATGCCCAGAAGGCAACAAAGAAATGAATGAGAATGATGATATCGCTGAAGTGAAACGCGGTCCATGTCGCTGTTTTTCTGTGCGTACATTTCCACATAACCTGGCTCTGTGCAGAGATTGCGTTGCAAGTTGCAGCAAAAATTGCCCCGTAATTATGGCATTACCAATTTTGCAATATAGTCAATATGTATACTTGGCAGTTTACTTAATATGTCTATCCTGGCTGACCGCGGTGTATTATATCCGGGAGCCTTCAGACTCGGGTCACACCGAGGTCACACTGTGAATATAGAACCTTCTATAAAGTTCTAATGACTCCTAGAAATTTCTATCACATTGCCAGAGGGGACAAAACCGGAGTACCCGGAGAAAAAAACGTTCGAACCACAGGAGAGCACCAACCAATCTCAACTTACATGAGTTTATCAAGCACACTGACGTTACCCAACCTAAGTAAATCCCTGCCCTCGACCTGCTGTATAGCCGGCTTAACTCAGGGCCAGAGGTAGGGGGCAACGCGCTGCGCTACCCGCATCTGCCACCCGTGCTTCCCATTACGCAATCTACTTTTCTCAAGCGCAGAATTGCGCAAATAGTTAACCAAAGGTCGAAATTTAATAGGGTCATACAGCGCTAAAACTTAACGCCTTCAATTGCAAAATGTACTCACGTAAAAACATTCGCACAAACCATTTTCACACTTTTCGCAAATACTCGCTAGAATTATATTCACGTCTGGACGCATAATCAGAAGTTTTTTCAGGTGTAGGTAAAGATATTTGACACCTTTAATCATACGCTCACGAAATGTAGTCATCGATCATTCGATCAAGCTTCATGCGAAATATATAATGGGGATCCTCTAAAGAAATCTCGCCCAACAAAATACCCTATCCCTGAGGCATGATGTCGTAGCACAATGCCCTCACCTTTTAGAAATCTCCAAATAAACCCTAAGCTTAGCTTACACCAATGATCAATTTTAATAATTCCAAGCTTGTCAATGGGCGGTGTATTTGATTTGATGGAATAGCTCATCGCACGTGTTATTTTAATAAATTCCTAGACAAACAACATATAATGAATTTAATGTATTTCCTACCTTTGAATGAATGTACGGCGATATAACCCATCGTGTATGTCTGCTGTATCACATAATATATATCACAGCAAACACAAATTAAAGTCTATATTGTTGAGCATCCTTTCCATCTTGTGCGCGCGTCTGCGTTGAGATCAGGTTTCGCAATTTGCGCGCGTTTTTAAATGCGCAATTATTGCATAATCGTGCCAGTGTTTAGCGTTCTTTGCGTATTTATACACGCACAGAATACAAATTAATAAATTTTCGGTTCTAAATTCGTTTTCGTAACGGGAATGTTTAAGGCTGTTTCCCGCAAAGCGAACTTGCTACAAGGTTGTTGACTCAACAGACTTGTGACAAGTTGTTCCAACAACTTGTTATCGTCCTGCAATTCAACAACTTGTTAACAAGTTGTGAGTGACAACCTTGTAGCAACTTGATAAAATGACAACCTTGTTACAACTTGTTGACAAGCTTGCTACAAGTCTGTTGCGAACACATCTTGTTGACAAGATATGAGATTTTTACGTGCGTAATTAACTATAATAACTTTAACTAATTTTCATATACAACTAATAAACCCCTGTATTTATGTCGCAGGTACGTCAACTGGACTGGGTGAACAATGTTTGGCCAAAAGAACTGATAAGACAACAGAGAGATTCAACGAATAATATGGACGATATGAAGTACCCTAAAGTTCGAAAGTAGGTTGTGGGGTTCGCACCCATGTATAAGGTTCTTACATCACGTTGCATGCAAAACCCCAAATAATAGAGGGGTTTTATCTAGCGTTTCAAAATTTGTAATATATTAAAAACGCAAGCTGAAAAGCTGATTATTTTATATGTTTTGTAGATCATTACACCGAGTTTTATTCAAAAATTCTAGGTTGATACAAATATTCCTTCCTGAGTTACAGAGTTTTTAATATGCTGCTGACGTCAGCATGATATTAGAAAAGGGACAGTTAAAGCTATTTTGTATAACGTAATTTGATGCATAAAGTTTGGTTATTCATTAAAAATGTATATGTGGCTTATCTTATTGTTAGTTCAATTTGAATATTTTATTTGAAAAAAATAGTCATACTTTGCAAATAGTCATACTTGCACAAGGCGTAATTATTGCATGTAGACTAAATTTATTGTCCATGTTTAAACTCACGGGGGGATATTTAATTTTATCCTGTATGTTTCTAGGTATGTGTTGATGAGTGTTAGTGAGAGTTATACAGATTTCCATATTGATTTCTGTGGTTCTTCTGTTTGGTATCACATCATTAGAGGGAAGAAGGTGAGCTCGTGGATGGCGCTGTCACAATTATGAATTGGTTTATTCCTTAATTTGTAAATTTGGTCGGATTTTACGTAACAAACGTTATATTATGTTGTATTCTAGGTATTTTGGTTGATCCCTCCAACAGAAAAGAATCTTGCTATCTATGAGAACTGGGTGTTATCTGGAAAACAACAAGATGTATTTCTTGGTGATCAGGTCGAGAAATGTTACATTGTTGAGATGGTAGCTGGAAATACATTCTTAATGCCTTCAGGTAACATATAAGTTACGTCACTATATTAACTTAGATGTTGATAACCATGTGTCGTTTGTCAATCACGGTCGTACTTCGTTCAGCCGTACATCAAAGTATTTTCTTCAAAGTCGACTTTTCACTCCTATTAGGGAGCTTTAGCAATGACTACGAGTACGACTACGACTACGAGATTCGTCATTTTCGCGCCAAACGCCGTGTTGTTTGTATACGCCATCTCGCAAAAGTCGTAGTCGTTGGGCTTTTGACTACGAGAATTTTGATAAATCTCGTACTCAAAAGCCCGACGACTACGACTTTTGAGAGATGGCGTACTCGTAGTCGTACTCGTAGTCGTACTCGTAGTCGTACTCGTAGTCACTGCTAAAGCTCCCTATTGTAATCGTCAAAGATGTTTTATCTGCCAATTTAGGCTGGATTCACGCTGTCTATACTCCCGAAGATAGCTTGGTGTTTGGAGGAAATTTTATTCATTGCTTTAACATTCAGAGACAGTTCAAAATCTGTGATATTGAGGAAAGCACAAGGGTAAGTGACCTCTAGGGAGAACTGTTTAGAACTGATAGGGCTGTCCAGTATAGACAAAATTAGTTTAGTTTAGGTTTCCTTCTGCGGTAACACCAATAATAGATGGCTTTTAGCTGGATCTCTAGAGAGAACAGTGTTAGTTTGAACTGCTAGAGCTGTCAGGTATAAATAGAGCGATGTAAATATGGCATAAACAGTGTTATATGCGCATTTGATCATACACTATAGCATGTTAATTTGCGCAATATAAATATTAAATTAATATTATTAATAAAAAAATTTCAGGTGCCGAAGAAATTTCGCTATCCACTTCATGCAGAGATTATGTGGTATCTTGTAAAACAATATGTCACCCTACTTGAACGAGACCAACAGGAACGTAACAAGGAGTCTGGCACTAGTGATGACGTCATCGAGGACGAGACGAAGGGAGACACTGAGGGACGACCAAGACGTTCGGGAAGGGAGAAGACAAAAGCAGGGGAGGAAAATAAAGAAAATATGGAACAGGAGGACACGGTTAAAATTGAGAAAAATGAGGATGGAACAGAAGTTGTAAATGGGGAACCAGGTAAAAATATAGAAAATGTATGACCAGGGTATGTTAAGGTACGTTCACACACAGCGATTTGTCGGGCCGATTTTAGGTTTTGCTGAATGTTAATGACGAATATTTTCAGTTGATGATGTCACCAGATGACGTTTGACACGTATTTTTCAAATATCATTAACGTGCATCTGAAATCGGCCCGACAAATCGCAACGTGTGAACGTACCTTTACGAAAGGCATGAAAGAACCAGATAAGATATATTGTTGTATAACAATAGTAGCATCCAGTCACGATTGAGTGATCGGAATCGGTTTCATTGTCCGTTTTCATTGTTTTGAAAATCCCACTGTTCTCCATGCCATCCAGTCACAATTCAGTGATCGGAATGTTCCAATGTCTTTTCATTGTTTTGAAAATCTCACTGTTCTCCACGCCATCCAGCCACTCATCCATTGACTTATTTTTAACTTTATTCAAAGGGCTTTTAGGTCCAAGCATGTTTGGTTATATTTAAAGTTTTTTCTCAAATTTCTCTTAAGGTGGTGAAGCGGTTCCGAGGAGCGCGCCCAAAAAGCCCTGGATCCAAGTTTATCTGACGTCACGTGAGGTCCAAGGTCTGGAGCTTGTTATAATCCGGATGAAGAACGTTAATTGGCCCAAGACAAATATCCCGGATGGTATAGAAGACCCGGAACAACTTCTCAACCGTCTTGAGGTAATATAAATTTTTTTCATTTATGCCCAGGACAAACCAAAAAATACCGTTGCGGTAGCCAGGTGGACAAACCAGGAAACATGGTTTCCTAGAATTTATTCACGAACTAGATTTGTGCCATCAAATAACATCGTTCAAAAGGTGACTATTTGACTTAAACATGTTTTAATGACTAAAAGGTCAAGAATTCTCATTTAAGTGGATCAGATAACATACTTGAGAACATCTGACCAGACGTGTTTTGAACTTACTTAGCAAGTTTACTCTGTTGGTTTTCTCATATTGACCATGGCCGACGAATTTCAGGTACGAATAATGCAAAAGAATAACGCTCATAGGGGAATAATGGTTTATTAATATATTATTTCATTCGCAAAGGCAAATGTTTTACTGTACATTAAATTTGAGCGTTTGCCAAGAATGTTCAAAATATATCCTGAGCGTATTCAGTCGCGATAATATTGTTGTTGACAGTATAGTTACGTTCATTTATAATAGGAACCATAGGGATAGATCCTAAAATGAAATTATGAGTATGTATTCTGGAAGAACTGCAAGAACTGTTGAAACAGCGGAAATATATGAACTTAAAATATCTCTGATAATAACTCGAACACGTGGTGCCAGTGTAGGTACAGTCTAATCACAGTATAGAGACGACCAGTAGGGCCACTCGGCGATGCAACATGTAGCTGGCTTTTTATGCAAAAATATGCAGTTTACTGGCCAGGAAAGTTAGTCCAGCTTGCTTATTGGCCAGAAAAAGCAATTGACTGGCTGCCAATGCGTAATGAGCGGCCACACAAAATTTCAAATGAGTGGTCGTCTCATTTGAAATTGGTCGTCTCTATACTGTGGTCTAATGAAGACTCAACGGTGGAGTAGGATCTTACCTCATCTCATACATAGTTCCATATTTTCTCGCTTCTCCTTACATGCTAATATATTTTGTAATGTGATTTCCATATTTTGTTTATAGTTTGTTTTGATTAAATCCATCTGATTGGTTTATTTTTATCACGTGATCGCTTTCGTATTCACCATAAAAGCACATGTTTTTCCCCCGACCCACGCTACTAACTTCCAGACGAAGGGCCTTCGCTCGAAACGTCGAAGTTCTTATTGTATTTTTCAGGTAGTTTTATCCTGCTCAACATAATATCTCTTCGTGTTTGCCAAGTGCTTATATTGGCAGGCACCCAATCTCCCAGTATTATGTCTTGCGAATTAACCCGCTGCGCTCGCTTTTCGTTTAGGAATTACTGGACCATCAAAAGGGCCATGATCCAGCATTGACAATATCAGGTGTTCACTACATGAAACAGATAATTGTGGGTGATGAGGGGGATGGAGTAAGTATTGAAATCAAGCTTTCTGAATTCTGACTAAAGCGTTGCTATTGTGAATAGCTGTGAATGAAATCACTCAGTTTAGGAGTGAGTTTAAGAACAGTTTAGGAGTGATAGAGCTATCCAGTATAAATAAAGTTAGTTTAGGTTTATGTTTCCTCCTGTAGTAACACTGGATCAATAAGGGATGACCCTTACTGGATCTCTAGGGAGAACAGTTTAGAACTGATAGAGCTATCCAGTATAAATAAATATTAAATTTTGTTGGCATCTCACTCGATTGAATAATAGTTGAAGGGTTTTTGTAGATGGAAATTATCGAGTGTAAATTCTATACGTTTATTAGACCTAACCTGCGGCCCTGCGATTCCGGTGCAGCGCTCTAACCAACTGAGCTACAGAGTCCAGCTGTCGAGCTCTAACCACAAGTTCATGTATATATATGATGGTAATGCCAGATTGAATAATAGTTGAAGGGTTTTTGTAGATGGAAATTATCGAGTGTAAATTCTATACGTTTATTAGACCTAACCAGGAACAGCTGCGAATAAAGTTAGTTTAGTTTAGGTTTCCTCCTGTAGTAGCACTGAATCTATAAGGGACTGTCCTTACTGGACATCTTGACAGAATAGTTTAGAACTGATAGAGCTATCCAGTATAACGATTATCGTATTAACATTTTCCAATGTTATCTTTCACAAGGCAAGACGATCAAGGTCATTGCGTAAGCCTCGGAAACCCAGCTCGTCTTTACGTCGACGTCGCGTGAGATGTCGCGCGTGTGAAGCGTGTACACGCGAGGACTGCGCGGAATGCAGATATTGTAAGGATATGAAGAAATTTGGTGGGCCTGGAGTACTCAAGCAGTCGTGTTTGATGAGACAATGTCAGGATGTAAGTAATGTTGTAGTACCACCAAACGAAACGGTGTAGCTATTAAGGGATGGCCCGAACTGGATCTCTAGGGAGAGCAGTTCAGAACTGTTAGGACAGTTTAAACACTGGACCAATAAGAGATGTCTCTTACTGGACCTCTAGGAGAACAGTTTAGAACTGATAGAGTTATCAGAACAGTTCAGAACTGATAGAGCTATCCAGTATATATGAAGTTAGTTTAGTTTAGGTTTCCTCCTGTAGTAACACTGGATCAATAAGAGATGACTCTTACTGGACCTCTAGGAAGAAAAGTTTAGAACTAATCCAGTAAAAAAGAGTTTTTTAGAATATAGGTTTATAATTCTACCTTCTTTCTTTCAGCCGACATTGCCTTCCACTGCGATGTGTAAAATTTGTGAGGAGAACCTTTCCGATGATGACGACACCTTGATGGAATGTGGATCATGTGGCAAAATCGTGCATCCCACGTGTATGCCAGCTAAGGGATATTACTATGTTGTCCCTGATCTCAATAACTGCTGGAAGTGTCCGGACTGCTGTGATAAGCACTCGGTTAGTGCACAATGAGTATTAGGGTCATGCATTGCACGCTTGTGTATGTTTTCACCTGGGTTTGTTTGTGTGTGTTTGTTTGTTTGTCGGTGAACACGATAACTCAAAAAAACATCAACCTAATATCGGCTTGCTCGCAAAGTCGTGTAGCAAGTCTGCCACAGACCGAGGGGCAAATCGCTGATTTAAATCTCGTACACCTTCAGAAAAATCACAAAAAAAATCACGAAAAAAAAATCACGAAAAAAAAATCACGAAAAAAATCAGGGGGGGGAATCACAAAAAAAATAGACAAATCACAAAAATATATAGAAAAATGTCAAAAAAGTTGGGGGGGGGAATCACAAAGAAATCGCATGCAAAAATCACATGATTTTTTAATCACGTACACTTTTTAGGAGTGATTTGCCCCTCGCCACAGACCTTTTACAACTTGTGAATTTTTGCCTGTGTGCGAGGTTCGTAAATCAAATACTGGAGTCTCGATCTACCGAGCAGCAACAAGTAACAATATAAGAGTACTTTGTTTTTCAAATAAAAAAGTTAGAATGAGCAAGTGTAGTTGATTTCCTTGTTCTAGTTTAGAAGGTGTCTAGCCTTAAAGATTGTTGAAAAATGAAGAGATTTTTTATTAGTTTTCGTTCTTGTGTAGGGTGAACGTTTTAACGGTCAAAGGTTGACTGCAAGAAGATCGATAGCAGAACTGAAGGTAAATTTATCCAAACCGTCTTCTTTTGAGATGAGTTGATGACTCAGACTGACCACTTGTTACTCAGACTGACCACTTGTGACTTGACTTGTTACTCAGACTGACCACTTGTGACTTGACTTGTTACTCAGACTGACCACTTGTGACTTGACTTGTTACTCAGACTGACCACTTGTGACTTGACTTGTTACTCAGACTGACCACTTGTGACTTGACTTGTTACTCAGACTGACCACTTGTGACTTGACTTGTTACTCAGACTGACCACTTGTGACTTGACTTGTTACTCATGAGGACTGACCACTTGTGACTTGACTTGTTACTCAGACTGACCACTTGTGACTTGACTTGTCACTCATGAGGACTGACCACTTGTGACTTGACTTGTAACTCAGACTGACCACTTGTGACTTGATACTCAGTCTGACCACTTGTGACTTGACTTGTCACTCATGAGGACTGACCACTTGTGACCTGACTTGTTACTCAGTCTGACCACTTGTGACTTGACTTGTCACTCATGAGGACTGACCACTTGTGACTTGACTTGTTACTCAGACTGACCACTTGTGACTTGACTTGTTACTCAGACTGACCACTTGTGACTTGACTTGTTACTCAGACTGACCACTTGTGACTTGACTTGTTACTCAGACTGACCACTTGTGACTTGACTCGGACAAAATGACTTGTGACTTTACATGGACTTGCAAGAAATGACTTGTAACTTGACTCGTCGATTTGGACGTCGATTTGGACGTACGTCCTAGTCGACGTGGACTTGGACGTGTGGAGGGCGTGGACTTGGACTTGCAAAATGTGACTTGTTACTGTAACAAGTCTGCCTTTACGTCTCTCACTTTGTTTTACGCTAGATGTAGTATGTCTAGGTGACATTGTCATTATTGTTATATATATATTTTTTTATATAAACTTTATTTAAATGTTAAAGTTTATATAAAAAAAATTATATATATAACAATAATGATTGTTATATATGTTTTATTTTGTATAGGTTTGTCAAGCCTCGGCAAAAATGTCCCCATCTGTGAGTATTTATATCATTGACATACTTTTTATTCCAGTTTTAAGTTATGTAATAAGTCGACAAACGACCATCTTTTGCTTCTTAGAAATATATTGTGTTAGAAATATTTGATATATTTAACCAATTGTTATTATATTATATTTAAATATATCGCTTTTTAAGTTTTTTTTAATTTTTTCCAGGCTGACAGAACTCCAAAACGAAAGGTAAGACTGTTATGATTTTTGAAATCTATTTTTTGAATCATTAATATTTCACGAGCAAAATATTTTCAGTGTTTTGAATCATTATAAAAAACTACTTGTATACGATGTATTAATACGTACGCACGTAAAAACGCACAAGTTGTAACAAACCTGCAGCAGACTTGTACCAATGCTGTTTCAACAACTTGTTATCAGGATGTGTTCGCACTGCTTGTTCCCAGCTTGTTGACAAGTTGTCATCGGCTTGTTGATAACTTGCTACAAGGTTGTTGACTCAACAGAGTTGTTACAAGTTGTTCCAACAACTTGTTATCATCCTGCTATTCAATAACTTGTTAACAATTTGTAAGTGACAACTTTGTAGCAACTTGATAAAATGACAACATTGTTACAACTTGTTGACAAGCTTGCTACAAGTCTACAAGTCAAGTTTACAAGTAGTTTTTCATAATTATGTAGAGAGACAGTGATGAATCAACAGGCTCGCTTGATGGAGATGAAGATATGGACAGTAGTGGTAGCAGTAGTGACGAGGACAGCGCCCCCCTGGCAACCTTGGCCAAGAAACGCCGTCAAACCTCTCCCCCGGTAATACCCTTTGTCCCTCCACAGGAAGTGGCTGCCATTTACGTCATTCGTCCTCGTCCCAGTTCTCCTCCGCCGGAGACTTTTGAACTTGAAACCGGAAGTGCGCATGTGATGAAACGTGACACGTGGTTGAAAGTGTTTGGATATCTTACTCAGCATGAGCTGTCCACGTGCATGGCCGTGTCTCGCACGTGGAACAGGTGGTGTATGGATAAACGATTTTGGACTCATATTAAACTCTCCATCGGCCGACCCATCACAGCTTCGGCTCTTTACGGAGTTGTTCGGAGACAACCGCTTACCCTCGATCTCAGCCATACGAACATTACGCAACAACAGTTGGCGTGGTTCCTAAGCCGGTTGCCAAGGTTACGTGATCTTATCCTGGGCGCGACCACGTTCGCAACGGTCAGCGCATTCTCACGGGTCACGTGTCCTCCGCTCAAAGTCCTGGATCTGAGTTGGTCGGAAAAAATTACAGATCAAGTCATCGAAGATTTGTTGAAGCCGTCGACGAACGGAAGACGGGAACGACCGCCAGGGCCTGGAGAGAATACGAGTCGGCTCCGATTTTTGACCGACTTCCGGCTCGCGGGATGTGAAGTCACCGACACCGGGCTACGAAGTATAAAGCGCCATCTGTGTTGTTTAACTCGATTGGATCTTAGTTATAATATTCTTATAACTGATCAAGGTTTGGCTAATTTACTGGACAGTGATTCGAGCTTGCATAAACATATCAAAGAATTGAATCTGGCTGGCTGTTCTAACGTCTCGGATACGTGTTTTGAAGCTCTGAAGAAAGCGCCTGAATTGGACAAACTTGATGTGAGGAAATGTGGCAATGTTACTGCTAATGCTTGCGAGTCTCTCAAAACTCTCCGCACTACAGTATCTGTTATACATAGCCAGTGAAGATTTCAGGTCGCTGTTTATGGTTTATCTGTCAAAAGTTAACAGAGCCAGTGCTTTGCTGGCCACGTTGGACGTTTTCCCGTTGGTATTAATGTGAATGACATATCATCTGAAAAGTATTTATACGGTACAGCCAGTTTTGAAGTGTAAAATGCTAATTTGAACATGCCGACTTCAATCACGTGAGTTTGTCACGTGTGAGTTTAGCACGCGATACAATGTCACATGATCATAGTCATGTGATCGAAACTACAGTTTGGAAATGTGTAGGTTTTGCATTGGCACGTAATGTAGCGCACATTGTAGTACATGATCTCTGGACCACGTGTTCAGTGGCTGAAGCACGTGACTAGATCTGGGCCTTAGTAGTAACCCAGCCTCGTACCCAGACGTCTTAGGGGAGGTTGCGCTAAACCCAAGAACCCGCGCGAGACACGAGGTTGGGTACGAGGATGGTAGTTACCACTTACCTGAAGTGGTTGTAACTTGTACGTATACGATATTTAACGAAGATAGAAAATCTTGTTTTTGCAAAGTTCAAGCATTTTTTGGTTATATCGTTGTGTTACGGTCACAAGAGAGTTAGGAATTGGTTGTGATTGACTGATTGTTGTCAAGATCAAAGAGATATATATTCGTGCGCGTGACATAACGATCTTACCCATTTTTTGCAATATCACCACATGTACATTAGTATTGATGTAAATTAGTATGAGTGATCATTTCGTACGTACGTTTTACAGTAAATAAATTATAGTTCCAAACTGCGTGTTTTGTGTGTCTGTTTTGTGGTGTTGATTTGGCATGTCCAGACGGGTTGAATGTTAAAAGACTACGTAGCGCAAATCTTTGTAGTCAAATATTAAGTTAATACGACATAAAAATTTGGAATCCACTTATTAAACTTCCCCTTTCACTCAAATATTACACATATAAAAACTCATTTTTTCTTCTTAAAAGTCATCGAACGTTCTCCAGATTTCATGTGCACTTTGGAATTATATCTTTTCCCTTTCTCACCCAACTTTTTGTACGGATTAAAAACCTTCGCCTCCCCAGCATCGCCATTTTCCGCTTTCCCAAACTCTAAACTAGAATTGTTATAATCATAAGCCACAAACTGCGAAGAGTTGGAAGTGTCAGTTTCTGCCTTGCTCGTCGCTTTGTTAAGCTTTCTGTTAGCTTTTCTCTTGTGCTTTTTAACTCGCAATGCGTGTTGAGTGTCATTTTCGTCCCCGCTTGCATCTAAATTGTCCTGCTTTCTCTTTTTGCTATGCTTAGAAGGAGCCCTTTCATTACTTTCAACCTCAGCTTTGGTGTAGCGTTCACTTGCCTTTGTGTACCGATGGGTTACTTCAACTACGTCATCATCGGAAACACTCGCTTTACTCTCGGTTTCTTCCGTCGGAACTTCGGAACTCTTCGTCTTATCCTCGGCTGTGGAAATTTCACTAAATTTCTTGGCGGGTAAAAATTTCTGGAAAGGATTCTTGAAAGATTCCTCTATACGTTTGGCCTTAATTTCGCCCTCCGTCAGTAGTGTGATGGTTTCCTGGTAGTAGAATAACCTGACCATAGGTTTGGTTATATCTAGGGTGGGGCCTGTGATGGGGTAATCTTTGAAAGGTGTCATAGGCTCACGTTTAATGCTTGCATCTGTGAAAAAGGTGAAAAGGATGAAAGTATGGATAAACATTAATGGTCCGAGTTTATATACTAGTGAATGATCACAAACTCTCCAGACGAACTAGCTAGAATAGTGCGATTTATACTGCCAATGGTTCTGGTAACAAATCATGCCTGATAGCTTGTCTATTAATGCTGTATTATACACATAGACAGATCATCCGTCAAGACAAACTATCTGGGCAGTTTGTCTATACAGATGAACTTGTGTGCGTAGTTCTTATTGAAAGATGATTCGTGTACGACTGTGTGTATAAATACGGCATTAGACGAACTATCAGGAAAATATCAGACATGATTTGTTCCCAGAACCATTGTCAGTATTGATCATGCTATTCTAGATAGTTCATCTGGATAGTTTGTCTTGTGTTTATACTAAGATGGAGATCTCTCAGATTTGCGAATTTAGTTAAGTACCAGCATCTACTCGGTTCCCTACCTTGGGCTTTCTGTCTGGAATAACTCGCTCTAGGCTCACCAACTTTCACGCTAACATCAGCTGGCCGAGTGCTCACTGACTGAACACGTACAACTGGACCGTTGACCTTCGGGCCAACTTCGCGAGCTTGCACGATGAGGCGATGAATCTCATTAATATTCTGCCTGACCAGGCTAGGCACTGGGTTACAACATGCTAACACTCCTTGTGACTCTTTGGGTAACACTTCGGCTAGCCCGAACAACATGTGATTAGGCAAAACATAAGCATAGCTCTCATCTTCGAGTCGGGCAATCTCGTCCCGCCATGCATACAATAGACGGAACGTCTCTAACTGGTTTGGATTCAATGCTTTCTTATGCCTATTATACAAGTTTAAGTAAGATTCGCTGGTGAATATAGGTTTCTTATAAACCTTTAAGCATATGTCCTTGCTTCGTTTATACACCGATTCCAAGAGATTGTTGTGTTCATTTCCCTTGGCAACCAGTTCGTTACGAAGTCGTTCGTAGATATACAACAAGTAATGCGTATCTTCCCGGGCGTACAGCACCATTTCTGCGGGCAGTGGCCGAATTCGCCAATCTGCAAGCTGGTACTGTTTGTTCGCTGTGACGTCGCAGAATTTCTTCAACAGGAATGCGAGGGAAAATCGGGGATACTCGAGTATGCGAGTGGCTTGACCGGTATCGAACATGTTGACCACGTATATCCCAAAATCTCGTTGAAGCCACCCAATGTCCATGTCCGCTCCATGCAATACCTATGGAAAATTATACAGATGAGTAAGCTCACTCTTAGTTCAAGAGGGTATGGTATTATTGATATTCAATCCTAATCCCAATCCTAACCCTTATCTGTAAAAAAATCATACATTACCTTCAAAATTTCTGGATCTGTAAATACCTCGTTAAGGCGAGGCAACTCACTGTGTAACTCGAGCGTATCGACTAAATAATCCTGCTCATGTGTGGATATCTGCATGAGACAAACAATGCCTTGAAACGACCTGAACGAATGATGTTCTAAATCAACTGCAAACACCGTAATGTTCTTTAACGACTCTAGCAACTGGGATAACTTCTCGTTAGTATTAACGAAGATAAGCTCTGTCTCGTCTAGTGGTTTATACATAGTTTCTTCTCCCGATTTCATGTCCTCAGAAGGCGGTTCAAACTGGTCCAATTCAAACTTATACGGATGTGGATTATGGCTGTTTGATCTCCCTACACGCTGCTTGTGGATAAAATTTGCCAATGCCAAAGGAACATCGGCATCACTCGCAGCTCTCTCAGAACTGATTTGGTCTTCCAATGGTTTTAGTGCATTTGGCTTTTCTTTAATGATTGGTACAAACGGCACATTACTGTTGTCCGGTTTTTCTTTAAATCTAAGCTGCGGACGCAGAATATTCTTTGCATGCAAGAAGCGTACTTTGTCGTCATTTGTTTGCAGACTATTCTTGTTCCAGCTTGAGACGACCGGCGTGCCTTGTTGCATTGATTGCGGCAGAACAGGTTTCCTGTTCTTCCTTAAACCAGAGGCTTCGTCCAAGCAAGAGTCGATGCGCTCGAGAAGAATGTCGCTGGCCTCAACGAGAGACTCAAATATGTCATCAGTGTCCATACTGAAAGGATTAAGGCATGGTTTAATTAACTCATTAATACCCACATTTCTCTTAACGAGTAATATACAATTACTTTATGGTTTCCGTGTTTGGATGGCCTGATCCAAACACGTGGGAATGTTGCGAGAGTTAAGAGTGATTTTGCAAGCTTTTCTTAACTCGAGCAACATTCCCAAGTGTTTGGATCAGGCCATCCAAACACGGAAACCATAAAGTAATTGTTTTATAAAATAACAACAACACGATAGTCTTCCGTGTTTGGATGGCCTGATCCAAACACTGGGTTTCGACCAATCAGAGCACGCGTTATATACATGTTATTTCATAACATTGTTTGAATATCAAATTTGAGTGCAAGATGATTAGATTAGGAACTGGGTGAGATTATGATTGAATTTGAATTCAAATTAGATCATGATTCCTATTAGATGAGATTACTTAGCATTCCAATTAGATTAAGATTAGATAAGGTTTTAGATAAGATTATGATTTGCATTAGATTTAGATTCCGGTTAGATTAGGATTAAATTTAAACCAGATTAGTATTAAAATCTACCTAAATACCAACCTGTGTTCGAAATCCATTTCAGAAGGCCAGCCACAACTAACGTGCTGAAACTTCAACAATTTCCCAACATTATTCAAAACTCTACCACCTTGTGTCTTGCAGAACTCTCGAAAATCTGGAAAACTCGAGTAAAATTCAAAATCATCACCCGGATTAGGCAAGCCGTGGGCCTTCTGTGTGACATTCACCAGCTTCCCAAAACAATTTTGAGTAAATGAGACTACATTTGTATGACCCGGTAAAAATTCTTGGTCTTCGTCCATTGGCGATGATTCTGAAGTGTTTTGAGCCATTTTGTGCAGTGAAATTTCGATTATTTTCGTTAAAAATCACGTCCTTAATTAGCCGACATGTTGGTTTGAAATTTATTCGTCAAAGAACGTGTTGTTTGTACAGCGGTGTTTATACCGGGGGGTTGAGTGTTAAAAATATCAAAATTGAATTGTATAAAATACGATAAAATATTAAATTAAATCAATTTTTGAACAGAAATAGCAAGAATAATCGGGTAAAATGGAATAGTATAATCTTTATGCTATAGTTGAAGGTCGCAAGTCAATTTATGTCCTAATTGTTTCGTTTTTCAAAAGTTTAAGACGTTTATATATTTTAAAAAAAACATGAATATTAACTATTTCTGTAGATTCACCCCCCTGAAAATTACATCGTGGAAATAATTCTAATATTCTGAATTTCATGCTGAATTCTATGCCGTGATCGTTTGTTCTTTGCAGTAGTTTTCACAAAATCGATTTTCACAAATGCGCAAAATCGATCTGGATAATAATGTCTTATAGCAAAAAGGGAAGATCAGAATAATGTTTTAATGTCAATTTCATAAAAGATGGCAACAAATATTATGTCAAGAGCAAAGTTTCTGCAAAGTGTAGCAGTGAGATTTTGCACAGGATGGCAACAGAGCCTCAGGTTTTCACGTTGTGTGTGTAGTGTGGGGAGCAGAGACAAGTTTTCAGCAAGAGAAAGGAATTGTACTCCTATAAATTCTAAATTTGTTCCCGCTTGGGCATTCTCAATGAATGTTGCACAATATAGTCAAGTATGATATAGGGTGATTTTCTATCTTGAAGTGACTTCTCAAGGGTCAGGATTAGAGTTAACATTTGAGTTAGGTTTGGGAGTACGATTAGCGTTAAGATTTGAGTTCGGTTTCAGATTAGGATTGGGATTCAGATTAGGTTCAGGGTTAAGATTAGGATTAGAGTGTGCATCCCCTGCACCCCCAGGAATGATTCTAAGTTCTTTACTCTACATTTTTTCCTAGATACGAGCCCAGAATAATTTCCAAGGTACTATTAGTTCTTAAATACTTTAACGTGCGGTGCCAGTGTGGGTAGAGTATAGCAAATACGGCGGTTGACTGTTGTGTAAAACTACCTGAAAAATACAATGAGAACTTCGACGTTTCAAGCGAAGGCCCTACTAACTTCCAGACGAAGGGCCTTTGCTCGAAATGTCGAAGTTCTCATTGTATTTTTCAGGTAGTATTACACAACAGTCAACTGCCGTATTCTTAAATACTTTAACCCAGTAAGCCGCAATGTGCCCTGATGCGCCATAGTTTGTTAGTTTATTCTGTCTGATGCCAGACAACTTTACTTGTCAAGGGAAAAGTGCTGGGTGTTTACAGTTGATCAGAGGCTTTGTTTTTGAAAATTGCAACAAATTTGTGAAGTTTAAAACAAAGTTTGAAACATTTTAGTGAAAAGTTATGTAATGGGCATTTTATTATACATCATTCTTTAATTTTAGTCTCGAAGGATGGGTTAGTCAGCTTTGCTGAGAAGATTAACTGGTCTTTATCAAGCGATGAACTCTTGATAAATGCTCTTACCCACAAATCATATGTGACTTCGGATGATAAATATGTGCTTGGCACATCTTTCAACCATAACGAGCGTCTTATTTATTTGGGTTAGTTTTAACTTATGCACAAATACAATCATTGCTAAAGTAGATAAAATTATGTAAAGTCTGCAATGTCCCACTATGCGCATCACAAATGGACATCCTGCCTTGTGAAGAATACAACCTATTAAACCATTGTTCGTTTATACGGCAAATTATTGCACTAGTTTAATTTAGTTTAGTTTATTGTGTTTACCACAGAAAGCCTTGACAGGTTTTACAACCCAATTGACAAAGGTCTCTTTGCGTTAGTTAGTTAGTTAGATAGATAGATAGATAGATAGTTAGTTAGTTAGTTAGTTAGTTAGTTAGTCAACCTGCTGTATAGCCAGCTTACTCAGAGGTAAGGGGCAGCTCACAAACCGCATCTGCCATTCGTGTTTACTGATTGACTGACTGACGGACGGACGGACCGACCCAAATACTTGTAAGTTATCTATGGTGACTGTGGTGCATCATGGGAAAGTATATAAATACTTTTCTCACAAATTTGTACATTTGAAATAATTCATCCTTAGGCTATCAAACAGCATCCAGCTTCATAACAGAAATACTTTATTTCAAATATTCAACATTGACCGTGGAACAATTATGGTAAAGATGGTTTTATTATTTTAATGGTTCATAAAGTCTTTGGAACAAGGCTTCCTATTCTATGCATATATATTTAGAATTGCATAAAATTACGATTGTAATTTTGTTTTAAATATCATTTAGGGATCTGCAAAATGGTTTACTACGTCAGGATTTACTTGAAAAATGTGGACGCAAAATTGGATTACATGATTTAATATTTTCAAAGGTTTCATTAATTTATTTAGTGGTATATTTTGACTTACAGTATATATATCTTGAACATGTTCATCATTTGTTTAATAAATGTATTTCTTTTTATTAACTTATGACAAAGGATGAAATTAACAGTCAAATTGTTGCTGAAGCATTGTTAGCCATTATTGGCTCAATGTATATGGATCAGGTATTAACTGTACTGTAGTATAATATTGGTTATCATATATGCTCAACTGGATAGCTCTATCAGTTCTAAATTGTTCTACCTAGAGGCCCATTAAGGCCATCTCTTTTTGGCCCAGTGTTACTACAGGAAGAAACCTAAACTAAACTAACTTTATTTATACTGGATAGCTCTACCAGTTCTAAACTGTTCTCCCTAGAGGTGCAGTAAGGGTTATTCCTTATTGATCCAGTGTTACTACAGGAGGAAACCTAAACTAAACTAACTATATTTATACTGGAGAGCTCTATCAGTTCTAAACTGTTTGCCCTAGAGATCTGGTAAGGCCATCCCTAATTGGTGCAGGAAACCAGAGTTTACCTGTGGTGTTTGGTAAAGTCCAACTGGAAGAGCTCTTCTCGCATATATGTGACTGAGATAAAATTGTAATCAAACAACTGCACATTACAGGAATCAAACACCAGTCAAAATTTGATTTCTTAATTTTATGTTTAATATTTCCATGAACCTATACAGCCTCCTGATTTGGCTCGTGAGTTTATAGAGAACAATGTCATCCAGGAACTAACGGAAGAAACAATTAAAGAGATTTGTCAACTTGAACATCCAAAGTTTATGTTGAAACGACTCAGTCCTGAAGTAACCTTTACCACAAAGTATGATTTAGTATCATTGCAGTTTGAGCATAATTATTGAATCTATATCATATATGTAATATATCATACACGAGAAGGAGTTTATTATAGTGATCTGAAACACCGAAAAGTGTGTTGAAAAACAAGGCGCTAGCCGAGTTTTTTAACATACTTTGAGGTGTTTTTAAATCACTACAATAAGCGACTTCGAGTGTATGATATAGCTTCTCAAACAAACCAGTATTTAAAGAGAAATTCAACGCGAAAGTTGAGTTAATTTATGGGTGTTTATTACCATGGTATCAAGACAACGATACGGTGGTGATTTCCTTTGTGTTTTGCTCATGAATTATTAATGAGTTTGAGAAAGATTCTATACAACATACGTCTTTTTCCAAACTGTTTCTTTATTTCTTAAGAATTTTGGAAAAGCGTTCGAGAGAGGATGTTTACAGTGACAAAACAGAAAATTATAAAGTTGGTATTTTCCAACAAGATGAACTGATTTCTGAAGGTTTGCGATTAAATTGGGTTCCTATCATTGAATCTGTTCATTCCAATGGTTCATTCTGATCATTTGATCTTCATGAGAACAGTCATAATTTTTGCACAATTATTCTTCCTTAGGACGAGGTGACTCACATTTACAAGCTGAAAAGAATGTAAGTTTCTTCAACGTGAAGTTCAGCGTTAGCAGTTTGTGCAGACCTCGTTTCGCAGAACCACACCTAGCTCAGCGTTGGCAGAGGTGGAAATAATTAAAACTAGAGAGCACTCATAGACTGCATAACTCCATCAGCAAATTAAGTCAAGTATTCATGCATAAATTATACCGGGTGGGGCAAAAAAAAGTACGACTGTTTGATTTAGTATAACTTAAAAACTAAAAGAGCTATTACACTTAAACAAGTTGCTTTGCATTCAGCGATGTCTAACTTAAATTTTGATATATGCCATGTGCATGTTCATGCAATATTGACTGAGATAGCTGCGTTTAAACTTGAGTAAACGTTTTTGGAAGTGTCGAGAATTAGCTAAAAATGGTCTATTAAATAATTTGATAACCATTAGCATTTTACGCAAGTATTCGTTTCAATGAAGTGAAGTTGAAGTTAGAAGGCCAAATGTTAGAATAAAAGAGCATATCTATTCAAGAAACATTTCTAACTTCAACTTCACTTCATTTAAATAATACTTACGATAAAATGGTAACGGTTATCAAATTAGTTTAATAGGCCGTTTTTAGCTAATTTTCGACAGTTCCAAAAGTGTTTAGTCAAGTTTAAACGCAGCTATCTCAGTCAATATTGCATGAACATGCACATGGCATATATCAAAATTTAAGTTATACATCGCTGAATGCAAAGCAACTTGTTTAGGTGTAATAGCTCTTTTAGTTTTTAAGTTATACTAAATAAAACAGTCGTACTTTTTTTTGCCCCACCCGGTACATGCACTAATTACACATTCAGTTCTGTTTTAATAGCCAGGAAAAGCATTAGCAAGACAAAAAGTTTTGTAAATTTATTCATCCAAACTGAACCAAATTTAATAGGTTTGGCCTATGGCCGTTAGCCCCATGTTTGATATTTTTAAAGTTATCGTGCTCTTAGACAAACACACACACACACCCAGATGAAAACATAAACTCCAGGCGGAGGTAACAATTATTAAAGATTTGAAAAATATTATTTAAAATGCTAAACGTTGTTCTTCGTTGTATTTTAAAACTTTTCCTATAGGCATGTCAAAACCTTTTGAAAGAGAGATATTTGAACGACTTGAAGAAAGCAAAGTTCCCGCTAGAATATGATGAATATATATCTGAAGATGAAATCAACGTGGGCTTGCTACCTGATGGAGTGAGAGTTGTCGAAATAGAGAAGGTCTTGAATGGGTCTTTTGCATAACAATAGTAGGGATGGGTCCACCTAGATCTGGTACGAGGGTGCTGAGCGGGCAACCTCGACCAAGGCAGGGTGCATCATCACTGAGGACCCCAGGCAGGGTTAAGGAGCTAAGCTTGTTAGAAAATTTTTGAAAAATAAGGTTGCCTAGTAGATGGTCAAAGTGTCCCCTAAAGGCCAAATAGGATTTCTGGCCATAGCGCTGGTTAGTGGTAATTGCTTTAGAATTTTCCCACGCGATCGTATGCTTGGTTTCACACACATATTCTGCCAAAGCTGATTTCGGGTAATTCGCCATATATTGGTCGTTGAGTTCAGTTCGACCGGGTTTTGCATTCATTTACTTGAAACCAGAGTGCGAGGAAAAACATATCTGATACGAATATTTGTTTCAATTTTAGGGAGAGAGAGGGTTTGGATTCTCAGTAAAAGGAGGTGAAATGCAGAGCGAGGAGAACCGAGAATTTGTCAATTATAATTACTATGTCCCTCCTTTTGTCGCGTCTGTTGTGGAAGGTGGACTGGCTGAGAGGTAGGATTTCTACCATCACGAAGCCTCTTTGTTTGTCATGTATTGGTGACGCAGTCGTTAGTGTATGTGCCTTTCACATCTGAGAGGAGTTTCGTTCGTTCAATATGCAGTTCTATTTTTTTGCGGTCCGGTATCCAGTTAAATGGTGCGTTTTTATTGGCTAACGAGCGGGCCGGTATCCTGCTATCCGGACCGGATACCGGACCGTTGCGTGAGCAAAACAAAACAAAACAAAATTTCGCAAATATTCAAGGTTTTAAATGCTATTTAAAAAAAATATATTTATGATTGTTTTATAAACTTAACACCGAAATGTACAGTGAAGACGATAGTCACAGTGAAAGTGGAATACCGTCATTTCTAAATAATAAAATATTTTGCTGAATTTGTTTATCTGATTATAATTCCATCTCAATCGCACATGAGCAGGGTGATTTACGTTGACTCTCCCAGATACCACAGATTTTCTCCGTAGTAACACTGTGGGATCATGACTGTTTTGTTGTTTAGATGTGGTTTAAAGGCTGGCGATGTTATATTGGCAGTTAATGATAAGGTAAAGCACGAACATTTTTACCGTTTTGCTGAAATATGATATATAATGGTTGACTTAAGGTCAAAAAAAATATTCTGTTTCTGATCAGTGGGTTTGTGCAGAATTTTCCCCTTCTTTTTTTTCTTAAGAGTTAATAAGGAGGCGCTTTTTTTGGAGAAATGTGTGAGTATTTTTCTATTTTTTATAAAGTGTATAACGATTTTTTATGCTTTTAACACTAAACTGTCACCAAATTTGCAGGTTTAATACAATAAAATTTTTATTTAAGAGTACTTCATTTTGCAAGGATATTGATGAACTGTATATTTTCAAAAAAAAAACGTTGACGCGCACAGTTAAAAATGACGCGCGCGCTGACCAGAAACAGAAGTTTTTTTTGGCCTTAGCTATGTTCGAATTCGTGGACCACGTTCCATACGTCCTGTGTGAACACAAGGTGAAATCGTGGAAATTTTAGTACGATTCCAGATTCATCAGGTCCCATGTGAACGTCGCATTAGGGCCATGTTAGAAGGGACAATTTTTGCTGTAGTTTGCAGCGCAATTTCTGCGCAGAGCCATGTTATGGGCGGCGCGACTGTCAAATGATAACGCAGGTATCCTAAGGTGAGCTCAATGAGAACGGAAATCTCATGTAGAACAAAAGGGTAAATGCTCACTTGATTTTCAGTATTGGCAAAGTAGCGTTTCTTCGACTCTTCGTTGAAATTGATTAAATTTAACAGTCAGTTCTGCTATGGAACTTGATGTTCTATGCATGATTATTTTTATATCTCACTGAGAATGGAAATCTCATGTAGAACAGAAGGGTAAAAGCTCACTTGATTTTGATTTTCAGCATGAATACAAACTGTGAAAGAATGGCCTATCGATCCCTTAGTCTTCATGAGTTTTAAGCTAGGGGTGTCAGAGGGAAAGGTTACCACAGGGATAACTGGTTCAAATGTCCGCACAGGAAAACGGTGAACACGGCCCGCGTTTCACTCCACCGATATTATCATTCTCATTCATTTCTTTGTTGCCTTCTGGGCATGTTTAGCAAGAAAAATATCGCCAAAGTAAAACGAGATTCATGCTCACAATTTCTCTGCGAATACATTTTCACCTAACATCGTTCTGTGTCCGAATTTGCGTTACAAGTTGGAGGACATCTTGAAACGAACCACTCAAGTGAAAATGAACTCAAGTCTCTTTTATTATAAGCAAATTTTTGCCACGAGTCAATAAGCACAAGAGCTGTATATATTACCATTGTTGTTTTCATCCCACGGGTCTGTGGACAATCTCATGGCCGAAGCTATAAAACTATCAGGACAATTTGGAGTGGAACATAACATATGATGGACCCTATTTGCAAAAAAAACACGTTGATGCGCACAGTTAAAAATGACGCGCGCGCTGACCAGAAACAGAGTTTTTTGGCCTAAAGCCAGGCTGATTTCCATTCAGGGCAAAATGTCGCGCGATCGACCTTTTGCGATCGTTTTCTTTTGAATTATGAGCCCTCGACTGGAACGGATCCGGTCGAGGGCTCATAATTCAAAAGAAAACGATCGCAAAAGGTCGATCGCAAAAGGTCGATCGCGCGACATTTTGCACTGAATGGAAATCAGCCTTAATACATGTTTTGTATTACTCGCTCTAAAAACATTTTTCACTTGTAGAACACAAAAGGAATGAGCCATCACAAAGTGATTAAATTGCTGGATGTCCTGAAAGGTACGAAAAATATTTTCCAATAAGACCTAAAATCTTAATTCAATTTCTGCTTCATTAAAACTCTGAAATCTTACGACACAAGGTAATATATGTACTGTGAAGACGACTGTAATTTTTTCCTGGTGTCTTTTGTCTGTCTACTAACACACGAGCACTGAAATAAAGCTTATCAAGGAAAATTTGTTTGTATTTATGCCACGTCCACGTATAACATGCCATTATGGTTTTCTTTTTTTACAAGGAAAAGCGAAGTTTACTGTCAAGTTTAGCAAGAAAGGTAAGCAGTCGTATAACTGACTTAGAAAATACACGGTTATCTATGATAGTGAATAAAAACCCATTTATAAAGAGGCCATTTTCCACTTCAAACGTATCGTTAAAACGTACCGTAGCATTTTCTTTTGTGTCGAAGTCCGATTAGTTCTACCCGAGGCCGAGTGCTCAGGAAACAAAGAAATACGCTGTTTTGGTACGATACGGGTGCCGTGGAAAACAGCCTTATTAACAAGCGTTGTCCTGTATTCATTGCAGTATTAATCAGTGACGAAATTGAGAGGAACTTTGGTCAGTTTCAAGAAAGGAAATTGCTGTCGCAGTTGACTGACTCGAAGTGGTCAGAATGGCATCATTCTCACTCCAAAACCAACAGAGTTGAGTACGACACCTTGCTTAGAAGACGTCAGGACGAATATTTCTTGCCAAAATAACAACACACGAAATAACGTATATAGCTCTGCGGCTCGGCAACAAATTGTCATGCAAATAAACGCATCTTGTCCGCGGATAGCACGCGTGTGCTATGTAATATATCATACACGAGAAGGAGTTTATTATAGTGATTTGAAACACCGAAAAGTGTGTTGAAAAACAAGCAAGGCGCTAGCCGAGTTTTTTAAACATACTTTGAGGTGTTTTTAAATCACTATAATAAACGACTTCGAGTGTATGATATAGCTTCTCAAACAAACCAGTATTTAAAGAGAAATTCAACGCGAAAGTTGAGTTAATTTATGGGTGTTTATTACCGTGGTATCAAGACAACGATACGGTGGTGATTTCCTTTGTGTTTTGCTCATGAATTATTAATGAGTTTGAGAAAGATTTATCCGAACCGTACCAAAAAACTTTCTTCCGTGGTTTATGTCTGAACTACGTGAAAGATTAACAAAGGTCGACGTTTCGACCAAAGGCTTTTTGTCAGAAGGTTAGCAGCCAGTAGCTACTAATTTCGTAAAGAACAGAAATCCCTCGAAAACGTCAAACTAAGCGTTGTTAACCTCTTTCACGCAGATCAGACACAAACCTGCCAGCTTATCGTACAAATGGAAATACTTGTGAGCGGTAAACAGCTGAATATTGTATTGTACATTTACGAAAGTCAAAATTTTAATTTACTTATTTGTATTAGCATAATATCTTACAGTACTTTTGTTTTCTGTTACTAAAGACTATGTTACACGCAGTCCAGGCTCAATGATTTTCTGTTACTTTTTTAACAACATAACCAGAATTTTCTGTTTTGTTATGCTTGCTAAAGTGCACCTACTAAGGGTAATCTGTTTGGGCAATGAACGAGAAGATTAGTTCGTATTTCTGTGTAGTTCATCCAAAGAAAAATTCGTCTACAGTGCAAGGACTTGAATTGCCAATACAGTATTAGAAAATGGTATTCACAAATATGATTTAGTCAAATCGTATAACCTCTCTATCTAACTTAACCGCTACTGTTGTGCATATCTTTTTAAGAATTGGAAGATTATTGGTTCAATTATTGATTACTTATGTTAGAATACATCTTGTCCATATTCAAGTGGTTCAAATAGTTATTTTTTGTATTCAATTCTTTCGACTTTAACTTCGTCGTCGACCAGCTGGTAGACATACATCACAACTGTCGAGGCTTGGATATCCATGAGTACGAACGATGGCGTTACTTTTCTGCAATAAAAACACTTGGTTAAGTGTAAATTCAATGCAACCCACATCCCCCCCGTCCCCAAGAAGGTTTATCCACCTAAACCTTCTACCTTAACTTTATTTAAATCTCATAGCTCTATCATGTTGAAACTGTTCTCCCTAGGTAGAGTACAAGCAAGTACCTAAGAGGCTAAGATATCACTCTGGTAATATTATCGAGGTCACTGGTATACCTACCTGAGTAAAGCATTATAAGCACCAGTTGCAGATCCTGGGTTGATGTAAAATTTTCCTTCATGTTCATAAGCTTCAAACTGCAAAAAAATATATCCAAATATGAAAAGCTCTCGCATAATTACAATAAGTATAAGTCCGGTACCCCTTTGGCACACATGGTCTTGGTACGTCACTTTTCAGTGGCGGTAATTCACTCTTTCCGGTGCGGGGCAAAGACTCCTAAATTTCAGACAAAATCTTCTTAATTGCTGCCAAATCCCCATTTACACTAAAAATCGGCTGTTTTTAGCCCTCTTTTTTTAACCAAAATTTCCAGCACTGGTCACTTGATGCATTACACTTACTTTATGTGTGTGACCAAATATAAGAATATCTACGTCAAGCTGTCGTTGAACCTAGAAACAAATGACCAAGTTACAAACTGCATATTGCAGAATACAAACCGCAGACGTGGACAACACATGCACGCACCACTGTGCCACCAATATACCTACCATAGCCAGACTTTCTGGATCACCCCATGGAACAACTTGATGACCGTGACAAATGCCAATCTTAAACTGACCAACTGTGACCACTTTTTGTTCAGGATATGTTAGGTTCTAAGTCAAAAATTGATATGATTGGAAAATTATTGCATTGCAACCCCATTGAAGCCTGACTTGTTTCAGATAAAAGCTTTGTCTATTCTCGTATGAAACTTTTGTTTTCGCAAGAGAATCTGAAGGTTTGAATCAGATCAGACCAAGAGCAATAATCCAGTTCCAAAAAGTCGGAGGGGACCGAGTGGGCCAACAAACATTATTTATTATAGATTATATTATGACGTATCTCCCCCCAGGATTTACGCCCTTAGATAACACAATCCCGTTTAACTGGGCGCAAGCCTCAATTGGGTGAGCTTATGGAAACCCGTAAATGCTTGATACAAACATTGAAGCTTGACACAAAGTTTTACATGAGAAAAGACATTTTTGTATCTGCCATTGTTCATCCTTCAATGCAAATGACAGTAACCTCGTCAAAATCTCCTCGGACCACATGTACGTCGGCAGCTAACGTCTTTAAGTAATCAAATGTCTCCTTTGTACAGAGGTTCCCTGTGCATAAAATATGTTGAATTTTCCCTGGGACCTAAAACATGAGAACAATTTCAGTTTGTGATGCTTGACAAACTATCAAAAAAATATTAGACATGATTTGTTCCCAGAACCATTGATAGTATAGATAGGGCTATTCTGAGTAGTTTGTCTTGTATTTACATTGAGACGGATGATCCGTCAGATGGATGATGCATCTAGATTAGGGATTAGCGGATTGGGGATTAGCAGATTATCTCTCTCTAGCATAAGTCAGCCATTATTTCTTTTAACCTACCAATAATTTCTTAAACTTCGATGGAAGTGTATTTTTCCTATGAGGAATATGTAGATCGCCAAGTACTAGAACCAACTGTAAAAATTTGTATAAAATATATACATTTAGAACTGAAAGTACATTATAGAATATCACGTGACGCAATTTAAGCACAGTATCGAAGTATCCTACTTGTTTTTACTCAAAATCTCCTCTTTGCATATGATAACATATTCTAAAGTTTCGAGTACTTTTCTTTACTAATATAACTTACCATTTCTATGAAAATTTCCTTAAAAATCGAAAGAAATTGAACCAAGTTTGCGTTGCAGGAATAGACAAATATTTTGGAATATTTTCACGCTTGAAAGCAACACCGCTGTCTTGTCGTAACCGGGTGTTCAGATTAGGGCGATTATTCGAGAGAGGCGTTTATTCGAGGCGCGTTTTTTTTGGAGTTTATAAGTCAAATTTCTAGTCACAGAACAGTCGATTGGTTTAGTTTTATAAGCTAAAGCTTAAAAGCTACCATGGAAACGTATCTAAACTACCTGAAAGAGATGAACCCAAATTCGATTTTTAGTATTACTCGAAACTATGAATTTTCAAATGCTATATTGTGTCCATATATTTTATAGCACTTTCCTCAATCAAACAGACCTAAGTCTTTAAAACAGTTAGAAGAATTAAAACAATAAAAAAATGTTAATCTTTTAATTGTATTGTGAATTCTAAAACGTAGAAATGAACCAATCAGAATAAAGGTCATTCCTTACGCTCATTCAGCGGAAGTGTTGCACAACTTGTAAAGTTGCAATTTACACAAAATTTGTAAACTTGCAAGTGGCAACTACAGCAAGTGAACAAGCCCTCGATTTCACATTTCATTCAACGATGTGAAATTTTATAACCCCGATCCAAAAGTCGAAATGAGTTTGTGCTTGGTGTTACAGAAATAAGGTGTTTTGGAAGCGTTTAAAAACGTTTAATTTTTGAGCAAAGATCGTGGACAATTGAAGTGTTTCTGTTGTGACAACTGAACACAATGCCTCCCAAACGAAACACTGAGGAGAAAAAATCAATGCCTTTGCAGAAGGCACGAGTACGAAAAGGTAGAAAGGTGGATAAAGGTGACAAAAAGAAACAAAAGGTATTTTGTTGAAAATATTTGTTGAAGATAAACGCTGTATATTTCTATGTAGACTGTTCATGCAGTTCGTTTATATAAACTTTCGCTTTACAATCAGCTGGGTTTAGAACTGTCTGTTTTTATACATGCCATATGTTTATAGAATAATTTAGTCTGTATATTAAGTGTGCAAAATTTAAATTTAGTACTAGTTGATCTTCTGATTGGCACTAAAATTTTATACAATTTTATAATGCCACACTGCCACGTCTTTTAATACTGGGAGTGTACAATTGAAATTTATTCTATCATGGTCGAATATAAACGCTTTTATATGCGTATTAGAGTTTCTAATAGGCATTGCTATTATTTATATTCATAACAGCATTTCAAATACTAGGTGGTTTTACCCTAAATTAAACTTAGATTTATTGAAAGGAAAGCGAATATTCGAGATACAAAAACCTTGGCTTTAATATACAGTATATATTTTTGACATGCTATATATGTACTATTATTTTATGTCTTGTTCAGACTGCTTTCCCTGAGAGGCTTTCGCATTTATTTTAGCGCTTCAGCTGCTATTTGAGAATGAATTAAAAGCAAATCAGTCTTTGACTCTCTATATAAAACGTTTCGCATTTGTAGATAAACTGTCACAAACTGTCAGCCTCAGAGATAGTAAAATGCCTGCAAAAATTTATACTTTATTAACATTTTTACCGCAAGTGCAAAACTGTCTTTGTAGCACTTTAAGGGAATAAAAACAAGCAAAGAAAACACGATTTTAACAGCTATTTTATCGCGAATTTTCAACTGCCATATTTCATGCACGAGTTCGCAACTTCGCCTGTGACTTCGCACTTAACTTCCGGCAAATGAAAACCGGAAGCTATTAAAATCGAAACCTCTTTAAATTTATATTCGATAAGTCGGCTCTCAAAAATGTCCAATTTTTCAACATTTTACTGCATTTGTTTGGCCATTTAAATAGTAACTACTTAGAAGCAACCTTTAAAACACTTTTTATTTATCGTTGAAGCCTTTTAGGGGCAAATTTCGTGAGTTTTCGCCCATGAATTATCACAAAATTTGATCAAAATTTTATTTCTCGTTTAGACTTCCGCCCCAATCGGGAAAACGAAGAGAGCATGCTCAAAGCGTCCCAAACAACAAAACAAGATGGCGACCACTTTTGACAGCGACGAAAATAATTCCGACCTTTCTAGCGAAGATGAACGTGGATTTTTCCAAATGGCAGAGTCTGATGAAGGTATTTTTATGCCTTGATAGTTTATGATGTTAGATATGAAGGAAAATAATGGAATATGGTGATAGGAGTTGTGTAAACAGTGGTCAGATGTGGATATTCTTAGTTCTGCACCCTCCCCCCCCCCTGTGGGTGATCATTGCTTGTCCCCCATGGCACAGAATAGATAATAGACCAGAAGTCTCACTGTACACCTTTCCCTAACATTTTCGTGTCCGCGATTTTCGCCTTGTGGATCACGAATTGCGCACGCTAGATGACGTGTGTGACACTTGCTGCGAACATCACGTCAGCGTCAATACACGCGTCATCACGTCAATACACATCAATTTGTGTGTATTGCTATGGGAACAGCTAGTGATGGCAATTGATGGCGTATTGCTCGCGTTTGATGGAGTCGTGATTACACTTGCTGGCTCGCGCCTGCGCATGAAAAATCTCGGACATAATTTTGGCTAAGTGGACCTTCTGGTCTATTATCTATTCTGTGCCCATGGAATACAAAATAGGGTGAAGGGGGTTTTTATGTGGAGAGAACCAGCCTGGCTACCTGAGCAAGCTCAATACCTGAATACCAAGACAAATTTAATCTGTGTTTACATGAGTGATGACGATTAATTCGTCATTCATGAGCATTCGCCTGAAATCAGCCTGAGAAATGGCAATGTGTAGACATAACTTGAGCCAGGCCTGCTTGGTTTTGACAATTTTTGCACATATTTGCAGACACAGAAGATGCAAGTGAGACCGACATGGCGAAGCTAGAGGAGGAATTCAGTGAATTGAAAGAACAGTTAGTATAGTCCTTATTCATAAACGATGACTGACAATGCTCTTGACCTGAATGCATATCAATTTGCCCTTATATTTTGACATTCAAAACTAGTTCATAAGGTCCAATTGATATGCATAAAAAGGAAATAGTACAAGTTTTTGACTGATTGGAAAATCTTCTTATTCCTCCAAAGAGTGTATCAAGAAAAACTTAGCAAGTACAAGAAACAACTTCAAGAGCTAAATAATGGTAACAAAGAGTTATTTAACCTATTAGCTTGCAATGCGCCCAGATGCGCCCTACTTTAGTATTTTACTTTGTCTAACGCCAGACGATTTTACTTGTCAGTGGTAGGGTACTGCCAGTTAATGGGTGAGCAAGGAAAGAAACACAAATATTTTGTCACACACTGCTGGGGTCCTGATTATATAATTGGATGGTCTACGTTGACATTTTGTTGCTGACCGCCATATTTTTTATATTATAGGTACCCAGGTTGATTATTTGAAGAGGTTGAATCAGTTGGAAAAAACACGAGATGACCGATTATTTTTGGCAGGTAACAAAATCGTCTTTATTCTTTGAAACAATATCACAAGTTTTGAGATTTTTATTTCGTTCTTTCATTTTAATACTGTACTATTTTTGCATTATAGAAGTTTGCAAAATATATGAGGTATGCGTTTTAAATCATTCTGACTAACACAAGACAATTTTACTTTTCAAGAGAAAATATGTAAGATGTTGATGGGTTCGAACTTCAAACCTTACTAAGGCACTGAAAATAATCAATTTTATTTTACTATTTTGATAGATTGAGATGCTAAACAAAGACTGTGAAAATGAGAAGAAAACAGCAAAGATTGAGTTTGAGGTTGTGAGATTAATTATTGATTATATCTGATTGCTTGATTATCTGCTTGATTGATGATCTGATTGAGTGATTATCTGTTTGACTGATTGATTGTCTGATTCATTTATTTATTGGCTGATTGATTAATTGGATGGCTAATTGATCTATTGGATGATTGGTTGACAAACTAATTGATTTATTGATTGAGTAATTTATTCATTCTAAATTCCTAGAATAAGAAAGTAGAACTCAAGGAAACGCTCTTACAACAACTTGATGAAAAGAAGAAATGTTTAGATTTGGAAAAATTATCAATGGAACTCACGAATGGTAAGACGGCATAGAGTAGGCCCCATTCTGGCGCATTGCTGCTTAATCGTCACCACATATTGTCTTGTTTCAGATATTTTAGAAAGTAAACCTGCCGTTACAAGAAAGTTACGACGACGTCCAAATGATCCTCCTCCCGCGCCTGAGAAAAGAAGAAAGAACTCGCCTGATATCCTTTTAGGAAAACAAAATATTGAAACTGTCCGACTTATTTTTAATCAATTATATCTACAAGTATGGAGCTGGGTACTAAATCAAGTCAGGGTACGAATTATGGAGGAAAAATCGATTCGCAAATATTTTTCATGAAAATTTCAAGGAACTCGCCGATTTTGTAAATACTGACAAAATGGCAGCCATTTTTGTTGCAAATTTCGAAAGAATTTCAGCCATATTCTTCATTTTCACATTCTTTTAGCAGAAAAATAAATTTAGGAACAAAATACGAAGCAAAATTATGTTGAATTTCTTGAGTTTGAACAATAAATTTAGTAAATAAGTGTGCAGAACTATAAGGCAGAAGAGCATGTTACAGTAATTCCTTCAACTTGCTTCGCATTTTTCCATCTCCATATGAATTTTACTTCGCAAAATCAGAGAAACGCTTCGCAAATTGCGAAGTGCAAGCAGCTAATTCGTACTCTGCAAGATCACCAAAATCCACCGAATTCCTAGTAATACACAAGTATGAAAGAGCAAAAGAGTACATTTACAATATGATAGCCCAAGCGTGTGTTATTCTTAACTTTGTTCACTCCAACTCAATTGGCTTCTTGAAGAAACTGAAATGTTGGAAGACTTGAAAGCCATGAATAAATTACACACTGTTACAACAGAGGTAAATATCAATTGCCCAACTTAACTAAAGGTAGTTCTTATTATGCATGCATTGGCGGTCGCGCCCCACCTCCCCATGGTCTTCAAAACCGTTCTCATGAAAAGTTCAAATCCGGCGAGGTATTGGTGGGGGGGGGGGTCAGGTGAGGTAAGCTACAAGTCAAATCCAATTAAAAACTCCCAAACCATAGATGGTAGATCGGTCATCTGGTATTTCTGGTCATCGGTTTATACCAGCTAATATTAATTAGCTGATCGGTTTTTTACCAGTTTAAATAAAGAAGTTATTATTATTATTATTTATTAAGTTATTAGATAGACATAAAATATCATAAAGATATTTTCACGTGTATTGTGCCCTGTTCTAATGTAATAATAACAGAATTTGGTGATTCATGACCTTCCAATTACTTTTAAAAACTCGTATCAGAATGCGGGAAATGGCGTTTCCAAGCTCTAGAAATTAAAAATTTCCTTGGGGGGCATGCCTCCGGACCCCCCTAGGTTGTTCGTGCCTTTGCCACTCACTACTCGCCCCCCCCCCCCAAACATTCGACCCTGGCTACGCCACTGTATGCATGAAAGATTTAACACTCCATTTTTCATTTGCTGTGTATATATTTTGCTTATTTAGTCGCAGAAGAATGGTTCCAAAGTGAACAAAAGTTCAAACGACAGCAACCAAAACACCAAGCACGGTAAGTGTAATTTCAAAGCCTAGTCTGGTCCATTACTATATTTGTGGTTGTGGTTTGTTTCTGAGCTACCTGGAAAATGAGCCTAACTTTCTGATGGAAAGCCTTCACTAAACTTATAATCTTTTTCAGGTAGTTCAGACACAATCCATGACAGCTTAATTATTGGAGGATACTACTTTATACACTGCACCACGATGTTTGAGATACTGTATATTTGCGTTCTTCTCATAAATCATAAGCAGGGCTTTCAAAATAACATGGAGCTCTGGCGGGTGTTACGAGGTTTACCACCGGCTACTTTCTATAAAACATTACTCTTCATGTACTTTTCAATCTGTATTTTTCATTGCACTTATAACATTTAATCATTGGTAAGAGAATAACAACAGCAGACGTAAGGTTAACTATTATCTAAAAACCAAATTGAGCTACAATTACAAATACAGTGCGTGGTGAACGAGTAATTTTTGCCAGAAATTTATTTGCTGTTTCCTAACACTTATTGTCATTTTAGCATCTTTTAATGACACATCCCTTTTCAACAAGAACATTGGCCTTTACTGAGACTTACACTACTGTAAAAAGGCGTAGCTGATTACATGAAGCAAAATGCTGGAGTGAGCACACTTGTAATGTTATCAAAACTTATCTCATATTTTAGTCAAATGATTCCTTCATCCGCCTACTTTCTCAACACAGCCGCCCATTTAAAATGATTGTGAAAGCCCTGCATAATCATGATATATAACTTGTTTTATATCTGTAGATAACCAAGTTGCAGACGCACTGGAAACACATTACGATATCCGTGTAGAGGATGGAAAATTGTTCTATGATAGAAGATGGTTAGTTGCTTAGTAAAAAGTCAACTATTTTATTCCAATGAACTAGTAAAATGGCAGTAGAAATCACATAGTAAAAGTCATAAAAGCAAATGAAAAATTTATCAAAACAAGCAAAATCGCCGCACCTTTCAAGAATACCACTCGCTAAAGCCACTTCACAATCAAAGATAAATTTCGTAAACTTTTATCGTACAATCAGGTATCATCGAGGTCAACAAGTTTATCTCGAATCGAAGGAAAGTGGAAAAATCAGGTAAAGATACTTAACATTACTAGTATAGTTTGCTTCAAATGCTAATTTCCTTATTTCATACTGACTTTTTTATATATTTTTTTAGTGGACTTATTCATGCCGTTGGACCTAACGAAGTAAGTAAATTAAACAAGGAATTTCGACTCCCCTAACATCACATGTTTACTTCGGTCTCCAACTAAATCTTTTTACCTTCGTTTCAGATCTGTATAAAAAAGATAAGTGACAACAGCAAGTTGAGAATAACAATCAGTCAGCTGCAGAAAGGACGATACACGATACGTCGCCGGAGTTCATGACTCCTGCAGAAAAAAGCGAACATGTAAGAATAAGATACGAGAGTTGATGAGAGTCAATGAGACTTGCAACTCTCGCTCGCGTTTGACCGCCAACTCTCATCAACTTTGAGCTGGTTCAAATTTTGATGAGAGTTGATGAGAGTTCCCCCTCGTTTGACCGGCACGCGTGGTAATATCCAGTCAACTCTCATGCAACTCTTGTTCTCGTTTGACCGGGGCATGAGAGTTGATGAAACTCTCATGCAAACTCTCGCTTGCCAACTCTCATTCAACATAGGTGCAATTTGTCTGCGCATGCGCGAGATTTACGAAAACAAGATCGCGGCAGTAAAATCGACTAGATTAAAAATTATCTTTGCAAGTATTTTCTACTAAAAATAGTAAAATGAATGATTTTTTTTTACATCGTCGTACATCATACTTTAATTTTTCGCGTAATTCGCAAAATTTTAAGAAATTAGAATGTCCATTTACTAATATTGTAAATATATCATGGCACATGTCTAAATTTGGCAGTTTTCCAAATTTTTACAACCACTAAAACATTACGAAAGTATTGAATACTTAATAAGGAAGCTTATATATAATTTTGGTGAGGTTTCTATGATGGGATTTTAATAAAATAGATGTCAAAAAAATCATTCATTTTACTATTTTTAGTAGAAACTAGAAAACACTTGCAAAGAGAATTTTTAATCTAGTCAATTTTACTGCCGCCATCTTGTTTTCATAAATCTCGCGCACGCGCAGACAAATTGCACCTATGCTCTCTCATCCTCGTTTGACCTCAGAGGGCTTTAAGATACATGTTTTCGGAAAGCCAAGTCGTCATGCGTGCGTCGGAAAGAACTCGGCCACCAGTCGCACGACCACGTGTAATCTTGTACAAAGTATCCATTTGTAAAATATATATTAAAATTATACATCAATTTGAACGCGTTTGTCTATTTCTACGCGGGGTTAGTGATTTAGTGCATGTGCCGTTCGCCTCTGTCACCAGGGTTCGATTCGCCTGCAATGTGGAGCTGTCTGGTTATAATTCACCCCTGTTCAACCTCAGTCGCATGTGAGAAGAGTGCTTCCAGTTTGACTCTGCCAAAAACCGCAGGTTTTCTAGCTCCAGATATATATATGTTATTGACCGAGCGCGAGGTCCGAAGGCGAGGTCCATACAAGCAAAAAAAGAACTCAACCAATATCCTTTTGTACGGACCGAACGAGCTCGGTCAATAAGCTATTTATTATAATGGGAATATTGATAAATTGTTTACAACATTTTTGCAAATGAAGCCAGTTCAAAAAATCTTAGTATCTTTTTATTGGCTAACAGAAAAACAAGAACAAATTTGACTGGTTCCGTACTCCGTACTGCTTTTTTCCGACCGCTTTTTCCCGACCGCTCGCGAACCAATCAAAATGCTCCATTTTGCAGATGGACCGCCTGGCCATATAATAAGGGTTTCTACATCCAAAGATGAAGAAAATGAAATGCACTTCCTTTTCGAATGTAACCTTCATATAAATACAAAAGAGACTCAAAACTTTATAACGACATAACTTCAAAATACCCTCGCTATAATAGTTTTAATAAACAAGATAAAAACTATATTCCTCTTCAATACCGTTGATCCATTTATATGTAAAAAATTAGGTCACTTCATTTTTTAAGCTTTCCAAAAAAGAAAACATTCAACAACGTCATAATTGTTGTCGTTATTGTTATTATTACTATTGCTAATTAATAGTATTTTAGCGTAATTTGTATTGTATGCAATAGGGTTACCAATATAGTTATGCAATACCAGCACTAGTGGTGTCGTGGTCACCACGCTTGCCTTTCAAGCTGGGAGACCCGGGTTCAATCCTTGGTCGGACCTCTACTCATGGTCTTAAAATAATTGAGGAGAAAGTGCTACCTTTACATTGACATCAGTAAATGGTTAGACTTTCGCGTCTTCTCGGATAACGACGTTAAAATCGTAGGTACCTCGGATCCCCTATCAATTGGGCAATAGCCTGTTGGGAAATCCGCTCACCAATGAGTGAGAAACTCAATAAACCATCTATGTAAATGATGCAAATACAATGTTATGGGTTGTCCTTATTGGTCGTCTGGGGAGAACACTGTAGAACGTATAGAGTTTTCCAGCATATAAATAAAGTTTATATGCATGTTTTTTATCGAAAAAGTTTACAAAAAATAATCAACTGTATAAAGCCAAGTGGCAATACTATATGACGAAATACCTTCGCATGATTTTCCCATGAACAAAAAATTAAGGAATAAGCATTGCATCAAATAATCGTGACCCTGAAAGACTTTAAACTTGGTTGCCCTTAAGCTTGAAATTTTCCAGATAACCTAAAAATAAAAGTTTGATCGGAATTATTAATTGTTTCTAACAAGATTAGTAATTATGTTTTAATAATTTCGTAATTAGAATTTTCTTAATCCAGTGCTAATAATCCCTTGCTATAGTAATCTTGTTAAATTATATCCTGTAATAAATTACGGTGCCAAATTTAGGTGGGTTATATGTAAAATTCGTAATAAATTTGAGCTGCTTAATGGCGCAATATATGCAAATCAGATTTAGCTCAACGAATAGATATAATTACAGTGGACCATGCCTTGCGATCAGGGCAAGTTGGACATGAGAAATGGTTGCCCTGAATAGAATTCACTTGCCATTAGATCTAGCTTTGGTTCACATAACAACACAATTTGAAGCAAATGATTGCAGTAAGCATGATATGCTGATGGATAACTACAATTTGCATTATATAACACAAATCTACACCATTCTTTTATTTTCCTTAAGAACTGAAGTGGAATTTAAGTCGAGGCACAATATCCGTCGAAACGTGTTCATGTCTTTACATTTTTCAAATTATCCAGCAGAATGAATAGTTAACTGGTCTATATTTTCCTCATATATATAGTATATATAATATAGTTACACCACTGAATTATGTAGTTGAATGAAACACAAAAATATTAAATTAGATTTCATTCATTTTATACCAATGACCGTTTTGTGTATATTTTAGAATATCTCAAACGTTTGTGCCCAGTGTAGTTTGTATATATTTTCCATAACTGCCGTTGTTTTTATTTAAATATTTTCTCAATATACGCTTATGCACGAGCCTAACTTGCCGAATTACGCAGCTCAGAGCTACGCATCAGTTTGACCTGGAAAGACATTGCATTGAAAGCCACATAGGTAGTGGGGGGAACAATTTAGAACTGATAGATCTATCCAGTGTTTTCACCTACAGTAACACTGCAACAATAAGAGATGACCTTTACTGGACGTCTAGAGAGAACAGTCTAGAACTGATAGAGCTATCCTCCTGTATAAAGAAACCTAGTTTGGGCATAGGTGTTAACTCCTGAGTGGGATTAGAGTAAAATTTCGGAATAAACAATGAAAAGCTCTAAATATAATGAATGGCACGTGGTGGGGGGGGGCTTGAAATGACGTAATCCTCTTTAACAGGATTAGCTTTTGAACATGACACGAAAGAATGACGTAATACGGGGAAAGGAGGATTAATTTGAAAAACCGAAAAATGTGTTGAAAAACGAGCCGTTAAGCTGAGTGTTTTACTGAAAATGGTGATTTGGACACCGAAAACCTGTTGAAACAAATTCGCTAGAATAGTTTTTTATTGAACTTTGAAGTGTTTTGAAAAAACTAATAATATTAAACGACTTACTCTCACGATAATTATGTGAAAGCGTGAAATCTGGCATGAATTGATAAGTCTAGAATTTTTCACAATGATTAAAACACATTGAAATTTCACAGTGTCGCAACTTCGGATTCGTGCGCTTATTCGTGCTAAAAGCATAACGACTCGACGTCCATAATTTACGCTGACAACCGTTGAAAACAACCGTGGCAAAATACGTCATTTCGTCTACATTTCTTGGCTTGCTTTAATGAAAAGTTTTTTCAAGTGTTGAAAAATAGAAGCCATGTTCGCGGTTTCTCACCTCTAATACTTATTAATATGTGGTTTCATTTCAAACTTCGCGTGAGGAAGAAATTAAACGCGTGTTAATTATAACAGATTTCACGCCTTTTATGCTGCATAAATGCAGTTAAAATGAGGTAGATAACAATTCAGTCTCACGAACACTGTAGAATTTCAACTGTGACATTAGTGATTAATGTTTGATTTATAGGTTCTCAGCTCAGACTGGGATCAATTGAGATTAGCTGAGTCTGGTCCCTTTCTAAGATCCATCCATTTAGGCCAGGTAATTTACAAGTTCAAAAAGTGGTTTCGGCAACTTAAACTTAAGATTTCACTTACTAAAACACTATATTATACCAGGCATATGTTTCTCAAACCATTATTTATTAATAATATATTCATAATATTTGAAACATAACTACTTGAAACACCGAAAAAATGTGTTGAAAAGTGTAGCGTTGGCTGAGATTTTTGACACACTTTGCGGTTATTTTAAACACCGAAATGTGTGTTGAAAAACGAATGCAAGCTGACTTAATTTATGAGCGTTTGTTACCACGGCATAAAAACAACGATACGATGGTCATTTCTTCACATCGTTTGGCGAATGGCGATGTCTGTATGGGACTGCCCGGCGTGCCCGCCAACTTGATGAGACTTGAGCACTTGGCAAGCGAGATTTTGCATGAGACTTTCATAGTTTCATCAACTCTCATGCCCCGGTCAAACGAGAACAAGAGTTGCATGAGAGTTGACTGGATATTACCACGCGTGCCGGTCAAACGATTATATACTAAATGTATGTCGGTAACGACAGACCTTTAAAAAAGTCCATAGTTTCAAATAGCAACTTATAACTTATAATCTGTCACCTTCATGACATACTGATAGATGATATATTTCCCGGCGCCCAACAAACGGCATGCAAAACCTAATTCACACTAGAAGTACAAACGGAAAGTAAAAAATAAAGGATGTAGAAGTAAATCATCCACTCATTTTGTTTGAACGTAAAAAGGAAAGGCTCAGAAGAGATCATTTCCGACGTTTTCAATAGTCGCAATGTCGGGCAGGAAAATTGCGATCATTAACTCACGTCATGTTGTATAAACGTTGCCTATACGTCAGGGAAACTCCGTAGAAACATCATGAGAACGTTTTTTAAGGAGATTTGTGAGGAAATTGACATACAATTGACTTAACACTGGACTTCTTTCAGACTAATCTTGCCAAAAAGTTGTTGTTTTAATTACTCTCAAAAGGCCACGTCCCTCTTCGCCAAAAACCTGGCTATAATTTGTTGTTTTAAAACGCATTTTTGGTAAAAATTAAAAACAAGGTCATGAACTAGCACTGGAGGTGTTTATGGCAGTTTCACAGGGCTTAATTGTCACAATAATTGTTGTTACTAGTGGGGAACTTTACACGGAAACGCCTCCAACAACTTCATTTCAACACACCAGACAGCATGCATTATCCTGGAATGTCAACTATTTTACGTGTCTTCATGTCTTGCCAAATTTTGGACACAATTTAAATATTCAAAACTTCAAATGCTTAGTTCTCATTGTATTCGTTGCAGTTTTGAAAATAGTGCATGTATGTAGGAACAAATTGAGCTTCTTTGGATTCGTTCCTTTGTTAGCGGTAAAGGAGTTAGTTAGAATAACTGATTTCGTCATATCGTCCAAAAGAGACCTAAAATATTTGATAGCAGCAACGAAAACTTTGGTATATTTTCAAGAATGATATTGAATTGAAATGACAGCTGTTCAAACATTCACATTTCTCGCGGTGACCGCAAAGAAAGAATATATTTATGCAGGAACAAATATACATGGTGCCACCTTTAGTTGGAATTTAATTAGAATATTGAGCGTCTTTTGTCTTCTAACTAACCTAACTTTATTCATTTACTGGATAGCTATATCAATCCCAAACTGTTCTCCCTATAAAGGTCCAGTAAGAACCATCGATTATTGATCCAGTATTACTACAGGAGGAAACCTAAACTAAACTAACTTTATTTATACTGGGTTGCTCTATCACTTCTCAACTGTTCTCTCATATTCGATCATCATAGGTCTAGAAGTAGAAGAGACGTTTCCAGTTCAGAAAAGAGTAGGAAAGATTAATCATAACGTGATTTAACTGTAACATATCTGTAAAAAAAGATGAATGTGGCCAAGAAAAAGTGTCACAGACGAAAACTTGAGATTAATGAATTAACTGGCTTATCATGCGGAGTTTCTCTTAAACTTCCATTTGCGTCAAACTAATTTACAGCATAGTGGCTATATCCTGCACAAAATCAAAATGACCCTGCGTGATGACCTTTGGTAATCTAAACTTCTAACATTTGAAGGTTTGTACGCTGTTAGCGGTTTTTCTAGATTGGAATCCGGAATAACCAACATGTAGACCAAAGATTTATTTTCACTAGTTTGTAATTATGTTTCTGTGACAGTTTTGTTGGCGAACTCAAAGACAGGGCCGGGCTCTTGGCCCCTTGTGCCACACTATATACTTTTCACCTCTGTTTTTAATGTGACCGGAGTTTGATTCTTGTATATGCAGTTGTCTGATTATAGTTTCACCTCAGTCATGAAAACAATGAAAAGACAATGGAACATTTCGATCACTGGATCGTGACTGGACAGGGCTATCTATTCTATTTCATCAGTAAAAATTTGCTTGGCCGTCATGCCCTCTTTCAATTTTCAAACCATTTTAATTGCATGCATTTCAGTTTTCAAACTAAAAATAACTCGCAGTCTCCCAGACCACACATATGTCTTATTTCAATCGCACACTGCGAACTTAAAACATCGAAAGAGTTAGGTCCGGCTAGGCCTGGAGTTTAAGCTCTAAACTCACAGCAAAACCTTACTAAGCTTTCCGCTGTGTTCAAAATTATCCGAAAAAAACACAATATACATAAAATCCCAGGGGAGAAGTTATTCGATATCTTTAATAGGAAATCGCGGTTTCAAAATTTATAAGGCTAGCTTGTGTCACACTTCAGATGTGTGTTGAATAAAAACGCAACGTAATCTTGAGAGCAGGCCTGGCTTAATAGACTGACTATTGTTTTTGCTGTTTTGAATTTGATTAGGGAACAAACTTGACCATTTGAAACCATAAGCGATAATCCTGTTGTATGTATGGCGCTGTCAAATACGGACCAATAAGACCGAAGCGCTAAACAGCGGAATTATAAAGCACTTCCGACTTGTGCAAACAGGTCATTTATGACTTGATATCGTTTGAGGTCGCACACACTCAGTTACATACCGCCAAAGTGCGTACATGCAAACAGGTCGAAGTTTGGATTAAGGGATTTTCATTGTGTTGGACTTGGTTAGAACAAGACTGCGTTTCAAGGATTCAGGGTAAGTTTTGTATTAATTCTGAATAGAATAGTTTAATGGGTATGGGCTTAACCTCAGGCTAACAAAGGCTAACAAAGGCTAACGTATTAAAAGAACTAAACAGTAGAATACTTGATAGGTTGGTTATTGGATTTAAATTCTAGTAATACAACTAACAACACCAGCTTGTATGGTGCTATTTACTTCTAAATATTTTCGTCGTTGCGCTGTCAAATTTGAACCCCGTCTACTTTGATTGCATGTAGTTTAAAAATAGAAGTCAAACTGATTTGAACCATACGGCATAAGCTGCCGTGGTGTGTGCCTGAACTACCTGAAAAAGATATGACATGCAGCCTATTGTAGAACACTACCTACACGCATTGGACCCCCACGTTAGAAACGCCTGTATGCAAATGTATGAGCAATTTGTAACATTGAATATTGGAATTCAATATTTCCAATTTGACTTTACTCTTCTGTAACAAGACAGAACCATATTATAACAAGATTTATTAACCCGCTTTAGTGTTAAGTTATCCTACCCATGGACACAAAAATATTGCTCTCAACTCAGTGACTTTGTTTACAAGACGCTTGGCCAAACATAAGCAGATTCACAGGTCTCAGCTCTTACAAACCCCTACTGAATTTGCCAACTTTGCCGAATTTCAACTAAATTCTTTTATAGAACTAGAAACATCTTGCGCTAAAATACGCAATCCCTAATTGGTTTAAGAATTTAAGGCACGCAAGTCTTGACATTTTGCGCGATTTTGTACTCAAGTTCGATACCCTTGCGTGAGTGGCGCAATTTATTCTAGTGTTAAATATGACAATATTTATAAATGCGCGCACGCAAAGTGTTGGCGCAAGCTTATAGATATAAAAATTAGCGCTGCGTTCTCAGTTGCGCGCTATCGTGATTTATTTCACACGGCTTGATTCGTATCTATGTCTGTTATCACCACTGGTTATCACCAGTTGGATAATGCATCCCTGACCATTTAACGCGACGCAGACATTTTCCTTAGCGTCAAAATTGTTTTGGGCTCATGTAGCCCGGCATGTGTCTCTTGGCAAAATCATGAGAGCTTTCAACGATCGAAAATTGACGTCTGCATACACCATGAACGGCCGTGTATAACCGATGCTGTATTGTGCTTCGTCTTGATGAAAGCGTTCCTATTTTTCAATAATCTTCAAGACATATCTTTGCCGTGAAAAAAATGAACTTAAAGTTTATGTAAATCAGCAGGATTTTGTATCAGATCTTACAAGATCCTTTACGGCCATGATTTCCTTTATGTTTATTAATGAGAATTACAATAATATTTTAGTTGGTGATCGCCCCGACAATTTACAACGTGTGTACGTAATTTCAGAAGAAGTGTGAAAAAATCATTCATAACAGTTAAAGAATGATTCTGTAATACAACAATAGTGCTTGTCCACGAGTGTTAATCCACTCAAGATCTCATGCTGGGTTACTCCAAAATAAATCTCTGTATTTTGAAGCTAATAGTATTTTGACAATGACGACTCTTTGTTGTATTAAAACTTAAAGTATTTAGCAAGCCTTTGTGGTATAATCACTGAAACAGCATGTACCGAATTTGTAACGTATATGTACACAGATTAGCAAAACTCGCTCGGCAAGAGTTGGTAGGTAGGCGGTACAAACCATGGCGCACGCTTTGCTAGATCAAATAATAGATCTATATATCTGCTAACCCAATTTGGCAAATAGGGAAATTTTTAGCTCAGGATCAAAAGGTCAAGTCTGAGTGTAGACTGACATGGATAGAATTTCGTTGGTTTAAGGGTTGAATCTCGTTCATGTAGAGGGAAGATATTCGGGCATCGATCACAACACATCAATAAGGAATTGAGCCGCTGAGACTCCCGCTTTGTGAATTAATAAAATGCGCAACGTGTAGGACTGTAAGTGCCTTCTAACAAGTATTTATAAAGTTACAAATTCCAGTTACGCAATGCTTTTGTGCCTGTAAAACTATATGAAGTTTATTTTTGTGGTATCAAGAAAACTTTGCCGGTGGCTGATATTCCTATGCGTTCGCTCATGAATTATTGGTTCAAACAAACCAGTATTTAAAGAGAAATTCAGGGTGAAAGTTGACTTAATTTATAGTGTTAATGACTGTGATATCAAGACAACGACAACTTTGTGTTTTGCTCATGAATTATGAGTTTAAGTAAGTGATTTGAAACGCCGAAAACATCTCAAACGAACCAGTGTTTTTTAATAGATATTCATAGACGGTTATCAAGACAACAATACGCCGCTAATTTCCTTTGTGTTTTGTGTATATATTCCGCATTTTTTTGAAAAACAATAGTTAGTATTCATTGCGGAATATCTTTCAACTTTTGTGGTATTATTTTTAGGTAATATCACGCTATGCAAGACACAAGAAAACGCGTTTTACGCTTATTGACGTGCGTAATTTTCTTGGTTCTCTTCGCGAATGCAGGTAGGTCACAAGTCCTTAATTACAGTTAATTAAGAAAACAGAGCGTTCTAATTACAATGAATTAACGTTAAACCATTGCGGCTAGCGTGGATTTCCTTAATCCGAATATATAAAGGTCTACTGTTTACAAACGAATTAAAACGCTATGCCTGTGTATACATTTCGATAATATGCCCTTTAATTAGTACTTGCCGGTCTAAATAAAGGTTAGAGACCTCTGGTTGAGACGAAATAAAACTATTCGCCTTGAGTCTCTTAAGCTTTTAAATGTATCGACGCGCGCTTTGCGTTCGAAGCCGCAAAAAGACAAAATCAACAATGTGAAAAGATTAACAAGGGTTTGGTCAATGTTTTAGATAGGCCATGAAAATAATGACCTGAAACTATTCACTTTGAAGCTTTTAACTTTATCGGCGCGCGTAAACAAGACGGAATCATTCAGCCGCGCATTCGACAATGTACAAGTACAATAAGACCCATCCCTTTTTCGGCTTATTAAAAAAATACATTTGAATACCACAGTACAAGATAGAATACCTCGGTGTTTTATTAAAACATTTTCCCGATCAACTGGAACAAACGAGAATTCCATCATTCGTCTCCAACCCACGCAAGTTATAAAGTAATCATGTCGCAAATGTCGTCGCACGGATGTTGCAAGCACTTGCCAATTTGATAAATTTCCGGCGATGTTTCGCAGCAAAACATTCCACACGGGGGCTGTGAATAGATGGCACAAGCAAAAAGGCTTAACCTTTTATTGTTTACATAATCCGCAGCATTAGCCCTGCTTAGATAGAATTGTCTTAAATATGTACTGTCCGACTCCCAAACCGGGGCTCGATTCCTGCAATATGCAGTTGTCTGTTGTTTTCTCTGGGTACCCGGATTTACTCCTGTAGAAACACTGGACCAAAATGGCGGGTGGTCATTACTGGACTTCTAAGTAAGATGAACAAGATGACTTCTAAGATGAACAAGATGACTTCTACTGAAGTGGGCCCGCAGTAATTGGCAATATGCTGTTGCGGTGTCCCTGCCAACTTTTGTAAATAGGGTTTGTTTTTTATATATACTGGCAAAGTTAATAAATAAATAAAAAAATAAATAAAAAAAAAGTTTGGAACTCATAGAGATATCCAGTATCAATTGAGTTAGTTTAGTTCAGGTTTCCTCCTGTAGTAACACTGGATCATTAAGGAATGAGCCTTACTGCACGTCTAGAGAGAACAGTTTAGAACTGTCGTCAGAGCTATCCAGTATAAATAAAATCAGTTAAGTTCAGGTTTTCTCCTGTAGTAACACTGTAACAAAATGGGACGGCTCTTCCTGGCCCTTTGGATAGAACAGTTTAAAACTGATAGAGCTATCTTAATTGTGAACATAAATAGAGGTAGTTTAGTTTAGGATTCCTCCCATAGTAACACTGGATCAACAAACGATAGCTCTTTACTCGATCTCAAGAGAGGACAGTTTAGAACTGTAGAACTATTCAAGATAGTATGCCACCTACGTTGGCCACACTGATACCAAAACCGGTGTCTATGACATACTCGAGTGTTTTTCAGGCTATGATGTGTGTTTAAACACCTTGTTGATAAATTGAAATTATTTACCAACGTATCTATGCGAACCACTGTCACAGGAAACCGCACCAACATAATTCTGATTCACTGCAGATGTTGCAACCTGATTTTATCATCCCAATTTACTTGTGAGCGTAAATAACTCGTACATTATGAAACTAAGCTGGCTTTATACCGGATAACTCTATCAGTTCAAAACTGTTCTCCCTAGAGGTCCAGTAAGAGTCATCCCTCGTTGATCGAATGTTAGTTACTACAGGAGGAAACCGGAGTATCCAGAATAGACCTGCGGTGTTTGAATTTCGAACCCTTTAATTTGCCGTGTCCTGGAGAGTCAAACTGGAAGCACTCTTCTCACATGCGAATGAGGAGGAATTATAATCAGACAACTGCATATTGCAGGACTCGAACCCCGGTCACAAATTGTATTCTCTATTTACTTATATTTCCCATTAAGTTGCTGCATTCCTTGTTAATTTTCCACGCCCAATTTTTTTTATTCAAACGGAAAAGGCTTGCTGTTTACCTCGGGCAAAATTTGAGATAGCGTAGTTCTTTATAAACAATATTTTGTAACACAGGAAATTTCTGAAATCCCCTAAAATCACCGCGCGATCTTATCATGCTTCAGTCCTCATTCATTTCATAATCATTTGCGCTTTTAACGCACTTGTTTACTGCGGGATTTCTTTGATACTTAAGCTTCTAGAAAAGTTTACGATTAGAAAACTATTAGAAAATACGTGTAAGATAATAGCCGGTAGAAAAGCGTAATCTTAAGGGGCTGATTTTTAAGTCTGGCCTGAGATTTCAGCCCGGCTGTCGATATGTGGAAATGTGGGAAGATAATACACACGTTTATCACAAAGTGCTAAATGCGTGAAATGTTGTGGTAAAATCGCAAGAAACCATAATGCCTTGGTCAAATGAAGATGAGATGACATTCTCAACATGTACAATTCTAGATTACTTTTACAAAATCGAAATTATTTTCAAACTTTGTATACTTTGTATATTACTTTCAAACTTGCCATACTTCATGTACTTCAGCGGCTAGGCTTAAAGGATGAGGTTGGCAGTCAGAGGGTTGGCAGTCTTATGTTTATATTATGAATCGCAAATAGGCGTGAACGCACTATTTACTTATTGTTGCGCGATCAAAGAGCGCGCGCGTCTTATCTTGTTCGCTAAATGCGCAAATTACAATCAGTCATCTGTTTTGTAAATTTGTTTTCGAATCTAGAACTTTGTCGTTAAAATCAATCGTTGGCTCACTTCCTATGTACTTCAAAGGCTGCGCTACTTGTCGAAACGTATACCCTGCATGTTCTGCGCGCGATGAAATGCGCAAATCATGAAAATTTCAATAAGTCAGTAATGTGTTTTGTACTTTTGTTTATGGATCTAGTGTTGAGTCGCTTATCATCGTTGACTCACTTCGGTTTCACTTCAAAGCCTGCGCTAACTTTTTCTTAAGGAACTTAGGGACCGTTGATTTTTAATCTGGGAGGGGGGCTGGTGGAATTTAATGAGCCGTATATATTAAATCTTTGGCATGGCCCACCCCTTCACACCCCTTCATATTTTTCAGATGACCCCCCCCCCCCACCATTCATTCAGCAAAACACTTTGTGATCATTTAGGCTGACTCAGGTTATACCTATCAACAGATAGAACAAGCTGTAACTATGTCATTGTCAATATCTTGCTCAAGATGTGTCAGGATTTAGTTAAGCAGCAGTTGCAAGACTGAGCCTAATCATTCTATGGGTAGGGGGGTTCGGTGGCATGCTCCCCTGGAAAACTTGGCCAAAACTGGCCCAGAATGGCCATTTCGTGCACTTTCAGGGTGACATTCTTGCAACAGAACAACACAACATTAGTATTTGCGCGCCCCCTTATGCTAATATTTTATCATATTTTTTCGAAGGCCATCTTTTACATCTATGTAGCTTGAACTGTAGATTCTAAAATCTACGAACTCGCCAGGCCAAAATTTCACAGTTTTAGTTGAGGCATAAAAGTCTGAATACACATGATGTGACTTCCCAAAGACCTTACACAGTTATAGCATATTATCTTGGCGTTCAACCAAAATAAGTTTTATTGATTGGTCTTTGGCCTACAACCATCAAGTACACTGATATTTGTAGTTATCGTGCTGACAAACAAACAAAGCTTAAGAAGCAAACAGACACGATAATAGTAAAAGCGAACATATAAACCAAAGACAATGTGAAAATATAATCTTCTTAATCTTTTCAAAGTATAAACCATATACCTTGTTGTCGAGTATTAGTCATTTAATCCTCTTGAAAAAATTCGCCACACATAAATGTTTAAAAAATTGTAAAATAAACATGTATTAAGCTACAAATACGGATAAAAGTACTGAGTTGGCCGAGTTTCAGACAGATTACTTTCAATTTTCATAGCTCATAAATCAAATAGTCAAATTGCGCTAATAGTTTTTTATTGGTGTTTTCCTTTAATGGAAAGTGGCTGTATTTTAAGATTAATTGATGGTTTAAGTTGACTAGAGCCAGATGGTGGGTTTATTTATAGCGTGTGATGTAATGGACTCATGAATAACTTTAAGTCATTTAGTAACCATCGCCAGACAAGCAGCTTTCCCAAATCAATATTTGTTTTCTCCTGACTGTAAATCTGTAATCGCACTAAAAGCTAAACTGAACCCGAACATATTATGTAGATCAGATAGATCAATCAGTTCTGGCTAAACTGTTCTCCCTAGAGATCCAGTAATAAGGCCCCCTTATTAGTCCAGTGTTACTGAAGAAGGAAACTTCAACTAAACTAACCAGTTTATCAACACTTGTTAGCTCTATCCATAGGTCTATAAAAGCCCAGCAAGGATCAACCCTAAATTGAACTAACATCACTGCCTGCTAGTGGATATCAGTTCTAAACTGATAAATCTCCCTGGAGATCAGCGAGGTGAAGTTCATTAATGCATGGTCCAGCGTTACTACAGCAGAAAAACCTAAACTGAACTAACTGTATTTATACAGGATAGATCTATATCATTATCAGTTCTAAACTGTTCTTCCTAGAAGTCCAGTGTTACTACAGGAGGAAACCTAAACTAAACTAACTCTATTTATGCTGGATAGCTCTTTCAGTTCTAAACTGTTCTTCCTAGAAGTCCAGTGTTACTACAGGAGGAAACCTAAACTAAACTAGCTCTATTTATGCTGGATAGCTCTATCAATCTGTCCAAACCGTTCTTGCTTCAAGTTTCAAGTTTCAAGTCCAGACAATAGTCATCATCCCCTTATTGGTGGCAAAATTATTGTGGTGACATGTTCAATCTAACTATAATTATAAGCGGATCATTATACTAATCTCGGATTAAATAAAGACTAAGTACGTTTAAATCCACTCCGTTGGCAATTATTTTAATTTCTTTCTCACCTAATCTTTCATGACCTTGCGCTTGTAGTACAACTATAAACCCTGATGTACTGTTTTAATGTTCTACGTTTTTGAAACTGATTTAAAGTAGATTACTTATATTTTAGTATGTTTTTATGTGATGTAGTGCTAGTAGTTTTTTGTATGTCAATATGTATCTGTCCAAAGCTGATCAATAGCACGACACTCTGGTTCAACCTTATTCCAGAGTTGGGTTGAAAAAACCAAGCCAAATGTATCTGTAAAAAGACAGACATTTGAGTTGTTGAAGTGCTGGTAACCTTTCAACTTCGTCTCGACAGACAAATCCCAAAGTATTCACTTAAATATTTGATAAAGATTTTAAGCCAGGAAACAAGATAAGTTCGAGGTTTCCGCCATAAATGGAAAACAACAATTTATATTGATTGTATTTGAGTGTCTGTTCCGAAAGCACTTGTTACATGTTGGTTCGTGCATGACCATTGTAGCGCATATTAGGCTAATCTGGATTTTTTAAAGTTTTTTTTGCGCAAAATTAATTGTGTGTTAAAAATGGTATTGAGTGGCTGGTATCAGCGACTGAAATTAAATACATAAAAGGGCAACTTTATATGAATATCAATTGAACATAAGTAGACAAAAGATGGGTATTAGAAAGCGTTTCATATGGTGCAACACATGGTTGTCAACATTAAATGTTTTTTTTCTATTTATCATTCTAGGGAATACAGAAAATGTAGACCAATCGGGCAACCATACCCGGAGAAATAGTCCAGTATCGGAGTTTCGTACCCACATGCTACGTGCTATTAGCACGTTCTCAGTCTCCCGGCAATGCAGTATTCTCACCGCGATACTAGAAGACTCTGGAGAAAACCCTTCTCGTATGATGAAGGAATTTATGGATACAGTACCATATCAGCATTTGCCATGCGTTCCGATTACAACGCCATCGGAAACGCCCGTGAATACGTCGGAATTGCGTTGGGCCACCGATCAGCAGATCTCAAGGTAACATTATCAGAGCAGTGCACGTGGTAACCAGGCATGCGAACGTTATCTGTGCAGTATTATCGTGCTAGCTATGCCTATGTAGCCAACTTTAATTCAATTCTAAACATATTTCTACACTTTGCAGATTATTCAACCATCTCCCAGTGGTGTTTCAATGCAAAATCATCTCTGACGTCACTATCGCGTCTCGCGGGGACGTCACGAAACAAAGCTTACCTTCCGCTCTGACACAAACTATGTCAAAACTAAGCGGGGAATTAAACCTAGACGACTTGATGGAAAATTGCGTGGACACGAACTCACGCGCGACTATCACGAACACGCGTGTACAACTCGGAGTCAGACTGCGAAAGTCAATGCCTTTGGTAGCATGGTTGGAAAGATTTAAGAAAATCTTACCGACTATATACCTTAGTTATGTTTCAAAATCTGGGAGGATATCTGAGTTTGTTAGTGGCTGGACGAAAAATGAAAATGGCGCGAAAATTCCGGTCATTCCAGATGACCAATTCATGGTCAAAATCAAGGACGAGCCTATCACTGACGCCAGCGTTGCTATGGTTTCATTTTCGCTCTACTTTCGGGAGCCGTCGGGCAACTATCGGTTAATAAACGGCGACGAAGTTGCGGCGTCGTTCGACGAGATAAGCCGATCTGTTTTGAATAGCTACATTCAAGCTGAGGTGATTGGGTGGCGGTCGCATGGTGAAAGGGAGAACGCTCGATTTGAGCGCATGCGCAGAAAATCTAAACCAAGCAGCCTGGAGACATTTCGGTTACAAGAATCGTTTCCAAAATACCTCCTGAAATATTTTAAATCGATGACAGGCAACGGTCGCTGTTATATATTACGACAAATTAGTTCCTACGTTGAACGAGACTTGTTAGCTGTTGAAAAACGCTATCATTCACTAGGGCTACTGCCTAAAAAGTACTATTGTTCGCGAGCTGCGAAGTTTGACTCAAAACCTAAACACAAACGCCCTAGGCCCAGGCCACTAGCTAGTATTTGGGACCGCCTGGATAAGTTTATTCAAGCAATTTCAAAACCTACACCAACTTCGAGAACCACAATACTACAGGCTCGAAATTCGACGGTTATTCGCGAAACGAGGCCGTTCAATTCTATGGAAATTGTTATGTTTGCACTATTGGGTTTCCTGTGTCTGCTAATTATGGTATTCGTTGCGAATTGTGTTGTTTTTACTTTCAAAACAAAACAACTGAACTCACAATACGCAGAACATTTTCAAACACCGCAACTCGTGTTTGGTGATATAGACGGGGGCAAAAACTGTGGACTTAAAACTGTGGAACTTCCCCCCGGAAAATTATCCCTAACAGATAACCCACAGCCCGAACCGTCCATGTTTTCCGGGGGACAAAATTCGGCGGGAAATCGCAATTGGAGATTGTTGAGTATGACCAGCGAAGGAGGTGTGACAGTTTGTGACGTCATAAGCCTCTCTGATGATGAGCCGGAAAGAGTCAGCTCTGTTTGATTGGAGGATTTGGAGAGCTGTACACGTGCTTGCTGCCACAGTAACAGAATGATGTAATATGTGCCTCATAAGGCTGAGAGAAGCAAGAGAAACGGAATAAAAGAACTTTTATTAAAGCTCTAAGCAAACTAGGAAAGATTGTTTCGGAAACATTGTTCCCTAGCCATGTTAGTCGAAGGTGGACAAACCAGGAAACATTGTTTCCTAGCCATGTTAGTCGAAGGTGGTCAAACCAGGAAACATTGTTCCCTAGCCATGTTTCCCGAAGGTGGGCAAACCAGGAAACATTGTTTTCTAGCCATGTAAATTTTCCCCAACGATGTTTTCAAGGGTGAACAAACGGATAAAAGCCATGTAAATTTTCCCCAACGATGTTTTCAAGGGTGAACAAACGGATAAACATTGCAACAATGTTTCCTAGTTTGGGCAGGGTTTCTGTAAGTAGTTAACACCTTTTAACAGAATATAACAGATCCTATGTGGGTTCCTGTCTGAAATTTCATGTCGTTATTAAACCCCATCGCGGGCGTATTGGGAATTTGTAGAGAAAGTCAACAAAACTTGCAGATGTATAGAGAAGCTTTAATGTATTTTATTTAATGATATATAAAGATTAATAGATTATACGCTTCCATTATGATAAGATTCATTGTATATTTTTCTTGTATATTTTTCTTGTATATTTCAACCTCGTTCCCAGGCCTCCCATGCCAAGACAATAGACTCTTTCGATAATTACTTCATTTGGCCTGGGAGCCTCACTCCCACGAAGAGTGGGCCAATCACGTTTCGTCTTGATGCACGAAAGCGAGGATCCCAGGCCAAATAGGCGGATGTGACGTAATTATCGAAAGAGTGTATTAAATGAATTAATATATAGAAAGCGCTGGCAATTGGCCGATCTCGCTTGACCTATGGGCTATGGACTGTCTTTGAATGAATTTCCACCTGTAAATGATAAAATAGGATACTTCAAAACATGTGTCCGTTATTGACCTTTCGAGCATTTGAATTTTGATTTGAAATCTTTAATGATCCTTGTTAAAGTAGCAATTTGTTGTCCTCTGGTTTAAGCCTCAAACAAACAGACAGACAGACAGTCAAACAAATATTACAGACAAACAGACAGAAATTAGTACCCACGTGGAACGTGCAAACACGTGAAACTTCACATGTAACGGGTATGCCTGACACGTGAACACGTACTGTTATAAAAGTTGTGCTTTCATGAAGTATTGAATCATTTCACAACATGTCTGCCAAGGAGATCACGTCGGGGAACAGAAGTTTGAAATCCGAATGGCGAAAATGTGTTTCAGAAAACATTCAAAACCTCGCAACTCGATTTAAAGATATTAAGAGCGATAAAGAAAGGCTAGAGTTGTCCAGAGAGATATTAAAGTAAGTTGGTCTTGAATAATTATGGACTCTGTACCCCATGCTCCGACACCCCATGTGTGCTTACTGACATCCTATCCAAGACCATTCAATATTTGCACAAACTACTAAGCACTATCGTGCAGCAGATGGTGGTCAAACCAGCAGTTATCTGAGTGAGAGAATTATTTATTTCATTTTATGTAATTGAGAGATATTAATGTAGTGTCAACATATTTTCTGAAGTTCACCACGAATGGCACGATCTGCTGCCCTTGTATATAAAATGCTTACTTGCCTTACAATAATAGCTACTACACTGTACCTTGTATTACATATTATAGTTTTATCAGTCCTTAGAAGCTTTTTATATCTCTATTTAGACAAGATCCATTCTTTTCTGATATTGTCGAAAGGCTAAAGTCGGAAATAGAGGCAAAGAATGAAACTGGGTGTGAGAAAGTCAATGATTTTGACCCATTTGAGAACAGGTTAATATTGATGTATGTCTGCAGAGTGTTACATTTAGTATATACTATACTGTTTTATTATAATATTTAATATTACTAAGCATAAATATACTAGATTTGACAAAGGTGCAAATTTTGAAAGGGGGCCAGGGGGGGGGGCATGGGTGAATCCCTTCTGCCACCATTTCAAATTATATATGAAATATCATAAAACATGAACATTTTACTACACATTGGATCATTCCAGAAAACATCTACACTTCCCCAGAAGAGGAAATACTGCAGGTTGCACCCCAGGAAATTTACCGATGGAGGTTTGCGTAAACTTACAAGCCACTTTTAAAATACTGTGAAATTATTTTATTGATAGGTCACAACAACAAAAAAATGAAATTGAATTGCCAACCTTGGCAAAGGACAAGCACCCAAAAATATCAAATGGGTCGGCGCTCATTGAGCTCAACTGTAGCAAAACCCAAGGACGTTATTTGGAGGTAAGTAACACCTGACTTCAAGTTCTGACTGGATCCAGAAATCACAATTAATGTTCACACAGGTCCAGACTATTTCAAATTGGTGACCATGAGTTATTCACAACAGCTGCACATATTATGTGAATAACTGCAAGCTAAAACTTAAAAATTCTAAAATACTTAAATGATGTTGTTTTCATCATGTTGTCAGGCCAAGGAACAAATTAAAGCAGGCAATGTGTTGATCTTGGAAAGACCTTATGCAGCTGTACTTGTGCCTGACAATCAAACTACACATTGTTCACATTGTTTTGGACTGTTGCAAGATGACTTTATGTAAGTAAGAGGGATAGAGGTTATGTTTTCTGATTGTTGCTTGATTTCTTTGTTTATTTGTTAGTTTGTTTGTTTATGTGTTTGTTTGTTTGTTTGTTTATGTGTTTGTTTGTTTGTTTGTTTGTTTATGTGTTTGTTTGTTTGTTTGTTTGTTTGTTTGTTTGTTTGTTTGTTTGTTTATGTGTTTCTTTGTTTGTTGGTTTGTTTGTTTGTTTGTTTGTTTGTCAGTCTATTTGTTTGTCAGTCTATTTGTTTGTCTGTCTATTTGTTTGTTTGTTTGTCTATTTGTTTGTTTGTTTGTCTATTTGTTTGTTTGTTTGTCTATTTGTTTGTTTGTTTGTTTGTTTGTTTCTCAGTTTGTTTGTTTCTCAGTTTGTTTGTTTCTCAGTTTGGTACAGTTTGTTTGTTTGTTTGTTTGTTTGTTCAGTTTGTTCTCAGTGATGAATTAAATCATGCAACATAATTTGTTTCTATGTTGATATTTACAGCTTGTGCACTGTTTGCAACCAAGTGAAGTATTGTTCTATTAACTGCCAACAAGATGCATGGAGATCTTACCACAAAGATGAATGTTATCTGGGACCTTTGTTAGAAATGGTGAGCTAACAATGCTAACGCCTGTTTGTACCTGCTGCCACTCAATTCACTCGTTTATAGTTTCAATTTATACCTTATATAGCTAGAAATATCGTCACACTTGGCATTAAGATTGCTTCTGGGTACTGGGCAACAAAAATTGCTAGGTATACAGCTAAAATATTTTATGCTTCCATGTTTTTTGTTTCAACTGACAACATATATGCTTCATGTGCATTTTGCAAGTTAAAAGTAATTAAAATGCAATCATGTTTTTTACAGATTTTATTCAGAGTGAACCCAATACCATATGTGGGGGATGTGCAGATCCTTTGTGTTCAGATAAAATACCTGGGTGTTCGGCAGATGGTTTATATTCAGGTATATGCATGAGTAGTATGATTTTGAGACCTTTATTTCAAGCTATATAGTATCTGCATCATTCGTTGCAGTGTTGAAAATGCATCTTCTATATTTTAGGCGACTATCAATGTGTCCATAGCCTTGTTACCAACACAGAACTTCAACCAACGGCAGCTTTAGTTTCCTTTGCATTGGTACGTTCAGCTCTGAATCAAGAATCTAGAGAATTTTTATTGTCATAAATTCGACTTCTGTATGAGAATTTTTATTTATATCGGTGTAAGAATTTAGTTTCTGGTAAAAGACATTTAAAACACCTAGACCTTTTGAGCGACGGCTCTTCTTTAGGAGGTTAAGGTTTTAATCTTCTTCAGGTAGGCCAGACACAAACAATGGCAGCTTATTGTAGAATACTATCTACACTGGACCACCTCGTTTGAGATATATTTTCAGGCAGTTCAAACACAAACCACGGCAGCTTATTGTAGAATACTACCTACACTGGACCACCACGTTTGAGATATCTTTTTCAGGTAGTTCAGACACAAACCACGGCAGCTTATTGTGGACCACCACGTTTGAGATAATTATTTTTCAGGTAGTTCAGATACAAAACAAGTGAAATAATATCATGCGTGTGTATATAGTTCTAATATGATGTTAAGGATGTTATTGTAGTGTTGTTGTAGTTTATAGTTTACTATTATCGTTCATCGCTACCTATATGGAACCATGCATTCATGAGGACTTAAATTTGTACGTTTTTCGCAGGATGCAGCTTTAGTAACTGAAATTGCATTTGGGTACATCTATGGAGAACAAAGTGGTGAGACAACGTTATCAAATACAAACACCAATGGTGTAAACCCTGGAATCACGGAAGAAGTCATGGGCTGTCTATTACTGCATCATATGCAACAAATGCCATGTAATATCCATGCTGTCACTGCTATAGTGTCTGTCAATGAACAGGCTGGTGTGTGGTCTAAGGAACAACGGAGAATAGGAGCTGCGATATATCCCACTGCATCTCTCATGAACCATGCTTGTGACCCCGATGTCATTGTGAGGTATGGTATCTAGTTGATGGAACTACAATCTTGGACATATAACGGTGGGGACGAACGCATGTACATCGATGCAAGGTTAATGTAGATTGACAAGTCAAATTTGATGACCCCTTCTCCCTCAGTTCAATGTTGCAAACAACCCCCAAACAACATTTGGTAATTTACCATGATAATGACACAAATTATGTCTGTTACAGTTTCATAGGACGCATCCTTGTTGTTCGTGCGACTCATAATATTCAACCGGGAGAGGAAATTGCACATTGTTATGGTAAGAATGAGTTGGTTAAGCTAAATAGCTCGTCAGTTTTAAACTGTTTTTGCTAGAAGTCCAGGAAGGGCCTCCCCTATTTCATACAGGAATCAGAGGTGTATAATATGATTCAGAATTTTACAATTTTTGTGCTTATTTTAGGGCCAAGCGCAAGCAGAATGACACGAGAAGTCCGACAAAGCCTTCTTCAGAAACAATATTTCTTCACTTGCAATTGTTCTGCTTGTAAAAGGTAATCATATTAACATTTTTACGAAAATAAAGTCCCCTTTTTTACTGTCCCCAAGGTTTAATCTTTTTTATTGACAAGCTTGCTACAAGCCTGTTGCGAACACATCTTGTGGAGAAGATGTGAGATTTTTACGTGTCATTTGACATAAGTTCTTTGGACTTTCTTTCAGTGACAAAGATTTAGAAGAACAATATATCTATGACGCGTCATTCATCTGCCCTAAATGCTCAAGTGCGGTTACCGTCAGCCGAGAAAACGACAAAAACCAGGGCAGATGTCAAAATACTAAATGTGGATTTGTGAAAGACTTTTCATTCGAAATAGACGTGGTTAAAAATGCTCAGAAGCTGTTCAGTTTAGCGATTTCGAGTCTTGAACAGGGTCAGGGAGAGAAATGTTTGGAAGTTTTGAAGGAATGTTTAAAAAAGCGACAAAATGTTTTGCAGAGATATGATAAGGATGTTGCTGAAACACACGATGCCTTGGCAAGGTAACTTGATTGACTTGTTTACCGTCATCATAGAATAGGAAATGACTAGAAGGTTAGGGCCACTTGAGGTGGAACCTTTGACGTTTTTGACGCTGTGCATGTCGCATTACGCATGTTCATTACCATTATTCTAGCCAGTCAATTGCATTTTCTGGCCAATAAACACGCTGAACTGGCTGGTCCGCCATCGTTCTGGCCAGAAAACTGCATAAAAATAGGGGGTCACGTTGCACTGCTGAGTGGCCCTTCAGGTCATTTCCTATTCTGTGCCGTCATTCGCATCTAACGATAAACACATCACAGATAAATTGACACAATTCCCATTCTTTGTATTGCAAAAATACGCGTAAAAATACTAATTCGTTCAACTCTAATTACTAGATGCCATGCCTCTCTCGGAGATTTCCGACAAGCGGCGTTCCACTGCGAACAGAGTACGGAGTCCGTACGAAGACGCTTCGGATCGGAAAGCGTCGAGTACGCCCACGAACTGCATAAATTTGCACAGCTGTTATTCAACGGACGGCAAACGAACAAGGCACTGACCGTAATAGAAACTGGAATACGATTATTGAGTATACATTATGGCGCACAGTACACGGATGTCGAGGAATTACAGAATATGAAAAGAACGTTGAAGAATGTTACGAAAGGTAAACCGTAGCCTGTTTTGGGGGCCTTAGCTTTATAGTAAAGAACTGTTTTAAATAGATTTTCCGCGTTTGACGGATCACCTGTCCTAGTGGAAACACAAGACGAACTATTCAGACGAATTAGCTAGAAAGCGCGATCTATCCTGACAGTAGTTCTTAGTTTTTATAATAGTTCGTCCATGTATAAAGAGTTTAAACCCATGGAATGGATTTTAATGTAACTGTGAAAAACTGCGTAGTAAAAAATCATATTAAATATGAAACTGAACAACCGATACTATATTATTTTCATATTAATTTTGACACTGCAGAATAACAACGAAAAGTTGTTTTTTTTTCAAGCGAAATCCGAACTCGCATCTTCGGGTTTGTAGACCGCCGCATTACCCTTTGAACTATCGAGTTAACGGGGAGTGCTAGCGAATATATTATCCAATTTAAATGCACGAAAATATTTCCGCGACGCCATAACGATTGTCTTAGAGGACGCGCAATGTTTCAATTCTATTACAGAATCATCCTCAGATGTATGAAAACGTTCTCATTAATTCTCAGTCTCGAACGGTTCGAACTCGCATCTTGAGAGTTTTCCCTCGTTTGACCGGTACGCGTGGTAATATCCAGTCAACTAGTCTCATACCACTCTTGTTCTCGTTTGACCGGGGCACGGGAGTTGATGAAACTCTCATGCAAACTCTCGCTTGCCAACTCTCATCCACGTTTGACCTCAGGGCTTTAAACAACCGTTTAATGACAAGCGGATGGCGTACAAAAGAACCAATGTACAAATTGAAAAACATCAACATAACTCAAAATAGTTTTTTCTGCACATATATTATGCTATCTAAATTACAGAATATTCAACTACTTCTACGATTGGGTTTAGATTTAACTACAAATATGAGGTGTGAAAGCGCCTAAAGAGTATTATTAAAACTCACTTGTGTTAGTGCGTAATTGTGGATTTGAATTCGGGGGAAATTAAGTTATTCATTTAGGGAATTTAGGTATTCTTTTAAGATCAGAGCAAGCAAGGAAACAACAATGTTTCCATGCAAGGGTGGCCAAACATTTGAAGAAACATCGACATTTCAAATGTTTCCACAACAACTTGAGGAAACATCAAGATTTTCTGAGCTGTCAAAGTTTTCCAAGGCCTTTAGGAATAAGGTAAGTTTATTTCTTCACAAATCCTCCAATTCTTTCAAATTATGATAAAGGTCTAATGATTCAGGGTTACGATAAGCGACTCTATGTTCTACATGTTCTCCTGCGAGGATTTTCTTTACTGCAATTTCGACTTTCTTGCCGTTCGTGGTGTGAGGGATATCACGTGTTTGTAAGATTTTCGCGGGAATATGGCGTGGTGACAATTTGCTTCGAATTTCATGCTTTATTCTCGTTATTAAGTCGTCTGTGAATCTAAAATATAGAAAGAGAGGCCAATTAATGTGATAAGTTCAGATTTGCAAACCAGGAAACTCAGGAAACATTGTTTCCTAGCCATGTTTCCCGAAGGTGGGCAAACCAGGAAACATTGTTTCCTAGCCATGTTTCCCGAAGGTGGACAAACCAGGAAACATTGTTTCCTAGCCATGTTTCCCGAAGGTGGACAAACCAGGAAACATTGTTTCCTAGCCATGTTTCCCGAAGGTGGACAAACCAGGAAACATTGTTTCCTAGCCATGTTTCCCGAAGGTGGACAACCAGGAAACAAGTTGTTTCTTACTCATGTTTTCCCAAAGGTGGACAAACCAGGAAACATTGTTTCCTAGCCATGTTTGCCAAAGGGTTTATAATAGGTTTTATAATCCATGTTCACCATGTGCGGTTGTGCGATGCATCGCACAAATTAACATACCATGACTTACAGTGATTGTAGCGTGGTTGTCATGTGTGGTTGTGCGATGCATCTCACAAATTAACATATCATGACTTACAGTGATTGTAGTGTGGTTGTCATGTGCGGTTGTGCCGTGCGATGCATCGCACAAGTTAACATACCATGACTTACAGTGATTGTAGTGTGGTTGTCATGTGCGGTTGTGCGATGCATCGCACAAATTAGCACACCATGACAACCATTATCATCCATGATTTCACCAAACTTTTTGAAGGAAATTTCAATACCTTTTGAAGGAAATTTCGATCAAATTTAGGACAAAAAAAGGAAAGTGGAAGCACTGCTTACTGCCAGTCATGCGAGTTATCCAACTTGTGAATTGGGCATACACAAACGTTAGGTATTTTTGTCTATATCAAGTTCTGACTAAATATGAAACTTACTTGTAACCATTCGCTATTTTCACGAACAAGACAACTCGTTCTTCTTTTAATTTGTTCTTGCAAGCAACACATAAACTGTCTTCCACTTCTTTCAACCGCTCAACTGAAAAATAATATATAGTTCTATAAAAAAATAATGCTATTAAACACATTCATGAATTCAAGTTTCCTCAAAACAACAGGAAAATTTAACATACCAACATTGTAAATTTCAGCACTGCCGAAACGCACTCCATTGGGGTTTAGTGTTCCATCACTGGGAATAGAAATGTAAGATTACTTGAACTTCAGTACAAATAAAGTTAGTTTGGTTTTCGATCTCCTTAGTTTTAGGATATGGCAAAAAGTAATGACAACTTTTCGTACCTTCTGCCTAACATGATAATACCTCCCGTCTTAGAGCTGACTGTACAGAAGTCGCCATGGCTCCAAACATCTAAAGAAATAATATTGTGTCAGAACAGCGCCTGTTGCCAACTATAAACAAATAATGAGCTGCCGTGGTTTGTGTCTGAACTACCTGAAAAAGATATCTCAAACGTGGTGGTCCAGTGTAGGTAGTATTCTACAATAAGCTGCCGTGGTTTGTGTCTGAACTATCTGAAAAATATATCTCAAACGTGGTGGTCCAGTGTAGGTAGTATTCTACAATAAGCTGCCGTGGTTTGTGTCTGAACTACCTGAAAAAGATCTCAAACGTGGTGGTTCAGTGTAGGTAGTATTCTACAATAAGCTGCCGTGGTTTGTGTCTGAACGGCCTGAAAAAGATATCTCAAACGTGGTGGTTCAGTGTAGGTAGCATTCTACAATAAGCTGCCGTAGTTTGTGTCTGAACTACCTGAAAAAGATATCTCAAACGTGGTGGTCCAGTGTAGGTACATTCTACAATAACCTGTTATAGTTTGTGTCTGAACTACCTGAAAAAGGAAACTAGTAGCTACTAACCTCCTGGCAAAGGCTTCACTCGAAAAGTTTTTAATTCTTTTTCAGGTAGTTCAGAGACAAACCCTAGCAGCTTCTTTCAGAATACTGCCTACTACCTCTACGTTTGTCGAAAATGGCAAGACAGTAACCCACCTTTATACTTGGCAAAGTATGCGTTGTTGTATTTTACATTTCCTTCATCGTTCCAGAAGTAAACAGGCATTGATGGAAAAGGTTTTGTACATACTAACTCTCCTCGTTTATCGTGTATGGGATGACCTAATAACATAAGATGATTGTAATGTAACAAATATAAGAACGCATAATGACAAACGTGTAAGATATCTTAATTCTTAAACGAATGTTTTATAACGATGTTCTACCATCTTCGTCCCAGCTCTCGACGGCCATGCCAAGATTTCTGCTCTGAATTTCTCCTCTGTACACAGGAATGGTCGGATTTTGTCCCATGAAGCATGAAATAATGTCGGTTCCTCCTACAATATCAGAATATCAGTATTGTTATGTGTTTTACCCTTGTTATGTGTTATAAAGTTATCGCCAGCATCTCCACCATCACCATGAGGACCCCATCACCATGAGAACACCATCAATACCATCACCATAATCACTATATCACCACCATCATCACTATCACCACCATCATCACTATCACCACAACTATCATCATCACCACCATCACCAATCTGACAATTATAAAATATAATCACCTCCCCCCCCCTCTATATGGCGAAGTACAATATATTTAAGTCATTCACCTGAAATTGAGCCAAGTAGTAAATCTTTCTTAATACTGTTATAAACATAATCGTATGTCGCAGGCATTAACGGGGCTCCCGTAGATAATATTGTATGCAGAGATTCCAGGCTGTGGGAGTCTTCTAAATATCATAAAACGTAAAATTTTGTGAGTTGTTTCAGGAGAAATAGAAGAATGGCGGTAGTTGAAAATGCGAAGGAAGATTGGGAAAAAAGGATATAAAGCAGAGGTAATTGATTTGCGTGGATTAAGCGTACAGAATTGTACAAGTTGATTTTATAAAAAGGAAAAGAGTGAACAGCCTTTTGTTTTTCACAGGTTTTCCAACTTACTTGGGGCGACATTCTTGCTCTCCAAGGTCTCAAGATACTTTGGACTCGCTCCAAGAATATTTATTCTAGAAAAGGTGAAGACTAATAAGCTACAGTATGGGCAATTGGTTTCACTAAGCGCTATCACGCAGCAGATGGTGGTCAACCTGCAGTTATCAGAGTGAGAAAATGTGCTGGATTATTTTCATTATATGTAGTAGTTTTGTATTTGGGGTCAAATAAATAGAATTGAGAGATGTAGTTTAATTTTTCTTGCTCCTATAAGTGTCCATATTTCTGAAGTTGACCACCATCTGAAACACGTCTGTACTGCTGTACAAATTACAATGAACCCCCGTGTTTGAAATATAATTATTTTACTTAGTTCTCGAAAACAAATACGAGACATTCAAGACATCGGACAGTGAAACATACTTATGTCGATCCACCAGATCAAACAAGACGCGAGGTGTTGGTATTATTGGTGAACCATCGTACAGTACAACTGTAGCACCAACAGCGAGTGATGTAACCAGCCAGTTCCACATCATCCAACCAGTCTAAATGTACCAAAAATATGGTAAGATCTCATTTTTAGTTTGGTGGAAATTTACCATCGTTTACATCTAAGGATGAACATTCGAAGACGGAGAAAAAGATATTGTCTATTCTCACGTTTCAGACAACGTTTTTATCTGTGATATCCGTAGATGCAAATGTGACATCATTAAGTTATACTATTTTGAAAAGAACATTTAGGTTACCGTTGTGTAATAAATGATGACATCATCTCTTGACATATTTCCATGAAGAATATGTTCTTTCAAATGTTGGATTAATGTACCCTAGAATGAATAACAAACAATAGTATACCATACCACACTATACCAAGCCATAGTACACCATACCACACCATACCACACTAAACCATACCATATCAACACCATACCACACCATACCATACCATCCTTACCCCAACAGAATGCACCAAACATTTTGGTTTGCCAGTTGTACCGGACGAATACATAACAAACAATGGATGGTTAAATGGTACTTGTTCAAACGTCAACTCCTCAGAACTGGCAGCCAACTTTAAAAAATCACCATAGAACATACTGATGGTTGCAAAATAAAGAAAAAAGTGAGTTAAAATTATATATCCACACAAAATCATGAACTTTTACCAAAAATAAAAAATATATATTATCAACCTGTTAGGTAATTCTTCTAGATTAATTTCATCTTGTGAGCCGACAAATGGAAACACGATCACATTCTGAAGGTTTGGAAGACCTGGTGTATGAAATATAAAGAACATCAACAGTTGCATTAAGTATATATACTCCAACTTGTTTGGCAGAATATTAAAAATGTTTAATAATGAATATTACAAACCTTTTACAACTTCTTTAAGTTTGGTCATGTGATTATGAACTTTTCCATTGTATGTGACAGCATTGACTGAAAATATCACCTGAGGATCAATTTGAACAAAGCGATCCAAGACACCCTATCGAACAAGAACAAAACCATGGTTTTCCACAAAAACAATTCTATTTATCAGATCACCACGTAAATGTAATGTACATTTTATCTTACCAATGCCCCAAAATCAGGTGATGTGGAGCTCCAAATTGCTCCTAAACTTGCAGTTGCCAGCATGGCTTCAACAGCCAAACTACCATTGGGCAAATATCCTGGAAATTATAAAATATTTATTTGCAATCAAAATTGAGTGACGAAGGCTACCTGAAGCCTTTTTCTTACAGTTTTATAGTAAAAACCAATTTTTATACCAGCAACTCGATCTCCCTTTTTGACCCCGATTCTTTTTAAGGCGGATGCCAGAACAGCAACTCTTGCTCTCAACTCTCTGAATGTTATTTTTTCATCTTCTTGACCCTCTCCTGTAATATATACATTTGTATATGTTGATGATTGACAGTGGTTAGTGCATGTGCCTTTCACCTCTGCGATCTGGGTTTGATTCCAACAATAGGCAGTTGTCTGATTGTAATTTCAGCTCAGTCGCATGTGAGAATTAGAGACAGTTTTCTCCTGTAGTAACACTGTACCAATAATGTTGGTTGTTACTGGACCTCTAGGGAGAACAGTTTAGAACTGATAGAGCTATCCAGTATAAATAAAAAGTTAGTTGAGCGGGCAGTATTGTACAGCACCTGTTGTGATAATAGCAGTTCTGTCGTCATTAAATTTCAAAAGATTTTCAGCGTAGTTTAATTTGCTATCACGAAACCATGTTGGGATATCTGTCATTACTTCTGTGTTAATAACCTTGAAGAACAATATGTCTATTAGATAATAAACCATACCTTACCATATCACATCATATAGTATCATATATCCCATATCACACCATAAAATATCATACCATATACCATACCATACAGTACCATACAGTATGTAGCATACCACACCATATAGTACCATATCATATCATACTATACAGTACCATACCATATCATACCATATCATACAGTACCATACCATACCATGCCATACAGTATAATACCACACCATACCATATATACAGTACCATACCACACCATACCATATATACAGTACCATACCATACCATACCATACCATACCTTACCATACCATACCTTATCATACCATACTGACTATACCTTGGTGTATGGGGATGAGGCAATAATACCAGAAAAGTGCCAAAAAGTTTCCCAAAAATCTTGATAACAGTTGATTGACCACTGATACAAATCACTGTATGATTCTAAAAATCCATTTAAGACATGCTAAAATGTGGTCTGTGGTTTTGGTGGCACCATGTTAGTGTACAGTACATGCCTTTCATTTACTTTATAATTTTGCTGGGGAGAGGCAACCCCCTTGCCCCAGTGTGTCCAAAATGCCTATCCTGGACTTTTAGCTTGCTATCAGATTTTGAATTTAACATACAATTCAAGGTCATTCATGTTTTGAAATTATATGCAAATTAAATAATTTCAAATCTATAGTTACATAATTGTAATTTCTGCATCGAATTACAAGAAAAACATAAACTCACATATATCTATAAATATTATCTGCAGTATTAAATATATCTGCATATATCATATATCTGCAATATTAAATACGGGATAAATACTGGTTCAATAAATCGAGCCCTAATATAGACTCAATATCATAACACAAGCACTTGAATTTTAAGAATTTCCTGTTTGTAGATCGGTTACGTGGTATACTATATATTGCATAAAACCTACCTAATTTTAGGTCGTACGATTTATTTACATGTCTGCGAAATTCGTCCATTTTAGTGACTTTATTTCGATCAGGTCGCCACATAATTTCAGGAGATTCATTGTAGTTATCCATACTGTAGTAATCCAGCAACGATCAAGGAAAATCTAAGAAAAACCACGGCAAAACTCCTGTATAAATTCTTGTATACAAATTATGAATATTAAATTTGTATTGTGATGTGTCATCCGACATGCTTGTGATCGACCTTTGCACTGTTTAGTGTCGCCTGGTACCAGGCAACGAAGTTTCAAATTATATAATTTCAATGATAAAAATTGTTTAATATAATTTATTTATTGGTAAAACTTATAATTCAGTATTTTTGCACACTATTACAGTAAAATTCTAAAATCTAAAAGGATATAACCAGTGGATATAACCCTGGATATAACTCGTATAAGTTGAAGCATCGCATTCGAGAAAAAAGGGAAAATCCCCTGGTAGAGATTTCAATCAAAAATATTTTGGGCACACCCCTACCTTTCCCCCAAATTGCCCACAATATTTAATTTTCGCCTTTTTTCGAGAAAGAAACCACTAAAGAAGTTTGCTAATTTTTTTATCTTAAACAATAAATAGTACAAAAACCTAATTTAGTTCTTTAAAACACAATTATTTTAGATATTGTTAGATTAAATTCGAATGTTCATTTGACGACAAATTTGTCGCAAATTTAGCGACTAGTGAAATGTCCAGAGAATTTTGCCACGAGTCACCGTTTGTGCAATAGACAATTGAAAATTTTGGTTTTGTTGCAAATGTTTTGAGAAATGGCAGGAAAATTTGAAAGTCTTGAGAAATGTTTGGAAAAGAATGTACCAGAAGATGAATTGAAGGAAGTGAAACGTATATTGTATGGTAAAGCTTGCAGGTTAATAGACTTGATTAAATATACCATACAGTACTATAGATGTACCAATATACCATGCATGAAAAGCATTCTATACCATATACCATTGATGATTGCACATGCTTACAGAATTTAAATGCATAAACTGCAATGTACATAAAAAACTGGAGTATCACAACCTACCATAACCATTAACAATACAATACCATTACCATACCATTCAGTACCATACTATACCCTACAACACCATGCCACACCAGAGTATACCATAACATACCATAGCATACCATACAACACCATGCCATACAGTACCATACCAGCACTATACCATAACATACCACACAATACCCTATAAATGGGTTGATTCATTGTACAAATAACTGACCGACTAATTGTCCATTTCCCTTCAAAGCAAACTTGAATTTTCACAAGACATTGTTGAGGAGGCAAACACAAAGAAAGTTGAGTTGGCCGGTTACAAAATTAACGCAGGTCCAGAACAACTACGTAAACCAAGGATTGTCAGGATTGGTGCCGTCCAGCACAAGATTGTTCTCTCGACTACAGCACCTGTGGCCGAACAGGTAAATTGGGCAATCTACTCACCCATAGCTGGCATGCCAGTCAGTCAGTTTGGTAGGTCAGTTGGTTAGCCAGTCAGTGTTAATAAACTCAAAGAACTGTGTGCCGTGCATTGCGGGATGTTGCATGCTTAATGACTATAGTTTGTATTTGTTTTCTAGTTGGAAGCTATTCACTCTCGGATTGGAGAAATTGTTAAGATTGCCAGTCAGTGTGGTGTGAATGTCATTTGTTTTCAAGAAGCATGGAGTAAGTCTTTTAATGACTTTTATTTTCATTGGATATTCCATTTTAGAATGGTACATTGAGTGCGGCATAGGTGTGACTCACAGTTTGAATATTTCAGACATGCCATTTTGCTTTTGCACAAGAGAGAAGTATCCATGGGTTGAGTTTTCACAATCAGCTGAAGACGGCCCAACCACAAAGATTTGTCAGCAGGTAGCTAGTACTAACAGTAAATAAGTGCTTAATATGCATGTGTATAATCTTATTGGTATATAAAAAAGATAAATTACATCAGAAAATAGTTGTTTAATCAATTCAATACACTTTAATGTTTATGTTGTGACCCGTCATTAACTTTTCAGTGGGCGAAGCAGTACAACATGGTGATTGTGTCGTCAATTTTGGAACGAGAGGAAAGTCATAGAGATGTGTTGTGGAATACCTCAGGTTTCTTTCATTTTTTAACACAATGTAAAATGCATTCACAAGTAATAACATCTCTGATCACGTTTCAAAAAAATTGGATGTAATATAATAATTCATTTATGATTCTTCTCTAGTTATTATATCAAACAGTGGAAATGTCATAGGCAAGACAAGAAAAAATCACATCCCACGAGTTGGAGATTTTAATGAGGTGCTGTGACATTGATAAGAATTTAGCCCTCTCCCCATCCATATCTGGAACCTTAGTCCCTTTGTCAGGGAATTCCCGGGGCCACCCTGTCCTACTGGGGCCAACAGAGGCGTTTTTAAAGCACTGTTGCACATTGTTCTTTCCTTCAGTCAACCTACTATATGGAAGGCAACCTTGGCCATCCTGTTTTTGAAACACAGTTTGGTGAGTTGGAAACCGCAATCATTAGATGTAACAAAATCAATTTAGTACGGTGTGTACTTAAATTACCTTTTTGACTAAACAGTAAAGGAAAAATAAATAATATATTTTCACAGGTCGTATTGGAGTAAACATTTGTTACGGCCGTCATCACCCGTTAAATTGGTATATGTTGGGTGTGAATCAAGCAGAAATTGTCTTTAATCCGTCTGCAACTGTTGGTGATCTAAGGTATGCTAATTTGTCTTGGCTCAATTTGTTGGTGCAGGAAGGGTAAAACTGCACAATGTCAATCTTTGATATTGATCTTTAGCGAACCAATGTGGCCAATCGAAGCTCGTTGTGCCGCTATTGCAAACAACTATTTTGTCGTCGGTATCAACAGAGTTGGAACGGTCAGTATATAATTATACCAAGAGCATTACTTAGGAATATATGTCAAGTTTGGAAAAGATTGCTTTATTTTTCACTAAACATACTAAAGGTGTATGTTTTATGTATTTAGGAAAAGTTTGAGAATGAATTTACTTCTGGTGATGGAAAACCAGGTGTAGTGTATAGTAACGTAATAACGTTCAACTAGTATATTCTAGTATATACTAGAATATACTATATTTTGAAATATTTCAAAAAAATGTTATCTGTAAATATTATATGTTTCTAAGAAGTCTAAAATCTGATTTTTTTAGCACACAATGATTTTGGACATTTTTATGGTAAGTGCGATAAAAAAGAAAACAGAGAAAACCTGTGTGTTTGGTAGAGTCAATCTGGAAGTACTCTTAATTTTCACATTTGACTAAGATGAAATTATAATCAGACAACTGCATATTGCAGGACTGACAACCCCTGTCACAGAGGTGAAAGACACATGCAGTAACCATGCACTGTACCACGAACACCTCTTATTTCATGATTTTTTCGCTCCCATTTTCTGTAAAGGTTCAAGTTATGTAGCAGCACCAGATGCATCAAGAACGCCAGTAAGTTTTCCTTCGGGGAAAAACTCTAACCATTTTGAAAATTTCTTTCAAACGAATGTGTTAGCGATCATTAGTGACAACTACAATGTTTTTATTTAGGGTCTGTCAAGGTTATCCGATGGTTTGTTAGTCACTGAAGTTGATCTCAACTTATGTCGACAGGTTAAAGACAAATGGGGATTTCAGGTAAAACTCATAAAGACTTGGAAGTCTTAGGCCCGTTCAGGCCTCGCCCACTCATGCACAACTTGGTGTATGAGTGCGAGCAGCTGGAGGCGGTGATTCAAACGTGATTCATAAAGTTAAATTTAAAATATATGAGAGGAGAGAGAGAAGGAATTCAGGAATTTCAAAAATTCAAAAATACAAAATAAAAATACATAAATTATCTAATCAATGTCGCAATGTCGCCCACACGTCAACAGGCGACAGGCTCTGTCGAACTTTGCTAACTTATGTCGCTAAAATCTCTGCTGTATTGATGAGTCATTCACTTCGCCGCTCTTCTCGCACTCTAAATTCGCTATTTAAGTTTGGCATGGATGAGGAGCGGCGTCTGAAATGGGCCTTAGTTTTAAAGGATGATGTTTTACCTATTTTTATTTGTTTATAATGGTTCTATACAGTGTCATCTTTGTTTAAATAGTTATATAATGTCATTTCAGGCCACATCTCGTCTGGATATGTACGCAGAAGAAATATCAAATGCAGTGAAACCTGATTATAAACCAAATATTGTCCGTGAAGGGGATAACAGTAAATAGTCCATTAAACGCCAATTGCGACAAGTGTATTTTACCAAATATTAATGACAACACGGAGACCATACTCCACAAAAGCATATATACATTAAATAGATTAAATTATTATTATCACGATCCAATAATGAATTGAACTTTCTAATCTTCCACCAAAAAGATGCGGGTTGTGTAAACCGAACTTGACAATCATAGCTAGTCTTTACTGAGTAAAATTTCACAAGTGATTTCCAGCCATTTGTACAATGTTACATCCTTTTTGTAACGAATGTAATTCAATGTCGACTTCAGGAGGATTCATATTTATAAATATAATATCTTCATCTGTGCCATAACTCTTCCTCGCCAGATCAAAGGATGAAATATCCATGCAACATTCAATGTCTTCTGAAGAAGGATTTTTACAAAATATAACCCCTGTCTCTGTGTCATAACCATACAATACTATGTAATGTCCACCATATTCTGCTGGTGTGCTATCGTCTTGTGAAATCGGATATGTCCACGGGTAGTTGCAAGAGTTGCATTTGAGTAAGTGTGAGTTGGCCAATGCAACTGCAATATATCCATCATCCAATTTTGAAAAAATATCAGCCATCGTTATGGATCTGGGCATAAGATTAAACATAATTTTAATTAAAGTAAATGATTCATTAAAGGTGAAATAAGAGATGTACAAACGGCAACGTCCGTTTGTTTTTTTTTTTTTTATTATCTATATTTAAAAAAAAAATTATTGTGTGTCTGGTGCGCTATGCTTAAAATAAATACAGAGAGTTTCTGATGATTTAGATGTCAAATTTTTTTCAAAAACAACGCGAAAATTTGGCATTGTTTACATTGCAGACCCCCCCATTGCTTATCATAGAACAGACTTTACATGGTCTTTAAGTTAAATTAATATATACAAAACAAAGTAAACTTTTTAATTAATCTCAATTAGCATTAATTATAATAATTAATTAACAATTATAATAATTAATTCAAGTATATATAAGATGATTTTTGAAGTGTATGTATGACAGTCACTCAAAATAAAAAATACTTCTGAACTGTTAATTAACAGTTGATCACTAATAATTACATGTAATTAATCTTAATTAGCAATTATAATTATTAATTAACTGCTAATTAATGATTAATCAGTATAAGCCTTAACTCACAAAATTACCTTTTAATAATCCTTATACCCATTTCTTCAGCTTTTTCAAACAAAGTGTTCACCCGAGTTTCTTCTGCATCAAAACCGTCTCTAAAATAAGCATTGTCCCTATAAAAAGCATTGTCCCTATATCCTGGGTCGACTCCACATGTTATGGTATAATACACACAATCAATATTAAAATGCCGTAGAATATTTGCCAGGTCAATGGTCCATACACTTTCACCAATACCCAGGGTGGGTAGTACATCGAATATTGCTGAGTCATCAAATATTTGTAATTTGAGTAAAATCATTTGTATACAGGCTATTCCGCAATCCCAGTCGAATTTTTGCATCACATGCGGTAAATCAGTTCTTTCGCCAGCCATTTAATGAATTTTATATTTCTTTTCAAGCATACTTGCTAAAAAAATACGATTTCCTTTCAAAAACGAACCGAAATTTTGTTTTGTTTATATGTTTAAAGGTAGGCACGAGGGTACTTAGAGTCTCAGATGTACTTGAAGATGTGGATACATGGATTATAAACCTGGGGCAAATATGTACATCAAGGTTTTGCTGGGTACATAAATTTGGGACGGATATTGATAAGTAGTGAAAAAGAACTTGTAGATCCATTGATGACCAAAGGTACCCAGGTATATCCCTATTTGACCGGGATACATGAGTACATAGAGGTATATGTAGGTACATATACATATAAATTAGGGCATATAGGTTCATCCAGGGAAAATACAAGGATAAAATTATACTTTTTAGGATCAATAGGGGTATATTGTTCAAAACAAGCTAATTTATCTACAATATCCATTTGTGCTCACACTCATTCCTTTTTGACCCACATTACCACCACCAAGCGTTCGCGGGACGTTCGTTTTTGGCCGTTTTGACTTTTGAGTCTCAAATTTTCCATGTGTATAAGTTTTCAATCCGAAGTAATCTGCGTTATATTTTCCAGAAAATAGATAATTTTTTATAAAAACTACATGCAAAGATGTCTATTGGTATTCCTATAAAGATTTTGCACGAAGCAGAAGGACATACAGTCACTTTGGAGACATTAACGGGCGAAGTATATCGTGGCAAACTTATCGAAGCTGAAGACAACATGAACATTCAAATGTCAGACATTACTTTAACGTCTCGAGACGGACGTGTCTCACAGCTACAGAATGTGTTTATTCGTGGAAGTAAAGTTCGTTTTATAATCTTGCCTGATATGTTGAAAAATGCGCCCATGTTCAAGAAACAGAGAGATAAAGGCTCATCAGCCGGTCGTGGAAAATCCGCCATTTTGAGGGCACAAGGTAGTACCATATTTGTATAGGACTTCATGATATGAACTAAATTAACTAGGTTGGAAAACTTAGCAAATTGCTTGTGAGCTTGTCATGCTTTGCTGTGCAGACCAAACAAGACCATAAGATAATGGGGGCTTTGACAAAATAGATTTCACACCGCATTTTTTTCAGACTTATTCTGCAATTGCTTTGATGGCCTGTTGCGGATAAGTTAGTTTTCATTGCATTGCGATTCTTTGCAATTGCGACCGGACAAAATCTATTAGTCACTTGGCCATGGGTATAATGAAACTTCCGTTCACATGTGATCAGATGAATTGGGAACTGTACTCAAATTTGCATGATTTCCACCCATGTGAGATGCATGAAACCAGACAAATTTGAGCACAGCCAACCATACAAATTCCCATGTGAACTGGATGAATTTGTGTTTGATTTGAATTCGTCTGGCCTAGTTTGAACGTAGTCCGAGATTCAATATTTGCAAGTGTGCCATTGTCATGACAACAAACTACACTCTACACCATTGTAACCTCTGCATATTTTTTTTTATTAGCGGCGGCAAGAGGTCGTGGCGATCATTTCCGAGGGCGTGGTCATAGAGGAGGTGGTCATAGAGGCGGCGGTCATCGAGGAGGAGGAGGATTCCAACATCGGCGTTAACAACAAATATACTACCATTATCCATTATTAACTATGATTAATACACCTACAAAGTGTCATCATCTTTATAAATATCACTTATGTACATAGATAGATATGCGTAGATGGCTGACTCTCGAGGAAATGAAACAACTTCTACTATGTTTTTAGCTTTGTATTTATGTTAGAATAAAAAAGAAAACCTTTCTTTATATCTAAGTGGAATTTGTTGGAAAGTGCATGCTTGTTAGCCTGAATTTCAGATGGCCACTGTTGAGATGTCCATCTCAACAGTGGCCGTCTGAAATTCAGGCTACATGCTAGTTGTTTGGCAATAGTTCTTGAATTTTTGCTAACAATGAAAACTACTAATTTTAGTTGGTTTCGTTGTGGCCTCGGGTTCAAGCTATTTTTTGTGTCAATTGTTTCTCTGTTGTAGTTTTGTTAACTTTTCTTGAAAATAAACTTTATTTGGTAATTTCTTTATGATTGGTTGGGATTTGTTCTTGAACATTGATTCTACTTCACCCTATGCTTGCCTCAAAACAGTCTTCTTAAGCTTGCCTACCACATGCTTAATTCCAACAAGATTTAATTTTGAGTGCAGAAAATAGGAGTCAAGTGTGTGTACGTAGGAGGGTACTAATTATTGGACACTTCTAAAAACATGACCGTGCCATAGTTATGTAAGATATTCTATTGGAAAGAAAGTAAATACTAGCTTTTTGTGTATTTGCTGTTTACATTACATCAATTTTCTGGTTATTGCTTTTTATGCAGTTTTCCAAAAGGAATTAGAATTTCTCGTCCCCCCCGGTTGCTGAACTTTTGCGACTGAACCCCCGGTGCAAAAGAATTTAAAAGATCACCCCCCGTGGCAGAAATTTTAGGATCAACCCCTCCTGGCATATAGAAAGCATTTATTAATCACGTGGTATGGTTTCGACCAATCATATCATTCCGCGTCCAGCGAGTCCTTTCTGTAATCTGTATATCGGTGACACGATGTGTGGCATTTGAACCCACAAAATTTGATATTTTTTCTTTATTTCAATACTTTTCGGGGATTAAAACTACATTTTATCCACCTGGCACAAAGTTTCAGTTCTTTTACTGTCCTCTTGGCTGTTCGGTTGCTTTAAAATGGATTTGGCTTACACAAAAAGCGTTCAGCAAGTGCTAGAACATTTCAGCGTGGACGAGTCGAGTGGACTAAGCTTGGACGAAGTTAAGATAAACCAAGAAAAATATGGCCCAAACGGTATGTAAACTTCTTTGACAAATGCCTCTCTAAATCCTACAACAAAGCTTTGTCATTTGTGATGAGAATTTACACCGAAAATGAATGAAAATGATTAAATTTTTCATGCACTACCATCTGAAGTGACAAAGCTTTTATATTTTATAGCCTTTATAGACCCGGCGTTTTTGTTTGCCATCCACTCTAAAATGTTAAATTGTCACTATTTTCTCTTTTTTATGCATCGTGTACTTGTGTAGAAATGCCGGCAGAAGAAGGTATGTTTTTAGTACATTTCTAAAAAAGATTTATGCCTATTTTCACGGTTGACAGAGGGCAAAAGTTTGCTTCAAATAATCAAATATCACTTTTAAATTTGGATTTTCTGATTTATACAGGCAAACCTATGTGGAAATTGGTCTTGGAGCAGTTTGATGATTTATTAGTAAAAATCCTACTTTTAGCAGCTGTTGTTTCGTTTGTAAGTTTATATTGTGATTTTTTAAAATGAAATTTTGGATACTGCATGTGTTGTAATGTGTCAGAATTTAATTTTTTTATAATCTTGGTTTTTGATGCATTTTACTTTTGCAGGTGTTGGCCCTATTCGAGGATAGTGAAGACCGGACTACGGCATTTGTAGAACCCATCGTGATTCTAGTCATTCTTATATTGAATGCGATAATCGGCGTTTGGCAGGTGGGTTTTGAAGCTGTATTAGGCAAACAGCTTTGATGTAAGATTTTGTGAGATTAACATGGCACCCCGCAGTGTCAATTTCACACTCTTGTCAAAATTATTTATGCATTTATATGATCATAACATTTTGACATCTTGATAAATCTGCACTTTTGTCAGACAAAACACAGATAAGGTTTTCGATTGGTTAATATCTGACACAGAGACGTATGGCAATTCCATTTTATTGTAAAGCTTGCCGAAGCAATTGTGTCCTAATTTAGCTGTTAATGAGGTGGCTGATTGCTTTTTTTGACATCGATGCATAAAGCGTGAAATGTGAATAAGCTTTTCTGTGAATTGCATCTGCAGTGATATTTATGTTTAGATTGCTTGCAGATAAAACATAAGCCAATATAAAGTATGAATGATTTATTATGTAATATGCAAATAACAAACACATGGGTCCAGTGTAGATAGTGTTCTACAATAAGATACTCTTTGTTTGTATCTGAACGTCCTGAAAATGCCTAAAACACTTCGACTTTTCGAGCGAAGGCCCTTTGTCACAAGGTTGATAGCCAGCTCTTATCATAAGCCCCCAAATGTAACCTCCACTAACTCCACTGATGAGGGATCTTCACTTGAAATGTCTGTGTGTCTTTAATCTGCATGCTTTGCCCTGAGAAAAATAAAGTTGTTTGACGAATAGGGCTCCTCATTGTGACCTAAGGCATTTTTCAACCTTCCAAAACAAGAATCGCTGACACATGTTTGCTTTTTGTATTCAAGGGTTGGGAAATGTCTTCGTCTAATGACAGTAAAGCAGTTTGCATGAGGGTTTCATCAACTCTAATCCCCCGGTCAAATGAGAACAAGATATTACCATGCATAACTGTCAAAAAATAAAAAACCAAAAAATTTGAACCAAAATTTGAATGAGTGAGTCATGAGTACATCAAAGTTGATGAGAGCATGCATGGCTATCAAATGTGATGCAGTTGAGCGCTCACTAACTCTCCTGATATCTCGTAACTCTCATCATCTGTCTGACGTGTCCTTAAAATTGTTCTTGATTTAAAAAAAAGAATGTGTGACAAAAGGCATGTGTTTACTAGGGATGTGCCAGATACTGCTTTGCCGGATACCAGATGGTACCGGATAGTTGTCTACCGGATACCGGTCAGGGAGAAATGACAACCGGATACCAGATAATAACCGGATACTAATGGTGCCACTTGACCAATACTTTACTGATTTCCCCCCATAAATAGTCCATTGTTTATTTAGTATGTGCTTTATCCCTAAAATATACATAAATTTCTGTGGCACAGCGGTCAGTGGACAATATATACCAGAGAGCAGTTTACATCACGAAAAACCTTTTTTGTAATTTCGTTTTAATGCGTCACACGCCCAGTAATTGTTTGTGTTTCACAATTTCTTGACGCAAAAAAGGACAAGTGAAACATATTTTCGGTTTTATGGTTCCAATAAAAATTTCAGTACTATTTGGTAAATATCCAGCAAAATTTTACCGGATGGTGCCGGGTGTCTATATTTTGCCGGATACCGGATCCGGCACATCCCTAGTGTTTACAAGTTTTGAGGTTTTGAGTGCCATTTTGGGCAAGATCTAAATCTGTTTACTAGATAGTTCAGACATAAACCACAGGTGGGAATCTTACTCTGCTTATTATAAGCTTACCATTGTGGAATTGTCCAATCATATGCTAAACAATTTTGTGCAGGAATTGAATGCAGAGAGTGCAATAGAAGCTTTGAAAGAGTATGAACCAGAAATTGCCAAAGTTTTGAGACAGAATAAAATTGGTATGCAGAAGATAAAAGCAAAAGATCTGGTACCAGGCGATGTTGTACATGTTGCAGGTAAATAACAGCCTTTGTAATTTCCAAGGCATATTATTGAGAATGTTCTGAGTTTGCTTGGCAAAAAAATCACTGATTTTGACAAATCATGAGGGCTGAAATAGTAAATGCGGTGCACACCTACATGAAATTTTTGGATAATTGATTATAACAATTGTTTTGTATGTCAATAGGGCCATTTATACGGGAGAAAATAAGATGCGACTTACATAAGATATGTCTTATATAAGACGCGAACACACTCGTATAAATGGTCAAATTCTAGTAAGTCGCGATTTAAATAACAACAGGGGTTCAGGCTGTTCCACAATAAGTCGCAACTTGTTAGAATTTGACCATTTATACGAGTGTGTTCGCGTCTTATGTAAGTCACGTCTTATCTTCTCCCATATAAATGACCCTAATGTGTCTTGCCATTTTATCATTGCAATCCACTATTCAAAATTGAAAATTTCCTTTAAATTTCCAATGAAAAAGTTAAGGAAATTGGTGAAGCTTGATAAAGCATAGCATATTTTGCCAGCTTGATTCTCTCGGCTGGTGTGGAAAGTCCTGAAATTGTGCTCAAATGATAGTCAGAATGGGTTTTATATTTATTTTGTTTCGCTTTTTAGTTGGTGATAAAGTTCCTGCTGATATACGTGTTACAACTGTATTATCAACAACTCTACGTATAGATCAGTCCATTTTAACAGGTTAGTACATTAGCCGTATGCCAAAGTATGGAAATGTTTATTTCCTAAATAATGAATACTACAGCAGCGGTCAATCAAACATAGTTTCACCGTATTATGTTTTTATTCCTCACAGGTGAAAGTGTCAGTGTTCTAAAACATACAGATGTTATTCCTGATGAACGAGCTGTGAACCAAGACAAAACCAACATGTTGTTTTCTGTAAGTACACTGGAAGCTGCTTGGGGGGTGAGGTATATTTCCCTCCCCCCACTGGCCCAGTTCGTATTGCCAGTGGCCTAATGGTTTTTTTGGTCTGCTCTTGATTTTCTTGTGCTCTGCCTTGTCATTAGTGATGATGAACCAAATGTAAAATGAATGAAATGATTAAATACATTCATGCACTACCATCTGAAATGACTGGGTTCAAATTAATGGTGTGCAATCTGCAATGGGTCATTTCATTTCTGCAACCATCCACACCTCCCCCACAGAGGAAATTGGGAGTTCACCCCCCTACCCCCTTCGGATGTCCTAGCACATTTTACTATTATCAGAAGTAGATTCCCCTCCGGGTGGCAGAAATTTCCTCTGTAGGGGGAGTGTGGATCTTTTCTGGAATGACCCAATTGGCACATTGTTTTGAAAACTCAACTACCTGTAATTGAAATATTCACAAAAATTTCCAAGTAACAGCAGCTATTTTGTCTGTGTTTCCAATTTGCAGAATAGACAATTCCTTGAAAATTCCACAAAGGAAATTTGCACATCAATTTTACCTCGATAATTTTCAGCCTGTACACCACTGTATATAATGTATTACAATATTTCTACAGGGTACAAACATTGCGTGTGGACGAGCTATTGGTGTTGTCTGTGGTATTGGATGTAATACACAGATAGGTAAGCATTGAAATGACATGTCGGTGCCGTTGGTTGCGCCATTTTAAATCACTAATTGTTATGACAAATAAAATTACAGAGGTAATATAATTATAAATCCTTGTATTTTTAGGTAAAATCCGGGATGAGATGGTTGAAACAACATCTGAAAAAACTCCTTTACAATGCAAACTTGATGAGTTTGGCGAACAACTTTCTAAGGTTAGTTTCATCTTAATCCTGAGAAAGTTTTTGTAATGTACGTGTGTCTTATTGTGTCTGTCTATTGTATGTGTGTTGTATTCTGTGTATTGCATGTGTTTTGTTGTGTTTATCAGTCAGTGCAGTTTGTCTGGAATGATGATTTAAGATTCCCCTTCACTTGATTTATAAGTGATAGTGTATCATTCTGACCACAGACAAACTGTTACTTTTTCTGCTGTTGGGCATTTTCTGTAATGTGGGCATTTGTTCCTGTGGAAATGTGCTTCACACATTGGTTGACATCCCCACACCTTTCTCTAAACACTCCTTTGGCATAGATCTCCTCCCCTCTCCTCAACACCTCCTCTCACCCCTCTCCTCAACACCTCCTCTCACCCTCCTACAAACCACCTTTACTAATGTACTTTGTGTTTGTTTTAGATCATCACTGTAATATGTATTGCTGTCTGGGCAATCAATATTGGCCATTTTAACGACCCTGTACATGGCGGTTCGTGGATCAAGGGCGCCGTGTACTATTTCAAAATCGCAGTTGCTTTAGCTGTGGCTGCAATCCCTGAAGGGTTGCCTGCTGTTGTAACTATTTGTCTTGCATTAGGTGAGTCTGAATTATGACCCATATCTTCAATATTTAGGCAAACTTCAATTATAACCGACCACATGATCCAACCTGGCCTCGTCAAAACATGCTGTGCTATTTCGATTTTTGCCCGCTCGGATCTCATGTAAATGGTGCCTTAATTTGTTTATTAAAAAAATTGAAGAGGATCTTTAAATTATTTTGCATAGGAACTCGCCGAATGGCAAAGAAAAATGCAATTGTTCGTAGTCTTCCTTCAGTGGAAACACTTGGATGTACTTCTGTCATTTGCTCGGACAAGACTGGGACACTAACTACGAATCAAATGTCCGTTTGTAAGGTGAGATGTTGTATTAAGTTAGGTCATGATTTCTTTCGTTTCTTTCACTCCTTTGGTGCTGTTGTGGTTAGTGCCTGTATCTTTATTACTGATGTCACCAAAGTGTTCAAACCTCGAAAAATCCATACGACTGTACGCGCAAACACATTCGTTGCCCCTCCCACAAACATGCAGAAATTGTCACACGTTTCATTTCTATTTATAAATCCGAAGTAATTAAAGCTTTTAACGTCTTACTCGCGTATGAATATTTTAGTATATTTTATGCTCACTACCAGAGATAGAGTCCTATTCGACCTTCATAAACTGATAGCTTTTACTCTTATAAGTCTTCTAGAGAGCGTTTTGAAACAGTATTATACTATGACAAACTTGTATAATGCAACGAACACTTCGCCCTCAGCAAGAAAAACAGTAAAGTTTTAAAATCAAAACATGCATGTTTATGGGCGGAGGTGTAACGATTTAAGGGTGTGGTGATCGTGTGATTTTTGGGAGCTTGTTAACACTTCAGTGACATCCGTAGTATTTCGGTGACTCGGGTTTGATTCCTGCAATATGCACTTGTTATAATTTTGCCTTCAGTTGCATATGAGGTAAGTGCTTCCAGTTTGACTCAATCAAACAGCGCAGGTTTTCTCCAGGTACCTTGGTTTCCTAGACCTCTAATGAAGGATAGCTCTTACTGAACCTCTAGGGAGAACTGTTCAAGATTGATAGGGCTATCCAGTATAGATATATTTAGTTTAGTTTCAATAAGCTTTGGGTCTTTAGGATCAAACTACTAACTTCCACGTACGAGTGGCAGATTCGGTTAGAGCGCTGCCCCTTACCTCCGAGTTAAGCTGGCTATACAGCAGGTTGAGGGCACTGATTTACTCAGGTTGGGTAACGCAAGTGTCCTTAATAAACTCATCTAAGTTGAGATTTGTTGGTTCTCTCCTGTGCTTCGAGGGTTTTTCTCCGGGTACTCCGGTTTTCCTCCCTCACTAAAAACTAACCCTTAGGCATTAACCTTGACAAACTTACCTTGACTAACCTGGACTGACTTAGAGGGCCACTAGGAAGAATACAGATTAATTTGTAATAGGTGTTACCCTCTATAAATAAAGTTTATCTATCTAACAAAGTTTATCTATCTCGAAACATCGAAGTTCTTTTTCAGTTTTTCAGGCAGTTTGATCCTAAAGACCCGAAGCTTAACCACACATTTAGTTTCAATAGTCTTGTCATTTAACAAACTAAATCCACATTTTCTTTTTATCTCTCAGTTTTTTATTTTAGATGAATTGAAAGGCAAAAAGCTGACTTTTAATCATTTTGATGTCAGTGGTACAACGTATGCTCCTGAAGGCGAACTGTAAGTGCTGTAGGGACAACTTTTGTGTGTTCAGTAATTAAGCCATTAAACTGGGATGTGCCTTTGGTTTGATATATAATAGAAACAGCGTTTGTAATAAATACAGCACAAAGGAGTTGTCAAGAAAATATCAGGCATGATTCGTTCCCAGAACCATTGCAAATATAGATCATGCTATGCTAACTAGTTTGTGTAAAAATGTAAAAATGCACAAGTTGTAACAAACCTGCAGCAGACTTGTACCCAGTGAACTCTAACTAGACTGGAACGATAACTCAGCCGCCATCTTTGAAGCCAAATTGAAGGCCGCCATTGAAGGTCCGAAGCCGGAAATACACCGCCTAAAAAGCGTCGATTTTCTTACACAAAACATCCTCATTGGAGCAAGATTAAAGGCTTAAAACAAACAACAATACTTGAACTTTAGTAAAAAACAAGTTTCAAGACCGTAGAGAGAAGTTTTTGCAGTTTGTGGATGTAGACTACTTAAAACTATCCAGAAAACCAGGTTTGAATCTTTGAAATTGAAAAATTCGGATGAAAAAGCCATTTTCGCTAAAAAAGAAACTTTTGACTGAATTTCCCACTCCTCAAAACTCGCCTTAGTCCTTTTGAAAGTGCATTTTAGTTGCGCGGTTCCCGCCTTTTGCTTCAAATTATGCATCAATTTGGCTTCACCCAATCATATGGCTCAATCATAGGAGTTAGCGTTCCAGTCTTATTAGAGTTCACTGCTTTTACTAGTGCTGTTTCAACAACTTGTTATGAGGATGTGTTCGCACTGCTTGTGCCCAGCTTGTTGACACGTTGTTATTGGGTTGTTCACAACTTGGGTTGTCATTGGGTTGCTACAAGGTTGTTGACTCAACAGACTTGTTACAAGTTGTTCCAACAACTTGTTATCGTCCTTGTTAACAAGTTGTGAGTGACAGCCTTGAATGACAACATTGTAACAACTTGTTGACAAGCTTTCTACAAGTCTGTTGCGAACACATCTTGTTGACAAAATGTGAGAATTTTACGTGTGTATGATCACTGATGCACAGTATGGATTCGCTGGAATGTCCGATGTCCGATCAACCATAGGCGTGCTCGGAGGCGGCCTATATTTGGGATTTTGCCTAAATAGTCGGCCTTATTACGTGAGTTTAGATACTGGTCAGATAACTCGAAATCATTCGACGTTGTCGTGTTGATTTTGTTATAAACGAATGAAAAAGCAGATAGATTACATAGAACAACATATAGAGCAATTAATAAAAAACAAAAAAAATTCTTTCTTTACATTCTCTTTCCTTAGGCATTGTTGTTGACGTTTATATTATTTTTGTCTGTTATTATGTAATTTTACTTGATCGGTTAAAATGTTCGTGCGGAATAAAACTAATCGGCCCTTCTGTGTCATTGTTTGGCAAATAGCCGAATGCCGACCGTTATAATCCACACTGCTGATGCATGCGTCAGACGGATGATTCTTCTCTTGTATATTGGTCCAATGGAGATCTTTAGATCACTAGTAAATGATGATTTATGTTGTTTTATAGTACCTTAAATGGAAAGCCAGTAAATGTTCAAGATTACGAAGCCATTCGAGAATTGGCCATAATTTGTGCCCTGTGTAATGACTCTGGTGTTGACTACAATGAGTCAAAGAAACATTATGAGAAAGTAGGAGAAGCGACTGAGACAGCTCTTACTGTACTTGTTGAGAAGTTGAATGTATTTGGACAGAACCTTGAAGGCAAAGACCCACATGAGTTGGCTAACGCTTGTAATAATGAAGTTCTTAAACATTTTACAAAGGTACGGTCCATGGTTGTCACAGAAGTCAGAAGCCCTGGGAAAACTAGAGAATATTGTTGCAGAAACATTGTTTCCTAGTCATGTTTCTTGAAGGTGGACAAACCAGGAAACATTGTTTCCTAGCCATGTTTCCCGAAGGTGGACAAATCAGGAAACATTGTTTCCTAGCCATGTTTCTTGAAGGTGGACAAACCAGGAAACATTGTTTCCTAGTCATGTTTCTTGAAGGTGGACAAACCAGGAAACATTGTTTCCTAGCCATGTTTCTTGAAGGTGGACAAATCAGGAAACATTGTTTCCTAGCCATGTTTCCCGAAGGTGGACAAACCAGGAAACATTGTTTCCTAGCCATGTTTCTTGAAGGTGGACAAACCAGGAAACATTGTTTCAGCCATGTTTCCTGAAGGTGGACAAACCAGGAAACATTGTTTCCTAGCCATGTTTCTTGAAGGTGGACAAACCAGGAAACATTGTTTCCTAGTCATGTTTCTTGAAGGTGGACAAACCAGGAAACATTGTTTCCTAGCCATGTTTCTTGAAGGTGGACAAATCAGGAAACATTGTTTCCTAGCCATGTTTCCCGAAGGTGGACAAACCAGGAAACATTGTTTCCTAGCCATGTTTCTTGAAGGTGGACAAACCAGGAAACATTGTTTCCTAGCCATGTTTCTTGAAGGTGGACAAACCAGGAAACATTGTTTCCTAGCCATGTTTCCAGAAGGTGGACAAACCAAGCCATGTTTCCAGAAGGTGGACAAACCAGGAAACATTGTTTCCTAGCCATGTTTCCCGAAGGTGGGCAGGCCAGGAAACATTGTTTCCCAGCCATGTTTCTTGAAGGTGGACAAACCAGGAAACATTGTTTCCTAGCCATGTTTCCCGAAGGTGGACAAACCAGGAAACATTGTTTCCTAGCCATGTTTCTTGAAGGTGGACAAACCAAGAAACATTGTTTCCTAGCCATGTTTCTTGAAGGTGGACAAACCAGGAAACATTGTTTCCTAGCCATGTTTCCCGAAGGTGGACAAACCAGGAAACATTGTTTCCTAGCCATGTTTTTTGAAGGTGGACAAACCAGGAAACATTGTTTCCTAGTCATGTTTCCCGAAGGTGGGCAAACCTGGAAACATTATTTCCTAGCCATGTTTCCCAAAGGTGGGCAGGCCATGAAATATTGTTTCCTAGCCATGTTTCTTGAAGGTGGACAAACCAGGAAACATTGTTTCCTAGCCATGTTTCCCGAAGGTGGACAAACCAGGAAACATTGTTTCCTAGCCATGTTTCTCGAAGATGGGCAGGCCATGAAATATTGTTTCCTAGCCATGTTTCTTGAAGGTGGACAAACCAGGAAACATTGTTTCCTAGCCATGTTTCCCAAAGGTGGGCAGGCCATGAAATATTGTTTCCTAGCCATGCTTCTCGAATTTGGGCAGATTGCGCAACAGCAATTGTGCTCTGAATCTACTGTGATTCAAAGCTTACATTGGTTCATGAATAACATTTATAGGATTTTACATTTGAGTTCTCCCGCGATCGTAAATCAATGAGTGTTTACTGTATACCTAAAGATGGACTCCGTGAGATGTTTCCTAGTTCTGGACCTAAGATGTTTGTTAAGGTATGTAAAGAAACACAATTATAACAATAGACACTTCCCACCCTTTATTACTGTAGTAAGACTCGATCCCTATCCAAATTGGATCGCTCTAGCAGTTCTAAACTGTTCTCCCTAGAGATCAGATCGGCCATGTCTAATTGGTCCAGTGCTACTACAAGAGAAACCGCTCGGAGTTGTACTCCTCTCGCATGTGACTGAGGCGAAATTATAATCAGGCAACTGCATGTTGTAGGAATTGAATACGAGCGCATGACGGATTAATGGATTAATTACATAGTCGAACCCCCCCTTCTTAAGGGGGGGTATACCTTCTCAAAAAAGACAAGAAAGGGGGGGGGTTAAAAAAGGGGGGAATGAGCAAAAAAAGCTGTCATAAAAATTGTAGAACAAGCGGTTTTTTTCTCCCAAAAATAAATGTTGAGTTCATGTCAAATTTTGCTCTCTGTAAAAGGGGGGCATGAAAAGTTTTAAAAAAGGGGGGTCATTGGTAAAAGGGGGATATTTAAAAAAGGGGGGTGGGGATGAAACCCTTTTCCGAACTATGAATGAACTAAAGTGGGTTCTAGGTATCCGTTTTGTTTGTTATCTAGGGAGCTACAGAGAGTATTTTAGAGCGATGTGATTATGTTCGTATTGGTCAAGATACTGTCCCTATTACAGAGGCAATCAAGAATGAAATATTGAGCAATGTACAAATATATGGCACAGGTTGGTGACTCGTGTACAGTAGTTTTGAACTGGATTTTGATACAAAAGTGAGTTCTGTGTTGTAAACAGAAATAGTTGGATTAAGACTTAGGCAATTATGAAACCTTTTATGTTTCATAATTTCGACTTGTTTGGGACGTATTTGCCTGTATGCATATACATGTAATGTTAGAGCAGGAGTTCAAATTCTATTCAACTCTGCATAATAATTGGCATGAGTTTCGTGATATGGTGTTTTTCTTCAAACTCACTCATGGAATCTCGTATATGAATGAAGGATTACTTCAAAACTTCGAAACCAACAAAGGGTTACAAGGTCAGCTGATCCGGACGGCATGTGTTTCGAAACGACAAAATGTAGGACAACAACATATCAGAAGTCGTATATGACTAGATCAAGATTTTACCGAAGAACTTGACAAGAAGATCCACTTCATTCAATATCCACTTCATATAATAACGGTCTATATAGTTATTATAAATCGGCTTAAAAAAATATTTTCGACGTTGAAGATCCACGAACATTCAAATCTATATGTTTGTCTTGTAATAAATGTCGTAGTCTGTCCAGTTCAAAATTGTGTTGTTTTAGTTAAATTCCAGTGTCATTTCTTTGTATTGATTGTTGAAACTGCAGATGATTTATGTAAAGGACCGCTATAATTGGCGTAAGCTGTTGCGTGTACCTGCCATGTGCCTGTTATGTAAATGATAGTGTGACTGATGTAATTGGCGAAGTTAAATAAAATAAAATATCGTTGTAGGTGAAAACACACTGAGATGTTTAGCCCTTGCTACGATAGACAGACCATTGGCTAAAGAAAAGATGGACTTAGAAACTCGTGATGTCACTAAGTATGAGGTAGAGACAGGTTTTGCTTATTTTGTTGCATACACGAACTAGAAGGCCCCCAGAGAGACTGTATATACTGTAGTTCCACCAGCAAATTAAGTCGAGTATCATGTAATATATCATACACGAGAAGGAGTTTATTATAGCGATGTGAAACACCGAAAAGTGTGTTGAAAAACAAGGCGCTAGCTGAGTTTTTTAACATACTTTGAGGTGTTTTTAAATCACTATAATAAACGACTTCGAGTGTATGATATTTCTTCTCAAACAAACCAGTATTTAAAGAGATATTCAACGCGAAAGTTGAATATGGGCGGACCATTAGAAAAGTGATGGGGGTGGTGGGACTTTTTCGACTTGCATTAATTTTTTTTATTTCCTGCTTGTGTCGGAATTTTTTTTTTACCTCTCATCCTTTGCACGATTTTTTTTTCCAAGTTATATTAGGAGATATAAAACATACCTTTAAACGAAGAGGTGGTGAGGTGTATGAGGCTGTAGGTGGGTCCTCCCCCAGAAATTTTTTGAATTATTGAGCCTCTGTGGCTTGATTTCTTGCATTTTTTCATAGTGACAGCTTTTTAATCTATCCCATCTAGACAGAATTTTTTACTTCGCACTGCAGGAATTTTGTTTTTGCAAATTTGATCTTGCATGAATTTTTTTTTTTGCATTTTCCCTTGTGCGAATCCCCCCCCCGCCCATCACTTTTCTAATGGTCCGCCCCTAACAGACAGACACACACACACACACACACACACACACACACACACACACACACACACACACACATGTGAAAACATACCTCCTGGCGAAAGTAATTAAGAACTATTTTATGACATGCAGTTTGTCTGAAAATGATGAAGTAAGATTCCCCTTCACTTCTATATAAGTGAAAACAGTCTCAATTCTGATCTTGGACAAACTGTGAAGCTGTTGCGTTTAGACCTTAATAAAAGGTCCTATCAACTAAAATGTTTTCACTTTACTAGAATGGCATGACATTTGTGGGTGTAGTTGGAATGTTAGATCCTCCTCGAACTGAAGTCAATGACTCCATTCAGAGATGTCACAATTCAGGAATACAAGTTATTGTTATCACCGGGGATAACAAGGTATGACATGGCGGTTGTTCGGCAGAATAAAATCTGCACCCCCTCCTGGATCCGCCCCTGATCCTGAAGGTCTTGGTCTCGTGTGTCTACTTGTAAAGCCCTGCTCAAACCTCTATTAACTGTGGTCAAACGAGGAGGACAGTTGACTGGATATTACCGCGCGTACCGGTCAAACGAGGGAAAACTCTCATCCACTCTCATCAAATTTTGATTTGGAGATTGCTCTGAGCAATTTGCAACCGACGCGAACAAATTACAAATTGAAATTCACAACCAGGTGTGTAAACAAAGCCTCTGATTGGCTACTAGCAAAAGAAGAACCAATCAAATGCTCCGAGCAATTGGATTGGAGCTTCCTCAGTTTTGCTAGTAGCCGATCAGAGGCTTTGTTCGCACCGGTTGCAAATCAAAATTGCAATATTGCGTGACAATATTGCAATGTTCCTCGCAAGAGAACATCCGGTTTGACCAGGGCTTAATGACTGCGATTTCAGGTACTAAAAAGTTAGTAAATGAGGAGGTATGCAAAATAATGCGATCAACACTGACATCTTTCAGGGAACAGCAGAAGCTATATGTCGGAGGATTGGTGTTTTCGGCTCCAAAGAAGATACGACAGGTAAGAAAAACGAACTGCCTGTTGGCTGTATGTATCGTAATTGTCTTGTCTAGTCTTATATGATGTGATGTCTCGTAGGTTTATCTTACTCTGGTCGTGAATTTGATGATTTAACTGAGGAAGAACAGCGAGAGGCTTGCAGGAGAGCAAGGTAACTTACTTGCTCGATCTACGACGTAGTGTCCATTTTTGCTAAATATTAGGCATATAGCCAGGATTTGATTATTGTACAATTGAATGCTATGGCTTGTTTTAGTAACGTCGCAGTGTCTGCTATAAGATCGACTGGAGAAACCCATCTCACGTCGAAACCAGCTTACACTTTGCTCAAGGACGTGATAATGCTTAGACCATGACCTTGTGTTAAAGCGTGCCGCACACGGCAGATCTTGGCTGAGGTGACGACCTCGCGAGGCCTTTTGATCAGCCACATTCTCATGTGTGCATGGTTTTTGCTGAGAATTTTACCTCGCGAGGACATGAGACAAAGATCTATCATGTAATATATGATACATGTTGATATGAGAGTAACTTGCTAAGCTACGACCTCTCTTGGTTGTGAGCTCAGCCAAGAGCTCTTGTGTGTGTGTGTGTGTGGGGGGGGGGGGCATGGGTGGCTTTAGAATGATAACGATTTTGAGGATACCTCTAACAGCCGTATCACGACTTATTTATTTTGTCTTGCATTAATATATTTGTTTGGAAGGCGCGTGGTCGTCACAGACTATAAACGGTAAACTTCCTTTCAACTATATTCATTTTCTGTCTAGGTTATTTTCTCGTGTTGAACCTTCACATAAAAGTCGTATTGTGGGATATCTGCAAGATGATGGTCATGTTGCTGCGATGACAGGTGACGGAGTCAATGATGCCCCAGCCTTGAAGAAAGCTGAGATTGGCGTCGCTATGGGTTCTGGCACGGCTGTAGCTAAAACTGCTTCTGGTATCCTTTTGATAAATCCTGCATGCGACTACTGTGTTCCACGCGTCCCATGTTAACTCGAAAGGCAAGATCGTACAAATTCGAGTATGGTTGTGAGTGTTCTGGGCAAAACAACTTTTAAGATATTTTTCAATGGTGAAATGATGTAACTTGTCAATCCATTCTCTGAGTGAAGCTTCCTATTTTTTTATCTAAAATAATTTAAAGTTCAATGCATTTGGTATCTGAGGTTTTCTCAAACCATTTCATTTTCTTTAAATTATGGTATAAATGTTAGCTTTGCGTTGAGTGCAGACTGAATCTGATCACCACAATTGCTTTTTATCGCGTCACTTGATGAATGTCCCAACCGAGAATCGAAGCTAAGGTTTCCGGTTTAATAACTTGTGATGTCCAAATGTGTTTCTCCTTAATAATTACGTTCAGAAATGGTTCTTGCCGATGATAACTTCGCTACAATCGTGGCCGCGGTAGAGGAAGGCAGAGCGATATATAACAATACAAAACAATTCATACGATATCTTATTTCATCCAACATTGGCGAGGTCGTGAGGTAAGTTTCTTTAAACTTTATCTTGCTAACTGTAAAAAATATGAGTTGTCTACCTTAGGGAAAGTTTCAACACTTAATTTCACACATTGATGTCTTATAGCTGATGTAAAACAAGTATTGTTTAAAAGTGTGATAAACACCTTACGTCAACAGATATATGACCAATTTAAAGCTCGTTATATATAATAAATTCCCATATATCATAAAAATTTCTGTGTTTATCTCAACATCATGCTTTTCTTTCCTCTACAGTATATTCCTTACGGCAGCTTTAGGGATGCCTGAAGCACTTATCCCTGTCCAACTACTGTGGGTGAACCTTATGACGGACGGGCCCCCCGCAACTGCCCTCAGTTTTAACCCCCCTGATCTTGACATCATGGAGAAACCGCCAAGAAAATCTAGAGAACCTTTGATCAATAGATGGCTCTTCTTTAGATATCTCGTTATAGGAGGTGAGTTTACAAGGGTTAATTGTATAGAGTTACCTAATTGGAGTGCTTTCACTTCTTGCTCTCAATCCTGGGGCTAGGTTCAGCGTGATTCCTGTAATATACAGTTGTCTGATGATGTCATTTCGTGTCAGTAGTTTGTGAACAAGCATAAATATGCGTTAACTTATTAGGTACTAGAATTTCATTCTTATCTGACCTGACGAAAATTTGCTTTTTTTGTGTAGTGTACGTTGGTGCAGCGACAGTCGCGGCCTCGGCATGGTGGTTTATGTATTATGAAGGTGGACCACAAATAAACTATTATCAACTGGTATGTATATATATGGTGACTTTACCTGCGATGCTGGTGTTGTTTTGAAAAAAGAATTTGTGCTATATTCTTGCTAGACTTTGTTTCTAAATTCTTCCTATTCCGTTTTCAGACGCATCACATGCAATGTAACATAGATAAAGAAACATTCAAAGGCGTCACTTGTTCAGTATTTGCTGATCTTCATCCAATGACCATGGCTTTGTCTGTCTTAGTTACAATTGAAATGTTCAACGCTCTTAATAGGTAAGGCTAACGTCTCAAAGTTACCTAAAGCAGTGTCAGATTGTGTCTAAAATGGTTAATTGTATTTGATTAAAGTAAAGTGACTTTATTTGTACTGGATAGTTCTATCAGTTCTAAACTGTTCTCCCTAGAGGTCCAGTTTAGGTTTAGGTTTCCTCCTGTAGTAACACTGGGCCTCTAAGGAGAACAGTTTAGAACTGATAGAGCTATCCTGCTATCCTGGTATCCAGTATAAATAGCGTTAGCTAGTTAGTTTTCTATAGATGGTGAAATGATGTAACCTGTCAATCCATTCTCTGAGTGAAGCTTCCTATTTGTACCTAAAATAATTTAAAGTTAAATGCATTTGGTATCTGAGGTTTTCTCGCACCATTTCACGCTCTTTAAATTATGGTATAAATGTTAGCTTTGCGCTGAGTGCAGACTGAATCTGATCACCATTAGAACTATACTGTCCATATAGACGAGATTCACTAGGTGGGACAGTGGACCACCATCTGCTGTACAACAGTGCTTATTCCCCTTCTTCTGTAATACTTATTTTCTTCCTTGCAGTTTAAGTGAGAACCAAAGTCTACTGGCGATGCCTCCATGGCAGAATCCATCCTTGGTCACTGCGATCATAGCCTCATTTCTAATGCATTTTGTAATTCTCTATTTTAAATTTACTAATGTAAGTTGACTTCTTCGCATGTGGAGTTCGTATGTTGGTTTCTTATTATACTTGGTGCCCACGGAAGGCAGATGCGGTTAGCGCGCTGCCCCTTGTTGCTGAGTTAAGCCTGCTGTAGGCTCCCTCAGTAAAAACTAACCCTCAGATCATGAGATCGTGTATCAGGAGCTTCTTGCTCGGGTGAATTGGGCTACAACACCCTATGTAATCGATATTAAATAAATTACTATTGTTATTACTACTAATACGTTCTTTAAACTTGCTTCTTTTTTGTTTTTCTTCAGACTATATTCCGTATAACACCTCTTAATATGACGGAATGGATAATGGTTTTAAAGCTTTCTTTCCCTGTAATACTAGTGGACGAAATACTCAAGTTTATATCAAGAAGATTAAATGGTAAGGATATCCTCCCGTCTAGCTGGGTCAAGATTGTTTAGCAGTTAGCAGAATGGTATAGCTTAGCTTTCAGACTGGTATATTATTGGCTGGCCCTTACTACTAACGGTTTAGAACTGATAGAGCTATCCAGTATAAATAAAGTTGGTTTAGTTTAGGTTTCCTCCTCTAGTAACACTGGATCAATAAGGATGTGTCTTACTGGACCTCTAGAGAGAACAGTTTAGAACTAATAGAGTAATCCAGTATAAATAAAGTTAGTTAGTTTAGGTTTCCTCCTGTAGTGACACTGGATCAATAAGAGATGACGCTTACTGGACCTCTAGGGAGAACAGTTTAGAACTGATAGAGCTATCCAGTATAAATAAAGTTAGTTTAGGTTTCCTCCTGTAGTAACACTGGATCAATAAGAGATGACGCTTACTGGACCTCTAGGGAGAACAGTTTAGAACTGATAGAGCTATCCAGTATAAATAAAGTTAGTTTAGGTTTCCTCCTGTAGTAACACTGGATCAATAAGGATGTGTCTTACTGGACCTCTAGAGAGAACAGTTTAGAACTAATAGAGTAATCCAGTATAGATAAAGTTAGTTTAGTTTAGGTTTTCTCCTGTAGTAACACTGGATCAATAAGAGATGACGCTTACTGGACCTCTAGGAGAACAGCTCCTGTAGTAACACTGGATCAATAAGAGATGACGCTTACTGGACCTCTAGGGAGAACAGTTTAGAACTGTTGGTTCAATCGTTTTCTCTATTTTCAGGTGTTGAGCATCAGCATAAAATGAAGACAGACTAAGGCATCCGGGCAGGGTATGAAATATTGTTAAGTATAGCTAAATATCCTACCCCCACCTTACATACTTCTTAACATAACCTCAATGATAACTATACCTAAAGAATCTATTTATATACACTTAGCGAACTGTGTAATTTATTATAAACATGTGCGGTTGTCGTATTGTGAATATATAGCGACAACAATAAGATGATGCTATCTACAAGTATACCTCCTGCAAGACTATATATATATTGACCTGATTTATACTATTGACGTATGATCCGTCCAGTGCTTTTTTTAAGGAATTTTCACTGGAGGGGCAAAACAGGGGAAGAAGGCAGAACGAAAAATATCGCGGGGAAAAAAATCGCGAAAAACGTCGCGAAAAAAATATCGTTATCAACAAACCATGGAGCGGAAACGCTAGAAAATAGTCGAAAGGCTAGCATTTTATCAGATTTTTTGTATGAAATATATCGCTATTATGATATATTAGGTGAAGAATAATATGAATTACACACAAGATGCCTGTTGAGGAGGTGTTTGCACACGCCATCGTCTTACGCCATCATGCGTGTACTGGCGCCATAATCTCGTAGCCGTGGCAACTAGACAATTTTGATTTTGGAAAATCTCGTAGTGAGAAAAGCATCTACTACGAGATTATGGCGTCAGTACATGATGGCGTAAGACGATGGCGTATGCAAACATCGTTCTCGTAGTAAAATCTAAACCTCTCTAATTCGTCTGATAATTCGTCTGTGTTTAAACGCGGCAAACAGACGCTGTCTGACTTAGTGCTGACTTTTGCTACTAATACTAGCCTGAGACTGTTGCTACTAATACTAGCCTGACTAGTCTAGCAATGTTTTATTCAGTGTTTCACTTTCAACCTTCCTCAATGCGTCAATGTAAACCTACCTCTACCTGCAGCTTTTTTGCAGCTCTGTTCGTGCTGTGTTTGCGCTAAGGTGGATGATCCGTTTCTAGTATAAAATCAGGCCAGTCGCTTCAAATGAATGAAATTTTGCAAACTACGCACAGAGTAGTTTTCCTTTGTGGCGAGCGAATTCAAGAACACGGGTTTTAAACACATTTGTGAATTGTCGTGAATTGATTTCGAATTTAGCGCAATATATGTAATTATATGCAACCGCTAATTTCTATTCCGCTAACTTAGGCATGTTTTTACTTATAAATAAGATTAGTTTTGCTCAGTAAATTGGTGGTTATTACTAATGTTGTCAAATTGGGATGTCATTTTAGGAACGTTTAATATGTTGTTCATCCCATTTTGAAATTTATTAAAAATTAATAATGCTATGATTGTTATATGCTTCAGAATGTAAATTTTTTATTCTTCTGTAGTGGTGTCGTGTTTTTTTGTAAGTTGACTCCTTTAATGAGCATGAAGCTGCTGACTTTTGCTACTAATACCAGCCTGAGACTGTTGCTACTAATACTAGCCTGACTAGTCTGGCAATGTTTTATTCAGTGTTTCACTTTCAACCTTCCTCAATGCGTCAATGTAAACCTACCTCACCGACCTCAAAGGTGGTACCAGCATACCTGTAGCTTTTTTGCAACTCTGCCGTGCTGCAGCACTGACCATATAATTGGCCGGCAAATTTCGAAATCTCTTGGTGGCCCTAATATGCAGAAGACTAGTGCTGCTGTATACAGTGTGGTTCTCCATGGGAGGGAGTGAGGGGGAGAGGGGTGGCTTACACTAAAATCATCATAAGCTCGGTAATTGTGTTCCCCTCCGAAAGGGGTGTTAACGCCTTCGTTTCTCTTGGTATAAACCAACGTGTAATTTGAAACTTGCCCACTGACATGAGATTTTGACAGGGGAACTAAGCTCCTGAGCTCCAACCCCTCCTCCGTTACACTCCCAAGGTACAGTGTGTGCATTTTGCTCCCCCCAGCTGGAGTCCTGTTCGCAGTGGACGCAGATGGGTTAACTGCTGGAATACCCCCCTCCAAGTCTGGAACCACCCCCCCCAAATCTGGAACCACCCCCCCCCCTAGTCATTGACATCGTGTTAAACTAGTTACAAACAGAAAACGCATCGCCCATCTACCGTGCATTTTAATGATTTTCAATATATGATTTTGCTTTACACACACGTTACGTAATCACTCTTAAAAACGCACATTTATGATGTCGTATTTGAATAAGTTAAAAATATCACCAAATCAATAAATTAATATACACTCTATTTACAACGATACTCTACCAGACAAGTGGTAGCTACAAAATTATTTAAAGTTTACAAAATTAAAATCAGAATAAGTTTTACAAACTTATGTTTACTTAAAATACCTTGACACCATGATAATAAATGTACGTAAATTAGTCGACTTTCGCGTTGAAAATACTAGTTCGTTTGCGAAACTATATCGTGCACACGAAGTCGTTTATTATAGTGATTGTTTTTCAAATCACTATAAAAACATTCTTGTGTATGATGTTTAAAGTAATTTAAATTACATTACAACCATTATATCATCCTCAGTCAGAGATGAAAACCTTTCCTATTAATTCTAGCACAGCTGAGAAAACGAAAAGTTCCAGTTGTCTCGAGCGAAATTCGTGCCCACCGCCCCCATTCAAGTGAAATTGAGCTCATAAGCATAGCTCCCAATTAGCAAACTCCTGTTTATGCCCGTTGCCACCCAATTCACATTTTCAGATAACTCGCATGCCTAGTTACCACTGTTCTGATAATGTAAGCACAGAATGAAACAAAGGTAACCAATTCACATTTTCAGATAACTCACATGCCTAGTTACCACTGTTCTGATAATGTAAGCATAGAATGAAACAAAGGTAACCAATTCACATTTTCAGATAACTCACATGCCTAGTTACCACTGTTCTGATAATGTAAGCATAGAATGAAACAAAGGTAACCAATTCACATTTTCAGATACCTCGCATGCCTAGTTACCACTGTTCTGATAATGTAAGCATAGAATGAAACAAAGGTAACCAATTCACATTTTCAGATACCTCGTATGCCTAGTTACCACTGTTCTGATAATGTAAGCATAGAATGAAACAAAGGTAACCAATTCACATTTTCAGATCACTCGCATGCCTATTTACCACTGTTCTGATAATGTAAGCATAGAATGGAACAAAGTTAACCAAGCATTTAAAATATATAGATGGGAGCGAATTGAGTGACAACGGGCATATAAATTCTTAGCTGTTTAGGACTATAGGTTGGTTTAAGTGTAGTCTGCGTAGCTGGCGGTTTTAAGGGTTGGGGGTTGAGGCGATGGCAGTTGACGCGCGGGCAGCGAAAAATTAGGGAGACGAGGCGCGGGAAGGGAGAAAATGCGGGCCAGAAAAACCGCATTTTTTTCCTTTCCCGCGCCTCGACTGCCCTCGCCTCAAACCCCAACCCTTAAAGCCGCAACAATGCTATAATACTACGATTACCTAGTACTTATTATTATTAAATTCCCTCTAATCATCGCTAAGAACTATTCTCTTCAATTCTCGTTCCGTGTCACTGCCGAATGAAGGTAAATGAGGTCTCTTAATATTCTCTCTGTGAGTGTCCGCAAACGATGACCCATTGTAAAACGCGAATTCTCGTTTTAACGGTGGCCTTTCCTCGGGCGAGTTCGAAGACGCCGACGAGTTACTTCGTGATAGACTCGGCGTAGCTTCGCCTAGCTCCGTTTCCGTGTCACTTGGTGGAGAGTAGGGTAGGTAAGGGGCAACCGCTTTCTCGTGTTCGTCGAAGAACACCACAATCGCACTCGTGTTATCAGCTCGAATGTTTCGTTCCCGCCATTTCGCTAACGCTCGACATGTTAATCTGGAAATGATAGGGATATTTGGGTTAGAAATACGCTTGTAAATAGCTATTCATGGTCATCTTAAACTTACTTTATTTTATATACTGGATAGCTCTATCAGTTCGAAACTGTTCTCTCTAGAGGTCCAGTAAGGGTCATCCCTATTGATCCAGTGTTACTACAGGAAGAAACCTAAACTAACTTATTCATACTAGATAGCTCTATCAGTTCTAAACTGTTCCTCCCTAGGACGAATTGGTAAGTCCGTTTGCCTTGCGCGCGTTCGATTGCAGACGCGGTATGATGGTCACATGACATGACGCATTATGTCACATGATCACATCACACCTTCAGTTTTGCGCGTTTGTTGAAAGGGGAGCGCGAGTTGTACATTTTAAAATATGGGAAAAATTAAGAAAAAAAACCGTTTGAATCTTTTGGTTTTGCCAGCAACACTGCAAGACTTAATTCGGTAAGTTAAACCTTATAATATTGCATCAATTTACGAGTCAAAACTGCGACATATGCTTTTAATTTGCTATTAAAAATGCTTCCAGCTGTTGCAACCGAGCATGTGTTGAACAGCGAAATTATATTTCTCAGTCACAAAATATAGAAATTGTCATTTAAAAAGAACCAAAAAACACTATGTATAGCACAATCATGTCAAACATTTATCCACGCGACCTAACGACCTTAAATGCTTTCTTTATTGTGACAAATTGATAAATAATTGCACATGTTTGAGCACTTTGATTACACAATGGCGCGGAGCACGTGGCGAGCTTTGTCATTCAAATATGGCTTTGTTCTCTATAGTCTTCTGCAATACAAACGTTTGTGGATGTTTAAATAATGTGTTGAGTGTATTTAATAAATCGGTGGCTGGCTAATGTTTTGTGTTCATAACCCCCAAACCAAATAGGCAGCTTTATATTATTTTGAATAGCCCTGAATCAGTTGTAAAATATGGACTTGTATAAAGCCCTTCAGCAGGAATCGCATGTTTGAGTCCTGCTGGGGGATCGACCGTTTAATTTTTTGCAACTAATTATTTGATACATGGTCTCCTCTCCCCTCAATAAACATAACCTAGTAATGCTATGTGACAGACATTCTTTTCCTGTGGGCTAGTGAGTGCAGGGATTTATACAAGCACTTTAGTCTACTAAGAAGATTGAGTTTTTTAGTTACTGTGAAGTGTGTGCTCACTGCAAATCCCTCTACGGTCATGGGGGTAGGGGGTTCTGGGGGTATGTTTCGCTGGAAATTTTTTTGACTTTCACAAGCCCCAAGCCTTCAGCAATTTCTGTCTCCCGAAAACTGGCCCAAAGGCAAGAGTAATATGCATATTTAAGTGTCTGACGTTACTCACTGAAGTGATTGTCAAGTGCTTTTCAAATATTTTCTTCCTTTTACAAATGGATATTCACATTTGCCACAATTTCTTTTGGATAAATTGTGAAAAAATAATTATGGAGAAAGACTGAGTTTCAAAACTCAATTGAAGATTGAGTATTTACTACCGTTTACCGGTAGTAGAAAAGTGCTTGTATAAATCCCTGGCTAGCGAGTGGTACCGACATGGTGCTCCCCATGATGGGGGGGAGGTGCTCAAAAATCAGTCTGAAGCCCTGATTTTAATACCGAGTTTCTCCTTTGTTTCATTGCAGTGAAACAGACGTATCTGTGTGAAGCCGACTTAGACCTGGTTGGCTAGCCATGTAGAGATGAATATTTCTAAATATCTTTCCTTTGGAGCGTTATGTCAAGTTGTATGGAAAGGGATGTAGTGCATTTGGTATCTACTTTTGTAGACCTACATATCTTCTGTTTTGTTATGAGGCCTGGAGTTTAATGGAAACTAAAATATGTACTAATTGGTATACTTTGTTTTATGCTGTGGTACTGCCTTCTACTTTTTTCTCTGCCATTGTGATAGTTTCATCACAAAAACCTGGAATTTGACGCCAAACTAAAACTATGCCAAACTACTTTTTTCTGCAGTGATGTGGTCCTTTTATTTTTTTCTCCGTTATCATAAAATAAACAGTTTGGATGCTACCAGTATCTGGTATATACTTGATAGCACCATAACAACTAAAAGATAAAACTGCAAGCCTTTTTTACGTGGACGTCGTATAGTAAATGAAACAAATAAATCTTCAACTCACCTGTGGGTTATGTCGTCCTTCCAGTCCATGTCGAAGACATTCTTCTCGATGTTGTCTATGAAATGCACGACCTCCTTGTTCTTCATTGCATTCCACAGACCGTCCGATGCCAGCACCACAAACTTCTCTCTCAGAGGGTCGATAAGCCTGTAGTGGACATCGGGAATAGGAGACACAAGGAAGTCTCCGACGAAGGGATTGAAACTCCACAGATCACCTTTAAAAATAGAAAAAAAGCCAAAATTTAATCTTTTCTTTCTTTAAAATAAATGTGCACGGACTTTTAATTAAATTCATTACTTATATTAGATTTAACTTTTCTTTAAAATATATGTGCATGAAACAGTGTAAATTTGTTGTTTCTTTAAAATTACATTAAAAATATATAAAATATACCTATAGGGTATAGTATTACAACTTTTTCCATAACAATAAATTAAACTTTGTAATATCATGAGAGTTATTAAAAGTGAAATAGTGTAAATTTCCTTTAAATATAGTAAATTAAAGTTTGTATTATTAAAAGCAATATAAACTTCTTCCATTAAGATATGTTAACCATTCACACCAAAGTGATAAATTATGTCTTAAATAATCCTCCCTACCAAGCGAGCGTGCAATGGCCAAGAACGGGACACTCTCCATTTTCGTGCTGCGCAGAACCGGCCCTCGATGTTTGCCAAGACGACTAACTCTGTTCCACGCAACACGAAAGATGCCATTGCTCCGTCCTATCTGTCCCCCAAGTGACTTTATTCGCTGCACCTCCACAGGGTCCTCTGGTTTGTGGTCAACCGTCAATGGCACCGCCTTCAACCCCTCTCCAACATCTTGTGCAAGGACCACCCTGGAGTCTCCCACGTTGGCGACAAACATATGGCGACCCCGCATGATCACCACTGATGCGGTTGTGCCAGCAGTACTTGGGGTGCCATACTTTGTCTTGGGCCAAGAATCTGTTGAAAGAAAAACAGATATATTTAGTTCACTTTGGCAAAACTTTCCATCCATATGCCCAGAGCTTCATCAGTGGTCTTTTTCACAAAACAAAGCAATTATATTTATTGCAATTCTGTACTAAATCTGTATTCTTGAAAAGCATACAGTATTTGGATTGAAATCCAAAGTCTAATGCTGAACGGTTTTTGTACTGTGAAGATTAGAAATGGAATGGTAAATTACTCTTCAAAGAAACAAAGGAATACTGGAAGTCAAAATGAAGTACGCTTGTCATTTTGTGCAGTCAAACCTAATTAATTAACAGACACCAACAGGGAACATCCCAGATGTCTGTTCATTAGTGGTGTCCGCTAGATAGATAGTTAAATATTACGCTGTCTAATGCCAGATGATTTTACTCTTCAGGGAAAAAGAGACTCTTGGGGGTAATGATTCTATGATAAACTTTATGATATTAACTGATGCCTTAGCTATCAACAGAATATATGGAGATTTCCAGTACAGGCAAGATCTAAGGTAGCCATGCCTTGAAGGGCTGGCCCTTTATGTAGGGCTCGTATAAACATGCTTTATATAAGCCAAAAATACAGTGTAACAAACGTCAATGTATGCTTCTGTTTTGGCGCACAAAAATTTAATTGATGTCTGGCATGGTATGCATTTGAATTTGCATGCAATGAAAACAAATTACCGACTTATCAATATTCATATTTTACAGTAAATTTGTAAATATATAGGCGTAAATATTATGCAAGCTTTGCGTAGCAACAAAATAAATGCATTTACACCCCAAATCGAATATCTGAATTCTCTTTTTATCAGAAAAAATACATGGACGACATTTTGGTAAATTAATATTTTGGGTGTTGATTGAAATGTGTATTGCAGTTGAATACTAATAGCATTTTTGTCACTAATACCGGATATTTCTATTGATATTTTAAAAATTTTGTATTGCTAAGCTAAAAGCAGCGCCCTATTCTGCTTAGGGATACGATTTAGATACCCGAAAAACTGTTTTCAAAAAGCTTTGATAAAGGCTATAATTTATTCCTTTAGCTCAATTTTACGCATGACTTGTCTCAAAAAGGCTAAGCATCTCTAAAGTGTTCCTACGCAAAGCTACTTGTCAGAAATTATAAACACACTCTTTATAGAGCTATAGAAATATAGAATAAAGTCTGAATAATTTAGATTCTCATTCTATGTCAAACCATGAATAATAAATGCACTATTTATCCATAATTTTATCCGAGACTATGTTGCGAAATTTGTAGTGACAATATTGTATATACTGTAAAATTGTAGAATACTACACAATGTAGATGAGTAAATCGAAATTGCTATAATTATACACTATAGTCGATATATATAAAACTATAATCGATTTTAACACTATATTTCTCGTATTTTTACTAAGATCTTGGTGCGAATTGGTAATATTTTATACTGTAATATTGTAGAATAACCAGACAATCACAAAACTTCAAAATCGAAACTACTATATATATATTTCTACTTCCTACTATAAAACTAACATCGATTTTAACATATGTTTTCGTCTATTGGTTCATAAAGCATATCCTAAATCTATTTTGTAGGCTAACTTTTATTAAACATCTGTCTCTATATACATATACAATTATCTAAATATCTTCAGCATTTGGTTGAACGATGAACAAATTTATATTCGCGAGCTTAGTTGAACGATCTACCTGAAAAGTATAAAAAGTACGAAGGTCCTTTTATATTTTTCAGTTAGTTTAGTATAATAGATGCTTCAACCAAGGTCGTGAAAATGAAAAATATATTCTAGTACAATATATACATAAATTTGTCTCATTAATGGACTGTGGCCCTACCTCTCTCTTTCCACATAGCCGTGTGTATTTCGACGAAAGCCCGTTTGATTGCCTTGCTAACTTCGTTAGGATCGCTGGAATAGAAATCCTTTTGTTTCTGAATGGTTTTCCAGAGATTTTGCCTCGCAAAAAAGGCAGCCTGATGCCCGCCGTGACCGTCAAAAACCGCGAAGAAGCATTCGCTGTCGTGGCGCGGTTCAATTGTCACTGCTGTATAATCTTCCATACTCTTTCTAGAGCCTTGGGTCGCTTCGACAGAAACACGGAGATGTACTGTAGTACCGTTTGAACCAGACATCGTGTAAAAATCCTCCAGAATTACAAAGAAAATCGTTAAAGTTTACCTTGTCTTGCAGTGTGTTTTGAGTTTTGACTGTTTCGTTCTTTTGTCGCGCTTATAAATTGTTTACATATGAATGCTTTTCCGGTTTGAAGTAGCCAATCAGAGGTGAGATTAAAATATGTACATTTCACCTGCAGCCAATCAGATTGCAGGACAGCTTTCGGGCAAGTTCGGACCTGGCTGGGCAAGGTGTCTGATATTAGCTCTAATTTCTGTGCGCGCAAACGTGTTCTTGCAAAGACAGCAAAGTAAGCATTTTTTACTGATGAGAGGTGCTTAAATACGTAAATCCTCTTTCATTGGTGTGATTTATTGTTGGATTTAATTGCCATTAAAGGACCGATTGTTAAAAAATATATCAAAAGGTTTTGGAAGGGGACCTAACCCAAAATCTTCCACACTTGTAATTCCATAATCCATATATCCTATATGATCATGACTCCCTAATACCCTCTTCCAGGAATAAATTACATTGATAATAGCGCAAATCGTCGTATAAAGGGTTCAGTAAGTGTTCTATTACTTCAATATGGTGCTACACAGATCGATGCTCAACTTCAAATGTATTGACACTCATTCCATTACATGTTTTCCCACCAAATGAATCAGATGCGCGCTGCCCTAATAACTCTGAGTTAATTTAACAGCTCTATTTGGCACACAAATAACTACTCATTATTGTACATAACTAACACAGACTAATATAGAAACATAACACTATGTAAGGTGCCAAAAGTGGCGAAGCACAAACGAGACCAGGCCCCATGCATGGTGCTCACCATTAGACATGACAGTACAAACAGAACAACAGAAATATAGAATAGAAAAAAGAAGAGAGAATGGAAAGCAAGAAGAACAGTAAATTAAAAGAGAGAAGAGATAGAAAAACTGACATGGAAGTATTGGTCAGTCGTGATAAGTGAGTGAGAGCTAGGTAGGTCAGGAGTGTAGGAAGTTGCAGTAAGGTGGAGGTAAGCCTTGTGTAGGTATGTTTTAAAGGTGGAGAGAGTGTCGTAGCAGTTCGAAGGAGCAGAGTGTCGTAGCAGTTAAGAGTGTCCTGGCTATACAGGAGATCGAGGGCAGGCGTTTAGTACCGTTTACTTCAGTGCTGCGCTGTCCCACTTAGTGAAGCCCACCTATATATGGGTACCTTCCATATGAACCCCCTTACTCACATGCAAATGTGTGAAGTGTAGGCTCGCATTGACCCAACCCGAAGACAGGCTCTTTAACCCTTGTTGACCCCTTTGAGGACTTTCTTACTTTTGGTGCGAAGTGACCAAGTTTGTCTATCAATAAATATGGATATATATATGATATCACATCATTTGTATGGATGATTAAGCAACACCTTCAGTTTTAGCTATGAACAACCAAATTAACCCTGTTGACAGTCTGCAGGTAGATTACTGTATTTATGGTCTCGTCAGTATACCACAATGCATCGAATTCGCCTCTTGACGGACACATCATTAAAACCGAAATTACATGAAGTAATGCGTAGGTAGATGACAAACCAAGAGACATTTTAATTTTTAAAAAAATGCCGAAGTGTCTTCCTCGTGAAGATAATGTTAGCTTACTGGACAAACACATTACACATAACTAGTTTAAAGTTGCTGAATGTATAAAGGATATATACCATTGTATATATGTATGGAATATGTCAAGGATATGTCATGAGACAGTCCATTATGATGCCACTATTGCCATATGCTGACACGTTGACAAACGACACTAGTGACAGGTGAGCGAAAGCCAGATTTTCGAATGTATATTGTACGCTGATATTTTACTGTCTGAGTAGTTAAGATAGTTTATAAATCCTTTCAGAGTTTCAGTTCTGTCAGTTTTATTTTATGTCAGTTCATGCCAAATTTACCCACTTGAGAATTGTATGGGTGTGGGATAATGACGCATTTTTGGATGGTTACAAAGCACAAGGGGGACCCTGTTAGTATGGATATGCATGTTGCTTGTCTGATTTTCAAAACAGGTAATATCACTGCTTGAAAATGTCAGAATTTTGTTATAGTTTTCCACCTTTTTCATGTCAATGTCACAATTTAAACTGAGTTGCATCAAATGTTGCTATATTTTGTATATGTTACCATTTTAACACAATGTTGCCTGTCGGAACTTACCCTAACAGTGCCTCACAAAGAGCTTAACCAGTCGACATCTTTGCCAATAGTATACGGACATCAAGTGTAGACTGTGTAGTGTAATTCAGCTGTTAAAGCTGAATTCATATCAGAAGACGGATTTCTGTCTAAGGTGGGAAATTCATTTTGATATAAATTCCGTAAACGACAGGTTTTTCATCTCAACTTTCAGTCGACTTTCAGCCATCCAAACGATCGAAAAGTTAGTTGGCTTTCCTGTCCTAGACGAGAACATTGTCTTGAATTTATATCAGACGAATAAATCAAGTTGGGTTACAGCTTGTAATGTCGAAACGGAACTGGGGCTTGAGGGTTTCAGAATTATTCGTCCGATAGTTTTCATTCCATGCTCATATCAGACAGGAACCGGTCAGACATGTTTTTCTGTCTTAGATGGAAATCCATCTTCTAACATGGGTTCAGCTAATTATGACATCTGTTTGATACCTATTAGTGAACAAATATTTGTTGCCATATTTTAAAGGCTTGATTTTGTATGTGTGACATCCACAATGAACTAGTAAATATAACTGGAACGCTACCTCCAGCTGGAAGTGTAAAGCCAAACTTTCTTCTTCAGTTCTGACTTTTAGCAATACATTTTGTAAAGTATAAAGTCTAAAGATGTCTGCATCAACTACCATCTATTCTGTTGCATGCTAGTGCCTAGTATTAAAAAACCCACTAATAGCTCGACCATAACTCAGCTATATAGCAAAATAATCTAGCAGACTGCATACTTCCATCGGCAAATTTAGTGAAGTATCGTGCATATCAGTTGTGTTCAGCCGGTGAAAGCAAGACAAACTTTTGTAAATTTCTCATCCAAATTAAGCCAAAATTTATTCGATTTGTCCTTGGTGGCAATGGTCATCCACAAATTTTCATATTTAAATGTTTGATATTTTTGAGTTGTGCTCACAGACAAACAAACACACACAAACAAACCCAGGTGTAAGTAAACATAACCTTCTGGCAGAGGAAATAAACATAACTCAATATGTTGATAAAAATTGATACGATAAAGGCAACATTTTTATCAAAACTTTTGGCTCAATCTCCATATTAACAACCTGGAGTCGGTTGTTGTTCAAAAGCCGGTTAACTTAACCCTGGGTTAGTGGTAACTTTCATACAAGTTTCCCAACATCGGTTATATTAATATGAATTTAATACTTTTCATACTCACACGATAGAGTTTTAGTTTTAGTTTTTTTTTTTGAAAAAACAAACAAAATAATGTAGAAGTATACAAAAGAAACCAGAAAAAATAAAAACCGTTAAGGTAGTTTAACGGCTTTTGAACAACCGGCCCCTGAATTTTAATACAAACTTAATCTTAATCCTAACTCTAATCCTAACTCTAATCTTAATCCTAATCTTAATCCTAACTCTAATCTTAATCCTAATCTTAATCCTAACTCTAATCCTAACTCTAATCCTAACTCTAATCCTAACCTTAATCCTAATCTTAATCCTAACTCTAATCCTAACTCTAATCCTAACCCTAATCTTAATCCTAACTCTAATCCTAACTCTAATCCTAACCCTAATCTTAATCCTAACTCTAATCTTAATCCTAACTCTAATCCTAACTCTAATCCTAACTCTAATCTTAATCCTAACTCTAATCTTAATCCTAACTCTAATCTTAATCCTAACTCTAATCTTAATCCTAATATTAATCCTAACTCTAATCCTAACTCTAATCTTAATCCTAACTCTAATCTTAATCCTAACTATAATCCTAATCTTAATCCTAACTCTAACCTAATCATAATCTTAACCCTAATCCTAACTCTAACTCCAAACTTAATCCTAATCTTAACTCTAATCCTAACTCTAATCCTAACCATTAATCCTAACCCATAATCCTAACCCTATTCTTAACTCTAATCCTAACTCTAATCCTAACCATTAATCCTTACCCTTAATCCTAACCCTAATCTTAACTCTAATCCTAACTCTAATCCTAACCATTAATCCTAACCATTAATCCTAACTCTAATCCTAACCATTAATCCTAACCCTTAATCCTTACCCTAATCCTTGTGACGTAATTTCTTGATAGTGATATGGAAAGTCACCCAAACTCTTTTTCATTAAAATTAATTTTTGTACAAAATAGAAAAAAGATTTAAATAGATGTGCACTGAGTGTGCACTGAATGATGTGCACTGAAAGATGTACACTGAATGATGTGCACTGCGCTTAGCCAGTCAGAATTGGGAAAGGTTTCATGTGTATTATTATACAAATAAGAAAATACTAATACAATTAAAAGTGACCCTAAATTTTTATCCTGAAATATTTACACACCTGCTTCGAGCTGTTAACTTTAACAGGTGATTCCACTATTCTTTGTACAAAAAAGACTAGTGCGTGCTATAGTGTTGAAGTGTATGTTAACTATATTTCATGTAGCGTGGTCAAAATTTCATCGCAGTTGCTTTTTCGTATGGAAAATAAGGTCTGATGGGAATTTTCCCGTATTTTTTACCGACAAATATCTTAAAGAAGTGCTTGAAAACGATGAAACAGCAATTTAGAACTGATATCTCTCAAAAAAGCTTACGAACAGCGGACAATTTGCTTGAATTTAAGTTGACAACTGACGTCCAAAGATCGCCATTAAGACCATCGACAAACTTTTGTGAAACGAAATTAAAAAGAGTTTAATGCTTAGTGAATTTGTCGATTACATAATTTTGGTATAATAATAATAATATGCTTGCTGAAGAACGATATAAAAAGCATTATCCATTTGCTAGAGTCGTGGTAAGTGAAAGTAATATATTTGATTATTGAATAGAATTGTATATGATAAATTGCCCGGCCGATCTTTTAAAATACGAACTTGGGAGAACTGGGCGATCACATTGACACCATCTCGCTAATCAATTTTGAAGTGAAGAATGGTCGATTTACGACGTAAACGAATTATCCGTCAAGTCGAACTATACACAGAAAGTTCATTCTGGTGGATGATACGTCAGTCTTATTGCCGCTTTTATACTCGCACAAATTATCTCTACAGTCAGCAAAGCATGACTCGTTTTCACATGACTCGTTCACGACAGTAACCAAGCCTAAAGGCGGATTTCCAGTCCTCGCACGAAGCTCGCGGGAAATAGTTCAAAATTTTGAACTATTTTTTACTCGCTGCGAGAGCTCGCAATAATAAACCAATCATAAAACGGCGTGTGGTGGCAACGGAATGACATTCGTGCGAGTACTCGCAGCGAGCTGCGAGGAGCTTCGTGCGAGGACTGGAAATCCGCCTTTACACAAACAGCGATAATTGTCTCTTTAGCCCTCAATCAAATAACAAATGTTTATTTTTTCCCTTTAGGCAATGATCTTGGCTGAATACAACGAGATAACTGTATATTTCAAAAACCATAATGAGACGATTACCACTAAACTCATCTTTCCAACGAACTTTAGTATTCCTTGTCCTGGCTTTAATCTTATTCAATGGGATATTTGTCACCATTTCCCCAGAATTCTCGTTCACCGCGTTATTTAAATACATCGTACATCGTGACCTGCCTGCAGGCAAAACCGCCTGCCCTGATATGTCCATCCAGCCCGCGGAATATCCCCAGCTCTCCCAGGAAAACCTCGCCTGCCTACCTCACATCCTATCAGAAAAGGCCTGTGAGTATACTGCTCATGCGTACGCCCCATATCCGTCCCTACTAGAATGCCCGGAGCTACCATACGAACTATGTACCATCTCGGAGAAAATACCCTTATCGTCGAATTACTCTTTTGCATCGCTCAAAATCCGTTGCGATATGTCATTGTGTGATTTAGACAAACCAATGTGTATTGAAATTATGAGCCCAAAAGATGGAAAAATGACTAAGTATGATATCCCGATGGGTGCCAATGATTCTACGGTCGAGAGATTCGTCTTAAAATATGCAAAAATATCCCGTACAGCTGATCTCAATTTTTTGTACCTAAATTGCATTGGAATGTTCACCCGAGTAAAAATTTCACAATTACTGACATTTTTACCCGCCCTACCGCGCTTGACAAACCAAACTCGAAAAGATAAAGTTAATGTGAACGTGTTGCTGATAGATTCTCTATCAAGAGCACATTTTTATCGTTCATTACCGAAAACGGTTGAATTTTTACGAAAAAAGAACGTGGACCCTAATTTTCCCGCGCATGTTTTTGAATATGAACTTTTCCAGGCTGTAAACGGTCATACCCATCAAAGCGAGCACGCGCTCTTCAGCGGCACTTTGTACCCGGGAGAATGGAACGCGAAGCAAAGGGCAGCAAAACCCGTTGACCTCCAAGTATTGTACGGAGTGTTCAAAGATGCAGGGTATCAGACAATGTTCTTGGATGACTTGTGTTGGAAGGCCATATATGGTATTGTTACCAAGGTTAAGGCTTATAATTGGAAAACGTTGCTTGCTAAGATGAAGGCGACAAATATTGATACCAGAGGTATTTTTTATTTATTAACTTCGTCAGTATATAAATTTCTTATGCACTTACTTAAACAAACAATACGACAAGCTAACAAACAAACGAACTTAGAAACTTGTCTGCTATAACTCACTACTAACAATTTTACATGAATAAGTTTCAACACCTTATATATGGTTATCTTGTATAGGTTAATAAACTAAGGGTGCACGGGTGGCAGATGCGGTTAACGCGCTGCCCCTTACCTCTGAGTTAAGCCGGCTATACAGCAGGTCGAGGGCAGGGATTTATCTAAGTTGGGTAACGTCAGTGTGCTTGATAAACTCATGTAAGTTGAGATTGGTTGGTTCTCTGCTGTGCTTCGAGGGTTTTTCTCCGGGTACTACGGTTTTCCTCCCTCGCTAAAAACTAACCCTTTCGCATTAACTAACTATCCCTCGGAACCTTTGTCAATTGGGTTGCAAAACCTGTTAAGGCTTTCCGTCCACCTCACTATAAACAAGGGTAATATATTAGAGTAATAAAAAAGTAATTAAGTAATTAGGTAATTAAGAAAGTAAGTTAGCTAATTAACGGATGATCCGGGTCTGTTTGCTGCATTATTAGAGAGTTTAAGCTTCGCGTTCGTACGTCAAACGACAAACGCCAGGCGAAGAAAAATTTTATGCTATAAGGCAATGAAGGGAAAATGAACTTGCTATTTTAAAACTATAATGTATATAAATTCTGCCAAGAAAATTCGACTCTGCCGTTGGCAGTTTCCCTCAAACGTGAAGCTTAAACTCCCTAATACACAGACGATGACCATGAATTATTTATCCAAGTTCATCCAGATGGATCATCCGTCTCGATAAAGAGCTGGCCATCGATACCAACTTTTCAAATAGGTTTAAATAACTCTAGCTTTAACAAATGACTTTTTATTTATTTTCAGGGATTACCGAAGCTGCCTGCAAGATCCTCATGGCCAAAGGCAAACACACTTTACCATTCTTCGACAACAAAGAACATCAATTATGTTTCAATGGTCGTCACCAACATGAATACCTCTTTGACTACCTTACACGCTATATAGACACCATCACCCCCTCACCACACATCAAGCCTTTGTTCTCGTATACCACAACACACGTTTCTCATGACGAAATCGGTCTCCGAGTTCAGAGCGTTGACAAACACTTGAAGGAGTTCTTTGAAACCCTTTCCACGAGGGACAACACAATCTCATTCATTTTTGCAGACCACGGTAATACCTATACCCCTTATCAGGTGAAGTTCCGCGAGGGCCGGCAAGAAATGTATCATCCGATGATGATAGTTATACTACCAAAAATTCTAGCTCGGAAATTTGGGAGCGATGTCGTACACAATCTAGCTAAAAACCAACATCGGCTTTTTAATATGTTCGATTTTCGTGCGAGTTTGGTGGCGCTCGCAAAGTATGATGGGAAATCCGGTTTAGACCCGGCCGGATTGTTTGGTCATATGTCAAAGGAGAGGACTTGCAGGGACTTAGCTTTAACCGAAGATGCGATTTGTTTGTGTAGACCACGAAAGATAACCAAATTAAACTCAGCGGAGCAATTTATTCTGTCAGAATTTGCTATAGGCGAAGTGAACAACAAAATACAAAAGGCTCTATCGAAAACACGTAGTTTGATAGAAAATTCAACAAACATTTCTACGGGGTTACCTGTGCTTTTCGGCGCATGTCAACGGTTACGCATTCAAAAAGTAGCAAATGTCGTTCAAGAATCAAAACGTGGGGGACTTCTGGCGACTTCTATGGACATTACAGTACAATCGGGATCAATTGTAGACCAAGTGGAACTCATAATGGTCCAAGTCCAATCTACGGTCAGTCGAAACACCAAGAGCTCCCTTAAGATGAAGTTGCTGTCTTTTAATCGCATTTCCAAATATGGGCCTCACGAAGAGTGCGCTGACCAGGGTGTACCGCTTCCCTTATGCGTCTGCGATAAAACGTCAGCGGCGTCTGGACCAAAATCTATCCAACAAATACTTGGTGTAAATTCGAACATAACTCAGCACCCGTTAAGTTCATGTATAGTTCAACTTCGCCGGGAAATATCATCAGGTGATAGCACGACGCCTAAAGCAGGGGTATATGAAATAGCTAATGTCTGCGGAGTACATACAGTCAATGTTACAATTAGCGCTAGAAACAATATTCGAACGTCTACAGATCTGCCTATATTTCTAAGTTTACCACCTAGGACTGTATATTTTGTGAGTTTGTTGAGAGCTCAAAGTATTGAGGATGAGAGATTAGATTTGAAGTTCGATATTAGAAGTCCCAAAAATGTATAAGGCTTATTTGTATCGATACGATATTTAATACGTAACAGATAGGCATTTTAATAAAATTATTTAATTTTTTATTAATCTCCATTGAATTTTACACAAAATGGCTCCGATTTAATCAAGACTACAAGAGAGTTGATTGAAGTCACCAGTTGTAATCAGTGCATATGCATAACAACATTACAATGTGCCATCCAATCACTATCCAGAGATCAGAATGTTCCATTGTTTTGAAAATCCCACTGTTCTCCATGCCATCCTGTTCTTCCAATACAAAGGCCTATTGAAATCAGTTTTGATCAGTGTTGGTCACCCCTGCAGACTTAAGGAAGACTATTCATTATATAGTTTTATTGCTTCTTTTAGCCAATCAACCTGCTCATATATGCTCAGCTTTTTGTAAGTCAAAGATGTATGGGAACAGTGGGATTTTAAAAATAATGAAAAGACAATTTGACTGGATAGCACTATTGTTATGCTACGTGTTAAGACAACAAAGCATTGCATTCCGCTTGCTCTCTAGATTATTGTTATGCAAAATATTGTTTTGCTCCAAACGGACCATTCTTTCTAAATCTCGTGCGAACAAATTACGATGGTATAAAATTATCACAACCACTCCCTTGCTCGCGAACGCCATTTCAACCGAGGTTTCATCTCGCGTTCTTTACTGCCAAAAACCAAGAAGATTCGAAGAAGCTCAGATTACTTTCTAACTATCGAGAAGCTGTGTGTGTGTTGTGAAGCTTTTCAAGCACTAAAACAGGTAAACCTTCACATTATAGGATCAAAGTAACCGAACCCTAGCCCTACATTGGAACCACGCGGCATTCAAAACCTTCACATAATTATTTTAGCTCAATGAACCGTTATTGAATTATGCCGAAGGCCAAATGGATCAGTTATTTCAATATCAGTAACTGCCCTTTATAGTTTCGGTGGGTTTGTAAGTGTTTTATAAAGCCTTAAAGCCTAAAGGTCATATAATTTCCTCATCAAAATATTTAATCTCAATTTAGTTCTGGAATTTTGCTGAATATTTCACACTGAGAGGATGGCAGACTACAAGGCGTTTTCAGTTGTGATCTTCTGTCTGGCATTTCTTGTCTTTCTATGTATGTTAATTCTGCTCAGTATTATAACGCTTGCATCGAAACGAAGAACAGAACAATTGGACAACGACACGACACCTGATCAGGCTGATCGCGGAGAAGAGGAGCATTTACATTCCATGCATTCAGGCAATCCACTGGACGAAAACGGACTGATATCAGGAAGTACTTTGTAACGAGCTCGATATATTGTAATGTATCTTCAATAATTGTATCTCGTGTCAATTTAATGAAGCCAGTGGGCAGTGTGTTGGTGAACGAAATATATGCAATGATCCGATTGGATCCAATAGACCTATAAATCAGCTAGTGCATGTCTATGTCCGTTGCAACCAAATTCATGTATTTTCGGATGACTCGTATGCCTAGTTACCACTGTTTTATAGAATAGAATGGAACAAAGGTAACCAACCATTTCATATTCCAGCAATATGTTCAATAACAATAGTCCATTTGTACAATGGACAAAGAACTACACACGTATGAAACACGCACAAGTTGTAACAACCTGCAGTAGACTTGTACCAATGCTGTTTCAACAACTTGTTATCAGGATGTGTTCGCACTGCTTGGTCCCAGCTTGTTGACAAGTTGCCAACGGCTTGTTGATAACTTGCTACAAGGTTGTTGACTCAACAGACTTGTTACAAGTTGTTCCAACAACTTGTTATCGTCCTGTAACAAGTCAGGTGAGTAACAAACTAGTAGCAACTTGACAAAATGACAACATTGTTACAACTTGTTGACAAGCTTGCTACAAGTCTGTTGCGAACACATCTTGTTGATAAGATGTGAGATTTTTACGTGCGTAGAATAGAATAGAATGGAACGAAGGTAACCAATCATTTCATGTCCAACATATTGTTCAATGGTTCATTGGATTATTGGATACAATGGACAAAAACTATTTGTGCTCAATTAAGCATGTCCAATGACATTCTATTTCTCTATTGGGTCCAAGAAGTGAATGTATACCACATCTTGAGTATAATTAATATCATATCTGCCAAATTTGTTACTTTTGAACAAACGACTGCAATTTCCCATAAAGTAACACAATAAGGTAACGGAATATACAGTAATACTCGGTCGAGTATACTGCGATACATGAAAATTATTAACATATCATAAAACATTATGCAACGAAAGGTAGAGAAATTATTCAATTTACTCAAAGATCCATTTTAAAAAAGCAGTTAACAAAATATACTTTCCCGTTTATCATACACAATATACTACTTTGTACATTAATCATTATTAATATATTATACACACGTCTGGCCTTGCAAGTGTTCCAGTTAATGAGAGAAACGTTGTCAAAATGTATATACAAATGGTTTAGCGAACTATTCCAGCAGAGCTGGTTTATGCCCATTGCCACCCAGTTCACATTTTCAGATAACTCACATGCCTAGTTACCACTGTTCTGATAATGTGAGCATAGAATGGAACAAAGGTAACCAATTCACATTTTCAGATAACTCACATGCCTAGTTACCACTGTTCTGATAATGTAAGCATAGAATGGAACAAAGGTAACCAATTCACATTTTCAGATAACTCTCATGCCTAGTTACCACTGTTCTGATAATGTAAGCATAGAATGGAATAAAGACTCAGATGCCTATAGTTACCACTGTTCTGATAATGTAAGCATAGAATGAAACAAAGGTAACCAATTCACATTTTCAGATAACTCGCATGCCTAGTTACCACTGTTCTGATAATGTAAGCATAGAATGGAACAAAGGTACCAATTCACATTTTCAGATAACTTACATGCCTAGTTACCACTGTTCTGATAATGTAAGCATAGAATGAAACAAAGGTAACCAATTCACATTTTCAGATAACTCAAATGCCTAGTTACCACTGTTCTGATAATGTAAGCATAGAATGGAACAAAGGTAACCAATTCACATTTTCAGATAACTCGCATGCCTAGTTACCACTGTTCTGATAATGTAAGCATAGAATGGAACAAAGGTAACCAATTCACATTTTCAGATAACTCACATGCCTAGTTACCACTGTTCTGATAATGTAAGCATAGAATGAAACAAAGGTAACCAATTCACATTTTCAGATAACTTACATGCCTAGTTACCACTGTTCTGATAATGTAAGAATAGAATGGAACAAAGATAATCAAGAATGTAAATTATATATGTGGGTGAATTGTATGGCAACGGGTATAAACATGCGTTAGCTGATTAGGTCAATATTGGAATGCGTAGAGCTGAGTGGTAAACCAAAGGCTGAATTCTGTTCAACAATTGATATTTTCCCCTTCGTTGCTTCCACTTTATTTACCATCACGTTTTCGTCGCTTCATTTTTATTCGCGTCCGTTGTCTTTTCCTCTTTCTTGCTTTCATTCTGTGTTTCCATTTGCACTTCTTTCTTTTTCTCTTGATGAAATCCCGCATTCTCATGCGCGCCATTTGTATACACAGCCTCTAAGTTATAACTTGGCGTGTATTTTCGGTCGCTCGTAGCTTGACGTTTTAAGTACACGCGAAACATGCAGCAAAACCCGATCACCAGGATTAGGGTGATGGCAATAAGGACCACGCAAACCGAAAGAAGTATAAGAGTAGTGTCCATGATAGAAAATATCTAGAAAAACATTTGCTGAGATAAGATTTGTGGAAACATAGTTAATAGAGAGGGCTGGTTTGGAAGCTTCACGAAAGTACAATGAAACTCCTTATCTATGTTGGTTTAGGTTGATGCAAAAATGTAGTTCTTCGTCGTCACGTGTGTACTGTATTTTCACCTAAACAACCAATAACCATGTCAAAACTGGGCAATTGTTTAAGTTACGGATGGGTAAATAAACCAAAACATTGCTATTGGTTGTTTGTGTGAAAATACAATACACACGTGATAATGAAGGACTATACATTTTGCATAAACCTGGACAATAACATAGATAATGAGTTATATTGTACCTTAATGAAGCTTCCAAACCAGCCCTCTCTATTAACTATGGTGGAAACTAGATGTATATGAAATTGTTAGTTAAAGGGAAAACAATATGCATTTTAAACTAAACTAAACTAAACCAAACCAACTTATTTATACAGTTATACTGGATAGCTCTATCAGTTCTAAACTGTTCCCTCTGGAGGTCGAGATAGTTAAGGGCATCCCTTACGAGTTCAGAGTTTCTGCAGGAGGAAACCTGGACTAAATTAACTTTATATTGGATGGCTATATCAGTTCTGAACTGTTCTCCCTAGGGATGCAGTAAGATCAATCTCCTATTGGTTTAACGTTACTCAACAGGAGGTAAAGTCAAACTTCTCGCATGCAACGGAGGCGAAATTATAATCAGACAACTGCATATTCGAGGATCAAATAAAAGGTGAGGATGTTCCATGCATTAACCACTGTTCCACACAGGAATGCAGCGCAACCTCTGCCATCTCCGCATGCCCTCATCATAGAGTAAAGATTATATAGAGGGCCCACTCTCGTCGGGACATTTGACGTTTTTGGGTTCGCGCATATCGCATTACGCATGTTGGCCGCCATTACTCTGGCCAGTCAATTGCTTTTTCTGGCCAATCAGCACGCTGAACTGGCTGGTCCGCCATTACTCTAGCCAGTAAACTGCATATTTTTGCATAAAAAAACGAGGACACGTTGCATCGCTGAGTGGCTCTTCTGTATAGATCTTTATTCTGTGCCCTCGTGCCACATGAAAAGGTTACAATTCTAGAGAAATTTGTTTGTGAACCAGGAATTTGTTTGAGGCAGGTGCAACCTCGTGCAGATGGCCTGAGAACGAGTTTAAATGTTATTTTCATGTCTTAAGTATAAAAAATAATGGCATTACGTAGTCATGACTTATCATAAATTGCTGACGCTTTTAAACGAAAAACTATCCTCTCAAACAACAAACTGGCTAAAACTAAAGATCGTAAAATCTAAATGGTTTTACGTTCATTCTGCCTGTTATAATCGTGTAGCTCTGGATCGTTTTTGAATGCCTGCAAACATGGCAACATGCATAATTATATAGAATTAATGTCCTTTCATAACAAACCAGCTTGTGTCGCATAACAATAATTTTGCTCAATGCCTTTTAATCGTATAGCCAGCCAGTCCATTAACGTAGGGCCTTGTGCTGGTAAAACGTACACCAGCTTACGCTTAAAAAATTGTAACTCAATTTGTTACTAATTATGAGGTAATAAAAATTCGAGCCCAAAGGGGGGGCAAACGATTTTGCTTTCAAATCTATATTTTCAATTTATGATTCTTAACTTATGTTTATGTAATATCTTTAACCTAAAATAATATAATCTAAACTTTATTTGTTTATTACTATCATTATCAACTTCACTATATTTATGCGATAAAAATAAGATAATGCTAGCCTTACCTTGGCCAAAACTCGTACGCTGTGCCAAGCAGATCTGAATTATATATTTCACACACAATGCACGTTGTTGAACCTGAAAGAATTTTGCCCCGCTATGTGCACTCAGCGTGTGCCTTGTCTTTTTTTCACCTTTATAAATAACGTTTGTCAGTCGCTAGGATTCTTGTATTCTAAACGCCACAATAAACAAACAGGAGCGAGCAGAAAGCACTTCACACAAGCGGCCTCTCAAAGTTGTTTTGCTTTTCGCCGACTAAGAATAACTAATCCGCGTGTGAACAATTAACATTTTTAATGCTCTGTGAAAAATGAACAAAGTCATTAGACATTAGCTGTTATCGCATGAAAAAATGCTTTGAAACAGCTCCTCTTTTTGTCAACTTTGAAAGACGATTATGTAAATGATACAACATATTTTCTTCCGCTATTTTTACGTGCGTTATAACTCTACTCTTAAAAGTAGCTTTAATGTCAATTTGTCGCTGGGAAATCTTCTACAGTCGTTATCATTATGTATATACACTAAAGTCTATAGATAAGTATATAAAGGTCAATTAAGAAATAATTATTTTGTTTTTTCTTAAGTTGGAATTTTGTTTGAGCTTTTCAAGTTAAGCTAATTATATGAGGACGACAAAGAGATTCCTGTCTCCTACGTTACTCCCACGCGGCTCACGTAGCGTTTAAAATAATTTAACTGTGATGATTATTGAATTTCTGTGGTTTTATACTGGTTTATGCTCTTGAAATTATCATAGTTGAAAATGTGCAGAACCCGAAATCATCGATTGAATTCACCCTCGTTCCCAGGGCGTTTCGGTTTACTACGTTCCAACATATGGTGCCAAGCCAACCTCTGTGCATGGTGCCAACAGAAGCCCCACTAATAGCCAGCTGTTGTCTAGGTCCTGAAATTGTCAAGATCGTGACAAGTAAAACATGGCATTTCTCACAACGCTACCAATGGGTAATATTAACAATCTCCTGATGGCAGATTTTTGGGTATTCTTTCAGAAATTCATTGTTGGTCTAAATGGATGGATTTCTACAGAGGTGCCCGATATTATCCGTTCTAGTAGGCACATAACATAAACATGCTACTAAAGTTAACGGAAATTATGCATATTACTCCAGTTAGTCTACTCCAGTGAATATATCGAGTTCATTGGACCCAACCCGAACGGCCTGAAAACTTTATCACGTGGTTTTGAAAACTTCGAAGGAATCGAAAATTTTCCAAAAACAAGACTCACAAAACTTCTTTCTAACAGTTTTAAGCAAACTTTAGCCATCAAAGATGCCAGGTCAAAGACACTGTTCTAGATGCAGAGCTCACGGCTTCTGGGTTGCTTTAAAAGGCCACAAATTGTCGTGTCCATATCGAAACTGTACTTGCCCACTTTGCAACTTGGTCGATCAAAGAAGAGCCGTTATGCAAGCACAAGCAAGACTTTCTGAAGAAACTGCACAAGGAATAAGCGGCTAGCATTAAAATGAAGGTATTTTAGAGCAAGTTTATACTTTCTGTTCCATTGATGTTGTGTATTCAAGCGTTTTTGGAGATTATTCCAGCCTTTTTTGGCGATTATATACATTATTGTTATGCAATGAATTTTTCAATTTTCTAACTTTATTTTTTCCGGGTTTTTTTGCAGGACTGGTATTTGAATCGGACAAAAAAGATGAGATACTTGATACTAGCAAAAGATTTATTGAACGATTTGATGTTTTCATGCAATTGAAATGGACGCTATTGACGTTTTCTGCCTTGAAAAGCCTTGTTAAAAGCCATTATTTATGTAGCAAACGGTGTTTGAAACATTGAAGGATTTTTTAGACATATTTGAAAGTTTAAGGACAATTTTAGCAGTATAGCATTGAAAATTGTATTAGTTATAAGTTATGTGTTATTGCTGTAAGGTAGTTTAAATTTTACTTTAATAAAAACGAGTTTTATCGTTTTACAAGTATTTAATCGTCTTGAGTGAAATTATATAAGGGGCGACCATTAGAAAAGTGATTGGGGGTTGACTTTTTTCCCATGCCCGATATTTTTTTCGGCTGCTTTGGCTTTACGGGCATTTTTTTGGCACCAAATTTTGCGCACGATTTTTTTTCTCCATTGAAAATAGAAACAATTTGATTGGTTCTTTCCTCAAGTTTAGCGCGTAGAATTGAGATCACATAGATAATACATTACAGTCGCGCAGGTTTTCTGCGTAAAGGCCTGAAACTGAATAATCGTCATCGTTCACTTTACTTTTTATCCGGGCAAAAGATCATCCAACGCGTGTTTATGCCAGTCGCAACCATTGAACTAGGTATATTTAGTTCAATGGTCGCAACCCAATTCACTGACATCGAATCTATGCTTATATTATCATAACAGCGCAGCAACTACGCCTGTTACGGGGCAGCAGATGGTGGTCAACATTAGAAGTATTGATTGACACTTATTGGGGCATGAAAATATTTAACAGTTATTCTACGAACTTGAGTCGTATATGAGCTGATAGCCGACGAGGCGCGATAGCGCCGAGTCGGCTATCAGTCATATACGAGAGTGAGTAGAATAACTGTTTTATATACACAAGCTCTGGATATGAACAGAACATTGTGGCGTACTTTTTCAAGTAATACTTGAATTTCCTCTTCATTTAATTGTCCAAATCTGCCAGACATTTTTCTACTTTTCTCTACTAGCAGGATATGAGCTAATATCCTGCTAGTAGAGAACCAATCAGATTGCAGAATACCTCATATCCAGAGCTTGTGTATATAATAAAACTAAATATCTTACATGTACAAGACTACTACATAAAATGAAATGAACGTTATTTTCTCACCCTGATAACTGCCATACAGCGATCAAATCCGGCCTGACGTTTTTGCACCAATGCGTTGAAAAGAGCCGCATTTATAGTGTGCCGTGTGGGGTCATTGCTTCGCCAGCTATCCCTGACGCTAATTGTTGCTATCGCCGAAGAAAGAGATTTATATATATTTTGACAACATTGAATAAAGAAACAACAAATTCAAATCTTTTAGTATATTTTATTTTGCAAATAATCTGTTTTATTCTAGCAATAAAGTTTAATAAGTTCATCGCTAACTGCTGACGGAGTTAAGACTCCTAAGTCTGTGAATAATAAGTTGATGTAAGATGGAGGAGTATAATCCACTAACGGATGATCTTCGTATTTCGGTTGTGATGTGTACGAATACTAAGAAAGAAAGGATGATATTATTGTAAGGTAAATACGTAGCAGTTTCCAACAACAACAACACCACCATCATCATCATCAATATTACCTCCACCATCATCATAACTACCATCATCATCACCATCAATATTACCTCCACCATCATCATAACTACCATCATCATCACCATCAATATTACCTCCACCATCATCATAACTACCATCATCATCACCGCCATCACAACCACCACCACCATCATCATCATCATCATCATCACCATCAAGATAATCACCATCACAATCACAACCATCATCATTACCATCACCATCACTATCATCACCACCACAATCACCACCACCATCATTATTATCATTATCGCTAACACTAACCTTCCATTTATTAGGGAGGTCGTGTTGATTTAACGGATAAAGACGAACAAATTTATAACTTTCAGCAACGACATGAAACGGTTTGTTGGCAGCTTTGGCTACGATGGCCATTTGGTATGTACCAATCTATATAAATATGAAATATATCCTTGTTTACAGACCTGGGCAAACAAGAAATCACTGTTGTGGAAACATTGTTTTCTAGCCATGTTTGCCAAAGGTGACCAAACATGGAACATTGTTTCGGCAATAAAAAACACACCCAAGAAACAAAAATATATTTCTGAATTTGTTGGGAAATAATTCTGCAACATTCGAGAAAAATAAAAATTTTCAAACGTTTTCTCGACAACGTTTCCTAGTTTGCTCAGGGCTTAAATAAATCTTATAGTAATAACACGAGCTCTTTTAATAGGCAGTTTACCTGCACTACAAAAGACTACTGGGCAATGCGTTGCAAAAACTATTGGAGGTCTTAAAATTACTACACCTTGTTAATAATTCCACCACTCTCGACAACGCCTTCAGCACCGACCAATACAAAGTCTACCTTTTCCATGATATAACTGCGAGCAAAAAATCAATTAAAGAGCAAGTTTTAAGCAGAAAGGAAATTTGTATACATATATGGAGCGTTGGTGGCATGGTGTATAAGACATGTGCCTTTTATAGGGTTTGATTCCTGCAATATATAGTTGTCTGGTTATAATTTAACCTCAGTCACGTGTGAGAAGAGTGCGTCATAGAGAAAAAGTTATTTAAAGAAAGTAAATATTTACCCCACTGCGCCATCTAAGATAACTGTGGAAGGTATCCCAGCTTCCTTTAGTTGCTCGTGCATTTTATAACTATGAATAAAAAAACACAAACGATACAGTAATTGTAATCTCTGTTAATGGATATTTGCGAAGTAGATGTCTCAAAAGGTGAGGCTCCAGTACAGGTATAGTACGGCGAACCTTCGTTCGACACATCGAAGTGGTTTAAAGATTTGTCAGGTAGTTCAGACACAAACTATGGCAGCTTATTTGAGAAGTACTTTATGTAGATTTTGTTTATTTGTTTGTTTTCCAGTGCTTAATTTGTGAAGGCTTTCATACCTACCCTGACTGGTCTGGTGCGGACTCTGTCACAAACACGTTAAATCTTCTCTTCTCATTGGCTGCTGCTTTTAATAGTTTCAGTACAACTCTTGATCTTGAATGCGTTAAAATTGTCTGGTCAGAGAAACAAAACGGGAGACGTAAATCACAAATCGGAATAAATTCATTCAATACATTGATGAAAATAGAAAACACTTCGTATTGTTACAAAACAATAGACATTGTTCTAAACCAATATACTTGTTATTATAAAACAATAGGCATTGTTCTAAGACAATAGACATTGTTACGAAACAAAACACATTGTTAAAATTAAAAACAAAACAGGCTCCATTTCCTTACGGCTCCATTTCTGATAAAATGATTACAAAGTTTCGTAATTTTGTTCCGTGACGAAGCAGCTTTCTCAAGAAATAATTTTCCTATTACAGAAAAACAGATAGAAGACATCTTTATCTCTAACGAATCTAACTTAACATCTATCTTGCATTTGTTCGATACAAACTGATTTTCCAAATACCTCTTTCGACCAGAAGTCTTTTACACTCTTGAAAATCCTTAAGTTTGGAAAGAAACGTTTGAAAAAGATTTACGAAAAGCAAAATGATAAAAGCGTATAAATTTCGTATCGTTCTCTCTTTAGCTTACCGGATGATCCAAAGACGTAAGCGTGATGAAACGCAGAAACAGCTCACAACCTGAAGCAACGGACGCAACTGAACTCTCAATATTCGTTAACTTCTCAATGGCGCTTGTTAGTTTTTCTCGAAGCTCTGATAGTGTCTCAGCTAAATGAAAATTTGGAATGAAATCAATGGATTCGCTCTCTCTAGAACATGTTGTTTTCAAGTTAAGCCAGAGTTTATCGCGGGTGGTTAAGGTTATTTTGTGAAACGTTAATTATTCGGTATTCTATTTCCCATGAAACGAAAATATGCTATTTAATTTCCCGTGAAATCTTGATTTTGTATTTCCAGATTCAATCGTGAAGTCCTAATTTATTTAACGTAAAACGAGAATTCAAGTGCAATTTTCTCGTGAAACGTGATTTCACATCAGGAACGATTCTTTAGTCAAAAGAACAAACTATAAATTTTGTGATTCTTATCATGTTGACAAACTGAAATTTCGTTTATGGAAATCAATAATATCATGTACAACCTGTTAAGGGCAAGGTATGTTTTTAAGACAAAAAATAGTGTAGAAATGAAGATTTTATATTCGTGGATCATTAAAAATTTCCATTTTACTTTTTGTGAACGTGATCAATATGCACCTCATAATCATCTGATTTACTTCAAGTATTTTTTCTTCAGGGAATGGAAAACTGTCTTTATGATTTATAGTTACTGTTATCTAGTGGCATTTTGACCTTAATAACGTACTTTACACAACCTTACATAGAGCATGTTTTTACCTGAATGTAATTGGTTAATATATTCAATCAAAGTACTGATTGCAGCCACTGCCTGAGGTGTGTCCGGATTGTCTTCCATTAATTTCTTAAAGTTCGCCAAAACATCTAGAAATTAAGTATGGAGGGTGGAATCTGTTAGGCTATAGCCTGGTTCACGCGAGTAAGGAGGAATACGAAAGAATACTTTCCTTTGGGATTACAAAGTCGAAACGAGAAGAATTTTCATTTAAAATCTCGTTGTGTTTATCTCATATGTGTGGCCCACACTTATTTCACGAAGGCGAACGCTCGCTGGATGCATTGCTTTATTACGTATTGTCTGATAGACAACGCATATTTGCTATTCTGAAGTATTTAAGTGACGTTTATTTACATTTTATTCTGTCCATTGCATGACGATTTATTAACATAGGTGATGTCTAATTCTACAATTTTAACTAACATAGAAGGATCCTGGTATCAAAAGTTCTCAAAACTGTAAGTTATGTTGTTTAATGATTTAGCAGTTATCTGGTCGGAGAATCAAGCAGCATTTTTGTACAATATGGGAATTTTATCACAAAAAAGGTAAGCTGAAAAATCTGTAAATACTTCCAAATACTTTTGAATTCATCTGTGCCACTCTGGTGCCAGTGAGGGTCGGCGCATTATTTGTAGAAAGTACAATTTACTTGTAAGTTTCGTCAAAACAATTTAATCTATTGGATTTTTTATCCATAATTAAGACAGCCATGTTTTATTCATTGTAATCTTTGGGCACTTTAAAATAATATTCATAATTTCATGTACATATTGCAATTTAATATAAAAATAGTATTAATACGTATTCTAAAACATTCCCTAAAACAAGAAATATAACCTCAAAACATTTTTACAAACATATAATACACAAAAAACAAGAAAAATTACAAACCTTCGTCCGCCATATTGGAACCTTTATATACATACACTACTTCAAGTACTCTAGGCAATGTTATGGTATACCGCTGGTACAGCGTATTTAAAGGGTCGAAACAAAAATTATAACGAAATAAATATAGAACAAAAATAAAAAATCTGAAAAGAGTAATGTATATTAGCTAAGGAGTGTTATTAGATTGTATACTATAGTAGTCAAAGCTTTAAATTCTGTAATTTTATAGTGAAAATCTTAGTTGGTGTTTTTGTTATGTCCATGGGAAAATGTAGTGTCATATTTCATATTATCATTGTAAGGTCAATGGAGGCAGCCAAGTAAAGACATTAAATGGCTGCATACAAATGAAATAAGTAGGGTATTTGGCTATGGCAAGAATTCTGTTGTTGGCTAGATTGACACCTCAAAGTGGCAACTTGACAACGGCTGAAAGAATCAAGTAATTTTGTGGAGATAATAAATGTTTTTACCAAACTATTAAACATGTTCTACATGTTTTGGATAGCTCTATCAGTTCTGAACTGTTCTCCCTAGAGGTCTAGTAAGGGCCATCCTTTTTGGGCCATTGTTAATGCAGGAGGAAAAAACCTGTGGTGTTTGATGAAGTCAAACTGGTAGCACTCATCTGAAATGTAACTGAGGCGAAATTATAAACAGTAAAGCATGTTCACTGACTACTCAATGCTCAATGGTGATCTAAGCATCTATTCTACGTACAATAGTTAAATTTCACACTATAGTTAATGCTAGAGAATTTTATTTCACGTTCATTTCATTCATCTAGATGTCATTTGGCAGAGTCTGGACACATCTGTGAATTACAAAACACAGATTTTTTTGAAGGAGTTGGTCGTGATTTTCGGCAGTACATTGTTGAAAATGAATTTCATTGTGTCCTTGGGATCCATCTTTGGCGAGCGGGAAAGTTACTTCTAGGTGTGGAATTATATCTAAGCAAGATGATTAATGATTTTACTAATTAATTGATCATTTGGTTAGTCAGTTGGTAGGGTGATTATGGAGACTATCAATAATTGGTTGATTGTTTGATCAACAAATCGGTTGGTTGGTTGGCTTGTTGGTTGGCTGGTTGGTTGGTTGGCTGGTTGGTGGGTTGGTTGGCTTGTTGGTTGGCTAGTTGGTTGGCTGGTTGGTTGGTTGGTTGGCTGGTTGGTTGACTGGTTGGTTGGTTGGTTGGTTGGCTGGTTGGTTGGTTGGTTGGCTGGTTGGTTGGCTGGTTGGTTGGTTGGTTGGTTGGTTGGTTGGCTTGTTGGTTGGTTGGTTGGTTGGTTGGTTGGTTGGTCAGTATCTTTTTCTGAAACATTAACTCAACTGTATTCTATCAAGACAGAGTGTTCTGTACCATTCTCTATGATATTTGGTGGCACTGACATAAATGAACATGTTCAAGACAACAAGAAACTTCACGTCATGACGAAAGTGGTTGAAAATGCAACGTATGTATCAGATATACCTGCGAAAATTCAAGCCAATTGTAGTAAGATATTTTGTAAGATGTCAGTTCCAAATTACTGTTTCATCGTTTGTCAGTTATCGGTTAAGATATTTCGTCAGTTGTTTATAAAAATTCAGGCCAATTGTCAATAGTCAGCTTTTCTAAATGTACTCAGATATATATTTGACACAACGCAAGTTGCTTGATTACGTATTTTTTGCAAGCAATTGAAATGATAACTTGAATTACATTTTACTTAGGAATCTTGTGGTGTTCTCGCAGACCATGGCGTTTAAAGCTGAAACCTTTTGGGTGGGTTGTACTATTTTATCTCGATACTTCACTTATATAGATTCGTGTGGTACGGTTATAGCAATTACTACATAATTTTGATTGTCTTTTTTTGCATTTTGGTTTAGCCTAATGTCAAATCAAAGTTGATTATTCAACCACAAGGTACGGGAAACTAAACGAATGCGAGCACAGCAAACATACGTAACAATCTCGCATCTTGACAACAACATGTGTTCGCAACAGGCTTGTAGCAAGCTTGTCAACAAGTTGTAGTAACTACAAGGCTGTCACTCACAACTTGTTAACAAGTTGTTCAATTGCTGGACGATAACAAGTTGTTGGGACAACTTGAGTAACAAGTTTGTTAGCGAGTCAACAACCTTGTAGCAAGCTTGTCAACAAGCTGGGAACAAGCAGTGCGAACACATCCTGATAACAAGTTGTTGAAACATCATTGGTACAAGTCCGCTGCAGGTTTGTTACAACTTGTGCGTTTTTACGTGTGAACCGTACGAATTCCCGTTTGAACAAATGGAATCGATGGATTTGCGTATCATGATCAGCGTATACGTTTCCAAATTCGTCCGGTCTTGTGTGTTAAGCTGATACGCAACATTGTTACCAGAATTTTATATTCAATCTTTTTAGCTGTGTTTACTTGCCCGTCTCAGAATTTCACTGAAAGAGATATGATTGACAAAATGAAAGGTATAATTCCGAGCCATTGTGAAATTTGCTGTTAGTCAGTTTTGAGAAAATTAAGAAAGTGTTTTGAACCTTTTAGAATGCACTACAGAATCGTTTCATTTGAGGAACATTGTCTCTGGTACACTGGTAAAGTGCTTTTTTGCGTTAACTATTTTGCCAAATTTATATTTATTGGTTTGACGTACGATAGTATGAGACCTTTGGTATGAGACAGATGACCTATCTGAACGAATTCGCTGCAGCGCTCTAACCAACTGAGCTAGAGGGCCTAAGTTGCATTTTTCGCAACTGCTCCTGGCTAGGTCTAAAAAATGTATACAAATTTTTGTTCGAGTATTCCATCTACAAACACCTTCTACCATTAGTCCTATCGAACGAGATGCCGAGAAAAAAACGTTTGATATTAAATTCGTCTGTATATTCGTCTTGCAGGTAGACAGATCACAGATCTTCCGTCAAGACGAACTATCCGCGTAGTGTGTCTTCACATACGATACGTAGTTCCTTTTGACAGATGATCTGTGGATATCAAAGTACATCCAGAATTATAGATTATTTATGTCTATTTAGATCATTTTTCTTGTTGTCGCTGGATTAAGGCCAGTTAAAGATCCCACGTTTCTTTTTCAAGTTATTTCTGGTAATTGTTATCATTTGTATGAATTTTGTATATATACTGCCTTTACTGGTGCCGAAGTTTTGATCGTAGGGACGCACGATGGCGTATTGCGCCTATCAGGTTTACAATTATATTTTATATTTCGTTTTTTTTCAGATTGGCACAAAGAAGATTCGAGGGTGTTTCTGGCAGTGGTTGGCCCTGAAGTATGGCATATATATTGAAGAATTTATTGAAACGTTTGCTGGTCTATTTCAGTCTTGATATATCACTTCTGTGTTTGTTTCAGATTGATCTTGCATTCTCAAAGAAGGTGAAAGAATCGGCTAAGGAGTACGTTTTACCGTTAACTAATCTTTAAGAAGAGTGCTTCCAGTCTTACCAAACACTGCACCAACAGAGGATTGCTGGACCTTTGGGAAGAACAGTTTAGAACTGATAGAACTGATAGAGCTATCCAGTATAAATAAAGTTAGCTTAGTTCAGGTTTCCTCCTGTAGTAACACTGGATCAATAAGAGATGTCTTACTAGTATAAATAAAGTTAGCTTAGTTCAGGTTTCCTCCTGTAGTAACACTGGATCAATAAGAGATGACTCTTACTGGACCTCTAGGGAGAACAGTTTGGAATTGATAGAGCTATCCAGTATAAATAAAGTTAGTTCAATGAACATTTTATATTCAGATATCCAGGCGTCGTGGTTATGTCTGCTCTTTCTCAGTCAGATCTTCACGCTGCCATTAAACATTGTGTCACAGCTGTAGTGAATACGTCCATCAGTGAAGGAATGGCAGCGTCCATTTTAGAGGTTTGAAAAACTAAGAAGTTTATATGGTTAAGTTTCCCCAAGCACTATGTACAGCAGCAGATGGTGGTCAACCTGCAGTTATCAGAGTGGGAAAATAATGCTTATTCTTTTGATTCTATGTAGTAGTCTTGAATTTGGAGGCAAGTAAATAAATAGAGAGATGTAGTGTTATATTTCTTTACTTCGGTAAGTGTCAATGGTTGTGATGTTGGCCATCATCTTCTGCCCCGTACTGAGACCAAACAAAGCTATAGATGGAAAACAAAAACCTTTTTGTATCCGACAAGAATTTCTATTTTACCTCAGGCAATGGATCTTGATACTGTTGTACTTGCACGAAAAATCCCTGGTAATGAGTGCTTGATAAAACATGATGAAAGTGGACTCCTGTTTGAAACTCCAGAGGTATTCATGTTGGAATGTATATAATGAAATAAAAGTGGAAAGCTAAGCCTTTCGAATCTTTCAAATGGCCTCGAATAGACCTAAACTCAGCTAACGCATCATTCATGTTTATGCCGTGTTGTTAACTACACACATAAAACGCACAAGTTGTAACAAACCTGCAGCAGACTTGTACCAATGCGGTTTCAACAACTTGTTATCAGGATGTGTTTGTACTGCTTGTTCCCAGGTTTTTGACAAGTTGTCAACGGCTTGTTGTACAACTTGCCACAAGGTTGTTGACTCAACAGACTTGTTACAAGTTGTTACCGTCCTGCAATTCAAATTGGAATTATTAAATTATTAAATTATTGTTTTTTTCAAAATTTTCAGGAATTTTTATCCTTGGCAAAGCAAGTGGTTTACAATGAGAAATATCGTGATAAACTAACTTTCGGCGGCAAAGAATACATTTCAAATAATCATTCTTTAAGTCTCGAAAGGGAAACGTATAAATCTTTAGTTAGAACGTTAATGGCATGAATTGGCACTTATATGAAATGAAATATTGACACTTATAGGAATAAGAAAATTAAACTACATCTCTCATTTCAATGCCTTTGCCTCGTGATACAAGACTACTACATATAATTAACATTATTTTCTCACTCTGATAACTGCATGTTGACCACCATCTGCTGCATGATAATGAATATTTTCTAACATAATTAATGGTATTTAGCTTAATTTATTTTTCATTGAAATATGAAGGGAAATTATTGAAATATTTTGTAAAATAAATAGGGTGATATTCTTATATAATAAATGCAGTATTTTGCTAGGGTTTTAACATGCTTGAATAGAATTCTCTTGGTCACTTGGTGTACAGCTCTTTAAATTTAGGGTTGGGTGCGCCCTCATAAATTTGAATAAGATATGGGCCCTACCAACAAAGAAACATTTGAAGTTCGCTCAATTAGAGCAGGGCTAGTTAAATATGATTGGCTGATAATATTGAAACCTGTCAAATGCTCTTGACAACTATGAAAGTTTCATGTGATTACAGACAATGTTATTTCTGCGACTGTTCATCATTAGCTGCAAACGACGGTATTTGGTCTGTTTTTGAAGAAGGGTCTGGGAACGACATGGGCAATATGGCGGACGAGAAAACAGTGTTTGGAGGAAAACTTGCAGAAAAACAGCATTAAAAAGCTACTTCGCTTCAACAAAAATGGCTAAATCGTTTCCTAGTGAGCGCTGCTTTCATTTCGCTCGTAATGCGTGCATTTCTAAACTACAGGAGCTAAGCGATTATGATTTGCGTGCACTTCTACCCTCGCTTGTAAGGATGTCGCAGTGCCCCAGTTTGGACGAGAGCTTACATTGGCAAGAAGCTCGAAAAGAAATTCAAAAACTGTTATGCGGTATGGAGGTTGTTAATTCCATCGTAGGCTTGCTGTCTGTGGACTTTGGATGCTTAAGGTATTATAGCTATAGACTTTGCTTGCAAAATTCTGAGTTTAGTGGAGGCTGTTTTAACCCATTATTTACGCCACAATGTACCAGACTGGAAAACCGGACGGTTTTCGACGAGATCTCGGGGGTGCAAAAGCTATTGACTCCAAGGGCAGGGGCGCAAAACCTGCCCCAGGGCCCAGGGGCGGACTCAAGGTGGCCAGGGGCCCAAAAACGTACCCATTTTAGAAGACATCCAGGGGCGCAAAAAGTTGTCCCCAAAAAAATGTACCCGATTTTACTTATCAATTGGAAAGTGTTGGGTATTTTAAAAGGCAGACAGTGTTTCCTCTTTTTAAAATCAAAATCTGATAATCTTCAGTATACCGATAATATCAGTACAATTTTTCCAGCATAACAATACTGGAAATTTTTCATCCTCGCTCAGGGGAGTGAGTGAAAGGTCGTCTGTTTTATCAGGCTATAATAGAAATTACTTTTATATGGATATCCATGATGGACATCCGCAGTGGTCCAGTGGCCAAGATCTCACTTAAAACAGGCGAGATCTCAGTGGCAAGGATGAAAATTTTATCATAGAAACACTTGCCAAGACACTAACCGAGGTGGCTCGGTTGTCAGTAGGAAAGTATAAAATGATGCTTCCACAAGCTATTGTTAGAAACTGTCAAAACCAAGAAAATTGACCTGGCAAGTGGGATGAAATTCATCTTGCTTGAGTTAATAAAGGTTTTTGTCCTTCTAAGGCAAGATTGCTTAAAAGAGAAACAGATGCAACGTAAACTAGAGGACAATGGTTCAAGTAGCCATAGTGCTTTGGTAGAAGCATCCAGGGTGGGTTTGGCATTGGATTTTGAACAAAGTGAGTCTTCAAGGAGATTGAGATTGGTCTTGAGAGAGTTGTTACGTGTTATGAACAAGGTATATCTGGACAAAATGACTGCCATTTATTTTTACGCTAGGGTGTTTCCACGTTTCAAAATTGAAATTTCCTTTGAAACACGTAGAGGAAATTTGCTACCTGATTCCTCTCTAATTCAAACCTGACCATAATATTCATTAATCACACAAGATTTCAATATCTTATCATTTATGATAAAATTCTAGTCGTCAGAAAACAAAGAGTTTACGTCTCTTGAAAACTGTGAATTATTTGAATGTGAAGTTTATATGGAAGATATTTGTGATGTATTGTGCATTGCACAAGCAGGTTAGAAAATTGTTCCTTAAGTTTACCATTTGTTGAATCTAAGGATAAACAGTTGCAGATGAAAACATTCTTTATTCTCCTGAAATTTGTTATGTGTTCAGAGCTTCCTGAACTTTTCCCGCTGAATGAGGTCGCTAAGGCTCTGTTGAGAATCCCGAATGGTCCATGGTTCATTTGTCGTTTGCTTGTCAACTTCCCAGATTACTTTGAGCAAGGTAAATAAGGAATGGCTCTCACTGGACCTCTAGGAAGAACAGTTTTGAACTGATATAGAGCTATCCAGTATAAAACAAAGTCAGTTAAGTTTAGGTTTCCTCCTGTAGTAACACTGGAACAATAAGGGATCACCCTTACTGGACATCTAGGAAGAATAGTTTAGGACTGGTAGAGCTATCCAGCATAAATAGAGATAGTTTAGCTTTCTATTTTAACCAATTTGTATTACAGTTTGTTCAACCTTGTTAACCAACCAAGACTCCAAATCAAACAATCCATTTCCATCCTATGTTCAAACTGAGGCCTTACACCACCTCTGCAAGATGAATCCAGACTATGCCTTGACCATCCGTAGCGAGGCAGTCCAGAAATGTTGCCTGCCAGAACTGACTGTTAAACTTACACTGGACTGTTATCTCAGTAGTGGGGAAAGGCGAGACCTGGTGGAGTTTGTCAGTGGCCTACTGTTGGGCAGTGATGTCCGTGTGAGAAAGTGGTTTGCACATTTTATTAAAAGTGGGCAAAAAGTATGTTTTTAGCTTTAATTAACAATGACTTATTTATGTGAATTGGATGGCAACGGGCACAAACATGTGTTAGTTGATTAGTAATTGAAGGGTTTTGTAGATGGAAAATTATTGAGTGTAAACTATATACATTTATTAGACCTAACCAGGAACAGCTGCGAAAAATGCAACTATAGGTCCCTGTCAGGAATCGAACCTGCGGCCCTGCGATTCCGGTGCAGCGCTCTAACCAACTGAGCTACAGAGTCCAGTTGTCGAGCTCTAACCACAAGTTCATGTAATCGAGTGAGATGCCAACAAAATCTAGTTAATTGATTAGGTCTATTAATTAAGTGTGTAAATTTACATTGTCAGCACCATGGCACAGTATCAAACACCGCACTAAAGCAGCTTCGAGAAGAACTGTTATGTGAAGTTGTAGCGCTTACCCCCCCTGGACATAGACAGAGGATCAGGAAAGAATGGCAGAAGGGTAGAGAGGGGCAGTCGAGGAAGTCTGAAGGAAAACGGAGGGTAACTTTTGATGAACAGGATAAAGAAACGTTGGAAATTATCGAAGGTATGGGTTAACAAAACTATCTGCCAGTGTCTCTTGTTAACCGTTAGCAATGCGCCCTACTTTAGTATTTTTCTCTGTCTAACTCCAGATGATTTTACCCGTCAGTGGTAGGGTACTGCCAGTTAATGGGTTAACAAAACTATCTGTCAGTGTCTCTTGTTAACCCATCAGCTGGCAATGTGCCCAGATGTGCTGTACTTTAGTATTTTACTCTGTCTAACGCCAGACGATTTTACTCGTCAGTGGTAGGGTACTGCATTGGGTTAAATTGGTCCATGTTTCTGTCTAGCAATGGACATGTCAACAGATTTTGAGATTGTCAAAGAAGAACATCCAACCTCTCCAGGTCATGATACACCAATGAACATGAACGAACAAGTCACGACCTTACTAGAACAGGATGTGATATATGCCACCGCCATTTTGAGACTGTACTGTGCGTTGAAGGGAATTGCCGGCATGAAACTAAGCAGCGATGAGTCAGATGAACTGATATGTTTGATAACCAGTCAAGCACCGCAAACTGCTGCAGGGGCTCGGTTTGTCACTGTCGGGTTGTGTACTATGTTGGCGTGTTCTGGTATTGTCAAGTAAGGAGATATTTATATATTTTAGTTTGTTTAGTTGTGTTCTATGACAGTCAAGGTCATACTGACTGGCAAGGAATTTTCCAAACGAACTAGCTAGAATAGAATAATCTATACTGGCAATGGTTCTGGCAACGACTTATGCCCGAGTAAACAAACTGCGCAGATAATTCATCATGACAGATGATCGGTCTGTTTGCCGTGTTTACACAGACAAACTATCTTTTCTTTCAGTTCAGTTCTGTCTAAGCTGTTCTCCGTAGCTGGAACTCCAGGAAGGGCCATCCCTGATTGGCTCAGTGCTATTACAGGAGGAAACCAGAGTTCCTAGAGAAAACCTGCGGTGTTTGGTAGAGTCAAACTGGAAGCACTCTTCTCACATGTGACTGAGGTGAAATTATAATCAGACAACTGCATATTGCAGGATTCGAACCCTGGTCACAGAGGTGAAAGGCACATGCACTAACCACTGTGTGACCAACACCCCAAAAACATAAACATTTTTTCTTAGTACAAGTGAACAAGAGCAAGAGATGATCAAATGGATAAAACGGCTCTCGAAAGAGGAGTCCCATTATGAGAGCTCCACAGGTCTTCATATCTCATTTGGTGAAAGTCTTCTGCTGACAGCGATTCATTTCCATAGCAATAATCTCGAAGCAATCACTGATCTTGTGAGCTCTACACTGGGTATGAGAGTAAGGCCTGGTCCTTTGACTAGGATAAAGACGATATTCACCCAGGATTTATTTCCTGAAAAAGTAAGATGAGTGTATTGAGCTATAGCTTTGTTTATACTGCATAGCTTTAGCTGTTCTTAACTGTTCTCCCTAGAAGTCCAGTAAGAGTCATCCCTTATTGATCCAGTTTTACTACATGAGGAAATTTAAACTTGATTTATTTATACTGGATAGCTCTGTCAATTCTAAACTGTTCTCCCTAGAGGTCCAGTAAGAACCATCTCATACTGGTCCAGTGTTACAACAGGAGTGAACTTTAGCTAATTAACTAGATAGCTCTATCAGTTCTATTAAACTTCTGGACTGTTCTCCCTAGAGGTCCAGTAAGGGCCATCCTGTATTCGTTCAGTGTTACTACAGGAGGAAACCAGGTTACTTGGAGAACACTTGCGGTGTTTAGTAGTGTCAAACTGGAATGTGACTGAGGTGAAATGGTGTAATCTTTACTTGTAGGCAATCACAGAACACGCAGTGCGAGTGGCAGTGACCAATCAACTGAGTACAAATGACTCTGGCTTTCTTCCCGTTCACTGTGTATATCATTTGCTCAAGAATAGAACTTTCACGAAACATTCTGTACAAGTCAAGGTACATATTTGAAACGTGGAGCATTTTTAACTAAACCAACTTTATTTACACTAGAACACTCTATCAGTTCTAAACTGCTCTCCCTAGAGGTGGAGTAAGGACCATCTCTTATTGATCCAGTGTTAATACAGAAGGAAAAGCTGAGAAAACCTGCAGCATTTGGTAGAATCAAACTGGAAGCATTCTTTTCATATGTGACTGAGGTTGAACCATTGGCACTGTGTCAACAATACCAATTTTAATGTTTTGTCTTTTTATATTTCATCCAGGATTGGTTATACAAGCAAATATTGTGTTCTTCTAAACCACTTCATCATCTTCTTGTAAACTTGATTGACGTGTTTGTGACGTCAGTGGTCATGCCGCTGCCCAACAAGCACCGCAAGCTTGCTGCAAATCTCACTATGGAAGGATTTTCCGAAGCTGATATTTTGACCGTGTTTCAAAGCCAGGTAAGGGGACTGGGGTTTAGAGTGAATATACATTGTTTAATTGGGTATTATTAGATTAGATCTGTTATTGACCACATTCTGCCCCTAAAATATTGTTTTTGCTCGTTGCCACCCAATTCACATTTTCAGATAACTCACATGCCTAGTTACCACTGTTCTGATAATGTAAAAATATTAAGAAACAAATGTAACCAAGCATTTCAATTATATTTAGGGTAAAGCGGGTTAGCGCGCGCTCACACGCCTTTGAGCACTGACTGTTTCCAGTGTCTCGAGGTCACTATTAGTACTAGCATGAGATCGGCAGTGTGAGATCGGCAGTGTGCTCAAGTTGAGATCTCTCTGAGATTTTCGGTTTTCCCGGGTACTCGGTTCCTCCCTCTAATACTACTAACCTGTACAAACTATACAAAGGGGGGCAGTAATTGGCTGACGCTGTTGTGGACTCCCTGCCATTGAGGCAAAGTTGAATAAATAAATAAATATATATGAGTGAATTGGGTAACAACAGGCATAAACACACGTTAGCTGATTAGGTCTATTAAACCTTAGCCTTGATATTCTTTACAGAAAAACAATTCGCCATCAAAAAAACCACAACCGAACCTGACAGCTCAGTTGTTACTATTGTATTATCTGCTTTCTTATAAAGACTGTTGTTTATCTAACATGAAGTCTTTGGGTAAGTTGTACTCGCAGTAGAAATGTATTGTATTGTCTAATTCTCCCTCTACGTTTGAGATATCTTTTTGAGGTAGTTTATGCACAAACCATGACAACTTATTGTAGAATACTACCTACGCTGGACCACCACGTTTGAGATATCTTTTTCAGGTAGTTCAGACACAAACCACGACAGCTTATTGTAGAATACTACCTACGCTGGACCACCACGTTTGAGATATCTTTTTCAGGTACCACGTTTGAGATATCTTTTTCAGGTAGTTCAGACACAAACCACGACAGCTTATTGTAGAATACTACCTACACTGGACCACCACGTTTGAGATATCTTTTTCAGGTAGTTCAGACACAAACTATGACAGCTTATTGCAGAATACTACCTACACTGGACCACCACGTTTGAGATATATTTTTCAGATAGTTCAGACACAAACTATGACAGCTTATTGCAGAATACTACCTACACTTGACCACCACGTTTGAGATATATTTTTGTGGCAGTTCAGGCACAGACCATGACAGCTTATTGTAGAATACTACCTACACTGGACCACCACGTTATTCTATTTTGTCTGATTTCATTCTATAACATTTATTAATACATTCTCTCTTTCTAGCTGCAAACAACCACCTTCCTCAAGACTATTCTCACTCACTCTGCTCGCAAATCCCGATCAAATATCTCCTACAACAAGCTAGGAAATCACAAGAACATTACAGAGATCTTTATCCACCATTACTACGCCTGCTTGTTACATACTATCCGCAGTTATGTTTGGTCGAAGACTGGCTTTGTGAGGAAGATGACGCTGAGAAACAGACAAAAGAAACAAAAATGTCATCCACAACGAATCTGACACCTGCTGTTGTTGTCCAAGGTGAATATTGTAGTTGTGTGTGACTTAAGTCAAGTGCATCTACCTTTCACATTTGTGATCGGGTTCGATCGCATCAATATGCAGTTGTCTGATTACTAGCTAACACATGTTAATGCCAGTTGAAACCCAATTCACATTTTCAGATAACTCACATACCTAGTTACCACTGTTCTGATAATGTAAGCATAGAATGGAACAAAGGTAACCAAACATGTAAATTATACATTTGAGTGAATTGGGTGACAAACAGACATAAACATTCGTTTGCCGACGAGAGATTTAGTTACAAGTTAGAAATATTTTGTGGTGGGAAATTCGACGTATTACGTTGGGAAAAGTTAAAAACAAGGGTTTGTACTTTTTACTCATAGCTCTGTCTAACCTACACCAAAATTCGACATTGGCCATGCTGACGTTGCTGAAACTGAACAAACTAGATCCCAGACTCCTAATACCGTACGTCGAGGGTGTTGTAGAAGGATTGCGCGTGGCCCTGGACCCTATTGTATGTCGGCGTGTTCAAATATTACTGAATGATCTGTGGATGAAACTCAACACCATGATCCCTAGAAGGTAGGAATACTTTTTGAGGTGACATTTTTAGAGTAGGTGTGTTTCACTAAGCACTATCGTGTAGAAGATGGTGGTCAACCTGCAGTTATCAGAGTGAGAAAACAATGTTAAACTATACAGTAAAGCCCCGCATAAAAGAACCAGTGGGTTAAGAACCACCAGCCTGAAATTTGGACAATTAAGCACCCAAAATACAAGAACAACTTCAGGCTGACAAATGAAACTGGTTCTTAAAAAACCTTATTAAACTTTTAGCTGAGTTAGTAAGCAGGTACTAGGAAGAAAACAAAATACTGTAATCTTGCTAGCAGGAATTATGTCTTTAAACCACATCAAGCATGCATTTATTTTATCAAAACAGCTCAATCAATTCACAACATAATTCAACTTGCATAACTATATTCAAAAAACCTACATCATGATGGCCCTTTGTTCACTCAAGAGGTTTAAAACTCTAAACCAGGAACAATTGTTTTTGACTGGAAATAAGAACCAGTTAAGAACCACTTCAGCCTGATTTCTTTCTAAGTACCCGTTATATAAGAACCACTTCAGGCTGAAGTCAAAATTCACTGGTTCTTTTATGCGGGGCTTTACTGTTTAAATATATTACGGCCTGCAATTTCCATTTTTGAACTGCCAAAATTCTTCCACTCGACTGTGAAATAAATGAATGTGTTTCAATAATTTATGTATTTGCCCTACTAAACTGTTCTATTTGACTATTAACATTTTCTCTATCTTTTAAGGCTATGGTTATTGACAGTGAATACATTATGTGAGCGAACTACAGGATCGGCACCTTACACTGACGATGAACTGATTAGAGATCCTCTCACAGTTCTAAGATGCGACCGTAAGATATTCAGGTGAGATGACAGTGTTAAGGTACGTTCACACGTTGCGATTTGTCGGGCCGATTTCAGATGCACGTTAATGATATTTGAAAAATACGTGGCAAACGTCATCTGGTGACATCATCAACTGAAAATATTCGTCATTAACATTCAGCAAAACCTAAAATCGGCCCGACAAATCGCTGTGTGTGAACGTACCTTTAGAATGTTGGTAGCAGATTCCATTGTGTTTATGAAAAATACCTCAAATAATATTGTTGAACACCGTTAATAATCCACCCTGTATATTATCTAGATGTGCACCAATGTTCACAGTTATTACCCGCATACTAATGGGATATTTAGCGGCTTCCCGGGCGATGCTAAATCAACATATCCTGGCGAACAGTAATCCTGGCCGGACCACCTCTGGTACTTCAAATATTAATACTGAGCAGGAACGAGAGGAGTTGAAGTCTGCATTATTGGCAGCACAAGAAAGTGCTGTTGTTCAAATATTGTTGGAAGTTTGTCTACTAACGCCTGAAGAAAAACAGGTCAGGGAAAATGAGATAATAATAGATATGACTAAGCCTTGAATGAATAGCTACAGTGTAGCTCCTGTGCTTCAAGGGTTTTTCTTCCTCACCAAAAATGAACTCTTCCATCTTAAGTTAAACTTGCTTTATTATTATTAATCATTTATAAAAGGAGGATGATATCTTTAGTATTATAAACGATGGCCCTCTTACACTATTATACAAATTATTTAACTATTTGCGAAACTCTATGCAGTTACATCTGACAAAATATTTACAGTTTGTACAGGATAAATCCTCGAGATGGTCAACCTCTTCATTGATTTTTAGTAAAAAGTTCTTTATGTTCAATTTGAAAGTGGTATAGGATTTCGATTTTTTAAAGGTAGCATGGTAGTGAATTAAAAAGTGTTGGTCCACTATTTTTTATTTAGATTTTTCAGTTTTAACATTGGCAACTTGGACATCAGTTTTTGATGATCTTGTCGAAGCATTTATTACCTCTTCTCTCACAGTAAACATATTGCATACATCTGTGGGTGCAATGTTCTTTATAGCACGGAAAGATGTTATATGAAAGATGAAGAGTATGTTATATGCTTCAAGGCTATCTTTCATTGTCTTTCTCTATCAATCCACTTTAGTGTCACTCATGTTATTTACAATGTAGTGGATATCGATACTGAAATATTATGAAAGAGAAACTTGGAGTCAGTCTAGCCGCTTCGGTCCAGTTTTGAACCGAGATTTTCCAATTGACAAGTAATATATCATACACGAGAAGGAGTTTATTATAGTGATTTGAAACACCGAAAAGTGTGTTGAAAAACAAGGCGCTAGCCGAGTTTTTTTAACATACTTTGAGGTGTTTTTAAATCACTATAATAAACGACTTCGAGTGTATGATATAGCTTCTCAAACAAACCAGTATTTAAAGAGAAATTCAACCCGAAAGTTGAGTTAATTTATGGGTGTTTATTACCGTGGTATCAAGACAACGATACGGTGGTGATTTCCTTTGTGTTTTGCTCATGAATTATTAATGAGTTTGACAAGTCTCTTTCTCGCTCGAGCTCCGCCACCCCGATTAAACTAAATTTAACTGTTTATATAGACCAGTGTATAACGTTTGCTTGTTTACCTTTTCCCCCAGAAACAAGGGGGAAGTATGAAGAAATGTGAACTGCGAGAGATCCAATGTCTGGTCTGTTCCATTTTACATCAAATGTTTATCACTGATCCTAAGCTGGCAAAACTTGTTCATTTCCAGGTAACTATTTATAGTTTAGTTTACATTAGTAACTCCATTTAACTTTTCCTCCTAGAAGTCTAGTAAACAAACTGTATTTATACTGGATAGCTCTATCAGTTCTATACTGTTTTCCCCAGAGATCCAGTAAGGGCCATCCCTTATTGGTTCAGTGTTACTGGCGATGAAAACTGGACAGATAAAAAAGCTCATGCAGTAACTGCTCCATCAACACTCGTATGTAGAGATAAAGAAAGAAGGATTAGAATGGTGCTGTATTTTTTACTGTGTTTGTTAAATCTATTTAGGGATATGATCCAGTGTTACTGCCTGTTACCGTCAACGGTATTCCATCAATGCACATCTGTCTAAGCTTTATTACAGAGTTGTTAAATCAACCCGAGTTAGAGAAACAGGTATGAAGGCTTGTGTGGTTTATGTTCTGAACTATCTGAGAAAATAATCTTTTCAGGTAGTTGACGTGGTTCAGACACAAACCACCACAGCTTATTGTAGAATACTACCTACACTGGACCACCACGTTTGAGATATCTTTTTCAGGTAGAGATATCCTTTTCAGGTAGTTTAGACACAAGCTGAACCACACGTTTGAGTTATATTATTCTGTTTGTTTAGCTTTTTGCCGTTCAGTTGTCTTCATATTTATGTGTCCAATTCCCGCTACCAAAAGCCTTGGATGTCGCCAAGTACGTCATAAGTCGTATGACGTCATTGTGCGAGGCGTTGCCTGGAGACCGGTGTACTAGCTTCTTTATCCCCGCTTGTGAATGTTTGTTGCGCTTCTGTCGTGCTTTCCCGCCTTTATCTATGGACACTTCATCATTGCTGTTACTGATTGGTCAACTGACTGCATCACGTGCGGCTGGAGGCTGCGAGGGTGAACTAGGTAGGTTTTTAATACGGACACCTTTTTAATATGGACACCTCTCTCTAATACGGACACCTCTCTAATACGGACACCTCTCTAATACGGACACCTCTCTAATACGGACACCTCTCTAATACGGACACCTCTCTAATACGGACACCTCTCTAATACGGACACCTCTCTAATACGGACACCTCTCTAATACGGACACCTCTCTAATACGGACACCTCTCTAATACGGACACCTCTCTAATACGGACACCTCTCTAATACGGACACCTCTCTAATACGGACACCTCTCTAATACGGACACCTCTCTAATACGGACACCTCTCTAATACGGACACCTCTCTAATACGGACACCTCTCTAATACGGACACCTCTCTAATATGGACACCTCTCTAATATGGACACCTCTCTAATATGGACACCTCTATAATACGGACACCTCTATAATACGGACACCTCTATAATACGGACAGCTCTATAATACGGACACCTCTTTAATACAGGCAACTCTCTAATACGGACACATCTTTAATACAGACACCTTTCTGATACAGGCAACTTTAATACGGACACCTCTCTAATACAGACACCTCTCTAATACGGACACTTCTCTAATACAGACATCTCTCTAATACGGACACCTCTCTAATACGGACACCTCTCTAATACGGACACCTCTCTAATACGGACACTTCTCTAATACAGACATCTCTCTAATACGGACACCTCTCTAATATGGACACATCTCTGACCTTTCGTTGCCAGTATTAGACAGAACACAGAACTGTATTTTTACCCCAACCCTAAAGTCTTATCGTTTTAATTTTCCAGAGTTATCGCAGTGTTATAACCTACTTCAAGACTTACACAAAAAGGCTAATGTTGGGCGTGAGCTTCTGGAAGACCATGGGTTTGAAGACCAAGACATTTATAGTGATAAAAGCGAACAAAGTATACGTGAAGTTGAATCATACATAGTGCCTAGTTCAAAACATGTTGTGCTATATAATGTAGTTAGGAAAACCTTTAAGGAGTTAGTTCATTTGTGTGTTTTAGAGAAATATGGTCTTGCTAAAAGCTGATTTAAAAATAGTAGTTCTTTTGTGTGATTTGGGCCTCGGGGTCGTATATAAAACCATCCAGCGTGTCGTATCTGTACATGCGAAAGCCGTGTGTTTTATAGTACTTTATCAATGGTTTAACCATCCAGTCAATTTTATGCAGATCAATGACTCACTGAACTTACTTTAAGGTACGTTTTTGGTTCACACGCTGCGATTTGTCGGGCCGATTTCAGATGCACGTTAATGATATTTGAAAAATACGTGACAAACGTCATCATGACGACATCAACTCGAAACATTCGTCATTTAACATTCAGCAAAACCTAAAATCGGGCCGACAAATCGCAGCGTGTAAACGTACCGGCAGTACTTCATCTTGTATAGATGAATTGGCTCAACCATCCAGTCAATTTAACGTAGATCAACGGTCCACTGATCTGCATTATATCTGTGATTATATTGACTGGATGGTTGAAGCAAATGCGTCACTGATTTGCATAAAATCAAATAAAATGTAGCTGGGCCATTTCTGTCTGCTTCAAAAACCCAAGAACCACAATAAATAAACCATGGCCTACCCTCCGCCGCAAGGGAACTTCTCCTACCAACGAGCTTACCCACCAAACTACGAGCAAAATCCACATAATCCACCGCCGATAGGATTTCAAAACTACATAGCTCAGGTAGCTGCAAATCCTAGCGTTCAGCCGAGCCAAAATCAAGCCTACCCGCCACCAAGTACAGCGACTGTCGCATATCACGGCACGCCAGAGTCACAAAATCGACCCCAACCCAGAGGGAATTCATCAAACGATGTCCCCGAAGTGGGATTTGAAGGATTTTCGAGGAAATCTAAACCGCCTTCAGCTCAATCTGCGTCTGGGGTCGAACTTGAAAATGTGGAAGACTTGCCGCACGATTTTGAGAAGGCACAAGACGCGGAGCAATTGTCCGATAATTCTGCCACTAGATTTGAGGTTTGTATTTTGTTAGTTTTTTTGTTGAAATTTGTTAAAATCTAGTGTTTATTTGAAGGGTTTAAGCTAGAGTGGTAATCTAGGGGTAATATTAGTGTTTTAACTGAGAATTCGGGCTGTCAAACTTCAAAAATTCACTAATATTTTCGCTGGTTAATGTTTACTAGTTGAGTTACATAATATGTATTATGTAATTTACGCTATTTACTATAAAACAAAATGCTAAAATCTGGCATTTATGTGAAAGATTTAATAGAGTTGGGTGGTAAAGTTGGGGTATTATTAGGGTTTTAACAGAGCAGTCTAGCTATAAAATGGCGAGGGATATTGTTCCAAAATGTCATCTAATATTTCTAGCAATAAATCTAATGTGTACTAATGTTAGTAAACATTAACTATAACTAGAAATATTAGTATAAAAAACTTTGAAATTGAAATGGTAATTCTTCAATCATTTACATGTAAAGGAAGCAGTTCTTTTGATATAATATAGAATTTAAAATTTTGAATAAAACTATTTATAACATGTCTCAGAATAGAATGAATTTTCCAGAATTATTTTTTAGGAATGCAAATAATGATTAATGGCTGAATGCAGAGGTCATTAAGCTGAAGCTAGATGAATGCAGAGGTCATTAAGCTGAAGCTAGATCATCTTTTTACATATAGAATTATACAAGAAGAAAATACAAAGCTTGCGCACTGCCATATTTTATCGACACAGCATCGCACATAAAAAATTGATCTGTTAAAGATGGCGACATCTGTTCATACTTGAAATTGTCAAACTTACGTATATATATTGATTCGAAGCATGTGTGCTACATGTGATGTTGGCAAATACACATACAAATGCCATTTTTAACATGATGCGCAGGCCTCCGAATTAGCGAAAAATCAGGTTGACAAAGTCTTGTTGTCCTGAAACGAAATCAGGTCAGCATTTGCCGATTGCCAACCTGAATTCAGAGGCGTGGATGCATATAGCGTTTTTGCAAATAAGATCTGGTCAATGGATTATTGTGCTTGCATTTATATTCCTTTTGCATATATTGACCAAAATATAGCAAAAAATTGCTTTATAATAAGAGAAATTTATATTGGAGTTCATTTATTTTGCATTTTAAATTAAATAGAGACTTGTGTATGAGCTCATTTTAATGTCAACTGGAGTGGGTATATATTACACATCATTGACATTTTGGTACTTAATATGCATGAGGTTCAGTGATGCTTTGTCTCCAGAAATCACTCCTTAGAGAACAATGTTTTGATTAACTTTATATAGATTTATATAGATTTATAACAGTTTGCATTGACACTAGCATTGCCAGTTTAGAAAGTTGTTTCCTTTAATACTTGTAAGTGGCATTTGACCTGTGGTAATTGCTTTGGATGTATATTAAGTACCATTTTAAAGTCTATAACTTCTATGAAATTATAACTTTCTTAAATTGAACTTTTCAATGGATGTTTTAGTCAATATTTTTACCATATGTGCTAGAAGGAATGTTTTTTTATATTTTGTTAAGAAATTCCTCAAATATTTGTCAATATATACAGGTATTGTTCTCCAAAGAGGTGTATAATATTATTTATCATGGCTTGATATCAAATGTACATGTGTGATAGCCTTGTTTAGACGTCATCATGAAATGATAGAAATGATGTAAACAATGTAATAGTCTGAACATGAACTGCATGCTGGAATGCTCAAGGGAATATATTTTTTTGTCTCAGAGTAAAGATGCTATTGTGAATGAACACATCTCATTGACGTTGCTGTTGTGTCTCCCAAACTCACTAATATATTTATTTGAGTTTATATTTTGCTTAAAATATAGTTGCAACTCTGAATTTCACCCTCATTGCAATCATATCAGCATGTCACTCAGTCACTTGCTCATTAAGTAAAGTAACTTAATATTTGCTCTGCCAAAAAGCATGGTATTGGACTGCACCCTTTCTACACTATAAAATATTTAAACATTATAATTAATTATATTCATTTAGTTGAACAACCAGCCAAAACCATTGTATTTCCGGGATGGAAGGAGGAAAATCGATTACATACTTGCCTATCAAGAACAGACGGACAAAGCACATGAGTGGCAAGAGAAGAGAAAAGATAAACGAGAGTATTTTGAAACAAATTTAAAGGAACAAGGACTTGAACTTGAGCAAGAAGACTTTGAAGTATGATAGAAGTTTTAACAACAAAATTAAACTAACTTTATTTGTTCTCGATAGCTCTATCAGTTGTAGGCTGGTCTCCCTAGAGGTCCAGTAAGGACCATCCCTTGTTGGTCCAGGGTTACTAAACTAAACTAACTTTATCTAAGCTGGATAGCTCTATCAATCCTCATCTCTTAATGGCCCAGTAGTACTGGAGCGAACCAAAATTCCCGGAGAATGTGAGGGTTGTTTAGTTGAGTCAAACTAGAAGCTCTCTTCCCAAAAATGACTGGGAGATGAAATATTTAGCAGACAAGTGCATATTGCAGGAATCGAACACTGGTAGCAAGTGAAAACAAATGCACTGACCACAAGATAGTGTTAAACTATTATGTGTAACCACACTCTGTAGGCGTCAAAGGATGGTAAAACAGTCTACATCAAAATTCATGCTCCATGGGATGTCTTGGCCCTAGGAGCGGAAGAAATGATGATGAGAATGCCAACAAGGGTAAGTGGGACCTGGGAGTGGGACTTACTCCTTATCAGGGTGGGTGCAAAAGTATTGACCCTCACAAGTGAAGTCTATAGTTGCAAAGATGTAGTTGTTACCTCCGCCCATAGTGTGTCTCTATTAACTATGCTCCGCCTGATGGGTATGTTTTCATCGGGTTTGTTTGTGTATCAAACGTTTTAATACATAAATTTGCTAATGGCCATAGGCCAAGGATAAATCAATTCGATTTCCATACCATACCATATTTCACGTTTCCATTTCACGTTTCCAGTGAAGGCTCTTCGTCTAACTTCCAGACGAATGGCCTTCGCTTGAAACGTCGAAGTTCTTATTGTATTTTTCAAGTAGTTTTACACAACAGTCAACCGCCGAATCTTTGTTACACTCTACCCACACTGGCACTGCACGTTCAAGTATATATACACAAACTTGTGGTTAGCTTTTGGCAACTGGAATCAGGTTTGATTTCTGCCAGAGGGCCTATAGTTGCATTTTTTGCAACTGCTCCTGGTTAGGTCTAAAATAAGTATATTATTTTTGCTTGACCTTTCCATCTACAAAAATCCTTCACAACATTCAATTGAACATATAGTTTAGTACATTAGGGAACATTACTGTACGTGGCTAAATTTATTGTTTGTTATATTTTCTATTCAGGAAAATGACTTGGAAACTAAAGGCTGGATTGATAAATTATTTGGTTGTTTTGGAGTCCGCAATCCATTTGAAATTAGCAATGAAGAAGTGCCTTTGGCAACAAACTATTTCACTTGTGCTTTCAAGAGAGACAGAATCGAAAAGTGAGCGGTTTATCTCTTAAGATAAATAATATTTGTTCTCTTGGCATAACTTAATGCTGAGTGGTCGGGTAGCAGTCAGCAAGTTGATGCTATTTTTCAATATTTGTTTGCTAGTTTCAAAGGCCACGAAGATAAAGAGACATTTTTCAACAACAGTCAAAGAAGTCTGATTGTAAGTTACCATAAAGGTCTGTTCACACGATCCGATATGTCGGATCCAATTCTCCTTCTGACGTATGTGATTTTGCACCATGCAGCAACAACTACAATTTTCCCAAGGTACGAGCCAATGGTCTTACTCTTGTCGGCAAATCCAGTAAAACACATACGTCAAGAGGAGAATCGGAGCATGTGAACAAGCTTAGTTCACACTAGCAATTTTGTCGGTGATTATTCTCCTTCTGACGCATGCGAATGAGTGAACTCACAAACAAAAGTATGTGACCATTATGGGATAGGTTTTACGAAGGCATACGTTGATTAGGTTGATATGTCATTTGCTCGATCACATCAATCAGGAAGAGAAAAGTTGCCGACAAAATCGCTACTGTGAACCAGGCCTTAATGCTAACATTTCATATATTGCACTAATATTCTTAATTGCCCCTATAGGAAATAGCAATGTCAGACAGTATAAATTTCATGAACAATTTTCTATTTCTTGTTAAGGTCTATCGTATTTTGAAATCAACACCTTACGAATCCGAAGGTCAAAAAATAGGTACGAATCGTAGTTTTATTACATATAAATATATATTAGGCTTCTATGCAGTTGAGTATTCCGTTGAAGCTACAGTCTACAGAGCTGCTTAGGGTTCTACCGCTATTTAACATGCCGATAAAATCCGGTTTCACTCTGGTTTTAAGGATGCATTTCACGCTGTTTATATTTATGTTAAATGTAGGTGTTGACAGATTGGTTGGAAACCTTTCCTATAGTGCTGCGTATCCTTTACACGAGGTTAGTAAAGGCCACTGATCTGAAAACAAGGACTGGATTGAGCATCCTGTTGAATTCAATGAGCTAATTTTGAAGCCAAATATTTTTAATGAGATCAGATTTTAAATCTGTCAAATTCTTGACTAGTCAAATCGTTAGCTGTGTAAATTAGTTATACTATGAAGCAAATATCTTTTCCTATGTAACTTGAGAAATATAGCTTCCAACAAACTCTTCTAATGAGTTTTAGAACGTTTTAGACACCACATAATGAGGCTTATGGCGGCCATATTGGTGTGACCTCATTAGTTATTCACCGGCAACTTTGGAAAGAAAGAGAGGCCACTGATGATAAATTCTTATCTAGACAATATTTGTCTTTTCCCACCAATAACTAGAAACTTATAGAAGCTCTTTAAACATGTCCCCAACACCACAGTAGATTTGTGGTGGTCACACCAATATGGCTTCATTTACGCATAGCAGATGCACTATCCAGTCCTTGTTTTCAGATCAGTGGTAAAGCCTGATTCATTCGTGTTTTACAAGCTTCTCTCGTATACAGGAGGTTTTCTAATAAGTTGTATTGAACAAAACTGTAGGGCTAAGGAATATATTTTAATTTCGTGTTTAAATACAGATTGCTCTGTTCATGTTTTTATGTTTTCAATTTGTTAATTTTTAGGGATATCACAAACCCTCCCAGCATTCCGAGAAAACGGAGAGACAGGTATATACTAGTGAGATAGCTGCAGTTGAACGGTGAAAATAAACTTTAAAATGCACTTTAAATTTGTTTTTCTCGTCGCCTTTATTGACAACAATATTTTCCCCTGTCCTTAAAATTGCGTTAGTGTACTGAATTATGTTAATAGGAAAAAAATTCCATTGTGCCTGCTAAAGATGTATTATTTAATGGTTACTGCATGTGTTCATGTTTGCCTTATGTTTTTAATGTTTTAGATTTTGTATGATGTTTGGGGGAAGTTCAAGAGGTTTTATAAAAAACAACCTTTAAATTTGATAAGGTATATCTAGAACTTATCCAATACTAATTATGAATCCAGATATGAACTTTTTTGAACTTGTTTTTTTGCATCTCAATATTTCTCTTTTAGAAAATACTTTGGTGAGAAGATTGGGATATATTTCGCGTGGCTTGGTAAGTTCTGTACTGACGTTTAGTAAGAATGAAAACTATGCCACGTATTGGTGGGTTTTGTATTAAAGCGTTACAGGGCAGCAGATAATGGTCAACTTCAGAAATGTCGCACTTATAGAAGCAAGAAAATTAAACTACATCTCTCAATTCTATTTATTTACCACCAAATACAAGACTACTACATATAATGAAAATAATTAACATTATTTTCTCACTCTGATAACTGCAGATTGACCACCATCTGCTGCACGATAGTGCTTAGTGAAACCTACACATTTAAGCCTCTTACAGACGAGCAAGTTTTCTATGACAAGTTTTTATATGACAAGTTTTATTTGCCAATTGCACGTGTGTACGTACAACAAATTTTCTATGACAACTTTGTGGTTTTCTGACCGCCATGATAGCTAATACAACAATAGATTGCCGACCAACCGCACCTAAGTGCTCAAATTACTTTGACAAGTTTTCCTTGTTGACCCATACAGACGAGCAAAATTTGTACTTTGGCAGTTTTTTCTATGACAAGTACACTTGTTCAAAAGCTAGCATGATGTTAGCTTTTGAACAAGTGTACTTGTCATAGAAAAAATTGCCAAAGTTGCGTATACAGACGAGCAAATAAAACTTGTCATATAAAAACTTGTCATAGAAAACTTGCTGGTCTATATTCTATAAGCAAGACGAGCAACTTGCTTTAAGTATATCACTTCTAAAAACTAATTTCAAGTGTTTTCGCTTTAGTCTTTAGATTTAGTCATATTTACTGTCTAAAAATGAATGTTTTGTTTTCAAATGGTGTTAGGGTTTTACACAATCTTGCTGTTCCCTGCCGCGGTGGTCGGTGTTATCAACGTGATTTATGGTCTGGCAAGACTTGGCGATTACACTCCAACGTATGTGAAGTATTAGACGAATCTCATATACGTCTTTATCCGAAGATATCTTAATCAAATAATCAAATTGAAATTACTTTAATGCCCTTATTTTTCAATTCTCCCACAAAGTTCCACTTGTGGATAATTTTAATATTTTCTTTATAGAAATATAATTTGCAATGAAACTCTCAAGAGGAAATACGTCATGTGTCCGCGATGTGACAAGAAGTGCGATTATTTTCCTCTGTATGACACGTGTGGATATTCCAGGGTAGGCATGGATATTCTAGGGTAGGCATGAATATTCCAGGGTAGGCATGGATATTCCAGGGTAGGCATGGTTATTCCAGGGTAGGCATGGATATTCCAGGGTAGGCATGGATATTCCAGGGTAGGCATGGATATTCCAGGGTAGGCATGGATATTCCAGGGTAGGCATGGATATTCCAGGGTAGGCATGGATATTCCAGGGTAGGCATGGATATTCCAGGGTAGGCATGGTTATTCCAGGGTAGGCATGGATATCTTCTCATTCATTATCGACTGGCATTGTGAATTGTTTGAACCAAGGTAGAATGGCATCGATCAATTAACCGATTTATACAAAAATATTAAAGATGTTAGAAAAAATCACTCAACAGTGAATGCAATGATTCATTGAGTTTTAAAGCGTTCGAATATACTTGTTGCATTAAGTTACTATAATTGAGATTAGATAATGTAAAGCTTTGTTAAAAGGACAATCTTTTGGTTGGTGATTTGGAAACATATTTCCAATATATACCCTTCTTATTGTAGCTTGATTACGTAGCTTGATTGCTTTATCTTTCATAGGCGGCTTACGTATTTGACAACGAGTTCACTGTTATATTTGCGATTTTCATGTCTTTTTGGTGTGAGTATATTATTGAACGTAATATTTGTATTTCATGCGAATTCTGAAAATTGAAATGATGTTTCTTGTATTGCCATATTACAGCGACTATGTTTCTGGAGTTCTGGAAACGAAGACAGGTTGAGATTGCATACAACTGGGATCTACTGGGCTTTGAAGACGAAGAGGTATGATGGACTTGGATCATTATGATCACATCATGATTACGTCATGATTACATGATCACATGATTACATTATGATCACATCATGATCACATTTAAATATATCATCATGATTATGATTAATTATGATATATTCAATCTTGAGAATTGTCCGTGACTTGCACAATTCCTGATATCTTGTGGAATGTGGCTTCGGTGGCGCAGTCGTCAGAGCAAGCGCCTTTCACCTCTGAGTCGTGGGTTCGATTCTCGCTGGGGACTCTACTCATGTGAAAAGAGTAAGTCAGCGCTCTACCGAAAGTCGTAGATTTTCTCCGGGCACTCCGGTTTCCTCCCACAGGGAAAGTTGACTGGGTGGGTTAGGATATATAGATTAGGAAAGTAATATCACAATTGTTGTAAAAATATATAGTGTAGGCGTAATATAGGTAAGCGAAATACTTGATGTAATCGGTCACTGAAAAGCCCCGACGGGGAGTGAGCTGAATAATATATGTATGTATGAATCTCTAATAGTACTAGTGATGAATGCACTTATTTGATAGTAATTTTTGTTCTGTATTCTAAAGCATAGAATGTGTTCTCTATCATATTAGGAAACCATTCGACCAGAATATGAAGTGGTCTGTACTGAACAACGAAATAATCCTATCACTCAGGTAGATCATTCAAATTGTTATCTTCAGAAACTTCATTCAAAAATTGAAAATCACGAAAAGTTAACACTCTTAATCTTTGATATACTTGATGTAGGCCCAAGAACCGTATTACCCATCAGCAATGAAATGTCCACGGTTTGTTTGCAGTACTGCCTCAGTTCTTCTCATGGTACGTGGACTTTGAAAACCAATAAAGGTCTGTTCACACGATGCAATCAGTCGCATCCGATGCTCCTCTGGACGTATGCGATTTGCTGGATCTTCTGACAAGAGTAAGGCTATTGGCTCATACCTAGTAAAAGGTGTAGTTGTTGCTGTATTGTGTGAAGTCACATACGTCAGGATGAGAATCAGATCCGACCAATCGGATCGTGTGAACAGATCTTAAAAATGAGTCGCAAAACGTCTTCAACCTTCCTTCGGGCAGGATTTTGAGTTTTCCCAACCTTCCTCAAAATAACTGGAAATTTCCCCACATGCAGGCTTTTGCCTGGGTATGTTTGCCAGTTTGTCATTGCAGTACTGCTAGTCTGACTGAGTGCTGACTGTTGCTACTAATACTAGCCTGACTAGTCTAGTACTTGTTGCTTTGCAATGTTTTATTCAGTGTTTCACTTTCAACCTTCCTCCATGCCAGTAAACCTTCCTCACGGGGTGGTACCCGCATACCCGCAGCTTTTTTGCAACTTTGTTCATTGCATCAATCTAGTTATTTTTACGCCAATTAAAAAGCAATGACGGTATTTTCCCGTATGTTTTCGTTTCAGATTTGCCTTGTAATAACAGCAGTGTTTGGTGTGATCGTCTACAGAGTTGCCGTCTTTGCCGCATTGACAGCAGCTTATGATAGCAATATCAGCAGTATCAGTTTAACAGTGACCGCTACAGCTGCTGTGATTAACCTTGTCATCATTTTGTTACTAAGTGTTGTAAGTTGTAGTATAGTCATTTTATATAGACACTAAACAAAACTAACTTGATCTCCCTAGTAAAGACAATCCCTTATTGATCCAGTGTTACTACAGGCAGTGGCGAAGCCAGCCTGACAATTTGGTCATGCTATGCAAATATTTCCGTGTTCATAGACGGTGAAAACAATCAATTTCTAAAGAAATGAATAATGATTTAAAATTTGCATAGCATGACCAAATTGTCACTGGCTTCGCTACTGACTACAGGAGAAACCTAAACTAAACTAACTTTATTTATACTGGATAGCTCTATCAGTTCTAAAGTGTTCTACCTAGAGGTCCAGTAAGAGTCATCTCTTATTGATCCAGTGTTACTACAGGAGGAAACCTAAACTGAACTAACTTTATTATACTGGATATATCTATCAGTTCTAAACTGTTCTCCCTAGAAGTCCAGTAAGGATCATCTCTTATTGATCCAGTGTTACTACAGGAGGAAACCAATTAGCCGGGGAGTGTTGATCAATCAGGAACGAAGATAAAGTTTGAATGTATAATGGTTGGTATATCAAATTTGTATTTTTGTTTAGGTGTATGAAAGGCTGGCATTTGTCTTAACAGATATGGAACTACCACGAACGCAGTCGAGTTACGACGACAGCTTTACCATCAAAATGTATCTGTTCCAGTTTGTAAATTACTATTCCTCGTTGTTCTACATCGCATTCGCAAAACTTAAGTAAGTGGATTGAAATAGTTTATAAGATGGATACTGCTTTGTTAAATAGCATTTGATGTTTTAGGATTTACAAGTTTGTTATTCAGAACCTTTATGAAATTATCGCGGGGTACGGTCGCCGTCCACGCCCCCTCCACCCCCCTCCACGCCCCCCCCCCTACGCCCCCTCTCTTATCGTGTCCACCACTGAGTACGAAACACCAGTAGCTGACATATTTCATTGTGATTTCAGTCCCGGTAGACCTGGCGATTATCATCGGATTTTTGGTTTCCGTCAAGAAGAGGTAAAAATATATCATGACAATATTGTTCTAAGGCCCCAGGCGAACTGGGAAATATTGTTGAAACTTTCGTATCGTTTTGTCTTCTTCAGTGTAACGCTGCAGGATGTTTGGTCGAATTGACAATTCAACTTGCCATAATTATGGTGGGAAAACAGATTTTCAACGCTGCCATGGAGTTATTTGTACCGTAAGGAGTTTGTTTGTAGTTAATAACTGGTTGCAGATACCATGCCATACCATGCCATACCATGCCATGCCATGCCATGCCATACCATAGTAACCATACCATACCATACCATAGTAACCATACCATACCATAGTAACCATACCATACCATAGTAACCATACCATGCCATACCATACCATGCCATACCATACTATACCATACTATGCCATACACCACTTAACCATACCACATAATATCATATCACTCCAAACTACACACGTAAAAACGCACAAGTTGTAACAAACCTGCAGCAGACTTGTACCAATGCTGTCTCAACATCTTGTTATCAGGATGTGTTCGCACTTCTTGTTCCCAGCTTGTTGACAAGCTGTTAACAGCTTGTTATAACTTGTTGACAAGCTTGCTTCAAGCATAAAATTACTCATCATGAGTTTAGTATATGTAGCCAGTCGAATTGATTACGGCCAAGTGCAAAGCAGGCTAATAATAAGTTTGTATTTTCCTTAGTAAATTGATGAATTGGTGGAACCGACGTGGAAACATATATAAGAAATTTCGCGGCGAGGAAGTGGTAAATGACTCTGGTCCAGTCTCCAACCTTCAGTGGGAAGCTGATTATTATCTAACACCGATACCACGGAACGCTTTGTTTTATGAATACCTTGAAATGGGTAGGTGCATATCACTGATCTCAAACGTTGACTGAATAGCGCAACCTATTGTTCACTGGTGCAGCATATGAGGCTGGTTTAATATATAGAGCTCGCTATATTAAAAAGAAAGTATATACAACAGGCGAATTTTTGGAGGTTTGAGGTTTCTATAGGTAGTCATAAAAGCACAAAATACACGTGCCTTTTATCCTTTTGAAATGGCCTTGATTCCTGATACTGATAGAGCTATCCTGTATAAATAAAGTAAGTTAAGATTTTCTCCTGTAGTAACACTATTCCAATAAGAGATGACTCTTACTTGACCTCTAGGGAGAACAGTTTAGAACTGATAGAGCTATCCAGTATAAATAAAGTTAGTTTAGTTTAGGTTTCCTCCTGTAGTAACACTGGATCAATAAGAGATGACTCTTACTGGACCTCTAGGGAGAACAGTTTAGAACTGATAGAGCTATCCAGTATAAATAAAGTTAGTTTAGTTTAGGTTTCTTCCTGTAGTAACAGTGGATCAATAAGCGATGACTCTTACATGACCTCTAGGGAGAATAGTTTAGAACTGATAGAGCTATCCAGTATAAATAAAGTTAGTTTAGTTTAGATTTCTTCCTGCAGTAACACTGGATCAATTAGGGATGATCCTTTCTGGACCTCTAGGGAGAATAGTTTAGAACTGATAGAGCTATCCAGTATAAATAAAGTTAGTTTAGTTTAGGTTTCCTCCTGTAGTAACACTGGATCAATAAGTGATGATCCTTTCTGGACCTCTAGGGAGAATAGTTTAGAACTGATAGAGCTATCCAGTATAAATAAAGTTAGTTTAGTTTAGGTTTTTTCCTGTAGTAACACTGGATCAATAAGTGGTGATTATTTCTGGATCTCTAGGGGGAACAGTTTGGAACTGATAGAATAAATAAAGTTAGTTTATGTTTCTTCCTGTAGTAACACTGGACCAGTAATGGGTTCTGGACCTCTGGAAGAGTTGGAAGAGTTTTGTCAATTTCTCTTATATTCCATATTTGTTCTAGTAATTCAGTTTGGTTTCATCACGATATTCGTGGCAGCATTTCCCCTTGGGCCATTGTTTGCTCTACTTAACAATTTGGTTGAAATACGTCTTGATGCTTATAAGTTTATTACGACTTATAGAAGACCTCGTGCGGCAAGAGCTGAGGACATTGGTAAGCTTTTGCCAGTTATTTTAGAAGCTTTTCCCAGTTATTTTAGAAGCTTTTTTTGCATTCCACGTACACTGCATTGGTCAATGGTCGCTCACAAGAGATTGCTTCTGTCACCGTTTAGATATTACATAAAAGCTGGCGTCGTTATTGTCTGAAATACCTAAAAAGATTTGCATATTACGTTAATTTTATTGATTTTGTTTCCGTTCAGGTATCTGGTATTCAATCTTGAAAGGAGTTGCCATATTTTCCGTTCTTGTTAATGTAAGTTTTCAAACCTACTGAAACTGGTTGGCTACGGAAAATATAGTCGAGAAAGTTTAAACTTCGCAGGAAATTTATCAAGCTGAAGCAAGTTTATTAGGTTGAAGATTTGTAACTTGAAAATTTGAAAAATACACATGTGTCACTATGGGCCCAACAACCCATGATTGATAGGAATCATTCCTTAAGTTTAAAATCTTGAACTTGTGGTGCCAGTGTAGGTAGCGTTTATACAATAAGCTTCGGGTTTTAAGGATCAGATTACCTGAAAAATACAACAAGACCTTCGACGTTTCGAGCGAAGGCCCTTCGTCTGGAAGTTACTCAAACTTTTAGTTTAAAACCATATTGAATAGGCAGTACATATGAGCACTATGGCAGATTTAGTACAAAAATATTCTGCAAGTTTGTAGGAATTCTTTATTCAGGAATTACAAGGAAGAAAATGATTTTTTCCGCCCTTGTTTGGCTAATGCAGTGAGCTCCATATATATCTGGAGTAAGAACTTCTAATGTTCGGCCAATAGGCCAAGTGAAGCCAAAGATGGCGGCAATTGACGTCCAAACTCAGTGAACTCTAAGTAAACTGGAACGCTAACTCCTATGATCAAGTCCTATGATTCGTTGAAGCCAAGCTAGTTTTTCTGAGGTTTGAGTTGAAATACTTAACGCCGAACATTGGGCTGTATATGAAATTGAAGCTATTGAAAAGTTCTATTTGGTATAAAAACGTCAAGACTTTAGGCGAAATGGAAATACTTAAAAAATACAAAAACAACCGCAATTTTGTAAAATACGGCAAATTTTCCCTCAAAGTTTTAAGTATTTCCTTTTTACCTAAAGTCTTGAAGTTTTTATATCAAACATAACTTTTTAATAGCTTCAATTTCATATTCAGCCCAATGTTCGGCGTTAAGTATTTCAACTCAAACCTCAAAAAAACTGAATTAAGCTGGCTTCAATTCCCCCCCCCTGAGTTATCGTTCCAGTTTATTTATAGTTCAATGTCCAAACTCATGAAGGTCATATAATCATATTGTCATAAAACAGTTTTCATACCTTTTCACAGCTAATTCCAGTTGTTTCTAACAGATCGTATCGCTAATTAAGTTGTTAGTTCATAAAATCGTAGTGTTATTGTTTAAATCGAAGTAAAAACACGAAATTTTTGGCGCACTCCTTTCTTGTAAGGGATTGGCACTGGACGTTAATTTCCGCCATCTTTGGCTTCACTTTTGGACGTAAGTTCTCACTCCAGATATATATGGAGCTCACTGGGCTGATGACATTAATGGTGTCAGTTTATTTTCTGTTTAGGGTTTTGTCATCGCTTTTGTATCTGAGTTTATTCCTCGACTGTACTTTAAATGGAGTAAGGGAAAAGATGGGACTTTAGAAGGATATCTCGATACAAGTTTGTCATGTTTTGATACCCGCAATTATCCCGGCGATGAAATGCCCAATAGTAATTTTACACCTCACTTCGAGAGTAATGGATGTGGACTGGGACTTGACAGCTGTCGGTGAGTATCGTCCACGCTTCGGAAAGTGTCGTAATCGACATTTGAGGGATGTTATTTTATGCAGTTATACAACATGTCGGCGATAGGTAAAGTGTTGGTAGGTTTCACTAAGCACTATCGTGCAGCAGACGGTGGTCAACCTGCAGTTTATATCAGAGTGAGAAAATAATGTTAATTCGTTTCATTATATGTGGTAGTCTTGTATTTGATGGAAAAATAGAATTGAGAAATGTAGCCTAATTTTCTTCCTACTTATATCATTATGAAAATTAAACTATATCTCTCAACTACATATAACGACGACTGCCGGTTGAACATCATCTGTTACATAATAATTTTTAGTTAACCCCCCCCCTGCCGTCCACACCCTTATTGGCGGCAGTTGTCATACGGCAACACTTTATCGTTTATTTTACGCCGAGGATTTTACTTGTCAGTGCGGGGTAGCTCCAAAAGTGGAATTCTCAATGACAAAATATTTCTGCTATTTAGGTACCGTGGTTACAGGGATAAACCAATGTCATTTTCAGAGAATCCAATGGGCAATTTAACCAACAATTATGACTTCACGAAAGATTATTGGCACATATTGTCTGCACAGTTGTTCTTTGTGATCTCTTTTTTGGTAGGTGATTCCTATTTTGTCTTCTTATAATGTATTCCGATCACTGGATCTTGACTGGATGGCATTATGTTAAGGTACGTTCACACACAGCGATTTGTCGGGCCGATTTCAGACGCACGTTAATGATATTTGAAAAATACCTGGCAAACGTCATCTGGTGACATCATCAACTGAAAATATTCGTCATTAACATTCAGCAAAACCTAAAATCGGTGGGACAAATCGCTGTGTGTGAACATACTGTACCTTTGGTAGTTAGTGATTCATTTAATGTCGACTACGCAAGGCGTGGTTGCTCAATTCACCTGAGCCAGAGGGGGGGCCTAAAAAAACTCGTAGAAAAACCCTCGAAGCACAGCAGATAACAAACTCTACTTATATGAGTTTCAACTATACACGTAAACACGCACAACTTGTAACAAACTTGCAGCAGACTTGCCAACAACTTGCTACCAGTGAGCTTTATATATATATATCTGGAGTAAGAACTTCCAATGCTCGGCCTATGTGAAAAGTGAAGCGAATATGGCGGAAATTGACGCCCAAAATTCATTGACGCCCGTAATCAGTTGTCATACCATTTTTCCCGCAACGGGTCGTAGCGCTAATCAAGTTATCAATTCATAAAAACAAATTATTCTTTAAATCGAAGTTAAAGTACGAAATTTTGGCATACTCCTTGTCGTCTTGTGCAAACCGCGCAGACAAAAACAATAGAAAGGGACTGGCACTGGACGTCAATTTCTGCCATCTTAGACTTCGCCTTTTGGACGCGAGTTCTCACTCCAGATATATATGAGCTCACTGCTTGCTACAAGCGTTAACGGCAACAAGATGTGAGATTTTAACACGCGTACAGTGAGGTTACCCAACCTAAGAAGTAAATATTTTACTCTCCATGTACAGTAGTAGGTTTAACTCAGCGTGAAAGGGCAGCTCGCTAGCCATATCTGCCACTCGTATTTACACTTGCTAAGCTAGGTTTATCTCGGTGTTAAAGGGCAGCTCGCTAGCCATATCTGCCACTCGTATTTACACTTGCTAAGCTAGGTTTATCTCGGTGTTAAAGGGCAGCTCGCTAGCCATATCTGCCACTCGTATTTACACTTGCTAAGCTAGGTTTATCTCGGTGTTAAAAGGCAGCTCGCTAGCCATATCTGCCACTCGTATTTACACTTGCTAAGCTAGGTTTATCTCGGTGTTAAAGGGCAGCTCGCTAGCCATATCTGCCACCAGTTCTCACCTTTGCTAAGCTAGGTTTATCTCGGTGTTAAAGGGCAGCTCGCTAGCCATATCTGCCACTCGCGCTAACACTTGCAGTTGCTATGCTAGGTTTAACTCGGCGTTAAAGGGCAGCGCGCTAGCCATATCTGACACCCTGCAGTTCTCGCCTTTGCTAAGCTGTTGTACAAAAGACTACCTGACTCAAAAGCTGTCCATGCTATTTAGATTGTGGTTTTTGGTTTGACTTTCATCCTTGCTTACATCATACCGGACAAACCGAAGAAACTGGACAATCAAATTAAGAGAGAAGCCTTCCTTGCCAAGAATATCCTACGCACGGACCAAGGAACTATGGGTAACTGATGACGTCACACGGTACATGATATATACACTTTTAATCAGCGAGTTATATTATGTCAATGTATATTTTAAAGACGATTCGTACCTAATTGCACGTACTGTGAATTTTTATTTTAGCCTCCCTCTCCCGTCCAACGAGGACCCCCTGATTGTACTCCCTTACACATAGTTCCCTGTAAATCACACCCCTTATAATAGTTCCCTGTAAAATCATGTTGCGCTTTTTAAGCCCCCACTCCCCCAAATCAATGTTGAGTTTATGTCATGGTAAATTACCAAAAGTTGTTTCGGGGTTATTCGCAATATTGAACTGAGGGAGAGGGGGTCACGAAGTTTGATTTGTCAGCGTACATTAATGTCAATGGACATGACGTATGTCCATGATCGTCGAACAATAGTAAATAAGGCATGTATTTAAAAAGTATCTAGTGAAAATATATATTTTTGCTCTGGAGTCTGGGCTTTTGTAAGGCACAAATTAACATGTTTGTACAGCAAATATAGGGGTCTTAATGTTCTGAATGATTTTGAATTGACTACAGAATGTCACAGCATGAAATGCTTCTCGAATGTTCAGTTATTATTCACAAAGCAATAGTTGAATTCAGACTTGTCTTTCATTTATATCTCATCTTTACATTTACACTATACTAGAAGAACAAATTAATTAGTTCGGCACTTTAGGACAACAATATGAAGAGAGAATATATGAATGAAATGTATATCTCTTATAATAATGTTTAAGTAGAAATATGCAGCAAAACGAAACTAGATATATTTTGAATATTTTTCAATCACAATGAGCACAAATCGAAACTAACTATTGTGTTGCAAAATAGCTCTGGACTTTTGTGAAACGCAAGTTCACACGCTTTTACATCAAGCAGGGGTCTAATGTATTGAATACATTTGAATTGACTTCAGAGAAACGCAGCGTGAAAGTTTTCTCGAATGTTCAACAGTCTTTCACAAAGCAATAGTTGAATTCAAACTGTCTCCTAGATTATTTTTCATCTCTGCATTTAAGACTACAGAAGGACAGAGTGATTAGGACAACATGTCAACAATGTGAAGAAAGAATATATGAATGAAAATATATTTCTTAATAATGTTCAAATAAAAATATGCAACAAAACGAAACTAGATATATTTTGAATAATTTTTGAATGAAAATGAGCTCAAATCGAAACTGACTATTGTGATGCAAAATTACATTGTCAAAATTCCTCAAAATCAACAGCAGAACTTGGAATAAAGAGAAACGTCACAGATTAATTCTTCAAACGTCTACATGTCCTTGTGTGTGTTACTTTGCTGCGAAAGTTTAGAAAGCAAAATGTAGATATCTAGCGATGTACACAAGCGATGGCAACAGGTTATGAAGATAACAGATTTGAAACGAAAGTTGATGAAAATCTACACTGCATTATATGCACGGAAGTATTGAAAGACCCAGTGCAATGTCGTAGAAATGAACATCATTTCTGTAGGAATTGTATCACCGAACATCTAAAACATTCACAAAACTGTCCAACATGTAAAGACCCCTTGACCGTAGAGACACTGGCCAAACCACAACGATTCTTAGCGAACACTCTGTCAACTTTGAGGATTTCGTGCGAGAATTCCGAGCGTGGTTGTCGCGAGGTCGTCGAACTTGGCTCACTCGACAAACACGTAGCAAGTTGTGGTTTCAGTCCAGTGCCATGTTCCAACGATCAATGCGAGGAAATCATAAGTCGACGAGATAAAGAAATTCACGAAAATAGAGTTTGTGATTTTCGACGAGTCAAGTGTGACTACTGCGGTCAAGGGATTCTGTATATGAACTTTATGCAGCATACATGTCCAGCAAGACAAGAAATTCGTGAAATGAAAGCCGAGTTGAGGGAAGTTCGCTCTACGCAAGATGAAATGTTGAGAATGATGCAAAACATGATGTCCAATCTTGTGAGAATTGAAAGAAATATGCCACAACGTTCAGAAGCCAGTCATGCAAGCAGTGCTCAGGAATTGCAAGCCGAGATTGTTGTTGCTGGAGGGTTTGATGGTAAATCTGTCGAAGTGTTCAACATGGCAACCAAAACATGGCGGCCACTGTCAGAGATGAATGAATGTAGATGTGAAGCAAGTTCAGTTTTATACCAAGGTCACATGATTATGACTGGTGGATATAATGGCCGTTACCAAAAACTGGCTAGTGTTGAAGAACTAAATCTCGCTCAGCCAGATGGACATTGGGTTGGATCTCAATTTAAATTACCAGTGTCATCTTATGGTCATGCATGCGTGGTATATCAGAATCGTCTCTTTGTTATTGGAGGATGGATTGGCGGTAGGGCCTCTGATACAATACATGTAATTCAGCTGACCCCACCCTACACATCAAGGTTGCTTACCAAGATGCCCAGGCCAATATGTCGCCATGGTGCTGAGATAGTGAATGACAAGGTCTACATTATTGGTGGCAATACGACAGAATATTATAAAGACACAACAGACACTGTCCTCATGTTTGACCCAGCAACCAATACTTGTACAGAGCTCAAGCGACTTCCATACCCTGTATCAGAGATGGCAACAGTAACTTGGAAAGACAATGTGGTTGTCCTTGGCGGTGCAGACAAGGGAGACAACACTGTGAATACAGTCATACTGTACAATGTTACTACAGGAAGTCATCGCATGCTGCCTGAGATGAGAAAGAAGAGACGTGGTTGCACAGCAGTGATCATTGGTGATAATATTATTATATTGGGAGGTCGGGATGAAACTAGAACTGAACTTAATTCTGTTGAATGTTACAATTTTCATACAAACACACGGACAGAGTTTCCAGCCATGGCTGAAGCAAAATATCAAGCTTGTGCTGTGGTTAAATATTGTTGACATTGCACAGTGACTTAACTGCCAAATATAATGTGCATAATATTGCACATCATATAAAATTGTTTATGCACTAATCCTATTCATTTATATTAAAACGATAAATTGTAAATAATTTCCAAAAATTAACTCTTAAGCTGGACTTTACGTCTTAATGCCTTAGAGTCTATGATAAAAATGTAATACTAAAATACGCTGTTGTTATGAACATTAATCATATATTTGTTTGTATAGAATATATTTAACAAAATTAGTTAGTCACAATGCAGTATTGTAATCTACATAAACTGAAACAGGTCTCTGGTCTCTGCATATTAGGAACTGACTTTTTGAAATCAGCCTGTCAAGTCGAACGCTGTATATTTTTCCGTGTTAAAATGACATTTGAAATACTTAAAATTTTCACGAAAGTGTTTGTTAAAATTTCCAAGCCACTTGAACCGAAATATCCGAAGAGGAAGATAAGCTGACAGTTTCTTTATGTAGTTGTAACAACGAATCTAAGGGACTGGTCAGTGTTGAAAATATTGTGACACTTCTTAGTGGTAGGTATGAAATATTCTGACCCTCCCTTGAACTTGAACACAAATGTCATCATGACCTTCCCCTGCACAGATAATAAAGGGTAGCACGGGTGGCGGAAGCGGTTAGCGCGCTGCCTCTTACCACTGAGTTGAGCCTGTTTCACAACAGGTCGAGGTCACTGTTGGTACTCGCATGAAATCGGCAGTGTGCTCAAAATAACTCATGTAAGTTGAGATTCTCTCCTGTGCTTCGAGGGTTTTCCCCGGGTACTCCGGTTTCCTCCCTCTAATACTAACCCTTAGGAACTAACAATGGGGCCACAGTAATTGGCTGACGCTGTTGTCATTTAAAAAAAAAAACAAAAAAAAAACAAACAAAAAAAACTCCAATACTGTTTTCATACTAGTGTGAGAATTTTTATACTGAAGCAGAATACAGAAAACTTAAATATTATAAAAGCTAGGAAATGTTACAGACATGGAAAAGTACACATGATACTATTCCTGAGATTCTATATAAAACACAATGATCTTTATGATCAAGGGTGAGCACAAATTATGTGACCCTCCCTTTTCCATTGTCTATCTTTTATGACCCTCCCTTTTAAGGAGTTCAAACAGTTATGACCCTCCCTTTCTCTCCCCCCCCCCTTCCCCCCTGCTAAGTTATGACCAGTCCCTAATGGCGAATACATATTATACATAATGTCATAAAGAATAATTTCTAATTTGCTTGTTTAACTTTCAGTATTTTGAGTTACGGTAGCAAACGTTTTCGCGTGAATATAAATGCAAGCAAGGTGTTAAATTGTGATTGGTCTTGATGGAAACGTTCGTATTTTTTCAACAATCTTACAGACATGAATGATATTTGGTGAGGAAAAAACCCCCCAAAAACCTAGTTAACTTAAAACGTATGCAAGCGTTTAGCGTTGTCTGGTTTAAAAGATATATTTAAGCTCAGGACGAGCTTTTGACTGGTAGTCTGGAGCCTTCAAGTAATTCCAACATGTAAAATATGGGAATATTAAAGTGGGACGCTTTTTCGAGAGCGGTGCTCTTTGTATTAAAATTTTTGCTCTCATTTGCGGCGCTTATTCGGGGACGGCGTTTAAACGGGTAAATACGGTACTTTTGAAGTCTAATATTTACAGAATATTGTGCGATAAGATTAAGACATTTAAGTTCTAGGACTGGATAAAGTTTTGATCAAATTCTTGGGCTAGATTATTTGGTATAATCAAGTCCTAGGACTGGATAAGGTTTTGAAAGCGTTGGATTGGACTGCAAATCTGCAATTTTTATTTTAACACAACTCACAAGTCCTATTTTAATATTTCAAAAATTGGACTGGATTGGATTTCAGGTTTTCATTAGTCGGAGAAGAAATGTGATCCGTGAAGTAAAACAATCTGCATGCCTTTGCCTGTATGCCGATGAGACATATTTTGACCAAAAAAGGGCATGTCTTAAATCAGAATATATCATACGATGGTTCAAATTTCATAAAAAGCAGGGTTTCCACTTTCAAAGAAATTTCCTTTTTCAAGGAAATTCTGACCCCAAAAAGGAATTTTCAAAGATGGAAAAAATTTAAGGAAATTCAAGGAAATCTAAGGAAATAGACTTCAGACAAAAGCATAGGACAAAAGTATGAGGCGATTAAAATTGCTTTAGAGTACAGATAAACATTGCTGTTCCTTTATCTTACAGTTTCGAAAAGAAAAATTTTGATTTCAAAATGTGAAACATTAATTAGTGATGTACACAAGCGATGGCAACAGGTTATGAAGATAACAGATTTGAAACGAAAGTTGATGAAAATCTACACTGCGTTATATGCACGGAAGTATTGAAAGACCCAGTGCAATGTCGTAGAAATGAACATCATTTCTGTAGGAATTGTATCACCGAACATCTAAAACATTCACAAAACTGTCCAACATGTAAAGACCCCTTGACCGTAGAGACACTGGCCAAACCACAACGATTCTTAGCGAACACTCTGTCAACTTTGAAGATTTCGTGCGAGAATTCCGAGCGTGGTTGTCGCGAGGTCGTCGAACTTGGCTCACTCGACACACACGTAGCAAGTTGTGGTTTCAGTCCAGTGCCATGTTCAAACAATCAATGCGAGGAAATCATAAGTCGACGAGATAAAGAAATTCACGAGAATAAAGTTTGTGATTTTCGACGAGTCAAGTGTGACTACTGCGGTCAAGGGATGTTGTATATGAACTTTATGCAGCATACATGTCCAGCAAGACAAGAAATTCGTGAAATTAAAGCCGAGTTGAAGGAAGTTCGCTCTACGCAAGATGAAATGTTGAGAATGATGCAAAACATGATGTCCAATCTTGTGATAATTAAAGGAAATACGGCACAACGTTCAGAAGCCAGTCATGCAAGCAGTGCTCAGGAATTACAAGCCGAGATTGTTGTCGCAGGAGGGTATGGTTGTAAATCTGTCGAAGTGTTCAACATGGCAACCAAAACATGGCGGCCACTGTCAGAGATGAATAATGATAGAGGTGCAGCGAGTTCAGTTTTATACCAAGGTCACATGATTGTGACTGGTGGATTTGGTGAGCATTTCCAAGACCTGGCTAGTGTTGAAGAACTGAATCTCGCTCAGCCAGGTGGACATTGGGTTGAATCTCAATTTAAATTACCAGTGCCGTCCAGTGGTCACGCATGCGTGGTATATCAGAATCGTCTCTTTGTTATTGGAGGATGGATTTTGTTTAGAACCTCTGATACAATACATGAAATTCAGCTGACCCCACCCTACACATCAAGGTTGCTCACCAAGATGCCCAGGCCAATACATTACCATGGTGCTGAGATAGTGAATGGCAAGGTCTACATTATTGGTGGCACTACGACAGAATATTATCAAGACGCAACAGACACTGTCCTCATGTTTGACCCAGCAACCAATACTTGTACAGAGCTCAAGCCACTTCCATACCCTGTATCATATATGGCAACAGTAACTTGGAAAGACAATGTGGTTGTCCTTGGCGGTGCAGACAAGGGAGCAAAGGCTGTGAATACAGTTATACTGTACAATGTTACTACAGGAAGTCATCGCATGCTGCCTGAGATGAGAAAGAAGAGATGTGGTTGCACAGCAGTGATCATTGGTGATAATATTATCACATTGGGAGGGGAGGATGAAACTGGAATTGGACTTAATTCTGTTGAATGTTACAATTTTCATACAAACACATGGACAGAGTTCCCAGCGATGGCTGAAGCAAGACATTCTGCTTGTGCTGTGGTAAAATATTGTTGACATTGCACAGTGACTTAACTGCCAAATAGTGACTTATAATATTGCACATCATATAAAATTGTTTATGCACCAATCCTATTCATTTATATTAATACAATACATTGTAAATATATTCCAAGACTTAAGTTGGACTTTCGTCTTAACGCCTTCGAGTATGATAGAAATGTAATACTAAAATACACTGTTGTTATCAACGCGTTAATAATATTTGTTTGTATAAAATCTATTTCAAAATTGTGGTCGTTTTACAATGCAATATTGTAATCTCCAAAAACTGAAAACGTCTCTAGCCTTTGCGTACAGTAAAGCCCCGCATAAAAGAACCAGTGAATTTTGACTTCAGGCTGAAGTGGTTCTTATATAACGGGTACTTAGAAAGAAATCAGACTGAAGTGGTTCTTAACTGGTTCTTATTTCCAGTCAAAAACAATTGTTCCTGGTTTAGAGTTTTAAACCTCTTGAGTGAACAAAGGGCCATCACGATGTAGGTTTTTTGAATATAGTTATGCAATTTGAATTAAGGTTGTGAATTGATTGCTGTTTTGATAAAATAAATGCATGCATGATGTGATTGAAAGACATAATTCCTGCTAGCAAGATTACAGTATTTTGTTTTCTTCCTAGTACCTGCTTACTAATTCAGCTAACAGTTTAATAAGGTTTTTTAAGAACCAGTTTCATTTGTCAGCCTGAAGTGGTTCTTGTATTTTGGGTGTTTAATTGCCCAAATTTCAGGCTGGTGGTTCTTAACCCACTGGTTCTTTTATGCGGGGCTTCACTGTATTAGAAACTGATTATAAACACCGATTTGTCAGATCCGATTCTCGCCCTGACTTATGTGATTTCACACAACACAGCAACAACTACACTTTTCGTCAGGTAATGAACCAATAGTGTTACTCTTGTCAGCAAATCCAGTAAATCACAGACATCGAGAGGAGCATCGGATCCCACAAATCAGATCGTGTGAACAGGCCTTAAGCGTCAACATTTCTGAAGTTGACTACCATCTGTTGTCCGGCAACGGTTATTGAAACCAGGCAATAGAGACCTTAAGATTGGCGTTTACCGCTAACGGCAAACTTCTTATTGTATTTTCAAGACAACTGTTCGCTTTTGGAAGATATGGGGCATGGTATATTAAAATGGAACATGAATTAACTACTTATACGAGTTATGGCTGCAAAAAAATGGCAGAACCTACTTTCAAATTCGATTTGAAGTTTGCGGTTGGCGGTCTGCCGTAAACGCAAATCTTAAGGTCTCTAATATGTCACTTTCATCTTGTATTGTCATTTCTATGCTGGTATAAGTTTGCACAGCAGTTCTGAAGACTGAAGTTGACCATAATTTATTGTACAGCGAACTGTGTTTTTTGAAAACGATTTCTAACATTCGCTACTTCATCTTTCAATACCTCGTTCATATTGAATAATTCAGTTGATATCACGTTGTGCATTGCAAAACAAATCCCCGTACTGATTTTATGGCCATTTTTGTTGTTTAAATCGTAAGGCCAGGAGAGTAGAATCATTACAATGTAATGAGCAAGGTTGAAACGTCGCAAATGACACGAAGACGGCTGAATGTTCATGTCGCAACACATCATTGTTGATTCCGGTAGTTGGTGTTCAGAAACTTGGTTGATAAGCTTTGACCAGCAAAGACAAGTCTGTTGGTGATTGTGTTGATGTTGGTGTTGATGGTGGTGGTGATTATGTTGTTGATGGGGTTGTTTATGTCGTAGGTGTTGTTGTTGTTGTTGTTGTTCATGCTCTTGTGGCTGTTGCTGTTGTCTTTCCTTTAGCTCTTGTTCCACAATCTGTTCAATCACATATTCCCACAAAGTGCAATTTTCAATTGTTTCACGGACTTCACAAACCAGACATTTCTTGTCTAAGGATGGATCAGCATTCTTGAACTCCAGACGTATATGGATTCCATCAAGGTGTTCGATACCTGTACAGTTTGAACTCATCATAAACTGTAATAATGTCCTGACAACATCACGCAGCATCACGCTAGTATTAACACCCTGAACATTCAAGCTTTTCATCCAATAGTGCCAAGGCAATAACGCTGTCTTGAAGAACTTTAACCATCCTTTGTGAAATGTTGGTGAGTCTTCTGAACTTACAGCTTTAAACAGTAGGCTAGGTTTGTCCAGAGTCGTTCTCTTGCGCAAAACAAAGTAGCCTCTGGGATTGCCTGCATGTAAAATAGCAGAAATGTTAGGTTAGGTTTCCTCGTGTAGTAAAACTGAACTAATAAGGAGTGACCTTGCTGGACTTCTATTAAAGAAGAACAGTTTAGAACTGAAAGAACTATCCAGTATAAATGAATTTAAACTTGATTGAAGACCAACATTGAAGACCAGTACGTTAAACTTCAATCATTGCACAAGACTGATTGTATAGTTATTCTCATGAATAATTCACGACAAAAAACACAAAGAAAATTATGGCCGTAAAGGAGCTTGTACATCTGATACAAAATCCTGCTGATTCACATAAACTCTAAGTTCATTAATTAATTTTTATCACTAAATATTATGATTGAGGAACACCAACGTTTTCATCCAGACGAGCCCCTAAAACTCCATACTACTTACCGGTGACATTGTCGTTAAGCGCCATGGCTTCCCAGAGTCGTTTAACTGGCACCCAATGTGGCGGATATTTGTACCTGGATATATCGAACACCAGAACTAAGTCTTTCTCCGGGTGATAACCCCCGATGGGGGAATAATGCCCCGTCCCTTCTTGATCTAGGCCAATCCTGTGATAACAAACCACTAAAATCTCGTCACATGGCCCCGATGTGGTCCTTTTGCAGAGCGCTCTGAACTCCTCTATCGATGCTGTCGGTTTGAGGTTACACACCAGAGCCACCTTAAGATAATTTGCTTCGGCCATACACGCAAATTGCTGGAACACAATACCATTACCCTCGATTATCCTATAAGGTACACAATGTTCCAGCATCGTCTGTGTATACCATCTATATTTATCCTTCCATACCCTACACGGGTCCTCGCGAAAAGTATTAAGGCACATAGTCAGCGTTGCTAGAGCGCAGCTAAAACGCGGCTCGAACGAAGTGAGAAAGTTTTGCGCCAACTCGAAGTAGCTGTTCAGGTAGCCCGCATTTGCAGTTTCGAAGAAAACCTTCTTGCCTTCGTCTGACGAAAATAATACTAAGCCTTCTGAGAGTTCGTTTGAGATGAACCACGAGTCTTCTGATATTTCGGTTTCATTTTCTATATAGGAAAGAAAATAGCAACGATTTTACATTTCTTTTTACGATCTTGGATGTAGGATGTAACCTACCTGGATGTGGTTGTATTTACTAGTTAATGCGACAGTTAAATAGTCAGAATCGCCTGTTTTAAGTTGTAACGAACCTGCAGCAGACTTGTACCAATGCTGTTTCAACAACTTGTTATCAGGATGTGTTCGCACTGCTTGTTCCCAGCTCGTTGATAAGTTGTCAACGGCTTATTGACAACTTGCTACAAGGTTGTTGACTCAACAGACTTGTTACAAGTTGTTCCAACATCTTGTTATCGTCCTGCAATTCAACAACCTGTTAACAAGTTGTGAGTGACAAACCTTGTAGCAACTTGATAAAATGACAACATTGTTGACAAGCTTGCCACAAGCCTGTTGCAAACACATCTTGTTGACAAGTTGTGAGCCGTTTTCACGTGTGTACTATTTAACTACAAAACGGGTAGTTAAGAAATTAAGAGTTTTATACAATTAACAGGCCTAGAAAAATAGAGACAAACTTCTATGTTTGGAGCGAAGTCGGAGGTCCGTAACGCAACACTTTTTTGGGGGACGAAGTTGTTCCAATTAAAAAACCCGTTTCGGTACGATTCGGTTGAAGTGGGAAAAAGGCTTTACAGAACAATGAAGCTTATGAATAAGATAAGCAGGTTTCACTAAGCACTATCGTGCAGCAGATGGTGGCAGTCAACCTGCAGTTATCAGCGTGAGAAAAGATGTTAATTATATCCTTGGTAGTAAATATGAACATTGAGTGAAGTAGTTTAATTTTCTTGCTCCTATAAGTGTCAACATTTCTGAAATTGACCACCACCTGCTGTCCCCGTAACGCTCATACTGTCATAGCCAATAAAAAGCCCAGCAAGTGACCTTGAAACAAGATATTAATTGCAGAAAAGAATAAAATTTAATTGCTTATGTTTCGTTGTTTACATCACAACATCTTCGGGGCCGTTTAAACTTTATATTTACAAGAGTTTGAGAAATATATGTATTATATATTGTTTTTACTCTTTCTATACCTATTCGTTTGTTTCAATTTTGTAAACGTTTTACTTTTATTCATTTGAATCTTCAATGTGTTTTCTTCAAATATAACGTACTCTTGTAAATAAGTTTAATTGCTCTGAAGTGAAGATGTTGTGATGTTTAACAACGAAACGTAAGCGAAAAAAATTGTTCTCTTTTTGTGATATTTATATTTAAATTTTCTTTTGACGCAAATCCTGTGTTAATTAATATCGCCACATAAGGACCGTTTATACGGGAGAAAAAAGTCGCGACTTACATAAGACGCGTCTTATATAAGACGCGAACACACTCGTATCAATGGTCAAATTCTAATAATTAAGCCTGGTTTCACTACATGTACAACGCAACATTTACGTTCCGACATTAACGTAAAGATATCAAAACCTTCCATAAAAAGGCCGTTCTGTTACGCTTATGTCAGAGTAAAACAAGGCTTACGTCGCAGTGAAAACAACGCAAGCATAAGCACATCAAAGCGTTCCGCTCTTACGTTTATGCTTATGTTTGCTGCTTACGCTATGTCACAGTGAAAATCAGGCTTTATTGTGGAACAACTTGAACCTCTGTTCTTATTTAAGTCGCGACTTATTAAAATTTGACCATTTATACGAGTGTGTGCGCGTCTTATATAAAGGCCCATTACGGTATTTTACTTGCGTTTGGGCGCGCGCGAAATGGAAATCACGTGAATAATTGATGCGCGGGCACGCCAAGAACGCCAAGAAAGTTGACTGTCTTTCACTTTCAGCGCGTGTGAAAATGGAAAAAAAAAAAAATCCATGACAGACTGCTACGCGAAAGTTGAAACATGGTGCCGCTCGCCGCGCGCGCGGCAGCAGCAAATAATGGAAAATTGCCTTAAGACGCGTCTTATGTAAGTCGCGACTTATTTTCTCCCATATAAATGGCCCTATAGTATCTGAACTACCGACGAATCTTTTTTGATCTGTTTTTAATCATTCTCAGGTAGTTCAGATACAGCTACGAAACTGCCAAAATTCAAGAACTTTCGCCTTTTTTCCTACGACTTATTAGTGACTATACTATTTCAATGGTTAAACGCGGGCTACAAAACATTATTATTGGCTAAACCTCGCTGCTCGCACTAAATATAGTTAACTTCAGCCACTTTAACTCGGATCATTTATACAGTCGCATTTGTAACGCGAAGTGTGCATCGTTGCGGGAATATGCGTTTGCGCCGCAGGCCAAGCGCAGCAGAGGTAATTGATTCAAATATACTATATCTTACATAGTTTGCCAAATATTATACACAAGGCCGAGGGCAACCTTGAATTCTTTCGAGTACAAGTTCAATTGCCATGGTTGGATAAAAAACGTGAAAATAACCTGACTATGTACATAACATAGTAAACACAAACTATGCAAAAATTGGTTTACAATTACACTTTTAATTGCTTTCGTTTTACTTTTCGCTATACTACAGAAAGTAAGTAAATATTATACTGTATACGTACATAAAACTGTAAAAATACGATAGTGTCTTAAGGAGTCGCGGACTATAGGCAGACAAAGCCATGCAATTAATATTTCTAAAATCAATTACGGGTTGTACAATATAGCAGGATCATACCGCACTGATCTTCGACGTGTTTGTCTGAGTATCGACGCACATTCGGCAAATCCCAATGTCCTTCCTTGGCCCTCAAAGCGTCCTGACGTCCCTCAAGTGAACGGGCGCTTAGAGCTTGATTACTCATCCTTGCTGCAGACAAATTTATCTGAAACAGCGAGTCTACGAAGAGGCACCCTTTTCATTGATTGACTGATTGTTTTTCGTTTTAAAACTCCGACATGACATATATATAGTTTTATATAAATTACCATATATTAACATATGAATATTGCCTTAGCCCCCTCACTTCTAATTTTTTGGGCAGCTATAACCCCCTCCTAGTCCTAGCCCCCCAGTTCTGCCGTATTCAGACAATACCGCCATCAGTTGTCCCGTAACGGAGGTTTTATTGCAATAGCATTGATTGTTGTATTAAATTTGGTCGCGCAAAACGAATTTCGGCAATGTGTTTGTCCAGCGAAAAAATTTTTCGTGAATAATTTTTGGCTAATCAATCGTGTTGCCCGAATATTTTTTCTGTTGGCTTCAAGCAAACAAATTCGTCTAATGGAAAACTCAAAACTGGCTTTTATCTGTAATCAGTGTCAAGACGAATGTACCTTATCATGTTACACAGTCTTGTGATAATATTGAAATTTTACAACATTTACACTTCTGTCAATATGTACACTTGTGTGTCGTGATTGTCTGCACCATCTGCTGAGAAAGACGAAGCCTTTTTAATTGTTTTCAATCTTTTTCAGGAAGTTCTGATACAGACCAGGACAGCTTATTACACTGGACCCATTGTCAAGGGTCTATAAGTTCGATAACATTTTATGCGCAAAACAGTAACTCGAACCGAAAAATCATTTATTATAGGCGCGTTTGAGGTGGGTTGGGATAAAACGCAGATCCGGAATTACGGATTCAGGTGTTGATAGAAAAATAGAATATTAACGTCACATTGACCTTCGCACACAAAATATAATCGCATATTTTGGTTCATAATTACACTTTTAAATGTTTTCTTTTGGCTTGCTACAGAAAGCTACTCGCCATATTATACCGTGTACATAAAACTCTAAAAGTGCGATAGTCTTAAAGCGGATAATAAGCAAACAAAGTCATGCCGCAATTGAAATTTCTAAAATCATTTTCGAAGATCGTGCTAGCAATAAACTTATAACAACTTTTATGAATACGAGTTACACAACAAAAGTTTTAATTGTAAATATGTTTCGACAGTTTCGGCATTATGTCTCATGCCATCTTCAGTGCAATTAAGCAACTGATTGTGATACTATTTTACACATGTTTCCTTACATTACGTACGTATACATTACGTACGAAGTGACAGGAATGTTAATCCACTAAAATTGTGATAAGCATCAAGTCATCAACAGAACGAAAATGATAACTCTAACAAACAGCGTGGCTTGGTTAGTAAGAAAGATGAATAGTTGAGGTTTAAATAATATCTTTATATCTTTAATTACGTCGGGACTTTTTAACCCTATTTAACTTTTATTGTATTCATAAAAGTTGTTAAAATCATTTGTATACAATACATGTATAGCAATATCATACCACATTGATCTTCGATGTGTCTGTCTGATTCTCGACGCTCATTCATCAATTCCTCGTGTCCATCTTTGGGCCTCGAGTCGTCCTGTCGTCCCACAAATGACTCGGCCCCTAGCATTTGGTTATCCGTCCGAACTGCGTCCAGCGCCGTTGTGAACAGTCCGAAACAGCGAAAGCAAAGCGAAACCGCGAAGGGGAGCTCTTCTGCTCTTGTTTGATTTGATTTAATTGATTGTCCACAGAGGATTGTTCCTCTATTTATCCTCCGGTATATATTAGTCATGCTGGTTATTGGATTGGCTGTGGCACATGTGACTTTTACCTTTCGTCTTTTCATGAAAGGAACATGCATTACGGCATGACGCATGTAAGGTGAGACGGTGAGTGCTTGAGTGGTTGCGGTTCGACTCAACCAAACACCGGTTTAGTAACACTGGACCAATAAGTAGGCATTTATACAGGAACTCTATGTATTCATTGCAGGAGGAAACCCTAACTAAACTAACTTTATTTATACCGGATAGTTCTAAACTGTTCTCCCTAGAGGTCCTGTAAGGGGCATCCCTTATTGATCCAGTGTTACTACAGGAGGAAACCTAAACTAAACTAACTTTATTTATACAAGATATCTCTATCAGTTCTAAACTGTTCTCCCTAGAGGTCTAGTAAGAATCATCCCTTATTGATTCAGTGTTACTACAGGAGGAAACCTAAACTAAACTAAGTTTATTTATACTGGATAGCTCTATCAGTTCTTAACTGTTCTCCCTAGAGGTCTAGTAAGAATCATCCCTTATTGATCCAGTGTTACTACAGGAGGAAACCTAAACTAAACTAACTTTATTTATACTAGATAGCTCTATCAGTTCTAAACTGTTCTCCTTATATAGAGATATACAGGAAAGGCCATCTTCGGTACTGCAGGATGAAACTGAACTGAACTAGCTAACTGTACTGGATCGTTCTATCAGTTTTAAACAGTTCTCCCTAGGCCTCTAAGTATGAAGTTTACTCTGTAGTAACACTGGAACAATCGTAATGATCCTTACTGGACATCTAGGGAGAACAACTGACCCCCGTTATAATGCAAAACAACAGTCGACACGTCAACAAAACTTGATTTTCCGATGTTCCAATATAAAAATATCATTAGTGAAAGCAATTAAAAATTGTCCACATGTAAAATGTCGTCGACTGGGCGGACTGGCGATGCGCTGCACAGCCTGCACAGCCTGCACAGCCTGCACTGCTAAAATCACTGCATGAACTGTAGGTTAAAAGTGCAACTCCCGTTGCGATTTAGCGATTTTAGAAATTAGACACGCTTTTTGAACTGTTACCAATCAAGCATAACTCAGTGTGAATTTCTAGTTGTGTTTAATTTGAAAGTCTAACATTAAATCGAGTAACGCATTGGCACCTCAACACGTGTCAAAATTCCAGTGGCTTTTCAACGAAACCAGCGATAATTGTTTTAACCACTTGGCCTATGTAATTCTCTTGTGAGATATTATTCCTACGCTGGTTTTCAAGTACTTCAAGTGGGACTTAATACTATCGGGTTTTTTAATTCAAATTTCTAATACTTTTTCTCTAACAATCGATATAATAATTCGCTATCCCGCTATAATTCGCTCCCTAGACTTGTTTGTCTCTCAAAGGGATTTTTCTTGGGGAGTTGTGAGACAGACTTGGAGCAAGTCTAACTACCCCCTAAGGCCCTAACATTCAATTCTCACTCATATTGATAATATCCGACTGTCCTAACCATGGGACTTTTTCCACAGGAAGCTAAGATCAATGCATGACGCACATGATGCACCATGAATTTCCTCTCACACCCAGTTTATATTTCTGGCACATTTCCTCGCTTGGTTGACCACGAACAAACCTACGCAACTTATATTACTAAGTTCCTCTTTTCTACCTGATTGCCGTTTATAGTTCGCATTTCCTGTTGGTCGTATTTTTGTGCACGTTCCAGATTTAATACTCCTATACTACGATTCTAACAATATGCGCGCATACAAAATTATTGATATATACTATTAATTTATTACAAAAGTCCAATGACATTCGATAATCGATATTCATATAAACATGCAAAACAGCCAGTTTTACTATATTCTCACCCATTTGTCTCAATACCAGCTGTGGCTTTTCAACGAAACCAGTGATAATTCTGGCCTACGTAAGCATCAGTTTGTAATCAATAATTATAATTCACTGCGTCGTCTAGTTTTTAATTTAAAATTCAAATTTATCTCCCCCCGTTCTGTCGACAAAACAATGAGTGATTGCATGGTATGGAGAACAGTTGGAGGGGGGGAGTTTTTCAATGGCACAACCTTCGTCGAAAATGGGTTATGAATTTTACTTATATTGGCTAAAATCTGTTTTCTGTGCATTCTCAATAAAGTTTATAGGATAAATAACGATTATAGCGTATTTTTGAGGAGAGAATTTGCTTGATATTTGCAGAGTAAAAGCCAGAAACTTAGAGCATATACATTGTACAAATACTACAATCATGGCGACCGCCAAAAAGGAATTTTATCGCAAGCCCCTTCCCGCTTCGTGCATCGATTTCGCTTCGTCGGAGGGCAAAAATATTTTCAAAGGAGCGTTGAATGAAGGCACTATGAATTGTTTTTTCAATTTGGCTGCACAATTTAGAACGCAGGACGAACCTGCTTATTGTGGATTGTCCACATTAGTAATGGTTTTAAATGCATTATCTGTGGACCCTGGTCGTGTTTGGAAAGGCCCCTGGCGTTGGTACCATGAAAATATGTTGGATTGTTGCGTCCCTCTTGACGTAGCGCAAACAAAGGGCATTACGTTATTCCATTTTATGTGCTTGTCTACGTGTAACGGGTTGGATGTCGATATGGTCCAAGCGTTGCCAACGGCAACAATTGCTGAGTTCCGAAACGTTGTAAAAAGCGTTACTCAGTCGGATAGCCAAGTGCTGGTGTGTTCCTACTCTCGTAAAATTCTGGACCAATCGGGAGATGGTCATTTTTCTCCGATAGGCGGATACCATGCAGGTCGGGATTTGGTATTGATTTTCGACGTGGCTCGGTTTAAGTATCCACCACACTGGATAACAGTTGATCTATTATGGAGGGCCATGCAGGGATTGGATAAAGAAACTGGTTAGTAGTGGTTGGAAACTTAAAATGGTCGTAACGTTAAGTGCAATTGGATGGAGTTAACGCCCCTTGCCAGGCCCGGTTAGTGCATGTGTCTTTCACCTCTGTGACCAGGGTTTGATTCTGAAATAGACCTTACAAGTGCTTATATCACACAATTTTTAATACATACAGACTTCAGGAATGTGTGTGTGTGTGGGACACTTGTAGGAAATATTTTGGTCAATTTTTCATTTTTTGAAAATTTTTACTTCCACTGTAGTATCATTGTACCAATAAGGGACGGATTTAACAGGGGTGTCCTCTAGCCCCCAGAACAGGGGGGCTAGAGGTTTGTTTAGCCCCTTCAACCAAACAATCTTCTCCTGCCACAGGGTGTTACTGAACCTCTAGGGAGATCCGTTTTGAACTGATAGAGATATCAAAGCTAAACGAAGTTAGTTAATTCCTTGATGCATCCTTGCTATTAAGAAGTGGGTACTCCGGTTTCCTCCAACAGGGAATGTTGACAGGGTGGGTTGGGTACCCCTAACTGGCCCTTCCACCGTAGCTGTGCTCCGTGATGGCAAGCAAAAGGTGGCTGCCATATGCGCCTAGAAAGCCTTCGACTTGGTCACGTTGAGCTGTGTCCTTTGCAATTCAGCTTAGCTCTCAGCTGCAAGTAAGGATAATAAGCACACCCCCCTTAAAGTTAAAGTTAAAATAACTCAACATTCATTAAGTCAATATTATATATTTCTTTATGCTTACAAACAAATAATTTCTAATTTGAAGGTCAACCACGTGGCTACCTGACCATGAGACAAACTCTTCACACAGGAAACCCAACCATTTTGTTCAAAATTTCCGACAACTTTAACCTGACCTTTTCGTCGGATATGAAGCTGGAGGTCTCAGAGATATTGCGGCAATGGCAGACATGGCTTACAGCACAGTGTCATGATCATCCTGAAAAGAAAGAGTTTCTTGCAATTTTTGTTTCAAAATTTTTGAGTTTGTGGTGTTCTGAATGTTCTCCAGGTAACACCAGTATAATTATTATTGGAACTTGAACATCACCATCGCCACCATCATCATCATCCTCATCATTTCCACCATCGTCATCATCATCACCACCATCATCATAAGAATACAATTATCATTACCATAATCATCAACACCACCACCACTGTCATAACCACCACCATCATCATCAACACCAGTACACTGCCATCGCCACCAGTACACTGCCATCGCCACCAGTACACCACCAGTACAACCACCATCGCCAATACTAATCAGATTTTAACTTTTCCATTTTCCAACAGGTCTTGACAAAATCTTCACCATAAAAATCGATGCAGATTGCTGTAAAGATCTTTCAAAGGACCACAAATGTGCAATATGCGATCTCCTTCACTCTTTAGAACAACAACAACTATTCCACATAATTGATGAATCCCTAACCTCCGGCGAACACACTATCTCCACATCTTGGGATGGTCTGGCTAACCTCAAAATTGTAAACGACCGACTATGCTGTCCAGCTAAAGATGACATCCAGAATTTCCCTAGAATAAAACACAGCCATTTTGCTACAATGATGCTTCTAGCCTGGCCTTATCCATCAAATTCGCAACCTAAAAATTCAAATGAATCACATGCAGATTTTTGCATCGAATATGTTACCCAAGAGATGAAGGGAATTACAGAGGTTCTGGAACATGAAGTGAAATTATTGAATGCCCAATTGTCAACGATATTCATGTACTATGAAAGTGTTGGCAGTTCTGAAGTTGTTTTGAACAAAAGTAAAAGAAGTTGTAAGAAAACAGGGTGTAAAAAACAGTAGTAAAAAAGTAGATTTAGATAGATTTACTGGTATTTGCTGATGAGTAAAAGTACTGTACTGTGTGTTCATGTTTAGCTGCAAACGACGTTATCGTGATTGCCCGTGTGTAGTCGTAACCATTGTCGTAACAAATCGTCGCCACCTTTCAAGTGATGCGTTTTTTCTCCACATGCACCGCAAAATTCGATATCTTTGTAAATAAACTCTAGAAACCCCGCTGTTTCGAAGTTTAGTTGATTTGAATCTCTTTAATATTCCCTTTGAATCAATGCTTTGATTACTTGATCTGTAACAGGGCAGCCATTTTAAAACCATTGTGTTTATGGCAAAGTGATATAACGACGCGATTGTGAGATCGTCTTTGACTGCGTTTTGGTTCTTGATGTTTTGAATTTTTTTTGTCCGTGAAATTGGACGCGGCTAGGATGTCACGTACGTTATAAATTGGAGACCCAAGTTACGGAGAAAGGTAGGTATGTTAATAGTCTTAATACAAGATAATAAAAACTCCTTTGTGTTAAAAATTGTGTAGCATTTAGCTTTTAAATGCTTCTATTGACCAGGTTTGTATTGCGTTGGCCTAGCAACTCAGATTTACACGAAATGATGTGTAAAATTTTAGAATTTATAGCTTTATTGGAAGTGTATATTATTTGTAAAAGGGAAGTACAACAAAATCTGATTTCAACGCATGTTAATTTCAAATGTTCACGAATTAGTTACAAAACATGAGAACATTCGTAATCCAACTACGTTATTAAACTTATTTATAACATGCATTAAAGGTAGGTTACAGTCGATTCTGCGCATGCGCGGGCTGTGTTTACATTTTTTGTTTTTGTTTTGAACCACATTGACTATATAACATGAAGTATATAACAGGTGTTCGGAACACGATTCAGTACATTCGACATAATTTGCGACGTAGGGAGTGCAATGTTTCACAATTTGTACTTTTTCTACACTTTTAAATCTTTATACGACTTTTAATTGAAAAATCGTGAATAAAGAGGCCGCTTTGAACCTTGTGTGGTCAGCTAGATCAAAAGGCAACAGCCAGAGCGGCGAAATCCCGAAAGTGCGAGTTCGATCATTGAATGATAAATATTTGTGTTTACTTTTGGAATTTAATGACTTGGAAGTGTTATAAATGTGTATAATCATGAAAATATTTCATGTGGTATCTCTCGTTCGAAACATGTTGCCAGAGTTGTTGTTGCAGTCATGGCAGAAGTACTGGAAGAAAGCCTCTCGCTTGACGAATTCGAAACAAGTGTGATCGAAAGTGTTGCTGCAGTGCCCAATGTAGACAACAATATCACTACATGTTCTTGTCGCGGCGCCTGTCTTCGCGAAAAAGGGCGGAATTATTGTGGTGTAAAAGCGTAAACAGCTTTTGTTCTAGCGCGTGCCATGGAGACGATTTTGGATACTGCATGAACAACAGAAGGGCCCAAGAGCGTGACAGTGAAGACACAGTAAGTATTCAAATCTTTTGTGTATATTATATACAAAAATTATGTATGATTTGCAATTATCGCCTGGAAATATCTGAAATATGTAACTCACTGATGTCACCCTCAGATCGATAGAAGAATAAAATACTCTTTTTTTTTTCTTTGCATTAATATAAGAACAGTTTTATTCACTTTCACACTATACTTTTTTAGGATTCTGATTTCTCAATGCAAGAACTGGAAAGCAAGGTAGAGGAAGAGTTGATAGAAAGTGAAGAGATAGGAGAGGACATGGCAGAGGAAGAGCTAGAATTCGTGCTAGGGGAAGAGGTAGAGCGAGAGGTCAAACAAGAGGAGGGCGTGGAAGAGGTGGTCGTGGAAGAGGAGGTCGTGTAAGAGGAGGTCGTGGAAGAGGAAGTCGTGGAACTGGAAGGGGGCGTTTAAATGAAGAGCCAGATGCTGCTGAAAATCAAGCCAACCATGAACAGCAGTTGGTGGTAAGAAAACTATAGGTCGGCTTTTATTATATTTATATAAGTTGAGTTGGCAGGCACGGATCAACCACAACCACCAAGCCCAGATCCCGACAACGAAACCCCTGAGTGGTGCAATTGTGGCCACTGCATTGTTATGCCAACGCAGGATGAGAACAAATGCTGTGCAACAGTAAGACGTCCATGCATTTACAGAACAAATGTATTTAGACAAGTAGTTACTGATGGCAATGTTCTGGAGATTGCAATGAGATACAGGGAGGATGTTCTCGTTCTGAACAATGTCAGAGATAATCAAAGTTTTCGCCATGCAGCATATAGACAATATGTACTATGGCAACATGGAAGGTTGGGAAGGGGTACCAGAAGGGTTGTTCCAAGCTGCTGTGTTGTTGCCATATGTGCTCGTAACCCTTCACCCAATGGTGTGTACACAGGATATAGGCCTGCACGCTTGTAGATATTAAGCATATGATCCTTTATTTATGTTCTATTTTGTCTAAAAGCAGACAATTTAACTTGCCTGCATTATGGAATTAGTAGCCTGTGCACAGTGTACACAGAAATTTTGTTTCCTGTGTATAGACTGCGAATCGACAAACAAAAGATAATTGTTCTGTCACATCTTCATATTATTAGTGCATAATTTAGGATTTATAGTCTATCGTGTCATATTATTCTATATAATTATTGTTTAGCCTATCACAATTTCCCCCTGATTCTCACATGATCAGAACAAGTTATTGTTTGCCGATTCACAGTCAATACAGGTAACAAAATTTATGTATAGACTGTTCAGGCTATATCGTTAGGGTTTACTTCCATTATTTGCTGGATATGGAATTATAAATAAGAGGAGAGCCTTTGTGTTAACAAATTCTTGCATGTGGTTATTAACAAGAAGTTCTAGCAGGCAGTTTTGTTTTTTGTTATTTACTAGTGGCTCAGTTCAATACTAAAAATAGTATGGGAACAATTAACTTATTGGGTTGAGCTGCCCATCTCCCACCAACATGGCCAGACTGACACCCCCAGGATACCACAAGACAGGTTCCCCGATACATCTTTCTATAAACCAATGAACAGCCACAATCTGGTCGTTTACAAACACTCCCATGTATAGATGTAATCAATGACATTATAAGAGTGTCTGTAAATACAATACACTTTTCCATCTTTATGGCTTCTTGTAGGGTAACCTCTTCTACGGTAGAGATGTACTCTGATGATGTCGTTGTCTTGGTTCCTCCTTCGCTATTTCCACCTTCAGGCTCATCTCCATCTTCATGCTCATCTCCATCATGCCCATTTATAGTTACATTTAATACATCCTCTATTAACGGTTCATCAAAGCAGGATCCAATCTAAATTGTGCATTAAGTATGTATTACTTGAATGCATGTACTGTAATACTGTACATACATAAATCATATGGTATATAAAGACAAGTTTTTTAAAACATGTACCCAAAAATGGGGAATTTTTGCCATGTGAGAAAGGCTAATTACATTATAGACTAACTCTTTATCAGTTTATGCCACTTTAATAATACCCTAACAGCCTCTGTTCAGCAGACACTAACCTGCTCCCTGAGGATGTCTGTTTAATACAGGTTTGACAACAGACTTTTAAGGGTTGTGTTGATGGCTTACATATACTTACTGAGGAAAATCATCAGTAGGAGACAGTATGTTTGGTGGCTGGATAGTCAGATCCGATATGTCATCACCAAAGTCATCACTTTCTCCACTACTGGCAGACATGGTTTCTTCGCCAATAGGATTTTGATCAAATCTGGTAAATTGTAAATACTTCGTATATAAAAATCTTAATACTGTATATCATACCAAACAATGCAATTACTTGCTACTAAATCTGCAAGTAAAATCACTAAATCTGCAAGACTGAATTGAGTCTCAAATCAGCTTCTTAATTGCTTAGGCTAAATTTATTTGCGATAAAAACAAAGCACCATGTGCCAGAAAATGAACGAGACTGGAAAACATACGTATAATGGGTAGACAATATTACACAATAAGCTCACATGTTAATATTTAGATTCTCACTTATCATAGTACTTTATTTATTTATTTTTGTAGCTAGCCTGCAAGCCACAAAAGCTTGCCACAGAAATAAATAAACAACACAAAATTTGACATAAATTATACAGTATGTCTGTATGTATAACAAACTCAAAGATTCAACAACTTCATTACCTGGCGAACACATGCTGCTTTTTGAGCGTCTTCTAGTAAGGAGAACAAATACAATGTACCCCACATCTTCAGTGCCAGACAATGGCCACATTGTCGTTGTGCTCTCTGTTTGAGTTTCTACGTTGCTAAAACATTACAGAATACGTAAAAGAAAGTAAATAAAAAGCGTAAAATCATCATAAAAGGTCAAAGGTTTATTTGCATCATTAATATGCTTACCATAACGTGTTTCTCAATGCGTAATAATCGAGCAGAAACTCTGCGACATGCTGATCGGTTTTGAGGTTGTGGTCTTCTTTGAACGCTCTCCACCTCTCGAAAGCATCAAATAACGACACTTTAGATGCGTCTCTTTTCTTGTCGTATTCTTTTCTAGCCTCAGATCTGCTACGATGGCTTATATTTCAAGGATCTACATCCGAACGTACTTGATGTGCCAGAATCAGCCATCACTCCTTCCAATGGCGACAGTCGAATGAATATTGATTATAAGGCGGCCGCGCGTGTGTTTATTATGCTTTAGGACTGGAAACGTGTTATGATTGTAATATGAGTAGGCTACTCATAACAAACTCACCGCACATGCGCAGAATCGACTGTAACCTACCTTTAAAATTAGATTTTGTTGAAAATTGTACCTATTTTGTTGGTCGTATTTTTTTAAAAGCTTTTGTATAATCTTTGATATTTCCGTGTTTAATACTTGGATAAATATAAGTTTTGCATATAAATGTTTTATGCCTAATAGTAAACATATTAACTAATTAGTAAATATAAAAGCAGTATTTTCTAGCCAGTGTAGAGTTCAATATATATAACTTCAAGAAACAATTAATTTTGTATAAATTATGTACAATTTTAGAGAACAAAACAGTCAAAAGACAGAAAAAAGTATCCGATATGTTTGGATAATAAACAAATCTTGTTTAAATGTAGCAAAGTGCAAAAGCTTTGAAAGATCGTTTCAAATTGACATCCCATTTAGGTTAATTATTTTTCAACCACTAATTTATTAACTCAAACCAAAGGCTTATATTTAAGTGCTACAAATCTTATTAATTTATGAAGTAGTGTCTGCTTTGAATAGGGTTTTGGGGGCTTGCAGTCTTAGTTACACTTTTTTAGCGAAAACCGTCTTGTAAGACTGTCTGTTTGTGAGGCAAGACAATTCTTGATTAGCCTCGATAATACAGACTAATACAGACTGTGTGTCTAGCATGCTTTGATTATAGAATTGTTAATTAACACCAGCTGCTGCTAAAGTAATTTTGAGTTTTGACAGTTTGACAAAAGCTCATAGCAGTTTTTGTGCACTTTCTCCAGCAAGCAGACATCCCTGTTAGAATGTGTTTTGATTGAAAACAGAAGCTTGGATTCATCTGCTGTTAATCCTGATACCATCTAAAGTTGAGTGATGTGACCGGACATGTCATTCAAAATGCGCTTTATCCCTACTCAGATCTCAGCATATGGACTTCACTTTCCCATATGAATTCAATGCAATCTAATATATGGAGATATCGGCATCTTGTTTGATAGGACTATTAGTAGAAGGACTGTTTGTAGATGGAATACTCAAACAAAGTTTAGACCTAGCCAGGAGCAGTTGCGAAAAATGCAAGTTTAGGTCCTCTGGCAGAACTTGAACCTGCGGCCCTGCGATTCCGGTGCAGCGCTCCAACCAACTTGAGTCCAGTTGCTGAGCATTAACCGCAAATTTGGTATATATGATGGGAGTGATGCTGGTATTAGGTATGGGTAAATATCAAGAATTTTTCTCTGCATCTCATTCGATAAGACTAATAGCAGAAGGTGTTTGTAGATGGAGTACTCAAATGAACATATGCACTTATATACACCGGAATTGCAGGACAGCAGGTTCAATTGCTGGCCAAGGCCAAAGTTTTGCATTTGCAACTGCTAGGTCTAAAATAAAATATATATTTTTTTTGTTGAGTATTCCATCTACAAACACAGGTTTCTCCCTGTCAGGCAGTAACCAGTCAAATACCGTTTTTGACTACTGATTTACACGCCTGGAAAAACAGAGTTTATGTAAAGGAATTTTGTTGTAAACACAGTTTTGTGTAAAACAGTGGTGTTTTATAATTGATATGACGTTTTATTGTGAAAATCTTTAGAATTATATAAAAGCTTAAATCTTCCCTCAAAATGCAGGAAATGGCATTTCAGAGACTTCAGATTTCAAAATTTTCCGGGGGATCATGCCACCCCCCTAGACGTTTGCCACGGGACGCTTACCTGTTTAGACACCTCTTTTGCCTGCCGCGCTCACAACTGTGGAGAACCCTGCAAACACCTACTATTAGCTCATATCTCTCTATAACTCTCTGTCTTTCAAGGTTCATTGTGCAGTAGAACACTGGTCAGTCACTGAACCACTCAGGCCGTCTATTATTTGATGAATTAATTGGACTACCAATCCATAGTTCAACTAATTAGTCATCTGGTAAACTAACTGCAGCAGACTTGTACCAATGTTGCTTTACTTGTCATCAGGATGTGTTTGCAATTCAACAAGTTGTGAGTGACAACCTTGTAGCAACTTGTGAAATTGACAGCATTGTTAAAGCTTGCTGCAAGTCTATTGTGAACACATCTTGTTGACAAGGTGTGAGATTTTTATATGTGTAAACTGTATAAAATTATCTGATAATTTCAAAAATGTGATATCGTTTAGTCCGTATCTATTATGAAATTCTGTAGGTGATATTTCAATGTAAAAATGGAAGCTTGTACCAAAAGAAAATATATTATCTGCAAAATATCAAAAGAAAGAAATCTTAGTTGAGATTATTGGTTTGAAGATGGGGGCAGGTCAGTTGTATTGAATTTTTAACACTTTCCATATTTTATTATTTTATCAAATGATTTATCATTGAAAACTAAAATATTTATTATAATAATTGTAATATTTTGTTTTTAGCAACGTCCTGCTCTGGGAAAAGCAAAACACGAACAACGTAAGAATTGTATAATATAGTTTCCAACAAAACCTCAATTTACACTCAAAATTGGTTGCTTTCAGCTTTTTTGGGAGGCTCCAAGTGGGGAGAGAGAGGGAGACATGATTCTCTCCCCAGAAATTTGGACCATTCACCAATCTACAGATAGCCTGTAAGAAACTCTATATTAATATATGAAAAACTAATTGTTGGCAAAGATTTTATCAATATGAAAAAAAAATGTTTGAGTATTTTCGAACTAGAAATTCCCATAAATGTGGTATCCCACAATGTGTTTTTCAATCCCTTTAGCCAGTCAGAATCTAAGGAAATTAATTGTATTATGATGTTAATTGTAATACTTCATCTGCATTTAATAATGTAATAGGACAAATATAGTATAATTTTATTCATATGGGCTTAATCACACTGTTGAACAGCAAACATGCATTAACTTGTCATCTTATAAGCATATTAAGTTATTTTCCCTCATAGCAACGAATCGCATGTATCTAACGATAAAAGCATGTTAAGCTAAACCTAAAGTTACTTGATGCTTTTGATCTCCATAAACTTGTGGTAGAAATGGCTTGGAGGTTAATACATTTAATTAAGATTGTGTGCTGAAATTTGTGGAAGTACATGACTCATGAGTGAACAGTTAAAAGGAATGTGTGTGTCGTTATTTTATGAGAATCGTTAAAGGATTAGTTTATGTCTGCGTGTCAGTCACGGTATGAAATAACGGTCAGGTTTATACTATAGAGGGTGGCCCGTCTGGACGAAGACAAGATAGTTTGTCTGATAATTCGTCTGTGTTTAGGCGTGGCATCAAGACGAACTATTCTGTGTAATTCGTCTGCACAGATGAACTTGTGTGCGTATATAGTTCATCTTCTGTCTATGTGTATAAATACTGCATTAGCCATTAGTCATTAGATGAACTATATTATCCGTCAGGCGGATGATAATACGCCGATAATTAACCTCCCTAGTAAAAGTCGGACCAGTAGATCTTATGTACATGTAGGACAATAAATATCTTATCATAGGATTCATAGCCCAGTGTCCATAATATTGACAAGGTCCTCCGCGCGACAAATACTGTATTCTATATGGCTTATATTAAACCAATGTTATTCGAAGCGTTTTTGCTGCAACTTGCAACGCAAGTAAAACGCGGGTTCTGGTCAATATCTCTGCGAATATTATTTTACATAACATCGCACTAACCCCTCTCTCCCTCCCTCCTTCCCTCCCTCCTTCTCTCCCTCCTTCCCTCCCTCCCTCCTTCCCTAAACCAGATATTTTGCCCATCCACAAAAGAGATAACTGCAGAGGAGGCTTACTCTAACACTAGACGATTTTACAGTTGCCAAGAAGAGTTACAGGGTAGATCTAGCAATCTAGATACTTTACCACCAAATCGCCCTTAAACGCGCACAAACCACTCTCCTCCTACCAACACCTACCAACACCCCAAGAGTGTTAGTTTTGATGTAAAAAATCCAATATTTTGACAGGTGTGTAAATGGCGATGCTCCTCACATGAAAAGCAACTCTCATCGAACAAAAAGCAACAAGATTTCTTGTGAAAATGACTCAGCTAATCACCACTCATCAGACACAGAGGAAGTCAACAGAATCACAAGTCAACCATCAACTCGGTCAGTTTCTGCCGTCTGCCTTCGACCGACCAAAAGCGCGGGAAATACACCCCATAGTGTACGAAGGTAATGCCAAAGAGATCGATTCGCAATGGCGAATGTATAAACGCGGCAAACAGATGGGTCTTCTATCAAGACAAACTATCTGTGTAGTTCAGCTACACAATCATTTTCTTCGTTCTTAACGTCGTAATTTCTTGCAGGTCTGCAGGAGATGACAGCAGGACACTTCTAAGACGTTCATGTGGAAGTCAAAACCTCCTTACTGTTGACAAAGTTTTCTCCCAGGACGAACAAGCGCACCAAGCACTGTTTCGACAGTTGAGCGATCCAGTGCGTGCATGCCGGTCAGTGCCATCATCGCCTCGGATTGCGAGACCGCCGGCGAAGGAAAGCCACCATGTCAATGTATTGAAGACTGAGGTGGGTTTCTGAGACGAATTAAAGTTGAATAAATTAAGGCTAAATAAATTAGAGGATGCTAATATGCTTTAGTGCAGCCTAGTGCACTTTCTCGAGCAGGCACCATGACTATTTTGGCCGCTGATTTTTCAATATATTTGCGTGATCTATGTTTTAAATCTAGAACGGCCTATCTCTGAACGAGTATCAGGTTCTGGACGAAATTGGAAAGGTATGGTATGGTTTCTATTTATAGAGTATGGTGTGGTATGGTGTGGTGTGGTATGGTGTGGTATGGTGTGGTATGGTGTGGTATGGTGTGGTATGGTGTGGTATGGTGTGGTATGGTGTGGTATGGTGTGGTGGTGTGGTGTGGTATGGTGTGGTGTGGTATGGTGTGGTGTGGTATGGTGTGGTATGGTGTGGTGTGGTATGGTGTGGTGTGGTATGGTATGGTATGGTGTGGTATGGTGTGGTGTGGTATGGTATGGTGTGGTATGGTTTATATTTATAGAGTATGGTATGGTGTGGTATGGTATGGTGTGGTATGGTTTATATTTATAGAGTATGGTGTGGTGTGGTATGATTTCTATTTATAGAGTATAGTATGGTGTGGTATGGTGTGGTATGGTGTGGTGTGGTATGGTGTGGTATGGTGTGGTATGGTGTGGTATGGTGTGGTATGGTAAAATATTGACTAGCGTTCACCACTCTTTGATATGATGTATATTTTTTCAAAATCTTCAGGGATCGTATGGTGTGGTTAGGATGTGTTATTCTGAGTCAGACCATCTAAATTATGTAAGTGCAATCGTGCCGTTCACCAAAATCAATTACGTACCAAAGACTTCAGCCAGATATTTTCACGACTTTTGGTGTTTTTAGGCGATGAAAATTATGTCCAAGAAAAGAATTAAAAGAAAATCAGGACTAAGTAAGTGCCTTTATGGAGCCTAGATTATACCTTCATCTACTAAAACGTTTGTCGCGGTACTTGGTCTAAATAAGCATGTTTCACTAAGCACTATCGTGCAGCAGATGGTGGTCAAGCTGCAGTTATCAGAGTGAGAAAGTAACATTAATTATTTTTGGAGTCTTGCTTGTCACGGCTAATATAAAGAATCGAGAGAAGTAGTAACATTTCTGAAGTTGACCATCATCTGCTGTCCTGTATAGTAATGCTGACTGAAAACCACCAATACTGTAGAAATATTCACGTAGTCTGTAGTCTACCCAGGTCTGTAAAAAACCCCATCAATCTTAGTGTTACACTCGTCATTTCTATTTAAGTGAAACCGGCTGATAGAGAAAAGAAAGATGCTTTGGATGGTTTGAAGAGGGAAATCGCCATATTGAAAAAAGTTGACCACCCTAACGTTGTGAAACTTTATGAGGTACCATTCATTATCCAACTATTTAAAAAAATCTGTTTAATTTCCATTCATGTTTTCGATTCATTTCGTAGGTTCTTGATGATTCCTCGGACGATAACTTATACTTAGGTATGTCATGATTGATTTTTTATGACTCCTGTATATAGACCTTCAATCCTGGCAAACATTCTCTGGATACTAATTCTCATAATCCCTATATTCATGCACTTTACCCCCACCCCGTACAATGCTGGATTTCATGTTCATCAGTATAATGCCTCGTTATAATCACTGAAGTTAAAAGGGGGTTTGAGGGGAGGTCTGCTGCTTTTTAAGCAAATGAGGTGGGGTGAACCAGATGTCCACATTCACTTTTACCAGAATTGTAGCTCTGAATATACAGTATTTTCGTATACTGGACCAGCAAAATGAGTTACGTTTTCACTTATATTTTAATTTATTTTATTTTTAGTTTTTGAGCTGGTGGAAAAAGGGTAAGTAAAAAAACACTGGATATATTTTTGCTCTTTGTGGTGATACGAGAAACGGATGTATGTCAATTAAAGTATCGCAGTTCTTAACAAAATCTATTATAGCAAAAGCTATATTGATTACAACTGTGTTGTGGTTTTAGTCCAGTGATGGAGGTCCCAACGGAAAATCCATTGAGTGAATCAGATGCGAGAAAATACTTCAGAGATGTCCATTCTGGAATCGAATATTGTAAGTTGGACATTATCTTTACCGAGTGGAAATGGGTAAACAGATACCATTGTTGAATAATTAGGAAGAAAAATAACAAACAAATAAACAAACTTGCAATTTGACAACGAAACAGAAAGACAACAAACAAAAGCACAAATATATATATACAAACATATCCTGAGTGGCTGGGAAACAGATAGAGAAACACATTCAAACATTATTTCTTGTTTAATATATTTTTTGTATTTTCAGTACATTTTCATAGAATAGTTCACAGAGATATCAAACCGTCAAATCTTTTACTGGGCGATGATGGTCATGTTAAGGTACGCGACGTGTCTACATGATGAATGTTGGTAAACTAGTCTAGTGCATGGGCCTCTGTGAAGTTGTCTGAATAAAATTTCACTTCAGTCGCATGTATAAAGGGTTCTCCCAGTTTCGCTCCACCAAACACCGCAGGTTTTCGTCGGGCACTCAATCTCCTCCTGTAGTAACAGTGGATCAATAAGGGATGACCCTTACTGAACCTCTAGGGAGAACAGTTCAGAACTGATAGAGCTATCTAGTATAAATAAAGTTATTTCAAATAAGGGAGTTCATCGTGTTTTCAGATTGCTGATTTTGGTGTGGCTGATATATTTGAGGGGGAGGATGCTTTGCTTTCTAAGACCGCAGGATCACCTGCCTTCATGGCTCCAGAATCTTTACAAGGTCAGTATTTTTGAAGAAACGTGGATACCATCTTCACTGCCTCCTTTGTCCATCATCATTAGGAGAATCTTGTACCTGTGGCGGACACTAGGGAGGGGAGGAGAGGGAAATGGAAGGGGACTTGAGGAGAGTGGAAAATACCACCCCCCCATTATTTTCTAAAAGCTTTTTGGCTGTCGTTTGATATAAGTTTTACATTACAGCAACTCGAGATAAATACAGCGGCAAGGCAACTGACGTTTGGGCAATGGGCGTGACTTTATATTGTTTTGTATTTGGAAAGGTAAGCACCATAAGATCACCTTCAATTATATGATATATCGCTTTATCCAGTACACACTTCCTAAATTGTTTTGAGTGGGCACGAAACAATAGCTTGAACTCTCCAGGGTGACAATGTGATGCTATTAAAATGATATATTCATTCATTGCCAGCCTCAGCCTTGTATCATCGTTTTGTTTAGAGTCATCGTTTAGTTAAGCCCTGGTCAAACGATGATGAGAGTCGATGAGAGTTGGCAAGCGAGAGTTTGCATGAGAGTTAGCAAGCGAGAGTTGATGAGAGCTAGCAAGTGAGAGTTAGCAAGCGAGAGTTTGCATGAGAGTTGGCAAGCGAGAGTTGATGAGAGTTAGCAAGCGAGAGTTTGCATGAGAGTTAGCAAGTGGGAGTTGATGAGAGTTAGCAAGTGGGAGTTGATGAGAGTTAGAAAGTGAGAGTTAGCAAGCGAGAGTTTGCATGAGAGTTTCATCAACTCTCTTGCCCCGGTCAAACGAGAACAAGAGTTGCACGAGAGTTGACTACTAGATATTACCACACGTAACGGTCAAACGAGGGAAAACTCTCATCAACTCTCATCAACTCTCATCAGAAGTTGAACCAGCTCAAAGTTGATGAGAGTTCATCAAAGTTGGCAGTCAAACGCGAGCAAGAGTTGCAACTCTCATTGACTTTAATGAAAGTCTCATTCTCGTTTGACAAGAGCTTTAGTTGTTGAAAGTATGCGTGTTTCTTTTCTCGAATAGATTCCATTTAATCATGGCAATCGATTTAGCCTTTACGAATTGATAAAAACAAGCAAGTGAGTTATATTTTGAGTCTAGTTTTGGCTATTTTAAATTCTTAGAAGTAAAAAATTTAGTTACAGTAAATAGTTAACATTTTTACAAATGTTTTTGTTCATAGGTTGGAATTTCCGGAAGAGTAAGTACATTTATTTGTTATCGTTTTATTCAACAGTGTATTTGCTGGCAAAATTCCTCAATAAAATAATGCCTTTTCTAGCCGCCCAATGAGCCCATGTCTCGAAACCTTACTGTTGAGAATGTTAATCAAAGATCCAAATGATAGAATAACCATCGCAGATATGAAGGTACTTATAAATATGGATAACAACTATATTGCTACAGAATAGACCCAATCAGCTATCGTGTGTTTGAAATGGACCCCATAACACTTAGCATAACAATACTGCCACACAGTCACGATCCAGTGATTGGAATGTTTTATTGTCTTTTCATTGTTTTGAAAATTCTACTGTTCTCCATGTCATCCAGTCACTCGTTGTTTAAATGCTTGGTTACCTTTGTTCCATTCTATGCTTACATTATCAGAACAGTGGTAACTAGGCATGTGAGTTATCTGAAAATGTGAATTGGTTACCTTTGTTTCATTCTATGCTTACATTATCAGAACAGTGGTAACTAGGCATGTGAGTTATCTGAAAATGTGAATTGGTTACCTTTGTTCCATTCTATGCTTACATTATCAGAACAGTGGTAACTAGGCATGTGAGTTATCTGAAAATGTGAATTGGTTACCTTTGTTTCATTCTATGCTTGCATTATCAGAACAGTGGTAACTAGGCATGTGAGTTATCTGAAAATGTGAATTGGTTACCTTTGTTCCATTCTATGCTTACATTATCAGAACAGTGGTAACTAGGCATGTGAGTTATCTGAAAATGTGAATTGGTTACCTTTCTTCCATTCTATGCTTACATTATCAGAAAAGTGCCAACTAGGCATGTGAGTTTTCGGAAAATGTGAATTGGGTACCAATGGACATAAACGTTCCTAAGCTGATTATAGGTCTATACATAGGTACATTCTGGAACAAGTTGCATCAAGGCTGTTAAATTAAATTTTTAGGTTCATCCTTGGCTAACTAAAGCTGGCACTGAACCGCTTCCCTCAACTTATGATAACTGCACGCTCCTGGAACCGACTGAAGAAGAGATAAGCAATAGTATTCGCAGTGTGCCGAAAATTAAGACATTGGTAAGTTGGTTTAAGCCTAAACTAAACTAACTTTATTTATACTGGATAGCTCTATCAGTTCTAAAATGTTCTCCGTAGAGGTCCAGTAAGGATCATCTCTTATTGATCCAGTGTTACTACAGGAAGAAACCTAAACTAAACTAACTTTATTTATACTGGATAGCTCTATCAGTTCTAAAATGTTCTCCGTAGAGGTCCAGTAAGAGTCATCTCTTATTGATCCAGTGTTACTACAAGAGGAAACCTAAACTAAACTAACTTTATATATACTGGATAGCTCTATCAGTCCTAAACTGTTCTTCCTAGAGGTCCAGTAAGGATCATCTCTTATTGATCCAGTGTTACTACAGGAAGAAACCTAAACTAAACTAACTTTATTTATACTGGATAGCTCTATCAGTCCTAAACTGTTCTTCCTAGAGGTCCAGTAAGGATCATCTCTTATTGCTTCAGTGTTACTACAGGAGGAAACCTAAACTTAACTAACTTTATTTATACTGGATAGCTCTATCAGTTCTAAACTGTTCTCCCTAGAGGTCCAGTAAGGATCATCTCTTATTGATCCAGTGTTACTACAGGAAGAAACCTGAACTAAACTAACTTTATTTATACTGGATAGCTCTATCAGTTCTAAACTGTTCTTCCTAGAGATCCAGTAAGGGTCATCTCTTATTGATCCAGTGATACTACAGGGAAAAATGGGAGTATCTGAACAAACCTGCGGTGTTTGGTTGAGTCAAACTGGAAGCACTCTTCTCACATGCAACTGAGGTGAAATTGTAATCAGACGAATGTATATTACAAGAAACAAAGCCCTGTCACGGAGGTGAAAGGCACATTCATGCACTAACCACTGTGTTTTCCATCCCTGTAGATTCTTGTAAAACGCATGTTAAAACATAGACATTTCGCGAACCGGGAGAAACTCAACCGTATGCGCTTCAGTACAGGTTCAATGCAATAGAATTTATCTAAATTTATTATCAAGAATATATATTTGAAGCCCAGTGGCGGAGACTAGGGTGGGCGAGGGGTTGGGGCGACCTTCATATTTTCTTAAAGTTTATGAAAGGTACAACGGCAGAAATGTCGCTGTTCCAATCCCCAACATTTTCCAAAATGTCCGCCACTGTTGGGCCATGTTACACTAGGTAGTTTTTGTGCATCGTTTACTGGATGACAATAATAACACTGTTTTAACAATCGCTGCTGATGTTATTGTTAATCGTTATATTCATTGAAAAGTCATCTTGCTTTTCAGCAACCAAGGCAACTATTTAATTTGTGTTGCAAATTTCAGCAAAAATTACCAAGTGAACATGGCCTTGAAATACGTATATATTCATGTATCTTAGAGATAATTGTTTAATAAGTTTGACTGGTATTACTGTGTAGTACTAATATATAGACGTAGGGTTTCTCAGTCGCTGAATTGCCAAACCACAAAGACTGCATGTAAAATTCAACGTCTGACATAATTATGCCTAAGATTTAATGACGGGTAATAATACTTTAATTGTTCTAAACGTCATATAACTATGCATCAGAAAAATACTCTTTTAGTTCAGTGTATTATATAAATGCTACACATGGTGGTCAACTTCAAATGTACATGCAGAGTTGTCAACCTTACTCTAGGTAGGATTTTGGGTTTTGTCAATCACTCGATCTTCTTCAAAATAACTGGAAATTTTCGGACATGTTTATGCCATTACAAGTTTGTATATTTGTTCGTATTAAAACAGATTTATTAAAGCTATATATCATCAAGGATAAATATTTTTTGTAAATGTTTCATTGCCATGTAAACGAGCCTTAATAGACCTAATCAGCTACCAGTTGCCACCCAATTAATGCTTGGTTACCTTTGTTCCATTCTGTGATTCTATGCTGACGTTATCATAACAGTGGTAACTAGGCATGTGAGTTATTTGAAAATGTGAATTAGTTACCTTTGTTCCATTCTATGCTAACGTTATCATAACAGTGGTAACTAGGCATGTGAGTTATTTGAAAATGTGAAGGCAACAACCATAAGTGATTAGGTCTATGGTAAATATGTGACACGTTTGCAACACATTCAAGAAATAGATTTATTAGTTTTGAATGTTGTAATATAAGAAATAGGTAAAAGCGTATATTAAAGATATCGAATTATAAGATTGAATTGCTGTTTTACATATTATACCATGCAGTAAGATTTTACTAAATTGGGTACAAAGAACTAACTGACCTACCGAACCTTACCTTACCCCCCCCCCTCCCTCATCACTTTGCACTAATGATCTATGTTTTGTGATGTCACAATTACCAACCTTAATTTGTTCTAATTCAATTAACAGAAAGAAACGTGTTCTTTGCCTAGTGCAACCATATGAACATGCAGAATTCTTTATCTAGAATATTTTTTGTAGGCTTTGTATGACCAATAGTTTGCCTTCACCCTGGACCCTATTCTTTGCCTAACCTATTCTCAAATACTAGTAAGACAGGTTTATATTGCTACAACCACGTCAAGAATAAACTTTATATTGTGATACAAGATCGGTAAGGTTAAAATATTCAAGATATCTCCATATCTTTTTTAAAACAGGTTTTCGTTTTGGGAACACCTGTTTTCGGAACTGACTCGACACCGGTGAAAACCACCAAAGCAAATTTTTTTGTGACAAGACAAGTTGGAATTGTTCATTGCGCGATTTGCACGCTTTCAAACGATCGAAAAAGGGACGATTAATCGTGAAACAACGTACCCTTTAAAACCATGAAGGATCTACTTATGCGTCAGGTATGTTTACAACTTGGATGTTAATATACAGCACTTGATTTGCAAGCAAATGATTGGGGTTTCATTGAAAGTTATATAACGATTTACGATGTTTAAATGGTACATTGTTCTAGGATTGTTCTTCTGTGATGCGGTGAGATTTTGGGAATCGGGTAGCCTAGCAGTCCATCAGTAAAAGCAGTAGAATTTCTAGTAACAAGGAACGCTAATGCGGCCAAATTTTGCTTAACCGGTCGGTTAAAACTTAAAGTGAGGTGGTCGATTTGTACAATAATCTGCCGTCTTTCCGTCTAATGCGAATCCACTTATAAATTTCGAATTGCACTAAATAAAGATTTTAAATAAAATCATTTTGAAAACTAATTAAACCTTACATGTATATTCTAAGCGCCTTTTATCATTGTTAAAAAAATGTTGTCATTCTGGAAATTTGTAGTGTCAAATTATACAAATTCGAAGCCGGTCGATTACCATTGTGAAATAAGTATTTAGCTCTTTTTATGTGTAAAAAATATATTGTGTTTTTGTCTATTTTATCCTTTGCTTGGTTATTTTTATGTTTTTTGGCGATAAATTGTTTTAAGATAATATAAAAGTATGATTTTTGTTTTATATTTTTTCTGCGTCATGGTTTTGTTTACGTCAAATTTGCTACTCTTCATAGTTTGACGCATTTCCGGTGAATGAATTATTTGGTCCAGCTATTTTAAGATCAGTGGATTGCATGTGTCTGCATTTCACGGGGTCTGCTGAACGTAATTGGCTGGATACTTTGTGTAATTTGAAATAAAGCAAATCTTTATTTATACACTGTATAAGTTTGAAAACGAATTTCTAAACGTTTTTCAGCTATAAAATGACTAAATTTGGAAGGTTAGGCCTCAATTTATTACATAAAACACAGCTAATAACTTCTAGAAAAAAACAAGGGATATAGGTGACGTAGGTTGGCGTGTACAGCAGATTCTTGTACGTCAACTGTGAAACAACAACAGTTATGAAAGCATTTTGAGTTGTTTAAATTTTGACATTGGTATTTTTAATGGTTTCCAAGGCGTGCACCCAACATTCCATGTATTTGTTACGTATTCAAAACAGTGGAACATGTCAAACGAACACATCTAATGTTGGGCACACCCCTTAGAAACCATTAAAAATGAAATATCAAAATCTAAGCGACTCAACGCACGTTTGGAACTGTTGTTGTTTTGCAGTCAACCAGAAACTGCTGTATTTTAGATTGTAATTTGTACTAGTTCAAATAGATGATGTGTGCCTCCTGAGATTTGCATTCCTGAGATTGTACATATGCAGAAACCTCGAAAGCCTAAGTAATGAATACTAATTTTTCTAATTTTTCAGGCACTTCTCTTGGACCCATCCCAAGTCCATCGTCCCGAGCCGATATTTGACGAATATAACGAGTTTCATCAGTTACAGCCAGCCGATAGGCTAGACAATGTCGGCAAGGATACTGAAACGTTTCGAGATTTCAATCTTGACAAGAGCATGGCACATGTACGGGAAACCTACAGAAATATGCACACCAAGCAAACTGTTGCTTTAGGAAAAGAAATGGTATAGATTACTATTGAAAATAAATGATAAATATTGTATACCTGATGCTCTCCCTCGAAATAATTTACTAAAAAATACTGAACATATTCAAATTGTCCAACTGCCTCTATCGGGGCCCCCAGCTTGGCAGCCTTGCTTCCTAATAGGCTCATGTTTCAATTTTAATTCTAAAATTCATGTTTTTCCTCTGGTTGTCCACAGCGTCAAAAGTGGTTGTCATTTAATCATGTGGAGATGACTATAATGGAGGCCATCACACTATTGGACAATCTTGTCGATGAAAGCGACCCTGACATTGATCTTCCAAACTCTGTCCATGCTTTTCAAACTGCTGAGAGAATACGAGAGGTTCACCCAGACAAAGGTGAGGCAAGGTCATATGCATTTATGAATGTCATGTTTGGTTATAAATGAAATAAGGTGTCATTCTAAATTTTTCTAGAATGGTTTCATCTTGTTGGTTTGATTCATGATGTGGGCAAAATAATGGCGTTGTACGAAGAACCACAATATTTTGTCGTGGGTGACACATTCCCTCTCGGCTGCAAGTTTTCAGACAAGATTGTTTTCTCTGAACAATTTGTTGACAACCCAGATACCAAAGTACCAGAGTACAGGTAAAAAATTAGTGTAGAAAGCAAGTGGGCACGCAAAGACTGCAAAAAGTCTGCCAGCAAATAATGTCAAGTATTCATGCATAAATATAATCACACTGAATATAATCACATTTGACAAGTTGTTTTTCATTAGTGATCACTTTCATTGTAGTTTGATCTCTAATTCCAATTTTAGTTTGATGATAGTCTAATCTCAGTTTAATGTTTGTTTTATTTTAGTTCGAAGTATGGAATGTATGAACCAAATTGCGGTTTGAACAATGTCCAAATGTCTTGGGGTCATGATGGTAAGATATCTATTAATTATATAGCTCTAATACAGGTGTAAAGTGTTCTCCCTAGTGCTCCAGTGAGGGTCTTCCCTTATTGGTCCAGTGTTACTACAAGAGGAAACCTAAACTATTAAACTAACTTTATTTATATTGGATATATCTGTAGACCAGTTCTGTCTATTAAACTGTCCTTCTTCGTCCTTCCCTTATTGGTCCAGTGTTATGAAAGTTTGTTGTTTTAAATCGTCATTTATAATTAATGCATCCATTTTCTTCTCATTTTCACCCAAAAATTTCCCACCCAAACATCCATTTTTTGCCTCCCGATTCCTGACTGCAGTTCAGTTGTATTATCATGAGAAAAACGACAACTACATGTTGTGGCACAAGTCTATACATAATGTGCTTCCGTTGTAGAATACATGTATCAAGTATTAATTGCCAATGGATGCAAGATTCCTACAGAAGTGAATACAATTTTTTTTGTTTTTTGTATACTACTGTATACTGTATGCATACTTTTAGGGGATGCATGGAAGCCCAATTCTCCTATTCTTTTGATGTGAAAGGGAAAGGGATAACGTGGTCCTTGGGAAGCGGTGATGTGACTCTCTAACTCAGTTGCCGAGGGACTATACAGGCCCAACACATCGTAACACACAACGATTGTAAAGTGGATCAATGCTTTGATACAGTTTTTTATTACAACTGTATCGTGGTGAAACATAGCTTACTTATTTGTTTTCGAAACACTTAGTCAGAATCAATGCCATTGACAAGTATAGCCTTACAGTATGCTCTGAGAAATTGAATTGTTATTAAAAACAAACTGTTTTGAGCTAACCCAGTTACTTCATGACAAGAAAATCTTACCTTGCCATCAAGAGAAAATTAGAATTTTCATGAAGTCATGAGAGAAACAAGCCAGGTTAGTCCAGCTCATATATACATGTAGCCTCCTTCGCAGACGTAGTTGAGAGGAAAAATACTACCGCTGCGAGGGAGACTAATATACATGCAGCTCCTTGATAAAACTTGAAATATATTTGACTTTGTATGTTAAATAATTTCCAGGGTTTACACATGATTAGATTTCATTCATTCTACCCCTGGCACGGTTGTGGTGAATATGATCATCTCTGTAGCGATGAAGATCGCAAGATGATGACGTGGATCAAAGAGTTCAAGTAAGTGACCATGCTTCTAGTTGAATATGACTAGCCAGTTGGTTGGTCAGCCAGTTGGTTGGTCAGCCAGTTGTCGGTTGGTCAGGAGTTGTCCATCGTTCAGCGAGTGGTCCACGTAGATGATTCTTATTTTATCTTTTCAGTCGATTTGATTTGTACTCGAAAGCTGACTCCCTGCCTGATGTTGAGAAGATAAAACCATACTACCAATCCCTTGTTGACAAGTATTGTCCTGGCAAATTGAAGTGGTAAACCCAATGTATCCCTATTTATCCAAACATACCTAAAAATCTCCCTTGGTGCCACTGGGGGGAAACTTTGGTCAATGTTTATAAATTGAAAATATGTATATAATATTTTTTGCGCAGTATTTGAGTTATATTATTCGTAAAAGGCTGAAGGGGAAGCAATGAGATCAGCAAAATTGCTGTAACTTGCAACAAACTTTGTTACAGCAGTTTTGTTCTCTGCATTGTTTGATATATTTAAACAAGAAGAGTCGTAGTTAATAAGTTTTCTTAGTTAAATATAACTTGAATGATAGTTAATTAGCCTTTCTCACCAGCTGCGCTATTCCGACATTTTTGGGGTAGTCTGCCTCCTCCATATCAGAGAATGTAAGCACTTGGAAAATGCAACTTTTATAACTGTGTAGTTGTAAGTATAATCATTATGGTAAACTTACAGTTAAATTTTTGAAAAGTCGTTTTTCACATCTTTAGATTTTTCACATCATTTACAAAGCAAACTTAACCCAAAAATGGCGGATTTTGACCTGCATGAGAAAGGCTAATAAGTTAAACATTGCAGATAGCTAGATCGAAATTAAAATCCTTTTTAAGACTTTAAATTTGTAGTGTAGAATGTAGCCAAATAAAAATTTGTAACAAATTTAAATTTAGAAATAGATTTTTGTTTACCTAATTATCTACCAACTGGACATTTACAGGGTGTTTTTGTTAGTCTTCATCTTTTTACGAGGGATAACAATAAATATAATTATATCAATAGGTAACACAATTTAGTGTTACCTTTATTATCAAAGTCTTTGCTGGGTGAAGGTATGCTTGATTGGGTTTCCTGGTTTGCAAACCTTTGGGAAACATGGCTAGGAAACAATATTTCCTGGTTTGCCCACCTTTGGGAAACATGGCTAGGAAACAATATTTCCTGGTTTGCTCACCTTTGGGAAACATGGCTAGGAAACATTATGTTTCCTGGTTTGCCCACCTCTGAGAAATATGGCTACTGGAAACAATATTTCATTCCTGTCCTGTTTGCCGTCCTATTTGTGTTACAAAGATTTAAGAGCATTGTCACAAGACTTCTTTACAAATATATTTCATATTTTGTCAAACAAAAAGCAGCTGACTACCAAATCTACTGATCCTACCTACGCAACGAATCATGAAATGGCTTTCTTTGGAACCCGTCTATCATCCTATCAAGATTACGTTCGGAAAATATGCATCTGCGGTATGTAACTTATCCTAGCCTTCTGATCCAGATATTGAACAAGTAACATCTGATTGTTAACAAATTACAAAAGCCTTTTATAGTTAGCTAAGCTGGCATATATATTAAAATGTTTTCTTTAGTTTAACAACTTTATGGTTGTGAAAATTATAGTAATTGTTTAACTTATGTGTATTCTACTAGAAATCACAATATGTATGACAATTAAATTATTGTTAAGCTACTCCCTGCAGGCCATGCAATTTTCAACCAATTTCTAATATAACAAATTGCCTGATAATCACAAAATCATTTAGCATGTTGTAATATAGCTGCTAGAAGCTTTCGTTCTCCAGTAAAACTGAGCCGCGAGTGTTGCACCAAATGGTTCTCTAATGCAATAACATCGCCTTGTTGCATTTGAAACCCAACAGCAACTTGCCACGATACTTCACGGATGTGTTGCACATATTCTTCAGGTATTTTGCTCATGTCACCAAAGTAGGTATGTGTTGGGAATTTATGATCGGGTAGTTCTGTGAACTCTTCCCAGTATGGGTGGTTGTATTTCCATGTTGTTGCATGTTTACGGGTTGCATGGTTGAACCAGATCAGTTCACCTGAAAATTAGACAAAATTTGGAAACAATATTTGGTAAAAGAGAGACAAATGAAAAATTGATTTTTCAATACAGTATTCAAGTCCCCCAATTTATCACAATTGTTATAACTGGTAGGCCAATCAATTCCCTCAATGTTTAGTCCTTTAAAGTAATCACACTTTTCATTTGGAAGGCTGCTATTAGTGAAACAAAATCAAGCTTTTACCTGTAAGTGGAAAATTCATCATTGCAGGTCTACCATAACCAAAGACCAAGGATCCATTTTCCTCCCATTTATACTCCGCACCAATACCTTCAAGGTACTGTTCCACCTTACTTTGATCTTCGGTTTGAAAAACCTAAGTAATTTAATCATCAATGTACCTAGTTTTTAGTTCTGTTGCTTTCAGTTTAGTTATGTTGCTTTTTTTTTACCTGATCAGGGCTTGTGATAATGGCTGGACAGATTCTGGTCACATGGTCCATTCAAACCAGGCAATGTCAGTTGACCGGCCATAATATTTCAAGCCCTGCATGGGCTATCCCACAGCTCACATTACCTGTTGCCATGCCTTGTATTTCTTGAGACTTGCATCTGCCCAGTGATAGTTGTAATAAATGCCGAGCTTCGCAAACCTTCCCACCATTTCCGCATCAAGGTTCTTCAGGATATCCCGAACTCCGACAATCACAGTCTCACCACCACATCCAGGCCCGGCTGGTTTGTCACAGTAAAACATTAGCTAATAAAATGAGATACAGAAGCAACTGGTTGACTCACTTATGTGAACCAAATTTATTGGTGTGAAGATGGTTAGTACTTAATACATGTGCCTTTCAGAATTGTTCATTCCTACATTTTGCAGTTATATGATTGTAATTTTGCCTCGGTTACATAATGACACGAGTTGACTCTACCAAACACTGAAGGGTCTTCTCCTGGTACTCTGGTTTCCTCTACTACCCACATCTTGATCAAGAATTACATTCTGGTCAGTCTGAATTTTTGACAAGTTAGGGGTGTTATATATGCTAGGGATAGGTCTTGCATATGGGTCCATCCTGGATCATTGTGTGGGTTATAGCAAACTCTGTCTCCCCATGTGGTTTAAAAGTCACTCCACAGAATACCAAACCATACACAAAGTACCATTCATACAGCTTACCACGTCAGGCCAAGTATGCATATACGCCATTTCATTATGTCCTTCAATTGTAATCACCGGCGGTTCATCACTGGCAGTATATGTATCCTTTCCAACTTGAATTCTAGGGGCCGCACCACCGACATAATCCATTGAATTAAACTTGCCTAATCCGTTGAAAAAATCGGAGAAATCCTGATGACCTTTGAGTGGAAAACCGCGGAATAATATAGCACCATATTTATTTAGCGTTTCTTGGAAATTCTCCTTGCAAATTTGAGCGCATTCGCTTGCAGTCGCAGAGTCGGAAATGCCAAGATCTTTGGCCGAAATTACAACGGGAAATTTTTCTCTTGGTGGATTTAAATACTTCGGAAAAGTCGGACTGGTAGAGCCAGGAAGATATTTTCTGTTTGCAAGTTCGACTAGATTTCGTTTTGGTTGAACAAATCGTACAAAATTGAGAAGTTTTCTTGCAGTATTCATATTTTGTTTATGCTGCGTCAGCTGCGAAGAGTATTATTAATCACGTCAATAATGCGAATCGAATGTTTTTGTCGAGCCTCAATCGCGCCCCCCTATTGCCTACGGAAACACATGAATAACTGAATATTTCTATCATTAAATTTACATTTTTTCTTGCATTTTATGAGAAAGATATTAACATATATTATGCTGGTAATAAAGTAGCAATTATTTCTATGCTTTATTAGATAACAGTTCGCGTGACAACAGTTAATTTGCAACACTTTATAAACCGAAGTGGTCGCGCATTGCGTACCGGTGAATTAAAATAGATTTTATCGGGCGATCTGGCACTTATATGTGACCCAAAATACTTAATAACAAACATTTAATTGTCTGTTATTCTTTTTAGTAAAGTTAAAGTGACAAAATCTAGCACGCCCCCCCCCCTCCCCCGTTAGTCGATACTGAATAATGTTGGACCTTGGTGGTCAGTCTGGTATATCCCTCTGTTGTGGTCTGGTCTCTGGTCTGTCACTCTCCACTGACCTGTTTGATGAACTCGAGTAAAACTCAAAATAACCTGTTTTGTGTGAGACGAAGATCAAGTCACACAAGATCAAGTCAAGTCTCACTAACAACTACAATACTACATGTAGTATATCGCGTAGCAGATGGTGGTCAAGTTACCGGCAGTTTAATATCAGAGAGAAAACAATGTTAAATTTCTTCTTTTATGTGGAAGTCTTGAATTTGATTGCAGTACTTTTATCGGAGGGAGAAAATGCTGCTAAATGACTCCATTACATGTATTTGCCACCAAACACAAGGTCAATACATAATTATGGTGAACAATTTAGTCACTCTGATAACTGTCATTCCTGTTAGAGATATATGACCACCACATCCACTTGGTGGTTTCAGTAATTCAGTGAGCAGTGCAGGACAGCAAATGATGGTCAACTTCAGAAATGTTGACACTTATATTAAGAGCAAACAAATGAAACTGCATCTCTCAATTCTATTTATTTGCCTCCAAGTACTAGACAAATACATATATTAAATAATAACATTATTTTCTCACTCGAGATATTAAAACTGCCAGTGTTGCCAACCAATAGTGCTTAGTAAAACCCGCCAATTGTTAACATGAAAAATAGAATAGAAACAACAAATTTCACGTACAATGAAAGCGACTACAATGTATATTAAATTTAATGCGAGCAATACATATACATTAATATAATGTCAATATTACAACTTTGAATGGACTTGGGGTTCAAATTTAAATTCAAAACTGTTCCTTTTCCAGCAGGGATTTTTAACGTTCATTGGTTTGACCATTGTTCGTTCCAGAAATGTAACATTGTCGTTGTGATCTACCACTATAACTGAGTTGGTTCTGAAAATTGAGAAAAGAAAAGAAAAATTATGGCAGTAGACTAAAAATAGCTACTGCTTTACATCATTGCTACCAAATTCAAAACTTTGGATAACTAACATGCCTAGAACGCAGAGAATAGAACAAAGGTACACTCATTCAGACACACCATAAACTACACACCTTGTGCAATAGTTGATCTCAGGAATATTAACTGATATCGCAGAGAGTCCCTCAAGGAGAACGTCATGAAGATCCTCGTCTGCGGGACCACGAAAAGCATCATCGACACCATATCTAGGAATAAGGAGTCTTGAAAATCTAAAGTCTTGTTGTTATTATAATACTATGCTCGTTGACTTTCATCAAAATGTGAACCAGCTCAAAGTTTGATGAAAGTTGTCGGTCAAAGGCAAGCGAGATTTTCAACTTCCATCAACTCTAATCAACGTTCATCCTTGTTTGACCTGCAGGGCTTTACAGAAATCATGGAAGCTTTGGTAATCAGACAGCAATGGTGATTTTCCCAGGAGGGATGTTGGATGACTGTAACTTGGATGTACACCCCACATACCCCTCCCTCCCCTCCCCTGTTTACCTAGTCTCGTCAAGTAACAGCTCCAAAACTTTTTCATATTTTTCTTGCATCAAACTCTTCCCTTTCACAATTTCCTCAAACCGTTTCTTTCCCAAATCAACTTTCTTCCAACCGTAGTCCAAGTATCGATTACTGAGACCGTAGATACCTGGCGTCAACTCCTCTAAAGGCCGATTCTCTTTATTGCAATAATAACTGAAATTCATTTCAGATTTCCCTGGAATTACTTCGCCAAGAATCAAATTAAAGCCATAATATTTGTGGCCATGTTTCTTAACATTCTCCAAAAATTCTCGTGGTTTTTCCTCTGATTTAAGAAAATCTGACACAAGGTGCCCTCTGCCTATTTCGATCTGGGTATTGAATTTTCCGCTCTGTCGGTAATTCGTGAGGATTCCGATTTTTCCCTTTTTCGTCATCCCAAGCCATGTACCACCCTCTTTTCCAGACAAAAGGTCGACACCTGACAATTTAGTTTAATGTTTAGTTAATTACATAATTCTTGGGGAAGCCTCACATATCGATTTCGCCCACGCGAAACGTCATATGGACGTTGGGGGTATTACAAAAAGAGTATTAGAAAAAGTGTTAGAAAAATTAAGAGTATTAGAAAAATTTTAACAACTTGATAAAAACGTCGTCGCCGGTCCATTTATTCTATACATTATATCATTTTTGTATATATTTTCAAAATCTTTTAATGTGTGGTACTTGATTGATAAGGGGACAACCACAAAATTTCGGGACAAAATTACATAATTATATACGAATACCACAAATAATTTTACAGTCAAAATACTAGAACCTTCCCACTTTCCCACTTCCGCTTTGTAGTTTTGTTTGTTTTTATATGATAATTGTAACAAAGGACGCATTTTTCGTTAGATTCACTGCAAATATGACACATAAAAGTTGCGAAATTTTACTTATATCGCCGCATTTCCTCATAATTTTGTAACCGCTCGAGTATTAATAATAAGCGGGCGGTGTACGGTATTCTATTACTTTCATTCCCATGGCCTTAGCAGTGTACGCATGCATATTAATTAACCCTGTGTCGGATGAACATCGGTTTCACAACTAACCACAGCATAATAATTTATCATTTTTACACCTGAGATTATGTCTGGTTGATTATCCCACCAATCGAGCTCTTTCGTTGGTCGATTAATAAACTCATCCCTGTTCATGCCAACGATAACTTTGTAACCGTCTTGTATCGGGTTGTCCGAGATAGACATAAACACAATGCACATATTTAGTGAACTTTGAATTTTCAACAATTTCTGCTATTCAAACACAATACATTCACTGATCTCAAGCACCTGGTATCGCCCAGCACCACTGCAATGCACACGTGTGACGTCATCAGAATGATGACGTCATCAGTGAGACCATAATGTGCTGATGGGTCTGTGAAACAATAGGGGTATTGATAGTACAATGGTTAGTCAATAGTGCATGTGTCTTCCATTTCTATGACCGGGGCTTGATTCCTGCAATATGCAGTCGCATGATTATAATTTTACCTCAGTCACATGTGAGAAGTCGGTCTGGTAGAGCCAGAAAGATATTTTCTGTTTGCAAGTTCGGCTACATTTCGTCTAACTTCACCCCGTAAGCGCTCCCCGCAAAAGCGCTGCCCCCAAATACGGCCAAAGCTCCGCTGGCTAGATTTTGTCCCGGTTGAACAAATCGTACAAAATTGAGCAATTTTCTTGCACTATTTATATTTTGTTTATGCTGCGAAGAGTATTATTAATCACGTAAATAATATGCGAATCGAATGTTTTTGTCGAGCCCCAATCGCGCCCCCCTTTTGCCTACGCAAACACGTGAATAACTGGATATTTCTATCATTCAATTTAGATTTTTTGTTGCATTTTATGCAATTATTTCTATGCTTTATTAGATAACAGTTCGCGTGACAACAGTTAATTTGCAACACTTTATAAACCGAAGTGGTCACGCACATTGCGCATAGGCGGATTTTCAGATTTTGCTCTGGGGACTGGGGGGTGCCGAAAATTTAGGGGGGATGCCAAAAATTTAGGGGGGAGGTGAGCGACAGGGTGCGTAGTGCCGTCGAGCAAGCTGCAGCAGGGGTCTGGGGGCACAGTTGGCAATGGGGGTAAGGGGGCAAAGCCCACAGAAAATTTTGAAGTTTTTGGTCTTATTTAGTTCAAAATCCTTGTTTTTAGTCTTACTTAGTTCAAAATCTTTATTTCAATCACACTACTGTCATTTATCCCAATGAGCATTTAAATTTTTTTGGGGGTGGGTGCAAATTTCTCTAGGTGGGGTGCGAAAACGTTTTGGGGGGGTGCAAAATATTTTTGGGGGGTGCGCCCCAGAAAATCCGCCTATGACATTGCGTACTTTTTGGTATGTGACCCAAAATACTTAATAACAAACATCAATTGTCTGTTCTTCTTTTTGCAGCAATAAAGACAAAACTAGTAAAGTTAAAGTGACAAATTCTAGCAAAAACGTTTCATGATTCATACTCTATATTCCCCCCCCCCCCCCGTTAGTCGATACTGAATAATGTTGGACCTTGGTGGTCAGTCTGGTATATCCCTCTATGTACAATGAAAGCGACTACAATGTATATTAAATTTAATGCGAACAATACATATACATTAATATAATGTCAATAATAAAACTACGAATGGACTTGGGGTTCAATTTTGAATTCAAAACTGTTCATTTTCCAGCAGGGATTTTTAACGTTCATTGGTTCGACCATTGTTCGTTCCAGAAATGTAACATTGTCGTTGTGATCTACCACTATAACTGAGTTGGTTCTGAAAATTGAGAAAAGAAAAATTAATTGCTGGTAATAGACAAAAAATAGCTAATGCTTTTAGATTGTTGCAACCAAATTCAAAACTGTCGATAACTCACATGCCTAGTAACTAGTTTATGAATGCAGAGAACAGAACAAAGGTAAACCCATTCAGAATAAGCTTCGGGTAAATTGATCCTAAAGACCCACAGTTTATTGTATAGATGCTACCTACCCTGGCATTGGCGTAGGAAGCAACTTCAAGTTGGGGGGGCACTTTGTCGGGCACCTCTTCTATTAGAAAAGGGCACTTTTTCCATTGTTTTAGCTGGAGAAAAGGGTACTTTGAAGAAAACTTGGGGGGGGGGCACGTGCCCCTGTTCCCCCCCGGTTCCTATGCCACTGTACCCTGGCATCACACCTTCAATGCAAGATAAACCCATTCAGACACACCATAAAACAACACACCTTGTGCAATAGCTGATCTCAGGAATATTAACTGATATCGCAGAGAGTCCCTCAAGGAAAACGTCAGGAAGACCCTCGTCCTCGGGACCACGAAAAGCATCATTGACACCATATCTAGGAATAAGGAGACTAGAAAATCTAACAATGCTTGCTCTCTTGTTGTTATTATAGCACTATGCTCCCGGTTAAATATCAAATTAGCTTTAAAATACTTTTAATCATGTTTAAAGCCACCCACGGAATTGCTCCACAATACTTAAGTAATCTTGTTAGTTTCAAAGAATGTACTAGATATAACCTTCGTTCTAGCAATAGTATGCTACTTAACACTCCTACCTGCAAGTCATTTAAAACATTAGGGGACAGAGCATTCTGTATGGCTGCTCCAGCGTTGTGGAACAATCTGCCTTACTCTATTAGAAGTTGTACATCTGTAGATTATTTTAAGCAGGCAATTAAGACGGTTTTGTTTCGTCAAGCCTTTGAGTAGCTTGTATGAATGATTGCGTTTTTATAGTTAGTGTTTTTAGATTGTAATTTTTATATTGAAATTTTTAACTCTTGTTAATGTGCATTTGAAAATTTACGTGGTTGATAAGTGTGCAATATAAATTAATAAATTATTATTATTATTATTATGCTCGTTGACTTTCATCAAAATGTGAACCAGCTCAAAGTTTGATGAAAGTTGACAGTCAAAGGCAAACGAGAGTTGCAACTTCCATCAACTGATTTCAACTGTAATCAACGTTCATCTTTGTTTGACCTGCAGGGCTTTACAGAAATCATGGAAGCTTTGGTAATCAGAAAGCAATGGTGGGTTTTGGATGACTGTAACTTGGATTACACCCCACATACCCCTCCCCTGTTTACCTAGTCTCGTCAAGTAACAGTTCCAAAACTTTTTCATATTTTTCTTGCATCAAACTCTTCCCTTTCACAATTTCCTCAAACCGTTTCTTTCCCAAATCAACTTTCTTCCAACCGTAGTCCAAGTATCGATTACTGAGACCGTAGATACCTGACGTCAACTCCTCTAAAGGCCGATTCTCTTTATTGCAATAATAACTGAAATTCATTTCAGATTTCCCTGGAATTACTTCGCCAAGAATCAAATTAAAGCCACCATATTTGTGGCCATGTTTCTTAACATTCTCCAAAAATTCTTGAGGTTTTTCCTCTGATTTAAGAAAATCTGACACAAGGTGCCCTCGGCCTATTTCGTTCTGGCTTTTGAATTTTTCGCTCTGTCGGTAATTCGTGAGGATTCCGATTTTCCCCTTTTTCGTCATCCCAAGCCATGTACCACCCTCTTTTCCAGGCAAAAGGTCGACACCTACAAGTTAGTTTAATGTTTAGTTCATTAAATTCATAGCAAGAACTTTTAAAGAAGCTGTAAAGCACACTAATAAGCCCTCAAGAGGAATGTGTTGGGTGTTAATGGGTTAACCAGATTATCTCTTTCGTTAACACAAGACAATTGAGCAGATAGTCTTGTTAACCCATTAAGCTGCAATGCTACTTTACTCAGTCTAACAAACACAAGACAATTTTACTCGCCAAGGGAAACGTGTTGGACTTTAATGGGTTCACTGGACTATCTCCCCATGTCTCCAGTCAACCTTCAATGCTGCAATGCATCTGGCTTCCTATGCATATCTACTTAGCAGGTTCTGTGTATGCACAGGTGTACACATGCATAACCCTGTGTCGGATGAACATCGGTTTCACGTTAGGATCATCCAGTGTCAGACAACTAACCACAGCATAATACGTTATCATTTTTACACCTGAGATTATGTCTGGTTGATTATCCCACCAATCGAGCTCTTTCGTTGGTCGATTAATAAATTCATCCCTGTTTATGCCAACAATAACTTTGTAACCGTCTTGTATCGGATTGTCCGAGATAGACATAAACACAATGCACATATTTAGGGAACTTTTAATTGTCAACAATTTCTGCTGTTCAAACTTAATACATTCAAATAAAGTCAAAATCAGGGCTCTGACAAGTGACAACCAAATTCAAGAGTTCCTTGGCAAGATCTCTGAAATTCCTTAGTTTTCCACTTTTCCTGAATTTTGAGAATGTCATTTAGACATTTACTGTTTGGTGCTAGGGAAAATTTATAAAATTTGGGGTCACAGTCGTCACACGCATGCTATTTCCTGCACTTTGAGGGAAGTATAAATTAGTCTATATGAATGATGCTATGGTCGTCCTTGAAACCCTCAAAAACACTCTTAAAACTAGACTTTGAGTTTCTTAAAAATATTAAATTTTTAGATCTATGCAAAATTCCTCCTTTTTAGGATAAATCTTTAACAGATGCCCATCCATTGAGATCAGTGTCAAATACTAGTGTCCAGATTTCCTCTTTTCAGCGCGGTCATTCAAAATAATAAAAAATGTTGCGGGAACCATCCAAGATGGCTGCCTCGAGCTCGTTAAAAGAATGGGAAGGTAGCCGGGATTCTTTTAAAATAAACCCATAAAACACCCATATACATACTCTCTGTGTCTCTACGTATCGTTTTATGTCTGTAGCAGTTTCGTAAGTTCGTATTTTTGTTGTTGTTTTTGCTCTAGAATTGCGTAAGAGAGCTCGACAGATTGAAAATGAACTCGATTTAAAATTAGTTTCGTTCAGTAAACTTGGCACAAGTTACAGTCACAGAGATGACAGGTAAGCAAGAACATTTTACAGTACTCTTGTGTCTTAATATTCGTTTTAAAGTGAGTTTTAAGGTGTTTTAAAGTCGCTTAAATATTGCTGTTGTGTTTATAAAAATGTAAATAATGTTTCAATATAGTTCGGACAAGTCTCCGTTGCTGAATAATTCTTCAAGCGAACACATGATTCAAACGATGTCCTTAGAAATTGGGGATTTATTATCCAAGGTGTGAAAATATTTTGTTAAAATGTACAATATTTTATGGCCAGTAAAGTGTTATAATATAAACTGTTGACATACACGCATGACGTCATCAGAATGATGACGTCATCAGTGAGACCATAATGTGCTGATGGGTCTGTGAAACAATAGGGGTATTGGTAGTACAATGGTTAGTGCATGTGTCTTTCATTTCTATGACCGGGGTTTGATTCCTGCAATATGCAGTTGTCTGATTATAATTTCACCTCAGTCACATGTGAGAAGAATGCTTCCAGTTTGACTCTACCAAACACCGCAGGTTTTCTCCAGGTACTCTGGTTTCCTCCTGCAGTAGAAATGGGCCAATAAGAGATGTCTGTTACTGGATTTCTAGGGAAAAGTGTTAAGAACTGATCGAGCTATCCAGTATAGATACAGTTTTATTTAGGTTTCTTCATGTAGTAACACTGGATTAACCCATTAGCTGGCAATGCGCCCAGATGTGTCCTACTTTAGTATTTTACTCTGTCTAACACCAGACGATTTTACTCGTCAGTGGTAGAGTATTGCCAGTTAATGGGTTAATAAGGGATGACCGTTACTAGACCTCTAGGGAGAACAGTTTAGAACAGATAGAGCTTGTAAACCAGTGAGTATAAGCAAAGTTAGCTCAGTTAAATAACATAGGGAACATAAGAAAGTGTCTATAATTAGAGAGGTGTCTGTAACAAGAAATCATGTTTGACACATTTTTTTGCCAGACCATTATGGATTTGGTCTTGTGTAAACAGATGGAACTGTACTAGTTTTGGTAAAGTTATGTATTTGTCTGGTATCATGTAAACATAGTCTATATCCAAGCTCACAATTTAGTCAGGAAAACAAACAGCTCAAGACTTTGAATATATGTATAATTAATATCAACATCTATTACAAAAATGTATTTCTATATTTTCTATCATATCTAAAAGCTCATTTGCAATAGTTTACTGTGTTTGAATATTGAATTAGAGTTGTGCATAAAATCCATAAATTATTTTATGAGGTGCAATATTATAAGTCACTATATGGCAGTTAAGTCACTGTGCAATGTCAACAATATTTTACCACAGCACAAGCGTGATATCTTGCTTCAGCCATGGCTGGGAACTCTGTCCATGTGTTTGTATGAAAATTGTAACATTCAACAGAATTAAGTCTAGTTCTAGTTTCATCAAAACCTCCCAATGTGATAATATTATCACCAATGATCACTGCTGTGCAACCACATCTCTTCTTTCTCATCTCAGGCAGCATGCGATGACTTCCTGTGGTAACATTGTACAGTATGACTGTATTCACAGGCTTGCTTCCCGTGTCTGCACCGCCAAGGACGACCACATTGTCTTTCCAAGTTACTGTTGCCATCTGTGATACAGGGTATGGAAGTGGCTTGAGCTCTGTACAAGTATTGGTTGCTGGGTCAAACATGAGGACAGTGTCTGTTGCGTCTTTATAAGATCCTGTCGTAATGCCACCAATAATGTAGACCTTGTCATTCACTATCTCAGCACCATGGTAATGTATTGGCCTGGGCATCTTGGTGAGCAACCTTGATGTGTAGGGTGGGGTCAGCTGAATTTCATGTATTGTATCAGAGGCACCGCCGCCAATGCATCCTCCAATAACAAAGAGACGATTCTGATATACCACGCATGCGTGACCATAAGACGGCCCTGGTAATTTAAATTGAGATTCAACCCAATGTCCACCTGGCTGAGCGAGATTCAGTTCTTCAACACTAGCCAGGTTATGGTAAAGGCCATTATATCCACCAGTCATAATCATGTGACCTTGGTATAAAACTGAACTTGCTGCATATCTACATTCATTCATCTCTGACAGTGGCCGCCATGTTTTGGTTGCCATGTTGAATACTTCGACAGATTTTAAAAAAAACCCTCCTGCGACAACAATCTCGGCTTGTAATTCCTGAGCACTGCTTGCATGACTGGCTTCTGAACGTTGTGTTTTTTTTTTTATCACAAGACAAGATTGGACATCATGTTTTGCATCATTCTCAACATTTCATCTTGCGTAGAGCGAACTTCCTTCAACTCAGCTTTAATTTCACGAATTTCTTGTCTTGCTGGACATGTATGCTGCATAAAGTTCATATACAAAATCCCTTGACCGCAGTAGTCACACTTGACTCGTCGAAAATCACAAACTCTATTCTCGTGAATTTCTTTATCACGTAGACTTATGATTTCCTCGCATTGATTGTTTGAACATGGCACTGGACTGAAACCACAACTTGCTACGTGTTTGTCGAGTGAGCCAAGTTCGACGACCTTGCGACAACCACGCTCGGAATTCTCGCACGAAATCTTCAAAGTTGACAGAGTGTTCGCTAAGAATCGTTGTGGTTTGGCCAGTGTCTCTACGGTCAAGGGGTCTTTACATGTTGGACAGTTTCGTGAATGTTTTAGATGTTCGGTGATACAATTCCTACAGAAATGATGTTCATTTCTACGACATTGCACTGGGTCTTTCAATACTTCCGTGCATATAACGCAGTGTAGATTTTCATCAACTTTTGTTTCAAATCTGTTGTCTTCATAACCTGTTGCCATCGCTTGTGTACATCACTAGATATCTACATTTTGCTTTCTAAACTTTCGCAGCAAAGTAACACACACAATTTGAAGAATTAATCTGTGACGTTTCTCTTTATTCCAAGTTCTGCTTTTGATTTTGAGGAATTTTCACAATTTCCTGTTTTTAACTTCTTTCCCTTTTTTGGTAACTTAATACATTGAGCTCATTGTCATTCAAAAATTCAAAATGGATCTAGTTTCGTTTTGTTGCATATTATTATTTAAATATTAAGAGAGATATAGCGACATAGTTATTATATTTTATAACTTCAGACTTCTATAGTTTATTGCAAAGATGAGATTTAGTGTCTTTAAACTTCATTGATTAATGTACAATTATCAGTATTTATATATTTAAGTGTGCTAATAGGTGTACTATAGTATGTTGAAACATTCAGCAGCCTGTCTGTCAGAAGTGTATACTATCACATTGTACATCTCAACTACAGTATAACAATCACTGTTTTCGTATTTTTTTGCAAAGTTAACACTTTTTTCTTCTCTTTGAGTCATGTTATGATATTTTAATTTATATTTAAATCACCAGTTGAAGGGTTGATGTTTATGTAACTGCGAACACGAAGTGATCGTACATACACAAACAATTAGCATATGTTTTTGCTCTATGCATGGGCCGAGTTTCAGTGTGTTGTCCATATTAGATAGGGTCCGTGTTATGGATGTTTCTTTAAAAACTATATGAGGATTTTGTCGGAAAATTGGAAATTTTCCACAAGGAGATCTTCGATTGTGGTTTAATATGGATTCTATATGTTTTAGAGTAGGGCATTTCATAGGTTTGGTAAGTTCCCCATGTGCTTGAAAACTCGTGTAAGTAAAGTTTTGTTGGAGGTTTTACTCCAGTTTCTGTGGTTTTAATAATAATATTAATATTAATAAAAATTTTATTTATCCTGCAATGCAGGATCAGCTGGTACAAGACCAGCTGGTATATGAACCCATGTGCAGCTATATAGCTATGTACATAATAGAAAATTACCTATAAAGTATTAAGGTTCATTATCGATTTACAGCATAGTAAATAATTAGATGAGTATATATCTATAAGATTCAGATAAAGATTTAGGGAAATCTAATTGCACGAACATCGATGCGTAGTGCGATCGAGGTCGCTCAGATAACTGTACATCTTAGATTTAAACAAGGCTAGCGACTTCATTTCCCTAAGCTTCCTGGGTAAACTGTTCCAGTCAGCAGCTGCTGAGTACTGGAAAGTGGATTGCCCCATAGATGATTTAGCTTTAGGGAGGTGCAACAAATAACTAACCATAAAAACTAACCCTCAGGCCTTAGTTGTCGAGAACGTGTGTCATGAGCCTCGCGTCCGGATGAATTGGGCAACCCAATCCTGTGTAGTCGTTATTACAAAATAAATAAATAGAATGTTTGTTTCATTTTCAGTTAACTGAAATCAATGATAAAATGGCTGAAGCGACATCCAACTTAAGTTTTTCTCAACCAAGTGCATCTCAAATGCACACTCTTCAGAGACATCGAGATATCTTGAAAGATTACTCTCAGGAATTTACCAAGACAAAGGTATGGAACTGAGCAATATCATTAAAGTTTACATGACATTAGTCCCATTAAATTATGCTCAAAATTAAATTTTCCCTTGATGAGTAAAATCGTCTGGAGTTAGAGAAAGTAAAATAACAGCAGGATGCATTTCCTGCCAGAGGGCCTAAGTTGCATTTTTCGCAACTGCTCCTGAAGGTATATAAATTTCCGTTCGAGTATTCCATCTACCAACACCTTCTACATTGAGATGTATTGTAGCTTATGAGGAATCGAGTTAGGGTCTATAACTTGCGGCGTAATTTTCTTTCTTGTAGGCAAATATTGAAGCCTATATTGAAAGAGAGGAATTACTTGGGTATGTATGGGAAAATTCACATTATTATTGTATACATTTATAACTCATAAAGCTACACAATGATATTTGATATAGTATATAATGATCTATATATTCATTGTAATTGATAATATATGGTCATTCATTATGATATCTTGTTTAGCAGTGGATATAAATCTTCTGGAGGAGTACATCGCAAAACTGATCTCTATCTTAAAGAGAATGATCATATTCGAAAGTAAGTGGGTGGAACAGGGTTCGTATAAAACTTGTAATTCCTTGAAAGTCCTTCATTTTCAAAACAAAAATTCAAGGCCTTGAAAGTCCTTGAATTTATAAAGAGGTCCTTGAAAGTCCTTGAATTTATAAAGAGGTGCTTGAAAATCCTTGAATTCTTCTTGCTTTTGTCGGTATATGTGGCACGATTGTACAGTTTAACAGCACTTTTTACCGACTTCTAACGCTTTCTTTTCTGGCCTAAATATATATAGTCATTGAATTTCCTCTTACATGGCCTGGAAAATCCTTAAAAAGTCCTTGAATTTTATTCTTCCTGACCTGTACGACCCCTGGTTGAATTGAAAATTCATTTTATATGTCCATATACCTTGTGCTAGAGTTTAACCGTATATATACATCTATCCGACGTTGATTTTCATTTCTCCCTGTAGTTCTGACCGTCTTGCTGATGAAGCTATCGGGTAGGTTGATTTCCTCCGTCAGGAGTTATGTTTTCACCTTGGCTTGTGTTTCTCCATCAAACTTTGGTTAAGTTTTGGTAAAGATTTTGGATCTATGATTGAACATTTATTGCTTTTAGAATTGCAATGGCCACAAAGGAAAATATGTCAAGACAACGAGGAGCACTTTATCACATTTCAACCAGAATGGGAGGAATCACAAGTATCCTTTCTTCCTCAATAGTTTCATATATTCAGCTCACCCCACATGCATCAAGGCTTTTCTCTTTTCACTGACCAATAACATCAAGCGGAGTGGAAAAAAGCTGCGGGTATGCGGGTACCACGCCTGAGGAAGGTTTACTGGCATTGAGGAAGGTTGAAATAACACATTGCAAAGCAGTAAGTACTAGACTAGTCAGGCTAGTATTAGTAGCAACAGTCAGCACTCAGTCAGACTAGCAGTACTGCAATGACCAACTGTCAAACCTACCCAGGCAAAAGGCTGCATGTCTGAAAATTTCCAGTTATTTTGAGGAAGGTGGGCAAAAATCAAAAATCCTACCCGGAGTAAAGGTTGGAAACATTTTGCAATTCTGACATGAAGTATATATACGCGCCCATGCATGACCTCATATCAATATGCGGAACTGTGCCCTCACACTATACAAAATCTGTATATTTGCATGTGTTTAATGGATCGATGGGTTTCCTGTCAGACAATAGACAGCTTTAGCAAACACAACGCGACGTCAAAGAGGACGTGAAAATGGCGTAAAAATGGCGTAAAAATGGCGTGGGCACATCCATAGATGGGCATATCGCACCATTTCTACGCCATTTCCCCGTCCTCTTTGACGTCGCGTTGTGTTTGCTAAAGCTGTCTAATGACATCGCCACGACCGAATTTTTAGTGTTTCCAAATTCGTAGAGAAAGCCTTGATACACTGTGAGAACTGATTTTTAATTGTTTATCTCTCAAATTTTTACTGCTTTATTACACTAAAATACAATACACAAGTAACGATATAACGGCAGAATTTTTGCATAAATGTAAACCATATAAGCCATGGGCTTGGTATTTCCATGGAGTTTCCCAAACCTTCGTTGTTCGACAGATTTATGCGGGAGTTCAGTAGATGAAGGGCAGTAGAATCATAGAACGTGATATGTCGTGATGGTTGTATTTTACCTTAACCTATACCTCAGGTCGCTTTCCGGCATTGAACAATTTAATGCAGAAAATAAACTTGAGAAAACGTAAAGATGCAATTATTCTGGGCGTGGTGATTGCGGTTTGTCTAATCTTGCTTATTCTTTATGCTACGAGGTAGTCATAGTATTCATGTCATTAAATACACCTCCAAGATACACCCCCCCCTGGATATGATGTCGAGGCTGCTGTAGGGTATGTTGGTACAACAGGGAGTAATGAGGGCATTAAGGGGTATCATGGTATAATTGTAGATTTGATAATAGATATAATCAGCTAACGCGTGTTGCCTGTTGCCGCCTAACTCACATGCCTAGTTACCACTGTTCTGATAATGTAAGCATAGAATGAAACAAAGGTAATCAATTCACATTTTCAGATAACTCACATGCCTAGTTACCACTGTTCTGATAATGTAAGCATAGAATGAAACAAAGGTAACCAATTCACATTTTCAGATAACTCACATGTCTAGTTACCACTGTTCTGATAATGTAAGCATAGAATGAAACAAAGGTAACCAGTTCACATTTTCAGATAACTCACATGCCTAGTTACCACTGTTCTGATAATGTAAGCAAAGAATGAAACAAAGGTAACCAGTTCACATTTTCAGATAACTCACATGCCTAGTTACCACTGTTTTGATAATGTAACCATAGAATGGAACAAAGGTAACCAGTTCACATTTTCAGATAACTCACATGCCTAGTTACCACTGTTCTGATAATGTAAGCATAGAATGAAACAAAGGTAACCAATTCACATTTTCAGATAACTCACATGCCTAGTTACCACTGTTCTGATAATGTAAGCATAGAATGGAACAAAGGTAACCAATTCACATTTTCAGATAACTCACATGTCTAGTTACCACTGTTCTGATAATGTAAGCATAGAATGAAACAAAGATAACCAATTCACATTTTCAGATAACTCACATGTCTAGTTACCACTGTTCTGATAATGTAAGCATAGAATGAAACAAAGGTAACCAATTCACATTTTCAGATAACTCACATGCCTAGTTACCACTGTTCTGATAATGTAAGCATAGAATGAAACAAAGGTAACCAATTCACATTTTCAGATAACTCACATGCCTAGTTACCACTGTTCTGATAATGTAAGCATAGAATGAAACAAAGGTAACCAATTCACATTTTCAGATAACTCACATGCCTAGTTACCACTGTTCTGATAATGTAAGCATAGAATGAAACAAAGGTAACCAATTCACATTTTCAGATAACTCACATGCCTAGTTACCACTGTTCTGATAATGTAAGCATAGAATGAAACAAAGGTAACCAATTCACATTTTCAGATAACTCACATGCCTAGTTACCACTGTTCTGATAATGTAAGCATAGAATGAAACAAAGATAACCAATTCACATTTTCAGATAACTCACATGCCTAGTTACCACTGTTCTGATAATGTAAGCATAGAATGAAACAAAGATAACCAATTCACATTTTCAGATAACTCACATGTCTAGTTACCACTGTTCTGATAATGTAAGCATAGAATGAAACAAAGGTAACCAATTCACATTTTCAGATAACTCACATGCCTAGTTACCACTGTTCTGATAATGTAAGCATAGAATGAAACAAAGGTAACCAATTCACATTTTCAGATAACTCACATGCCTAGTTACCACTGTTCTGATAATGTAAGCATAGAATGAAACAAAGGTAACCAATTCACATTTTCAGATAACTCACGTGTCTAGTTTCCACTGTTCTGATAATGTAAGCATAGAATGGAACAAAGGTAACCAATTCACATTTTCAGATAACTCACATGCCTAGTTACCACTGTTCTGATAATGTAAGCACAGAATGAAACAAAGATAACCAATTCACATTTTCAGATAACTCACATGCCTAGTTACCACTGTTCTGATAATGTAAGCATAGAATGGAACAAAGGTAACCACGCATTTAAATTGTCTATGTGAGTGAATTGGATGGCAAAGGGCTTAAATACGTGTTAGCTGATTAGGTAGTTTTCTGGAGAGAGGGGGTGGGAAAATGTGAAAAAATTACAATTGGATGTATTTATTGGTAACATTCGTCTGCACAAAAGTGTTGCGTAATCGTGTAATAGATACATTGGGAAATATTAAATGATAGATATCTTTGTATAACCGTAGATGTCACATAGTGACCATAGAAATACATATATATCAATATTTAATCCTTATCGATCAGTATAGTACAATCATAGTCATCAGATCATTCGCATGGTTTTGATATTTGTAAAACGTATTCCAATTTAAAGTAAATGAAATAGTCTACTATAATAGCCTTGCGTTACACTGCATGCATGCCATGAAACAGTGGCGGACACTAGGGGGTGAGGGGGGCAGTTATCCCCCCATTACTAGTCCCTAGTCCTCTGTGCACGCGTTCTATTTTTCTGTGACGTCACAAGGAGCCTCGTTCTTGGAGCCTGGGAACGACGTTGACTATTAAATTGCGAACAAACATCACAAAACATATTTAAATGCATAACATAATAAATTTTTTCACCCTTAAGTACAAAAATGTCTATTATATAATTATATTCCATAATCATTGGTTCCATATTTTTTCTATACAACAATTATTACACGTTGAATTAGTGATATTACACAATCTCAAACTATTTAGTAAATAATTATACTGTATATATATATATATAAATTCCAACTCAACGCTTTTTAGTTTAGTTCTATTCCACATTTTAAATTAATGCTCGCGTTATTTTCCAAGTAAACGGCAGTAAAAACACCGCGTGTGTAAGATACTAGATTTTTCCAAATTATCGAGCTGCTTAGATAAGGTCTTAAAGCAATAAAGGGGATCGAATAAGTAAAAAAAATAGCCTAAATGGTTCTTAAAATCTAGGTTCTCTGAATATGCAAGTTTTTTATGTCCATAGCAGTTTAGTTCTCAGCATAAATGTTACGAAATGTAAGACAATAGGCGAAATTATAGCTAACGTTTTGTTTATACCCAATTCACAACTTTAGATAACTCACATGCCTAGTTACTATTGTTCTAGTTTGGGAGAACATAGAATAGAACAAAGGTAATTAAGCATTAGAATTATGTATCAGAGCTATTAACTTGTGTAGATCATTCTAACGCTTAGTTACCTTTGTTCTATTCTATGCTTTAGCAAACTAGAACAATAGTAACTTGGCATGTGAGTTATCCAGAGTTGTGAATTGGGCATAGAATAGGAAATGGCTAGAAGGGCCACTTGAGGCGGAACCTTTGAAGTTTTTGACGCTGCGCATGTTGCATTACGCATGTTCATTACCATTATTCTAGCCAGTCAATTGCATTTTCTGGCCAATAAACACGCTGAACTGGCTGGTCCGCCATTATTCTGGCCAGAAAACTGCATAAAAATAGGGGGTCACGTTGCACTGCTGAGTGGCCTTTCTGGTCATTTCCTATTCTGTGAATTGGGTATAAACAAACGCTATATAGCTACTTTTTCACACATTCACACTTGCAAGTCCATATTCAAGCCATGTCCATGATTTAGAATTTCGTATTCTGAGCTGTTTCGTGTACTTCTTTGCTTTTCCCATGTTTTATCACTTGATCAAATTGCATTCGAAAATTTTCTGGACTGGCCCACGAGTTAGGACGATACTGAAAAGAAAATGCACAATTAAGTAAATTTTATCAATGTGTTATGGTTATACTTTATGAAATATCCGGGTGAAGAAAAAAATCATTAATTGTTAGTCTCATTCACTTTATACATGTACCTGTTTTTGAAGTCGTGATTTTTCTCGTAATTGGAGTTTTACTTGAGATCTGAAAAGTACAAGATATTCTCAAAAATCGACTGAGATAGAACACTTGAATGTTTAATGCTTTATATCTCCAGTGCATCTAAACGAACTGTATTTATACTGGATAGCTCTATCAGTTCTAAACTGTTCTCCCTAGAGGTTAAGTAAGGGTCATCTCTTATTGATCCACTGTTACTACAGGAAGAAACCTAAACTAAACTTACCTTATTTATACTGGATAGCTCTATCACTTCTAAACTGTTCTCCCCAGAGGTCCAGTAAGGACTATCCCTCATTGGTCCAGTGTCACTACAGGAGGAACCTATCCTTATACTGGATAGAACAAATGAGGGTTGTTTCGCGTGTGCCTATTGAGATATAAACAAAATCTTATACTGGATGGCTCTTTCACTGTGTTTGTTCTACATAACCTGTGCTCCGTAGGGCCATAGAGGCCAGTCAAGTAGGATACGTCTTAGCCAATAAAGAGCATGCATATGCACTAACCACTGTGCTACAAACACACCCAAGATGTGATTATGATTCAAGTTCACTTACTCGCTCTTTGAATTTCTTTTGGTCAATTCCTCAAGAAGTTGACCAGAAAATGGTGGACACTAAAACATTGCAATAAACACCAGATATATTTTTATAATGTTTGATAAAACTAAACAGACAGACAAACAAACAATTGTTTATTTTATCCGTACTGTACGTACATTTTTTGCTTGAACATCATCGAATGAAATAGATTTATTAAATGGATGGTTTTTGTATGTATCCAGTGAACACAACCTTTGTTTAGGATCTCTTTCTAATAACTGAAAAACAAAGAATGTGATTGTTCTACTGTATCTTCTACGATTCTTTGTAATTTGAAGATTCTATCCTCTACAGAGCTCGTCTTTATTTCTGTTCAATATGTTCACCTTTTGTAACATATCACCAGCTTCTTCTGATACTTGTTTAAGTAATTCCTGTTTCTCTTTTTGTTCAACGGGTACTGGATAAGGAAACTATGAAAGAATATGTTTTTCTTAACAACATAATTCAACATGATTGGCTTATTAAATTAGTGCAGCAATTAAATTAAACATACCTTTGATAATAATGATGCACAAAGAATAGCTCCAAGGGCATACCAATCAACTGCATGACCATATTTCTCACTCTTTAACATCTCTGGAGCTAAATTTAAAGCAAGTGAGGAAAATATCAGGCATGATTTGTTCCCAGAACCATTGCCCGTATAGATGACATGCTATTCTAGCGAGTTTGTTTTGTGTTTACACTGAGATGATCTGGTCTGTAGCGACAAGATGTGTTCGCAACAGACTTGTAGCAAGCTTGTCAACAAGTTGTAATGATGTTGTCATTTTATCATGTTGCTACAAGGTTGTCACTCACAACTTGTTAACATGGTTGAATTGCAGGACGATAACAAATTGTTGAGTCAACAACCTTGTAGCAAGTTGTCAACAAGCTGGGAACAAGCAGTGCGAACACATCCACCCTAATTCACCTAATGCACCCTAATTCGCCTAATGCGTCCTTACCCATGTATTTTAATGTTCCGGTAACTGTTGATGTTTTTTGACCAGAGGACAGCCATTTTGCTAAACCAAAGTCTGTAATCACTATATGACCTAAACCATGCAGAAAATTGTATTATATTCTTACTATTTTTTACTGATAAATATTACAACAGTTAATTGTGTACTTTGTTTTTAATGAATTACCTTGCTTATTAATTAGAATATTTTCCATCTAAAGAAAACAAGAGTTTGTGTCAATTAGCACTGTAACATGTAGTTTAGCATCAAGAAATTTCTAGCATTTATTACTGGCTTTCTAAATTATAAATAAGTATACTTTTTTTGAGCTGAATTTTCAAATAACTTTTAGTTACCTTTAAGTCTCTATATATTATACCATTTGTATGAAAGTAATCTGGAATTGAATGGATTCATTATTAGATGGTGCTAAATCACTGGTATTCTGGTTTAATGTTAAAAATTATGGTATTGAAGGACTTCACTATTAAAGCATTATGTGGCAGCACATAACTTCAGAAGTGTTGACTCTTGTAGGGGCAAGAAAATTGAACTGTATTTCTTAATTTTATATCTCTGCCACCAAATTCAAGACTACCACATCTATTGAAAATAATTAACATTATTTTCTCACTCTGATAACTGTCGGTTGACCACCAGCAGCTGCATGATAGTGCTTAGTGAACCCTATCCATTACAGTATATAAGATAATGGTAAAATGAACTATTGCAGTACCTAAAGCAAGCGCTATTTCTGCTCCAAGTAATGTTACAGTTTTTTCATCAAATTTCTTTTTTGCTTGCCAAAATGTGTGTAGGTCACCAAAATCTACAAATTCTGAAACTAAAAATAAGAGTAAAAATTATTTAGTTACACAATTTTTTCATTGTTCATTAATATTAATTAATTCACACATTCAATAATATACAGCAATTAAGATCCTGTGGGATGTTGGCAAAACTATGCTGACGAGCACTAACGACTTACTCACCCACATAAAGATTATGTTTCGTCTGCCATGAGCACTTTAGTTTAGTAACGAATGGGTGTTGACTAAGTTTATTCTGGTTAAAACAGAAAACACACAATTAGCTAACATTGTTTAGTAAACTAATTTTAATGTTTGACCACCATTTTGTCCATTGTGTCTGTTAATTGTCAGTTAATTAAATATCTAATTACCTGTATCATTATTTCATCCTTACACTGTTGTACGCAATCCTCTCTGACTATGTCTGACTTGTTGGAAACCTGTATATACAAAGTATTACTGAAAACCAACTCTGTTACCAGACATTTCAGGGTGTTGGTGGGACTCTGTGGTTAGTGCATATGTTGGGCAGAAAAACTAAATATAACTATGAACAATTGTTTACTTATAAGCTATGACTTACCTTCATGGCAAATATTTCTTGTGTGTCCTTTTTCTTAACTTTCAGTATCTAAATCCAAAATAATGGTTACTATTAATACCATACCACACCTAACCATACCATACCACACAATATCATACCATACAACACCAAACTACTACATACCAAATAACACCTAACCATACTGTACCATACCATAAACCACAATACCACACCATATTATACCACTCCGTATAATATACCATACCACACCATCCTTACCACGCCATACTACATCGTACTACACAAATTACAACACCATACCACATTGCACCAAATCATACTATACCATATCACCACCATACCATAACTATACCATATCATGCAACACCATACCATACCACACCGTACCGTACCCTACCCTTCCGTACCATACCATACCATACCAACATCACCACAATTCTGTGAAATTCATATAACCATTCACACTGCTCTTGATTAAAAATAGATCTTCTGAGAAGCTTTGACTTACATGACCAAAATTCCCTTTTCCAATATTCTCCAATATCTAATCAACCAGACAAATTATGTCAGTGACTTTCAATTAAAATCCTAAACCATATTCCCCCACAAAAATTCAACTATACTACACTTCCCCTATAAAACACTTTTCCATGAAAAACCACAATAAACAAACTTGACCTAATCTCGCTGCAAAATAAACCTTTATTATGTCGTGTTTGACGTCTATTCGGTTATGATGATTTATTTATTAACAACGGTTAATTAACACCAAATTGCGTTTAAACTTGAAACCCCATTCTTTTTGCAGGAAGTATATCATTCTTCTCAAATACAAAAGCAGACACGATTTCGTCAAAACGCATCGAAAACGGACGCATTTACGCTCGCTAATCTCTAACCCAAATATTATTTCTACCTTATTGACTTTGCCTCAAAATATTGACAAAATGAATTTGCATAATTGGCAGAAATAAACTCGTTCTATAGTTTCAACGCAATATAAACGCGAAAATTGTAAACCCAGTATTTGTTAATTTCGATGTTTCGAAAGAATTTGCAACTTAGCAAATTTGATACAATTATCTATAATTGATCGACTTGTGTATTTAACATATTCTGAACTATTTTTATAAGGTAACTTTTCTAGCTTATAAAACATTCATTAGCGATCCTGCACGCGACTTTTTTTATAGAAAACCGAATTATATTTTGTGTTATCATAAAACACGAGTTATCGCTTTTAGTAACCCTTTCAGCGCGTATTTAATCGATGAATCGCGAAAATTTTGCTACAGTGTAACATTATAAACAGTGGATTGCATTTTCACGGTTCGTGCCTAAACACAAAGAAACTACAGTATTGTTAATTGGCAAAGCCACATCTGTGTATATATACCTGATATTCGTTAAATTTCACAGCAGATTTGTATTCGTATTCTGGTAAGAATAACGAATCGCTTTGCGGATGGGGCCACGGCGTTTTGTTAGCACTATCGTACGTTGTACTTCTTCGTTTTTCATGGTTAGTTCTCTTAAAAGGCCGCGTTCGAAACGACCTAAATATACCAGATTCGCGATCTTGCGGTATAACCTCGACTTGAAATCGTACGTGCCGTGAACCATCTTCAAAATCGTCTAGATCTTCATCGTAGAATTTGGAATTCGCTCGTTCTTGCGTGCTCGTATGTTTATTACCCATTGTACAAAGTGTATCCGACACCTTTATAATATTATGGTCCAGTCACGAATATTTGATCTAAGCTGCTATTTTCCCTTAATACTAGATCAAAAGTCTACCAAAATCTGGTAGTTTATTAGCCTAGAGTATATAATGTTCTTTCACTTATCTTCAACTGATCGCCATTTTCTATATAAAAGAAAGTCACAATCATATGTTAACAATGATGCAAATATGGAATTAATATCGGGCCCCACATGGAAAAATATAGGCCCTGGTTTGCGCCATATACTGTACACATATGTTACATTAACTTATCCACCTATGTAGGATTTGTGTCCATCATTTTGCAAACCCAAAGCGTCGATTAAGTTTCTTATCGGTCGCTTCAAACGCTTTATAAAATGTGAAAATTTTTAGATGAAATTCGATACAGTGTTTTGATCGGCTGGATCGGCTGTTTCCGTATGTCATATATTTTGGTGTCAATTTCATCGGTGCGCTTTCGGAGGATGCCGTTTCATTTCCGCGAAACATTATGCGATATTTGTTTTCCAAGGAAATGTTTATGGGGAAAAAAGGGAAAATTTCATCATATGAAATTTGTGCTTGAAAAGTGGAAACACGACATCCGGGAACTTCCGTTCTAAGAAAAGCAAGATGGAGTCTCATTTGGTAGGTTATGGCAGTTCTTCAGACGAAGAAGGAAAGCCGAAAAAACATGAAATGGAGACACAAAAGGTAGGTTTAAATAAGTTGAAGCTTCAGTTTAATATGTCTAGTATTTGCTGTAGTTTTTTGGTGGGGTTTTGATGCTGTATTAGCTAAATATGATGTGTAGTATTTTGGACAAACGACCCGCTCTCTTGCCAAATTTTGAAAGGGAAACTGCGTGGTAAATTTGGCAAGGGTGTTGCAAAGGAAAGGCAATGTTAAATGAAATGAATGCTTCCAAACTGAGAAAAACGTGGCCCTGAGCCCTGAAATTTGTTTTTGAAAAGAACAAATCCAAAAATAAGCTAAGGCCACTCCAAATTAGACTTTAGTTTCCCGTCCGGACCTTTTTGGGAATTACACGCGGGCGGGCGGTCCATTTCCATTATCCATTATCAGTTTTTGAAGGAATTTTGTATAACCCATTTTTTCATATTCATAATTTTAATATAAACATGCTTTAATAACTTCGGCCACCTTTCCACGTAATGTTTTACAGTTTTATATTCAAAAATGGAAGCAGGGCTGGATTATAAAATAAACAGTCAGATATATATAGACGTTTAAAAACGAAACATGTAACAGATTGTTTAGCAACGAGATTTCCCGCGGAAACTGATACGCGCCCTCACACAATTCCTCGAGCTCAGCGGTTTCCGTAAAAGCAAACAAAATACTACATTATTTTTGTATAAAAATACAAGTCATACTTTGAAGTTCGTGTATATTTATATTAATATAAATATAAAATTTTAACGATTTTATTTTGATTTTAACGATAAACTTTACTTTTCTAAACAGTAGATATTCAAAAATTGTGGATTTTTGTGATCCTTTGTATAAAAGGTCAAATAATGGAAACAAGATAGCAATAATGGACAAATCATGCGGCTAGTTTCAGCAGACGCGGGCGGTGGACGGGAAACTAAAGTCTAATTTGGAGTGGCCTAAATAGTCCATCAGGTCGTGCATTTATATGGGAGGCTGGGGATAGGCAATAATCCATAATTACAAAATGACATTGCTTGCATCCAAGGATAAACAGATGCAGATAAAAACATTGTCTATGCTCTTGTGAAATTTGCAACAAAATGTGCACCCTTATGTCAGTGTTTACACTTTGCAAAATGAAAATGCCCTTAAACTTTTCATGAAGGAAATTTGAAAATTGATTTTTCCTCTCTAATTTGAACCCTGGCTGCCTCCAAATACAAGACTGCTGCCTTATTCCCTCGCTCTGATAACTGCTGCTTGACCCATCTATTCCACTCCAAAATCAGGACCATGTGACCCAGGGTGCATTCCATGTAACTCTACGCCGGAGATACACCGATATTTATACACGCCAATGTGCCAATACATTGGAGATTTTCAATTTTGGGGGACCAAAATCCATGTTATAATGGCTAACCTGGCATGTCTTATATACTGTTAACATCATATTCTTGAAGTTATACTGTGAATATACATATGAGAATGAATTCAAGCACAAACTTGGTTACACTTACCTTACCTCCTATTTATTTACATTATCTTGCAGGTGAAACATTTCCCAAAAGAGAGAAATTTTAGAAAACGTTCTTTATCACCAGAAAATAAGGAGGACCTTTATGATCCAGAACGTGGGTCTGAGGACGATGGTCCGCAACTTAATGTTCTGCAAGATACCGGGCAAGAAAATCACACTGAATTGAAAGAATCGTCTCCTGTGAACAAACAAAATAAGTCAAGGTCTCGATCTAATTCACCAAGTCCAGCAAAACATATGAGGAAACATTCTCCGGGATCAACTGAACAAAAGCAAAGTAAGATAACTTTATCTCTCGAAGTACAAATAAGTGGCTTGCATGTTGCAATTTGCGAAGCATTCGCATGTCTTAGATTTTTCAACAATTGTTTACTTAATCTATTTTGCAAATTCAACTTAAATTTTTTCATATTTTGTTCCTTCATTTACTTTGTACTAAAAGAATGTGTAAAAAGGATGCGGCTGAACTTCATAACTAGGGGCCTAAATAAAAAGTCTGCTAAGATTTCTAGTAGGTCTCTAGCCCAAGATTTTTAGAAATTATTGTAATATTTTATTAAATTTATTGTACATGGGAAAAAAACAAAAAAAACAAATTCTCTCCAAATTCGCAATATAATGCCAATTTATCGGTGTTTCCACTAACTTTAAAAATGGAAGATTTCCTAAAACAATTCATTAAGAAAATTTGCAAATTATTTTTTTCTTTAATTTATACCCTATTTCTACTCAATCCAATGCTTAAAAGTTGTAATTGATCGGCCTTTTGTTTTTTCCTGTAGGCAGTAGAAAGAGTAAGAGCAAAAGTCCAAGCCCTACAGTGAGTATTCTTGACAGTTTGTATGCAGACAGTTCAGTTATAGGTCTACAGTACAATACACCAACACTTTTCCCTTCAAGAGTAAATCAGCTGATGTTTGAGGGTGCATCGAGGCCTAATGTGTCAACCTATTAGCTGTATGATTGCATCCCAGTAAATTTTACTCTGCAAGGGGTAAGTGTTGGACATTATAACAATATGAATGTGTATAATTTTATCTATAGTATAATTGTTAGTTACCTTTAAGCAAACCCTCTTTCCAACAGACTATTTGGCTTCTACAAGCACCTGAGACTTGCCAAAGTTTTGACTCAACTTGGCAGCATGTTCTGGGAAACTGTATTTTCGAATTGTAGAAATCTAAATACCCACAAGAAAAAGAGGATTTGTTTGAAGATATATAGTACAAAGTGAACTTCATAATTAGCTTTACAAAATACCAAACTTTATTTGCCATTATTGCTAACAAAACAGTCAGAGAAAGAATCCAGGTCCAATGTTGATGAATTTGGACGTCAAATACGACATCCTTCTAAGTCAAAGGTTAGTTTTAATATCTTATTTGGAATTTGTATTATAATATTTCTTCCAGTACAGGGTTGAGCAATAAAACATGTACAAACTGCAAAAGCAGCAATGAAACATGTACAAACAATGTATAAGACTGCACATTGCATGATTACAAGATGCAAAAATATAGCTTATTATTCTTCAAGTCATTAGCGCATATTTTCACGCAGTTTTAATTTTGCGCGTGTTGAAAGGTCAGAAATCACAATTAAATCACGGTTTTTCCATGTTAAATACTTAAAATTACACTTGGATACCCAAAATTTTCACGAAAGTGCTTGTTAAGATTATAGCAATTATATAAATTTCAACCATCCCTACATGTAGCACTTCTAGGGATCCTATATTAATTCTATTTAGTAAAAATGAATCAAATTCGTTGATACTAATCTTTTTTCTGAAGGATTGTATTTTACACTGACATGTAGGATGAAGAGCGCGGTGGAGGACGGGAGAGGAGGAGATCATCGCCACGTGATCGCAGACAATCAAGAAGTCGAAGTAAAAGTCGCGATCGTCAGGATAGAAGTCGAGGTGTGTGCTATGAAGAATAATCGTTCTGTTCATATATGTGATCGTGCATTTACGGTTTTTTCTTGTGGGCATGTAAAGTTATGGAAACTAAAAAAATTAAATATAAACTAAAATATATTATTACTATAATTGCCGCAACTTGCAACGAAAGCTGATTTCAACGCATGTTAATTACAAATGTTCGCACTTCACACATAAGTAACCAACAATGAGACAAATTTCGTAAACATGTGTTGAAATCCGTTTTTGTTGTAAGTCGCAGCAATTTTTGTTGCTCATATTACTCCACCGTAACGATCTTGAGGTGACTGAATTTGCAGGAAAACGCAGTCCTACTTTCACATTTTGGAAATTTACCAAACTTGCACTAACTGGTGAATCATTCAAAAATTTAACTGATTAACATTTTCCAGGATCCCAACCAAACGTTAGAGATAGAAAACGGGAAAGAAGTAGAGAAAATCCAAAGAAAATCGGTGGTAGAAGCCCTCGTCGTAGTAAAGACACAGGTCCCCGTCCAAATAGAGACAGAAGCACTGGTAAAAGTAGAGACAGAAGTCCTAGAAAGGACAGGAGTCCAAGAAAAGACAGGAGTCCAAGAAAAGATCGAAGTCCCAGAAGGGATCGAAGTCCTAGAAGGAATCGAAGTCCTAGAAAGGGTCTAAGTCCTAGAAAGGGTCTAAGTCCTAGAAAGGATCGAAGTCCTAGAAAGGATCGAAGTCCTAGAAAGGATCGAAGTCCTAGAAAGGGTCTAAGTCCTAGAAAGGATCGAAGTCCTAGAAAGGATCGAAGTCCTAGAAAGGATCGAAGTCCTAGAAAGGATCAAAGTCCTAGAAAGGATCGAATTCCTAGAAAGGATCGAAGTCCTGGAAAGGATCGAAGTCCTGGAAAAGATCGAAGTCCTGGAAAGGATCGAAGTCCTGGAAAAGATCGAAGTCCTGGAAAAGATCGAAGTCCTGGAAAAGATCGAAGTCCTAGAAAGGATCGAAGTCCCAGAAAGGATCGAAGTCCTGGAAAGGATCGAAGTCCTGGAAAAGATCGAAGTCCTGGAAAAGATCGAAGTCCTGGAAAGGGTCGAAGTCCTGGAAAAGATCGAAGTCCTGGAAAAGATCGAAGTCCTGGAAAAGATCGAAGTCCTAGAAAGGATCGAAGTCCTGGAAAGGATCGAAGTCCTGGAAAAGATCGAAGTCCTGGAAAGGATCGAAGTCCTGGAAAATATCGAAGTCCTGGAAAAGATCGAAGTCCTGGAAAAGATCGAAGTCCTGGAAAGGATCGAAGTCCTAGAAAAGATCGAAGTCCTAGAAAGGATCGAAGTCCTAGAAAGGATCGAAGTCCTAGAAAGGATCGAAGTCCTGGAAAAGATATGAGTCCTAGAAGAGGGAACCGGAGCCCTAGAAGAGGAGGGGACCCCCGCCGAGGTGGGGACCGGAGCCCCCGGCGAGGTGGAGATCGAAGTCCTAGGAGGGGTGGAGAACGGAGCCCCCGTCGTGGTGATAGAAGCCCAAGAGGAAGTGGGGACCGAAGTCCAAAGAGAGGTGGGGACCGAAGCCCAAAGAGAGGTGGGGACCGAAGTCCAAAGAGAGGTGGGGACCGAAGTCCAAAGAGAGGTGGGGACCGAAGTCCAAAGAGAGGTGGGGACCGAAGTCCAAAGAGAGGTGGGGACCGAAGTCCAAAGAGAGGTGGGGACCGAAGTCCAAAGAGAGGTGGGGACCGAAGCCCCGGGCGACGAAGTCCTAGAAGGAGTCGCTCACCAGATTGTGTGCGGGACAGGCGAGGTAGCGGACGAGGTAGAGGTTTTGAAGATAGAATAAAGAAGGCGATCTACTTAGGAGGACTTGCCAAACCTACACCACAATGTATGTCCATGAAATTGTTCTCCTAGATTGCTGTTGTTGTTTACTATTGATAGGTTACAATATGAGTTAGAGGGCAGCACATGTTGGTCAACTTAAAATACATTTCTTTTATATATTTACCTCCAAATACTGTACAAGACTATAATGAAAAGAATTAAAATTATTTTCGCACTCTGATGACTGTTGGTTGACCACCATCTGTTGCACGCAGTACAGAGCTTTAAAGGGATATCTCGAACGTGTGCTGCCAGTGTAGGGGTAGTTTCTTTGCGAAATACTGCGGTTCTGTTGGATCGTCCAGACGAAGGGCCTTCGCTCGAAACGTCGAAGTTCTCATTGTATTTTTCAGGCAGATTGATCCAATAGAACTGCAGTATTTCTTTAACACGGTCTTAGCCAGCCAGCCGTCTTATGGACGGCCGTCTTAGAATTTGGACAGCTACTTGAAAATAGGGAACTTTAGATTTGACGACGGCTACGAGATTTTTCCGTTAAATATCTGCTACTATACAAACTTGTTATCATCCTCTCTTTGGCACAGGACATCTTTATAACAACAGTTGAGCCAAAGCGAGTACAACTTTGAGTTTGTATTAGCAGATATTTAACTGAAAAATCTCGTAGTCGTAGTCGTTCTCGTAGCCGTCGTCAAATCTAAAGTTCCCTAATGACGGCTTTTGGACGGCTGATTATCATATTGACGCCCTTCTAAAAATATGTGCACTGTAGTTGATAACTCCAATTCGCAAAGTAGTGCAGACCTGTAGCGATCATGTACAATAGGTCTTCTACTGTCTAATGGCTTGTGACTCCTATCATTGTCTAAGAACTTTCGTTGTCGAGGCAATTCCAGTCAAATAGCTTATTTGGCTAACATTGGAATGTGAATTGATCATGCAAGTTTGCAACTGAATCTTATCTGTAATTTCGTCCTCTTAATAAGCCATCAAAATATACAGTAATAATATGCTGCCAGAGAGTAAGTTTTCAAACCATCCTCGATGCCCAAATTCCCTATCCTGGCTAACACCCTGTTCTTTAAAGAGACATCCTTTTACCAATGAGTGATATTTTAAATCGGGAAAATTGGAATCAAATTAACTGTATGATTCTTTTTCCTTCTAACATTCCAGCAAAAGAGAAGGAGATATTGTCTTCAGAAGAAGTTATGAAAAGACTTGCAGAACGTCAAGAGTCGTTAAAACACGAAGCTCAGGCGAATGCCGCTACGCATAACTTACCAAGCTATCTCAATCCATCTGTAGTCAATCCACAACTGTATGCTAAACAACAGGAGAGGAGAAAGCTATTGTGGAGCTCAAAGAAAAAAGAAGAGGTATTTTAAATTATCAAGATTTTTTCTCGGCATCTCGTTCGATAGGATTAATAGTAGAAGGTGTTTGTAGACGGAATACTCGAACGAAAATTTATATACATTTTACACCGGCCCCTGGAGTTACTAGCTGACATCAAAACTCGTCATCAATCACCATACCCCCACAGCAGCACAGCATAGGCTAGCCTCCATTCCAAGATTGACTATCTTCACAAAAATAGAATCTACAGGCATGGACCTTATCAAATAATACAGGTTTTCTTCGGGTACTCATAAACTATAATATTTCATTCCTACTATTTTCAGATACCCTCCAACAACGCCGTGTGGTCAGGGACAAAGTTCACAGGTGATCAAGGAGGTGAAATGGGTGCGAAATTCCGACGATTGATGGGAATCAAAGGACAAGAAACAACTGAAACAGGAGAAGAAGGCCCCTCAAAAGGAGATCAAATTTTAACGGACCTTGAAAAAGAGTTTGAGCGGTCTCGAGCATTTCAGCTTTCTCGAGGTGCTGGTGGAAAAAGCGGCATTGGACTAGGCTATGCTCCTGCTGGGTATAACCAATGATAGAAATGTGATTGATTTTAGTCTGGTTTGCCTTGTGCAGTACCGTATGTATAGCTGTAGAGCTTGGACTATAATGATTGCGTTTCACACGCATATGGAATCATATGGAATCTTGAGTACTGAAAATAATTGGCGTACTATATTTAGACGTACGAGAATCACATAGATGACGAGAAAGGCGCCACTTACGGTACGCGACACAAACAGAAATTTTAAACAAGTGTTGACTGGCCAGATATATACTAGGGACAGGCTGATCCGTTTGGACCAGTCTTGACATCTTATAATTCGTTTCATCGTCCGTTAAGACGAACTATTTGCGTAGTTTGTTTACGCAGAAGAACTTGCGCGCGTAGTTCGTTTTAAGGGATGATTTGTCTACTCACGTAAAAACGCACAAGTTGTAACAAACCTGCAGCAGACTTGTAACAATGCTGTTTCAACAACAGTTATCATGTGTTCGCACTGCTTGTTGACAACTTGCTACAAGGTTGAACGACTCAACATCTTGTTAACAAGTTGTGAGTGACAACCTTGTAGCAACTTGATAAAATGACAACATTGTTACAACTTGTTGACAAGCTTGCTACAAAGTCAAGCTTGTTACATCAAGCTTGGATGATCTGTCTCTGGTATAAATCGGGCTGATATTTAATTTCCGATAATGTATTAAATGGCGCATTGTTTTCAGTTCAATAATGCTTGAAAATAGTTCAAAGTAAGATGAAATAAGATCGTTTCAATTACCATAAGAAACTTCGCATATAGCTTATACATATGTTATTGTAGTGTTTTAATTAACTCCTCCATTAGCAAAACTATATTGTTCATCATGGTGTCACTACTAAGGAGCGTTCTTAAATCCATGGCATTGATCTTATAAATAATAGTGCTACAGTGCTACTACAATTTAACTATGTATAGTCTGTATCGCAATACTTTATATGTTATGATAGTGTTTTTAACTCCTTCATAGTTTCTTTGTGTACTTTATTGTTCAGGCTGTTTCTGGACATCCATCAGGGTTTGTTTCTTGCAATGGCTGTCCTCTCTCCAGTCACGTATTTCCACCGTCCCACCTTGCACTGTAAAATGTAAGGAGAACAATATTATATATTATTATATACACAAGCTGTGGATATGAGGTATTCTGCAATCTGATTGGTTCTCTACTAGCAGGATATTAGCTCATATCCTGCTAGTAGAGAAAATGGCTGGAAGATTTGGACAATTAAATGAAGAGGAAATTTATAAAACTTAACTCCATGTGCAAAACTACATTGTTCATTAGCAAGTGGACATCCATCAGGGTGAGCACTGTGAAACCAACATAGTTTAGTTTTCCAGTATTTGTCCCAACAGTTATTCTACTCACTCTCGTCGTATATGACTGATAGCCGACTCGGCGCTATCAGCTCTCAGCTCATGTACGACTCGAGTTCGTAGAATAACTGTTAAATATTCTCAATTTGAAAATGTGGACTGATTAATTCAAGTCCAAAAAGTTATTTCCAAAACACATCACCCAATTAATGACTCAACCAAAGACTTGATCAACATAATATAATTGACCGAATTAGAACAGTATGATAAATATATCTCGTAATATCTTAAATAATATGAAAAATTAAATTTCATTCTTGAGTTTTAAACCACTTAAATCATCTTTAAGAAGTTAGGGCCATTCATATGTGTGATTTTCCTTCTTGTTCGGCCCCTGGGGCAGCGCTGCGTTTAACCCCGTGGATAAGAGGCAGACTTGTTTTCATTAAGCTCACCTTTAAAAGTCTGATGTGAATTTCTCAAAACTGTCTGTATTCCACCAGCTTCACACCTCAACTGCGCAAGAACATTTCGATCGAATAACTCAGATGCCTCGCTTAGTTCCATACAACCTAAAGTCACAAAGAATAATTTCTTATAACAGACTCATTGCATTCCATTTAGACTGCAATATTGGACCAACATGTTGGTTATTGGTCCAATATCACCACTGCATATTGCAGGAATCTGACTCTAAACATAACCCCATTCATTAAACTTGCCTCCTTTGTTCCAATCCTTGTACGTTTTCTCGCCATCAGCCTTACAATCCGAATTTCCTTTTCGCTGTGGTCTTGAGAGCAACTCTGTCGCTACTTTCTGAACAATCTCATCCAAAACTTGTTTGTCCAGTTTAGTGCAGTTTTTCACCGGTTCTGTATTACTACGTGGTATAAACTGTCTTGCTCGTGATTGGTCGGATTGTGTGTTGTCATGGTGATGATATGACGATGCTTCTGATTGGTCAGTATCTGTGTTGTCACGATGATGATACGATGCTTGTGATTGGTCAGTATCTGTGTTGTCATGGTGATATGAAGATGACGAATTTACCGTCTCGACATGCATTTGACGATGTTTTTCCGTAGTATAGTCATTTCTGGTTATCTCGTTTTGTTTTCCGTATCTTGCATTCTCTAGCATTGTCGAAATTTCGCCTTCAATTGACTTTTGTTTCTCCACAGGATATGTACGAATTTGTCCAATTTGGCACACCTGTGTTTTATAATAAGGGTATAAAAGAAAGTTAAAATATTTTGAAGAGTTCGAAAATAAGTGTTTTCTAAAATTTATTAATCATTCTTTTTATATGAACTTAAAAACAGTATCACACAGAAATAATTTAGATTGCGGTTGGCGAGCGGTCGTCTGTTAGTTGCGGTTGGCGAGCGGTCGTCTGTTGGTTGCGGTTGGACCGCGATTTAATAGCGGTTAAGTTGCGGTTTAGCCGTCGTCGAACGTCGGTTGATCCGAAGATCTTACGCATATTAACCGCAGTTTTGTGAGGTGTTTAGCAGTACTTTCCTTCTGATGTGTTACTGTCAAATATGTAGCAACCCAACCATAATTATATTGTCCGTGACAATACGTATGCAACTATTAAATACTTAATATTTCAGAAAATAGAAAAACATATTTTGTGAAGCTCCTACAAACTAAAAAGTAGTGTCAACCCATTTATGAATCGAGTCATCAGTGGCGCAAACAAATAGCTTAGAAGAAGAAATGGACAATTTACAGATAAATTATCAGGTCTTGGGAAAATTGTGAATGTCAGTAATGAATTATTCTTTGGGAATTTAAACAATAGTTTATTATCCTTACTTTCTTTGTTGATGGTATCCTCAAGACATCTTCTTTGACATCAAATCCACAAGTTTTGCCAATATTCTCGACATAATCCAAATATGAACGATACTGTCTTTCATTTGGATTCGCTCTTTGGAACTTAAAATTTAGATAACTGTTAAGCCCCGGTCGAATGAGAGTTGATGAGTCAATTCTCGAGTCAATTAGAGTTGCAACTCTCGATCGCGTTTGATCGCCAACTCTCATGCACTCTCATGCACTCTCATCAACTCTCATGCACTCTCATCAACTCTCATGCACTCTCATCAACTCTCATGCACTCTCATCAACTCTCATGCACTCTCATCAACTCTCATGCACTCTCATCAACTCTCATCAACTCTCATGCACTCTCATCAACTTTGAGCTGGTTCAAATTTTGATGAGAGTTTTTGCTCGTTTGACCGGTACGCGTGGTAATATCCAGTCAACTCTCATGCAACTCTTGTTCTCGTTTGACCGGGGCATGAGAGTTGGCGAAACTCTCATGCAAACTCTAAGGGAAGCACGGGTGGCAGATGCGGTTAGCGCGCTGTCTCTTACCTCTGAGTTAAGCTGGCTATACAGCAGGTCGAGGGCAGGGATTTAGATTGTTGAGATTGGTTGGTTCTCTCGTGTGCTTCGAGGGTTTTTCTCCGGGTACTCCGGTTTTCCTCCCTCGCTAAAAACTAACCCTTAGGCACTAACCACTAATTAACCCTCGGAACCTTTGTCAATTGGGTTGCAAAACCTGTTAAGGCTTTCCGTCCACCTCAGAGTGGTAAACATATTAAACTTAAACTAAACTTGCCAACTCTCATCCTCGATTGACCAGGGCTGCTTAACCCTGAACACATTTTCTTAACTTACCTTGCAATAGAAGTCATGAAAACAACACGGTAAAACAAGATATTTACAATTGAATGACGACCTATAGAAAGATTATCAGAACAGTGGTAATTAGGCCTGCGAGTGTGACTTATCTGAAAATGTGAATTTTGTGGCAAGGGGCATGAACATGCGTTGGCTAATTAGGTCTGTTGCTAATGTCTTATAATGTATGTTTTACAACATTTCTGTGTACCTGGCGGCTATGACGGGTATCCAAGGAGTTAGTTCATCTGAATGATTTCCAATTAACCAATCAACATCGGGATATGTTTGTGATGATGGATCCAGTGAGCTGACCTTATACATAAAAAAACCCATTTATACATGCTACTAGAACCTTGACACTTCTGTAAAGGGGGAGTTGGTAACACAGTGATTAGTGCATATGCCTTTCATCTCTGACCGAGGTTTGATTCCTACAATATGCAGTTGTCTGATTATAATTTCACCTCAGTCGCATGCGAGAAGAGTGCTTCCAGTTTGACTCTACCAAACACCACAGGTTTTCTCCAGGTACTCTGGTTTCCTCCTGTAGTAACACTGGATTAGTAAGGGATGGCTCTTACTGAAGAAAAGTTCAGGACTGATAGAGCTTTTAAATTAATTTTATAGTTTGCAGAAAAAAACCATTTGGCGTTGACAATTGAAATTCACGTTTTAGAAGAAGTGTGGTATCGCTACCTCCAAAACGGTTTTGTTATCGTAGAATTCCCAAACTTTTCTTGAACGCAAATCAACACCTTTTCCCAAATGCTAAAAGGTTTCCAATATAGACAATGAATGAAATATTGTTCATGAATAAATGAAGCCAGGTAATACAGAATTATTAAGATTTAAGGATAAAGTAGATTTGCTTACTCCCTCGTTGTTCAAAATGTGAACCAAAAGACCATTTCCACAACCAAGGTCAATAAAGTTTTGCGGTCTAAAATCGTTGCCATCCGTTTCATCACTTTCCCATAGAAGCTACAAAATCGTTATGCACTAATATGAAAAACGTTTCAGACAAAGAAGTTCCTAAATTTTGAAGAAATATTTTTATATTTCCATTTTGCACCTTAAACATATTAACCTGTTACGTACCAAAAGATACGTTGCAATAGCAACATCTTCGTAAACAAACTTATAGGGGTCAGTTCTTTCTGGCCACATCTGAAAAATATGAATATTTTTTGCAAGAACGGGTTCAGTGGCATGTAGAATTGAAAGTCAAGCATGCACGTCACGTTTGTTTTATTATCATAAAATAAAATCTATACTGGTCGTATAAAATGAGATCATTTTGCATATCATGAAACATCAAATTATTACCTTTACAAAATATTTATATTTTTGCTTCAGTTCTTCATATTTCCGACTATATTTCTCAACTGAAACAAGTCTCAACGATTCACCCAATGAAAAATTTGTACCATCTTCTATCATCCATTTGTGAAGTTTTGGAATCAGACACGACTTCAGCCATTCTACTGTCGGACATGTAATACCATTCCCTTTTGTTCTTTCGTCAGCAACGGAAAGACTTAAACTATAAAATTACAATATGATAGGCCATATTACTCGACGTTTTTAATATTTGAATAAAGGTTTTTCTTAGGCTTCTTTCACACAAGTCCGGACGAATTCAGAACCGTACAAAATTCGTCTTGTTCCATTTGTTCACATACACACGTAAAAATCTCACATCTTGTCAACAAGATGTGTTCGCAACAGACTTGTAGCAAGCTTGTCAACAATGTTGTCATTTTATCAAGTTGCTGCAAGGTTGTTGGAACAACTTGTAACAAGTCTGTTGAGTCAACAACCTTGTAGCAAATTGTTAACAAGTCGTTGACAACGTGTCATCCTGATAACAAGTTGTTGAAACAGCATTGGTACAAGTCTGCTGCAGGTTTGTTACAAGTTACGCGTTTTTACGTGTGTATGGTTAGCTCTGCTCGTGTTCGTCCGGTTCCGTGCGCCCCGTGTGAAAGCGAAATCGTACAAATTAGAGTACTGTTTTGAAGTGATCAGGTCCCATGTGGACAAAGTCTCGATATGTCTCTCTACCTCTGGATGTTTTGTTCTTCAAGAAAGGACACTTGATAAGCGTGCTCAAAATTGCAACGCAGTTTATTCGTTGATTGGTGCTCTTCAAATGGTATAAATGTTGCAGTCTTGTTATTTTTATCTAAGCAATGGAAAGGAAGTTTTACGAAGACAGCTAGACAGAAATACACTGATGAAAATAAATATAAAGAGAAGGATATGTTAATGTAAGTTGAGATCTCCAATCAGGGAAGTTAAAGCAGATTGGAAAGTTCAAAAATCGCGCGGGCAAGTTAAGCTCTGATAAGATATTGCGCCGCGATAATATATTGCGCCTGCAAAGATTTGACGGGAATTTTTTCGCGCTAAAAACAAGTGATTATGTTGTAGCCTCTTTAATGTGGGATGATGTCTACGTATCTGATTGGTTCGCCGTCTCACTATGTGTGGTACATCTATTTACATAAATAAATGTAAACTTATAACAGCCGGAACTACAATCGTACTTCACTATGATGTTATGAACAGTAAAAAGCAAGCTTTCGCTGCATACATGACGATGCATCGCAATGTATTAAGGTCTGCCATATTAAGGTCTCTCTCTCCAACTATACCTTGAATAATCATTTCCAAAACATTACAATATTTACTCGATTCTCTGGGTAACAAGGACCTTATTTTTACTTCAACTACACCCTCATCTCCCTCCTTAATCTCTCCCTCGTAAATCGTCACCAACGCCAACAGATCTTCTCTTAAAATTGACTCGTTTCGCGTCATCGCCAAAACGTGGGCTAAAAAATCGCTGCATTTTGGTGTAAAAAATGACTGTATTATATACGATCCTACAAGACGGCGGTTTAAAACTTGCGGCCTTTCTATCCAGATCTTTACAGCGCCTAAAAACGCCTCTACGGTTGACTTATTGGTCAAAATATCTTCATGAATGAAACGCCATGTTAAGCTTAACTCCTCGTCGGCCGCCATATTGGATTTTGATTATAGATACACTTCATGTAAGCGTGAAAGTGGAGACACTAATTCCCAGTTCTTTTTTAAAATTTGTCACTCGAACAAGAAATGTGGAGCGAAATTCAAAAATTTAGTTTCAAAACTGAAATTGTTCCATCGTTTATAAGTTGTAGAACTTTTCCAAAATGTTGTGGCTTCTTCCTGTATTTATTAGGACATTATTATACCTATTTGGATGTCCCATTGGTGGAGTTTTATCGCTTTTCAGCAACGTTATTTACTCTGTATTTTTGCTGTGTGTCATACCAGCATATTTTCTTTTTGTGGGCCCAGAAGCGGCTGTTCGATTTTCTTTGCTGCTTTGCGTTCATTCACTATTGTTGGGCATGATTCCTAGGATAGTGGTAAGCTTGAAAAAAGGTTATATTCAGCTATTTAGACCCAACTATAATTGTACTGTACAATGACTCGTACTGGACCTCTAGGGAGAACAGTTTAGAACTGATAGAGCTATCCCAGAGATGGATATAAGAAGATTTTTTCAGAAAAAAATCTTCTTAATTCTTATATTCATTAGAAGAAGATTTAAGGCAATATAAGAAGATTTTCGACATTCAAACAAAAATTTAATGATGTCACAATATGATGTCATTTTGGTGATTTGTATCTTATATGGAATGTCAGACAGTTATATAGATCTATTGGTGAAAAACTAACAAATTGACATTAAAAATGACTGATTGTCTGATTTACATAACAGACAATTTTGATTTCTTGAATAATTAATTAATATAGAAAAATTGAAGATATAAGAAGATATAAGAAGAAATTTTGTTTAAAACAAAATCTTAAAATAATATTTAAGAAGAAATAATATAAGAAGATTTGCCATCCTTGAGCTATCCAGTATAAATAAAGTTAGTTTAGTTTAGGTTTCCTCATGTAGTAACACTGGATCAATAAGAGATGACTCTTACTGGATCTCTAGGAAGAACATATCCAGTATAAATAAAGTTAGTTTAGTTTAGGTTTCCTCCTGTAGTAACACTGGATCAATAAGAGATGACTCTTACTGGATCTCTAGGAAGAACATATCCAGTATAAATAAAGTTAGTTTAGTTTAGGTTTCCTCCTGTAGTAACACTGGATCAATAAGAGATGACTCTTACTGGATCTCTAGGAAGAACATATCCAGTATAAATAAAATTAGTTTAGTTTAGGTTTCCTCCTGTAGTAACACTGGATCAATAAGAGATGACTCTTACTGGATCTCTAGGAAGAACATATCCAGTATAAATAAAGTTAGTTTAGTTTAGGTTTCCTCCTGTAGTAACACTGGATCAATAAGAGATGACTCTTACTTGATCTCTAGGAAGAACATATCCAGTATAAATAAAGTTAGTTTAGTTTAGGTTTCCTCCTGTAGTAACACTGGATCAATAAGAGATGACTCTTACTGGACCTCTAGGGAGGACAGTTTAGAACTGATAGAGCTATCCAGTATAAATAAAGTTAGTTTAGTTTAGGTTTCCTCCTGTAGTAACACTGGATCAATAAGAGATGACCCTTACTGGACCTCTAGGAAGAACAGTTTAGAACTTCTAGAGCTATCCAGTATGAACAATACTAGTTTAAAGTTCATAATTTTTTCTAGAAACTTATTGTTCCTATGGCAGAGCTAGTGTTATTTATTGTCTTACTATTTCTACCAATCAACGTGACACCACCAATAGCGGTCTGGTCGTACGAGAAGTTACTGTACCTGTCATCGCCATTGCTCTCTGTGTTCGAGGCTATTCACATTGTGCTGGTCATCATGAAAGCAAGCCAGATGGTCATTGATCAAATGGAAGAACGACCTAACTTAGTAAAGGTAGAGTATAGGGAGTACTATTTAGTCTGAGCAGGTGCTGGTCATGAAGCAGGGTGTGATTGTCAACAGACACAGGGTGCACCATCACTGAGGGCACAGAGTAGAGATCATACAGATGTGGAATGGGCCGTAGTAAACACTTGGGAGACTTACGTTTTCATGTACCCACCTGATTTCAGACGGCCGGGCAAAAAATGATGAACTGCGCATGCTCGGCAAGTTCCCCCATTCCAAGTTCCCAACATTCCCCAAGTTCCCCATTTTTGGCTCTTTAAAGTTTCACTATCTTAAGGCCTTTGCCATTTTTACGCACTTCTAAAAGGTAAACTGCAGTTAAAAGCGAGCCGCCATCTGAATTGTGCACTTTATTTTGTATTGTACACTTAATATTGTATTGTACACGTATTGTACACTTAATTGTACACTTAATTGTGCAATTTCTGCCCATGCTCGGCAAGCGTCTGAAGCATAAGTGGGTACACCCATTACACCTCTGTATGATCTCTACTCTGTGCTGAGGGCCTCTAGCGGTGTCAATTTTAAGGGGCGGAGCAGAAATGTTTTGAAAAATATGGTTGTCTGAATGGTCAAAGGCCCAATCTCACCCTACAGTCAATCCATCCCTACACCATGGTCTAGTTGATTGCCCTACAGCCTTATGCAATTTATGTTGTTCTTTACTCTCTGTACTGCCAAACCATTTACCCTGAAAGTCTTGGCCATTGATGGGAACTAATTGTCATATTTTCTAGTCAGTAATCATTGGCGTATCTTCCCTGGCTGTTGTACTTGGTTCTCTTTTATCTCACTACATTTACACTGTATATGCAAGCCATTCAATAAACAGGTTTGTGTATTAGAAAATAGAAATCTATATTTACTTTCTCAATTAAACTGAACTTAAAATAGTATATTTTGATATTAATTCTATCAGAGTTTTCAACTGTTCTTCCTAGAGGTCCAGTAAGGGTAATCCTATGTATTGGTCCAGTGTTACTACAGGAGGAATTGAGTACCTAAACTTTACCGCATATTGAAGGAATCAAATCTGTGCTTAACTCTATCTGTTCTACCAACACTTTAGATTGTCACATTAAGTTCTCTCGTGTTTCTTTTCAGGATTATTGAAGTTCTTGTTGTCATAAGTCTAATTTTGCTCGTTCTGTCCTTGGTCAGAGATGAAGGTTAGTTTAAAGATGCCTATATTAAGTATTTCCTAGTGTAGTTCCATTTCTCTCATTTCAAGCATGCTAACACTAGATTTTCAGTTGACTTAAAAAACATGCAGTTGTGAGTAAAAGTGCAATTTTCCAGCAGTTTTCACTTTATTTTAGGCATAATCAGTGAAGTTCCATGTATATTTTTTGTCATGATGTGCATTGTTTGGGCGCTGGCAAAAGAAAGTGCCATGAGCAAGAACCAGATTGAACCTCCATCAATGTGGCTCAAGTATGTCTTCATGTGGCTAACATTTTCTTTCTTTTGTGTTAAATGATTTGTGATCATATAGATTTATTTAGGTTATTTGCTTTGAAATTGTGTACTATGTTTTGTCACTCTACAATTACTTTCTTTTCTATTAGGAAGATTCCAAAACAATTGTCATTTCTAGATGTTATAACAAACATGGCTTCAAATGGATTTGGTAAACGTTAGTTCATTGTTTTCGGGACTTCTAGGGGGAATATAACTTTTATACAGAACAGATAGACCAATGTATAAATAGAGTCAGTTTAGTTTAGATTTCCTCCTGTAGTAACACTGGATCAATAAGGGATGACCCTTACTGGACCTCTAGGAAGAACAGTTTAGAACTGATACAGCTATCCAGTATAAATAAAGTTAGTTTAGTTTAGGTTTCCTCCTGTAGTAACACTGGATCAATAAGGGATGACCCTTACTGGACCTCTAGAGAGAACAGTTTAGAACAGATAGACCTATCCTGTATAAATAGAGTAGTTTAGTTTAGGTTTCCTCCTGTAGTAACACTGGATCAATAAGGATGTGTCTTACTGGACCTCTGTGGAGAACAGTTTAGAACTTTCCAGCGTAAATTTAGTCAATTTAAACTTGGAGTTTTTTCAGTATTAAGTTCAGTTTAAAGTATGTTTAAGTCAGACGTGAGTATTAAAGAGGAAACATACACCATTCAGTAAGTACATGATTGTTTTTGTGGTTTTTTTTCAGCTTCATTTTTTCAAATCAAAACCGTGTTTTTTCATCTTATCTCTCCATCGCTCCTGCTAATGACTGGCGTTCGGGTGCTGAGTTTGGGATACATCCTGGGACAGGCAAGAAGGAAGGTAGGATTGTTTTATGCGAGCTTCTTAAGGTACGTTCACACACAGCGATTTGTCGGGCCGATTTCAGATGCACGTTAATGATATTTGAAAAATACGTTGCCAACGTCATCTGACAACATCACCAACTGAAAATATTCGTCATTAACATTCAGAGAAACCTAAAATTGGCCCGACAAATCGCTGTGTTTGAACGTACCTTTACAGGTTTTTTGTGTGTGTGCCTTATTGGAAAGGAGTTGATTTTAGGGGTGGGATAAGGTTTAAAATGCCATGCATTAGCATTCACTAAAGTCCGAAGTAATGTTTGTGTGAAATAGCGGAACAGCGCGCCAATGACGTGACAACATTTTAGTAAACGTTTTGACACAAGTTTTGAATACAAATTTAGAAAGCGGTTTACCGTAAGATACTTAAAATGTACCCTTATCATGGCCATAATTTCCTTATCTTTGCAAGAAAAGTTTATAAATGAGAAACAAACACAATGTATGCGCGCGCGCGGATATATATTATACCTCGACATTCTATAATACATCGTTACTAAGCCAAATTTGGGAAGCATGTAAGAGTGCAAAATGGCACATTTGCGAAAACAATATGAAGTAGAATTTCTCTCCTTGCATCTGACGCTTAGCTTTTCCGTTTACGTGGAATTGAATAGTTCCAAGAACGATCAAACGATAGCGACAACGAAGAAGACGATTCCGACGCCGAAAACAATTCCGAGAATTTTGACACCAACAACGTGTTCTTTTCGCGTGTCGTTGTGATCTTCGTTTTCACTGAACTCTTGTTACGTGCCATGTATACTGCCACGTCAGCGAGCGTCACGTCATCGATGTCGTATCCTAGCAACGAGGCATTTGATTCTCTGAAAGAGTTTGAAGCTTGGTGGAGGGAGACGGATATAGCGAAGAGTTTCTTGGATTTTAGAATCTGGCGAATTGTCCAGCTCTGTTTGTTAGTTGTTGTTTATGTTTATAAACTTTTGTTTCGAGATGACGATGATGATGACGATTGGTAGACAAACATGGACACTTTGTTTGAAGTTTTGTTTTCAAAGTTTAGTCATAAGTACAGAGTTGCAAACCGTTTTCCAGGTATAGGATTTTGGGTTTTTCCAACCTTCCTCAAAATAACTGGAAATTTTCCGACATGCAGGCTTTTGCCAGGGTAGGTTTGCCAGTTGGCCATTACACTAGTGCCAATCTCCTGTATCCTGTTATAGCAATTACGTCTTTGTCCTTTGCCAGACTTTGCAATGTTCTGTTCAGTGTTTCACTTTCAACCTTCTTGAATGCCAGTAAACCTTCCTCACGGGTGATACCCGCATACCCGCAGCTTTTTTGCAACTTTGGTTAAGTTATTATTATTATTATTATTATTATTTAATCTTATTTGAGAACGGTAACCCTTCAGGGCGACGAAGCTCCTGGCATTCAGCCCTTGGTGGATAAACGGGAAATAATATATAAATATAGATCAAATCATACATTCATCGAACAACCAAGCAAAATAACATCAACTTGAACATATGTGCATTTGCAACATTATATTAAGGGCGTAAGATTTAAGTTCGGTCATGTTTTTTAATTTTGGCTTATCCACCGTTTAAGCTAAACGGCCTTCGTACAACCGGCCCCAGATCTAATATCATCTGATTTCCAAGGGGCCGTTACCGAAGTACAATAAAAAAAACTATATAAAAAGGCATTATAACTATTCTAACACAATAGACAAATTATTTACAAACAAATAAAAAAATAGGTTCTAGTCACTGTTCGCACGTTTCGTCCCATCATTATAATCGGCTCGAGAGAATTGTTTTATTTGCCGAATAGAAACGCCGTTCGCTTTAGCGGCTTTCGGGAGGCTATTCCATTAGTGAAATTTGTTTTAGGCTTTGGAAGTGCAAAATCAACATAATTATTACGTGACTAGTGATCCTCAAGCTAGCCGAACGAACTTTTGTCGAAGAACAAACTATATTCTTTCGTCTTAAGAGCTCTCGGCTGGAATGAATTCAAGATGTTTTATTCACTTCACCATCAAACAGGCACTTGGTGAATGACATCATTCCTTGAGTTTATAAGGAGCTATGTTACGAGTTTAGTTCACCCTCCACTAGACTGGAGTGTCGAAACGTTGGGTCGTGAATACAATTTGTTCGGGGATTACATGAATAATTTAATACATAAATCAGATTAATCAACGAAACATGTCTGATATTATTTAGCGTAATTTCCATGAACTGATAAGCTTCGATAGAAATGTCGTTTAACGCGCTGAAATTCGCAGGCGGGAAGCCGGCTTAACACAGTTTACACAGAATATATAATTATTTCTCACAAAGCGAAAAACCTTAATAAGCTAATTGCTCTAATTAATTGCCACAAGTAATATATATACATCAGCTTATATGAGGACCAGCTGCAATGAAGAGCACGACAGCCAACATAAATGATTCTTAGACTTAGTGGGCTAGAGTTCTGTTCTTAGTTATAGAATTAGTCTAAACTTTATATAGTTTCTTGTAATAAAAAGTCGCTGATATTAGTACAGTATGTGCATAATATATTTAGTCTAATTTTGTCCTGCAAAGCCAATACAATAGTTAATTTTCGCCAGACTTGTGCAACTTGTAATTTTGTATCGTTTTGTCCCGCAAAGCCAATAGATAATTTGCGCCAGACTTGTGTAATTTTTAATTTTGTATCGTTTGATTATATAAATTATTAAACATTTCAAGTTCAGAATTTCTCTCATGATATGAGATGTTTTAGATTTTTCAAGTCAGTTTCAACGTATAAGTTTGTCGTTTAAAATTGCATTTCAACGGGAAATCGATACCAATTCTTTGTTTGTCTTCTTTTGAAGAATATTCGTATCATTGCAAGTATTGTTGACTCAGTTGTTACATGATAAACGCAGTAAGATATAAGCTGAGAGGAACGACTGTTAAATTTGCCTGAACTGAAGTTGATATTTCTAACATTGTATCATTATTGATGTTTTATGGAACGCCTATAGTCTTTGGTCGATCCGTACAAGAGAAACAGCTGTTTAACTTGAACAATAATCTAAACGAGTTGGAATACGTTTCTATAACTGAAATAATCTAGCTGTGTGGCACATAATCTTCTGTGGATCTCAACATATTAACCAATATCAAGCAGAGCATCGAAAAGGCAGTTTCCCATTGAACGTCTATAGAAAAGAAGTTGTAATACCATTGGTAACGGGAAAAGACACGCGTTGGTATAAATACTGTCTTCGTATAAACTCTACCCTTAAATCTACGTTGTAGACCGTCTGTGTGAGTGACAGTTTGGGATATTTGCGGATACGGAATTACGGAGCTAGCGCGGATGCGGAAAAATGGATAAAACGCGGACAAAACACGGCTGACAGTCCGGCTTGATGTAAAGCACCGGAGCTATACGCTAACTTCTATTTAACTTTCCTACCTAACCACCCAGTGTTTCAAATGTACAACAACACAACTGCACCTTTGAGAAACGCGTTTACCCAAGATTGGTTAACATGGAGCCTTGTCACATATCCTTTGTTTCTAATCTTACATCTTTCCTCTGCTATAACAAACATTGTCTTATTTACAACAATGCTAAAAGATCCACTGAAATGCTTTCGGTCGATTTCATCATACCTATTATTCAACCTTATCTCAAACGGTTTCGTCCCATTGGTCGCCTACTGTTTATATATAATAACCCTAGCGGCTCATACAATCTATTTGGGGCTGTGGGCGCTTATATTTGGCTTCAATAACACTATCGTAGCAGTTCTATTGCTATCTATCGACCGATATATTCTCGTCAGCCGTCCTATAATGTATACTGTTATTTTGACGAAATCCAGAGTTACATATACGCTTGTATTCTCGTGGGTTTTGAGTATGGCATTGGCGTTTGGTATAGTCGTACAACACAAGAACATTTTATCGAAAATCGCTATTTTTGGCTTACTGCCGTTGATTATTATTCTAGTGGTTGTGATTATCGTGGTAGATGTTAAAACTTGGACTAGTATTTCAAAAGCTCAAGTACAACTTCAACGTTTGGGAAATCAAAGTGGACTGGACCACAACAGTGCGAGCTATCGAGCCGAGCAGAAAAGGGTTCAGACCGAAAAACGTTTTGCAAAAGTTGTTGTGTTGTTATTATTGAATGTAGTGTTGTTTATTCTGCCTCAAACTTTGGTCGTTGGATCTCGGATGGTTAATGTGTGGTGTAACTTGTGTGTGAAAGGTTTTCAGCTAGAAAAAGCGAGCTTGTTTCAAGTTTATTATTTTCCGTTGTTCTATTTAACAACTCCCGTACTGTATTTGGTGTTTATACCGAAATATCGCAAGTCACTTGCAGTGTTGATGCACTGTTTTAAGGTCTCCCGGCGTTGGCAGATTCCAAGATAGAAACTCAACATGGAAGACTATGTCACATGATCTCTGACGTCACATGACATCTTACGTCACAGCCAGGATGAATGTTGTCTCGATACAGAAAATTTATATTTGCTTAGTTGACGTTTTCAAAAGTACAGTTTCCTTCCTAATAATAAGATTGAGAGCTCTTTAAGTTGTACAACTGTGAGTTGTACGACCTTTCTTTCATAATACTTCTCTTATCGCGGGGAATTTCTTTTGTGAAATATGAATACTTTAATGTAGCAATGTATTTTAACAGTATGCCTGTGTGTCGTCCTTAAGGTATCAGATGCAAAGGGGGAGGGGGGGGTTGGCTCAGGGGGGGGCACAGACAACCATAGGTATCAAATGCCAAGGGGGGAGGGCGCTCAGGGAGGGCGCTCGGGGGAGGGCGCGCTCGGGGGGGAGGGCGCGCTCGGGGGGGAGGGCGCGCTCGGGAGGCGGCACAGTCAACCATAGGTATCAAATGCAAAGGCGGGACCACAGTCAACCACAGGTATCAAGTGCAAATGGGCCCCCAGCAACTCGTGCAGCAACTTGTGCAGCAACTCATGCAGCAACTCGTGCAGCAACTCGTGCAGCAACTCGTGCAGCAACTCATGCAGCAACACGGGCAACAACACGGGCAACAACTTTTGCAACAATTTTTGCAACAATTTCTGCAACAACTTTTGCAACAACTTTTGCAACAGCTTTTGCAACACCTTCTGCAGCAACTTTTGCAACAACTTCTGTAACAACTTCTGTAACAACTTCTGCAACAAATTCTGCGGCAAATTTTGCAACAAGTGCTGCAACTGATTCTGCGGAAATTCTGCAACAAATTCTGCAATTAACAAGTGCTGTTTCAAAATATATTGCGTGTTGATAAATGCACATTAATAAATAATGCTAAATAATATAATTACATTTTCTTGATTTCATTTGGTTGTTAAAATTGGATGTGAATAACCTTCGCGGCTCCCATTTGCAATATGGACATTTAAGCGAACATATTAACAGCAATTAAATATAGACATTATATACCGGGTGGCGCAAAAAAAAGTACGACTGTTTGATTTAGTATAACTTAAAAACTAAAAGAGCTATTACACTTAAACAAGTTTCTTTGCATTCAGCGATGTAGCTGCGTTTAAACTTGAGTTTTAACATTTTTGGAAGTGTCGATACATAGCCAAAAAACGGCCTATTAAACTGTATTAAACTGTAAAAGTATTCATTTCAATGAAGTGAAGTTGAAATTAGAAGGTCAAGTGTCAGAATAGAAGAGTATATCCCTTCAAGGAACATTTCTAACTTCACTTCACTGAAACGAATACTTACGTAAAATGCTAATGCATGGTTATCAAATTATTTAATAGGCCACTTTTAGCTAATTCTCGACACTTCGAAAAATGCTTACTCAAGTTTAAACGCAGCTATCTCAGTCAATATTGCATGAAAATGCGCATGGCATATATCAAAATTTAAGTTATACATCGCTGAATGCAAAGAAACTTGTTAAGTGTAATAGTTCTTTTAGTTTTTAAGTTATACTAAATCAAACAGTCGTACTTTTTTTGCGACACCCGCGATAGACAATTTTATATTTGCTTTTATTGTATTTAACTTGACAACAACTAATAACTGGTCTTAGGAAAACACGTTTGGAGCTGTCTTGCACTTTTTAAAGATTGCTATGAAGGACATACGATACTTTGGAATTAAAATAATATAAAACAGCGCCGTGTTTATGTCGTGTAAGATGAACAGCACGATTGAGGCAGCGTACAACTTCTCATCTGGTGAGCTAGCAAACAGGCAGAGCTCACAATTTCGGTTAAACGTAGATAAAGTATCAAACACAAATATGGGGCAAGCAAAAAATATAAAGTTTAATAGTAGAAGCACAACCACACGAGCAAATCTGCTTTGCATATCGATTCGTTTTTTTATTGCTTGGCTAACTGAAGATCTTTCAAGCCCGTTTTCCGTTATACTACCGATGCTTGAGCTTATTTTCCTTATTTCGATAAAAGTTTTAATGTCAATCCCGACGAGAATTATTAAAGCGATTCCCAAAGGTATATTCAGCCAGATATAGTCAGAAGTGGTAAAAGTCATATACATAAAGACGCCTATAATCCCAGACCATATCCAAACTGACACTGCAAGGATTTGAACCCGTCGAACTGTGATCATTCTTTTGTACTTTATTGGCGCGGTTACAAGAACGTATCGTTCGTATGAGAGGATGAATATAAAACAGAACGAGGCAGTTGCAGCCACAGAAAAAATGGCGAAAAATACATTCACAGATAGAAAAGTCATACTCTTCAGTCCTGGTAGAGTTACGATTAGAGATGATATACTTGTTAGCATTGCTCCAACGTTGAGGCTTGCGACCAAATAGCCTGACGGTCTTCGTAAGCTGTGTAACGGATCGATTAGAAACAGCGAAATTATTGTAATGTTAACTAGAAAGCACACCAGACTTAAACTGGTCAGCAATGGTGCTGTATTGTCGTTGAATAACCTGAATTCTGGTTGATTAAAATCGATACTCCAGTTTGATGTTATATTTTTTAATGCCATTTTATAGAGTTTCGATTCACTCTCTTTCTTAGCCCTGCTTGAAATGCCACTAAGTGCAGCTGCAATTTTAGTTTTATATACACCCCGTTAGTTTATTTAGCATGATTTATCAATGTTATTCATTATACGCAATCCTATTTATTTTGGAACAGTGCTTGTTAATGAAAAAAGTTACAAGTCGCTATATATGAATGAATGATGTGTTTTTGACGTGAGAAAAGGAGACGACGCCATGCATTATGCAATATCATTTTATATAAGAAATTCTTGCGCATAAGAATGCTCTAGTGAATGGGATTGATGTTCGTGTGATCTTATGGATTTTTGAGTTTTCTATTTTTGCCCGTTTGCACTTGGAGTTGACCCAAACGGTTAGGGTGTTAGGCTTGGCGTTAATCCTCTGTATTTATTTATTTATAATTTAGGTTTCGTCAGCTCCTTTAGTAATAACAGATCAATAATTAGGGATGGCCCTTATATAGTCTTACTGGACATCTAAGGACAAAAGTTTAGAGCTGATAGAGCTATCCATTATTGTCAATGACATAATCTTAGGCCTAAATTGTTTGTCAAAAACGTACAAATAAAAACAGACATTTTAGTGAATATTTCTGTAATAACAATTTGAATATAGTTTTCTCAACTCAATATTTTACATTCTTAGACTTAGGAATGAACTAAATGTAACGTTGATCCAAATCTAAATCTCCTTGCTCAAAAAGGTGGCATGATTTTCTTAATTACAATAACGATATGCTTGTAATTAAATGAATCGTATTAAATAATTCATTCTGTTTACTGATATTCATATAATTAATAACTTTGGGCTTGATTGCATGGCGCCATTTTGACGTTATGTGCTGTCGTTAGGAGGCTGACTGCTGTGTTCATATTTTTCATTAACTTCTTTTAATTATAGTTGGGTTTATAGTTTCAATATATTTGTCCCGAAAAACGTCACAATAACTTTGGTGAACAGTTTCACGTTAGTTTTAAGACCTGTACAACCGAGCTTTGATTACTGCTCCATGGTTTGGGGTCAATATAATTTGTGAAGTAATAAGATGCTGATGTTGTCGAAGCCTAAAACAAATTCAAGGAAAAGGACTTTCGGATATACTGCTGCTAAAGATTGGAACCACAATGGAAATGTAAAATCTATTTGATTATGTTCTTATATAGTGTGTAGAATATTTTGAATTAGTGACAATAGAGTGCAAATTAGTTTAGTAGAGATTTAGTACACGGCCTAATGAAAAGGTAGCTTTCTAATTTTGTAAATATCCTAAAGTTGATCCTTGATCGTAAAGTTGATCCTTCATCATAAAGTTGATCCTTGATCCTAAAGTTGTTCCTTGATCCTAAAGTTGATCCTTGATCCTAAAGTTGATCCTTGATCGTAAAGTTGATCCTTGATCCTAAAGTTAATCCTTGATCCTAAAGTTGATCCTTGAACCTATAGTTGATCCTTGATCCTAAAGTTGATCCTTGATCGTAAAGTTGATCCTTGATCCTAAAGTTAATCCTTGATCCTAAAGTTGATCCTTGAACCTATAGTTGATCCTTGATCCTAAAGTTGATCCTTGATCCTAAAGTTGATCCTTGATCCTAAAGTTGATCCTTGATCCTAAAGTTGATCCTTGATCCTAAAGTTGATCCTTAATCCTAAAGTTGATCCTAAAGTTGCTCCTAAAGTTGATCCTTGATCCTAAAGTTGATCCTTGATCCTAAAGTTGATCCTTAATCCTAAAGTTGATCCTAAAGTTGCTCCTAAAGTTGATCCTTGATCCTAAAGGCAGGGGTAATTTCCCTCAACTTTCTTCTACAGATATAACAAATATTCAAGATCATGTAAAGAGGAACGCTAAAATTGGATTCATCAATAACTTTGGTCAGACTCCCAGACAGGTACAAGATTCTGTGTTAAATTTTAGTTTAGTTTAGCTTTCCTACTGTAGTAACATTGAAACAGTGAGTGATGACCATTACTGGACCTCAAGGGTTCACAGTTTAGAACTGATAGAGCTATCCAGTATTAATAAAGTTAGTTTGGTTATTGAATATAATTTTTTATCATTTTAGCTATTCAAGAAGCCCCATGTAAGCAAGATAGCTTTCCTAATTCAAGACCAAGTACAATCTAATGTCTTGTTTGTTGTCAACACAGACAAGTTGTTTAATAACTTCACGAAAATTATGCCAAGCACTCAGCCAATAAAAGGTGAATTTATAAACTTCACAACTGCTGACACTTGCAGCAAACTAAACTACATCTCTCAATTCTATTTTGTTTTGCCTCTAAATACAAGACAGCCACATATGTTTAAAGAAAGACTGACTAATGCATTACTTTTTTCTTTGTCAGAGATCAAGGGTCCAGTTGGTCAAATAGTTCAATCAGATAAAGGGATTTTGGCGGTAAAGAAAAATCATGTAAGTTGCGTTATTAGCAGTAATAGCAAACGGGTCATTCTATGTCAATTCATCACAGGTTGAATTAGTAGACATTAGTAAGTCAAATTTATCATTTATTTTCGTCCTCATTTCGACCCCCCCTCCAATTTTCAAATGGACCCCCCCTCCAATTTTCAAATGGACCCCCCCTCCAATTTTCAAATGGACCCCCCTCCAATTTTCAAAAGGAGCCTCCAATTTTCAAATGGACCCCCCTCCAATTTTCAAATGGACCCCCCTTCCAATTTTCAAATGGACCCCCCTCCAGTTTTCAAATGGACCCCTCCTCCAATTTTCAAATGGACCCCCCCTCCAATTTTCAAATGGACCCCCCCTCCAATTTTCAAATGGACCCCCCCTCCAATTTTCAAATGGACCCCCCCTCCAATTTTTAAATGGACCCCCCTCCAATTTTCAAATGGACCCCTACTCCAGTTTTCAAATGGCACCCTCCAGTTTTCAAATGGACCCTCCTCCAATTTTCAAAAGGAACCCCCTCCAATTTTCAAATGGACCCCCCCTCCAGTTTTCAAATGGACCCCCCCTCCACTTTTCAAATGGACCCCTCCTCCAATTTTCAAATGGACCCCCCCTCCAATTTTTAAATGGACCCCCCCTCCAATTTTTAAATGGACCCCCCCTCCAATTTTCAAATGGACCCCCCCTCCAATTTTCAAATGGACCCCCCCTCCAATTTTTAAATGGACCCCCCCTCCAATTTTTAAATGGACCCCCCTCCAATTTTCAAATGGACCCCCCCTCCAGTTTTCAAATGGCACCCCCCTCCAGTTTTCAAATGGACCCCTCCTCCAATTTTCAAAGGACCCCCTCCAATTTTCAAATGGAACCCCCCTCCAGTTTTCAAATGGACCCCCCCCTCCAATTTTCAAAAGGACCCCCCCTCCAATTTTCAAATGGACCCCCCATCCAATTTTTAAATGGACCCCCCCTCCAATTTTCAAATGGACCCCCCCTCCAGTTTTCAAATGGCACCCCCCTCCAGTTTTCAAATGGACCCCTCCTCCAATTTTCAAAAGGACCCCCCCTCCAATTTTCAAATGGACCCCCCTCCAGTTTTCAAATGGACCCCCCCTCCAATTTTCAAATGGACCCCCCCTCCAATTTTCAAATGGACCCCCCCTCCAATTTTCAAATGGACCCCCTCCAATTTTCAAATGGACCCCCTCCAATTTTCAAATGGACCCCCTCCAATTTTCAAATGGACCCCCCCTCCAATTTTCAAATGGACCCCCCCTCCAGTTTTCAAATGGCACCCCCCTCCAGTTTTCAAATGGACCCCTCCTCCAATTTTCAAAAGGAACCCCCTCCAATTTTCAAATGGACCCCCCTCCAGTTTTCAAATGGACACCCCCTCCAATTTTCAAATGGACCCCCTCCAATTTTCAAATGGACCCCCTCCAATTTTCAAATGGACCCCCTCCAATTTTCAAATGGACCCCTCCAGTTTTCAAATGGACCCCCCTCCAGTTTTCAAATGGACCCCCCTCCAATTTTCAAATGGACCCCCCCTCCAATTTTCAAATGGACCCCCCTCCAGTTTTCAAATGGACCCCCCCCTCCAATTTTCAAATGGACCCCCCCTCCAATTTTCAAATGGACCCCCCCTCCAGTTTTCAAATGGACCCCCCTCCAATTTTCAAATGGACCCCCCTTCCAATTTTCAAATGGACCCCCCTCCAATTTTCAAATGGACCCCCCTCCAATTTTCAAATGGACCCCTCCAGTTTTCAAATGGACCCCCCTCCAATTTTTAAATAGACCCCTTCCAATTTTCAAATATACTCCCCTCCAATTTTAAAATAGACGCTCCTCCAATTTTCAAAGGACCCCCTCCAATTTTCAAATGGACCCCCTCCAGTTTTCAAATGGACCCCCCTCCAATTTTCAAATGGACCCCCCCTCCAATTTTCAAATGGACCCCCCCCTCCAATTTTCAAATGGACCCCTCCAATTTTCAAATGGACCCCCTCCAGTTTTCAAATGGACCCCTCCAATTTTCAAATGGACCCCCCTTCCAATTTTCAAATGGACCCCCACTCCAATTTTCAAATGGACCCCCTCCAGTTTTTAAATGGACCCTCCTCCAATTTTCAAAGGACCCCCTCCAATTTTCAAATCGACCCCCTCCAATTTTCAAATGGACCCCCTCCAATTTTCAAATGGACCCCCTCCAATTTTCAAATGGACCCTCCAATTTTCAAATGGACACCCCCTCCAATTTTCAAATCGACCCCCCTCCAATTTTCAAATGGACCCCCCCTCCAATTTTCAAATGGACCCCCCTCCAATTTTCAAATGGACCTCCAATTTTCAAATGGACCCCCTCCAATTTTCAAATGGACCCCCTCCAATTTTCAAATGGACCCTCCAATTTTCAAATGGACCCCCTCCAATTTTCAAATGGACCCCCTCCAATTTTTAAATTGACCCCCCATCCAATTTTCAAATGGACCCCCCCTCCAATTTTCAAATGGACCCCCCCTCCAATTTTCAAATGGACCCCCTCCAATTTTCAAATCGACCCCCTCCAATTTTCAAATGGACCCCCCCTCCAATTTTCAAATGGACCCCCTCCAATTTTCAAATGGACCCCCCCTCCAATTTTGAAATGGACCCCCTCCAATTTTCAAATGGACCCCCTCCAATTTTCAAATGGACCCCCTCCAATTTTCAAATGGACCCCCTCCAATTTTCAAATGGACCCCCCCTCCAATTTTCAAATGGACCCCCTCCAATTTTCAAATGGACCCCCTCCAATTTTCAAATGGACCCCCTCCAATTTTCAAATGGACCCCCTCCAATTTTCAAATGGACCCCCTCCAATTTTCAAATGGACCCCCTCCAATTTTCAAATCGACCCCCTCCAATTTTCAAATGGACCCCCCCTCCAATTTTCAAATGGACCCCCCTTCCAATTTTCAAATGGACCCCCCCTCCAATTTTCAAATGGATCCCCCTCCAATTTTCAAATGGACCCCCTCCAATTTTCAAATGGACCCCCTCCAATTTTCAAATGGACCCCCTCCAATTTTCAAATGGACCCCCTCCAATTTTCAAATGGACCCCCTCCAATTTTCAAATGGACCCCCTCCAATTTTCAAATGGACCCCCTCCAATTTTCAAATGGACCCCCTCCAATTTTCAAATGGACCCCCTCCAATTTTCAAATGGACCCCTCCAATTTTCAAATGGACCCCCTCCAATTTTCAAATGGACCCCCTCCAATTTTCAAATGGACCCCCTCCAATTTTCAAATGGACCCCCTCCAATTTTCAAATGGACCCCCTCCAATTTTCAAATGGACCCCCTCCAATTTTCAAATGGACCCCCTCCAATTTTCAAATGGACCCCCTCCAATTTTCAAATGGACCCCCTCCAATTTTCAAATGGACCCCCTCCAATTTTCAAATGGACCCCCTCCAATTTTCAAATGGACCCCCCCTCCAATTTCCAAATCGACCCCCCACCCATTTTCAAATTCACCCCCCCTCCAATTTTCAAATGGACCCCCCCTCCAATTTTCAAATCGACCCCCCGTCCAATTTTCAAATCGACCCCCTCCAATTTTCAAATCGACCCCCTCCAATTTTCAAATGGACCCCCCCTCCAAGTTTGAAATGGACCCCCTCCAATTTTCAATTGGACCCCCCCTCCAATTTTCAAATGTACCCCCCCTCCATTTTTTAAATGGACCCCCCCACCAATTTTAAAATGGACCCCCCCTCCACTTTTCAAATGGACCCCCCCTCCAATTTTCAAATGGACCCCCTCCAATTTTCAAATCGACCCCCTCCAATTTTCAAATGGACCCCTCCAATTTTCAAATGGACCCCCTCCAATTTTCAAATCGACCCCCTCCAATTTTCAAATGGACCCCCCCTCCAATTTTGAAATGGACCCCCTCCAATTTTCAAATGGACCCTCCAATTTTCAAATGGACCCCCTCCAATTTTCAATCGACCCCCTCCAATTTTCAAATGGACCCCCTCCAATTTTCAAATGGACCCCCTCCAATTTTCAAATGGACCCCCTCCAATTTTCAAATGGACCCCCTCCAATTTTCAAATCGACCCCTCCAATTTTCAAATGGACCCCCTCCAATTTTCAAATCGACCCCCTCCAATTTTCAAATGGACCCCCTCCAATTTTCAAATGGACCCCCTCCAATTTTCAAATCGACCCCCTCCAATTTTCAAATGGACCCCCTCCAATTTTCAAATGGACCCCTCCAATTTTCAAATGGACCCCCTCCAATTTTCAAATGGACCCCCTCCAATTTTCAAATGGACCCCCCCTCCAGTTTTCAAATGGACACCCCCTCCAATTTTCAAATCGACCCCCTCCAATTTTCAAATGGACCCCCTCCAATTTTCAAATGGACCCCCTCCAATTTTCAAATGGACCCCTCCAATTTTCAAATCGACCCCCTCCAATTTTCAAATGGACCCCCCCCTCCAATTTTCAAATGGACCCCCCCTCCAATTTTCAAATGGACCCCTCCAATTTTCAAATGGACCCCCTCCAATTTTCAAATGGACCCCCTCCAATTTTCAAATGGACCCCCTCCAATTTTCAAATGGACCCCCTCCAATTTTCAAATGGACCCCTCCAATTTTCAAATGGACCCCCTCCAATTTTCAAATCGACCCCCTCCAATTTTCAAATGGACCCCCTCCAATTTTCAAATGGACCCCCTCCAATTTTCAAATGGACCCCCTCCAATTTTCAAATGGACCCCCTCCAATTTTCAAATGGACCCCCTCCAATTTTCAAATGGACCCCCTCCAATTTTCAAATCGACCCCCTCCAATTTTCAAATGGACCCCTCCAATTTTCAAATGGACCCCTCCAATTTTCAAATGGACCCCCTCCAATTTTCAAATGGACCCCCTCCAATTTTCAAATGGACCCCCTCCAATTTTCAAATCGACCCCCTCCAATTTTCAAATGGACCCCCTCCAATTTTCAAATCGACCCCCTCCAATTTTCAAATGGACCTCCTCCAATTTTCAAATCGACCCCCTCCAATTTTCAAATGGACCCCCTCCAATTTTCAAATGGACCCCCTCCAATTTTCAAATCGACCCCCTCCAATTTTCAAATGGACCCCCTCCAATTTTCAAATCGACCCCCTCCAATTTTCAAATCGACCCCTCCAATTTTCAAATCGACCCCCTCCAATTTTCAAATGGACCCTCCAATTTTCAAATGGACCCCCTCCAATTTTCAAATCGACCCCCTCCAATTTTCAAATGGACCCCCTCCAATTTTCAAATGGACCCCCTCCAATTTTCCAAATGGACCCCCTCCAATTTTCAAATGGACCCCCTCCAATTTTCAAATGGACCCCCTCCAATTTTCAAATGGACCCCTCCAATTTTCAAATGGACCCCCTCCAATTTTCAAATGGACCCCTCCAATTTTCAAATGGACCCCCTCCAATTTTCAAATGGACCCCCTCCAATTTTCAAATCGACCCCCTCCAATTTTCAAATGGACCCTCCAATTTTCAAATGGACCCCCTCCAATTTTCAAATCGACCCCCTCCAATTTTCAAATGGACCCCTCCAATTTTCAAATGGACCCCCTCCAATTTTCAAATGGACCCCCTCCAATTTTCAAATCGACCCCCTCCAATTTTCAAATCGACCCCCTCCAATTTTCAAATGGACCCCTCCAATTTTCAAATCGACCTCCCCTCCAATTTTCAAATCGACCCGTATAAAATAAAGTAGGGGGAAAACGAAGCTGAAATCTTGGATAATCGTGTGATATGATGATTACGATCCGGCACGCAATGTTGCAAATTGTTGACCCCGACCAGATCCCATCCAATGTTCTGAACGAAATGGCTTAACTTGTTATGCTAATTTACCATGCAATAACTCAGTAAAGATTTGTTGGTGGCACAGTGGTTAGTGCATGTGTGTCTTTCACCTCTGTGACCAGGGTTTGATTCCTGCAATATGCAGTTGTCTGATTATAATTTCACCTCAGTCACATGTGAGAAGAGTGCTTCCAGTTTGACTCTGCCAAACACCACAGGTTTTCTCCGGTTTTCACTTGTTTCCATCTATCAAACTGACGTTCATATTTTTCATATTATCAAGATTTTCATATTCGTTTTTCTTGATTTTTTTTTCATCAATTTGGTTAGGGTTAGGTTAGGGTTAGGTTTTGGGTTAGGTTTTGGGTTAGGGGTTAGGGTAGGTTTTAGGGTTAGGGTCAGTTACAAAGTTTTTAACTTTACTTCAAAGTTGAAAAAATGACGTAACGTCAGTTTGGTAGATGGAAAATAGTGGCGACCGTTTTCTCCGTATACTCCTGTTTCGATCGTTACAGAGTCCAGTTTACAATCCAGTAATATTTCCAGGTCAGTGTTAAGACTGTCCCACTCCAACTATGTTTGTGAGGTCAGTGTGGCAATATTCAACCCTGAGCAGTGGCGATTGACATTCATAAAACCTTTTCAGGGTTCATTATATGATAAAATTAAGCATAAAACGAAGCATAGTGTATCATTTTTGTCATGTTTTGAGGCAACCTATAAACCCAAATCTTTAAGGTTGAGGAAATTCATGGATGTTGGCAGTTTGGAGCGTTTTCGTAATTGGTAATTGCTTACGCTAATTCATATTTAATGCTGCTCTTGAGCAATTCGAGGAGCAATTAATAAACCTCGTTTGAAGATTTTAACGCAAATTGGTCTAATTAGTTAGTAGGGCAATATTGTTTAGGAATTAACGAAGATCTGCATGAGATGATGAAAAGCTCTCAATGAATAGCTCTCGATTAATGGCCCTCGATGAGTAGCCCTCGAATAAAATACCCAGAATTGCTCTCTCTTTGATAAGAGAATGCTTGCTTTAAAATTTCAATTCAAAAACTTTCTTATAAAAGTTGTAATTACACGAGATCATATCATCATAGCGCTTTGTTTGGTCTTTGATCAAAGAAACTTTTATAGGGTGAAATGGTAACGTCAAATGGTAACGTCTGTGCCTAAAGTTAACACAACAGTGAAATTTTTCTTTAAACATTTAAAGCTAGCATGATACCTCTTAAACAAAGAGACATATCTACATGCATCCTAATAAAAGGCATTTCATAGCTGACTAACTGAGTGTAGTTTAAGGCTGGTTCACGCGATCCGATTTGACGAATCCAATCAAATTCTCGATTCCCGATCTCGCGTAATATAACTAATACAAACCTGCAGCAGACTTGTACCAATGCTGTTTCAACAACTTGTTATCAGGATGTGTTCGCACTGCTTGTTCCCAGCTTTTTGACAAGTTGTCAACGGCTTATTGACAACTTGCTACTTTTGTTGACTCAAAAGACTTGTCCCAACAACTTGTTATCGTCCTGCAACTCAACAACTTGTTAACAAGTTGTGAGTGACAACCTTGTAGCAACTTGATGAAATGACAACATTGTTACAACTTGTTGACAAGCTTGCTACAAGCCTGTTGCGAACACATCTTATTGACAAGATGTGAGATTTTTGTGTAATACTAGAAGAATTTTGATTATGCTATAAAATCTGTACTGTTTGATCGAAGTCTTTGAGGGAGTTTACACTTTACACATTTTGATCAAGCTGTGTGCAAAGAAACTACGATAGGGTAAACTGACTACATAGAGCTCAAAAACTAGAAACCGTTATACACACTACCCAAAAAAAATAACAAGCTAAAATGTTGCAAAAACTATGAAAGACCATGTTACGACAGTTTATAAGAGGAACATTTTGAAAATTTCAATGTCGAATTCCAACCAAGCCGCAAGTTTCAGTGCGTCCTTTGTCTATTTATCGTATCATGCAAGTTTGTGAAAAATATATAAAACTATTTTAGTATTTCAAAATATGTAGAGTTGTACTAATGATTACCTTGTGTTTTGCTGAAATTCCAAACGTACAAGCAATTGACAAGTACCTTAAAGCCTTCTTTCAGGAAACGGCGGCTGTGTTCTCCTGCAATTATGTTGTGTTTTGTGTTTTCAACCGGAAAATTGCTATCACGAAAATCGTTTGAGGTTGTGCATAATTTGTATATTTGCATAAGCAATTGGCCAATGGAAATTAAAATGATTTTCGCTCAGAAGGTTTCTATTCGCTTATCGAGTTAAATTAATTGGATCTTCACTCCGAAATGCGAGTAGCGGTCAGATTTTGTTTAGTTTTCAATTAAGAATTATTTATGACGTGAACAGTGCTGTAATTATTTTTAATTGATGAGGGACGGACCACAGAGTTATCGAGCGTATCGAGTTGGACAATGTTGGATGAAAATTTTCAACGAAGTCAAACATGATCCAACATTAACAAACATTGCCTAACAATGTTCAAAAAGACACAACAATGGTGGACTAGCATGTTGCACTGGTTAAGAACGGACCTTATGAACCTTTTAGCGGATACTTGACACTTAACCACTGATCTGAAAATTTACACTGGATGGAGCATCCTTTTGAATTCAGTGAGGCAATTTTGAAGCCACGGAATATTTATAATCAGAGGGGATTTTTACTGTCGTTCCAATTGAAGTGTTCCTAAAATATTGCATCAATTCATTGCCTAAGTTTATCAATTCATTCGTTGAAAAATTGATCAACTTCCTGTGTGTGTGAATCGACCAATGGCGTCTCATTTCAGTGACTGATTGACCAATTGGGAACAAGTATGCTAGTAAACAGGAAGTTGAGCAATTTTTGAGCAAATGTATTGATCAACTTACGTAATGAATTGATGCAATATTTTAGGAACACTTCAATTGGAACGACAGTAAAGCTGTCAAATTCTCTATTATTATTGATTCAATTATTCATTCTTAGGAATCAATTATTTATTCTTAGGATTCAATGATTCATTCTTAGAATTATTAAATTATTCAATCTTAGGATTCAATGATTCATTCTTAGGATTCAGTATTTCAGTGATTCAATCTTAGGATTAAATTATTCAATCTTAGGATTCAATGATTCATTCTTAGGATTCAATGATTCAGTCTTAGGATTAAATTATTCAATCTTAGGATTCAATGATTCATTCTTAGGATTCAATGATTCAGTCTTAGGATTAAATTATTCATTCTTTATAGGATTCAATGATTCAGTTATTCAATCTTAGGATTCAATTATCCAATCTTAGCATTCAATGATTCATTCTTAGGATTAAATGATTCAATCTTAGGATTCAATCTAAGGATTCAAGGATCCGATCTTAGGATTGGCTTATAGATCCACTTTATACTCATGCAAGATGAAGTATCCAGACAAACTGTCGATTTATACAGTCCTATTTTATATGTGTCATGCGATTCCTTGTGGGACACCTTGGGATTGTTTGTGAAATCCAGTGATGTTTTGGGATATTGTGGGGTCTTGGCTGGGATTTATTCTGATTTCTGAATGTCACTTGGCGTCATTTGCGTCAATGATACTTTATATCTGTGATACTTATGGCATGATGTCACCTGACCGCGTTACGTGGTGGATGTCCGCATTCCGCCAAGTCAAAACCACCTTTTTTGGTCAAAATTAATTATGTTGTAATGATTACGTAGATATTTGGCTAATATCCAATCATTACACGGATTACAAGCTTCAGGAATTCCTGATAAAAACACGTAAATCTCGCAAACCAAATGCTCTTTTTGCATTTATTCCCGCTGTTAATATATTAGAGTGTTCAGCAATATATTTCCATATTTGGCTAATGTCCAAACATAATCAGCTTTAGGAATTTGTACTCAGTATACTTGTAATTTGGGGGTACAAACACGCCGAAACACAGCATAATTAAAGGTGCTAATTTGTAGTGTATGTTGAAATTTGCAACTGACCGTATAAGTCTTCCTATTTAGTACTTGTTCGCGCCAAAATTATTTTTTTAGAGTGTAATTATGATTCTGTAATATATTTGGCTATTATCCTGACCCCATAACAAGCTTAGGAATTCGTATTTGTTTAATTAATTTGAGGTGGAAGCATATTTTTATTTTTTATTGTATATTTAGATTCAATGCTCCATTTTACGATTATATATTCGCGCCTAAATTAATTATATATATTATGTCGTAATGTTCAGCCAATATACCGTATTTGGCCTCTGGTATTTGGCTAACTAGGGATTCATATATGTAATTGTTCAGCTTATAATCTATTCTGTACTTCGAATATGTACTGTACAATGAAAGTTACAAAATGTTACGTACGTGCGTTACGTGCGGTGCCAGTGTGGCCCGATTTGCCCTTCCCCCCCAAAATAATTCAATAAGGTTGTAATGATTGTGTAACATATTAATTTGGCAAATATCCAGATTTATTACAACCTCTAGACCTGTATATTTATATTTGCAATTTGGGGTGCAAATACATTGCTTGTTGTCTGTGCTGTACTTCTAATTTGCAATGTACACCGAAATTTACAATATTCCCTTGCCCTTCCCGCCAAAATTAATGGCCTTTCTAAGAATTTGCTTTGGCATTATGTGATGTTATTTTGGTCTATATTACTTAATTCGCAGTTGGAATGTCAACAGGCAGTTAAAATGGGCGGTACGGCGGAAACAATAGTTAATGGATCAGGAATATCCAATCGTATACACACATTCGCAGGTGGGTGTCCGTGTGAGCCAATCAGCTTCGAGCATTCGGGTTAATTTGTAAGGGGGGTTTAGCTGAGCGAGTAAAAAACCTGCAGAATATAAGAGCCTGTATACACGTGTCACTTGGGGGAGTTTTGGTCGCTTTTATATAGTTTTATAGTAGCTTATGTAGACTAGAATGGATGCAAACGAACTTTCGCCTCCCGTGGTTGGCAGTCACGATACTAACGGCGATCCAGGGTAAATATTTTTATATATATACCTCCTATACCTTGAGTATAACTGTGTGTATGTAAAATATATAACAAACCGAGCGAATAATAACATTAACAGCCAAACACTTAAAGGCTTAAATTTCATCGCGAATGTTTTTGCTACTTTTCTAGGAAAATGTTCATCGGAGGGCTTTCTAAAGTCACGAATGCTGGTGAGTTTCGTAGAAACAATTTGTAACTTTCACTACACATTGTCGATTTCATATTACACGGTTTGTTTACGTTTTTGGCTTGCTTTGAACATGGCTTGCTCGAGTGCTGGATCACGAGATATCTGATCTCGCTTTGTCATCGAATAACTTGCATTATTTTCCCTTGTTGCTATAGATCGCCTCAAAGAATATTTCAGTAAATATGGCGAAATCAAAGAATGCCTAGTTATGCGTGATCCTGTGACTAAAAACTCCAGGTAAGGTGTTTACAATCCTTCCCAACGGATTTCAAACGCCTTTCGACTAAATGGCCATTAAGCATCGCACGCTCGAATAGACACTAAGGAATTATGGTTCTTATTTCGTTCAAAGGTGCTTCGGGTTTGTAACATTTCTAGACCACAGCTCGGTGGAAGATGTTGTAAATTCAGGACCTCATATACTCGACGACCAAACGGTTAGTATACAGTATATTCAAAGCTATTTTCTCTTTATTTTTGTAAATTATACGACTTGTGTCAAAGTGCTTCTTATATTGGCCAGGCGAAAACGATTCGTGTCGTTCGCAATATTTTCTATTTACAACACGGAATTGTTCCGTTGAAATGTAACAAAATTTTAAGCTTGTGGAGTTGCGGTTAATAACAAAACCGTTGTATTGTTATAAAGCCCAGTGTCTCTTCCGCTTTGTCAGGCAGCCTTAACTTTAATACACACGGCTATAGATTTCTTGATTTATAGTATAAACACGTTCGCTTTATTTGCAAGGAATCTAATACTAGCTTATAAACCTATATTCCTTCAACTTATTGAGCGTCTTATTATACTATATTTTTAGATTGACCCAAAACTAGCAATCCCAAAGCGCCCGCAACCAAAGGTTAGTTTTAACACGACTGTTTATAATATCGCATTTTCGCAACGCTTAATTCCCGCTAGATTGACAGAACAGACAACCCGTTTATATTAAATTTGCCAATGCAAATACTGTGTATCGGAACAGAACCTGGTGCATTTTGCTTAAATGCGAAGCTAGGGCTGTACTGTACATTGTTGACCGCCTTTTATACACCGTCTGCTCGCTAGACAGACAGCCGACCCCTACTATTCGGTTTCAAATTATGAATGTGTTTCTTTAAACAATAACCCCGTGAGGAAACACATGTTTTTATCGACTTCCGCCGCTGAAAATCCGTTAATTTCGAGGTTATAAAACCCCGTACTTTAGTAACAACTGCTCAATTTAGCAACAAATGTATATAGATAGCAAAATTGACCGAAACTATTTAAAACGTTTTGTGTTATTCAAAAATACGCCGTGTCAAACGCAAGATTGACAGCTCCCAGCTCAACGCACAAAGCTCTTATGCGTGTCATCTTTCGTTTGATATGATAAGCAGCTTGAAAATTCGTGACGAACGCGTGCTTTTTTGACTAAAATCCCCATGATTAAAGCTTTACTTTAAAATTTATCTGTAAAAAAGCGTGCCCGCCTTTGTATTTATTCATTGTTCATTTAATGCGTCGGCGGGGTATATATTCCAATATATACATGTATATTATATACCGCATTACACTAGTTAATATCAGCAAATATATTCAAAGAAGTTAATTCATAGAAATACTAAATTAAAAGCTGCGGTCCTGGCCTTTTTTTAATTTAAACTGAAAGTTTTGATAATTCTCCGCCTTCAATTCGTGCTAGTGAAATGTGTGTTTTTCATTTTATAATTATATTATATTGCAAACTGCCAATTTTATTGTCTTTTGTGTATTTAATATGGTAAATGTTGTCCCTTATAGTTTGGTCTAAGTCTAAGACTTTAATATCATATTTCAAGGAAAATAAACACGGCACAGATACATGCTTTTGAAACCTACATTAATATGCCTTATATATATATAGTGACGTGTGGTACTGTACACTGCATAAATTATAATTTTTCAATTATTTTCTTGGTGGTTTCAGTACAACTTCCCCTGTGGTAGCCTGTATAACCCTTCGAAATTTCGGGCTGCAAGCAGGCTACCCATGTGGTCGTCAACTTGAGAAATGTTGACTACGATAGACTGCATCTGTCTATTTTGTTTATTCGCCCACCAAATACAAGACGTTGACTATACCATCTGCTATTAGGTTTGTGCTTAGACCTTATTGAAAGACCCGCATATTCATAAAGTTTCAAAGCCAAAGGGCAAAACGAAGACATTTGAAAAATAGCAAAACGACAAATGGAAAATTTTCGTTATTACCATAATGATAGAAATGTCAAATATTCAATATTTCCGTCGTAAAAAGCTTTCATATATGACCGAACATGAAACCTATTATCAAATTCAGACTCAACTATGCACTATTTTCGGATTACAATTTCTGATTTCGACAATTTAAGGGTAAAAGTTTGATCAATGATTTACACCAGTATTTATTGACATGTATTTATGGCAGCACTTAATTTAGGACTTTATTTGTCCTGTTGTCCGTGTCTTCAATCGCTGATTGTAAAATTAATAAAAAAATTAGAAAATGTAGTTTATAAACCTGGTTCACACGATTGAAACGAAGATTTTACCTCTCAGAATTAGGAAAAATGGAAATAAATTGGAAATAAATTTCGAAAGAAAATTCCAATTGATAATGTATTCCTTCCCCTTCTATATTGAATGTTTTCCCTCTTTCAGTAAGCGTTACAGCGCAGCAGATGGTTGTCAGAAATGTTGACACTTATAGAAGCTGCAAGCAAGTTAACTACGACTACAAGACTACTGCTACTGCATGTAATGAAAAGGATTAACATTATTTTCTTACACTGATAACTGTCGGTTGTTCACCATCTGCTGCACGATAATGCTTAGTGAAACCCAGCTATTAGTGACATTTCAATATTGTTGACGTTGTGCTTTTTGCTGTTTTTCCCGGCGTGCTACAGAAAGACGGAAGTTGTGATATAAAACATGTAATATTTGGCACTTGATACGCAAACGCTATTTCCGAAAGGCACTACTCGCCATTTCCTGGATAAAGTATTTTGTTTTTGTCATGGCGCAGTCGTCAAAGCAACCGCCCTGCACATTTCGAAAGCGTGGGTTTGATACTCGCTCCGAACTCGAGACATTCATGTGAAAAGAGTCGGTCAACGCTCTGCGGAAAATCGTGGATTTTTTTCAGGGTACTTCGGTTTCCCCCCACAGGAAATGTTGACAGGGTGGGTTAGGATACACAGAAGTGGATTCAACCGCCTTTCATTTCCGCGATCGTGAATTCGATACTCGCTCCGAACTCGAGACATTCATGTGAAAAGAGTCAGTCAACGCTCTACCGAAAGTCGTGGGTTTTCTCCGGGTACTCCGGTTTCCTCCCACAGGAAATGTTGACAGGGTAGGTTTATAGGATACATATAGAAGTACTGGCTCGCGACCCAATCAGGTCTCATCAGCATCAGCTGCAGTTAAATTCATATCGTGATCAAATAAATGATAGCATTATTGCCTGAAAGGTCAATTATGTGAAAATGAAGTTTATTTTAAAACCATTTTATCAACTCGTATGATATTGATAAAGCCAAACTAGTCTCAGTTTCGAATTTATATTGTTGCTCTTTATTTTCAAATGTTTATAAACGAAATGAATTTGATTAAGCTCAAATAGCATTTGTGCATTGAATTTGGAAATATTACACTTGGATAGACCAATATTTTTATCAATATTTTCGCTACCCCCTGTCGCTTTTCAATAATTATACAGCAGTACGATCACTCTGGATATTGACCACAATGCATTGCGGTTTCACGCTGACGTCACTATAATATTGATTAAACGACAATTGCTTGGCAACGGCATAAACAAATGTAATCCAAATTTAAGTATGACTCTCATCCACTATAGCACTTGATATTCATGAGTTGAATGGCTGATATTTTCATGAATAGTACTGACATATCAATACATATAGACTTAAAAACCTCTATATATTGTATTTTAAATAAATACACCTGCCAACAAAGGCACTGGCAATAAGTTCCGCCATTTTAATGTCTTAAAAACTATTTAATTAGAGTTAAATGAAATGCTAACAGTAATAAACCTGATAAATTAGGAAAATTCAGAGATTAGATCGTTGAAATTTCCTAAATGCGGCGTTATTATTTAACAATTAGATTATGAGCTCAAGATTTCTATGAGGTGATAGTTGATGAGGGCGAAGCCCAAATGAACTATCATCTCATAGAAATCGAGAGCGAATAATCTAATTGTTTTAGTAGAAGCCAGCAAGAAAACAGTATTTCAAAACGTTTTTCATAATTTATTGAAATAAATTCGTTAAAAATCGCGCCGAGGAGATGGCTGTTTCGCTACTCGCTATCTATCGACAATTAGATAGCGAGTAGCGTAGCCAATCAAATTACAGCATTTGCCATAGTATACTAGTATGATTCTACTAAATATATATAGTGTACAATTACATTATTGGATTAATCATTCGTTCATCAAAAGGAGCCAAAAGCAGCAGACCCTGTTATGTTCACATCTTTAAGAATTTTATAGAAAGAGCATTATTGCGCTATTTCCAACCCAAACAATTTTAGAGTTATAAATTCGACTAAAGACTTCAAAATACGACAGTATAATATGCATTGTTCACTGGGCTAATACGAGATGGCTTTTACTAGACTTCTAACCAACCGAAGAACAGTTTACAACTGATAGAGCTATCCAGTATAAATAAAGTTAGTTAAGTTTAGGTTTCCTCCTGTAGTAACACTGGACGTATAAGGGATGATCCTTACTGGACATCTAGGAAGAACAGTTTCTAACTGATAGAACTATCCAGTATAAATAAAGTTAGTTTAGTTTAGGTTTCCTCCTGTAGTAACACTGGACGTATAAGTGATGACCCTTACTGGACCTCTAGGGAGAACAGTTTAGAACTGATAGAGCTATCCAGTATAAATAAAGTTAGTTTAGTTTAGGTTTCCTCCTGTAGTAACACTGGTTAGAGCTATCTACTTCTCATTCTTAATCCTGACAATTCATATATTTGGTTTTCTTACATTTAGTTTATAACGAAGACTAAAAAGATATTTGTTGGTGGACTTTCTCCAGAAACAACAGAGGCAGATCTGAGATCTTATTTCCAAAATAATTATGGCAAGGTGAGAACTGAAATATATGTGGGAAGAGAAGAACAGTTGTCCACGGTCTGAGTAAATTGTTCACTACTGAACCTATCCCTCCCCCTCAAATAAGTATCCCGCTATCTATCACTCTCTATAATAAAGCCCCTCTTTTTAGAGGAAGAAAATCATCAAGCCATCCCCCTCTATTAAGCTCCCTCCTATTAAGCCTGCTCTCTCTATTAAGTCCCCTCCCTCTATAAAGCCTCCTCTTGCTATTAACCCCCCTCCCTCCATTAAGCCCCCTCCCTCTATTAAGCCCCTCCCTCTATTAAGCCCCTCCCTCTGTTAAGCCCCCTCCCTCTATTAAGCCCCTCCCTCTATTAAGCCCCCTCTCTCATGTGTATTGATTGATTTCCCTGGAAATTGGTTTACTGCGTTTGGGCTAAATCAATAACCCGCCTCTTTATTCATCCCCCCAGTATAAACCTCCATCATGAATGGGGCTAAATTTTATAAGCGTTGGCCTTAAGAGATGCATGATTTGCGTGTGGTGGATTTACGGCATATGTTTTGATCTTGTGTTTGGCGGCAAAGCCATGCAATGAAAACATTTACTTGTGTTTTTAGGTAGCTCAGTCTTTACTTATGTTTGATACTACGACAAAGCGACACAGAGGGTTTGGATTTGTGACTTTTGAAACAGAAGATATTGTGGATAAAATATGTGAAGAACGATTTCATAAAATTAATGATAAAAGGGTACGTGTCGATATGAGTTGGAGATGTTGTGACACAGTGGTTGGTACATATGTCAGTAACCTATCTATCAAAAAACACTAAATCTACTATTTGCATATTAATGATTGTGCTATGTGTGCTGTGCTGTGCTATTATATTTTACCATATATTTGCACAGTATGCAATTGTTTGCGCCGTAAATCGTGTAATTAATTGTAAAGTTAATAAATAGAATACGCTTGAAATTTAGGTCGAAACGAAGAAAGCTCAGCCCAGAGAAGTGATGAATCCACAAGGTCGGGGCAGAGGTCGTGGGATGTTTGGGAGAGGATATGGATGTATGTGGATATATTTTACATATTTGTATATTTTATTTATTTATATATTTTATTTGTGGATATATATATACAAACTCAAAATGGTATATTGGTTCTATTTCAGATTATCCTCAGTTTACGCCATTTGGTTCGTTCCAGGCACTTGGCTATCCTCTGCCAGGTTACCAAGCAGCAGCCGCGGCCGCTAGTGCCGCGTACTCAGCAGCTGCACAACAACCACCACCACAGCATGGTAAACCACCAAGAAATACAGAACGATCTCGACCTAACTTCACCTATGCATATCCTTCGCTACCTGGAAGTATGTGCAAATCTTGTTCAAGTTTTAACCTATTACTGTCGTTGCAATGGAAGTGTTTCTAAAATATTGCATCAATTCATTACCTAGAATTTATCAATTCATTCGTTGAAAAATTGATCAACTTCCTGTGTGTGTGAATCGACCAATGGCGTCTCATTTCAGTGACTGATTGACCAATTGGGAACAAGTATGCTAGTAAACAGGAAGTTGAGCAATTTTTGAGCAAATGTATTGATCAACTTATGTAATGAATTGATGTAATATTTTAGGAACACTTCCATTGCAACGACAGTAATGCTCAACACTTTGCATTGAAAAGTAAATAGTCTGACGTTAAACCTGGTCAGACGAGGGTGAGAGTTGATGAGACTTGATGAGAGTTGATGAGAGTTGATGAGAGTCAATCAGAGTTGAAACTCTCGTTCGCGTTTGACCGCCAACTCTCTTTAACTCTCATGCACTCTTATCAACTCTCATCAATTTTGAGTTGGTTAAAATTTTGATGAGAGTTTATGTGAGTTTTTGCTCGTTTGACTGGTGCGCGTGGTAATAGCGAGTTTAAGCTTCACGTTTGAGGGCAACGGCAAACGGCAGAGTCGAATTTTCTTGGCAAAATTTTCGCTTAAACTCTTCGCTCCATATTTTCTTTCTTATCTCAAAAGAATCATCAAACGTTACAGTTTTAAAATAGCATGTTCATTTTCTTCGCCTGGCGTTTGTCGTTTGACGTGTGAACGCGAAGCTTAAACTCTCTAATATCCAGTCAACTCTCATGCAACTCTTGTTCTCGTTTGACCGAGGCATGAGAGTTGATGAATTGCATTGCTTCCTAATAGGTTAACAGAAAACGTTGGGCAGCTGGTCTGGTTAAACCATCCACATCTCGAGTTAGATAGAGTAAACAACAAAGTAGGGTGCATTAGGGCGTATTGCTCCTTAATGGGTAAATAGACTCGTTAACCCATCAACGCACAACATTTTCCCTGTGATGAGTACAAATATTTGGCTCTAGAAAAAGTAAAATGAAAAAGTTATACCCAATATTAGCGTTTATCTTTGAATGTATTTCAACTATTGTAATTTTCCTTAATGTTATGCCTGTTGACTTATGCATGCTCATTTCAAAATTGATAATCAATATCTTTTTATTTTAGATTATTATTCCTCCTTTATCAACCCCTCAGGTGATAGACGTCCTCATTACTATGCAGAATATGCCAATCTTACGTCCCCAGGCCTCCCACCAAGACCTGGTAACACGCCCACACGTTCAGATGGTCAGCCGTCTGTCGACTATCCCGAATATGCAGGTTAGGAGAAGATATATTTTGATCTGCCGTTGTTTGTGTCTGAACTACCTGAAAAAGATTAAAAATTATTCGACGTTTCAAGGGAAGGGTCCTTCGTCAGGTGGTAAGTAGTGGTTGCTAACACCTGTGCCTAAAACTTTGTTTACCAAAGCGGTGTTTCCATTTTTCTGGTTGTTCAGACACAAGCTATGGTAGCCTATTGCTTCTAGGCTGGTGACCTTTCTGAATTTGTCGTTGTGGTTGTATATTTGAATACGCGAAAGAAACGGCTCTTGCTTGCTTTGTCCTATTTTGGCCAAATTTTAGAAGTCGTAATATCTCCATGCATGTAAAAAGAAATTTTATAAAAAAAAGTTGTATTCATCTTCAGATTTATTCAAACCGCTGTAATATTGTTGAAATACATTGAAATGTTTTTGTTACATATTCACTAGGTGTACAAGTAAACGGATATTCACCACAAAATTTCGGAGCTCCCCCCTCACCCCTCTCGAGATTCGCACCCGCGACCAGTCCAGGACCCATGGGCCCAGATCTTGCTAGCTACATCGCGTCAGCGACTGATAATGCCCTTGGATACTCCGCTTCAAGCCCTCAGGCGACCACGTTTGGCCATCAAATGGCGGTGAGTTTTTAAATCAGTCATGTTACAACAGGATCTATTCACAAAATAGGAAAATTATTTTCTCTATTCCGAGGAGGTTGCGGCACAGTGGTTAGTGCATGTGTCTTTCAATTCTGTAACCGGTGTTCGATTCCTGCAATATCTCGTTGCCTGATTATAATTTTACCTCAGTCACATGTGAGATGACTGCTTCCAGTTTCTACCAAACATCGGAGGTTTTCTCCAGGTACTGGACCAATAAGGGATGGCCCTTACTGGACCTCTAGGAAGATCATTTTAGAACTGATAGAGCTATCCAGTATAAATAAAGTTAGTTTAGTTTAGGTTTCCTCCTGTAGTAACACTGGACCAATAAGGGATGGCCCTTACTGGAGCTCTAGGAAGATCATTTTAGAACTGATAGAGCTATCCAGTATAAATAAAGTTAGTTTAGTTTAGGTTTCCTCCTGTAATAACATTGTGTCATTGGATGTCCCTTAATCCTTTACTGGTCCTCTAGGAGAAATGAAGGATAGTTGTTTAGTATAAATAGAAACTCTCAAATTAATTTCTAATTAAGTAGGCCGTTTACATGGAATTTTAACAGTCGTATATTTTTGTAGATTTCTCTTAGACAATAAAAGATACAGAAATGAATGGTAGGTCACCAGATTTAAACGAATTGTTAATCGTTCGTTTACTGTTTAATGACACCCTCTTAACTTTCCTTGCAGAATGCATAGAATGATGAGATATTCACTGAAAGTGATCTTTGGGAAATAATATGGGAAGATTTGATAAATATGGTAAAACCTTAATCCTTGGTGTTCATATAGGCTTTGCTCATTTACACTTTACTTCGTTTCATAACCACTTGCAAGCGGTTAACCAATTTGAGTTTGGCTGTTGTAATGTTTTATTTGGCAGATGTAAGATTGCGCTATGCATGTTGGTTCAACTCACTTTATTACAGGCATAACCATTCCTTGGATATTTCGGATTGAAAATTGTAGCGGATTTTGCAAATGCGGATGCTGGAAGCGCGGACATTTCTAATGCGGATACCGGAATTGCGGATTTTTATTTTGCGGACGGCGGTAATTCCTATATGTACACCAAAGTTGAAAGAATGATAACATATTTGATAGAATTTAAGACACACAAGTGTAAAGATTTTCTTAAAATTTTTTGTCTATATTTTACGAGAGCTTGCTCATTAGTATTATTTAATTTTTCATGACGAACGCGCTCATGTGAAAATCACGTGAGAGTGATCACGTGTTAAGTAACTCGAATATCATGTGATCCGTGTAAAGTTGCCTGAAGCTCTCGATTTTTCTCGACTGTTTGGTTCAAACTAGACTGCGCATCTAACTAACCATTAGTAATTCAAACTGGCACTTGTAAAACGAAAATGGCACGTTTATACACACTAGCTTAGGACACATCCATTGAACTATAGTTCACTGGACACATCGCACTAGCTTAAGTATTTTTATTGAAATGAACTGTTTAACTCGTTAAACTAATTCGAAACGCATATTAATGTCATTTGCAGCAGGAAAATAGTATAATTTTTATTACATGAAATTCATTGGTGTGTTTCAGAGGTAACAGATGCTGGTCAACTTCAGAACTGCTGACACTTATATGAGCAAGCAAATTAAACTACATCATTCTACTCAATTCTATTTATTATTTGCCACCAAATACAAGACTACAACTTTATATGCTGAAGTGATTCAACATTATTTTCTCACTCTGATAACTGCGAGTTGGCCACCATCTGCTGCACGATAGTGCTTAGTGAAACCTACCTATACTAAACAATTTCTCGAACGTGCGATGTCAGTGTGGGTAGAGTATAGCAAATATAATACGGCGGTTGACTGTTGTGTAAAACTACCTGAAAAATACAATAAGAACTTCGACGTTTCGAGCGAAGGCCCTTCGTCTGGAAGTTAGTCAAAGCTTCAAAAATGACTAACTTCCAGACGAAGGGCCTTCGCTCGAAACGTCGAAGTTCTCATTGTATTTTCAGGTAGTTTTACACAACAGTCAACAGCCGAATATACTAAACAATACTGATTTTTGAATAGAATTTAATCATAATAGTTGAATGCGCAGTCGTAGAGAACTCAACGAAGTATATTATTGTCTTGAAACGTAAAATATTCTGTATATTGTGTTTGTTCGGTTAAAAGATTGTACATTTTGAAAAAATATTGCGCTTTTCAAAAGATTAGAAACGGGTTGTACTAATATATGATCGCCCTGGGTTTAGAGAGACGTCAGAGTGAAGCTTACAAAGTTACATAATTATGCACAATTTTGACATGAAATGTCACCGTAGAGGATTTTATTGTACTATTTTATTGTTTTTATTTGTTGTCAATATGTGATATGTACAGTTTTAAAAACTAACTCGTAGGGATTAGGTTTTAAGTAGCTTTGGCTGTGAAATTCAGAAAGGCGATGTATTTTCGAGCTAGTACCTTAGCTTTAATCTTTTAGAGTAGGTCTTAGCATAACAATTAGCATAACAATATATAGTGCCAGAGCCACATGCGCGGAAGCCCTGGGTACGAGGTTGAGGGTTGAGTACCATCCAGTCAGCCTCGTTCCCATGCTCTTACTTATGCAATAGTTTTATCGATAAGCCTTTCTGGATTTTTCAGTCGGATTAGATTTTTAATGTTTTTGTCTGGATACAGTGCCAAAGTATATGTACTTGTTAAATCATAGTCAATCGACAAATATGGTCTGAAACTCGGCAAACTTTAAAGCGTTTAAAATGAGCTACGATTTTATGTTGGCACGCTTTCACATTGCACAAATCTTTTGAAGATGATAAAAAATTGAACAAAGAGTTTGTATGACCGAGTTTCCAGACTTTATCTTGATTGACTGTGGTTAAATGTGTCATATTATGTCAAAGCACCTTGAGAATTAAATAGCTAAAATAATAGTGATATGTGGTGTGTAGTGTATTTGTTATATAGCTGAATTAGAGAGAATAGGTGTGCAACATATTGTATGCTTAAAATAAGGTTTCCAAAAAAAGCTCGAAGTCGAACTGTATTAACATTGCTATAGAGTCACTCTTCGAACATTGAATTTAGCTCAGTTTTATAGGTGGGTTAAAGTTAGCATCACAGAGCAGCAAATGATGGTCAACTTCAGAAATATTGATACTTATAGGAGCAAGGAAATTAAACCTCCATCTCACAGTTCTGTTTGCCCATGACAGGAATTAACAATATCTTCTCACTCTGATAATTGCAGGTTGACCACCATCTGCTGCTCGATAATGCGCAGTGAACCCACATGTACCAGGACAGGGGTCATAAGATTAGAATATCTGTAGATTTTCGAAAGATTCATTTAACCAATTTTCAGTCTAGCGTGGTGGAAACTGGAAACCGTATTTTATAAATATACAATCTATTGCTCATCTTGTAGGATAAATGTCTGTTTTGAGGGAATATTATATTGGACAATATTAACTAACACTATGCAGCATTTTCACTGGTACATTTTGACCAGTTTTTTAGCCACTATAATCTTGTTTTTTCGGCGTTACTGAGTCCAAAGGTTTTGGCAAAACGATATTGCAGATAAAATTACTATAATGTATAAATGCATCATTCATTTTTGCCACCCAATTCGATGGCAACAGGCATAAAATTTCGTTAGCTGATTAGGTGTATTAATTCTACCGTTTTGCCAAAAGGTTTTGGCGCAAACACTCGGTTATTTTGCGTTTTAAAGTGGCTTTCCATCCGTAAAACATCAAAGATGTGAATTCAGACGCACAGAGAAATTTATCACTATTAGTTGAGAGGTTCGCTTCATTTCTGAGTTTTTGTAGCAATATTTAAAATAAGTTATATGTTTAAAGTAAGATTGTCTTCATTTACTATGTAAATTAAATAATGTTTTGTGTAAATTTATTATTATATATTTGCATTTTGCTGTGTTTTTGAGTATGTGGTTTTGATTTTTGCTACCATAACCTAAGCGTTACAGAATAACAGATGGTGATCAACTTCAGAACATGTGACACTTGTTAGAGCAATTCTATTTATTTGTCACCAAACAAGAATACTACATTAATTACTGCATCCATTTTCTCAAGGACTGTTCATTTATGACACTGGATCGGATATAAAACGTGGATATTTTGACGTCATTGGTCATGAGAACGAGCAAGCGTTGGTTCTAAGTCCATGTTACGCACACAATAGGGTTAGGGATTGGGTCGGGATTAGGATCAAGATCAAAGAGAAATATTCATGACTCGTAACATGGCGTTATAACCCAGAGGTTATAAACCCAAGCGTTCCAACTATTACGTAATTATTTCAAACAAAATGACGTAATGCGGCAAAACTCCGCCCTTCTCCCACCCCCGCTTTATATGGGTTTTCACTAGTTTCCATCTATCAAACTGACGTTACGCAAATTTTCCCGATTTTCAAAGATTTTCATATTCGTTTTTCTTGATTTTTCTTCATCAATTTGGTTAGGATTAGGTTTTGGGTTAGGGGTTAGGGTAGGTTTTAGGGTTAGGGCCAGTTACAAAGTTTTTAACTTTACCTCGAAGTTGAAAAAATGACGTAACGTCAGTTTGGTAGATGGAAACAAGTGGCGACCGCTTGGCATTCCATGTCGCAATCAAAGCTTTTAAAATCCCAATCAACTTCCTGTTTTTTGCAAGCATTTTCGTCTTGCAGGGTTGCTGTAAAATCAGAGCTCGTTTCCTAACATTCAAGAGCAAAGTTAAGCTAAAGGTTTGTCCTTTTCAAGCTTTTATATATAACTCAAATAGGCGAACTATATTCTGTGTGAAATAGCTTGCTGTTTATAGATAGTTGTGCAAATTTATGCTAGTTGCTATGCTATATTGCTATTAAAAGAGCCAATAAATGTGTGCCATAGTTCTATAAATTTGAAGAATTTACAAGGTTTAGTAGATGTTTTATCTTACTTTAAGCTAGTTTTAGCTTAGCTAGTTTTTGCCGATTGCTCAAATACGATTGTGCGAACAAACTTTTTGTACATTTTTGCACCCACGCGTTCGCTTTAAACTAGCTGGCGTTTTATAACCTGTAAAAGTGCTCAAAATTTCGAATCAAATTTGTCTAGAATTTGTATATTGTAACTGCCTATTCCTGCAATTGTTAATAGTACTTGACGGTGTATTTTGTTAAAGCAGAACTCAAAAGTTGAAAACAAGTTGGAACTTCACCCTGGTGTGATATTAAGGAAGCGAAATTTGTCACAGCTGTCAAAACTTTTACTCGCTCGTGCATCACTGCATTATTGCATTTTTAAGAAAGATAATTTTTAAAGCATCTGTTTAACCGTTTTTACCTTGCTTTATGTGGTTAAATACAATAACTTTAATATGACAGTGCTCAATAAACTGAAATTAAAACTTGAAACTAAAATGTAACCAATTTTAAAACATACTGGATAGCTCTATCAGATCCAAATTGTTCTCTTTAGAAGTGCAATAAGGGTAACCTTTATTGGCCTAGTATTACTACACGGGGGAAACCGGAGTACCAGGAAAACCCTGCAGTGTTTGATTGAGTCAAACTAGGATCACTCTTTGGTCTTTCAGGCCTTTAAATATCGGTCGGTATAGCCGTCAAATATCCAATGACTTTGAGTTTGGTTCGGACATATGTGTGATGATGTCCGACGACCTTGTTTGGCTCGGAAATAAGTAAAAATATATGACACAAATTAATATCAGCACAGTGTATTAAATTTTGAACAGTAAATGTTGTGCCGATATTGAATAAGTACTAACTTTCCTTGCCCTTTCGACTGAGGAAAATTTTAATCAGACAACTGCATATTGCAGGAATTGAACCACAGTACGTAGCATATGCACTAACCATTGTGTCGCCAATCATCAAACTTTCGTGGTTTAGCTGAGCGAGTAAAAAACCTGCAGAATATAAGAGCCTGTATACACGTGTCACTTTGGGGAGTTTTGGTCGCTTTTATATAGTTTTATAGTAGCTTATGTAGACTAGAATGGATGCAAATGAACTTTCGCCTCCCGTGGTTGGCAGTCACAATACAAACGGCGATCCAGGGTAAATATTTTTATATATAAAATATTGGACAAATACAGTAACCAACTTGCTAATTTATTTCCAACAGATATCATCATGAGTCGCTCTCGTCAAAGCACTCCAGCCGGAACAGAAGAAGGAAGTATCTTCCGCATTCCGCCGTATTACTATCTTCATGTGTTTGATCAAACAACAAATGTCACCAAGGTTGAGCTGGGACCAAAGACATTCATTCGACAAGACAACGAAAAGGTTTGATGGATTATGATTTAACCCTAATAGATAGCTACAATACCCCTAATAGAGGGACTAAACAGTTTATATTTTTGACAATACATACTTCACACATACTTCAGCTATTAGCAAGAACAGCTCTCACCATTTAGGAAAAAGGTGATGCTCTCTAATAAATATATCTTTGACATCTTCCACAGGTTGTCTTTGGTCCAGAGAAGATGATTACAATTCCTCCGAGACATTATTGTATCATCGAGAATCCTGCCGTGAAGGATGACGAGGGAAAACCGGTGTATGATGATAACGGACAGATTAAACTGCTGCATGCTGATCAGGTGAGTTTGCAATATCCCACTGTGCACTTGTGCAAATACACACCATGTCTCATGGCTGGTATACGACTGATTGACTGATCAACTGACCGATCAACAATTGACTGACTGACTGGCCAACTGACTGACCAACTGATTGACCGCCTGACTGACCAACTGACTGACCAACTGATTGATCAACTGATTGATCAACAACTGATCAACAACTGACTGACTGAATGACCAACCGACCAACCAATTGATGGACCAATTGAAACTGGATGTGACATTAAAACCTACTTTTAGGAAGTTCGTCTGACTCAAGATCCATTTCCTCTGTACCCTGGTGAAGTGCTGAAGGAGGATGTGACTGCTCTGCAGATCGTGATGGCAAACTCTGCACTGAGGTTGAGAGCTGTTCTGGATATCGAGGACAAGGATGAGAAGCGTGTTGCTGGGGATGAGTGGTTGTTTGAAGGACCTGGTAAGGAGTTGTTCGATTGAATGATCTGCCCAGGAATAATTGAGAATTGAGATTGAATTTTCCATTGATCATTACAATTTGATATTGCAGGTATTGGTTGCAGGCGGTTAATGCCCTTTGTAGCTGGTTGACTAGTTAAATTTCAGTTCAGTTTATTAGAGTTTCTCACTGGCTGAAGTATGAAAGAAGAGAGAAACAGAATTCTCACTTTGGGGAGCCTGGAGAGAGGCGCATGTCCTTATAGACATGCGCATGCAGTGTTTTTATCTTTTTGCGGTGTGGACATCTTCGCAACCCAGCGTGAGAACTCAATTTAACTCTCGTGAAATTAAGTAACTTGGTGGTCAAACAAGAGCGAAAGTTGTTCTTATCAACATGGTCACCTATCAACTTGGGTGGCTTAATAAATTACCATAAAATTAGTTTATTTATTTTGCTCTTTTCCGTTCGTGCTTCATTCAGGAACCTATATTCCTCGTAAGGAAGTGAAAGTCGAGGAAATTATCCAAGCCACAGTCATCCAGCCTGGTCAAGCCATCAGACTGCGAGCAAGAAAAGAGACCAGGGTAAATTTGTGTTACTGTTGTACAGCATTCATGCATTGAACCAGAGGTGGAAAAAGTTTTTTTTCTTTCTGGGAACCTGGGTTTCAGACTCAAAATTAATAATTAATGAAGTTCAATGATCGTTGATTGATTTTTTACATTAAACTGATTGGAGTGTTGTTTCTTGATATTCAGTGGTGTTCAATTTGATATAGTGAATACACAATGCATTACAATTACTAGTCTAAACTAGAGCATACTCTAGTTTTGTTATTACTCATCAGTTAATTATTAACTTTATAATTTCTGTTAAAAATTTTCAGCAAAAGTTTAGATCCAAAAATATTTCTGGGAACTAGTTTCCCAGGATCCGATACTTATTCCACCTCTGCATTGAACATTGAGTAAAAGTATTAATAGTATAGGCAAATGATCCGTACCCTAATGGCAGTACACTACCACTGACGAGTAAAATCGTCTGGCGTTAGACAGAGTAAAATAGTAAAGTAGGGTCCATCTGGCGCATTGCAATTGGCTAATGGGTTAAGCGAGTAAGTTTTGGGTGCATGTACGCATTATGTACCTATTTTCTCTCTCCAAGGATCGCGATGGTACTCTGAGGGTTACTGGTGAGGAATGGTTGGTGAAAAAGACTGGGGCCTACTTGCCGGGCGCTTACGAAGAAGTCGTTGATACTGTTGGGGCCTATGTCCTCAATGATAAGGTACGCTGAAATGATTATATACAGTCGCACCCTCCCTATTGAGACCTCTCACCAATACGGTCACAAAATCTGAAGTAACTTGTGGTGATATTTTTGTAAATGTATTCTTTAGAAAGCCTTACACATGCGAGCATTGAGAACATTCACAGACGATGCGGAAGAAACACGAAAAAATGGCGAGGAATGGCTGATCACGTCGAAAGATACAGAAGCACATATACCTAATGTCTATGAAGAGGTCAGTATATAGGAACAACATGTATCTTATATTTAAAATTGCGCGCTGTTTGAATGCACAGTCGTTAGTTAATGTGTCTTTCACCTCTGCGACTAGATTCAATTCCTGCAACAATGATTATAATTTCCCTCAGTCACAGAAGAGTGCTTCCATGAGATATTGTTCAAATCCGCATGCCTATTATCGCGCAAATTTGATAAGCAACCACCTGTAACTGGGTTTTTCGATACTTTGTTATGTAGGTAATGGGAATTGTTGATATAACGACGCTTACCAACCGTCAGTATTGCGTAATCCTGGACCCTGTTGGTGAAGATGGGAAACCACAACTTGGACAGAAAAGACTTATTAAGGTATGTGGCTGAACTGTCTGAGAATGATTGGTTAGTTGGTGACGGGTATACAATTCCAAGGTTGACCGTTTTTCGGATTCATCTGCTTCTTTTTTCATGCCAACGCCACTATCGACAACAATATAGATTATAGTTTCTAAAATATAGTTTCAACTCCTAACAATTTGTGAAAAGAAATACTTAGACTTCCTTCACGCGGGAATGGACTCAGAACCGTGGGCAAATTCGTCTGCTTCCATTTGTTCATACGAGAATTCGTACAATAAGCTGTGGTCGAATTTGTCCGTTTTCATATTCAACGAACTCAAAAGTGAAATCTTGCAAATTTGAGTACAGTTTCCTATTCATTTTGTCCCGAGTGAACGGAGCCTTAGCTATAAATATTCATGCGTGATTGCTTTCTCGCATCGCAGGGAGAGAAATCATTCTTCTTACACCCCGGAGAGAAGCTTGAGAATGGTATTCAAGATATTTACATCCTGGGAGAGGATGAAGGTCTGATCTTGAAGGCGAATGAAACGTTCAAGGATACCTCAGAGGAGGATGAAAAGGTATTTAATGGCTTCTTTTGAGGTGTATCTGGGTGGAATCTGGTGGTCTTATTGGTATAAATGTATATATACTGATGAATATGACAACCAATGTTCACTGTTATCCACAGAAAGCCAGTGTACGTCGCCCAGGTGATAGATGGATGATCAGAGGACCTTGTGAATACGTCCCTCCTGTCGAGGTCGAGGTGGTGGCTCAACGTAAGGCAATCCCATTAGACGAGAACGAGGGTATCTATGTGCGGGACATCAAATCAGGCAAAGTTCGGGCGGTGTGCGGGCAAACGTACATGTTGAATCAAGACGAGGAATTATGGGCGAAGGTTTTACCCCCCGCAGTGGAGGACCTTCTTAGTCAAGGACGGGATCCTCTGGCTGATAGGGGAACTCGTGGGTCTTCTGGTGGTAAGTGTTGATACTTGATAGTATATTTAGGAGGTGCCAATCATCTTTCCTTGTAGATAAAATTGCAAATGACGCGGCTCAAACGTGACCAAGTCGAAGTCTTACTAGGGCGTCTTTTGCTGCCATCATCAAGGTGGAAGGATTAGTTTTTTGTGAGGGAGGAAAACTGGAGTACCTGGAGGGAAACCCTCGAAGCACAGGAGAGACCCAACCGCAACTCTACTTGCACGAGTTTTCAACCACATCAATGGCCTATGTTACGAATTGAAATTAGTCATTTTCATTATATGAGAAATGTTAAAGATTTATTGATATGTAAATAATTGTTATCTCTAGAGAGAATCCAGCGAGATAAAACGAGAGTTGTTTCATATCGTGTACCACATAATGCATCAGTACAGATTTATGATTACAAAGAAAAGCACGCAAGGTAAGGTGTTAAATATCGCGCTTCTTCGTATAGGCGTTTCGAGCATGGGTAATAGTGGGTCAAAACTAGAGATGCATGACACATATGCACGAACTTGGGGGAGAGAAACGAAGTTGTTCAAAGAAAAGATGATTCTTCTGTGTATGAATGCGGCAAACAGACGGGTCATCCAACAAGAAGAACTATCTGCGTCGTTTGTGTACATGACAAGAACTTTCGTGCCTTGTTGATCCATCTTCAGTATGTGTATAAATACGGCGTTATTAGGAAAATATCAGGCGTGATTTATTCCCAGATCCATTGCCAGTATACATCACGCTATTGTAGCTAGTTCATCGTTGTGCTTATACTAAGAAGGATGACCCGTCTCTAGTATAAATTGAGTGAATGTCAACTTATAAATTCTTTATTGTAGAGTTCTGTTTGGTCCAGAACTGGTAATGCTTGGTCCTGACGAACAGTTTACTCAGCTCAGCTTGTCAGGCGGGAAGCCAAAACGTCCAAATGTCATCAAAGCATTGTGTCTTCTCCTCGGTCCTGATTTCTGTACAGATATCATTACTGTCGAAACTGCCGATCATGCAAGACTGTCTTTGCAATTGGCTTACAACTGGTAAGAAGATATTTAACAGAACTCGGGGTGTTGGTAACACAGTTGTTCGTGCATGGTGCATGTGATTTTTACCTCTTGACCGAGCTTCGAAATCTCTGCAATGCGCAGTGATTATAATTTGGCCTCAGTTGTATGTTGAAGAATGCTTTCAGTTTGACTTAACCAAACACTGCAGGTTTTCTTCAGTAACACAGTGTTTATAAGATGGCGTTTGTGTTTAGAACTGATAGAGCTATCCAGTATAAATAAAGTAACTTTATCTTGTTGACAAGATGTGAAGTTTTATGTACGTACATTCTGGTTTTAGGAATTTTTATGTGAAGGACAAAAGTGAAAAGGAATCAGCCAAATTGTTCTCTGTTCCTGACTTTGTGGGCGATGCATGTAAAGCCATTGCTTCGAGAATTCGAGGGGCTGTAGCCGGAGTGCAGTTTGATGATTTTCATAAGGTAGGAATGAATAGAAAGAAAAGATAATTCGTTTAATAATTCGCCACAGCAAACAGGCGGATCATTCGTCATGACAAATTATCTGCGTAGTTTATCCTCACAGAAGAACTTGTCCTCATAGTTCGTCTTCACGGATCTTTCTATTTTCATTTTCGTATAGAATTCGGCGAAGATCATTCGAACGTCAGTGTTTGGTCTGGACGAGAATCACAAGATTCGCAACAGTTTTTCATTTCCCGCCAACAATCTGATCATTACGAGTGTAGATATCCAATCTGTGGAGCCAGTGGATCAGAGAACGAGAGATGCACTCATGAAGTCTGTACAACTTGCAATAGAAATCACTACCAATTCACAGGAGGCAACAGCAAGGTACGTTTTGCGGAATAAGCTAGCATGGTTTGTGTCTGAACTGCGTGATAAATATTGAAAATACTTCGAGATTCTTCATTAGATGGTTAGATGGGACATCCTTATTTGGTCAACTACGGGCTTACTACATGGGTCGAACCAACGGCAAGCCCCTCCACAACCAAATAACCAATATAGCTCCGCCAATAAATACTCTAAAGCTTGTGGTGCGGATCAATTATTACCCCTATAAGGATGTAGTATATACGTGCCGTGAAAGTAATTTACGATCCGGGAGACCCTGAATAAACATCAAAATATTAACCATTGTGTCACCAACATCCCATACGTGGGTCAAGTCAAAATAGGTATGTATGGTTATTCCACTGTATCTTATAATCGATTCTATTCATTCGCAGGCACGAAGCGGAGCGTATTGAACAAGAGGCCCGTGGAAGATTGGAAAGGCAAAAGATTCACGACGAAGCCGAAGCAGAGAAATCCAGACGAGATCTACTTGAGCTCCAGGCAGAGAGTGCTGCAGTGGAGTCCACTGGCCAAGCCAAAGCTGAAGCGCAGTCTCGAGCTGAGGCGGCAAGGATTGCTGGGGAGACTGAAGTCAGTCAGGCCAAGTTGAAAGCTGAAGCTACAAGAATTCAAGCTGTAAGTAAGAGTAGTGTGCAGGGTTCTGCCTAGTGTGGCAGGGTTCTGCACGGAGCGGCAATGCCCAGTACTCATCAGTGCCGACCACCACTCCCCCACGGGTTTTGGTCAGACTGTTTTTCAAATTTAATAAGTTTTACAATTGACCAACAAAAGAAACATTTTAATATAGTAGATGGTCATGTTAGTAGATGGAATACTCGAACGGAAATATATATACATTTTTTTAGACCAAGCCAGGAGCAGTTGCGAAAAATGCAACTTAGGCCCTCTGGCAGGAATTGAACCTGCGGCCCATCTACTATTAATCTTATCGAACGAGATGCCGAGAAAAATCTTGAATTTACCCATACATTTTAATATAGTTAGTTTTGATGTATTTACCACTCTGAGATGGACGGAAAGCCTTAACTGGTTTCACAACCCAAATGACAAAGGTCTCCGAGTTTTAATTATGGCTAGTTATGGAGGAAAACCGGAATACCCGGAGAAAAACCCTCGAAGCACAAGAGAGAACCAACCAGTCTCAACTTCCAACCGAAGTAAATCCCTGCCCACGACCTGCTGTATAGCGGGCTTAACTCAGAGGCCTCATCTGCCACCGCGTGCTTCCATCGCTAAGCGTATTTTTCTTTTCAGGACTCAGAACTGGAGCGTACAACAAAAGTGGAGGAAGCCGAAATAAAAAATAATAAAGTTCGCGATGAGATGGAAATTAGCAAGGCCAGACAACTGTCGGGCATTGAAAATGAGAAGTTTGAAAATATGGTTAAGGCGATCGGGCCAGAGACTATCAAAGCCATTGCTAATGCTGGTCCACAGATGCAGGTATGGAATAGAAATCTACAATTACAGAATTACCAGGTCGAGCGTTCCTATTTTTTGTTCCTAATTAATTTGCAATTTTCCTAATTACATTTGGAACTTTGAAAAATCCTTTTGCAATTCCCTTTAGGAACTTTGCAAGCAATATTTACATTCATAAACCGATATAAAGAGCTAAAAGTCTAAAAATAATGACTTTCGGTTTTAAACTATTTTTACCCTGTAACAGGAAGTGAATTTTTCAAGAGGAACCTTTGACCCCTGCAGTTGAATGGCTTCCCTTCACTTAACCGCTAATTCAATTAAATAATTCCAAATCGTGACTTCTAGCTCTTTATATCAATTTATGAGTGTAAATATTGTTTGAAAGGAAATAAATATGAAAATACAACGTCTCTCAACTTCAAATTCAACAAAACCAGCGACTTTTTGCGCTCGAATTGTTAACAGGAAGTGAGGGGATTCGAACAGGAAGTGAGAAACTTTGAACAGGAAGTGAGGAACTTTTAATTGGTTTAGGAATTAGGAACTGAAAAGAGGAACGCCTGACCTGGATTAACTATGATGCTCCATACCATACCATACTGGACAATGACTAGACCTTGCCATACCATATGTCCATACCGTACCATACCATACCATACCATACCATACCGTACCATACCACACCATACCGTACCATACCATACCATACCATACCATGCCATGCCACACCACACCACACCGTACCGTACCGTACCATACCATACCATACCATACCATACCGTACCTTATATGGCATATCAACAGTCCCTAACTGTTCTTTAACAATTTAAGGTGAAACTTCTTCAATCTCTCGGCCTCAAGTCGACCTTAATTACAGATGGTTCATCACCCATCAATCTGTTCAATACAGCACATGGTCTTATTGGTGGCCAATTACCATCAATTCCTGGGGATAACGAGAGCACTCTGGGTTAAAAATGAACATTCATGGATCAGGTATATTGTTATTCCTGTATTGTGTGGGAAAAGAACCCCAAATAGCATATACTCGACAATAGGTAATCAATAGGATTTGAATTTTTTCAGGAAGTGGAATAGTTTTCAATAATTTCTGGTATTCAATATATAGCTAGGTAATTTGTATCTCAAAGTAGGGATCAAGTGTAGGTAATGTTCTGCAGTAAACTGCCGTGGTTTCACTGGCTTGTGTCTGAACTACCTTAAGGTGGTCCAGTGTAGGTAATGTTCTACAATAAGCTGTCGTGGTTTGCGTCTGAACTATCTGAAAAAGGTACCTCAAACGTGGGTGTCAAGTGGGTACTATTCTACAATAAGCTTATTGTGAAGTGCTACCTACACTGGACTCCCACGTTGAAGATATCGTTTCCAGGTAGTTCAGACACAAACCACGGCAGCTTATTGTAGAATACTACCTACACTGGACCACCACGTCTGATATAGGCATGTTCTTGTATGTTATTTATATTCTATTAAATTGATCAAATCCGGCTTTATTATATTCAACTGTAAGTTGACAATACATTATGGGTATTTTACTGTGAATATGTGGCGGTGTAACTTTATGGACCGGTTCTTTCGAATTAATCGAGTAAGGAATATTTTTTCCTCCAATGACCAAAGAAATGCAATGATGTCATAGTTACGTTGATTGATTCCATTGACTGGAATGGAATGACTGGAATCTGTGCACGTGCGAGTCGTAAATGCAAATACGTCATTTCTTTGTAAGCTACGTGATATATATAGAAGTGGTTTTGTAACGAAAATAGATTTCGGTTTCACAAAACTTGTTTCACGAATCATCCGTCAAGACGAACTATCTACGTAGTTTGTCTACTCAAACGGACATGCGTGCCAGCGTGCGTAGTTCATCTTGAAGGATGGTCTGTTACTGCAAATAATATAGGCATGTCTATGTCACAGAGTAGATACATACAGAGGCCTCACCCCCCCGAAAACATTCAAAATGGCGGGCATTTTTAGACGTAAAATACCGCAATAATTCGAGTTAACTATTTAATGTTGTTAATCACAACTTCAGGTAAACCGTTATAAAGAAAATAACAAGGGTTTCTTATGCCTGTTGTTTTCCGAAAATCTCGGCCGCCATCTTGTTCGGGGGGGGGGGTTTGAATGCCTCTCGTTACCGCACTGGCTAGGAACATGGCGGCCGGCGAAACAAATTCCGAAGAATAATGTCATTTTGAAATTCAAAATATGAATAAAACAAGACGAGTTTGAGAGACTGTAATTTTCCGACTCTATTTCAAAGTCTCATCATCAGACAGAATAACGGCCGTTTACGGTTTTTTGGCCGAGTTAGACATCTGTGTGTCTTTAATCTGTGTCTACGTGTATAAACACGGGTGCATTTGATGAACTGTCCGGAAAATGTCAGGAATAATTTGTATTTAGAACCATTACTGCTGTAGATCACGTTTTTTCTAGCTAGTTCATTTGGATAGTTCGTCTTGTGTTTACACTAAGATTAATAAGATTACGGATGATGAGTCTTTAAAGAGGGATGATCCGTCTATGTGTATAAATACGAATTAAACAAACTATAAGGAAAATATCAGACATGATTTGTTCCCAGAACCATTGCCAGTATAGATCATGCTATTCTCGCTATTGAGACGGTTGATCCGTCAGGGCGGTCAGGCGGATGATGCCTCTTAACGGATGCTCAAACTCGGGCCAATATGTAACGGATGTGATAACGAAGATATGTTTCCGTCCTAATTAACAATAATATATATTGAAAAGGGAAAAAATTTGCTTTACTGACTGGATAAACACACACCAAGTACGTGATGTCTGGTACAGTGGGTATATACCGGTCAGCACATGTAAACGCATGCCTGTAGATTCTATTTTTGTGGAGGTATCCAATATTCGAATGGAGCTAGGCTACTAGCGACTTGCGACTGTAGACCCGGTTGTAGTAGTCCAGATACACCGAATATAATTCTGCATCTCACATCGCGAATTTTAGGATGCTGACTCACGCCTGACTGTCAGATCTCCTCATGATTGATGACGAGTTTTTAGTTAGCCAGTAACTCCAGGTTTACCTCACTGGCTAAACGCTAAATTCAACAAAGTTTGAAGCACACATTTTGAATTTGGAGCAACAATCTTAGACAAAACTTGTTGAGACCAATAATCTAAATGACAGTTCCATTGCATTTATCGCATGTCACAGGACAAAAACATTTTCTACACACTCAAGCCCCACTCGCCCCATGTTAATGTTGTTTTCAACAGTTTTGTTTGATATTGTAGCTCCTTTTCTTTTAATTTTCTTTTCCACTCAAAACCAAAACGCGCAACCTCTGCGAGAGTTCGTATGTAATTAAAATAAACTGTCGAGCATTGTGATTGGATGAAAGTACTCGCAGCGAGCTTGCGAGTTGATTTTTGCGACGAGTGGAAAGGAGCCTTAAGAATATGGAGGTAGCGTCGCTCCATGGCTCCCGAACTTATCCAGTCATGTGTAAATGCCTCGATGGTAGTCAAGGGTGGCAACGACAAATTGAAGCACTGGTTCAAAATTGAGTTAATAAAAAAGATATTTTGTCGGTTGTCAGTCAAAAATACTGGCTAAAGTCGGTCAGTTAATCCCATTTAGACCCTCCTCTAAAAATGGTCAATTTTATTACCAAAGAATAAGTGTTAACGTCCAGTACTTTCCCCATGACCAATAAAATTGTTCGGCGTTACACAGAGTGACGTAACAAAGTGGGGTGCATTGCAACTTAATGGTTAACCCAATTTCAAGCACTGCAATAATTAAATTGAACACACAACATTTTTTACTACGCAACTAGGCCAAGTATGTATTTCTTAAATTACTACAATTCATTTAAATTATTTCCTACACTAATACAAACCCGACATTATTATTCCACCTGAATTTCCAGGCGGGGTATATATATGGTCAGGGATACAATTGTCTACAATAACGTGATATATAGTGTCTCCATGGTGATAGTGGCATCGCCAATATTTCGTATTTACAACAATTTGATGCAAGTCTGCTAGAATTTGGGTTTTTGTGTTTTGTAAATTATTAGTGAGTTTTAATATCATGTATAGGACGGCAACAACTCATCGCAACAAATAAACATTTGTTGTAATACATTTTGCGTAAATGCTAATACAAGTCAATACAATGAGTTGTGGAGAATAGTGGGATTTTCAAAACATGAATAGTTACTGATAGCACTATTGTTATGCAAAGGGCACCATTATGCATTTCATTTGTAGTATATGAGGACTTTAGTTTAACTTGCCGTCCTATACGCTTAAAATCCACTATATTATGTATGTGTAATTGTGTTGTGTTATCTATTTCAAGTGTCTGAAGGCGCATAACTTTTGTATCTCTGCCCCAACCTGTTTGTTTCTGACACCAGGTTGAACCAGAGAGTACGTTTAGCACCATGCAGTTAATCTACTTCTATAGTACAGTTTGATACAGTCATGGGATGACCATATGTAATGTTTTTATCCACCAAACGCATCTTGAATACATTGTCTTTGTACAGTAGCAATTTCATTGCATATAATGAATAGTTTAGTTCAAGACAGAACAAGGTTACTTGTGAATGTTATTGGCTCTTCGGCCAACTCCAGGTTCTCAGCTTGTCACCCAATAAAATTCTTTCTCTTATCTTATCTTGTCAACCAACCAATGAAATTGATTGAACTTGTTAGCCAATGAAATTCCACATTCAATTTCAAGTCTTGAGCTTGTCAACCAATCAAATTCTGCCTCAGTAAGTATATTCATTCTCCACCAATAATAATTTAGTAGTTCCATATTCACGCTAATGTAGGAAATAATTCAGGGAACGACTCTTCCCACCACATGTTTTCATTCATACTTGGCTCAGCTGCATAATTTTCAATTGCTTTATCAAGTTCAATTGTTGTCATAAATTGTCCGCTGGGGGATTCCAAGCATTTTGCGTCTTTCCCCATTCCATCTGAAAGTTCGTCGTCTCCTCGTTCTTGTTTGAGCTCGGAGATTTCTGGTTCTCCTGCGCAGACGATAAGAACGTCTTCTGGTTCTTGTTTGATGCTGATGAAATCTTCGGGATTGCCTGACTTGAAATCTTCAAGAAAGCTGAGAAGCTCATCAGACTGGAGTTGAGAAAATAATATATTATTAAATGTTGGGTTTAATCAGAATGATTGGGTTTAGTCGGTATCAAAGTAACTTATAAACTCATTAATAATTCATGAGGAAAATTCAAAATAAATGAATGTTTAATCAATGTTTGTAAATCGGATAAAGGTTTGTCCTGATTTACATAAACTTCAGCTTTGATTTTCTCGGCTTAGACGATGTTTATTTTTAAAATTACTTCGCCAATGAACCCACATTCGCTTATGTTTTATCTATAACTTATAAAGCTTTCTTAGTAGTAAAAAATTATTTAATGAATACTTTACGTAATTATACGTCAACTTATCATTAAAATAATTTTTCCTACTACTCACACAAAGAATTAAGGTATTTACATAATGATGTGAAATTTTCCTCCAAGTGCTTTTAAAGATATTGTAAATTCAGCTATATGTCACTTCATATATGTGCGCAGCATAATGATCTTTTAAATGTACAAGTGCGCGTGTTGGAGTGGTGTCAACTAGATGGCTCAAAGTACAAAGTGATGACGGGCATGACATTGCCCAGAAAGTCAAATCCAAATGTCAAGTTGGAAATGAATTGACAGTCAATTGAACATTCATCCTTTTATGTATTTGAAGTTAAAAATATACTTTTCGTTTCCTGTTTCTGGGACTTTTAACTTCCTCTCTGCAGTAAACATGAACTTTTAGTTACTATATCTGAATATTTATATAACTTCCCTTCGACCTTTGAAATTTACAGTAATATTATCGCGCGCCCACTAACAACTTCCTGACGAAACAAGTAATCTGACCCTGGTAGACTTTGGAACGTTTCACCAAGGTCCCCTAAAAGGACTCTAAGTAAGGACAACGGAAAAACAAGCGCGTTCAAAGAAATGATTGTATTAAAATCCTCTCTTGTACTATGAGTTTAACATATGAGTTTAATACAGATTTCAGAAGGTTGTGACAGGCGACCTCGACACAGGGTTTTTACCATTCAGTCTTCTTCTCTTGGAAAACTAATTTTTCATATATTGGTGGGCATCACTCACCATCAAAAAGAGTTGCAGGGCAGCAGATGGTGGTCAACTTCAGGACTGTTGACGGTTACAGGAGCAAGAAAATTACACTCCATCTTTCAATTCTATTTATTTGCCAAAAAATTAACATTATTTTCTCACTCTGATAACTGCAGGTTGACCACCATCTGCTGCACGATAGTGCTTGGTGAAACAGGAGTATTACAGATCTAGTTATCCAGTGCGAGGCTAGTACATACCTTAGGAGATGGAGTAGCACAGTAGTCGTGAGTAGAGAAAGAAAGGGAATCGGTGAGTGTTCCTTCTGCCGAGAAACGCTGAGTTCTGCATACTCAGATGATTCCTTTTCTTGCTTCACCACAATTACTGATGGTTCATCTTGAGAGGGAGAGTGAGGTGGGGAGGGGAGGGGCGAGGGTGTAGTGTCCTCGCTGAAGGTGGGCGACGATGGTGGGGTTAATCCTAAACGTGTCTTGAGTTCGGTGTTTTCGGTTTCGAGTGTCGATGCACGTAATTTGAGGTTTTTGTTTTCCTTCATTAGTTCTTTATTCTACAAAGACAAAGGGTCATGTAGGCGTTTAGATTTCGTTTGTGTGGGGGTTGCCAGAGGTTGCGCAGATGTCAAATATACGCGGTGTTTAGATTTAAGTTTTGTGGAGTAGAGTAAATAATGGCTGATATAACGCAGTTACTAATTTGAATTTCAGTGGAGGTTAGATCGTGATTCATGAACGTAATTTGTTCGGGGATTGCAGAGTAGCGAACACAAGACCTGTTTATAACTGAGAGCAGTCGCAATTTTATCCCAATTAGTTCTTAAATTAGTACAAAGTTTTTCGCTCAAATTTACCATGACCATGGAAAACCTTTTAAAGAGCACAACGATCAATGAACAAGAACAGAGAATGCTAATAATATGTCATTCATCAGGAACTCATGTATGACCTGGGATAAAGATCGATTGCTTTTATGGTGAAATTTTATCTTAGTAACTCGTGTAACTGTAGAAAACACCTTTTACAGTCTTTACAACGAATTCATTTACCCTAATGATAGAGCTCACATTGTAAATTGATGCTTAATATGTACTGATTATATCTTGTCAGCCAATATTATATAGTTGAGTGCCACTATAATATTTCCATATTTCCGTTGCTACTGGACAACGCACGTCAAACGAGAGAATGCAAGCCACTCGATAAACCAGCCCACATATTCGCGTTTCCAGGGCAGGCGGAACAATTGGCTGAAATGTTGACTTTAAAAACCTTTGGACAAAACACAGCTGGACCGATTTAAATTTCATTCAAATGCGCTATTCAGCTTACAGGTTCCAATTGTTCGTTGTCGGGTTGCGAAATTACCAATAACTGGTTAAAAATGTATTCTATGCCCTTGTTTCTGTAACACCAAATACGCGCTTTTTGTTTTAAAGTTCCGATTCTATGCTTTTAAAGGAAGCGTTTAGAGATAACTAACAAATATTAATAATTAGACATTTTTGGAAGGCGATTATAAAACGCAAATAAAAGATCTCTGTTGTGTTACTGAGAAGGCGATGATTATAAAGAAGCTTTGTTTAAGCTGTTGCTAGAGGCATATATTACAAAAGTTCCGCTTTTATTTCCTAGCAAGAGAAGTATTCTGAAGGCGTTTTAATATTGTGTTTCTTTTCATCTAAATTTCAGTATTTAAAGTACAAAGGTTTTGCTTGTCTCTCTCTATATATATATAATAGCAGAACTATGTATTAACCTAATGTCCCTATCTCAGTCCTTATTATTGGAATAATGGGCCCTAACTACAGTCAACTATTAAGTTTCGCAATCTATTCTAATCAGACTAGCATTCGAGCAAGCTATTTAATGTGGTGTCTTTTTGCCTTCCTAAATGTCAGTATTTAATTAAAGTGCTTTAGTTTGATATTAACCTGCACCCCATAAAGTAGGTTTATTGTTAGGTCTTTGTTACAGCCAAATACAGTATTAGAGATGTTCGTCTTTTTAACATCCCTAAACGCTATTTCATAATGTGTCTTTCTGGCAGCCGAAAGGACCTGAAATATCGGTATTTAAAGGGCTTTTAAAATAGCTTAGTTATGTTAACCTGTTCTTCATAAAGAGCCAACGATTCTTCTAGTTCAGTCATGCGAGCCTTCTTTCGATCTCTAGCCGTTTGAGCAGCAACACGATTCTTCAATTTTCTACATCAAAACAAAATTGATACATTCTATTATGGCACTCAATGTTCCGACATTCCAAACAGCGATTAGAATATAACAAAATTGACAAAAGGAATTCATAGTGGATTCCGACACAAACCTTCGAAGCGCACGCTCTTCGGGGGTTAAATTATCCAAACGTCGTCGTTTTCTTGGACAGCCTGGTTCACATGGCGGGTCCAGAAGAATAGCTGGATTTATGAGTGCCATTTTGGTTATTTGTTGATAATGGAAGAGTATTATTACAATAGCAATCTTCCACTCACAATATACTATACTACACTGAAACACAAAGTTTCCTCAATGGACTATTTACGCTTTCGCACAAAGAGCGCAGTTTGAAACCGGAATTACGTCAGACAGCGCCATTTATGGTCAGGATTACCGTATTTGGGAGATTTCGAAATTTGAGAGCCAATCAGGAAACGCCACGGTGGCGTCTATAACAGGAACTCTTTGTCAAGATTTTGGACTTTTAACCCGGTTTTATAATTTTGACTTCTTCACTTCCCTTTCAGTAATAAGCTAGCGAAACCAATATTTATTTATTACGAATTATTCTATAAAAACAAATTATCATAGCTATGTAAATGTAATTTAAAATGTGTGGCTGTGTGAATGTGTAGGTTTCCGTTAAGATTGTTGAGAAGATATACTATTTTTATCTTTTTGAAATTATTTGTGTGGCAGGATGTTTCCAGACTGTCTGAAACGTGAACGTAATTAAGACCGACTTCCCACACGCCATTGTAATTGAAGACAAGCTTGAGTTGGCGTGTTTTGTCATTAAAATACTGTAAACAAAATCAGATTAGGTGGTAAATCCGTAATAAAATATGTTGAATGTATTTACGTAAAATATGTACGAAAAGTACAAGTTTTGAAAAAGGAAAAAAGATTTCGGAGTTACATAATTTTCTGACTTATAACATTATCTAACTTTATACAAGCCCGATGATATTGATATTTCATAAACTACAGTAAATATACAGCAATGACAATTAATTACGAATGTATTTCCCTATATTGGCTAGTAGGCCGACTACTCGCCCGTAGCGCTCGGTTGATCTACTACAAGAAAACCCTCGGTTGGAAAGTAATACTTCCGTCTTGGGTGTGCTGTGGCTGAACTTTGCAATATGGCGTCCTTCAACATAAAACTTGTACATTTTTCTTCAAGAATTGTCAAAAAATATGTACAAATGACAACTATTTGAAGATTTAAGAACTGATTGAGAATGAAGCAGTTACATAGAAATCTGGAAAAAGACAGTTCGGGGTTTGTATGATTTATAAAACTGTAAAATTGTTGTAAAAGTTTCAGCAATATTAAACAATTTATAGAAATAATAGAAAGAACTAAATTTATTTTTAAAAAATTTATTTTTAAAGTTAATTTTAGTTCATTTACAGTTGATAGTGTTTTTCATAGTTTTTTTTAAGATAGAGAAACGCTAAACATTACATTGTTAATGATTTGCAGTAGTAATCCTTTGCAGTTACGAAGGATTACCTATTTGACAATAAAATATGGTTTGGCCGTTTGGGGCCAGTTCAAAATAAGCGTTTCAAAAAATATATCTTCTATCCAAACATGATTTGTGTCCGGGTTGACCCTGTGTCCGGGTGTGTGTAGCTTGTCTTGACAGATGTGCCATCTGTGTGCAGAAATACTGCATTAGACCAACCAAGGCTTGCCTGCTCGCAGATGTTGTTAAAAACAAACGTCTGCTGAACCGAGCCTTTACCTTCCAAATTCTGGGAAGTGACGTTTTGCGGTATATTCAGCATAATTAGCATAATTTTAAATTCAATATGGACTTCAACGAAGCTGTGAGCAAATTGTTATAATTAATTTATGCATTTTCACAAGAATCACGCTTTTATATCAGAGATTCTGATTGGACGATCAAAATAGACGTCGTGAAATAGCAGAACTCGTTCTGGCACTCGGTTCAGCAGACGTTTGTTTTTCGTCCCTTGGCTTGAGAAAAACAACGTCTGCGAGCAGGCTAAACCAAGGCAAACTATCAGGAAAACCTAATGCTTTGTTATGGAGGCTGTTTGCAGCAAAATAAAGATCTGAAATGGCTTGATTCAGAATTATTGTAAATATAGATTACACTATTCTATCTAGTTTGTCTGGATAGTTTGTCTTGTGTTTACACTAAGGATGGATCAGTGCTATGGATAATCATAATGTGTCTTGATGAAGGATCTGTCTCCAGTATAAATTGAAAACAATTGATTCATTGTTTCATGATTGTTGTAGGGTTATTGGACTGATCCCGGATGAGGCAGATGATATGTGGCATGCTTACAATCTAATTGCTGTTGGGGATAGATTACGAGCTACAACTATTAGGTATATTATACACACTTGGTTGATGGTATATTTTGATGGTAATTTGCGTTGGTATATTTGCATGGATTGTATATTTTGGATTGTACATTTGGATTGTATATTTGTATTCATTTGTATATTTGTATTGTATATTTGGATATTTGGATTGTATATTTATATTATAACTATAACCTTCGCAGCAACAATAGAAATTTTCTGCTAGATAGACCAAAAAGTAATTTCATGAAGAAAAGCATTGGCTATTCTGCTGCATCAATTTGGAATAACTTACCTAGGGATGCTAACGAAAAGGACATTAGTTTCGGAAAATTTAAGTATCTTCTTGATCGCGCCGGAAACTCTTGATTTAATATGAACTATTCATTTGTAAATATACTTAGTTTTAAATATTGTTTGTGTAAACTGTAGAAATGTATTGTCATGAAACGTATAATGATATTCAATGTGATGTGTAATGATATAATGTAATGTAACTATAATTTAGGTAACTATCCTTTAGAAGGGTCACCGTTTTTAAATAATATTAAATAATAATAATAATAATTTAATTTGTATATTTGTATATATTTTGATTGTATATTTGTATATTTGAGTTAAATATATTTCCGGACACCCATTATGTGTGATATTTTCTTGTAGACGGGTTCAAACCGAATCTTCAACTGGTTCAGTGAGCAGCAACAAAGTTCGAACAATGTTGGCAATCCGGGTTGAAGGCGTAGAGTATGATACGCAGGCATGTGTGCTGAGGATCAAGGGAAGAAATGTTCAGGAGAATCAATATGTTAAAGTAATGTATAAAGGTGAAGTATAATACTAGCAACAAAATTACTCAAACTTGCAACAAAATCTGTTTTCAACGCATGTTAAGGAAACTTTTTTCAAGAATATTGTTTCGGTTGTTGTAACTTATTTGTGAACATTTTCAATTACATTGCAACAAAATCTGTTTTCAACGCATGTTAAGGAAAATTTTTCAAGAATGTTGTTTCAGTTGTAACTTATTTGTGAACATTTTCAATTAACATGTGTTGAATTAAATCAGTTTTTGTTGCAAGTTACTGCAATATTTTGTTGCTCGTATAACTTTTCCTAATGGCCAGATTTGTATTAGAGACATATCATCTCTCAATACACATCATCTGTCTGACAGATCATGTGTCGTAATGAAAAACAAACTATTCACACCAACAATCCATTGAGCAGCAATCAGTGCCCTAATGTGCACTGATTTATACTTTAGATGGGAGCTTATCATACAATCGACTTGGAACTCAATCGAAAATTTACCCTCGCAAAGGATCATTGGGATTTTGTAGCCCTAGAAAGAATCGGTGAGTTAGAAATTTTAAACTTTTCTTCATATATGCTTGAAATATGAGACAGTTCAGTTTCCACATAGCCTAATTGATACATATATATATATAACTGGCAAAAACAAGTGTGAGGAGGGTTCAAGTAAGCATTACAGAGCAACAGACAGCGGCCAACTTCAGAACTGTTGACAGTTATTGCGCACAAAAATAGGGATGAGCTGTAACGAAAAATCAAACGCAGACCTCAACGCATAGCTCAACGCAGACCTCAACGCAGACCTCAAAGCAGACCACACCGCACACCTCAACGCATACCTCAACGCAGACCTCAACGCATATACCTCAACGCATACCTCAACGCAGACCTCAACGCAGACCTCAACGCAGACCTCAACGCAGACCTCAACGCAGACCTCAACGCAGACCTCAACGCATAGCTCAACGCACACCTCAACGCAGACCTCAACGCAGACCTCAACGCAGACCTCGACGCAGACCTCAACGCAGACCTCAACGCATACCTCGACGCAGACCTCGACGCAGACCTCAACGCAAGACTCAACACAAACTTCAACGCAGACCACAAGGCATACCTCAACGCAGACTGCAACGCAGTCTTCAACGAATACCTCAACGCAGACCTCAACGTAGACCTCAACGCAGACCTCAAGGAAGACCTCAACGCATAGCTCAACGCAGACCTCAACGCATAGCTCAACGCATACCTCAACGCACACCTCAACGCACACCTCAACGCACACCTCAACACACACCTCAACGCATACCTCAACGCCTGACCTCAACGCCTGACCTCAACGCAGGTAGTTCAAACACAAACCACGACAGCTTATTATAAAATACTGCCTACAATAGATTTTTCATTATCGGCTCATCCCCAGAAGTAACTACATATCTCTCAACTCCGTTATTTACTTGCCTTCAAATACATGACTACTACATGAAAATTATCTGATAACTGCAGGTTGACCACCATCTGCTGCACGATAGTGCTTAGTGAAACTTATATACACCTATACTTGACCATTATGGCTGCAATCACCATCCTGTAATATTCCTGTGATTTCGTTTTCTTTTAGATTTAGCATGTGATCCAACGCAGCATGCTGATTTAGGCGTTATCATCATGCATGAAGGACTCTGTCATGTTTGTCTGATCACGGCCAGTATGACATTAGTTCGAGCTAAAATTGACATGAATGTACCGAAGAAACGAAAGGGATATTGTGGTCAACATGATAAGGTATCAACTGTATATACATTAAGCAAAGGTGGAAAATGTTTTTTTCTTTCTGGGAACCTGCGTTTCTGACTCAAAATTTATAATTAATGAGGTTCAATGATCATTGATTGATTTTGACATTGGACTGATTGAAGTGTTGTTTCTTGATATTTTTAATATTTGTTAATATGTTTACCACTCTGAGGTGAACGGATCAGCCTTAACAGGTTTTGCAACCCAATTGACAAAGGTTCTGTGGGTTAGTTAGTGGTCAGTGGTTATACAAAATGCATTACAATTACTAGTCCAGACTTTTTTTTGCAAAAGTTCAGATCCAGAAATATTTCTGGGAACTAGGTTCCCAGGATCCGATACTTTTTCCACCTCTGACATTAAGTTGTCCTGGTTTGTGTCGACTTAACTACCTGGAAAGAAACATTTAAAGCATTTCCACGTTTCAAGCCAAGGTTATTCAGCATTAGGTTATAATTTTGTCTGCAAACATGGGTGTTCTGCCGTTTTAGGGTATTATGAAGTTTTACGATGCCATTATTCAAGCAATTGTTAGACACATTAACTTTGACAGTAAGTGAACTGAATGAAATTTAAGTTAAAGCGTAAGCATAACCAAACTATAAGACAAACTATATTTATACTAGCTAGCTGTATGTACGTTCTATCAGTTCTAAACTGTTCTCCCTAGAGGTCCAGTAAGGATCATACCTCATTGATCCAGTGTTACTACAGAAGGAAACCTAACCTAAACTAACTTTATTTATACTGGATAGCTCTATCAGTTCTAAACTGTTCATTCTAGAGGTCCAGTAAGGATCATCCCTTATTGATCCAGTGTTACTACAGGAGGAAACCTAAACTAAACTAACTTCATTTATACTGGATAGCTCTATCAGTTCTTAACTGTTCTTTCTAGAGGTCCAGTAAGGATCATACCTTATTGATCCAGTGTTACTACAGGAGGAAACCTAAACTAAACAAACTTTATTTATACTGGATAGCTAGCTCTATGTCAGGTCCGTTTAAACTGTTTTTCGTATTTCGTTTATTTTCTAGTTGTCAAATGCGTTCTGTTGGGAAGCCCTGGCTTTGTCAAGGTAAAGTATATTAATTTTTGTTAAAATAACACCAAAAGATGAAACAATATTAGATATATTTAGACATTTTTCAAAGAATTTAGTACTGTACAACTTTTACCTCTGAAACTTGTGAGCCAGGTCGAATGTACTTCATTATAACATCGAATTTGAGTGCATATCTTATGGGGAAATAAACTTGTATTTATCTTTAGGATCAATTCTATGAATATATGTTCAACCAAGCAACGAAAAACGATTTAAAAATTCTCTTGGATAACAAGTCAAAATTTCTTTTGGTAAGTCGCCTGTGAAAATAACTTGAAACATAACCATTAACTGGAGAAGAAATAGGCAAGTGTAGTTAACCCATTTTCAAAATATAACCCCCCCCCCCCATTTTCAAAATATACCCCTGCCCCAGTGCCCTACCACTAACGAGTAAAATCCTCTGGCATTACACAGAGTAAAATACTAAAGTAGGGCGCAACTGTGCGCATTGTAAGCTAATGGATTAACAAGAGACACTGACAGATAGTTTTGTTTGTTAAGCCATTAATTGGCAGTATTCTATCACTGACAAGTAAATCGTCTGGCGTTAGACAGAGTAAAATGCTAAAATAGGGTGCCACTGGGTGCATTGCCAGCTAATGTGTTAAAATTCACTGAAGAAGAAATAGTCAAGTGTGGTTAGAGGGCACATTGCGTTCTAAAATGTTATGAAATCACATCATTCATGTTTAGGTTCATTCATCATCAGGACATAAACATGCTATTAAAGGTAAACAAGTCTTGCGATATAATATACCATAGGAGTTTATTACAGTGATTTGAAGCGTCAGAAATTAGTTTGGAAAACGATTGAGTTTTCAACATACTTTGAGGTGACAGTACTCTGAGTGATTCCATGCACACCGGATAAGATGAGAAATTCTTTGACTGCAGTGGGAATCGAACCGTGACCTTTCTTCAAAGAAACTAGACTCATTCAGCGATGGATTTATTGGGGGGTACAGAGGTGTGTAGGGGGGTGCACACCCCTCTTATACTTGGCAAAAGGGTTGTGTGATAATTTCCTTGTCAACGACAACATACTAAAATTGGATTATCATTTTTTATGGCACCCTGTATATGAATTATGAGGTTTTTTGAAATCGAGGTTTTTTCAAACGAAACATTGTTTTTTTCAGAAATTCTCTCTGATCCAGCAGTTGCCAATAGGATTTCAGATACAAAGGTACGTTTTTGAAGGAATACAGTTGAATCTTTTTAAACACTGCGAAGTTCTATATTCTACAGTGTTGTCATCATTCTCATGTACTCATCTTGTGTTTTTAGGCCAGTGGTGAAGTCAAAGCTTTAGATAATTTTTATCAAGTTCTTCAAAATGATCCTGATCGAGCGTACTATGGGTGAGCCAGTTGCAAAACGTTTTTAACCTTCTTCCGGGTAGGATTTTGGGTTTTTTCAACCTTCCTGAAAATAACTGGAAATTTTCCGACCTGTAGACTTTTGCCTGGATAGGTTAGCCAGTTGGCCATTGCAGTACTGGAGGTTAACTACTAAACTTTTTAAATTACTTGTTGACGATGAGAACCACAAACTTCACCATCTCTTACCTATGAAAGTTCCAGATTACTTATAAACTTAAGAAGATCAAAACAATTTCATATTCCTAACTATCGTACAAAATAAATTTAAGGACACTTTTATAATATCAAGCCTTTTAAATGGAGAATAGTTCTCCAATGATTGCATTAATAGTAGATTATATAGATATATTTTTATTGTCATATTGTATATTTATATATTTTAGGTAACTTTGTTTCTTATAACAACTTGAACAGTAGTTTAAAATTATTAGTTGTTTAATTTTTAAAAATGTATAAAATGTATTGATTGTAAAGATCATGCAATTCAGCCTAAGGCCATTGGCTAGGGTTAGGCCAGTTGACCATTGCAGTACTGCTAGTCTGACTGAGTGCTGACTGTTGCTACTAATACTAGCCTGACTATAATCTAGTACTTACTGCCTAATTGTAGTGTTCTATTTAAAAAAAAAGAAAAAAAAGTGTTTCAATTTCAACCATCTTCAATGCCTGTAAACCTTAATCTTCACGGGTGGTACCCGCTACCCGTAGATTTTTTGCAACTCTGTGGGTAAGAAGTATTTATAGTTTAGGAAATTGATGCTGGTATTTCACCAGACAATTAATTTCCAATTGTATTTTTTTGTGCTTTTGCAGTGTAAAACATGTGGAAAGTGCAAACGAAGTATTAGCCGTAGAGACCTTGCTTGTATCAGATGAATTATTCAGGTAGGAGAAAAGCTCTTTTTAAAATCTCAACTGTAGGGTAGATAGTGTTCTGCATTCGGGCCGGTTGTTCAAAAGCCGGTTAACGCTAACCCCGGGTTAAATTTTAACCTGCTGTTCTGGTTTGTATACTTCTACATGTTTGTTTATTTCAAAACTATATAAACAAAAACTTCTATCGCCCAGTACAAGGTTGATAGAAAAAAGTATTCATATTAATATAACCGATGTCGGCAAACTTGTATGAAAGTTACCACTAACCCAGGGTTAAGTTAACCGGCTTTTGAACAACCGGCCCCTGCAATATAACCTACCATGGTGGTGGTCCAGTGTAGGTAGTATTCTACAATAAGCTGCCGTGGTTTGTGTCTGAACTATCTGAAAAAGATATCTCAAACGTGGTGGTCCAGTGTAGGTAGTATTCTACAATAAGCTGCCGTGGTTTGTGCCTGAACTACCTGAAAAATATATCTCAAACGTGGTGGTCCAGTGTAGGTAATATTCTACAATAAGCTGCCGTGTGTTTGTGCCTGCATGAACTATCTGAAAAAGATATCTCAAACGTGGTGGTCCAGTGTAGGTAGTATTCTACAATAAGCTGCCGTGGTTTGTGTCTGGACTACCTGAAAAAGATATCTCAAACGTGGTGGTCCAGTGTAGGTAGTATTCTGCAATAAGCTGCCGTGGTTTGTGTCTGAACTACCTGAAAAAGATATCTCAAACGTGGTGGTCCAGTGTACGTGGTATTCTACAATATAAGCTGCCGTGCATGGTTTGTGTCTGAACTACCTGAAAAAGAATATCTCAAACGTGGAGGTCCAGTGTAGGTAGTATTCTACAAATAATAAGCTGCCGTGGTTTGTGTCTGAACTACCTGAAAAAGAGATCTCAAACGTGTATACAATACAAGAAGTAGAACGTGTTTGTAGATAGAATGCAACTTAGGCCGGCAGGAATTGAACCTCCGGCCCTGCGATTCCGGTGCAGTGCTCTAACCAACTGAGCTACAGAGTCCCGTTGCTGAGCATTAACCACAAGTTCGGTATAATTGATGGGAGTGATGCCAGTATATGGTGTATGGGTAAATATCAAAATACAAACCCGTCATTGGTATCTGAACTAGCTGGAAAACACTGTATATATATGAAATATCCTCTTTCTTATCTTTAGAGCAAATGATGTAGCCGTGAGAAAACAATATGTAAATTTGGTAGAAAGTGTCAAAGAAAATGGCGGTGATGTAAAGTAAGTCAACGAAATACAAGTTAAAACGTACTTAAAAAAAATTGAATTTTTGCTTAAAACTTTTCAATTTCAAAGTTAATTTTTGGTGTCTTTTCTTGCCTTTGTAGGATATTCTCAAGTCTTCACGTTTCTGGAGAACGTAAGTGACACTTCTTTAAAGGATACGGTGCCCTCCTTGATTTTCAAACTTATTATTTTTCAAACTATTCCCAAACTACCCCCAAATATTTAGAAAAATGCTTAAACCATTTTCCCCCCTCGCAACAATGATTTTCAATTTTGCTTCAAACAACCATCAAACGTTTGGAAAAGGGCCCAAACCTCTTTCTTTCATCAAAACAATGCTTTTCAAGCGATAAAAACATGTTTTAGGGCAGTTGAAAATTTTTGATTAGAGGCAAAAGGGGGACAAAAGGATTTGAAATCAGGCCCTGTGGTCCCTGCTTTGGTTTCCGATTTGTTTTCCAATTTTGCTTCAAACTACCCAAACGTTTGGAAAAGGGCCCAAACCTCTTTCTTTCATCAAAACAATGCTTTTCAAGTGATAAAAACATGTTTTAGGGCAGTCGAAAATTTTTTATTAGAGGCAAAGGGGGGACCAAAGGATTTGAAATCAGGCCCTGTGGTCCCCCCTTTGGTTTCCGATTTTTTTTCCAATTTTGCTTCAAACTACCCGAAACGTTTTGGAAATCGGCCAAAAAACCCCGGAAACTCTAGCAAAATAGTCTAGAAACTCTTTTCATTCAAATAATGATTTTTACGTTATATTAATCATAGGCAACAATAGGGCATGTAGGCGAGATATAACAACATATTGACAATTTATCTTACTGTCTTTTTAGAATTGGGTCAACTATCAGGCGTGGCAGCGATATTAAGATTCCCTGTCCCTGATATTGCAGATGAAGATGATGATGATAGTGATTCAGATTAGGCATAGCGTGAACGTTTTTTGATGGACGCGAAAATGTAAGAAAGATTATGTATTATATGCTAATATATATCTGTAAAGCTTGTTTTCAATTTGCCATTTTTTCGACAAAAAGTTAAGGCTAACCGCTTCAGTTTTTTTGGCCATTTTCGGCCATTTTTTGAGATTTTGAAAATATGGCCGAAAATGGTCAAAATGTAAAGGGGTTAGCCTTAACATTTTCTCGAAAAAAAGTAACGCCTTTACTTTTTGGGCATTTTCAGCCACTTTTTGAGATTTTGAAAATGTTGCCAAAAATGGTCAAAAAGTAAAGGGGTTAGCCTTAACATTTTGTCGAAAAAAGGTTAAGGGGTTAGCCTTGGTCATTTTCAGGCACTTTTTGAGATTTTGAAAATGTGGCCAAAAATGATCAAAAAGTAAAGGGGTTAGCCTTAACATTTTGTAGAAAAAAGGTTAAGGGGTTACCTTTACTTTTTGGTCATTTTCAGCCACTTTTTGAGATTTTGAAAATGTGGCCAAAAATGATCAAAAAGTAAAGGGGTTAGCCTTAACATTTTGTAGAAAAAAGGTTAAGGGGTTACCTTTACTTTTTGGTCATTTTCAGCCACTTTTTGAGATTTTGAAAATGTGGCCAAAAATGATCAAAAAGTAAAGGGGTTAGCCTTAACATTTTCTAGCAAAAAGGTTAAGGGGTTAGCCTTGGTCATTTTCAGCCACTTTTTGAGATTTTGAAAATGTGGCCAAAAATGGTCAAAACGTAAAGGGGTTAGCCTTAACATTTTGTCGAAAAAAGGTTAAGGGGTTAGCCTTGGTCATTTTCAGCCACTTTTTGAGATTTTGAAAATGTGGCCAAAAATGATCAAAAAGTAAAGGGGTTAGCCTTAACATTTTGTCGAAAAAAGGTTAAGGGGTTAGCCTTTACTTTTTGGTCATTTTCAGCCACTTTTTGAGATTTTGAAAATGTGGCCAAAAATGGTCAAAATGTAAAGGGTTAGCCTTAACATTTTGTCGAAAAAGGTTAAAGGGGTTAGCCTTTACTTTTTGGTCATTTTCAGCCACTTTTTGAGATTTTGAAAATGTGGCCAAAAATGGTCAAAAAGTAAAGGGGTTAGCCTTAACATTTTGTCGAAAAAAGGTTAAGGGGTTAGCCTTTACTTTTTGGTCATTTTCAGCCACTTTTTGAGATTTTGAAAATGGGGCCAAAGATGGTCAAAAGTAAAGGGTTAGCCTTAACATTTTGTCGAAAAAAGGTTAAGGGGTTAGCCTTTACCTTTTGGTCATTTTCAGCCACTTTTGAGATTTTGAAAATGTGGCCAAAATGGTCAAAAGTAAAGGGGTTAGCCTTAACATTTTGTCGAAAAAGGTTAAGGGGTTAGCCTTTACTTTTGGTCATTTTCAGCCACTTTGAGATTTTGAAAATGTGGCCAAAATAGTCAAAAGTAAAGGTTAGCCTTAACATTTTGTCGAAAAAAGGTTAAGGGGTTAGCCTTTACTTTTGGTCATTTTCAGCCACTTTTGAGATTTTGAAAATGTGGCCAAAAATGGTCAAAAAGTAAAGGGGTTAGCCTTAACATTTTGTCGAAAACAGGTTAAGGGGTTAGCCTTTACTTTTTGGTCATTTTCAGCCACTTTTGAGATTTTGAAAATGTGGCCAAAATGGTCAAAAGTAAAGGGGTTAGCCTTAACATTTTGTCGAAAAAGGTTAAGGGTAGCCTTTACTTTTTGGTCATTTTCAGCCACTTTTTGAGATTTTGAAAATGTGGCCAAAAATGATCAAAAAGTAAAGGGGTTAGCCTTAACATTTTGTCGAAAAAAGGTTAAGGGGTTAGCCTTGGTCATTTTCAGCCACTTTTGAGATTTTGAAAATGTGGCCAAAAATGATCAAAAAGTAAAGGGGTTAGCCTTAACATTTTGTCGAAAAAGGTTAAGGGGTTAGCCTTTACTTTTTGGTCATTTTCAGCCACTTTTGAGATTTTGAAAATGTGGCCAAAAATGGTCAAAAGTAAAGGGGTTAGCCTTAACATTTTGTCGAAAAAGGTTAAGGGGTTAGCCTTTACTTTTGGTCATTTTCAGCCACTTTTGAGATTTTGAAAATGTGGCCAAAATGGTCAAAAGTAAAGGGGTTAGCCTTAACATTTTGTCGAAAAAGGTTAAGGGTTAGCTTACTTTTGGTCATTTTCAGCCACTTTTTGAGATTTTGAAAATGTGGCCAAAATGGTCAAAAGTAAAGGGGTTAGCCTTAACATTTTGTCGAAAAAGGTTAAGGGTTAGCCTTTACTTTTGGTCATTTTCAGCCACTTTTGAGATTTTGAAAATGTGGCCAAAAATGGTCAAAAGTAAAGGTTAGCCTTAACATTTTGTCGAAAAAGGTTAAGGGTTAGCCTTTACTTTTGGTCATTTTCAGCCACTTTTGAGATTTTGAAAATGTGGCCAAAAATGGTCAAAAGTAAAGGGGTTAGCCTTAACATTTTGTCGAAAAAGGTTAAGGGTTAGCCTTTACTTTTGGTCATTTACAGCCACTTTTTGAGATCTTGAAAATCTCGCCAAAAATGGCCAAAAACTAAAGGGGTTAGCCTTAACTTTTTGTCGCGAAAAAGGTTAAGGGGTTAGCCTTTACTTTTTGGACATTTTCAGCCACTTTTGAGATTTTGAAAATGTGGCCAAAATGGTCAAAAGTAAAGGGTTAGCCTTAACATTTTGTCGAAAAAGGTTAAGGGTTAGCCTTTACTTTTGGTCATTTTCAGCCACTTTTGAGATTTTGAAAATGTGGCCAAAAATGGTCAAAAGTAAAGGGGTTAGCCTTAACATTTTGTCGAAAAAGGTTAAGGGGTTAGCCTTTACTTTTTGGTCATTTTCAGCCACTTTTGAGATTTTGAAAATGTGGCCAAAAATGGTCAAAAAGTAAAGGTTAGCCTTAACATTTTGTCGAAAAAGGTTAAGGGGTTAGCCTTTACTTTTTGGTGATTTTTTGCCACTTTTTAGTTTTTGAAAAAGTGGTGGAAAATGGCCAAAAAGTAAAGGGTTAGCCTTAACATTTTGTCGAAAAAGGTTAAGGGTTAGCCTTTACTTTTTGGTCATTTTCAGCCACTTTTGAGATTTTGAAAATGTGGCCAAAAATGGTCAAAAAGTAAAGGGTTAGCCTTAACATTTTGTCGAAAAAGGTTAAGGGTTAGCCTTTACTTTTGGTCATTTTCAGCCACTTTTGAGATTTTGAAAATGTGGCCAAAATGGTCAAAAGTAAAGGGGTTAGCCTTAACATTTTGTCGAAAAAGGTTAAGGGGTTAGCCTTTACTTTTGGTCATTTTCAGCCACTTTTGAGATTTTGAAAATGTGGCCAAAATGGTCAAAAGTAAAGGGGTTAGCCTTAACATTTTGTCGAAAAAGGTTAAGGGTTAGCCTTTACTTTTTGGTCATTTTCAGCCACTTTTAAAGATTTTAAAATGTGGCCAAAAATAGCAAAAAAGTAAAGGGGTTAGCCTTAACATTTTGTCGAAAAAAGGTTAAGGGGTTAGCCTTTACTTTTTGGTCATTTTCAGCCACTTTTTGAGATTTTGAAAATGTGGCCAAAAATGGTCAAAAAGTAAAGGGGTTAGCCTTAACATTTTGTCGAAAAAAGGTTAAGGGGTTAGCCTTGGTCATTTTCAGCCACTTTTTGAGATTTTGAAAATGTGGCCAAAAATGGTCAAAACGTAAAGGGGTTAGCCTTAACATTTTGTCGAAAAAGGTTAAGGGTTAGCCTTTACTTGTTGGTCATTTTCAGCCACTTTTTGAGATTTTGAAAATGTGGCCAAAAATGGTCAAAAGTAAAGGGGTTAGCCTTAACATTTTGTCGAAAAAGGTTAAGGGGTTAGCCTTACTTTTTGGTCATTTTCAGCCACTTTTGAGATTTTGAAAATGTGGCCAAAAATGGTCAAAAAGTAAAGGGTTAGCCTTAACATTTTGTCGAAAAAGGTTAAGGGGTTAGCCTTTACTTTTGGTCATTTTCAGCCACTTTTGAGATTTTGAAAATGTGGCCAAAATGGTCAAAAAGTAAAGGGTTAGCCTTAACATTTTGTCGAAAAAGGTTAAGGGTTAGCCTTTACTTTTGGTCATTTTCAGCCACTTTTGAGATTTTGAAAATGTCAAAAATGGTCAAAAGTAAAGGGGTTAGCCTTAACATTTTGTCGAAAAAAGGTTAAGGGGTTAGCCTTACTTTTTGGTCATTTTCAGCCACTTTTGAGATTTTGAAAATGTGGCCAAAAATGGTCAAAAGTAAAGGGGTTAGCCTTAACATTTTGTCGAAAAAGGTTAAGGGGTTAGCCTTTACTTTTGGTCATTTTCAGCCACTTTTGAGATTTTGAAAATGTGGCCAAAATGGTCAAAAAGTAAAGGGTTAGCCTTAACATTTTGTCGAAAAAGGTTAAAGGGGTTAGCCTTACTTTTGGTCATTTTCAGCCACTTTTTGAGATTTTGAAAATGTGGCCAAAAATGGTCAAAAGTAAAGGGTTAGCCTTAACATTTTGTCGAAAAAGGTTAAGGGGTTAGCCTTTACTTTTGGTCATTTTCAGCCACTTTTTGAGATTTTGAAAATGTGGCCAAAAATGGTCAAAAGTAAAGGGTTAGCCTTAACATTTTGTCGAAAAAAGGTTAAGGGGTTAGCCTTTACTTTTTGGTCATTTTCAGCCACTATTTGAGATTTTGAAAATGTGGCCAAAAATGGTCAAAAGTAAAGGGTTAGCCTTAACATTTTGTCGAAAAAGGTTAAGGGTTAGCCTTTACTTTTGGTCATTTTCAGCCACTTTTGAGATTTTGAAAATGTGGCCAAAAATGGTCAAAAGTAAAGGGGTTAGCCTTAACATTTTGTCGAAAAAAGGTTAAGGGGTTAGCCTTTACTTTTTGGTCATTTTCAGCCACTTTTTGAGATTTTGAAAATGTGGCACAAAGTGGTACAAAAGGAAAAGGGTTAGCCATAACATTTTGTCGAAAAAGGTTAAGGGGTTAGCCTTTACTTTTGGTCATTTTCAGCCACTTTTGAGATTTTGAAAATGTGGCCAAAAATGGTCAAAAAGTAAAGGTTAGCCTTAACATTTTGTCGAAAAAGGTTAAGGGGTTAGCCTTTACTTTTGGTCATTTTCAGCCACTTTTGAGATTTTGAAAATGTCAAAATGGTCAAAAAGTAAAGGGGTTAGCCTTAACATTTTGTCGAAAAAGGTTAAGGGGTTAGCCTTTACTTTTTGGTCATTTTCAGCCACTTTTGAGATTTTGAAAATGTGGCCAAAATGGTCAAAAGTAAAGGGGTTAGCCTTAACATTTTGTCGAAAAAGGTTAAGGGTTAGCCTTTACTTTTGGTCATTTTCAGCCACTTTTGAGATTTTGAAAATGTGGCCAAAATGGTCAAAAAGTAAAGGGGTTAGCCTTAACATTTTGTCGAAAAAGGTTAAGGGGTTAGCCTTTACTTTTGGTCATTTTCAGCCACTTTTGAGATTTTGAAAATGTGGCCAAAATGGTCAAAAGTAAAGGGGTTAGCCTTAACATTTTGTCGAAAAAGGTTAAGGGGTTAGCCTTTACTTTTGGTCATTTTCAGCCACTTTTGAGATTTTGAAAATGTGGCCAAAAATGGTCAAAAGTAAAGGGGGTTAGCCTTAACATTTTGTCGAAAAAGGTTAGGGGTTAGCCTTTACTTTTGGTCATTTTCAGCCACTTTTGAGATTTTGAAAATGTGGCAAAAATGGTCAAAAAGTAAAGGGGTTAGCCTTAACATTTTGTCGAAAAAAGGTTAAGGGGTTAGCCTTGGTCATTTTCAGCCACTTTTTGAGATTTTGAAAATGTGGCCAAAAATGGTCAAAACGTAATGGGTTAGCCTTAACATTTTGTCGAAAAAAGGTTAAGGGGTTAGCCTTTACTTTTTGGTCATTTTCAGCCACTTTTTGAGATTTTGAAAATGTGGCCAAAAATGGTCAAAAAGTAAAGGGGTTAGCCTTAACATTTTGTCGAAAAAAGGTTAAGGGGTTAGCCTTTACTTTTTGGTCATTTTCAGCCACTTTTTGAGATTTTGAAAATGTGGCCAAAAATGGTCAAAAAGTAAAGGGGTTAGCCTTAACATTTTGTCGAAAAAAGGTTAAGGGGTTAGCCTTTGGTCATTTTCAGCCACTTTTTGAGATTTTGAAAATGTGGCCAAAAATGATCAAAAAGTAAAGGGGTTAGCCTTAGCATTTTGTCGAAAAAGGTTAAGGGGTTAGCCTTTACTTTTTGGTCATTTTCAGCCACTTTTGAGATTTTGAAAATGTGGCCAAAAATGGTCAAAAAGTAAAGGGTTAGCCTTAACATTTTGTCGAAAAAGGTTAAGGGGTTAGCCTTTACTTTTGGTCATTTTCAGCCACTTTTGAGATTTTGAAAATGTGGCCAAAAATGGTCAAAAGTAAAGGGGTTAGCCTTAACATTTTCTAGCAAAAAGGTTAAGGGGTTAGCCTTTACTTTTTGGTCATTTTCAGCCACTTTTTGAGATTTTGAAAATGTGGCCAAAAATGGTCAAAAAGTAAAGGGGTTAGCCTTAACATTTTGTCGTAAATTGGTTAAGGGTTAGCTTTACTTTTTGGTCATTTTCAGCCACTTTTTGAGATTTTGAAAATGTGGCCAAAAATGGTCAAAAAGTAAAGGGGTTAGCCTTAACATTTTGTCGAAAAAAGGTTAAGGGGTTAGCCTTTACTTTTTGGTCATTTTCAGCCACTTTTTGAGATTTTGAAAATGTGGCCAAAAATGGTCAAAAAGTAAAGGGGTTAGCCTTAACATTTTGTCGAAAAAAGGTTAAGGGGTTAGCCTTTACTTTTTGGTCATTTTCAGCCACTTTTTGAGATTTTGAAATCTGGCCAAAATGGCCAAAAAGTAAACGGGTTAGCCTTAGGATTATGTCGAAAAAATGTTTTGGGGTTATCCTTTACTTTTTGGTCATTTTCAGCCACTTTTTGAGATTTTAAAATGTGGCCAAAAATAGGAAAAAAGTAAAGGGGTTAGCCTTAAGATTATGTAGAAAAAATGTTAAGGGTTAGCCTTTACTTTTTGGTCATTTTCAGCCACTTTTAAAGATTTTAAAATGTGGCCAAAAATAGCAAAAAAGTAAAGGGGTTAGCCTTAAGATTATGTCGAAAAATGTTAAGGGGTTAGCCTTTACTTTTGGTCATTTTCAGCCACTTTTGCGATTTTGAAAATGTGGCCAAAAATTGTCGAAAAGTAAAGGGGTTAGCCTTAACATTTTGTCGAAAAAGGTTAAGGGTTAGCCTTTACTTTTGGTCATTTTCAGCCACTTTTGAGATTTTGAAAATGTGGCCAAAAATGGTCAAAAGTAAAGGGGTTAGCCTTAACATTTTGTCGAAAAAGGTTAAGGGGTTAGCCTTTACTTTTGGTCATTTTCAGCCACTTTTGAGATTTTGAAAATGTGGCCAAAAATGATCAAAAAGTAAAGGGGTTAGCCTTAACATTTTCTAGAAAAAGGTTAAGGGGTTAGCCTTTACTTTTTGGTCATTTTCAACCACTTTTTGAGATTTTGAAAATGTGGCCAAAAATGGTCAAAAAGTAAAGGGGTTAGCCTTAACATTTTGTCGAAAAAAGGTTAAGGGGTTAGCCTTTACTTTTTGGTCATTTTCAGCCACTTTTTGAGATTTTGAAAATGTGGCCAAAAATGGTCAAAAAGTAAAGGGGTTAGCCTTAACATTTTGTCGAAAAAAGGTTAAGGGGTTAGCCTTGGTCATTTTCAGCCACTTTTTGAGATTTTGAAAATGTGGCCAAAAATGGTCAAAAAGTAAAGGGGTTAGCCTTAACATTTTGTCGAAAAAAGGTTAAGGGGTTACCTTTACTTTTTGGTCATTTTCAGCCACTTTTTGAGATTTTGAAAATGTGGCCAAAAATGGTCAAAAAGTAAAGGGGTTAGCCTTAACATTTTGTCGAAAAAAGGTTAAGGGGTTAGCCTTTACTTTTTGGTCATTTTCAGCCACTTTTTGAGATTTTGAAAATGTGGCCAAAAATGGTCAAAAAGTAAAGGGGTTAGCCTTAACATTTTGTCGAAAAAAGGTTAAGGGGTTAGCCTTTACTTTTTGGTCATTTTCAGCCACTTTTTGAGATTTTGAAAATGTGGCCAAAAATGGTCAAAAAGTAAAGGGGTTAGCCTTAATATTTTGTCGAAAAAAGGTTAAGGGGTTAGCCTTTACTTTTTGGTCATTTTCAGCCACTTTTTGAGATTTTGAAAATGGGGTCAAAGATGGTCAAAAAGTAAAGGGGTTAGCCTTAATATTTTGTCGAAAAAGGTTAAGGGGTTAGCCTTACTTTTGGTCATTTTCAGCCACTTTGAGATTTTGAAAATGTGGCCAAAAATGGTCAAAAGTAAAGGGTTAGCCTTAACATTTTGTCGAAAAAGGTTAAGGGTTAGCCTTTACTTTTTGGTCATTTTCAGCCACTTTTGAGATTTTGAAAATGTGGCCAAAAATGGTCAAAAGTAAAGGGGTTAGCCTTAACATTTTGTCGAAAAAGGTTAAGGGGTTAGCCTTTACTTTTGGTCATTTTCAGCCACTTTTGAGATTTTGAAAATGTGGCCAAAATGGTCAAAAGTAAAGGGTTAGCCTTAACATTTTGTCGAAAAAGGTTAAGGGGTTAGCCTTTACTTTTTGGTCATTTTCAGCCACTTTTGAGATTTTGAAAATGTGGCCAAAATGGTCAAAAGTAAAGGGGTTAGCCTTAACATTTTGTCGAAAAAGGTTAAGGGGTTAGCCTTTACTTTTTGGTCATTTTCAGCCACTTTTGAGATTTTGAAAATGTGGCCAAAAATGGTCAAAAGTAAGGGTTAGCCTTAACATTTTGTCGAAAAAGGTTAAGGGGTTAGCCTTTACTTTTTGGTCATTTTCAACCACTTTTTGAGATTTTGAAAATGTGGCCAAAAATGGTCAAAACGTAAAGGGGTTAGCCTTAACATTTTGTCGAAAAAAGGTTAAGGGGTTAGCCTTGGTCATTTTCAGCCACTTTTTGAGATTTTGAAAATGTGGCCAAAAATGGTCAAAAAGTAAAGGGTTAGCCTTAACATTTTGTCGAAAAAGGTTAAGGGTTAGCCTTTACTTTTGGTCATTTTCAGCCACTTTTGAGATTTTGAAAATGTGGCCAAAAATGGTCAAAAAGTAAAGGTTAGCCTTAACATTTTGTCGAAAAAGGTTAAGGGGTTAGCCTTTACTTTTGGTCATTTTCAGCCACTTTTGAGATTTTGAAAATGTGGCCAAAAATGGTCAAAAAGTAAAGGGTTAGCCTTAACATTTTGTCGAAAAAGGTTAAGGGGTTAGCCTTTACTTTTGGTCATTTTCAGCCACTTTTGAGATTTTGAAAATGTGGCCAAAAATGGTCAAAAGTAAAGGTTAGCCTTAACATTTTGTCGAAAAAGGTTAAGGGGTTAGCCTTTACTTTTGGTCATTTTCAGCCACTTTTGAGATTTTGAAAATGTGGCCAAAAATGGTCAAAAGTAAAGGGGTTAGCCTTAACATTTTGTCGAAAAAAGGTTAAGGGGTTAGCCTTGGTCATTTTCAGCCACTTTTTGAGATTTTGAAAATGTGGCCAAAAATGGTCAAAAGTAAAGGTTAGCCTTAACATTTTGTCGAAAAAGGTTAAGGTTAGCCTTTACTTTTGGTCATTTTCAGCCACTTTTGAGATTTTGAAAATGTGGCCAAAAATGGTCAAAAGTAAGGGGTTAGCCTTAACATTTTGTCGAAAAAGGTTAAGGGGTTAGCCTTTACTTTTTGGTCATTTTCAGCCACTTTTGAGATTTTGAAAATGTGGCCAAAAATGGTCAAAAAGTAAAGGGTTAGCCTTAACATTTTGTCGAAAAAGGTTAAGGGGTTAGCCTTACTTTTTGGTCATTTTCAGCCACTTTTGAGATTTTGAAAATGTGGCCAAAAATGGTCAAAAAGTAAAGGGGTTAGCCTTAACATTTTGTCGAAAAAGGTTAAGGGGTTAGCCTTTACTTTTGGTCATTTTCAGCCACTTTTGAGATTTTGAAAATGTGGCCAAAAATGGTCAAAAGTAAAGGGGTTAGCCTTAACATTTTGCCGAAAAAAGGTTAAGGGGTTAGCCTTTACTTTTTGGTCATTTTCAGCCACTTTTTGAGATTTTGAAAATGTGGCCAAAAATGGTCAAAAGTAAAGGTTAGCCTTAACATTTTGTCGAAAAAGGTTAAGGGGTTAGCCTTTACTTTTGGTCATTTTCAGCCACTTTTTGAGATTTTGAAAATGTGGCCAAAAATGGTCAAAAGTAAAGGTTAGCCTTAACATTTTGTCGAAAAAAGGTTAAGGGGTTAGCCTTTCTTTTTGGTCATTTTCAGCCACTTTTTGAGATTTTGAAATGTACAAA